>OY754342.1:21947335-23297835 GCA_963572235.1 Caenorhabditis japonica | reverse complement strand
GAATTTATATATATATATTTTTTGGGGTAATTCCCCTGTATTTTTGTATATTTTTTCCAGATTTTTCGAAAATTTTCAGAATTTTTAAAATTATTTTCAAGAATTTCTCGGCATTTTTTTAAAAAATTTTCAAAGATTTTTCAAAAAATTTCAGACTGGTTGGGGGTTTTTTTTTTCAGATTTTTCAAAAAAAAAAATTATTTTTCCATAAATTTGCAGATTTTTCTAGAATTTTCTAGGATTTTTCAAGAATTTCTCGGCATTTTTCAAAAATTTTCAGAAATTTTACGTTTTTTCTGATTTTTCAAAAAAAAAAATTTTTCTTAAATTTTTAAATTTTTATTTCTAAAATAAATTCTTATGACACTCGGTGTTTGCGGACTTGTCCTCGAAAACTCCGCCCACCTTTGTTTTTTTCAAGTTTTGGAGTTTTCCGGAAAATTTTCTCTGAAAATTTGCTTTTAAACAGTTTTATTTTCTAGAATTTTCTGAAATTTTCAGAATTTTTTTTGCATTTTTTAATGGTACGTCCAAAGTAAAAAAAAAGCGCAAAAAAAGACGAAAAAAGGCGTCCAAAGTAACTTTGTTTTTGCGTCTTTTTTCTATACAGTATACCGCAGAACCTGCAGATCAAACAAAAAAAAACAACTAAAAACATGTTTCAAACAATTAAAAATGTAAACAAACATGTGAAATTCAAATTATTCACTTCGCGCGTCGCTAAGATGTGCAGGTTTGGTGGGATACTGTAGAGAAAAAAGACGCAAAAACAAAGTTACTTTGGACGCCTTTTTTCGTCTTTTTTTGCGCTTTTTTTTTACTTTGGACGTACCATAAAGTGATTCTTTCCAGATTTTTCAAAAAATTTCTGAAATTTTGACGTTTTTTTTTCAGATTTTTCTAGAATTTTCTCTGATTTTTTCGAAATAAATTTTTTTTTTTCATAAATTTTTTGGCTTTTTCTAGAATTTTCTAGGATTTTGCAAGAATTTCTCTGCATTTTTAAAAAATTTTTCAAGATTTTTCAAAAAATTTCGGAAATTTTTACGTTTTTCTCCATTATGGTACGTCCAAAGTAAAAAAAAAGCGCAAAAAAAGACGAAAAAAGGCGTCCAAAGTAACTTTGTTTTTGCGTCTTTTTTCTCTACAGTATCCCACCAAACCTGCACATCTTAGCGACGCGCGAAGTGAATAATTTGAATTTCACATGTTTGTTTACATTTTTAATTGTTTGAAACATGTTTTTAGTTGTTTTTTTTTGTTTGATCTGCAGGTTCTGCGGTATACTGTATAGAAAAAAGACGCAAAAACAAAGTTACTTTGGACGCCTTTTTTCGTCTTTTTTTGCGCTTTTTTTTTACTTTGGACGTACCATTATTTTTCAGATTTTTCTAGAAATTTTTTTTCAGACTTTTCTAGGATTTTTGGAGAATTTCTCGGCATTTCTTTAAATAATTTCCCTGATTTTTCAAAAAAAATTTGAAAATTTTACGTTTTTTTCAGGTTTTTCTAAAAACAAAGAAATTATTATTTTTTTTCATAAATTTTCGATTTTTTTCTAGTATTTTCAGTGGCTTTTCCTTTTGAAAAAAAACGGGATAAAAATCGAGCAACAAGCTCCGCGCCTTTTGCAAGTCTCTGCGGCACGAGTTATCTTGAGGAAGTGCTATAAAATGCTGAAAAAAAGTGCCGCAGACTTGCAAAAGGGGCGGAGCTTGCCGGGTTACGGTAGGCGACTTATTTTCTGAAAAATTAAAAAAATTGAATTTTCCCCCCAATTGCCAATTTTCGCACCCCTTGGAAAAGTGAACCCTCCTATGCCCCGCGTACGTATTTCCGGTGTGCAGACAAAATTTTTGCAAAAAACGTGACTGCACCACTCCAGGAAACGAATTTTTGATAAGCGACTGATAAGGTGCGCAGCACAACTCAAAGAGCAACCAGACTTTAAAATTTCACGTTGCAAAAATTTTTAACCTTAATTTATGGTTCAAATGGACCATAAATGACTCATGGCAATAACAAGAACCACAAAAATCAAAAAAAATAATGATGAATATTTCAATGAAAGCTCAAAGCTCATTTTTGTGAATTTTAATGACTAGGTTTTTGATGTATGGCTGAAAATGACGAATTTTCATTAACTTTTTTCAAAAAATTGTAAAAATGAGCAAAATATCTGGAAAAAGGAGGGGGGGAAGGGATTTGAAGAAAAAAAGTAGAATTTACTACACTTTTCAGATATTTATAAAAATAAAACAACTTTTTAGGATCATCCGGCCGAAGAAGAAGACGAGGAAACACAGGCGGACTGTGAATTGACGGATGTGATTTCAGAAGAAGAAGATGAAGAAGAAGAGGAAGAGGAGGAAGAAGAGTTGGAGGATATTGAAGAGGAAGAGGAAGACGACGGACATTTGACAATGCATCCGGGACGGAAAAGGGCACGAGCTCCGTCCAGAGCTCCGGCACACACCATGGAGACTGTTGGGGAGGAAGACAAGGGACTGGTGGGTGTTTTTTTAGTTGCTAAATCGGCTAAATCCGCTCACTCTACTTCTCTGCGTCTCCTCTTCGTATCCGTTTTAACGCAGCCGAGTGCCTATGCAGCTGAATGCTTTTTTTTTCGTGAAAATACCCTGTGTAGTTTAAGTTCGTGCAACTCGAAAAAACTGTATTTTTCTCTGTGTCTCCTCTTCATCGCTGCGAGACCACATGGCCGCGGCCGAGGAACAGCGAATAGCCGACTGACAGCGTTTCATGAACACTTGATAAGATCCTGCATTTTTCTGATTTAAAACCAAAAATAGAGAAAATAAGTTTTTAGATTCCCAAGGAATTGAAGAATTTTCGGACACGTTTTGAAATTTTTAGCTCATTTTTATGAGTTTAGTGATTTTTTCCCCTAATTTTAGCGATTTTAGCCAATTTTACTCACTTTTTGGCAGTTTCTGCAATTTTCATTACCAAAATTTTTAAAATTTAAAATTTGATCTGTGGCCTAAAATATATTTTTTTTTTTCGTATTTCTAGCCCTTGGAGGAATTTTCAGTAAAATTTGGAAATATTATTCGAATTTTCGTAAATTTTCAGTAAAAATTCAACACTTTTGTTGATTTTTAGCAAAATTTCATTAAAATCTGCTCTGTGGTAAATAATATTTCAAGGTTTTTTTTTTAAATTTTAAATTATCCACTTTTTTGTTTTGTTCTACAAAATTATGAAATTTTAACAATTTTTTTTGATTTTCAGCCGATTTTAATTTTATTTCCAAAATTTTCAAATGGTTTCGGTGACCTAACAAAGGGATTTTTGGATTTCTAGGCTCTGGGAAATTTTCAGCGAAATTTTAAAAATTATGCGAATTTTTGACTTTTTTCAGTAAAAAGATTTTCAATAAATCGTTCTCTGTGAAACATTTAAAAAATATCCTTATTGGAATTTATCAGAATTTTTCTTTTTTTTCCAGAATTTTTAAATTTTAATTCGGAATTGGTGGCCTAGAAAATGGATCTTTAGATTTCTAGGCCGGGAGTGAATTTTTAAAAATTTCAACGATTTTAGCAAACCTATATATTTTTTTGCATTTTTCAAATCTAAAAACTAGATTTGCACAATTTTAGTTCCATGTTTTCAGAAAAAAAGCTTTCCGTTTCCAATTCAAGATTTGCACATGAACACTTAATAAAATCCTGCATTTTTCTGATTTAAAACCAAAAATAGAGAAAATAAGTTTTTAGATTCCCAAGGAATTGAAGAATTTTCGGACACGTTTTGAAATTTTTAGCTTTATTTTTATGAGTTTAGTGATTTTTTCCCCAAAGTTTAGCGATTTTAGCCAATTTTACTCACTTTTTGGCAGTTTCTGCAATTTTCATTACCAAAATTTTTAAAATTTAAAATTTGATCTGTGGCCTAAAATATATTTTTTTTTTTCGTATTTCTAGCCCTTGGAGGAATTTTCAGTGAAATTTGGAAATATTATTCGAATTTTCGTAAATTTTCAGTAAAAATTCAACACTTTTGTTGATTTTTAGCAAAATTTCATTAAAATCTGCTCTGTGGTAAATAATATTTCAAGGTTTTTTTTTAAATTTTAAATTATCCACTTTTTTGTTTTGTTCTACAAAATTATGAAATTTTAACAATTTTTTTTTGATTTTCAGCCGATTTTAATTTTATTTCCAAAATTTTCAAATGGTTTCAGTGACTTAGCAAAGGGATTTTTGGATTTCTAGGCTCTGGGATATTTTCAGCGAAATTTTGAAAAATATCCGAATTTTTGACTTTTTTCAGTAAAAAAAGATTTTCAATAATCGTGCTCTGTGAAACATTTAAAAAATATCCTTATTGGAATTTATCAACATTTTTCTTTTTTTTCCCGAATTTTTAAATTTTAATTCGGAATTGGTGGCCTAGAAAATGGATCTTTAGATTTCTAGGCCGGAAGTGAATTTTTAAAAATTTCAACGATTTTAGCAAACCTTTATATTTTTTGCATTTTTCAAATCTAAAAACTAGATTTACACAATTTTAGTTCCATGTTTTCAGAAAAAAAGCTTTCCTGTTCCAATTCAAGATTTGCACGTTTTTCTCTAAAAAGATGGGACCAATGGAAAGAGAGATTGGGTTCATTACCAGGAATACCCAGAAAAAGACGATTGAAAAACAAAATGAGATAACATTTTTTTATGTGGATTGGACGAAAACAACTTTAAAAAAAAATGAGATTGGCACGTATTGCAATAAAAATTTAAAAAAAATATGAAAGGTCTGAAAACCACATGGATTTTGTCAAAAATGGCAAAAAATGGCCGAAAATTCACCCATGACCTAGAAATCCAACAAGTTTCTTTTCTAGGCCGCCACAACCGTTTGAAAATTCTGAAAATCAATTAAATTGTTAAAATTGTCCAAATCATTGACAATTGACGAAAATCTGCCAAATTCTTCAAAATTTCGCTGAAAATTCCCCGTGGCCTAGAAATCCAAAAAGAGATTTTCTAGGCCACCAATTTCAATTATCTTGGAAATTTTGAATTATTGAAAATTGCTAATTTCATACTGAAAATTGAGGAAAATTTGCCAAATTCTTCAAAATTTCGCTAAAAATTCCCCATGGCCTAGAAATCCACAAACAGATTTTCTAGGCCACCAAAATATCTTGGAAATTTAAATTTATTAAAAATTGCCGATTTGATACTGAAATTTTACGGAAAATTGTCTACATTAGATACCAAAATTTCGCTGAAAAATTTACCCATGACCTAGAAATCCAAAAAGAGAATTTCTAGGCCACCAATCAACAGTCCAAAAAATTCAAAATCGAGTAAATTTTTAAAAATTTCGCTAAAAATTGACAAAATTCGGCCAAATTCTTCAAAATTTCGCTAAAAATTCCCCATGGCCTAGAAATTCATAAAATCCCTTTTTAGGCCACCAACTATCTTGGAAATTTTGAAATATTGAAAATTTCTAATTTTATACTGAAAATTTAGCTGAAAATTATCTACATTAAACAAGCTTGCAGCTTGTGGCGACTAAGTCGCCTTCGTCAAATGTTTATTTTTACTGATTTTTGTTTTTTTTTTTAAATAGAAATGACAATCATTTCCTTTCCCTATTTCTTTTAAGTTCTCGTGACCCTTGTGGTATAGTGGTTAGCACGTTTAACGTCAATCGACAGGTCGCGGGATCGAGTTTTGTCGACTGCAAACTCGCGTGTGAGACACACAAACAAACACACAGACCAATCTAAAATTTTCTATATATTCTCAGTACGGAGCGCTGCAAACGCGCTCCCTTCGCACAGTGATGGACGCGGCCGCGTTTTCGACGAGAGAGTTCAGAAAATTGAGAGAGCCGTGGCCGATGTTTTGCTCTGATTTCTCTAAACCTCACTCCAAATGCATGCGAAATTTTTTGTTCGTTTGGAGCGAGTTTTCAGCGTTTTATACCGAGTATAAGAAAGATAACGAAATTTCGCTGAAAATTCCCCGTGGCCTAGAAATCCAAAGAGATTTTCTACACAGGTGATTCGCCACTTATGCATTATTCGCGCAGGCAAATAATTTACAAATTGTACGTAAATCGCGAATAAGAAAATTGCGATTTGAGCACAATTTGTCAATATTGCATTGCCGACAAATGGTCGGGATTTTCCAATTATGGGTAAATTATTGATAAATCGCGAAAATACAATTGGTGAATCACGAAGGAACTCTCGCAGCGAACTATTTCTCATCCTTAATTGAGGCCCAAATTAATTCATTTCTGCCTCAATAATGTTGTTTTTTTGTATTTTTTTTTTCGTAAAAATTCTACAAAAATGTTTATAGTTTTTAATTGTTGATTTTTTACTGATTTTTCCTCCGTTATTTTTATTTTTCCAGGCGTCAGGAGTGCCATTTCCGAAGAAGGTGCGCGGAAATCAAGATACATGTGAGTTTTAAATTTTCAGTAATGAATAACTTAAGTTTGAAAACGTTTTAAAAAAATCATTTATGAGTTTATTCACGGAACCAGCAAAATTCGCAAAAAAAAAGCGAACAATTGAACAAAAGTTTTTCAGACCGATCGGAGCATTCTCCGATCGGTCTGAAACTTTTAGAAATTATTTAAAAAATACTCTCGGACATTCCCAGAAAATGTCAGATCGAAATATTGATTTTTATTTCAGAAAATGTTAAAAATTTAAATTTTAGTCTGGAAATTTCAGGAAAATGACCGGGAGTATTTTTAAAAAATTATTTCTGAAGGTTTCAGATCGATCGAATTCTCCAAAATTTTTCTGAATTTTTACTGTTTTTTTTCTGGTTCTGCGAATAACCCCATTTAAAAATGGCGCAATTTCTACTCTACTGTTTAAAATCGCTTAAAATAGCCTTAACATTATGATAGAATACACTTTGAAGGTTTTCGACATATTTTCGGCGTTTTAAACATATTAAAAATAGCTGGGTGCATGGGTGACACAGTTAAGAAGAATAGCGATTATCGATTCGCAAAAGCTAAATTTATTATTTTTCAGGGCAAGGCAACTGCAAACGACGCTCGTCAGACGAAGGAGACCGATGTTTAATCAAGTTTTTCCACGATTAGGAGAAAGTTTGAAGAATTCTTCGATAGGTTTGAAACTTAGAATGTTTGGCAGTATTTGTGTCACCATTTCCATAAGTTTCAGACTTATCGGGAAATTCTCGGATTTTTTCCCAACCTTTTACCTTCTTTTTTTTCTTCGTATGACTGTGAAATACCCCCCGCCCCCGCCCAGCCCACGCCAATTCGCTATAGAACATATTGTTAATTGTTTACTATTCTTTTTTTTGTTGTTTGCTTGTTGTGTTGTCATGTAATTTTTTTTGGGTTGAAATATAATTTAATAATAAATTTCCTCTTGTCAAAAAATACATTTTAAATTGATAAGCTTGATAGGAATACTAAATAATTATGCGATCGAAGAATTTTTAATAGGCTAATTAAAGGAAATTTTTCGGGATTTGCCATTTGTATGCGAACAAAATTATTATCGGCGAAAATTTCATTTCGGGATTTACCAATTATTAGTCATTTTTTTCGGGATGCGCATACAATTTGCAAATTACATGTACAGTACTGGCCATAAAGAATGCGACAACTAGTTTTTTGACGATAACCTCTTGGAATGTTAACTTTTTGACCCAAATTTTTTGTGCGATTTTTTCAGCACTATCAGAAACCTTTCTGTCAAGTTGATTTTAAAATTTGGCTGAAAATTATTTTTTTATTCAATTTTTTCGAAAATTCAGGAAAATTGGCATTTTTGGAGATCTATACAAATTAGCTCTAGAATCACCGAAGGTCAAAAACAAAAGGAAGGTAACTATAAAAAGTGATTTAATACTTGGTTGGGTATCCTTTGGCATCAATAACAGCCTGGCATCTACGTGGCATCGAATCCAGGAGCGTCTGAACCACCGTCATCGGGATACTCTTCCAAGCAGCTTCGAGTTGAGCGAATTTCTGGTTGGCATTGGAGGCTCGGACTCCTTTGAGACGTCGTTTTAGCTCCTCCCACATATGTTCGATGGGATTGAAGTCCGGGGACTGACTTGGCCATTCCAGGAGATCGACACGGCGACGTCGAAACCAATTGGCGACATGACCCTAAGCATTCTTCGGGTCATTATCCTGCTGAAACACCCACGATCGGCCCAAATTTGCTCTTGCCCATGGTCGCATTTTGTTCTACAGGATGTCTTCGTACGCATATCGGTCCATGGTTCCAACAATTCTCTTCAATGGACCCATGGAAGTGTCGGAGATGCATCTCCAAACCATCACAGATCCATCTCCATGTTTTACCGTCGGACATTGGTACTGAGGAGCATATCTGGAGCCAATAGGACGTCGAATCCATTGAATACCATCAGTACCGAACAGATTGAACTTTGATTCGTCGCTCTAGATGTGATTAGCCCACTCTCGAGGTCCCCAGGACAAGTGCTGTTTAGCCCATTCAACGCGAGCTTTCCGGTTTTTAGACTAACGAGTGGTTTTTTGACTGGTCTTCGTCCGTGCAGTCCAGCAACTTGCAGACGTCTTCTAATAGTCCTTTTCGATGGCATCGGCACATTTGGAGATGTCACGGAAACTTGAATATCCGTAGATGTGCATCTAGGATCTTCTCGGCACGCGCGCAATATATTTCGATCCATAGCTCTGGAAGTGGTTCGGGGTCTTCCTGGAGATTGACGATGAACTACACCATCCTGAATAGTCGAAATTAGTTTAGAAAGCTAATTGAAACATTACATCAACACGATTATTCTTCAAAATACGGTAAATTTGGCTGGAAGAACAATCAAACTGAGTTGCGAGTATCTTCGGATGCGCGCCTAGTTCATGTCCACGTACGATGCTTTTTCGAACGTCCACAGTGAAAGTTTTTTTCCCAAATGGTCTGACCATAGCTGAAAAACAATAAAAAACTAATTAAAACTACTCCCAATTAATTTTCATTCAACTTTATACAAAAAACTGAATTACATGAAAAAAGTGAAAAAATGAGAAAAATTTAAAAAATTAAAAAAAATTTTTTTTTTGCAGAATGATGCAATTCGCAATTATGCAAGTTTTTGTGAGGTTCCATTGCAGATACAGTAAGAAATTCGGGTCAGAAAGTTAACTTTCCAAGAAGTTATCATCAAAAAACCAGTTGTCGCATTCTTTATGGCCAGTACTGTAAATGTTCGCGAATTGCGAATTGTGCGCGTACAAAAGTAATGTTCACGCGTACCCATTTCGCAAACGCGCGAACAATTTTTGACAAATTATTTGCGTCACGCGAATCACCTGTGTAGGCCACCAATCAACAGTCCCATAAAACATTCAAAATTTTTGGGAAGTTAATTAAAATTGGCTCAAAATCGAGAAAATTTTTAAAAATGTTTCAAAAATTTCCCAAAAAATTCCCCATGGCCTAGAAATCCAAAACCCCCTTTCTAGGCTTCCAATCCCCATTTCCACCATTTTCAGCCCAACATTCACCATCATATTGTGAACGAAGAGGAGGATTCTTTGGGAGGACCACACTCGACGCCAGTCGTCGTTTCGCCCTCAATTTCACGCACAAAATTGTCTGAAAGTTGAATTTTTATATATTTTTTCTAATTTTTTTCAGAATTTTTTTGCCTTTTTTTCCAGATATTTTGCTCATTTTTACACCAAAATTGGCTTTATTTTTCTTGTTGTTTTCGTGTGATTTCATTCTCGCCTTGTCCTTTTTTTCAGTTTTTAAAAATTTCGGGTTTTTTGAATCGCAAAAAAATCAATAATTTTCACTTTTTTTTTCTCCCCCATCCCTTGATTTTTCTTTGTTATTTTGTGCCTTTTTAGAGTATTTGTTTTTCCTTTTTTTTTTGGTAAATTTTTGAATTTTTCTTTTTTTTATGGATAGAAAACCAACTAATTTTTGATGTTTGATTCACTAGTTTATTGAAAATATTTGGAAATTTAATCGGGATTTTCAGCAACTTAAAATTTTTTTTCAGAAATATGTAAATTCGGAAGATGAATGGAAGAGAATGCGAGGTGACACGAAATCTGTACAGAAGAAGAACCACACAATTTTCGTCTGGGCAAACAACCACCACTAAGCAATTTTGAATTTTGATCAACCGATTTCCAACTCGTCTAATATTATGTATTCATGAATGAGCGACATAACGCGGTGATTTGTGGGGCAAAAGTTGGCTGGTCTCGCCACGATTTTGACAGACACGGTTAGCGCGAAACATATTTTTTCTTCTTTTGTTTTTAATAAAAACACGATTTTTTGCCTTTTGACTAGCATTTTTTCACTATTAAAATTTTTTTGAGTAACCTGGAATGGGTAATTTCTTTTCAAAAACACATTTTGTTGAGAAAAAACTATGAAAATGCTTTTTAACTAAAAAGAAGAAAGAAATATATATTTTCGCGCTAACCGTAGCCCGTTTTTAGGCGAGACCAGCCAACTTTTGCCCCACAATTCACTGCGTTTTGTCTCTCATTCCTGAATCTATAATAATGGGTGGAGTGTGCAAACACCGGCACGTCAAAATGCAGACCGGGCAACGCGGACGGGCAGCGGACACTTGTTCTCCGGACGGGAACGGACGTTTTCGGACGGCCCGTCCATGCTGGAACGCTTAACCACCACCATTGAGCGAGGAAGAGAGCATATTGTCAAGGAATACCAGGGTGGAACTGGCACGGCTGAGGGTGGATTAAGCTTTCCGTCCCGGGCGGGCCGTCCGAAATTGTCCGATACCCGTCCGGGCAACGGACACCCGCTGCCCGTCCGCATTGCCCGGTCTGCGATTTTACGTGACGGTGTTTGGACACACCGCCACGGTACATTTCACGTATTTCAATTTTCGATTTTTATGTTTGTGTATTAAACATGATTTTTATTGTTTTACAAGCCTGCAGCTTGTGGCGACTAAGTCGCCTTCGTCAAATATTTATTTTTCCTCATTTTTGTTGTTTTTTTTAATTAATAGAAAAGGAAATCCTTTTTTCCCCCTATTTCTCTCAAGTTCTGGTGACCCTTGTGGTATAGTGGTTAGCACGTTTGAACGTCAATCGACAGGTCGCTCGATCGAGCGACCTGTTGACTGCAAACTCGCGTGTGAGACACACAAACAAACACACAGACTAATCTAAAATTTTCTATATAAGAAAGATTTTCCGTAATTTCAACTATCAAAATATTTTTTAGGAAGTCGAAAATGTTTGAAATGGAGAAAAGCGGTTCGTCAAGTAGCGAGGATAATAATATTGAGGAACCATTGGAAAAAAAAGGAAAATCAATATCGCCATTTTCCAGCGTTTCGTGGAATGAAAAAGTTGCGAGGATTCAAAAAAAAATTAGAAGATCACGAATATAAAGAGGTTTGCGGAAAATAAAACAATAATAATGATTCAAGATTCCTTTTAAGATCGAGTGGACAACAAGTTTCAATCGAATTGCTGACTCCGAATTTGTTTCACTAATAAACATTTTTCTAATTACCATGTTTATTAGGCTCCGGGACATTTCGCAGCCGGACGTTTCGCAGCCGAGACATTTCGCAGCCGGACATTTCGCAGCCGGACATTTCGCAGCCGAGACATTTCGCAGCTGAGACATTTCGCAGCCGGACATTTCGCAGCCGAGACGTTTCGCAGCCAACCTCCTTATATACACACTCTCTTATTTCTCTGACCATGCTTGTTTATCAATAACATGTTTACCAATTGTGTAGTCGACCGCTGAGAGAGAAGTGAGAAGTGTTTACCGGCTGCGAAACGTCTCGGCTGCGAAATGTCCGGCTGCGAAACGTCTCAGCTGCGAAATGTCCGGCTGCGAAATGTCTCGGCTGCGAAACGTCCGGCTGCGAAATGTCCCGGAGCCGTTTATTAGTATTTTGAAGAAATAAAAAACATTTCACGCGGGCGTTTTTTTTGCCCGGACGGGTCGGGCGGGCGAAAAACGACCGCCGTGGAAAGCTTAGGGTGGATAGATCTCTTCTACTGAAAAAGTACAGAGCAAAAGTGGAAAATCGCCCAATGGAGTGATGCATCAAGTGCAGAGACGATGAGGGGGATCTGAAGCATTTCTTAAAATGCTATCCTGCCAAGCCGCTACCCATGTCGAAACTATGGAAGGACCCAGTGGCCGCAGCCACAGCCCTTGGCTTGGCTGTCGCCGATCCATGACCGAAGGTTGGAATGGAAGAGAGTAGTTGTTGCACAACAACTGGAACTTGTTTCTTTTTTGATTTTCAGCAAAACTAGACCAATATTTGAAAAAATCTGTCATAAAAAGATATCACCACGATTGGTGCAGAATTGGCGGAGGAGATGAAGGTATTTTAAATTTTTGAATTAAATAATGAAAAAAAAACGAATTTGCACGTTTCGAGCAGGTCGAGGTCTTAAAATGTTCCAGAAAATTAAGTTTTTCGTAAAACTCGGTACTAATTCTCTTGGTGATTTTGTAATAAAAACAAAGAATTTGGTCTGAAAAAGATATTTTAAAAGCGGATTTTCAGATTTTCAAATAGTGGTCTAGTTTTGCTGAAAACTAGACATAAAATAAATCAATTCCAGTATGGTGGTGAGAGTGAGAGAACGAGATATGCGGCATATGCCCGAGCAGTTATTTTTAGAGGGGTTTTCTTGTCCGGGACACCATAGAATTTTTAAAAGAGTTTCAGATTTTTCTAAAAAATTTTTTGAATTTTTTTCAACTGCTACACGGTGTCCAGGATTGGAAATGTGGGCGGAGCCTAATTTGCTGGCGCGCCACACGGCGTGCTAGACCCTACGTAAAGAAATTTGCGCCTTTTTGCATGTGTCTCGACAGTGTCGTTCTGCCAAGTCTAGAAAAAAGTTTGCAAAAGTGGAGACACAGAGGCGCGAGAATTGGCGCTCGAGAACTTGATCTTAAAAAAGTTTTCTGAAACGTAGTCCCGAATACGCCGTGCGCCAGCAAATTAGCATGGCGCACTTTCGGTGCTTGCGCATTTTTCGACTCTCGCATTTTTTTAATTGATTTTATTATTTTTCTTTCAGTAAAACCTGTTTTTCTTTGTAAAATGTATGTATTGTATCTTTTAATACCATAAAATTGCCCAAACTTCGATTTTCGTAAAGATTTATCCTGCAAAAACACCAAAAAACTCAAAGCGATTATTCCGAAATGGTGGCTGAACCAAATTCGACGTTCTTAGGCTTAAAAAATTTCTAAATATCTCAGTTATCATTCAGTCGGAGCACATTTGGGAAAAACATAAGAATTTATGCGTTTTTTCCCGAAAAAATATGAAAAACGCCTCATAATTTGAATTTCGCGCGAAAATCCAGTGGAGCGCGTTTGCTCGGCTCCGCCCACTTTTAAAATCCTGGAAACCGCGTGCTGTGGAATAAATAGAACTCAGGGACTCACAGCAGTATTTTTCCTTGCCGAACTCTTCCGAATTTGTTTTTTTTTTTCAAAATTTCTAGAAGAAAAAATTCTCAGAAAAAAGTCAATTTTTCATCATTTCTGGAATTCTAGAAATTCTCTTTTTTCTAGATTTCCTAGATTTTCTAGCTTTTTGAACCCTTTCTAGTGCCCACGAGAAAGAGAAAGAGGTCACAGAGAATTAGAGCACCGGATTTGACGATTCGCGTGGAATTTTAAATTCGGCAGGCTCCGCCGCCGTCTCATCAAAAAAAAAATTCGAACCGCCTGCACGTCCCTATTTTTACACGATTTATTTTTTCATGATTTATGGCTGACGTTCAGCTAACTGGCTTAGTTTGAGTTTTCTAGGCCACGTAGAAAAATCCAGAAAGAGTTCATAGAACGGAGGATGGATGGACCATCCTTGTGCCATGCCTAACTAATTGCATTTTTTGTTGTTGTTTTCCCCTACTAAAAAGGGGGAAAACAAGGATTTTTCCTTTTCTTGCTTCATTTAGACCACGCCCACTTTTATTTTATTTTATTTTTTTTTAGCCAAGTTTTTTTTTTTTTGAAAAAGAATATTCCAGGAACGGAATGGCCATGCGCTTTTTCACCGGAATTATTTTTGTTTGTCCCCGAAAAAAAAACATTGAATAAAATAGTATTTTCCAAGCGACGACGCATTTCAAAAAATAAATTGAAAATTCCTATGCACTTTATGGTCTTCCACCATTTCCAGAGCATATTTTTGTTGCTAGAATGTTCTATGCTCGGTATAAAGCTCTGCAAACTCGCTCCAATCGCACAGTGAATGCATTTGGAGTGAGATTCAGAGAAATCAGAGCGAAACATCGGCCACGCTCTCGTCGCCAACTCGTCTACTGTGCGAATGGAGCAAATTTGCAGCGCTCCGTACAGATAATAGTAGGGGAAATTTGGTTTAAAATAATGGAGAATTTTAAGAAAAATGCTCGAAAAAACAGGAAAATTCTAGGATTTTTTTTTTAATTTTTAGAAAAAAAAAATATGAAAAAATTTAACATTAATTTGAAAATTCTAGTAAAATCACCAAAAAATATCTTGAGAATTTTGAAAACTGTCTTAAATTTATTGAAAATAATTCCAGAAAAATCAGGAAAATTCTAGGATTAAAAAAAAAAATTTTATTGGAAATATTTCTGGATTTTTTGGAATTTTTTTCTGTTTTTAAATCATAATTTCATGTCTTTAATGTCATTAAATTAGGGAAATTTCAGAAAATTCAGAGGAAAATCCCAAAAATCCAAAAAAAAAAATTTTTTTAAAGTTTTTTTCGAAACTTGTCTTAAATTTATGGTAAATTACAGGGAAAAACTGCTGAAAAATCAGCGAAATTCTAGGAATTTTATGAAAAAAATCAGCTGAAAATTTGGAAATAACTCTAAAAAATAAATTGAAATCTTGAAAATTCAAATAAATAACATCTCAAAATTTCTGAAAATTGTCTTGAAATTATGAGAAATTTCAAGAAAAAAATTTCGAAAAATTAAGAAAAAACATGATTAAAAAAAAACTTCTTTCAAATTTTTTGACAAGAAACAATAAAAATGGTTTCAAAGTTATTTTTTAAAGCAAATTCTAGAAAAATCAGAAAAAAATATATGCAAAAATTTTTGCGAAAATTTGGAGAATGCTCCAATCGGTCTGAAATTAAAAAAGATCCTTTGAAAAATATTCTCGGGCAAAAATTTCAGACCAAAATATCGATTTTGAACGTTTTCAGAAAAAAAATCGATAATTTTTATTTTAAATCGATATTTTGGTCTGAAATTTTCTGCACATTTTGCTGGTTCCATGTTTTTTTTCTTGTCAAAACCCTTTTTCTCGCATCTCCTTCTTCCCGCTGTTCTGTGGAGCGCGATTGCGCTCCACGACAATGGTAGAATTTTTGCAAACGCGCCGCGCCCCACCCCACCGCACGCCAATAAAGAAAAAGAGGTACGAGAGAGAAAAACAAATTGTTCGGTCATCTTCATCTTTCCAACCACGTGAAATGTATGTACGTAAAGATGTAAAGATGACGAAACGTGGAAAATGAGCAGGCTGAGAGCAAAAGTGAGGAAATGTGTGAATGTAACCGGAAATGTCGGCAATTCGATTAAAGGCGCATCAGCATCAGCGATTTGATCGACACACAAAAATCTAAAACTTGGCTTGCTTTTGCTCTTTTTTTGCTTTTTTTCAGAGCTGTGAAACAGGAAAACGGCATTTTCCGGAAAATGGGTTTGTCTGTTTCTCTGCGTCTCTCTTCACCATCATACAAAATTCATCAATTTGGTTTCCCGGAAAACGGTTTCCTCAGGTTGCAGAGTTTTTGGATTTCTGGGGTTCTCTGAACGTTTTGAAACTAGAAAAATGTTGAGGATTTTTTGAAAACAAATTTTTTTGGATTTTCGTAAAATCTTTATCTTATCAGAGTATAAATTTTGTCTTAAAAGTTAAAACATTCCAGTTTTCTAGAATTTTTTCCCCAATTTTAGGATTTTTTCATAATTTTTGAAGAATTTTCAAAAATTTCAGAATTTTTTTTCCTGGACTTTTCCCTCTTTTTTCTAGAATTTTTTATAGCTTTGCACGGTGCCCAGGATTTGAAATGTGGGCGGAGCCTAATTTGCTGGCGCGCCAGCAAACTTGCATGGCGCACTTTTGGTGCTTGCCCATTTTTCGATTCTCGCATTTTTTTCATTAATTTTATTATTTTTCTTTCAGAAAAACCTGTTTTTCTTTGTAAAATGTATCTATTGTATCTATTAATACTATAAAATTGCCCAAACTTCCTGCAAAAACACCAAAAAACTCAAAACGAATATTTCGAAATGGTGGCTGCACCAAATTCGACGTTCTTAGGCTTAAAAAATTTCTAAAGACCTCAGCTATAATTCCATTGGAGCACACGTGGGAAAAAATTAAGAATTTATGCTTTTTTTCCCGAAAAACATTTAAAAAAATGCGTCAAAATTTGAATTTCGCGCGAAAAAATACAGTGGGGCGCGTTTGCTCGGCTCCGCCCACTTTTCAAATTCTGGACACCGTGCTTCTCTTTACGGTTTATTGCCATATGAATTCTTGAAAAATTTAAAGAAAAATCGCAAAACAATTATTTTTAAGATGCTTTTCTAATTTAAAAAAAAAAACAAAATTTTTCGAAATTTTTTTTTTTTGGTAAATTTTTGTTTAAATTTGACGAATAATTGTCAAAATGACTCGGAATTTGAAAAAAAAATTGGACTAATTGTAAGAATAGGTCCATAAAAAAGAAAATAATAATAAAAATATCATGGTGTCCCGGACCACTTATTTTTGGAAATGAAATTTCGGAGGTCATCTCTCTCAAGTCTCTGCGTCTCTAGTTTTGCACGCACTTAGCTAAACTTGGCAGAATGTCACTATCGAGACGCAGATAAATGCGACAGAGCGCGTTTGCCTTTACGTAGAGTCCAACACGCCGCGCGCGCGCGGACGGGAAAAGCGCCTCTAAAAATTACCGTGACTATCAAAATATGTTTAGATCCAAACTGTCGTCGCTCAAAAACCGATCGATATCGCCCGTGTTCACGGTGACGGCGCACTCGATCATGACACGAGTACGACCGGAAGAAACGGCCGCCGCCACCTCTTCTTCGGCCACGAATAATCAAAAATTCCACTCGAAAGGCATCAAAGCACTTGTCACAATGGCTACGAGGGTCGGTCGGGAAAATTAGGAAATTTTTATTTTTATTTTCACATTTTTCAGCTCTTCGGCACATTTACACGGAAACTGGAACGACGAGAATCGACGAGCTCAAGTGATGAGAGCATCGAGTCGGGAATTGTGCCAAATATCAATAATGTGAGCTCGCTCTAAATTTTTAATTAAATTTTTTTTTTGATTTTTCAGATGCCCGCATACACGCAAAGTTCCACGAGAAAGTGAGTTTTTTAAATCTGTTTTTTGAAGAAAAAAAAATTATTTCAAGTTATGTAGCAGAGCCTTGACCCCGCCCACTGCTGATGGGTTTTTTTTTTTTTTTTTTTAATAAAATTCCAGAGGAAAAAGATGGCCTAGAACCCCCCCCCCAATCTGGTGGCCCAGAAAACACATTTTAAATAAAATAAAATAACAAGTTTTTATAATTTACAAAAACCTTTTTTATCGACTTCTTGGCGATTTTCTATCGATTTTTTTTCGAAATTGCGGCAATTTTTCCGGGATTCATCGATTTTTTTTTCTAGTTTTTTCCAGTTTTATTGATTTTTTTTTCGAGTTTTTTGTCGATAATCAAATTGATCCGCTTCTGCTCTTTCACTTCCGGCGTCGAGCACGTTGAGCCCATTTATCAGTGTTGTGTGCGGTTATGCTTTCAATTCATCTGAATCAGGGCTGTGCGAAAAATTTTTCGGACGAAAAATTTTTTCGGTTTTTTCGGTCATATTTCGAAAAATTTTTCGACCGAAAAATTTTCGGTCTGAAAACTTCGAAAAACTTTTCGGCCGAAAAATTTTCGGTCTGAAAACTTCGAAAAAATTTTCGACCGAAAAATTTTCGAAATTTTTCGAAAAATTGGGATGCGTTCAAGACGCGGAGTATGTGCGCAGAATAACCAAGATTTGTATAAAATGTTTTTTTCATCAATGTATTTTATATTTTTGCGCCTATCTCAATTAAAGGAGGTCCCCACTTTTTGGGAAAATTGCTTAAATTGTAGTATTGGGTCGGGGATTTACAAACATCACATCGAAATCGCAAAAAAAAAATTATCTGGTTTTGTATGATAATAGTCATCGAATCAACACGTGTCCCATATGTATTTGGCGCACGTCTCGAATTCGATGGCTATTCGCCATTTTTAAACGGCGCACGTCCCGAATACGATGGCTATTAGCCGTTTTTATGGCAATTATCCGTTTTCCATGGCTCTTAGCCACACAGCTGCCAATTCCTGCCGAATACGCGCCAAAAACTCTAGGAAACCGGTGACCAGCATTTTTTCAAAAAAAATTCCTTTTTGAAATGGTCAAAATGTATATTCCCTCTTACCTGGCGCAATTTTGGCCGATTTGAAAATAATTTATCAAAAAAATAGCAAAAAAATGAAAGAAATCGAAGAAAAATACCGATTATTGCTGAAGGCAATACAATTTTCGAAAAGACGCGGTCGGCCGCCGGCCTAGAAAACCGGGCGCGCTGGCCTAGCAAATCTCGACTTCGTGTTCTCCCCGTGGTTTTCTATTTTTTTTTTAATTTTGTTGTAAAATCCGTCAAAAACCAGAAAAATTTTTTGTGCGATTTCGATATGATATTCGTAAATACGTCACTACTGATTTTGTTGAATATATTAAATGAATAATCTGTTTTTAACTGAATTTCAGGAAAAAAAACAACATTTTTCGAAATTTTTCGGTTTTTTCGGGAAAATAAAACCGAAAAATTTTTTTTCGGTTTTTTTTCGTCTTAAAAAACTCGAAAAAAATTTTTTTTCGTTTTTTTCGGTCTAAAAATTTCGAAAAAAAAGTTTTTCGAAAATTTTTCGAAACTTATTTTTCGCACAGCCATGATCTGAATCACCTTCAGTAGGGGGGGGGGGGGGGTGCAAAACAGATTTGGAGGCACGGGGAATTGAACCCCGGACTTCTCGCATGCGAAGCGAGCGCTCTACCCCTGAGCTACACAGGTGAAATGCGACACATGCGTTACAGCTCGCTAGTGACTCGCGCGCAAATGGCATGGGGGCACTGCAAGGGTGTCGTTGTGTACGCGTAATGAATCTATCGCATTTATTGGCGCATCATTGACGCATCGTTGACGCATTTTCGGCGTGTTATGGGTTCACAGTAGGTGAGGCGTTCGACTTCCATCGCTCTATTATTAACGAGTCATTCTTTGCTTGCGAGCTGCTACGAATTTATTGATTAGGATTTATTTATTATCAGTCAAAGATTAAATGCACGTAAAGCTAAAGCGGAAAAAATATGGGGCGAGATAATCAAAGAAAAATGAAAAGCAAGATCAACAATAGTTTATAGGTCAATAATAAACAAAATTACTGACATATAAAAGAAAAAAATAGAAGATATTTTACAATTATTTCTTCTACAAATCCTCATTACTCCACTTGTTCCATCTTCGGGGAATGCGCGGGACCTTCCAGATTTCAAAATCGTTTGAACGGAACTTCTGAAATAAATAGATACGAAACCATATTTCTTGTAAATCCAAATCAATCCGCCTGAATTGAAAAACTTCTGACCGGAAGACTCCGATTCCGAAAAAATCTAGTTCGAAGTTCGAACAATTGTTTTTGTTTATGAACAATTATTGTTCGTTTTTAGCAGGAAAGTTTTCTACGATTTTATTTTTTGAACACATTCGTTGGTATCGAAAATTGGTTGGAAATCGCAAATGTTTGAAGTTTTCGACGGAATTTCCGGGCAAAAGTTGTTTTTTTTTCGGAATTTTCTCCCGGAAATCAGTGAAAAAATTTGAGCAGGCGCGTATAAAATTATGAAAATTAATTAATTTTATGTACTAAATTGTTTCATACCGAATTTTGAAGTTTATGAGCCCGCCATTTAACTGTTGTACATCATGACTCTACAGATACAACTTACCAACTATTTTTTTCATCTTCTTCGACGCGTCTGTGACGAGCAGCGAGTCTGCAAAAATCAATGTGTATTTTAAATTTTATCATGGATTCGTAACGGAGCGACACTTGAATTCACGTTTTGTTTTTTGAAAAAGTTAACAAAAATTTCAAATGAAGTGTCATTCCGTCACGAATCCGTTATATTTAGCTTACCTTCTTCAGTTTTCACTGTCGCACTGATTCGCAATCGGTCTCCTCATCTGAAAAACAAAAAAAATTAGTAAAATATTGATAAAATTTGAAGAAAAATAAGAAAAATAGGACACAAAATTCAACAAAAATTCGCTACCTATAGAATTAATGCAAACGTGCTCCAGTGACATGAGCGGGCCATAGATTCATTATCGAGCTATCGCAAGGCTGCGCAAAGATAGATCTATCAGCGAGTCACTAGCTGATTTTTAGCTGCGGTTGGTGTATCGTGCATTCACCATAGACTTTCATTTGTAATAGATACATCGCATTTCTGCTGTGTATGCCCCCGCGGATGATTGGTTTGCTGAGAGCGTAGAAGAATGCGCGTCGGGTGGCGCCTATTTGGAAAAGTTGAAGGGTTTTGTTGAACAATTTTATGGCCTAGGTTCGGATTCTAGGCCAAAAATATCAAAAGGCTTTCAATTTTAGGAAACTACCGGAAAATATTGATTTTTTCAAAGCCTAAACGTTAAAGGATTATATTCACATCCAGTGCATCAACAATTAGAAAACTGTGGCCTAATTTTCAAAAACTGCCGGATGTTAGGCCATCAACAGAAAAATCGGGTAAAACATAGAAAATGTGGCAAACCGCAGGTGTAATGTGATAAAAATGGTGAAAATTCTGGAGAAGGTGTAGAGAAAAGAGAAAAATGGAGTTTGCATTTCCTACCTGCTGCCTAATGGAAATTTTCAAAAAAAAATATTTTTTAATTATTTTTTCTCTCCAAATTTGTTTTTTAAATGCATTTTTTTTTGCTGGCAAAGGCAATCAATCACAAAATTTCCACTAACTTCCTAATTTTTACCGCTAATTTCCAGCATTTCAAAATTTGGTGGCCTAGAATCCGACAATTTTCAAAAGTTAGGCCATGGTCTTGAAATAGTTCAAAATTGGTTTTTTGAGCATTTTTAGGCTTAACATGGCAAAAACAAGAACATTTATAGGCGTTTTTAACGGAAAACGCTCTTAAAATATTTTTTTCGCGTATTTTAATTTTTTTTTTAACTGAAAGTTGCTGGCCTAGAATCCCAAAAAGGAAGAATCTGGGCCACAAAATTAGCGTTTTATTGAATATGAACTGGTTTTTAACAAAAAAAACCGTATTTTTATAAAGTTTTTCTGCACAAATTTTTAGGTATGCGCCTTTAAAAGTACAGTAAGAAATTTTTTTTTTGAAAATGTGTAGTTTTTATCGTTTTTTTGCTATTTTTTTGCCATTCTTAGACAGTTTAGTACTTATTTTGTAAATTGCTGAATATGGAGAGAAATTGGCAAAAAAAATAAAATTTTGAAATTTTTGAAAAAAATTATTTTTTTTTTCATAAAAATACTTTTTTTTCCCCCGGTTTTTACTCATTTTAAAGTCCCAAATTGTGCAAAACTGCATTAGTACTTTTTTGTTGAAAAAAAAAATTTTAAAAATGGTTTTTTGTTGAAAAAAAAACAATAAAATTATGAAAAATTAAAATTAAAATTACGTGCGCTCTCCGTGCCCTATATATAAAAATAAAAAAAAATAAAAACGTCAGAAGTGAATAAATAAATAAATGAATGAATCATTCCCTGATAAAAGGAAATCGCAAGCCGCTAAACTTCGAATCGACTTCAAAATGGATCCTCAACTCGAACTCGCGGAAGAGCCGAAAAAGCAATGGAAGTATGTCACCGTGGAAGATTACCCGTTCGAGTTTGACACCGAATTGGTCGCATTCGTCGGAGCGCTCGAAGACGACGACTGTACCGCCTACTTCACCATTCGCAACACCCAACCCACCATCCAAAAGTTTGGAATCAAAGCGACAAAACTGGCGTCCAAGTTCCGCATCGACCCACCCAAAGGATCGATTCGCCCACATGAAGAACGTGAAATCGCCGTGAAATACAAGGGACCGTGCATGAAAGCGCCCTACTTCGTTAACCTCAAAATTATGGCGTATACGATTGTGGGCGACACGGTGTTCAAGTCCACGAAAAGATTAGGCATGATCTTTGTTTTCGTACCAAATTACAAGGTGAATCGAATGAGAATAAGATGCGATGAGTTGTGGGAGAGATATTGCTCGCCGTTGGCACAAAAGGAGGATGTGGATGACGCCGATGACGATGGGAAAATGGTATCCTGTTGTTGATCAAGGAACATTTTTTTTAATACTTTTTTTTTTGGTTTTTTGTTGTTGTAAAAGTGAATATGAATAAATAAATAAATATTTTTCCCCCGGTATTTTCGAGATATTTCCTATGCGCTCCATCGCTAAATAGGGTAAATAAATAGCTCTTCAAAAAGGAAAAAAGCCATATATGGTTTAGTGGGCGGGGCTTTATTGGAGCTATTTTATGCTCTGTGTAAAACGCTACAAACTCGCTCCAATCGCACAGTTAACGCATGCAGTGAGTGAGATTCAGAGAAACAAGAGCGACGCTCTCTCTCGTCGCCAACTCATCCACTGCGAAGGGAGCGAGTTTGCAGCGCTCGGTACCGAGAATAATAAATAGCTCTGATCGGGAGGTCTGTTGCCTAAAAATCCGGTTTTATCCAATCCATTGAGCGCGATTGCATCATCATAATGTCTTGCACGTTCTTTTTTCCTGATAGATCTAGAAAATGCCTGCATTTTAAGCTTTTTCTGGTTTTTTTGTCGCCTAAATTGCTCTGTACAGTGAAAAAAGGTTAAAATTTAAATAAATGAATTTTTTAAAAGTGGGCGGAGCTTCGATTCAGAGTTTCTGTAATGGGGTTATTCTCGGAACCAGCAAAAAATTCAGGGAAAATTCGGAGAATGCTCCGATCGATCTGAAACTTTGGGAAATCATTTAAAAAATAATTCCGGTCATTTCCTGAAAATTTCAGACCAAAATATCGATTTTGAAAATTTTCAGAAATAAAAATCGATAATTTTTAAAATCAATTTTTCGGTCTGAAATTTTCAGGGAATGTATTCTCAGTACGGAGCGCTGCAAACGCGCTCCCTTCGCACAGTGGTGGACGCGGCCACGTTGGCGGCGAGAGAGTGCAGAAAATTGAGAGAGCCGTGGCCGATGTTTTGCTCTGATTTCTCTAAACCTCAATCCAAATGCATGCGAAATTCTTTGTTCGATTGGAGCGAGTTATCAGCGTTTTATACTGAGTATAATGTCCGAGAGTATTTTTTAAATGATCTCTCAAAGTTTCAGACAGATCGGAGCACTCTCTGCATTTTCGCTGAATTTTTTGCTGGTTTTTTCTATTTTTTGCTTTTTTTGCTGGTTCCGGGAATAACCCCTTAAATTTTTAAAACGTGAGCTTTTTTTATAATTGTTGCCCATTTTTTAACCATGGTGGATCAAAATCTAGAAAAATACAACAAACAAATTACAAAGCACGGTGTCCAGGATCTGAAATGTGGGCGGAGCCTAATTTGCTGGCGCGTCAGCAAACTCCCATGGCGCACTTTCGGTGCTTGCGCATTTTTCGACTCTCGCATTTTATGTTATTGATTTTATTGTTTTTCTTTCAGTAAAACCTGTTTTCTTTCTAAAATGTATGTATTTTATCTTTTAATACCATATAATTGCCCAAACTTCGCTTTTCGTATAGATTTATCCTGCAAAAACACCAAAAAACTCAAAACGAATATTTCGAAATGGTGGCTGAACCAAATTCGACGTTCTTAGGCTTAAAAAATTTCTAAAAACCTCTGCTATAATTCCGTTGGAGCACATGTGGGAAAAAAATTAAGAATTTATGCTTTTTTCCCGAAAAACACAAAAAATGCCTCAAAATTTGAATTTCGCGCGAAAAAATCCAGTGGGGCGCGTTTGCTCGGCTCCGCCCACATTTCAAATCCTGGACACCGTGCAAAGTGATTTTTTTGTGATTTAAAAAAAAAATTTTTCCAATCTATGGAATTTTTTCTTGTATTTTCTTGTTTATTTGCTATTTTACAGCTTAGAAATGCCTGAAAAATGCGAAAAAAAAACTTTTTTTTGAAAAAATGTGAAAAATTCTGTCATGATCCTTTAAAAGCTACAGTAAGAATATATGTGATTTTTGTCGTTTTTGTGGATTTTTTCTTGTTTTTTTGCTATTTTATGGCCCACATATGGCTGAAAAATTCAAGAAAAAAAACATTTTTTTAATGTGAACAATTCTGTCATGATCCTTTAACAGCTACAGTAAGAATTTTTGCATTAAAAAAACTTTTAAAAATGGGCAAAAAAAGCTAGAAACAGCAATAATTTGTAGTTAAACAATGAAAAAATTCAAAATTTGATTAAAAATGCCAAAAAAAAATTACGAAAAAAACATTTTCTCTTTTCTTTTAATCTCCCTTTTTTTTGTTGATTTTGTCATAAAAAATGCAAATTTATCAAGATTATGGTATATGAAACTTGATTTTAAAAAGTGTATGGAAAATGGAAAAAAATGAATAATAAATAAAAATTTTTTAATTCAAAAAAAAAATTTGAAATTTCTGAAAAAAAAGCATTTCACAACATTTTATTGCTGGAATTTTTTTGCGAAAACATTGTATAAAATCAGAAAATGTGTAAAAAACTCACAAATTCATAAAAACCTTTTTAAAAAATCGAAAAAAAAAAAATTTTTTTTTTCAATTTTTCTGAATTTTTTGGAATTTTTAAGTTTTTAAAAATGATTTACCAGCTGTTAAAAATGGTACAGAACTGTGAAATTATGCAAAATGGCAGAAAAAGCAGAAAAATTTGATTTGAAACGAAAAAACAATTGTATCCATCTACAGACAGCTGTGTGGATGGATTTACGAGACCATATCTTCATATTTTTGCAATTTTTGGATGGATTTTTGGATAGTTTAAAAAAAAAACCAATAAAAACTGGATAAAATAGCGAAAATAACATATTGTCAACAAAAAAATTTCTAGATAACATTTTGGGAAAAAATGTGGAAATTTTTTTTTTGAAAAAAAAAATTTTTTTGGTAAAATTGTGTAGTTTCTGCATGAATGAATGAGAAAAATGTGACGTAAAAGGAGCAAAATGATGGAGATAAAACAAAAAAAATCAATATTTTTCCCATTTCCAGACTAGCCTTCGGCACGACAAGCAGCGGCGAAGAGCAGCACAAACCGCTCGACGATTTCTACAACAACTCGACGCTTACCAACTTTTCAAAACTCTTCTGTGCCATCGTCCTGCTCACCGCCTTTTTTCTCGTCATGTCGAGAACTTTTCAGTTTTTCTATGACGCGCAACAGGCTTCTGTGGCGGCGAGACACAATTTGACTGGAATTTTTGGCGTCAAAAATGGGACGGATGTTGAGAAATTTTTGCTGTCCACCGATGCAATTTTGAATGATTTGAGAAATACGTGACACCTTTTTTTTTTCTTTTTTTTTTAGTGAAAATGATCGAAAAACTTTTTTTTTTTGATCTCGCTCATTTCCACTAAAATTTATCGATTTTCTCCCCTTTTTTTGTCAGAAAATCACTCTTCGGGTATCTTTTTTTTTTTTAAATAAAAACGCAAATTTCGCCACTGTGAACACTGAAAAGTCATAATTATAGCGCTTTTTTGTCTCCCTGACGTCTTTTCTCTGAAAATGTCTGCATTCTACGCACTTTCTGGTGAGTTTTTGATATACAGATGATATAGAGATATAGATACAGAGATATAGAAATGGGGTTAAAAAATTTTTTTTTCGATTTTTTATTCGAAAAAAGAAAACAAATTTTTTTGAAAAAAGAAAAAAAAATTTTTTTTCATTTTTTTTTTGGGCTTTTTCTTCAAAATTTACGCAATTTTGCTTATTTTTTCCTTTTTATTTAGCAGTTTTTGCAGATTCTAGTCCAGAAAAACCGGAAAAAAAAACATATTTTCATCCAAAAAATGAGCAAAAAAGTTTAAAAAATTAAAAAAATTTTTCCTTTTTTTTCAGAAAAAATCTAGAATTTTCTTTTTGCAAAATATGGCTTTTCCCTCTGTTTTATCCAGTTTGTATTAGTTTTTGTACTATTTTCCATCCAAAAATTGCAAAAATATAAGGGCATGGCCTCGTAAATCCACACAGCTGTCTGTAGATGGACACAATTGTTTTTTTCGTTTTAAATCACAGGTTTTATGTTTTTCTGCTTTTTTTGGTTAATTTCACAGTTTTGTACCATTTTTAACAGCTGGTAAATCATTTTGAAAGAGTTAACATTCCAAAAAATTCAGATAAATTTTTTTAAAAATTTTGAAAAAAAATTTTTTTTTCAAAATTAAAAAAGTTTTTGTTTGCAATTTTCATAAATTTGTGAGTGTTTTTTTTTACAAATTTTCTGATGTTATATCATGTTTTTGCAAGAAATTCCAGCCAGAAAATTTTTTTTTTTTCAAAAATTGAAAAAAAAAAATTTCAAAAAAATAAATTTTTTTGTGGTTTTTCTCGAGTTTTAGCTTCTTTTCTGCGGAAAAATAGTGTTAAAAAATCAGAAAAATCGCTTTAAAACTGGATAAAATGAGAAAAAAACCAAATTTTCCGAAAAAAAAAATTTTTTTTCGAAAAATTTTGAAAAAAATTTTTTTTTTAATTTTCACATTTTTTGAACAAATAAAACTGGCAAAAATAAAGAGAAGCATGGGCAAATTATTTTACTATTGCTGCAATTAATATTGAACTGGAAAAAAATTTAAAAAATTTTTTTTTGGAAAAATTTAATTTTTTTTTGGATAGAAAATTTTTCAAAAATTGTTTAAAAATCGTGTTTTTTTTTTGCAAAAATTGTAGAAAAATGCAAAGAAAATGCTTTATTTTGACCCTTTTTTCTTTTTTTTAAATTATTTTTTTTGTTGCAAAAAAAAATTTTTTCAAAAAATTTTGAAAAAAAAAAAAATTTTTTTTCGAAAAAAAAATGTTTTTTCATTCGTTTGAACTCAAGAAAAGCTAACAATTATTTTTACCAAGTGTTGTGGAGTGGAGCGCGCTTGCTTTTTCTAGCTTTTTCAGCTTTTCATAAATTCAAACAAACAATTTTTTCGAAAAAAAATTTTTTTTTTAACAATTTTTCCCTTTTTGTGGGGGCGTGGCCCGTTCGCCTTTAAAAACCGACAGAAACTGATGGTTTTTTGGTTTTTCTCAGAAACTTGACCTATTCTTTTCACCAGTTCCTATGAGCACTGAAGGTGTCAGACTTATTTGCTCTTTCGTTTTTTTTTTCTGTCTTTCTAATTTCCCGTTTTCTCGAAAATTGGTTGCTCTTGACAACCGATCGCGTTTCTTTACTTTTCTTTTTTTTAGGTTACACAATTGTGTATTAAAAAAATTTTTTTTTTTTTTTTGAAAAAATTTTTTTTATTTTTTTTTTGTTAAATAATCATTTTTTGATGACGTTTTGGCTCTTTTTTTTTTTTGTGATGTAATTTGTTGGAAAGCAAGATCAAAAGCTAGAAAAACGTGGGAAAAAAAAAGTTTTTTTATTTTGAATTTAAAAAAAAAAAAATTTTTTTTCGATTTTTTTTTGGTTTCAACAAAAAATTACTTTTTAAACATCTAAATTAAACACCTTTTTTTCTTTTGCTGTTTTTGAATGTTTAAATTGCTTTTAAACACCTGGAAGCAACAAAAGGAAGACAAAATATTGGTAAAATTTGATGAAAAAAAAATTTTTTTTTTTTTCAAAACTTTAAAACCAAAAAAAAAAAATTTTTTGTCATTAATTTTAATTTAATTTCTATTTGAAAGCTACATTCAATCATAATCAAACTTCCAATTAGTTTTCAAATTATTTGCCTCGTTCTACCGTAATCCCATGGGGCTATTTGGTACAAAGTTGGGGGTTGATACTGGATATTTTTACGTTTTTTTTTCTTTTTTGAATCACGTTTTTAGGCGTTGTAAATACACGAATTAACAGAAGTTAGAAATACAAATTACTGGGCTGGTGTTGTGACGAAATTTGACTAGAAAATGAAAAAAAAAATTTTTTTTTTTACTTTTTTTAAAAATTTTTTCAACTTTCTAAAATCCAGTTGTTTTTGCTAGAAACTGTTCTTTTTTTTTACAGTCTTTTCTATTTTATTCACACTGTTTTCAAAAAAAATTCGAGTTTTTCAAAAAAAAAAAATGTTTTTTTTTCCATCGGAAAATTTTTTGTCATGTACCTTTAAAAACTACAGTAAGAATTTATGTTTTTGTCGATTTTTGGGGCTTTTTCTTATTTTTTGGGGTTTTAGAACCTAGAAATGTGCGAAACAGATTGAAAACAATAAAAAATAAATTTTTGGGAAAAAAATTTCCAAAAAATAAAAATTTTTTTTCAAAATTTGTTTAATTTCCTTATTTAAAAAATTTGAAATTTCCCATTTTGTGGCCTAAAACGCCCAAAAATAACTCAAAACGGCTACAATAATCTCAGAAATCTAAAAAAATAAAAATAATAACAAATTCACTTTCTTCCCAGAAAACACATTTTTTCAAGAACTTCCAGAACATCATATAGTTATTTGTTCCCCTAATTGGCGAGCAATACAAAAAATTGCAAAAAAAAGTGCAAAAAACTAGGAAATAACATGAGAACTTTCGTCCACACGATGATCGTCAATGTGTTGATTATCCCATTTATTAAGGGCGTATTTGGGGAAAATAGCAGAGAAAAAATGTAGTTTTGCACAATTTGGGCCTTTAAAAGCAGTAGAAACCGGGAGAAAGAGTATTTTTGTAAAAACAAATTTTTTTTTTTGCAAAATTTGCAAAATTTTTTAAATTTTTTTGCCAATATTTAAAAAAACTGTTTTAGTGATTTACATAAACAAAATGAGTCCAAAATTATTTGAAAATGCAGAAAAATTGACAAAAAAAACGATAAAAATGGAAATTTTCAAAAATATTTCTTACTGTACTTTTAAAGGCGCACACCTAAAATTTGTGCAGAAAAACTTTATAAAAATACGCTAAAAACGTCTAGAAATGTTTTATTTTTGCATTTTTTAACCGCAAAACGCTCAAAAAACAATTTTATACAATTTCGAGACCATGGCCTAACTTTTGCAAATTGTCGGATTCTAGGCCACCAATTTTTAGATAGCTGGAAATTGGCAAACAAGGAAGGAAATTAACGGAAATTAGGTAATTTTTCCTGTTGCAAAACACAATTTTGTTTTGGAATGCAAAAAAATTTTTCGTTTCCAAAAAACATTGGACATATAAACAAACAAACAGACCGAAAACCAAAAACCGAAATGTCTGAAAATTAAATTTGGCTGCAACAAAATTGGGCAGCAGGTGCAAAGAAAATGCAAACTCTATTTTTCCCATTTTTTGCTCTCCAGAATTATCGACATTTTTATCACGTTACACCTGCGGTTTGCCATGTTTTTCCTATTTTACCCGATTTTTCAGTTGATGGCCTAACATCCGACAGTTTTTGAAAATTAGGTCACAGTTTTTCTGGTTGTACTGGATGTGAATATCATCCTTCAACGTTTTGGCTTCAAAAAATCAAGGTTTTCCGTTATTTTCCTAAGATTTAAAACTTTCTTATGTTTATGGCCTAGAATCCGAACCTAGGCCATATAATTATTCTACAAAAACCTTCAACTTTTCCAAATAGGCGCGCATTCTTCTACGCTCTCAGCGAACCAGTTTTCCGCGGGGGCATAGCTCAGGGGTACACAGGTAGTGCGCGTTCAGCTTATAATAGGTTGCGCGATAGGCCTACCGAGTACCAGCGAAGGACCCCAAAGTAAGCCTATTATAGGCTTATCGCGGGTCGGCGCCTATAATAGGCCTATTATAGGCTTATCGCGGGTGACTTTTGCCTATAATTTACTTATCGCGGTCGACAGTAAGTCATTTGTAAGCCAATAATAGGCCTTTTGCGGCCGTTCCAATCTCGGATGTGGGCTTATAATAGGGCTGCCACAGGTCATTACAACGGTTTTTAGACTCAGATGTGCTTGCTTTTAAGCAAGTTCATCTAAAGAAAATTCACTGTTGGAAAAAATCAAATTTTATTGCATATTAAAAGTTTAAAAACATGAACACTTTGTATTGTATTGTATTTATTACTTACGTTTCAAAAATAAACGTGAAGTAATAAGAAAGAACAGAAAAATAAAAGTAATGATTAGAAATAAGGGTATAAAAGAGAAAACAGACAACAAATCACGGATGACATTCAGACGGGTTATATGAGGTAAGAGAGGGGGGGGGGGGGGGAAGTAGGAAGAAAAAGAAGCAAATATATTTGTAAAAATTCAAGGAGTTGAAAAGTTATTAACGAAATTAAGCAAAACAATAAATGAAATTGAACAAAACCTTATGGAAATTGAGTAAACAATTAGATAAAACTATGAAAATAAGCCGGTCGAGTTTTCAGAACTTTCAAAAATTGGCCAGCGTGTAGTTCATTTTTTAATAGATTTCTTACATATTCTTATTTTCTGATAATCTTCAATAGTTTTACGATTTCGCATGAAATGCAGCAAGCCAGAAATTTCTCAAAAATCTTTTGGTTTATGCAAAATTGTCTTGTAAGATTATTTATTAATGGGGTTAATCGGAGAAATTTCGACGAGTAAAAACAACCAAAAAATTAGGATGAACACGGTGAAAGCTCCAATTGGTTTGAACGTTCTATGGGGTTTTTCACGAAATGGCAAAAAATGGCAGAAAACTGCGCGAAAATTCGGAAAATGCTCCGATTGATCTGAAATTTTGGGAAATAAAGGAAAAAATTCTCCCTCCCGGACATTACCCCAAAATTTCAGACAAAAATATCGATTTTAAGCATTTTCAGAAAAAAAAATCAATTTCTTAAAAATCGATATTTTGGTCTGAAATTTTGTGGGAATGTCCGGGAGAGTTTTCATCTCCCAAAATTTTAAATCAATCGAAGCATTTTTCGAGTTTTCGCGCAGTTTTTTGCCATTTCGTGAATAACCCCATTAGAAATTATGCCAAAAATACTACCGAGCATGCTCAAAATTGGGAAAGTCAAAATAATTATTGCAATCCTATTTTTTTTTTTTTTTGCATTTTCGGTTGTAAATTTTAGATTATTACCCATTTTCAAACCAATAGAAGCATTGCCCCAAATGTTTGTCACTTTTCTCATTTCTTGATATTTCTCGGATAAACTCCGACATGATATAATAGATTCGTAGCGGAGTGACAATTTTTTTAAAAGTTTTTGTTCGAAAAAATGAAGAAATACCGTAAAACCTGTAATTGAAGTACACCTGTATTAGAAGTACACCTCTAATAGAAGTACACCCCCAAGAGGCTTTCGAAAAATAGAAGTACACCCTCTAATTGAAGTACACCCTCTAATAGAGGTACATCATCGAGTGAATTATTTTGAAAATTTTTTTTTTCAATTTTTGGGGTTATTCATTTCATGCAGTTTGCCTTTTTTTTAATTTTTCTTATTCATTTCATGCAGAAAACGACATTTTCTGCAGCAGACAACTGAATTTCGTCAAACTGCGAAATGCACTTTTGGACATGAAAAACACGGGGTGCTGACAGGCGAAAAATTTACCAAAACCGGGAAAAATTTGAATGTCTGGCGCAGTTTTTCTAGAATTTTATAATCCTTTCAGTACAAAACTCGTGCCGCACGTTTGCAATGGGCGGGGCTTGTTGCTCGGTTTTGGGAATGTTTTTCCCGGTTTTGTCTTCCCCGGTTTCGCGTTTTTCCCCGGTTTTGTCTAGGCCTCGAATCGTCTTTCTTTTGTGTTATTTTTCTTCTGAAAGGCCTTTGAAAAATAGAAGTACACCCTCTAATTGAAGTACACCTGTATTAGAAGTACACCCATTTAGGGGGTTTGAAAAATAGAAGTACATGTACTTCAATTACAGGTTTTACGGTAACTGAAGAAATTAAGAGATTTTTCTTCTCACAGTTTCACGTGAAATGTCACTCCGCCACAAATCCATTATATGCAAAACACGCTAGCCAATTTTCAAAACGCTCTAAAACCTTACCGACTCCACAAAAATTTCGTTGTTTCCGTCGTCGTCGATGGAGCTGACCACGGCGTCCTCGCTGCCACTTTCTGTCTTTCACTTTCAAACTGAGGTCCGGCGACGATCTGAAATTTGTAGATCGTTAATGATAGAGGAACATATGTGAAAGAGATAACGACAGACGACGAAACTGTGGTATATGTAATAGGAATAGGAATACGCGATTATCGGACCATTCAGCGTAGGTTATTGACCAAAAATCATTTCCCACCAATTATTTCCTATTTTTAATCTTTTTTTAAATAGGATCATATACTATTTTTTTCCAAAATGGTCATTTTCCTACGAATGAAAATTGTCAAAAATAAGCAAGTTATCATGTTTTTGAAGATCCTTGCATTTTGCGAGCTTTCTGAGAAGCTTTTTCAGTTCAGAAATTAATTTAATAGTGTCGACCAGCCACGACGATCAAACGCGCTCGGCTGAATTTAGTACTTTTTGATTTCCATTTTGGTTTCCAAATTATTTCCTTTCACGTATAAGTTCAACGTGAAATAAAATAATTTGGAAACCAAAATGAAAACCGCATCGCGTTGAATTCAGCAGAGCGCGTTTGACCGTCGTGGCGGGCGGCAATACCACTTCTATCATACACCATTAGGGAACTCAAAAATTAATAAAACTTCAATTTTATCTAATGCAAAAGTATGGAGATTTTACGAATTCATGTTTTCGACAGGAGTGACACTTCTCGGTAAAATAATGAAGAAATTCCTATAGAAATTAAGCGATTTTACTTTTGCAATTTACCGTGAAATACAAACCTTGAATACAAGTATGCCTTATCGAAAAAAAAATTAACGATACATTTCTTTTCGACAAAAAATTTGTCGAAATTGCATTGATATAATGGATTCGTGGCGGAGTGACAATTCACGTGAAAATGGGAGACGAAAAGTCTCTTCATTCCTTCAGTTATTTTTTTTCATTTTTTCGAATAAAAACGTGAAAAAAATTGTCACTCCGTCACGAATCCACTACAAATTTTCGACAAATGATTGAATCGATAAATTTTTTGAATCTTTGTCGATAAGGCGCACTGTAGGTAAGGTGCAAAAACAAGAAAAGTAATTTGAGTCAGAAAGATAAACTTAAAAATAAAAATTAATTAGCAGAAAATGGACTCCAAAAACGGATGAAAACTTGCAAAAAAAAAGTTGTCCGAAATTTCGGAAAAAAATTCACGTTTTTTACGAAAAAAAGGAGAGAAATAACTAAAGAAATTGAGTTTTTTACTCACAATTTACCGCGAAGCGTCACTCTGTGGCGAGTGCATACTAAACAAGAAATGAAATGAAGAAAAAAAAATTACATTAAAAAAAATTAAAATCGATTAAAAGAAAAATAACAGTTCAAGCGGTCGAAAATTAAAAAAAAATAGAAATATTGAACAAAAATTTAGGCCGCCCAACAATGCTGTCTCTGCTTCTCTGCCGCAATAGCGTAGCCGGCGAGCGCGTTTGCGGAGTCTCACAGCTAGGCGGCGAGTGACTTACGATAGGCCTAACGCGGTCGCCGCACACCGCGTGCGCGATAAGCTTATTGCAGGAGGGTGGCCGCTGCCACCCGCGATAGGCTCATTTTAAGCTTATAATAGGCCTATTTTTGGCCTCCACCTATTATAAGCTGAACGCGCACTACCTGTGTAGAGCGCTCGCTTCGCATGCGAGAAGTCCGGGGTTCAATTCCCCGTGCCTCCAAATCTGTTTTGCACCCCACTACTGAAGGTGATTCAGATGAATTGAAAGCATAACCGCACACAACACTGATAAATGGGCTCAACGTGCTCGACGCCGGAAGTGAAAGAGCAGAAGCGGATCAATTCGATTATCGACAAACAGTTGCGAAAGGACGAGGACAACGAGATTGGCAATCAGAAACTGTTGCTGTTGGGCACGGGCGAGTGCGGCAAATCGACGATTTTGAAACAGATTAAGTGAGTGGGATCTTAATTTTCTTGCCGGTTACCATATGCTAGATGTAAGAGACGCAGGCATAACAAGAAGACACTCCCATTCAGAGTTTTATGTTGCGTTCAGTTGAAAAGACTGACAAGTGGCATACTGTATTTCCTATAATTTATGCGCATGCCCTTATATTATTTAATTTCATCGTCTCATGCCTGCTTGGTTAGAAAGTGTTTTCCCGAGTTTGGTGTACAAACCTCTAGATACCCGGCAGTTGTGATGAAATGAAAAAACAATAGAATGGCATGTCGTGTTATTAGAGTTGTTACGGTAATTCTTTATTTTAAGAACAAATGCGTAGTTTTGAGAATTTTTGAAAAATGGAAAAAAAATGTTTTGAAACCTTCAATGTTTGTCTTTAAAAAAGTTAGTGTTCGAAAAGTATGCTTGTTAGAACTGTTTTTCGTTGTTATTGCTTACACTAGTGAAAAAAGGTTGAAGATGAAGAAAATATCTATTTATTATGCAAATTAAGTAAATAATTAATTTAATGTCACAAAAAGAAGGGCAAAACATGGCAAAACAAAAAAAAAGAATTACAATTAAAATTTTGTGGACTTTAACTCGCTTAACAATCGTCTCTTCCCGGTTCTTCTTCCTCATCATATTCCTCTCCTTTGCCTCCATTTCTCCCAAAATTTCATTGCTCAGAATTGTGAAAGCTTTAACCGCAGCATCCTCCATTGTGGTCCCATCATTCTCAGACTTGTCGAACAGTTCCAACCATTTTGCCTTCTGCTTTGCCGAGTACTGCCCGAAGACCTTCCATCGCGGATGATCTTCCAATTTCTCTCGTTTGAATGCTAGTTGCTTCTCAACGCGTGAGCTGCCTCCCGACACCTTCTCCATCAGAAGCAGCGTGTTTTCACACTGTTCCTTTTTGGCGCGGTGCACCTGGTTTGCTGCCTCCATCTCCTGTGATTCGTCGCTGTATTGGCACTCGTTGAGCACCTAGTACCACGACCGGTGTTCTTTGAGACTCACTGCGCTGGGATACTCGCGCTCGAGCACTTTTCGGCAAACCGACTCAAAATCGTCCTCTACTTTTGTTGACTTTTGAATTGTTGATAGCATGTGACGAAAGGGCATGCGACCGTCTTGGTATATCGGAAGAGCCACTTGGTACGGCACGAACAAGTCGTTTTCCGGACCTGGAAGCATTCTTATTATTAAAAAAACTTGAATGAGGATGTTTGAGTGTCTGTGATACCAGGGATTTATCGTAAAAACTCTAATAGAACGGCATGCCCTTCTATTGTTTCTTTTCACCACAACTGCCGGGTATTTAGAGGTATGCACACCAAACTTCGGTCTTCACATGCCTGCTTGGCTAAAAAGTGTTTTGCCGAGTTTGGTGTTCAAACTTCTAAATACCCGGCACTTGTGATGAAATAAAACAATAGAAGGGCATGCCGTTCTATTAGAGTTTTTGCGGTATTTCGGACAAAAAAACGGGAAAACTTTGTCTTTAGTCGACTCGAATACGGACTAGGTTTTCGTGATCTACCTGCTGAGCTACTGTCACGGGTCAAACGCCAAGTTCCAAAAAAAGAAAAAAAAGCGATGTTGAGTGGGAAAGATTACAAAGTCGATCCGTTCTTCAAGTACCGAAGGTGCTGCGGATCACGGTTTTTTTTCCGAGCAATCTTCGTAGATTTCTCTACTACCCAATTAGAGCCTGGGTAAACCCGGGGGTGAGAGCGGGTCGAACATGTGGCCTCTCGGATGGCGGCGGTCACCACTACCGGCTGCACTATCCAGCCCTCTTTTTATCTACAAGTTCATTTTTTGCTTCTTTTTTGAGTTGGCAGTGGCCCCGATCAGGCTTTCTCGGAAAATTCCGAAAAGTCGGAATTCCGTCGGAAATTTCCGATTTCGGTTCCGAGGCAGTTTCACTTCCGAAAAAATTTCCGATTCCGTTCCGAGACCAAATGATTTCCGAAAATAATTATTTTCCGATCTCGGAAAAAAACATGTTTTTCTGTCGAAATTTGGTAGGAAAAATCGTTTTTGTTTTGTTTTTTGGTAAAAATTTTTAAATCTTTTTTGTGGATAATTTGAGATTTTATGGGCCTATTCAGGTTCATTTCCGATTTTTCCGATCGGAAATCGGAACGAGAATTTTCAATTTCGGAATTCCGACGGAAATTTGGAAATACAAATGTAAAATTGGGAATCCCGTTGGAACATCGGAAGCAGGAGTGGGACAAAAAAAATTTTCCACAAAAAAAAAAAAACATTTTTTTGTCCTCAAAAAAATTACCAAAAAAAAAAAAACTTTTTTGTCCCCAAAAAGTTACCAAAAAAAAAAAAAAACTTTTTTTGTCCCCCAAAAAAAATTACCAAAAAAAAAAAATTTTTTTTTGCTCTCAAAAAAATTAACAAAAAAACAAAAAAAAAAAATTTTTTTCCTCAAAAAATTTACCAAAAAAAAACAAAAAAAAATTCCAAAAAAAGTACGTATTTCTGTCATTTAAAAAGAAATTTTCCAAGTTTTTGTTGAAAATTAGAGGTTTTTGTCAATTCGGAGCATATACTGAATAAGTTTTTGCCCAAAAACCGGAACTTTCTTTCGCCTTTGTGATTTTTTTTTTAATTTTTTTGCCTGCGGCGCATCATCAAAAAAAAAAAAATTTTTTTGGTCTCACTCTTACCATCGAAAAAAAAATCAAAAATTTTTTGGTCTCACTTTCACCATCGAAAAAAAAATCAAAAAATTTTTTGTCTTATCCACATCCTCAAAAAAAAAACAAAAAATTTTTTGTCTCATCCAAAAAAAAACCCGAAAAAACAAAAAAAATCGAAAAAAAATTTTTTTTTTGGTCCCACCCCTGATCGGAAGAGATAATTACAAAATCGGAAATTTCCGACGGAACTCGGAAGATAAATTTTTATTTCCGAGAAAGCCTGGTCCCGATACTGAGAAAGAGCAGAAAAAATATTTGTCTAGTGCTGGAATGCGCAGCAGGCTTGAAACCGAAAAAAACTTGAAAATTAAAACTCACGTAGCCAAAATTGAATCGCCGCGTCCGCTTCCACGTGCTTCTCGCTTCTTTTGTTGAAAGCCATTTTAAAAAGAATAATCAAACGGAGTTTTTTCGCAATTATGGTAATTAACAAAACCAATTAGATCAGCAATCCTTATAAACGGTTCCATGGTCAAAAATAGGCGGAGCCTATTGATTTATAGATTTTGTCTATCCGGGAACATCTTCTTCACATTCTTGCGTATTGGAGAAAGGACCGTAAAAGCACGTGCCAAGTTTACATAGAATATAATATAGATTTATTGTCCATTCGCAAAGAAAGCAATTCCGCTCCACGAAACTTAGTACTTCGGGGATTTCAAGTTGTTGTAAAAACAGAAGTAAAAGCTTAAGACTCCCGGTATAAATTCCCAGGTAGTCCAGGGAACGACCAGAGAAGTCACGAGAGTGCCAAATCCTGTTCCAGAAACTTCCGAGAGTTCAAAAGACGTCCTACGAACTCCAGGAGGTCCATGTGTTTTTCAGGGAACTCCTGAGAGTAACAAACCTTGTCCCGGTAATTTCCTATACTACAAAAGTAGTCCCGAGAAATCCTGACAGTTCAAAATAGGCATCTGGATTTCCCGGGAGCACACACTGATAACAGTTGCAATTTGTTCTAATACATGTATTTACCCTGATCCTTCTCATTCTACTATTCTCAGTACGGAGCGCTGCAGACGCGCTCCCTTCGCACAGTGATGTAAGCGGCCACGTTGGCGACGAGAGAGTGCAGAAAATTGAGAGAGCCGTGGCCGATGTTTTGCTCTGATTTCTCTAAACCTCACTCCAAATACATGTGAAATTCTTTTTTCGATTGGAGCGAGTTATCAGCGTTTTATACCGAGTATAGTATTTGTCTATTATCAATCTGTGAAAGTTCCACCGCGGGCCGATCGGCACCTAGGCCATAGAGAACTAGGCCAACGGCAAAATACGTATTTTCAACGTGGAAAATTGAGAGACGCGAGACGAAATGCGGTAAAGTCCGCAATGCACGATCTGGGTGCAAGCGGTGGAACTCTCAGAGATAGATAATACACACCTTTTGGAGGTTAGTATTCTAAATTCACCAGAAAGCAAAACTTTTTAGCGGGAACCCCCCCCCCCCCCGAGAAGGCGCCTAAAAATTGCAACCTTTTCCAGCATTCTTCACAGCAGCGGGTACTCACAAAAGGATCTTGTGAGTGTGGCGGGTGCGGTGTATAGCAACATAATTCAAGGAATGGCGACGCTTTTGCGAGCCCGCGAACAGTTTTTGTACAATTTGGAGAGCGCCGCACTTGAGGTATGTGTCAAATTAAGCTTATAGCCTATGTGCCAACACAGGCTGATCACCAACACATTTTGGCGCTGGCGGAGAGTAGCAAAGACAAACTTCCGTTCGTGCCTCTAACCTACAACGCGCTAAAACGATTGTGGCATGATGAGACGATTCAGAAGACGTTCGGGCGGAGAGCAGAGTTTCAAATGATGGATTCGTTGGTCTAGTGAGTGATCTGGTTTTTATGGTGTTGCGATTCACCGTGTTTGGTTTGTCTTGCAGTTTCATGGCCGAACTGGATCGAATATACGAGGAAGACTACGTTCCGTCGGTCGACGACATGCTTCGAATACGAATACCAACGATTGGTGTGGTTCAGACGAGCATCGAGATCAAGGGCACCAAGTTTCGGTACAAAATGCAAATAGTAAAGATTCAAAAATAGAATATACGTTTTGCAGAATATACGACGTCGGCGGTCAACGGTCGGAGCGGCGAAAATGGATACACTTGTTCGATAATGTGAACGCAACGATTTTCATATCAGCAATCAACGAGTACAATCAGAAGCTGAATGAAGATGATACGACGGTTCGTTCTTTTTCTTTGTTGTTTCTTGCTGACCTTTTTGAAGCAATGCGAAAGAATGCACGCTGACAAACGGTTGTAATGGTTTTAAAAAAAGGAGACGCGCATTAGAACTACATCGAAACCGAAAGAGTGCCGAATACGAGACGCGCACACACAAAAATCAACTAGAAGAACAACAACTAAAAAATAAAAGTGGTAAGAAAGGGTCTAGAAATTCTACAATCCTAAAAAGGGAGCATGAGATTGAAGGCTCAGCGTGTGCTACGGTACACAGCGAAATCTCGCCACGGCGGCGGCAAGCGCGATTTGAATTCTCATCTGGGATGACTCGTATAAACTTCCCACTTGTTGCCCAGATCACTTTCTTGGGCCTGAACGAGTAGAAACGAAATATTTTTTTAAATAAAAATCAAATTTACGAAATTCCAGAATCGCATGAAGGAGTCAATAAAGCTATTCGAGCACATTTGCAACTCGAAATGGTTTGTGCAGGCGGCCATGATTTTGTTTTTAAATAAACGGGATTTGTTTGAGGAGAAGTTGAAAACGACAAGTATCAGTGTGCTTTTCACCACTTATCAAGGTAAAATTATCATTTTTGGCGTCATGTGGAGCCTAGCAGTGGTTAAGCTACAGGCGCGCGGTGTGGATCTCGCAGCGAAACGAAATAGGCGCGAATGAACTTTCTTTTTTTGAAATTCTTGCAATGAGGCGCATTTATCACGATACCCTTTCTAAAAGAAGTTGTCGTCTCACACCAGGCAAGCGCCAGAATTATTCAATTCACTTCCCATTGACACGCTGTTCGAGAAACATCGATTGTACGAACGTATATACAGTACCGTTCAAAAGGTTGGAAACTTTTGGTTTTTTGGGCATAACTTTTGAATGGAGAGGGTTATGGTTCTGAAAATTTGCATGAATTTGCCCCGTAATATTTTTGACAAGCTCCAAAAATGGATTTTGACATTTTTGAAAATTGCAGATTTTTCAAAAAATTTCAGATGCCAAAATTTTCGACCCAAAAATAAATTTTTTTTTCAGATTTTTCAGGACCCGATATTTATGTTCAAAATGAAGCTTCAAAATTGAAAGTCTGATTTTAGTTGACTACAGGCCGAGCGGATAATTTTCAGCTGATTTACAGCACTTTATCAAGGCCAAGGTATCAAGGTCCACATGGGTAAGTCAACTATAACTTTCATTGAGAATCACCAAAATCAAAGAAAATAAGGGCAAATCAGATAAAAACTGTTAAAAAAACAAACTTTATTTGATTTGATTAGGTTTTGGTGATTCTCAATAAAAGTTAAAGTTGACTTACCCATATGGACCATGATACTCAAAGTGCTGTAAGTCAGCTGAAAATTGTATGATCAACCCACAGTCAACTAAAATCATACTTTTAGTTTTGAAACTTCAATTTGAACATAAATATCGAGTCCTGAAAAATCTGAAAAAAAAATTATTTTTTGGTCGAAAATTTTGGCATCTGAAATTTTTTGAAAAATCGGCAGTTTTCAAAAATGACCAAATCCATTTTTGGAGCTTGTCAAAAACATTACGGGGCAGATTCATGCAAATTTTCAGAACCAAAACCCTCTCCATTCAAAAGTTATGCCCGAGAAACCAAAAGTTTCCAACCTTTTGAACGGTACTGTACTAGTTACAAAACGCTACTAATGCGCTCCAATCGTACAGTGGACTGATCATGAATTAATTTGGAGTGAGATACAGAGATTAGTTCGCACTCCTTCAACTTACTGTACTCTAGGGTTCTCCGTTGCCATATTTCTTCACGCTAATGAATGAGCCCATCGGGTGGGAGGAGTGCCGAATGAAAACTGGTGGTCTATCATTGTTGTAATTGCGAAGTCGGTAGGCTACTGAAAGAATGTATCATTGAGCGTGCCTGTTTGGAAGTACTATTTTCAAGTCTTGGTTTTCCATCAGTTCGTGGCTTCCCAAGGCGGTAGACTGCCGTTGGTAAACATGGGGCGTTCAGATAGTTGAGCAAGTCCGTTGCTTTTGCGACATCTTTGTGTACGTTGTCAAATGCGATTCGAGATAAACCCTCCGGTACAAGGAGAACCACAATTGAGCGTCGCCTCTCTTTGGATTCAGCATCCGGCATTCGACTTGTTGATCAGGCAGTGCCGATTCCATCTCGTCTAGTTTTTTTTTTCCTGAAATTCAAATCTGAATTATTAAACGTCCCTTCATTTATAAATTAAATAAGAGAAGTTCGACAAACTGGGAAAAACAGAGTGCGCGCAGGCCATTTCGGCGCGCCGGAAATGAGCAAATTAAGAAGAAGAATAAATTACAGGCTCAAACAACTATCAAGAGTGTCTCGACTACATTCAGATGCGATTCGAACGACTGAATAAATACGCGGACGTGAAAAAAATTTACACTCACGTGACGTGTGCCACCGATACGAATCAAATTCAGTTGGTGATCGACAGTGTGATTGATATGGTGATTGGGCGAAATTTACGAGGCACCGGAATGGAATAATAATAATGAGGATAATAATAATAATAATAATAATAATTCTTGTTCATTTTTCCAAAATTTTTCATTTTTTCTTGATTTTCTCAAAACAGTTTTAAAAAACAACAACAAAAAAATCCATTTTCCATAATTATTTATTAATGGACCTATTCAAAGTACTGTAGAAAATCGGAAAAAATGACAAAAAACTGGGAGAAAACTCGGAAAATGCTCCGATTGATCTGAAATTTTGGGAGAAACTGTCAAAAATGCTTCCGGGTTTGATCAGAAAATTTTGGACCGAAATATCGATTGTAGAAAATTTTCAGAAAAAAAAATCAATATTTTTTTAAATCGATATTTCGGTCCAAAATTTTCTGAGAAAGTCCGGAAGCATTTTTGACAGTTTCTCCCAAAGTTTCAGACCAATCGGAGCATTTTCCGAGTTTTCTCCCAGTTTTTTGTCATTTTTTCCGTTTTTCTACAGTACTTTGAATAGGTCCATAAACTATTCACTTTCAAGAAAAAATAAGGATTTTCAGGTTTTCAGGTTCATGTGGAAAAGCCAAAAATAACCGATTTTTAGGCCAGATGGCCTAAAATGATACATTTAAAGATTTTTTTGCAAAAATTTTTGGCAAATATTATAATTTCAGTTTTTACAATTGTTTTTCTAATCTAATTTTTACAAAATTATTCAATTTTCATATCAAAAATGTTTAAAAAACCAAAAAGAAAGTAAAATTTATTTTCAAAATAAAAATATTTCCAGCAACAGTACCTTAAAGGCGCATAGGCGAATATTTTTCACTGGTCTTGAAACGAAAGATACGGTATTTTTCAAAACATTTTAAAATTATTTTTTTAAAATTTGATTTTCGATATTTTCCGAGCATTTTTACCTCTTTTTTCCCAGACTTTCCATGTTTTTTAGCTGAAAATATGGATTTTCTTCACTGTAATCGATGTTTTCAACGAAATCCGCCCGGCGGATACTTGATATCCTCTTGTTTTCACATTTTCTGCCAAACTTGCACGAAACCTGGTGAGTTCACTAATTTCCAAGTTCACATGCTAGTATTCAGATCACGTACGATGTCCAATTTGCGATAATGATGTGAAAATTGTGCAGCTGAACGGAAATATCAGCCAAGGCGTCAAAATGTACTTTTCGGTGAGTCGAAATGGCTGGAAATGATGAAAACTGTTGAGTAAATATTTGGAGAAATTGGACGCGCGCTAAATAAGCTGCTACAAAGGGCGAAATCACTTGCGCGGCGATTTTCTGAAATTTTTCGGAATTTTCGAGGATTTGAAATTTTTCGGTTTTCTCGTTTTTTTTTTTTTCATTTTTCGGGAATTTCTCAATATCTTTTCCATTTTCTACTGTTTTTATTTTAATTATTCAAAAAAATTTTTTTTCGAATTTTCGTTAAAAATATGTTTGTATTTCTTGATTTGTTGTGTTAAAATTTTTCAATTTTTTTAAGGATTTCTCCATATTTTCTTTATATTTTTCAGGTTTTTGCTACAACACTGTTCTGATTTTTCTGGAATGTGCCCATGTTTTTTCTATAAATTTTTTTCGAATTCGTATAAACTTCCCTCGCATTTTTTGGAATTTCCTTGGATTTTTCAACAGTTTGTTCGTATTTTGTCTATATAAATATTCAATTCCACAAATTAATATTCAATGTTTACCATTTTTAAACATAAAAAGATACTATAAAATTAAGAAAAGATGCAGAATTTTTGAAATCTGTAAAGTTTTTGGAAGATTTAAAAAATAATCTAGAAAATGGACATATTCATAAAAACGGAAAAAAATGGCGGGAAAAATCGGAGAATGCTCCGACTGGCCTGAAATTTCGGGAATTATTGGAAAAAATTCTCCTGCACACGCTCAAGAAGTTGTGGAACAAAATATCGATTTTAAAAATTATCGAATTTTTTTCTGAAAATTTTTAAAATCGATATTTTGGTCCTAATTTTTTTGAGCGTATACAGGAGAATTTTTTCCAATATTTCCCAAAGTTTCAGCATTCTCCGATTTTTCCCGAAGTTTTTTTTTTCTTCCTTTTTTTCCGGTTTTGTGACTAGGCCCAAAACCCATTTTATGTTCCAGAAAAATCAGAAAAACAAATCTATAAAAGCCATTTTAGAAAAATCAGGAAAAAATCCAGAAAATGCAAAATAAAAATTATATAAAAGACGGAAAAAAGAAGTCTAGAAAAATCAGAAAAAAAAACCCACGGAAAAGTCTAGAAAACAGCAAAATTTTGAAAAATTTCTGGAAAAATTATAGAATAATCAGACAAATTTCTAGAATAACCCAAAAATGATTCTGGAAAAAGAAGATAAAAAACCAGAACAGTTAGAAAAATATTTGGACAATCAGGGAAAAATTCTAGAAAAATCTGAAAGACAAATCCAGAAATATCAGAGAAAATAGCTAAAAAAAAACTGAGCCCTTTGGAGGCGCTGATTCTTTTTTTTTTTTAAATTTATTTTCATTTTACACGTTTTTTCTTACTTGTCCTAATTTTTACCTCCCAGAACCCGATAAAAACCATGAAGGAAAGTTTGGAGAAATTGCAGCGGAAAATTGAATTTCAGTCCAATATTCGAACCCATTTAACGAAACATTTGGCCAAAGAGGTGGGATTTTTCAAATCAAAAAAAAAATTTAAATATTTTGAATACAGAAAGAAAAAAAGCGACAAATGGAGTCGTATTTTCGGAAAAAGGGCGCCGAATTTGAGGCGCAAAAGAAAAAGTTGGCGGAGGCGAATGCGTTTATTTTGACAGCCGAACGGAAATTGCGGATAGCGGAAGAAGAGCGCATTCGAGTGCAGGCAGAGATGGAGCAATTGCAGAGCAGGTTACAGTGAGTTTACGGCACAAAAAAGGGGCGGAGCTTCCCCAACCCTATTAAAATAACTCCAGTTCCACCCAACCTGCACCACCGCCACCGCCAGCCTCCTCCACCCCATTCTCATTTGTGATGTCCGATTCGCACGACTTTGGTAGAGGATCGTCTCTCGTCGACTCGCTCAACTCCACCTTCAATATGGCATATTCACCTAGCAGTTCTCCTGCTCTTTCGATCGATGAAACACGCAATTTGAAAAATTTCTTTGACAATACCGAAATTGCGAATGCACAAAACCCGGCTGGAATTGTGGAGGAATCGATGTTCGCGAATATGGTGAGGATTTTTAGGGAATGGAAAATTGGCTCTATACACAAGAGATTTCTCTGGAAAATGTCGAAAATCTTTGAAAAAAAATTATGTCAAGAAATGCCACAAAACCCCGCCTACTTATTTGTACGCGACCACTCAAACATCGAGCTATTTGAAGAGACGCAGACAAAAAAGGGATAGCCGACTCATGTTTTCATGATGCACGCCTCCCCCGTCGTCCAACGCGACAAATTCGAATCATTATCTGATTATACAGGATGACACCATCATTTTAATCCAAAAACGAGGCCTTTTTGTCAGAAAATGACCGAGTTAGGGTTTTAAAAATGCGCGTGTGATCGTTTGAAAACACAATAGATACTCTGAAAAATGCCTAAAATGTCCGAAAATGTTAAAAAAACATCCACAAACGTTTGAAAAATTCTCGGAAAATGACTAAAATGCCGAAAAATCTTTTAAAAAAGTCGAATTTTGACAATTTTCTGCTTTTTTTAAAACACTTTCTGTCATTTTTTAGAAATTTTTAGGCATTTTTGAGTCTTTTTTGGAATTTTTAGAGGCTTTTTCGGAATTTTTTGATGTTTTTCGGCATTTTTAAACACTTTTCCAACATTATTCAGCAATTTTTGACATTTTTCTGCTTTTTTTTAAACACTTTCTGTCATTTTTTGACATTTTTCTGCAGTTTTAGACTTTTCTCTATATTTTTTTTAAACATTTTTTGTCATTTTTAAGGCATTGTCTGCATTTTTGGGCATTTTTATGCTTATTTTAAAAAATTTTTGACATTTTTAAACACTTTTTATTCAGCAATTTTTGACATTTTTCTGCTTTTTTTAACACTTTCTGTCATTTTTTGACATTTTTAGGAATTTCTATGCATTTTAAAGCTTATTTTGTTTTTTTTTTTTAACATTTTGAGGCATTTTTAGACATTTTTCGTCATTTTTAGAAATTTCTAGGCATTTTTGTGTCTTTTTTTTTGGAATTTTTAGAGGCTTTTCCGAATTTTCCGATATTTTTCGACATTTTTAAACACTTTTCCAACATTATTCAGCAATTTTTGACATTTTTCTGCTTTTTTTAACACTTTCTGTCATTTTTTGACATTTTTAGGAATTTCTATGCATTTTAAAGCTTATTTTGTTTTTTTTTTTTAACATTTTGAGGCATTTTTAGACATTTTTCGTCATTTTTAGAAATTTCTAGGCATTTTTGTGTCTTTTTTTTTGGAATTTTTAGAGGCTTTTCCGAATTTTCCGATATTTTTCGACATTTTTAAACACTTTTCCAACATTATTCAGCAATTTTTGACATTTTTCTGCTTTTTTTAACACTTTCTGTTATTTTTTGACATTTTTAGGAATTTCTATGCATTTTAAAGCTTATTTTGTTTTTTTTTTACATTTTGAGGCATTTTTAGACATTTTTCGTCATTTTTAGAAATTTCTAGGCATTTTTGTGTCTTTTTTTTGGAATTTTTAGAGGCTTTTTCGGAATTTTTAGATGTTTTTCGGCATTTTTAAACACTTTCTGTTATTTTTTGACATTTTTAGGCATTTTTAAGCTTATTTTCCTTTTTTTTTTAAACATTTTTTGTCATTTTTAAGGCATTTTTAGACATTTTTCGTCATTTTTAGAAATTTCTAGGCATTTTTGAGTCTTTTTTTTTGGAATTTTTAGAGGCTTTTTCGGAATTTTTTGATGTTTTTCGGCATTTTTAAACACTTTTCCAACATTATTCAGCAATTTTTGACATTTTTCTGCTTTTTTTAACACTTTCTGTCATTTTTTGACATTTTTAGGCATTTTTCTGCAGTTTTAGAAATTTCTAGGCATTTTTGAGTCTTTTTTTTGGAATTTTTAGAGGCTTTTTCGGAATTTTTTGATGTTTTTCGGCATTTTTAAACACTTTTCCAACATTATTCAGCAATTTTTGACATTTTTCTGCTTTTTTTAAACACTTTCTGTCATTTTTTGATATTTTTAGGCATTTTTCTGCAGTTTTAGACTTTTTCTCTATATTTTTTTTACATTTTTCGTCATTTTTAGAAATTTCTATGCATTTTTGAGCCTTTTTTCGGAATTTTCCGATATTATTCGATGTTTTTCGACATTTTTCGATGTTTTCTTTTTTAATTTTTGGCATTATTAGACATTTATAGACGTTTATAGTAATTCTTTAGCGTTTTTTATACATCTTTGATGATTTAGGCATTTTTCGTCCTTTTTTGAAATTCGATTTCTGAGCATTTTTCAGCCTTTTTTAAAAATTTTTCGATATTTTTGACATTTTTCGATTTTTTTTTACTATTTTCAGTCGTTTTTGGCATTATTTAGTGATTTTTCGGCTTGAAAATCATTTTTTTTTTTTCACATTTTGAGCCATTTTTTACAAAGGCGTTTTTTTAGACATTTCTCGGCATTTTCCGACATTTTTTACAGATGTTTAGACAATTTTTGGGATTTTTCGACATTTTTTGGTATTTTAATGCCAAAAAGAAAATGGCAAAGTAATCCGTTCAATAGAGCGCACTTTTGTTTTCAGAGAAATGCCGATCACCCGAGGACAGCACTCTCAGACACCACCGCGTTCAGTGCAACTTTTAATAATGTAAGCATTTTTCAAAAAAAATTTTTTTAATTTAAATGCATTTTTCTGTCATTTTAATGCAGAAAAATCCACAAATCACCGATTTAATTTCTTCGCACTTTTCTCTCAGCGGTTTTATACACAAGGATAAAGGTGAAAACGTGCGGCAGAGAAACGAAAGAATCCGGCCTTATACACCAGAGATTAAAGTATATTTAAACTTTGTTTTTCCAGATGTTCACCCCTCTGAGAAATGTGGAAATAATGGAGCCGACGCTGCGAATCGATAAAACGAGCGTTTCGCTCGATAACTGGAGAGGGACCACAATGGACATGTTTGTGGATTTACGAGATAAAAATAATTATAACGAAATTTTCAGATCAAGGCGAGAAACTTCCCTACCCACTCATAATCCGCCTACTCCGGAAACGCGGCGCAGCGCCGCTGCGCCGGAAAGACAACAAATGAGAGATATGCGCAGATATTCGTCACAACCTGGTCAGTTTTCGCTTTTTTTTTAGATGTCTGAAAAATGAGGAAAAATCTGATTTTTTGGGGCGGAGCCGAGCAAACGCGCTCCACTGGATTTTGCGCGCGAAATTCAATTTTTTATTATTTTTTTCTCAGTAAAACCTGTTTTTCTTTGTAAAATTTATGTATTTTATCTTTTAATAACTCTAATATTTCACTTTGAAGCATTAAAAACCTCTAAACTTTTTGCAGGCTGGAAAATTGGAGCTCATTTTCGTAAATCTCACAATATTGGCTAACAATCGATGAAAATCAAATAAATTGCATTTATTTTTCAAGATATTTGTTTTGTTTTATTTAAATACATGACGAAATAAAATCTGAGAGATTTAACCGACAGAAGACTTGAATTTTGAGGTCAAAATAATACATACGATCTTGGAATTAACAAAAAAAACTCGAATAAGACGAATCAAAGAGCGGTCATAGAAATATTTGTCGAGACGGCGAATCGGGTTTTTTCAAGCAGTTATTGATTTTTTCCAAAACCAACTCCGATTTTCGTGAAGATTTATCCTTCAAAAACACCAAAAAACACAAAACGATTATTCCGAAATGGTGGTTGAACAGAATTCGACGTTCTTAGGCTTAAAAAATTTCCAAACACCTCAGCTATAATTCAGTCGGAGCACATTTGGGAAAAAATAAAGAATTTGTGCTTTTTTTCCCGAAAAACATGAAAAACACCTCAAAATTTGAATTTCGCGCGTAAAATCCAGTGGAGCGGAGCAAACTACGAAAATTCCTCAAAAATTAGGGAAAAAAAAACTAGAAAAATGAGGAAAAACTGATAAAAAAATATGCGATTTTTCTAGGATTTTTTAATTTTCTGAAATTTTCCTGCCATTTTTTAAATAAAAAATCCATAAATTCTATGAAAATTCTAGATTTTTTTTCTGATTTTTTTGGATGTTTCCCGTTGTTTTTTAACCTATTTTTCCCCACTTTCAGGCTATCTTGCTCATCGAAAATCCACGAGCTCTCGCAACAGTTTTCTCGAATCGGTAATGCACGAAAATGACTGAAACCTATTTTTATTTTTAATTTTTTCCGAATTTTCTGTGATTTTTCTTGAAATTTTTATAATTTTTCTCCGATTTTTCTAGATTTTTACGTGTATTTTTCTCTGTTTTCATGATTTTTTTTTTTTAATTTTCTTTCAAAAAAATAAGCATTTTTACATTTTTTTTTGAATTATTCGGAATTTAAAAATTAAATTTTGCAATTTTTAGCAATACTTCTCTATTTTCTGGATTTTGCAATTTTTCTCTTGTGCATAAGGCCGCTGAAACTCCAAAAAAAAAAATTTTTTTTTGGAGTTTTACGATTTTCTAACTCTCATTTCTCTGACCGTCTCTCACTCTCTCAATTTTCCATACTCTCTCGCACGCACTCTTCTCATCTTTTCTCTTTTCGCACCCGTTTTCGATCCGATTCTTTTCGATTTTTGCCACGTCGACTTGAATTTTTTTTTTTAGATTTTTAATTTTTATTTGAAATAATTTGCATTTATAGGGATTTTTCAATATTTTTCACATGATTTCTCACGAAAAAAATGCTCCAATTGGCCTGAAAATTTTGGGAAAAATGGAGAAAATTTTGGACCAAAATATCGATTTTAAAAATTTTCTAAATAAAAAAAATAATTTTGCTAAATAGCAAGACTGGGTACATTTTTGCCATTTTCCCCATATTTTGTTTTTTTTTTCTGGGTCGATGTTTAGGCATTTTAGAAATTTTCGAAATGTTTCAGCAATTTTTTGACATTTTTGGAAATTTTTCGGCATTATTTGACAGTTTTCGGTTATTTTCTGCATTTCTTGACGTTTTTTTTAAACATTTACCATCATTGTTAGCCATTTTGTACACATTTTTAGACGTTTTTTGACAATTTATGACATTTTTCGGTATTTTCAGACACTTTCCAGTCATTTTTGGATTTTTTAGACCTTCAACATTTTTAGAAGTTTTTCTTTGAGGTTTTGAATATTTTTTTTGACAAATTCCTGTATTTTTTTGGATATTTTCGGCTTTTTTTTTTTTTAATTTTTGGCGTTTTCAGCCATTTCTTTTTAATTTTTTTAAAGAAATTTTTAAAGCAGTTCTATACATTTTTAGACGCGTTTTGAAATTTTCGGTTTTTCAGCAATTTTACACATTTTTGACATGTTTTTGCATTTAAATTTTATATTTTCAGTAAAATGCTGCAAAAAAGTTTGAAAAATCAATTTTTTTCATTTCCCGAAAACAATTATTTTTTTGTTTTACATTTTACTACCGGTATTTTTTCCTCGCATATTCTCTTTTTTCTATTTTTTCTCCAATTATAATCAATTTTATTTCACAGATGGCGAGCCCACGAACACGACGAGTGCTCAAAGAGCTCCGGCCTATGGACGATAATAATGTAAATGTTTTTTTTTATTTTTGCAAAAATTTGCAAAAAAAAAATAAAAAATGGTGAAAATATTGCTTTTTCAAGTCTATTTTATTTTAAAAGTTTCCAGACTCAATTTCTAAATTTAAAAATAATTTTTCTTCAAAAAATGGGCAAAAATTGTATTAAAAAACAAATAAATTGTTTTTCCCTTGCTCAGTTCTGTTTCGAATGCGAAGCCAACAATCCGCAATGGGTTTCGGTCTCCTACGGCATTTGGATTTGTCTGGAATGCTCTGGAATTCATCGCAGTTTGGGAGTGCATTTGAGGTAACTTTAATTTTTTTTTATTCTGAAAAAAGGAAAAAAATAGCAAAAAAATTTGGGAAATAATGTCAAAAATACGAATCCGAATATTTTTGACATTTTTTCCCAAATTTTTTTAGTTTTGTCCGCTCGGTAACAATGGACAAGTGGAAGGACATCGAGTTGGCGAAAATGAAGGCTGGTGGCAATCGGAAATTCGCCGAATTTCTCCAATCTCAACCCGATTTTCGTGAAAAATGTACGATCCAGGAAAAGTACAATTCAAAAGCGGCCGCGCTTTTTAGGGATAAAGTGAGTTATTGCATGGAAATTGGAAATTAAAAAAAAATGAAAAAGCTTTGAAAAATTGAAAAATAATGTAAAAAGTTCAAAACCACGAGTGAATAAAAATAGGGGGAAAAATTAAATTTTCTTATGGTACGTCCAAAGTAAAAAAAAAGCGCGCACTTGTAAACATGTTTACAATTAATTTTTTGCTTGCTTGGCGGTAAACAACAAAGAAAAAGACGCAAAAACAAAGTTACTTTGGACGCCTCTTTTTGTCTTTTTTTGCGCTTTTTTTCTACTTTGGACGTACCATTAAAAACTCAGGAAAATTTTTAGAAAAATCTGACAAAAAATCGAGGGTGCGACAGAATAGAAATATGCGAAATAGAAATGCTACAAAATAGAACTCGTGGTGCGATGGAGCGCGTTTGCATTATTCTTCGAATTTTCTGATTATTATAGGCTTTTGAGTGATTTTCAGATATTTTACGCACTTAGCAACAGCGAAAATGAAGAAAAGTATAAAATCAATGCAGTTTCAGAAAAAAATTTCATAATGCAAACGCGCTTCATCGCCCAAAAAGTTCTATTTTGTAGCATTTCTATTTCGCATATTTTTATTCTGTCGTACCCTCAAAAAATCTATTCACGAAATGGCAAAAAACTGCGCGAAAACTCGGAAAAATATAGAAAAAACAGGAAAAATTTTTGAAAAATCAGAAAAATGTTGGAAAAAAATGTGAATCAAAATTTTTTTGAAATGCCATGCGTGTTGGGCGGAACGAATAAAACTCAAACTGCGCGGGCTTTTTTCCCGAAAAAAAATTCTGGCCTAATTGTAAGCGTGGTCGCATTTTTCTACCGTAGGCTTTTATAAATGTTCACTGAAAAATCATGGGAAACCAGAAAAAAATGGCACAATTTTTAAGAATATTCCAAAAAAAAAACTGATATTCTTGGTGTCTAAATATTATGAAAATGCTAAAAAAAAATGTTTTCAAAAGTTCTGCAACAGTTTAAAATAAAAGGTTTTAGAACTGTGATATCACAAAAATACAGAATTTTCAATTTTTTCCAGATTTTGCTTGAATTTTATATTGTCGGCCCACCAAAATGGTCAAACGCGCTCCGCTGAACCTAGTACTGCGTGATTTTCATTTTGGTCTCCAAATTATTTCATTTCACGTTGAATTTACACGTGAAATTAAATAATTTGAAGACCAAAGTGAAAATCGCAAAGCGTTGAGTTCAGCGGAGCGCGTTTGACCATTTTGGCGGGCCCACAATAACTCGAAATTTCCAAAAATAATCAATTTTCTCTGCCAGGTTGCATGTGAAGCTGAAGGCCGTGACTGGGACCAATCCACGTCACCAGCTGCCAACTATGTGCCACCGACACTTGGAGGCGGAGCAACACGTGGCAATAATTCCACCCAAAAATCGTCTGGAAATTCATCATTAGGATCTTATTACGGTGGAAATTCGAGCTACTCGCAATCCACCGGAGATGGATCCTATTCGACGCAGGATTCGTGGGTTTTTGAAAAAATTTTGAACATTGAATTAAATGAAAAAAAAAATCTGGAAAGTGCTGAAAAATGTGCCCGGACGTTTCAAAACAACGTGGTAAAGAAAATGTTTTATTATTTTAATTATGGCAAAAAGCAAGAAAAAAGGTCAGAAAAATTGGGCGAAAAAGGTCATTTTTGCACAATTTTTTGGTTTTAATTTTCAAATTTTATGAAAAATTCACAAAAAAAACCGTTTCAAGGAGAATTTGAGAAATTTCTGAAAAATTGGAAAAATGCAAAAAATTCAGCGAAACCTTGGAGAATGCCCCGACCGGTCTGAAACTTTGAGAAATTATTTAAAAAATACTCTCGGACATTACATTTCCAGATTTTTCAAAATCGATATTTCGGTCTGAAATTTTTTGGAAATGTAATGTCCGAGAGTATTTTTTAAATTTCCCAAAGTTTCAGATGGATCGGAGCATTCTCCGAATTTTCGCTGAATTTTTTGCTTTTTTTCCAATTTTCAGAAATTTCTCAAATTCTCCTTGGAACGGTTTTTTTTGGTGAATTTTTCATCAAATTTGAAAATTCAAATAAAAAATATCAAAAAAATTGGGCAAAAATGCTCAAAAAACTATGGAAAAGCCTGGAAATATATTTAAAAATTTTAGAAAATCAGGAATTTTCTAAAAGTATTTTTTTAAATGTGATTTTCTTTAAAAAATTTTAAAAATTCATGGAAAAACTCTTCAAAAAGTTTTTTTAAAAGCATACAAATACTCACAATTTCAAGGAAAATTTGAGAAAAAATTAGAGAAATTTTTTAAGGAAAATTCCAGAAAATCCAAAAAAAAAGTGGGAAAATTTTGAAAATTTTCAAAAAATTGGATTTTCCTTATTTTTTCATAAAAATACTGTCAATTTTTGTTGAAATTTTATAATTGACACCTATAGTTTTTTTTTTGCGCAACAGGCTTGCAAATTAAAAATTAAAAAAAAATCGTTCAGTGGCAGCAAGTATCAAGGATTTGGAAACACTGGATATGTGCCGAATCAAAACCCTAACAATGGAGACGATTTGTTCGCTGGAGCCATGTCAGGGCTTTCTATGGTGAGCATTTTTTGAGTTTTCGAGAATTTTTGGTCAGTTTTCGAGAATTTTGTAGCTTGATTTAAGAGGGAAAGCTTCTCAATTGATTCTAAAAATTTCGCTGAATTAGGTTGAAAAAAGAGAAATTACAAAGCGATTTTCCAAAAAAATCATAGTATTTAAGGGCTGGTCAATGCTCTCCAAAGGAGCCTCCCAAGCGGCTGCCATGGCCAAAGACGTCGGCATGCAAGCCCAGCAGAGGGCGTCTCAGTTGAGCGAGAATGTGGTGGGTTGTTATTAATTTTATTCTGGAAACTATCACATTTTCAGTCACAAAACAATTCAATTCTGGGCGGCGTCGCATCCAAGGCATCTGAAGTTGGCACAAAATCGTGGGATGGGCTCTCTTCGTTTGTCAAATCGCCGTCTCTCAACGCTTTTTCGGGAATTTTGGCGAAAACGTGGGTTTTTTTGTTGAAATTCTGATGCAAAATTGAACCAGAACATTTAAATAACCCAATTTCTTCTGTATAAGGCCGCAGACATAAAGACGGTCTTCACAAGAGTTAGGCGAGTCAGGCAAATCGAGATAGTGCGCCTCTCTTGGAGACGGTCTTATACACAAGAGATTTTTTGTAGCCACCCGTCGGGCTGCTGCCCGGTGACTAGCGGTCAATGGTGAACACAACACAAAGATGTGGTTTAAAGCAATATTGAAAAGTGACGGGAGTTGCTTTACCCGTCATGGAAAATCATTTCTTGAAATCGCACTCGCCGTCTTAATTAACGGGACCAAATCCAACGCCTGAGCTTCATCTGAATCTCGACTCATATACTGAGTCATGCTCAGTTCAGTCGGTACTTTGACTGCGTGGCGAGACGAGTGCGTGAGCATTCCGCTCTCTCACAAAAATAACAAAACGAGGAACAAGAATTAAGAATAAAAATAATTAAAATTTGCTCCAAAATGACAGCATAGACGACGCAAGCGCGGAGGAAAACTTTGGAAACTATTTTAGGATTAAAGGGAGGCGCTGCGCTACGATAAACAAGCGGGTCTCACCGCGACCGCGCCGTGCTTGCACACAGTGCAATGCGCGCGCTGTTTGAATTATATTTTGAGGATTTTCTTTGCCTCAATTTTTTTCAATGGAGAAAACTATAATTTTGCTTACCAAAATATGGTTTTTGGGAAAAGCAAGTCGATAATTTATGCTCTTGGGCATCATTTATCGACACTATTCGGGTAAAAGTGTTTTTTTTCCAGTGGCTACGAAGATTTCGGTGGTGTTGGTGGCGGTGGAATGTCAGGATCCTCGTCACAAAATGGATTCAACGATTGGTTGCAACAATCGAATTTGTGAGTTTTTCTTGGATTTTCAAAGTTTTTTTTTCAGTTTCCTAGAAGTTTTCCATAATTTCTGAAAATTTCGTGGACATTTTACTATATTCTAGACGTTTTTCTGTCTTTTTTCTAGGGATTTTTCCTCTTTTTCTAAAAGTTGCCGAATTTTTAACATTTAAGCGACAATTTTTCCAATTTTTCAGGCCTCGAGGCACGAAGGAAGGTGCTACTCATTTGTCCAGTGAAGGTAATCTTTTTTTTTTTTTCGTTTTTTTGGAAATAAAAAATAATCCTTTTTTTTTAGAAGTGAAACCAGCAGAAGAGACGAAGAAAAAGAAGGAGAGAAGTCCGAAACCGCCGCCGAAAAAAGAGAAAGGTGAGGGGTTTTTTAAAAATAAATTGATTAGAAAACTTTGAAAAAAAAAAATAAAAATTTGAGCTTGAAATTAAAGGAAAACCAGGAAAAAAGAAAAATTATAGTCAATTCCAAAAAAAAACAGGAAATCCTGAAAAAGTTGGATTTATTTTCGAAAAATTCCAGAAAAAAATCCAGAAAATTTGGAAAAATACTGAAATTTTTTGAACAAAATTCTTGCAAATTCTAGAAAAATTTAACAAAAAAATCCAAAAAATTTAGAAAAAAAAATCAGAATTTTTAAAAGAAATTTCTAAAAAAAATTGCTGTGAAAATTCATAAAAAGTTGTTGAAAAGCCAGAAAAATTCTAGAAGATCTAACAAAAATTCTAAACAATTTAGAAAAAAAAATCAGAATTTTTTAAAAGAAAATTCTGAGAAAAATACAGTAAAATGAAGGAAAATCTGAAATTAAAAAAAAATTTTTGGAAAAATGCTAGGAAATTTTAGAAAAATTCCAGAAATTTTGGAAAAATTTCTCATTTTTTTTTTGAAAAAAAAATCGAGACCCCACGAAAACGGTGGAAACGGGGCGGAGCCAATCGCAAAAGTGCCCGAACCCTTGCGACATTTTTTCTAAAAATAAAAATTTATGAAAATTCTAAATTTTTTTTCGAAAAAATTCTTTAAAAAATGCTATGAAAGTTTAGAAAAAGTTCTTTAAAATTTGAAAAAATGTGGAAAAAAATCCAAAAATTTTGGTAAAGTTTTGCAGTTTTTAAACAAAATTTCAGAACAATTTTAGAAGATTCTGACAAAAAATCTAAAAAAAAAATTTGAAAAAATCAGAAAAAAAAAATCGGAAAAAGTGCTTTAAAAAACCAGAAATGTTAGAAAAGATGTCAAATTTTGGAAAAAATTTCGTAAAAAATGCGAAGAAGTTTTAGAAAAAGTTTTTGAAAATTCCAGAAAATTTGGAAAAAGTTCTGCAATTTTTTGAACAAATTTCTTTAAAATTCTAGAAAAATTAAACAAAAATCCAGAATCATTCTTATTATTAAAGTATTTTTTTTCAGGAAAATGCTAGAAAATTCCAGAAAATTAAATCTGAGAATTTTCAAAAAAAAATTGAAGAAAAAGATGATACAGAAAATTTAAGAGATGTCAGAAAATCCTAGAAAAAGAAAATTCAAGAAAAATTACAGAAAGTTCTCAAAAAGTAGGTAATTTTTTCGAAAATTTTTTTTTATTATTGAAAAATCAGAAAAAAATCCATAGGAAATGTAGAAAATTCCCGAAAAATTTACAAAAAATTCTGAATTTTTCAGAACAAAATTCATAGGAAATTCTGAAAATTCTAGAAAAATTCTGCAATTTTTATTGAAAATTTACAAAAAAAATCTGAATTTTTCTGAAAAAAATTGTAGAAAATATGAAAAAATAAAGACATCAATTGCCTGGAAAATCAAATAAATTTCTGAAATTTCACAAACAAAAACCCTTTCAGTCCTTCCCGAAGACGCCGATGACACGTCATCCTCAACAATTGCCCAATTCGAGGCGTCTGTGAATAAGGCGAGGGCTCCGCGACCAGCAGCGGCAGCAGCAGCTCCAAAGAAGGAAGAGAAGGCGAAAGGATGGGACGACGATGCGTGGGACCTTTTGAATCAGTGAAAAGTTGTGGAAAAGCTGAAATTCTTTCTATATACACTACCAAATCTGTCTGTCTGTCTGTAGTTTTGTATGTCTGTCCGCCAAAAAAATTGTTTTTTTTTTCAGTATTTCATTAATTTATTTCCTGTTCTTTTCTTTCCTTTCCTTTCTAGCCATCAGAAAAAAAAGTTTATTTTTATTTTTCTCTTTCCTGTGATTTATTGTTTATTTATTTATATCGATAAAATAAAATTTAAAAATTAAAAAAAAAAAAAAATTTTCAATTTTTTTGTTTTTTTTTTTTGGCTGGTGTTGTGCAGTGTGGTCCCTAATTTATACCTTGGTTTCCTTTTTTTTTCTAATTAGAACTAAAAAATTCAGTTTTTCTAACCAATTTGTTGTTGCAGAATGATGAAAAAGGAGAAGAATGGTTTGTTTGGTCTGAATTTTTGTCGACAAAACGTGTTTTGTAGCAATAAATCTGATAAAACGAGGAAAATTCACGGACGCCGTCGATCAGTACAATGAAATTGCGCACGATTTTCAAAAAAATGGCGATTTGGAGGAGGCCATACAGTTTTGTGAGAAGGGTGCGTATTTTCAGGCTTTTTTGGCACTTTTAAGCTCATTTTACGCATTTTTTGGCGTTATTCGGCGCTCTGAGGATTATTTTCGTTTTCCTGCATTTTTAAGGGTTTTTGAAATTTTTTTTGTTTTTTTTTTTTTGAAATTTTAGACACATTTGGCATTTTCCAGCAATTATTCACAGATTTTAGGCATTTTGCACGTTGTTCCCAGTTTTTAGGACATTTTTAGACAATATCATCATTTTTCGTCATTTGAGGTATTTTTAAAAGATATTTTTCGTAAAATTTCCACATATTTCGTAGTTTTTCGGCATTTTGTGGAAATTTTTTTTAACCTTTTTGGAAGTTTTTAGACATTTTCTACCATTTTTTTTTAATAATTTGTGGAGTTATTCACGAAACCAGCGAAACTTTGAGAAATTATTTTAAAAAATACTCTCGGACATTGCATTTCCAGAAAATTTCAGACCAAAATATCCATTTTGAACATTTTCAGAAATAAAAATCGAGTTTTTAAACCAATATTTCGGTCTGAAATTTTCAGGGAATGTAATGTCCGAGAGTATTTTTTAAATTATTTCTCAGTTTCTGATCGATCGGAGCATTTTTCGAAGTTTCGCTGAATTTTCGCATTTTTTGCATATTTTGCTGGTTTCCGTGAATAACGGGCACCCTCACTGTGGGGAGACGCAGACAGGGAGACAGTGCGGGCACCCTCGCCGTGGGGAGACGCTGACAGGGAGACAATGATAAAAATTTCAGAAAATGAGAAATTAAAAAAAAATTTATAAAATTTCGTTTTTTTTTCTGCAAAAAAAGCAAGGAAAATCACAAATGGGTTTAAAAGATTATTTCAAACAATTCCAGAAAAATTTATTTTTTTGTTTCAAAAGTTTTGATAAAAATGGACAATTACAAAAAATTCTAGAAAAATTAGTGCAATTTTTCAGAAATTCCTAGCAATTTTTAAATAAATCCCAAAAAACCAGCAAAATTTCGTTTTTTTTTTTTTGAAGAAAAATTAATAAAAAAATCGAAAAAATTTGCACTCAGAAAATTCAAAAAAAAAATTGAGAAAACTAGAAAATGTTTCTCAAAATTTGGTTTTTTTTTCAAGAAACTTTTAAAAATATTGAAAATGTTCTAAAAATTTCAAAAATGGTTTTTCCATTAGGGAAAATTGCACAAAATTAGTAAAAAGTCCAGAAAAATTGAATAAAAAATTGGGAAAAATCGCGAAAATTTGCTCTAAAAATGTGTGCAAATTGCAGAAAAATGCTAGAAAAATTAGTAAAAATTCCTGAAAAATCTTTTTTTTTTTTGCTTTATTGTGTTTTCAATCGACTTGCGATATGAGAATGCGAGACTCCGCCCACTTATTTGTGCGCTACCTGTCTGCGTCTCTTCAAATATCACTGTGTTCGCGTGGTCGCGCACAAATAAGTGGGCGGAGTCCCGCGTTCTCATGTCGCAAGTCGATTGAAAAGCCAATAAAAGGCGAAAATTTTCTTTAAAATTCTTTAAAATTTCAGGAAAAATTCATTAAAAAAATAGTGAATTTTCCAGAAAACTCTAGAAGTTTTCAAATTGGAAACAAAATTGAGAAAAATCGTTGAAATTTTCATAAAAAATGGTTGCAAAAATTCCAAAAAAGGCATTAAACATTGATGAGAATTTCAGAAAATTATCAAGATAATGAAAGTTCGACCTTTAGAAATTCCTGAAAAAAAAACATTTCAGGTTCCTCTCTGGCTCGAGAGCATCATCAATTTTTCGAGGGATCTCTATGCGAGAGGAGATTGAGTGAACTTCATGCGCTTTTAGGTGAGCTTTATTATAGTAAAAACTACCGTATTTACTTTCAACGAGCTCCTTTTATGGAAAAATTGAAAAAAATTTGAAAAAAAAAATGGTGTATTGCCCTTTTATTGAAGGCTGCCCTTATTTTAGAGGTACCTTTCCAATAGCTCTACCGATGATGCGACGAGACGCGTGCTATGAAGGGAAAAAAAAGAGAGGTCAGACAGTTAGACGAAACTAGACATTGGGAAAAACAGAGATACGCAGACAGGCTGCGCGTCATCAGTGGAGCGCGTTCACATTACCATAATCTTTAAAAATTAGGCAATCGCGAACCATGCCTCCAACACTTGGTCTCGTTCCGCCGAATGGCTCTCAAATGTGCGTCCCGTTCTCAAGAGCAACTCTCATTCCACGTGGAAGCGTGGTGCCTCCAACAGCTGTATCAAAACGGCGCCGGCGAGCTGCGGGACATTGAACGGGCGGTGCAGGCGGTGGAAATGTCGAGAAAACTGGTGGACCAGTATAAAACGGCGTTTCGAGATGGCGAGCCGGGCGCCACGCCGAAACATCGGAAAGCTGAGCTGGTGAGTTGATGTTTTGTCACGCCGCGTTGCGGTTGCGTCGCGTGCCAACGCTGTTTCTCGTTTGCGTCTCGTCGTTTGAATTGGAGCGCACTTTCGCGGGGGCAATCGACATCAACATATGTTTATTCTTTTGTTTTAGTTTATTCTGGAAGCACAACTTCAAGAACAGCTTGGCAACAATTCAAAAGCTTTGCAATTGTTGGACAAGGCGGAACACTTTTTAAGGTACATATTTAAAACATGATTTTAGTGTTTCTCAACCATCAAAAAAATAAGAGTTTTAAAAGATACAATATTGTGTAGATTTTCCATTCATCGCTTCCCAAAAAATGGATAGCACTCGCTGTTTGCGTACTGGGATTTACCAAGCTCCGCCCACTGCCCTGATATTTTTCGTATAATTTTCGACTTAATTATTACATTTTTACTGTTTTTTTTTCTATTTTTGAATTTATCGATTTTTGTCTGCATCATGTTTTATTTTCCAGATTTTCTCCAATTTTCGTCCAATTTCCATTCGAACGCGGTATTTATCAATTTAATTGTAAAATCAATTGTTTATTTCAAAAATTTATCAAAAATTAACAGATTTCATACGAAAAAAAAAAGTGAATTGGGCGGAGCTTCGTATTGTGAAAACAAAAATGTTGCAACGAGGTGTTTGCGTACTTTTAAAATTCAAACGAAAATGGGAACAAATCTCTTCATTTCCCATGATATTTCTTTCATTGCCGTTTGAATTTTCAAAAGTACGCAAACACCGCGTTGCAACTTTTTTGTTTTCACAATAAACCAGTGCGCAAACACCGAGTGCCAATTTAAATAAATCAACAGCTGCTCATAAACTTTGAAAATAGCCAATTTTCTTCCCAATAAATATCTCGGAGCGCATTTTTGGACACAGTTGAAATGGGTGCGACCGTAATCCAATAAAAACACGTGATTTCAAAAAAATAACGAAAAACGGACTTGTTTACGTTGTAAAATGGATGGATTACGGTCGCACTCATTCCAACTGTGTCGAAAATCGCTTCGAGATATTTTGTGGGAAGAAAATTGGCTACTTTCAAAGTTGATGAGCAGCTGATGAGACGAGAATAATATTTTGAAAACAAAAAAATCGCATGTCCCCATTTTAGTTTGAATTTTCAAAAGTACGCAAACACCGCGTTGCAATTTTACTTTGTTTTCACAATAAATAATGTATCTGGGTTTTCACCAAAAAATCATATTCAGCGCCAACGACAAATCGATTCGGTACGAGCTGCGACGAACCCAGTGCAGTGTGGCGCCAATCGCACGACGTATCGATATTGCCGAACTGATGGAGGACGAGGCGCCAGAGGACAAAAAGGCGATTGCGCTTAATGATTTGGCACATGTGAGATTTTAGAGAAAAGATGCAAATGCGCTCCATCGCTTCTCTGCGTCTCCTCTTCGTATCCGTTTTAGCGCAGCACAAAATTTATTTTTCCCCCAATTTTCAGAGTTTACGCAAACACGTGATTTGACGCGCGCGCGCAAAAAAAAAAAGTAAACATGTCGTAATATTAAATGCAGAGTACGCAGACACGTAACTCGACACGCAAATACAAAAAAACCGATAAAAACTACATTTTTTTTAAGCTCTACGTGGTGTTCAATCGGCTCTCTTATGGTTACACAAAACTGGCTACCGTATACATTACACATGGCAAAAATTTGATAGCTAACGATTTGGATGAAGTGACGAAACGACTTTGCATTTGTATGTATTTAAATCATTGATTTTTTTTTCATTTTCACAGTTTTTCGCCTGGCCTGCTTCTAACTATATGTATTTCTTCCAGTATATCGTCTTGTCAAATACACAAATATCCTACAAAATCCACGTCTCGAGCCGAAAATTTCGCTCTGTGAATTGCACGAAGCGACCGGCGATTTGTTCGACAAATACTACCAAACAATGCTGGAAAAGGAGAAGCGAGAGTATCGGCATTTTGTGCGAGACAATATATTGAAACACTTTGGGAAAATGCTGGAGTGAGTTTACTAGGAACACAATAGATGTATCGCGTAATGCTTGCTGATTGGCGATATATTTTTTCCGTGTTTTCATTTTTTTTTTCATAGTTTAAAGGTGTATATACGTTTTCTACTACGTCTATTTTATCTCCCGATCTTGGTAATTCCACTAACTAAATGTTCAGAAATCGATGGAAGACACCCTCTTCTGCGACCAGCCAACTGCTCGTCGAGTTCTGCGCAAGGTGAATCGATCAGCTTCAGTAAGATGTCGTCGACAAGAGCGCTGTACTCTAAACTTGATAATTTTTGTTGATTTTTTTAAAATTTGAATAAACTTGTTATGCAGACACATCGTACACAGTAAAGGTGGCTCCGAGACGTTTCAAAACCGCGAAATTTCAAAAACCGAGTGTAGTTTCAAAAAATTCCTCCACATTTTTTGGCAGTTCTATTCCGGCTGGTCCACTTTTAGATACCTTGAAATAGCAGCCAAATAGCCGCCAAATAGCAGCCAAATCACAGCCAAACAGCCGCCAAATAGCAGTCGCCAAATAGCAACCAAACAGCCGCCAAATAGCAGTCAAATAGCCGCCAAATAGCCGCAAAATAGCAGCCAAATAGCAGTGAAATAGCCGCCAAATAGCAGCTAAATAGCCGCCAAATAGCAGCCAAGTAGCCGCCAAATAGCTGCCAAATAGCAACCAAATATCAGCCAAACAGCCGCCAAATAGCAGCCAAATAGCAGCCAAACAGCCGCCAAATAGCAGTCAAATAGCAGCCAAATCACAGCCAAATCACAGCCAAACAGCCGCCAAATAGCCGCCAAACAGCCGCCAAATAGCAGCCAAACAGCCGCCAAATAGCATGAAAATAGCCGCCACATAGCAGCCAAATAGTAGCCAAACAGCCGCCAAATAGCATCCAAATAGCCGCCAAATAGCAGCCAAACAGCCGCCAAATAGCAATCAAATAGCAGCCAAACAGCCGCCAAATAAGCAGCCAAATAGCAGCCAAATAGCAGCCAATTAGCAGCCAAACAACCGCCAAATAGCAGCCAAATAAGCAGTCAAATAGCAGCCAAATAGCCGCCAAATAGCAGCCAAACAGCCGCCAAATAGCAGCCAAATCACGGCCAAACAGCCGCCAAATAGCAGCCAAACGGCTGCCAAATATGCAGTCAAATAGCAGCCAAATAGCCGCCAAATAGCAGCCAAATAGCAGCCAAATAAGCAGTCAGATAGCAGCCAAATAGCAGCCAAATAGCCGCCATACAGCCTTCAAATAGCAGCCAAATCACGGCCAAACAGCCGCCAAATAGCAGCCAAATTGCCGCCAAATAGCAGTCAAATAGCAGCCAAATAGCTGCCAAATAAGCAGTCAGATAGCAGCCAAATAGCAGCCAAATAGCCGCCATACAGCCTTCAAATAGCAGCCAAATCACGGCCAAACAGCCGCCAAATAGCAGCCAAATTGCCGCCAAATAGCAGTCAAATAGCAGCCAAATAGCAGCCAAATAGCTGCCAAATAAGCAGTCAAATAGCTGCCAAATAGCCGCCAAATAGCAACCAAACAGCTGCCAAACAGCTGCCAAATAGTAGCCAAATAGCAGCCAAATAGCAGCCAAATAGCCGCCAAATAGCAGCTAAATAGCAGCCAAGTAGCCGCCAAATATTCAGTCAAATAGCAGCCAAATAGCTGCCAAATAGCCGCCAAATAGCAACCAAAAAGCAGCCAAATAGCTGCCAAGTGGTCGCCAAACAGCCGCCAAATAGCAACCAAATAGCCACCAAATAGCAGCTAATTAGCGGCCCAATAGCAGCCAAATAGCAGCCAAATCACAGCCAAATAGCCGCCAAATAGCAGTCAAATAGCAGCCAAATAGCTGCCAAATAGCCGCCAAATAGCAGCCAAATAGCAGCCAAACAGCAGCCAATTAGCCGCCAAATAGCCGCCAAATAGCAGCCAAAAAGCAGCCAAATAGCTGCCAAGTGGTCGCCAAACAGCCGCCAAATAGCAACCAAATAGCCACCGAATAGCAGCTAATTAGCGGCCCAATAGCAGCCAAATAGCAGCCAAATCACAGCCAAATAGCCGCCAAATAGCAGTCAAATAGCAGCCAAATAGCTGCCAAATAGCCGCCAAATAGCAGCCAAATAGCAGCCAAACAACCGCCAAACAGCCGCCAAATAGCCGCCAAATAGCCGCCAACTAGCAGCCAATTAGCCGCCAAATAGCAGCCAAATAGCCGCCAAATAGCAGCCAAATAGCAGCCAAATAGCCGCCTAATAGCAGCCAAATAGCCGCCAAATAGCAGCCAAATAGCAGCCACTTAGCCGCCAAATAGCCGCCAAATAGCCGCCAAATAGCAGCCAAAAAGCAGCCAAATAGCTGCCAAATAGTCGCCAAACAGCCGCCAAATAGCAACCAAATAGCCACCAAATAGCAGCTAATTAGCCGCCCAATAGCAGCCAAATAGCAGCCAAATCACAGCCAAATAGCAGCCAAATAGCCGTCTAATAGCAGCCAAATAGCCGCCAACTAGCAGCCAATTAGCCGCCAAATAGCAGCCAAATAGCCGCCAAATAGCCGCCAAATAGCAGCCAAATAGCAGCCAAATAGCCGCCTAATAGCAGCCAAATAGCCGCCAAATAGCAGCCAAATAAAAGTCAAATAGCAGCCAAATAAGCAGCAAAATAGCTGCCAATTATCCGCCAAATAGCAGCCAAATAGCAGCCAAATAAGCAGCAAAATAGCTGCCAATTATCCGCCAAATAGCAGCCAAACAGCCGTCTAATAGCAGCCAAATAGCCGCCAAATAGCAGCCAAACAACCGCCAAACAGCCGCCAAATAGCCGCCAAATAGCAGCCAAATAGCAGCCAAATAGCCGCCTAATAGCAGCCAAATAGCAGCCAAATAGCCGCCAAATAGCAGCCAAATAAAAGTCAAATAGCAGCCAAATAAGCAGCAAAATAGCTGCCAATTATCCGCCAAATAGCAGCCAAATAGCAGCCAAATAAGCAGCAAAATAGCTGCCAATTATCCGCCAAATAGCAGCCAAACAGCCGTCTAATAGCAGCCAAATAGCCGCCAAATAGCAGCCAAACAACCGCCAAACAGCCGCCAAATAGCCGCCAAATAGCCGCCAACTAGCAGCCAATTAGCCGCCAAATAGCAGCCAAACAGCCGCCAAATAGCAATCAAATAGCAGCCAAACAGCCGCCAAATAAGCAGCCAAATAGCAGCCAAATAGCAGCCAATTAGCAGCCAAACAACCGCCAAATAGCAGCCAAATAAGCAGTCAAATAGCAGCCAAATAGCCGCCAAATAGCAGCCAAACAGCCGCCAAATAGCAGCCAAATCACGGCCAAACAGCCGCCAAATAGCAGCCAAACGGCTGCCAAATATGCAGTCAAATAGCAGCCAAATAGCCGCCAAATAGCAGCCAAATAGCAGCCAAATAAGCAGTCAGATAGCAGCCAAATAGCAGCCAAATAGCCGCCATACAGCCTTCAAATAGCAGCCAAATCACGGCCAAATAGCCGCCAAATAGCAACCAAACAGCTGCCAAACAGCTGCCAAATAGTAGCCAAATAGCAGCCAAATAGCAGCCAAACAGCAGCCAATTAGCCGCCAAATAGCCGCCAAATAGCAGCCAAAAAGCAGCCAAATAGCTGCCAAGTGGTCGCCAAACAGCCGCCAAATAGCAACCAAATAGCCACCAAATAGCAGCTAATTAGCGGCCCAATAGCAGCCAAATAGCAGCCAAATAGCCGCCAAATAGCAGTCAAATAGCAGCCAAATAGCTGCCAAATAGCCGCCAAATAGCAGCCAAATAGCAGCCAAACAACCGCCAAACAGCCGCCAAATAGCCGCCAAATAGCCGCCAACTAGCAGCCAATTAGCCGCCAAATAGCAGCCAAATAGCCGCCAAATAGCAGCCAAATAGCAGCCAAATAGCCGCCTAATAGCAGCCAAATAGCCGCCAAATAGCAGCCAAATAGCAGCCAATTAGCCGCCAAATAGCCGCCAAATAGCCGCCAAATAGCAGCCAAAAAGCAGCCAAATAGCTGCCAAATAGTCGCCAAACAGCCGCCAAATAGCAACCAAATAGCCACCAAATAGCAGCTAATTAGCCGCCCAATAGCAGCCAAATAGCAGCCAAATCACAGCCAAATAGCAGCCAAATAGCCGTCTAATAGCAGCCAAATAGCCGCCAACTAGCAGCCAATTAGCCGCCAAATAGCAGCCAAATAGCCGCCAAATAGCAGCCAAATAGCCGCCAAATAGCAGCCAAATAGCAGCCAAATAGCCGCCTAATAGCAGCCAAATAGCAGCCAAATAGCCGCCAAATAGCAGCCAAATAAAAGTCAAATAGCAGCCAAATAAGCAGCAAAATAGCTGCCAATTATCCGCCAAATAGCAGCCAAATAGCAGCCAAATAAGCAGCAAAATAGCTGCCAATTATCCGCCAAATAGCAGCCAAACAGCCGTCTAATAGCAGCCAAATAGCCGCCAAATAGCAGCCAAACAACCGCCAAACAGCCGCCAAATAGCCGCCAAATAGCAGCCAAATAGCAGCCAAATAGCAGCCAAATAGCCGCCTAATAGCAGCCAAATAGCAGCCAAATAGCCGCCAAATAGCAGCCAAATAAAAGTCAAATAGCAGCCAAATAAGCAGCAAAATAGCTGCCAATTATCCGCCAAATAGCAGCCAAATAGCAGCCAAATAAGCAGCAAAATAGCTGCCAATTATCCGCCAAATAGCAGCCAAACAGCCGTCTAATAGCAGCCAAATAGCCGCCAAATAGCAGCCAAACAACCGCCAAACAGCCGCCAAATAGCCGCCAAATAGCCGCCAACTAGCAGCCAATTAGCCGCCAAATAGCAGCCAAATAGCCGCCAAATAGCAGCCAAATAGCCGCCAAATAGCAGCCAAATAGCAGCCAAATAGCCGCCTAATAGCAGCCAAATAGCAGCCAAATAGCCGCCAAATAGCAGCCAAATAAAAGTCAAATAGCAGCCAAATAAGCAGCAAAATAGCTGCCAATTATCCGCCAAATAGCAGCCAAACAGCCGTCTAATAGCAGCCAAATAGCCGCCAAATAGCAGCCAAACAACCGCCAAACAGCCGCCAAATAGCCGCCAACTAGCAGCCAATTAGCCGCCAAATAGCAGCCAATTAGCCGCCAAATAGCAGCCAAATAGCCGCCAAATAGCAGCCAAATAGCAGCCAAATAGCCGCCTAATAGCAGCCAAATAGCCGCCAAATAGCAGCCAAATAGCAGCCAATTAGCCGCCAAATAGCCGCCAAATAGCCGCCAAATAGCAGCCAAAAAGCAGCCAAATAGCTGCCAAATAGTCGCCAAACAGCCGCCAAATAGCAACCAAATAGCCACCAAATAGCAGCTAATTAGCCGCCCAATAGCAGCCAAATAGCAGCCAAATCACAGCCAAATAGCAGCCAAATAGCCGTCTAATAGCAGCCAAATAGCCGCCAACTAGCAGCCAATTAGCCGCCAAATAGCAGCCAAATAGCCGCCAAATAGCAGCCAAATAGCCGCCAAATAGCAGCCAAATAGCAGCCAAATAGCCGCCTAATAGCAGCCAAATAGCAGCCAAATAGCCGCCAAATAGCAGCCAAATAAAAGTCAAATAGCAGCCAAATAAGCAGCAAAATAGCTGCCAATTATCCGCCAAATAGCAGCCAAATAGCAGCCAAATAAGCAGCAAAATAGCTGCCAATTATCCGCCAAATAGCAGCCAAACAGCCGTCTAATAGCAGCCAAATAGCCGCCAAATAGCAGCCAAACAACCGCCAAACAGCCGCCAAATAGCCGCCAAATAGCAGCCAAATAGCAGCCAAATAGCAGCCAAATAGCCGCCTAATAGCAGCCAAACAGCAGCCAAATAGCCGCCAAATAGCAGCCAAATAAAAGTCAAATAGCAGCCAAATAAGCAGCAAAATAGCTGCCAATTATCCGCCAAATAGCAGCCAAATAAGCAGCAAAATAGCTGCCAATTATCCGCCAAATAGCAGCCAAACAGCCGTCTAATAGCAGCCAAATAGCCGCCAAATAGCAGCCAAACAACCGCCAAACAGCCGCCAAATAGCCGCCAAATAGCCGCCAACTAGCAGCCAATTAGCCGCCAAATAGCAGCCAAATAGCCGCCAAATAGCAGCCAAATAGCCGCCAAATAGCAGCCAAATAGCAGCCAAATAGCCGCCTAATAGCAGCCAAATAGCAGCCAAATAGCCGCCAAATAGCAGCCAAATAAAAGTCAAATAGCAGCCAAATAAGCAGCAAAATAGCTGCCAATTATCCGCCAAATAGCAGCCAAACAGCCGTCTAATAGCAGCCAAATAGCCGCCAAATAGCAGCCAAACAACCGCCAAACAGCCGCCAAATAGCCGCCAACTAGCAGCCAATTAGCCGCCAAATAGCAGCCAAATAGCCGCCAAATAGCAGCCAAATAGCCGCCAAATAGCAGCCAAATAGCAGCCAAATAGCCGCCTAATAGCAGCCAAATAGCAGCCAAATAGCCGCCAAATAGCAGCCAAATAAAAGTCAAATAGCAGCCAAATAAGCAGCAAAATAGCTGCCAATTGTCCGCCAATTAGCAGCCAAATAACTGTCAAATAGCAGTCGCCAAATAGCAACCGAAACAGCCGCCAAATAGCCGCCAACTAGCAGCCAACCAGCCGCCAAACAGCCGCCAAATAGCAGCTAATTAGCCGCCCAATAGCAGCCAAATAGCAGTTAAATAGCAGCCAAACAGCCGCCAAATATTGTTTGTTTTTAAAAAACTGAGTGAAATTTGATACACTTAAGACAAGGCTGAAATTTAGATTGCTAGTACCAAAAACTGGGACGTTTCGAAACTTGGTTCATTTTTGTGTCGTGGTGTTCGCCCTAGTGGACTTATATTCCCAAAATGACGAAATCGATGTCACTAGTGGCAATACCGTGACGCAAAAAAAAAATGCACAAAAGTTTCGAAACGTCCTAGACTTGCCAGAGCCGAAAAAGACATATAATTGAACGCAAACGTTCGTTTTTTAATCGTGAAAAAATTAGGCCCCGCCCACTTCTTGATTTTTGCAAAGCGGTCTATTAAAAAGTTGGCGTGGGGAAAAATTTTAAAACTTTTGTTCACAAAAGTGTATAAGACCGTTTTCATGGCAACCTTATGCACAATAAATTCGAGTATTCAAAACTCGATTTTCTAGACACAAACGCTCGGACGATGACGTCCGACGTGCCTACAACGCAATGGCTCTGATTTACGTTGACCTGGAAGAACACTCGAAAGCCCTGGACTATTTTGAAAAGCACCTGGAAGTTTTGAACCGATTGGGCGTTGCGGAGAATCAGGTAAAGCATACGGGGGTTTCCGATTAAAAACATTTGAAATGAAAAATTCTGGAAATTTTGAAATTTAAATTTGAAAAATTTCAGATAATCGATACCCGCCTATCAATTCTCAGCTGTCAGTGCAAATTGCACTATTCGGATGTGCAGAAGAGTTTTAGCGCATTGAAAGAGAAAGTGGCACTGCCAAATCACAAAAAGGTACGGTTTGTGTTGATTTACGAGGAAAAAAAAAAGAAAATACGGTTTAGGAATGCAAAAGTAGCAAAATTTATGTCCAAAAAATTGAAAGACTTACTCCAAAAGGGGTACACGAGGTGTGTGGCCGCTGGCCTAGAAACACGGCGGCCGGCAATTTAAAATCGCATTTTTTCGTTTTTCTTGCAATTTTTCGATGGATGATAATTTCGATAATCAAAAATCGATATTTAGCCAATTTATGCGGTAAATTAATGGGCTCTGGGACGTTTCGAAACTTTTTTGAATTTTTGCGGCATGCTAGTTAATTCAAATTCACAAAAAATAAAAATAACTGTTAAAAACGAAAAATAATCACCAAATACCCGCGTGTTTTGGTGTCAATTGGCTAAAAACCATACGCAAAAATGCAAAAAAGTTTCGAAACGACCCAGTTTCGAAATGGCAGGTTTCGAAACGTCCCAGAGCCAATTAATCTGTTAAAAAAAAATGAAAAATCGTGGAAAAAATGCAGAAAAACGTCATGAAAACGCGCCGGCCGCCGATTTTCTAGGCCACACCTCGTGTACTCCCTTTGGAAGAGTTTCAATGTACATATTTTTCCCAGGAACTTTTCGATATATGGTCCGATTATTGCTCCGATCAGCTCCAAGAGCAGGAGGCGAAAAAATGGAGAGAAATGGCCGAACAGATTCCGGACGTTGTGGTCAAAAATGAGGACGATGAGACGGACGTTTTGTTTGGAAAGCTGTCGGATGAGGAGGTTTTGGAAAGAATCGTTGGTGAGTGAGTTTTCGCAAAATTTTAGTCCCTGCCAAAGCTCTTCCACGGCCATATTTCAAAATTGCAATTTTTCGCCAAAAAAATGGCAGTTTAATGGGCGGAAAAATAGCGGTTTTCCCAGACGAGAACGAGCTTCTGAGACTGGACAACATGACGGAATATCAGCTGAAAAAGACGAACGATAAGGGCGAGACAATATTGCACCATGCCGCACAACAACCGGATAACGAGGCGGTGGTGGAGAAATTGTGTAGGCAGGTGAGTCGGGGAAACTGCTCTAAAATGACAATTTTACAACTTTTTTTTCTCTGTTTTTCATTGTTTATTCATTTTTTTGTGCTATTTAAATTCTCGTGAGAGTGTATGCGATGAGACGCAGAGTCGTCACGCGACGCAACCGCAGCGCGTGGCGTCGGCGGCAAAAAAAGGCAGTCGCCAGCACTCCATGGGATGGGCGTTCTATTTTTTCTCTCGTTCCAGGGCTGCAACGTGAACGCGAGGGACAATGGCGGCTGGACGCCTCTCTCCGAAGCAGTGGCTCACGAAGAGCTCGACAATGCTCGCGTACTGCTCCGCTACGGCGCGGACGTGAATTCGAGAAGCGTCGAATCGTTTGTCTCGTCGGAAGAGTCGCAGACATCGTCATCTTCTCAAAATCATCACACGTCGCTGACACCATTGATGGAGGCGTGCGCCAACGGATTTGTGCGAATGGCGAGGCTTTTGATTGAGAATAAGGCGAAAATCGAGTTGAAGGACAGTGCCGGATGGACGGCGTATGATCATTTTAGGTGGGAACATTTTGGCTATTAGCCATCGCTATTAGCCGCTGAAAATTCCCTCAGAATGCCCAGAATGGTACACGGATCGAGATCGATGGCTGTTAGCCGATTTCAATGGCTATTAGCCGCTAAAAATTCCCTGAGAATGCCCACAATTTGGAATGCGAAAGTAGTTCAAGCGAATAGTCATCGAAAACGGCTAATAACCATGGAATTCGACACGGCAAAGCCCGATTAAATGGCTATTAGCGAAAAAAATTTCCCGATCGGCTAAAAATAGTGAAAAAATATAAAAATTTCAGACGCCACCTCGCTGAGAATGGGTGTACCGAGGAGCAAAAACAATTTGATGAATTTTTGAAAAACGAGATGAAAAAATGCAATTTGGCCATAAAAATTCCACTCGTTTCAAGTCTGAAAAGTTCAAGGATAGAGGTGATTTTTTTTTTTGCGCCCATTTGCAAGTCTAGTTCTGTAGAGAAAGTGCTTCAAAATACTCAAAAACAGTGCCGCAGACTTGCAAAGGGGGCGGGGCTTGTTCCCCGGTTGTCACTATATTTTTTACTGTTTATGAACAATTTGAAAAACGAAAGAAGGCGGAGCTTGAAAATGACAAATTCTCAGCTCGACGACTCGCCGACACCAGACGACGAGGATGACCTGATAATTATGGACAGTTTGGCGTCCAGAAAACGGCGATTCTCTCCAGATCCCACCGACAAAACCGCGCCGAAACGGCAGCCAAAAAACAGGGAAAATGCAAGGTAAACGACGAGTTTTCAATAGCGATTTTTTGGAATTTGCGCGTCGGTTCACGTGTCTGCGTACTCGGCATTTGAATTTACGACATTTAAAAATGTTTTTTTTTTGTTTTTAATTGTTTTTCCATTTGCGCGGCGGTTCACGTGTCTGCGTACACTGTATTGAGTTTTACGACTTTTCCAAATTTTGTTTTTCTTTGCGCGTCAGTTCCCGTGTCTGCGTACTCGGCATTTAAATTTATGACAGTGTACCTTTGCGCGTCGTTTCACGTGTCTGCGTACCCTGCATTTCAATTTACGACATTCCTTTCGTGGGCGTAGATTCACGTGTCTGCGTACCCTGCATTTCAATTTACGACATTCCTTTCGTGGGCGTAGATTCACGTGTCTGCGTACGCTGTATTGAGTTTTACGACTTCCAAATTTTGTTTACATTTGCGCGTCAGTTCCCGTGTCTGCGTACTCGGCATTTAAATTTATGACAGTGTACCTTTGCGCGTCGTTTCACGTGTCTGCGTACCCGGAATTTGAATTAACGACATTTCCCTCGTGCGCGTCAGTTCATGTGTCTGCGTACTCGGCATTTAAAAACGTTTTTTAAAATTTATTTTTCTATTTGCGCGTCGTTTCACGTGTCTGCGTACGCGGCATTTTAATTTCCGACATTATTTTCGTGGGCGTACGTTTACGTGTCTGCGTACGGGGCATTTTAAATTTACGACCTTTCCAATTTTTGTCGATTTGCGCGTCATTTTACGTGTCTGCGTATCCTGGATTTAAATTTACGGCATTTTATTCATTTTTCCGTCGTTTCACGTTTCCGCGTACCCGGAATTTAACTTTACGACTTTTTCAATTGTTTCCATTTGCGCGTCTTTTACCGTGTCTGCGTACTCGGAATTTAAATTTACGACATTTTCTCGGTCGTAGATTCAAATGCCTCATACGCAGACAGACACGCGAACCGACGCGCAAATACATACTGTCAAGAAGAATCAATTATCTTGGTACTCGGTGTTTGCGGACCTACCGTAGTCCCTTGTCAGTAAAAAGCGGAGCTTTGGGGTTACGGTTGGCAGGGCATCGGGTGCAATTCCGTAAACACCGAGTGTCGACAAAAAACTGCGGACAGGGCTATTTTGGCACCCGGTGTTTGCGGATCGGAGGCAGCCTACAGTAATCCCGAAAGCTCCGCCCACTTTTTATTTTAAAGTTTTTGTTGAGTTGAATCATCAAAAAATGGTACCCCGCCCATTTATTTTCGAGCGACCACGCAAACACAGTTTTGTTTGAAGAGACGCAGACAGAACGGTGATTGCGGACTCAATTTATTTTGTTTTGTTTTTTTAAAATTTAATTTTAGACTCCCTGCCGTCCAAAAACGCCCACATTTCACACCGCCCACTGCACACAGCAACCGTAATCTTCGGCTCAGCTGCAGCCTTCTATCCTCTCGTAAATCCACATCACCGACGACCACAATTCGATCGGCGCCATCGGTGATAGACGGTGCCGACGAGGTGCAATGCTTGGGGATTCAAAGGAAACGGTTGGCTCGTTCTTGAAGCCTATTTTGAGCAATTTTTCCAGAAAATCGCTATCACCGAAACGACCGTCTCCTCGGAGTGTCGCCAAGCCACGCCCACCGGCGAGCTCTTCTTCAACGCCCTCAATTTCTGCTCGAGAAACTTTGGATGTGCTCCCCGTGAAATGCGTATTTGAACTTTCCGCCGGTTTGGACAAAATTCATCCGGTGATGTTGCCGTTGGCGAGGTTAGCAGTTATTTAGTAGAACTGTTAAAAATAGAACTGTTAACATTAGAACTGTCAAAAATGGAACCTTCACGCGATCTAGAACTGGTAAAAATAGAACTGATACGAAATGTAACTGTTAAAAATAGAAATGCCACGAAATACAACCTATATGCAATATAGAACTGTCTAAAATAGAACTGTTTAAAATAGAGCTGTTAAGAATAGAACTTCTACGGAATATAATTGCTACAGAATAGAACTGTCAAAAATAGAACATTCACGCGATCTGGAATTGTTAAAACTAGAACTTCTACGAAATAGAACTGTCAAAAATAGAACTGCCACGGAATGGAACTGCTACGGAATAGACCTGTTAACAATAGAACTGCTAAGGAACTATCACGCGATCTAGAACTGTGAAAATAGAGCCTTTACCAGATCTAGAACTGTTAAAAAAAGAACTGCAACGGAATTAAACAGCTACGACATAGAACTGGTAAAAATAGAACTGATACGAAATGTAACTGGTCAAATAAAACTTTGAAAGCTAGAGCGGCTAAAAATAAAACGTTTTAAAATAGAGCTGCCACGGAATACAACCTTGACGCGATTTAGAACTGATGAAAATATAACTGCTATTAAATGGAACTGTTAAAAATAGAACCTTCACGCGATCTAAAACGGTCAAAACTAGAACTGCTACTACATATAAATTATACTGAATAGAACTGCTAAAAATAGAACTGTTAACAATGGAATTGCGACGACATAGAACTGCTAAAAATAGAACCTTGACGCGATCTAGAACTGTTGAAAATAGAACTGTTATGAAATAGAACTGTTAAAAATAGAACTACCACGAAATGGAACTGGTATGGAATAGAACTTACACGCGATCTAAAACTGACAAGAATAGAACTAGTACGAAATGAAATTGTTAACAATAGAACCGCTACAGACTATAACTATCACGCGATTTAGAACTGTTAAAAATAGAACTGTTAAAAATAGAATTTCAACGACATAGAACTGTTAAAAATAGAACCTTCACGCGATCTAGAACTGTTATGAAATAGAACTGTTAAAAATAGAACTGCCACGGAATGGAACTGCTACGGAATAGAACTTACACGCGATCTAAAACTGACAATAATAGAACTGGTACGAAATAAAACTGTTAACAAAATAACTGCAACGAACTAGAGCCGTCACGCAATCTAGAACTGTCAAAAATAGAACTGCTATAGCACAGTTTTACGGCATACCAGTTCTATGCCGTAGCAGTTCTATCCTGTAGCAGTCCTGTGGGGTATCAGTTCTATTGCAAGCGCAGTTCTATGCGGAAGCAGTTCTGCGTTGTAACAGTTCTATGTGGTAGAAGTTCTATGCAGTAGCAGCTCTACGCCGTAGCAAATCTATCAGAAGTTGTTCTACGCGGTAGCAGTTCTCTGTGGTAGCAGTTCTATGTGGACGGAATATTTATGTTTAGTTTTTTTTAGCGTATATGTCGAAAATTATCGCCTAGAATTTCGAGTTGTGTACAAAAAATCGATATCTAAATAAATTATTCACACTCCCAGGACGCTCACGATCGGCGAAACGAAGCTCCGCCTCCTCGAGCACATCCGCGGCGCCGCCCATCTCAAAATTGCAAGTGTCTGGAAAAGTGGAGACCCCGATAAATGCCTCTTGGCGGACCAACTGCAACTCTGCCACGTGGCAATACAAGGAGAATTGGCTCTGGTTTTTCAGCTGGCAGCACCGCCAGCTCATGAGGTTTATGAGCACGTTTCGAAAGGTTAGTTTATCTATTTTTATTTATTTTTTAAACGCTAAAATTACAAAAATTAAGAGAAATGAGAAAAAATCAATACTTGTCGTAATAGTTTTGGGATCCGTGGTAGTCTGAAAGTTAGGGTTCACATAAATCAGGCTTTTCTGAGAATTGGCTCACCGTTATACTTTGGCTGTTCGCTGTAGTATCCGCTACCGTAGTACGGCTGATGGGATGGCTGATAAGAGGAATAATAGTCGTTTCCGTATTTTGGCTCATACGAGTCGTGGTGATAGGATGGTTGGTAATGAGAGTCTGCAGGCGAAATTGGGCATTTTTTGGGAAAAAAAACCTAGAAAATACCTTTTCCATGATCGTCATACTTGCCGTACGACTCGTACGGGCTGTAATAGGTTGGCTTGAAATGGGCGGAGCCGTATTTTGGACCGTGGTCTGCAAATAGTCATTTTAAGCCTGGCTGCGCTGGATTTTCTAATTTTGTTTTCTTTCATTTTTTGACGTTTTTTCTAATTCTCGTTTAAAATTTGTCCTTAAAAAGCTCACCAAACATGGCCATAGCAGCCATTGCAAGAGTAGAAGCCACCAAAAGCGAACGGAAGTACATTTTGTTTATGATTCTTCCGATATTCATCCGCCAGTTTATATACCTCTTCTCTCGCCCGACGCCCCGCCCACATTTCTCCTCAAAGAATACATTTGCCGACGACTTCTGATTAAAAAAACAGAGAAAAAGAATCTAGTATTCCCTCTCTCTTTATGCCAAATTACATGGTGAATGATGGACGGACGGAAAAAAATTGCCGGATTGCGCTTTTGGCGCAACGCGACACAATAGTTGTTTTATTATTTGGAGATGAATAATTTATAGAAATGGACGGATAATTGAATGATTGGTTATACAGAAATAAAGAGAGTGGGCTGTCTATTTTTGTGGATTTTGGCGTCTTGAAGGCTTCCCGATGATTCGTAACCCCGACATTTTGCAACAATACATTTGTGCATTTATGGGGTTATTCAGGGTCGGAAAAAATAGTTTTTTTTTTCCTTTTTTTCCTTATACAAATGACGGAAAAAAAAGAAGAAAATCCGTGGCCGCGAGAGTTTTTTTCCGTTGCTTTTCTAGGCCATCGCAAAAGTTTTTTAGGCCCTCCACGGTGAGACCTGCGAAATATCGATTTACGGGCGAATAATTTTTGAAAAAATGTTTTCTCACAGCGGAGGGCCTAAAAAACTCTTGCGATGGCCTAGAAAAGAAACGGAAAAAAAACTCTCGCGGCCACGGATTCTTTTCTCTTTTCCGTCGTTTGAATAAGGAAAAAAAGGAAAAACACTATTTTTTCCGAGCCTGAATAACCCCATTAGAGCGGTAGTTTTTCGGTCAGTTTCGAAGTGGCAGATTTCGAAATGTCCCAGGCCCGAATCGGTCTAGTTTCGAAACGTCTCCGAGCCAAAAAAAACAGTAAACAAAAATGGTTGCGAAATGACGTGTTGTCTGTTTGTCGCAGTTTTTTAATGACGGGTTTTGAAATGACGCGGTTACGAATCGTCGAGAAGCCTCTTGGAAAGAAATCGAGAAATTTTTGGCTCTGAACCGTTTAATTCGGTGCATAGGCCTCAAACTTGTGTGCGCCAGTAATGGCTATTTGCCATATTCGATGGCTAACAGTTCTGTTCAACGGCTAATAGCCATATAGCCACACTGGTCGTGACACGAGCCGGCCCGCAGGGAGAACTGCGGCTCTGATTCCTATTTTTCTTGGTACTGCGGTATGGAACTCGCACCAAATAGAACCGCCTGAAATTGAGCTGAACCGACATAGAACCACTCGAACAACACGGAAAAGTATTTCGTTGTAAATTGTGAGGCACTGCATTCTATTCCGCACAGTTATATTCCGTAGAAGTTCTATTCCGTGCGAGTTCTATATCGTAGTACCCCGGAGCTCGTTCCGTGTGCTACGAATTTTCAAAAGTTTGGATAACATAACAGTTCTATCAAAAATCGAGGATTGGCATTGAAATATTCCAAAAGTTAAATTGCGAAGCAAACGTAACGTCCTAAAAAATCCCGATGCAAAGATGATCGATCCGTAGTCAGGGAATTTTCGGCTATTAGCCGTTTATTTCTGGACTTTTGACGAATGCAAGTGGCACAGACGCCGAATTTGATGGCTATCAGCCGTTTTCGATTCTAACTGTGCGCCGCTTAGGCCTGAGGCCGTATTCATCAACATTTACCAATGGGTAAATAGTCTTGGTAAATGATTTACCAAAGAAACAAAACAATTTTTGGTATTCATCAAACTTCAGGGTAAATGGTAAATGTGTTTACCTCGCAAAAAACATTTACCCCCAGTTGGGGTCGGTAAATGGCATTTACCTTTTTATTTTTTATTCAAATTTTGACTGTTTTGTTTCTTTTTGTATTCATTTCTTCACTAAAAGTATTGTTTTATGAGCGTCTAATTTTTTAAAAATACATTTAGTTATTGTCGGCCCGCCAAAATTGTCAAACGCGCTCCGCTGAACTCAATACTATGAAATGTTTCATTTTGGTTTCCAAATTTTTTCATTTCACGTGTAAATTCAACGTGAAATAAATTAATTTGGAAACCAAAATGAAATCCACGTAGTATTGAGTTCAGCGGAGCGCGTTTGACCGACGTGGTGGGCCGATAATAGATTTTCGACTTTTCCTAAAAATTAAAATAGCTTGACTAGAAAAACGAAAAATTGCTGTTTGGTGATAAAGAAAAAAATCACAACGGAATAATTACTTTTCCCCTATTAAATTTTACAAAGTGAACATTTCTCCATAATCTGACAATAATCAATAAGTTTTCAGTAATACTGGAATTCTGATAAATGTAAAAGCCTATTTAAAATAAACGCCCTGGAATATTTATAAATGCCAATATTTCGGCAATTTATCGATTTCACAGATGGAGAATGATCCGTGACAGAGCAATCGTACAAATTTGCAGTCTGAAGGATTTTCTTTCAAATAAATTTTAAAAGCAGTTTATCACGAAAGTTTATCACATTTTCACACCAAATAATTTTGAACGCTTCACGAATTTAGTGTCCTCTTTGGGCTGGGATTAAAAATCAAAGGTAATTAAAAAACCTACCGAAAAGAAGAAGAATTTTAAAAGCTTTCAAAAATGTTACCAATTATTTTACAAAAAAAAAAGAAAACGTTAAAAATAGCTGAAGGAAGTCAAAAATTGACAGAAATAATTAGTTCACCACTAATTTTTTTACGGTAAATATTTACCATTGGTAAATTTCTTCGTGGATATGGTAAATGCGTTTACCAGGTAAACCATTTACCTACTCATTTACCTGGTAAATATTTACCAAGGTAAATGTGTTTACCTGGTAAATGTTGATGAATACGGCCTCTGAATCCATTTGTTGCTTTTGCCGATTACTGCCAAACTGTGCGTCAATAATGGGTATCTGCCGTTTTCGATGTCGAACTGCCATTTCAACGGCTAATAGCCATGTAGCTGCCTATATCCGTCATTTTCACCTTGTCCCGAGTTCTCGACAGCGCCACGTATGGTTTGTGGCTGAAACGCATTTTCCTCGAGGTTTGGGTTTGTCGTTGACTGGTCGTCGCAAAAAAAGTCGAAACGAACGGGGAATTTGAATTATTTTGTCCTATCTCTCGTTTGCTCGGACCACTGAGCAAACGATATGGACTTTTGAACTTATCAAAAAAAATTTGAGAAGACGGATATCATTCAGATATTCAAAAACCTCCACGGACTTGTGGCGAATGCTATAGCACAGAGGACACATTGATCGACAGATAGACAGGCATATTTTTCAGTAATTGTGAAGATTACGGTCACGAAAGTGTGCTCCGCTGAACTCGACAGAGAACAATCTTGGCGCTGTGACAATTTATGCAAATTCACGTTTTTAAAAATAAATTTTTAAGGGAGCGTGGGCAAGACGCAGACGAGAGAAAGCATAGACACGCGACGCAAACGCAACGCGTTGGGGCCCCGTGCGGTTCAAAAGGTGCTACCTCGGAATAGAACTGAAGTGTAATAGAACTGCAGCGATATAGAACTTGCTTCGCAATAGAACCGTTCGGAATAGAACTGTTCGGTGAAGAACTGTAGCAAAATAAAACTGTTTTGGAATAAAACTGTTCGGAATAAAAATGTAGCGTTTTGGAACTAAATTAGCAATGGAGCGCGATTGCATTGCTTGGCCGTCAAGGCGGGCCGAGAAAAAAATGATAAAAGTTTATTCAAAAAAACAACAAAACAAACAATTTTTGATGCATAGCTCAAATATAAAACTGTTAAAAAAAGCACGCGCATGAGAAATTCCAATATTTGAATGAGCAAGCAATGCAATCGCGCTCCATTGCTAATTTAGTTCCAAAACGCTACAGTTTAATTCCGAACAGTTTTATTCCAAAACAGTTTTATTCCGATCAGTTTTATTCCGAACAGTTTTATTTCGCTACAGTTCAATTACACTACAGTTCTATTCCAAAGCGAGTTCAATTTCGCTACAGTTCTATTACGCGTCAGTTCTATTCCGAGGTAGCACCGGTTCAAAATTCATTTTGCCGCCTAATTTGAAAAAAAATAATAAAACCAGGAAGTTCTGATTTTTCTGACAATGAGTTCCGCATATTCAATCAAGAAAAGCATTTATTTTTAATGAGAGTCTGAAAATACATATTGGCAGATGTTTATCTGAAAGATTTTTTCTTTGTTTTTACTCGGAGCCGTGTCTTTTTTATTCATTGACAGAATACTAATTTCCGCTTTCCGATTTCAGTAAAAAGATGACGTAGTCGATATGTAGTGGAAAAAAACATTCATTCGAATGATGAAAATTGACATAAAAAAGAAAAAAATAAGAAAAAAAAAATCAATACTTGTCGTAGTAGTTTTGGGCTCCGTGGTAATCTGAAAATTTGGGATTAAATCAGGTTTTTCTGAGAATTTGCTCACCGTTATACTTTGGCTGCTCACTGTAGTATCCGCTTCCGTAATACGGCTGATGGGATGACTGATAGGAAGAATAATAGTCTTTTCCGTGCTGGCTCTCGTGTCCCGATCCGTATTTTGGCTCATACGAGTCGTGGTGGTAGGATGGTTGGTAGTGCGAGTCTGCAGACACAATTGGGCATTTTTCGGGGGAAAAAATCTAGAAATTACCTTTTCCGTGATCGTCATACTTTCCGTACGACTCGTACTTTGATCCGTATGGGCTCAAGTAGACTGGCTTAAACTTTGGTGAACCATATTTTGGCTCGTGGTCTGCAAATAGTTACTTTAAGCCTAGCTGTGCTAAATAAAAAATAAAAAAAACTCACCAAACATGGCCATAGCAGCCATTGCAAGAGTAGAAGCCACCAAAAGCGAACGGAAGTACATTTTGTTTATGATTCCTCCGATATTCATCCGCCAGTTTATATACCTCGTCTCTCGCCCGACGCTCCGCCCATTTTTTCTCAGACAACACGACTACATTCACCGACGCCTTTTGATAAAAAAAATAGGAAAAGAGAAGCTAGTATTCGCTCTCACTATGCCAAATTACATAATAGTATTCAGAAGTGAAGACGGGCGGAAAATTGAAAAGTGAAAATGGTGGGAGAACGAGTTATTTTTGTTTTTGAGCACTCTATTGGTAGACTTTATGTTTGGACGTTTCTCTTTACCAAAAACCAAACACCGACCTAATTCAAATTTCGGATTATCTTTGCATAGAGCCGGCGCGTGGATGTTTTGGCTCTGCATGAAGGGTATTTGGTGGCTTATATAGCTTTAGTTTGCTTGGTTCGGAACACGTCTTGGAATGCAGTTCTGCTCCGATGATAATTCCCTATATCAGGAGATGAGCGGAATTCCGCGTCTACTCTCCAGAAATAAAAGTTTTTGATTTCCTCAGGGTTAAAATGAGAGGGTGCTCGATTTTAAAACTTTGCGAAATAGAACTCAATTTTTCGGAACATTTTATTTGTTTTCTTTCTTTCTAATTATTTATACTCGGCGAATGCATCATCAGCCTCGCTCTACGGCACTTTTCAATTTTCAACAGTGTAGTGCGCCTGTTTTGAAGCGAAAAATCAAATTTTACCTGCAATTCGTCGTGGATACGTCCTTTTCCGTTAAAAAGAAGTATAAAAACTAGAATTCGAGTTAATCTTGCAAGTTTAACACTGTTTTACAGGAGTTTTGCAGTAGAGCGAGGTTGATGATGTATTCGCCGACTATATGTTTTGTCTTTTTTTTTCCCTCTGTTGTCGGGTTTTACCCCGTTTTCACCCATTTTTATATTATTTTATCCATTTTTATTTATCTTGTTTTATTTATTTATTTTTGGCGCAAAGAAATGTTGGTCAAAACTGTATTTGTCATCCTTTTTCGAAAGGATGACAAGCCTGGCTGCATCAAAAGCTACTTTTGATTTCTTTTCATTTCTTAAATGTTTTTTTTTTCATCTTTTATTTGAATTTCATTTTGATGCAATTTCCGCGTGGGAGCAGGTGGTTAAATGCTTGCCCAGGAAACGAACGATGCAGGTTCGAGTTTTTGTGTTGGTCTCGGGCGGTCAGTTCGCTTCCACCATGCAGTTTGGAAACAGACACACCAAGAAACTCAGTTACAGGCCCAAACGGAATTTTATATATAAGGATGATTTTTCACTCTTGGTTTTTGTTTTTGGTTTGGATTCCACTCATTCTCTTGGCTGTCACTATTTTTTGTTAAATACAGTTGGTAGATTTCCCTTCTGCCTATTCTACTGTCAAGGAGTAAACTCTGAAAAGAGTTCAAGTGGAGAAGATCCGAAAGGATTCCTTGAGCAAACTCTGCAAAGAGTTACAACCGAGTTTGACACTCATGTTGTCAGTTGGACAGCGAGAGTTGAAAACCCGACGATTTTTACCAGCATATCATGCTCTTTACATTTCCTGTTAAATTTTCACGTAGTGTGAGCTCGGATCGCAACAGACCACGCCTTTTGTTCCTAACATGTTGCAGCAATTGACAGGGTAGATAATGATAATTTGCCCCTAAATTGCCCACAACTCGTTGAACGGAGGGATCAGTAACTCGATATACAACTCATCGCCATGGTTCGATCCGATCCGCCAAGAAAAGTGTCTAGAACAGAGTTGCATTGAATTCCGCCAAAAGCTGGAAAACATGGTTTAATTAACGCTATTTAAGTACAATTCTGACGTCATCGAATGGAATGCTGTGTTCAAAAAGTTAGAAGACGTCCAAAAGGAGTACACGATGTAGCGGAAAAAAAAACGCGCTCCACTGAACTCCAAGGATGTGTTCAACGCAGCGGACAACGACAATAAGGTTCCCGTGCCTCCGGATTAGATGACCTGCACAATTAGAGTAAATACGGTATCTGAATCTCGTCTAGAGTAACAACTCGACGCAATGGAGCCTGTTTCTTGCAACGCCGTCATCTTTGGACATGAAGACAACTCTTGATGAACCCGCTTAGTAGTTTTGGTGCTTACTAGGGGACGGAATGGTTCGCCACAAGAATTTCCCAATCCGAGCTCATATCTCGTAATCGAAAGAGGGATTGACTAATTTACTAAATACGCGAGGAACCACACATTTCCTCCGAGCACTATTTCACTGCAAAAACGTATTTTGTTTTTTCGCTCATGGTTTTGGAGACACATTTTTTTCGTTGGAAACAATTATTTGTTGCATCCGTTCTTGAAATGTTGATAAAAATTTCATATCTCGTCTTCAGTATATTTTTTTCCATCTTTCATCTTCCGTAAGATACAATTTATTCCGTTTTCGTAGCAGCACGCAAAAAGTTCAGGCTTGGCCGGGAACGGAAATTCGAATTTTCCGAGTTTTCCGAAAAAGGTCGGGAAAGTGCTGAGAAATTCTCAAAACTGATTTTTTTTGAGAAAAAAGCGGATATCCGATTTTTCGAATAATTATTTCGGTAAAAAAAATACTTTTCCAATTTTCCGAACAAGCCTGCTGGTGTTGCACAGCAGGATGAGCAATTTGCTTGTTAGTTACTGTACTTTTGACGTAGCCATTTGGTTTTTAACAAGTTTGGTCATGAATTCGCGCCTTTTTGCATGTGCATTTGTCTCGACAGTGGCATTCTGCCAGGTCTACGTAGACACAGAGATTCCAGAACAACAGAAGAATCTAGCAAAAAGTGAAGAAAAACATTTATTTTCTTCTATTAAATTTGAAAAAAAAAATTGAAAAAATTAGGAAAAATCCTTACTTGTCGTAGTAATGGGCGCTGTGGTAATCTGAAAAATTTCAATTAAATCAAGTTTTTCTAAAATTCCCTCACCGTTATACTTTGGCTGCTCACTGTAGTATCCGCTTCCGTAATACGGCTGATGGGATGGCTGATAAGAGGAATAATAGTCTTTTCCGTGCTGGCTCTCGTGTCCCGATCCGTATTTTGGCTCATACGAGTCGTGGTGGTAGGATGGTTGGTAGTGCGAGTCTGTAGGCGAAATTGGGCGAAATTGGGCATTTTTGGGGAAAAAATCTAGAAATTACCTTTTCCATGATCGTCATACTTGCCGTACGACTCGTACTTTGATCCGTACGGGCTCAAATAGGCTGGTTTGAAATAGCCGGAACCGTATTTTGGGCCGTGGTCTAGAAATAGTCAGTCTACTTTTATTTCCTGATTTTAAATTATTTTTTTTTTTCATTCATTTTTTGGCGTTTTTTCTAATTCTCTTTTAAAATTTGTCCTTAAAAAACTCACCAAACATGGCCATAGCAGCCATTGCAAGAGTAGAAGCCACCAGAAGCGAACGGAAGTACATTTTGTTTATGATTCTTCCGATATTCATCCGCCAGTTTATATACCTCTTCTCTCGCGCAACGCCCCGCCCACATTTCTCCTCAAAGACTACATTCGCCAACGTCTTCTGATAAAAAAAGAGAAGCTAGTATTCTTTCTCTCTACATGCCAAATTACATAATAGTATTCAGAAGTGAATGTCGGACGGAAAATAGAACAAAAAAAGAGTAGACGAGTAGAAGACGCGTCCGGAAAATTACGGGTTCAGAGAAAAAGTGCGAATGAAGGGGAGGAAACGAGTTATATTTTTATTTTTAATGTTTTTTTTTGAATGTGGTTTTGAATTGAAATAAATGTTTGATTTTGGATTATTGTACATTAGAACTGTTCGGAATAGAACTGCCTGAAATAAAGCTGTACGGTAAAAACAACTGAGCGAAGTTGAACTCAGCGGAATACTTTTACAGGCTGTTCTAGCTGTTCTATGGAAGTACAGGTACAGCTCCATTCCAGGCAGTTCTATTTGGCCAATACTCAATGTGTCCCGAACAGGGGTGGGACCAAAAAAAAAATTTTTTTTCGATTTTTTTTGTTTTTTCGGGTTTTTTTTTGGATGAGACAAAAAATTTTTTGTTTTTTTTTTGAGGATGTGGATAAGACAAAAAATTTTTTGATTTTTTTTTCGATGGTGAAAGTGAGACCAAAAAATTTTTGATTTTTTTTTCGATGGTAAGAGTGAGACCAAAAAATTTTTTTTTTTTTTTTTGATGATGCGCCGCAGGCAAAAAAATTAAAAAAAAAATCACGGAGGCGAAAGAAAGTTCCGGTTTTTGGGCAAAAACTTATTCAGTATATGCTCCGAATTGACAAAAACCTCTAATTTTCAACAAAAACTTGGAAAATTTATTTTTAAATGACAGAAATACGTATTTTTTTTGGAATTTTTTTTTGTTTTTTTGGTAAATTTTTTGAGGAAAAAAATTTTTTTTTTGTTTTTTTGTTAATTTTTTTGAGAGCAAAAAAAATTTTTTTTTTTTGGTAATTTTTTTGGTGGACAAAAAAAGTTTTTTTTTTTTTTGGTAACTTTTTTTGGGGACAAAAAAAGTTTTTTTTTTTTTTGTGGAAAATTTTTTTTTGTCCCACCCCTGGTCCCGAATATTTGGTTCCCAGAGTTATTGGGTACGTTTTCTTCATGGTTCTGACTGTGTTTTAATTTCCAAATTTGCAAATTTGGACGAAACGAGTAGTCGTAATCAAACAGAAATGTTACCCAAACAGGCGGTACACAAATTTAGTACCTGAAGATCAGCCGTAATCAAAAATCGTACCCAAAGAGTCTGGGACCGAAATATCCGGGACCCATTGGTTCCTTGGTCGTTTTATTTTGCAACAGCTCCCATTCCAAACGGTTTTTTCATCAATAGCCTCAAAAAGGGATGACAAAATAAAAAAATGTGGAAAATTAAATTATTATTACCTATTTTAAAGGAGGTGCCAAATTTTTAGCGGAACTGCTTCAAATGTAGATTTTGGTGGGGATTTACGAAACGAAAATATCACATTTAAATTGCACAAAAATTCCCAATTATCTGATATTCGATAAATTTTACAAAAAAATCTTAAAGACGTTTTTCCGAAAGGAGTACACGAGTCCTTGGAATTGGAGAAAAAATTGTAAAATTTGGTTCCACCTCGTGTACTCCCTTTGGACGTCTTTTATTTATTATTGGACACGAAATTCGCCAAAAGTCAAAAAATGTTTGTGATTTTAATATAAAATTGAATTCCCAGTAATTTATTGTTTTTTTCTTTATTTTCTGTCCACCTGCATAAATCCAAAAAACAACTAAAATATCTCAAAATTACGTCACAATTTGCACTGACTATAATTCTGCCCTAAATTAGCGTAAATTGAAGCATGTTTTCCAACTTTTTGGGCAACTCTTTGATTCTTAATTTCCGTGTTTCTTTTTTTGGACAACAGGAGAAAGTTTGCGTGCTTGCTAATTATAGCGTATGTTCATCGGGATGAATTATTTATTTATTGGTTTATGTTCGTCGTCTACCACGTTTCGCTTCTGATGACTAAATTAGGATGAAGATGATGAAAAATTAGGCTTTCTGGAATTCTGACGTTTTTTAACTTCTACTGGGATCTTTGGGAAATTTCTCGATAAAAGTTGTGATAAATGGAAAAATGAAACAAAACAAAAAAATTTATTGATCCAAACAGTGCGTGGAATTGAAGAAAATTCAAAAATTTGTTGAAAAATTATCATAAGCTGTCGAAATTCCGTCGAGGTCATCGCTTACTTGTGCAGGTCGTAGTGGTAGTCTGAAATATATGAAATGATAATAAATTGCTCAGAAAAAGTGGTTGGCTCTTACCATCATGTTTTGGCTGATCGTAATAGTGTCCTCCGTGCGACGACTCACCACCGTAATACGGGGTGTACTGGTTGTACTTGGTGTAGTAATCATTCTGTCCTCCGTGATATTTTGGCATGTAAGAGTGATAATAGCTAGCGGCTGGATTGTAGTACGACGGCTCGTACTTTCCATTGTTTCCGTGCTCATCGTACTTGCCGTACGATTCTGCGTTAGAGTACTTGGTGTCGTAGGTTTTCATCTGGAATGGTTGGTAGTAGGAGGACGAGTGACCGCCCGGGTAGTACGATTTGTGATCTGAATTTAATATTTTCAAAGGGTCCTACACTCGAAAGCTCACCCATAACGGCCAATGCACCGATGGCGCACACGGAAAGCACAAGAATTGAGGAGAACGATGCCATCTTCTGAATTGGAATCCGAGAGAGACGGAATATACTGATTCTGGCCGCTTGCCTTCTCTTTTATACGTCACATGCTTGCCACAAGTCATCCGGTTGTTAATAGTACGACAAAGCGTTCGTTTTTTTTTTGTTTGCGGATAACTGCAGACCACGCCTTTCGGTCATTGTCGTTTGAGAAGTGTTGGGTTGATTGTATTGGTAGATAGAGACTGCTTTGTGCAAAGGGTCAGCTTATTTCATATCGGGAAATTTATTCTGGAGTCATTTCGGCGTAGGGTTGGCAAAGAGTAGGCGGAAATCCTGCTTATCTTGTGGGTCAAGTTGAATATGAGCGTTGGAATTGAAGGTTTGGGCGTGGATTTGGTGTTAGACACAGTGTTATTGATGTTACTAAATGCAGCCCGCGGTGCTCGCCGTCTTGTCTTTGGTATGGTTCGGTTCGTGGTGGTTCTCAGCATTCAGTAGTCCACGGTCTTTGATTTGGATGCATAGATGTCGATGTTGTTCTTCCTGATGATGATCGAATGGTCAATGATGAAGGTTTTCCGCATCTCTGTCTTCGGTAGACATAGTTGCAGTTCTAGTCCGTTCTTCGCGTTGAGCGGTTATCTTTCTTATATACAAGCCTGCTGCGCAGTCCTGCGCGGCTGCTGACGCAGCCTATTGGCGACTTCGTCGCCACATTCTATTTTTTTACGTTCCACTCTTCCTGATTCACTTATACGCACACTGTTTTGGGAAGATTTCTGTCCTCTGTAGCTCAGTCGGTAGTGCGCTTGAATACAAATCCCAACGTCACGGATTCGTGTTTTGTCCACTGCATTTTCTTGCAAAAAGGCAAGTGCGGACGCGCACAGACATCCCGATCTGGGTTTTTATATATAAGAAAGATATTACGCTATTCAAGTATGTCCGTCTGTTCGCTTTGAAGGGTCAGGTAAAATTCTCTCTCGGAGCGATTAAAACCCATCAACCTTGGGAGGAATTGAACTTGGAAGTGCAGATTCGATTTGCAACTCACTAGCCACTACACCAATTGGTACACGTTGCAGAAGAAATATTTTGAACATTAAATGTTCATGTCAATTTTACTATTTTTTTCTGTCGCCGATAGGCGCCAGCTCAGGCTTGTTGTATTATATTGAGATGAATGGAGGTGGTGTTCTTTCTGAGAAGACCGTATTCATGAACCACGTTTTCCGTGTAAAGGGGTTTATTGGTCTTTGTTTGGTGTTTGTCGTGATTTTCTGGTTTGTCGGGTTTGTCAGCCTTAGGTTTTCTGGTCTTCTAACCTCGTGAGAAAGGCTGACTTGTCAGACAAACGAGGATAATGCATAAGGTCTCTGATGATCTTGAATAATTTTGGTTGCGGTTCTACGGTAATTAGCTAGTAGAACATTGTTTTCTGTGGGATCTGACTAGCTCCTTTCCATCTATCTGGAACTTTTCCGCTCTTCATGCATTTATTTTGCGAATCTGTCTTCTAATGTAAGAGAAGGATGGCGTTTTCCTAACAGCTGAGTAAGTCGACGGTTATTTTGTTGTCTCCAGCTGTTTTTTTAACCATCCATTCGGGAATAAGCGAATTGCTGTGCGGATTCTTTCCTGGGAGGAACGATGGTGGGATTTTCATAAATTTGAAATCACGGGAGGCCCTCGATAACTACTGAAGAGTTTTGTGTAGAACTGTTGGTTCTCCTGCACCATCTCGGTCCGAGTGTAATGTTTCTTGATCGGAGAAGTGTCGGTGGTCAAAGATTTAAGGCCAGAAATATTGGTCTTGTATTTTTGGATATCCCTTGCGAATTCCGTTAGGCGTTTTGTTGTTTGCGAAGTGCGTCAGTGACTTGATGTTAATGTCTGAAACGACGTTTGGGGTCTTGGAGATCCTTGAGAATTCCTAGAAGGTTTTTCGTTGAGTTCTGCCTGATATCAGAGCTCGGGATTATTGTGGCAGTGGTAGTATTAGGTTGTCGTGGTATCTCTGATTTTTTCCACTGCCTGCCGCAGTTATTACACCTTGGTGTTTCCTGAAGTGAACATATAAGAAGTACCGTATTTCCTCTAATATAGGCGCATGCGCTTCTATTTTTTCATTTCATCACAACTGCCGGGTATTCAGAGGTTTGCACACCAAACTCGGCAAAACACTTTAACCAAGCGGGCATGAGACGGCCGAAGTTTGGTGTGCACACCTCTAATTATCCGGCAGTTGTGATGAAATGAAACAATAGAAGGGCGTGCGCTTAAATTAGAGGGAATACGGCATCTCCCTTTTGAAGGTTTTCTAAGTTTGACCTATTTGAAAAAAATTGGTCAATTTCGCCTATTCACAGTGTCTGAGCACTCTTTCTGTCTTGCGCACAATTTTTTTAATGAATTTTCTGTCTGTATCTATTGAGCTTGGGATAGGTTTTTAGTTAAGATTGGAACCATTGTGAAGATAAATATATATTTTTTTAATTCTGGTCCAAAAATTTCAATCCCTTGATCTATTATTTTCGATTTTATGCACCAAAATTCAATTAAATACTGTTTTTTAAAAAGTACAAACATTTATTGATCTAAAAAGTGGAGAAAATTCACAAAACTTGTTGAAAAAAATCAGAAACTGTCTAAATTCCGTCGAGGTTATCGCTTACTTGTGCAAGTCGTAGTGGTAGTCTGAAATATATGAAATGACAAGCCTGGCTGAATCAAAAACTATTTTTGATCTTTTCTCATCTCTAAACTGTTTTTTATTTGACCTTATCCTCTACCCGGAGGCGAACGCAACGTCATGTTGCCAGCCGCGAACAAATCTACTCCTCGAGAGCGTTCATTCCGCGTGTCTCGTGTGGCGCAGGCGGTAGCACGCTTGCCCGTCAAGTTTTTATTTGGCCGCGGGTGCTGAGTTCGACCCCGCCATGCGCCTTTGACACAGACACACAAAGATCCTCAGTTACAAACCCAAACGGAATTTTATATATAAGGATGATACTAAATTGCTCAGAAAAAGTGGTTGGCTCTTACCGTCATGTTTTGGCTGATCGTAATAGTGTCCTCCGTGCGATGAAGCACCACCGTAATACGGGGTGTACTGGTTGTACTTGGTGTAGTAATCATTCTGTCCTCCGTGATATTTTGGCATGTAAGAGTGATAATAGCTAGCTGCTGGGTTGTAGTACGATGGCTCGTACTTTCCGTGGTTTCCGTGCTCATCGTACTTGCCGTACGATTCAGTGTTGTAGTACTTTGAGCCATAGGTGTGCATCTGGAATGGCGTGTAATAGGAGGACGAGTGACCGCCCGGGTAGTACGAGTTGTGCTCTGAAATTGGTATTTTGCAAGGGTCCAAAACTCTAAAAGTCACCCATGACAGCCAGAGCTCCGACGGCGCACACGGAGAGCACAAGAATCGAGGAGAACGATGCCATCTTCTGGATCCAAAAGAGTCTGAAGATACTGATTCAGACCGCCCGTCTCCTCTTTTATACGCCACCTGCTTGTCACAATTCATCCGGTTGTTAATACTACGACAAAGCGTCCGTTTTTTCATTCTTTCTGCACGAAACGAAACGAACGAACGAATAGAATAATAAATTCTGCGTGTTACTTTCTCTTTCGAACATCTTCTTCTTCTTATTCTTCTTATTCTGATTTTTTTGTTGCCTTTGGTTACGATATTGTCATTATTATGATGATTGAAATGGCTCTGGGACGTTTCGAAACTTTGGTGCGTTTTAGTTTGGAGCCATGGACTAGGATCTAGAAAGTCTGTGATCTTGCTAGGACTTGAAAAATTTCAGAAAAGCTTCTGAAAGTTTGAGGGTAGGACAGAATAGAACTCGTGGTGCGATGAAGCCCGTGCATAATCGGCGAAAAACTGAGAAATTCGAAGAATAATGCAAACGCGCTCCATCGCACCACGAATTGTATTTTGTAGCAGTTCTATTCTGTCGTACCTTCGAAAGTCTAAAATTTTATAGAATTTCTGAGAATTTTGAAACAAACCGATCAATTTCAGCACCAATTCCGGAAGTGACGACTCGATTGAAACAATTTGACACCGCTGAAACGCTGGACCTGTCTGGCCTTTTTCTCGATGAAAATGAATTGTTGGAGGTGACAAAAACGCTGAAAACGTGCGAACGACGTGGGAAAATGCGTCTGGAATTTTCGTGTTGTGGTGGGGATTTTTTTTTTTTAATTTTTGAAATTTTAAATTATTATTTTAAAAAAAGCTCACAGCGGCTTTATACACAAGATATTGGCCCATTTTCAATCCCCCCTTTTCCACAGATTTCTCACCCGAAGATCAGCACAATATTCGCCAAGTTCTCGAAAATTGTGCCGCTCTAAAAATTGCCAACTCTTCTGGATTTTCAGCCGTTTTTCAGGTTTTTCCATACATTTTTTCGACGAAATTTCCAATTTTCAGACCCAAAAATTCCCCCTACAAGAGCTAGAAATTAGTGCCTGCGATTTTCGTGACGAGACCCAAATTTTGAACATTTTGGAATGTTGTCCGGACTTGAAAACGCTAAAATTGACCGGAATTTGTCTGAAATCTGGAACTTTTACCGGATTATTTTCAGACGCTGTGCGAGGTTGGAAACATGTTTTTAAATTTTTAAAATAAATATTTATTTTTTGTAATTTTTTGCAGCACTTGTTCACCTAAAAACCCTGGATTTGACGTTTAATACGTGGATTTCTGACGAAAATTGGCTGAAAATATTCCAAGGAATGGACAATTTGGAGACCATTAACATTTCCGAGAACAAGTGCGGTGTGGAATTTGAGGTGAGCTGTCTTTTTTTTTTTCGCTGTGAGACCTAGAATATTGGGATGCGCCTTTAAATATTTCATCTAGTGGGCCGGATGTCACAAATTCGAAAATATGAAAGAAAAGAAAATTGAAGGAGCTTCAGAGGTCTCGCAGCGAACCAACTACGGTGTCATCGTTTAAGCTGTGTAAATTGAGAAAAAATTGCAGATGACTGTCTCCAAAACAAGTGAAAAAAATCATAAAATATGAAAATACCTTAATCTCTTGTGTATAAGCCCGCTTTCATGCCTGCGCTTTTTTTTCCACCGAAAAATGTAACAATGGAATTTTTGGCTATTAGCCGTCAATTTCTTCCTCGGCCGCGGTCATCTGTGGTCGCAGCAATAGAAGAGGAGACGCAGAGAAAAATACAATTTTATCGATTTATTGATCGACGTTGAATGAGCAATAGGTTCATAAAAATTGACTCTCGGACGTTTCGAATTTTTTCCGCATTTTGTCTTCGCGGTGTTTGCACACAATCGTTTGTTTTTCAAAGCTTTTTATGGAAGAGCTTTTCTATAAAAATTTTTGAAAAAAAGATTGTGTGCAAACACCGCGACGACAAAATTCAGAACAATTTTCGAAACGAAAATTGCAATAAAATAAAAAAAAAATTACAAAAATATAAAGAATAAAAATTACAGTCTTACTGGCTGCCCTCTGTGCGCTCATTCACCGCCCGTGGCTGCTCACTGCGCTGGGATTCCGCTCTGGAAATGCTCTCAATGCTCGAAAATGTTGATTCTATTGACGTGCGATACTCGAATTGCGATGCGAATTTGGTGGGCGAGCTGCGAAAGAGTGGCAAAAAAATACAATTTTGAATCATCTTATAAACATTTTTTGTGATCCCGTAAATTTAAATTTAGCACATGAACAGAAAAGTGAAGTAATGAAAGGAAAACTGACAACTCAATTTCTACCAAAAAAAATCTAAAAAATTGTTAGCGAGTTAATTACTGTAATTAAATTAAATTACATCATCATCACCTGATGGACACATTCTGCAAATTGCTGTAATTCGATTTTGAAAAACTGGAAGAATCTCGTCGTCGTTAAAGAGCAACGTCCATTGGTATTGCGCCGAGCCGTCTTCGCACGTGGATTTGAAGAAGAATCTAGGAAACAAAAACAATTATTTATTATGGATTCGTGACGTAGCGAGATAGCGTGTCAAGTTATGCGTCAACAAATGTTGCGTCTCGCCACGATTCAGCTCTCGGCAGGTTTTGCTGGCGCACAACTTGCAGCAATGTGTCACTATGTCACGAATCCATGGTGGATTTCTAGAAATTTCAGCAATGCGCGCATTTTGAAAATTTTCTTTATTTTGCATTTTTTGAAATTATTTTTTATCCGTAGGAAAACTTCAGTTAAAACAATTTAAAGCAAATCTTTATTTCAGGCTACTGCAACAAAAATGACGTAACTATTACTGCTTTGCGAGGAGCAGGCAGAAACGTGGCAGCGTCGTGTGGGTCTCGCCTTTTCAACCCTACTGAAATTTTTAATTTCGACCGTAAATCGACACGAGACTCACGCGACGCCGCCACGTTTTCCACGCGTTTTTGCCTGCTCCTCGCGACGCAGAAATAATATTTTTTTAATACAAAACAAATTTTTAGAAAAAAAAACGACAGGGCCAATTATTCTTCTTCGCCATCGAATTTCTTGTCGCCAAGCAGTCTCCATTGTCTGCTGTTTCAGGAACGAATTCAATTTCTTCCATTTTCATCCGTTTCGCAAAACTCTTGTCTATCTTGTTGCTCATCTTCTCGCTCCTCTTGATTATTTTCATTGTTTCAATGACGAAGTACAACGGGAACGTCAAGCTCGTAGTTATAGACATGCCGAAATAGGGCTGCAGCATTTTCGGCAGGAAATGAGCGTCGGACCTAAATTGTGATATGAAGTTATAACACGAGCGGTGTCGTTGTTTTGCATTGCTTTATAACATTCTGCTTCATCTGCGCCCACACCATCTCAATAAAGTTCAAAAAGCAGTGGTAAGGAGGCAAACGCACGACGACGTTATCAGCTCCTCCATCTTTTCCACGAGTTGCGCTTTCTATGTTGCGATGGACATGATTCACGATAACTTTCTTGCGGTCATGTTTGGTTGGTGCCTAAATTTTTTATTATTTCAGTCTGTTGAACCCAGAAGTAACCTTTTCAAGAACCCTGACGCATTGTCCATTATGAGTACCGCAGGCCGACCTTTTGCGGCGGTGGAATAATGATTTCCATTGCCAACTTCTCATACAAATTAGCCGTCATCTCCGCTTGATAGTCCTCTTTTTGACCTTGTCATGTCACTGTCTCATATTTGTCACGCTTCTCTCGATACCATGCCCTCAAACGAAATTTTAAGTAGTCAAAACTGGCGTCATTGAGAAATTGCCGCTATAAAAAACATTTTGAACAATTTTAAACGAACAAATAAATATTTAAGCTAATTGTAAGATAGTTTGAATAAAACAAAAACAACAGGAGGAGAAAACATCAAACTATTTTTATTGAAAGAAACAATTTCCGTGGCCGCCGGCAGCGCTCCGCTGCCGCGTCCAGAGTGCTAAAGCGCCCGTACCGAGTATACGAATAGCTAAATTATCACGTACAACCAATTACCTGCAATTATCGGCATAATTAATTCCAAAAAGGTGTCTAAAGTGTCGCAAAGTGATTTGCTTGTCCGCCAGAATTTTGGCCACCATCGGAATGTCATTCTCATATCGCAACTCGACCGTCATACGCTCCGGTGACGTGGCAATTTGCTTTTTCCTTAAAAAAAATATATTTTCTTAGATTTTCTGCCACCGAGTGGAAAAATCGTCAAAAAATGAATGTGGGCGTGGCCTACCGAATACACACTTACGGTTGCAACGTGAAAAATCCATTATTATTATTGTTGGGCACTAATCGATTGTGACGTTCCAGAGTTCCGTGATTTGATCTACCGTATCCTGCAAAGTTATTCTTAAGGGGGCGTGGCTGGGGATTAAAAAAAAAAAATGAAAAACCCACGTTCAAAACTCCAAAAATCGCTGGCATTGCTACCGAAACCGCTGGAATCTGACGTCACTGCCGGTTGTCGCTTTTTTCTTCAAAAAATGGATTAGAAAGTTTTTTTTTAATTTTCAACAAAAAAACCTGTAAATTGACTCGAATCTTTTCGGATACGTGCAAGTTTTGTGCAGGGTGTTTTGTGGCTGGGCGACGAATTTTCCTTCATTTTTCGGGGGCACGTCTTCTGATTCTGATGACGTTTTTGTTTCTCTGGAATTTGATTTTTTGTAAACAATTTAGACTTTATGTATTCCGTATTTCCAGCGGGTTGGGACTTGCGCAGGCGTTTAACGCAGTGTAGAGCGTCGCATTCTCTGCGTCTCCACAGTGTAGAGCGTCGCATTCTCTGCGTCTCCACAGTGTAGAGTGTCGCATTCTCTGCGTCTCCACAGTGCAGAGTGTCGCATTCTCTGCGTCTCCACAGTGTAGAGTGTCGCATTCTCTGCGTCTCCACAGTGCAGAGTGTCGCATTCTCTGCGTCTCCACAGTGTAGAGTGTCGCATTCTCTGCGTCTCCACAGTAGAGCGTCGCTTTCTCTGCGTCTCCACAGTGTAGATTGTCGCATTCTCTGCGTCTCCACAGTGTAGAGTGTCGCATTCTCTGCGTCTCCACAGTGTAGAGCGTCGCATTCTCTGCGTCTCCACAGTGTAGAGCGTCGCATTCTCTGCGTCTCCACAGTAGAGCGTCAAAGAGTTTCTTCAAACCAAGAAAAAACTTACTGTAACGAGCTCAATCTGGAGCAGACGGCATTGTAAAATGCAAATCGATCGTCTTCCGACTCGTGTGTTACGGCATTTTGAGCGGCCGTTTCGTGGTGTGACGATATATTATCAAAGGCGTTTTCGTTGAACCTGAAGATGGGCGTTGCAATCGGTTACGGTTTTGTGGAGGCCCTAGACTTTGTGTTTTAGGTTATCCTCCAATAAAAAAAGTGGCCGAAACGCTCTGGTGGCACGTGGTCGTTCGAGCATTTCTCATCGACTACATGCGAATTTGGTGCCGACTAGCTGCCAACTTGGTGTGGAATAGGTGCCATCGCCCGCCAAAATGGTCGAACGCGCTCGGCTGAACTCAACGCTATGCGATTTTGATTTTGGTCTCCAAATTATTTCATTTCACGTATAAATTCAACGTGAAATGAAATTATTTGTAGACCAAAATGAAAATCGCATAGCGTTGGGTTCAGCGGAGCGCGTTTGACCATTTTGGCGGGCCGACAATAGCGGTTTTAATTCCGAATCCAACAATAAGAAAGACAAACCTTTTTAATTTATCAAATAGTTTATTCAGAATAATCATACGACTGTTATCAGTCGAGGGTCACCTCTCCGAGGATCGCCCCAAAAGAGTGGTCAGCGTCCCTTTTATAGTATTACACGGTGTCCAGGATTTGAAAAGTGGGCGGAGCCGAGCAAACGCGCCCCATTGGATTTTTTCGCGCGAAATTCAAATTTTGACGCATTTTTTATGTTTTTCGGGAAAAAAATGCATAAATTCTTATTTTTTCCTACATGTGCTCCAACGGAATTATAGATGAGGTCTTTAGAAATTTTTTAAGCCTAAGAACGTCGAATTTGGTTCAGCCACCATTTCGAAATATTCGTTTTGAGTTTTTTGGTGTTTTTGCAGGATAACTCATTACGAAAATTGAAGTTTGGGCAATTTTATGGTATTAAAAGATACAATACATACATTTTACAAAGAAAAACAGGTTTTACTGAAAGAAAAATAAAAAAAATGAATAAAAAAATTCGAGAGTCGCAAACTGCGCAAGCACCGAAAGTGCGCCATGAGAGTTTGCTGACGCGCCAGCAAATTAGGCTCCGCCCACATTTCAAATCCTGGACACCGTGTATTATGAAATATATTTCTTATCAATTGACACCGCAGAAATAGTGTTGGCATACAGAAATTAAGGAGAACAATCTCTCTAATTCTAAGTGCTTTTGCGACTTTTTCCAGACACAAAATGTCCGAAATTTGAAACCGGAAAACAACGGCTAATAGCCATCGAAGTTGGGGCGTACGCCAAATACATATGGCACAAGTCTTGGTGGCTTATAGCTCATTTCAATGGCTATTAGCTGAAATTTTTATTGTCCGGAAAACGGTTTTCCTGTCGTTTTCCAGTCCCTGGTTTGATTTTTGTGTCAACGTGTTTAAAATATTTACAAGATGATTAAAAAACACAAAAATGTCGAGTTCCGAAAATAAAAACGAAATATGAAAAAACTACAATGTTTCGGAGGGCACGCAATCTTATTATACTCGGCATAAAACGTTGCAAACTCGCTCCAATCGAACAAAGAATTTCGCATACATTTGGAGTGAGTGAATCGGCCACGGCTCTCTCGTTTTTCTGCACTGTTTTTTTTTCTAATGGAGCGAATTTGCAGCGTATAGCGATTTTTAAATTGACACCTTTTTTTCTTACCAAATAGTAGTTTGTTCTTTATTCGCAGAGGAGCCGGTCGAGGAGGTTTCATCCCACTGAAATCTTTTTTGGATTTCTAATTCTTTGCTATTTCCAACACTCTACCGTATTCAGGCCGGTCGTAGTTGTGCCGTACTCGGTGTACATTGATTGAAGGTGTTTCAGGAGCGGCGGTTTCAGCGGCTCAAATAGCTCCGCGTATGGCGGTTTTCCGTTCAGCGCCTTCAAAAAGAAAATTGGTCAATTAAGAGTCACTAATTCCGGTAATTCTCTCAAATTAGCAGAAAGTTTTGTTCTATAGGTTAGAAATTAGGCTAGCGTGACTGGGTAAATCGGTATGGTTTGAGCAAGAGAACAAGTCACGTGCACTCACAAAATGCCCTCATTTCTCCTTCTTTTGTTGACTGACACATTTTGGCCGCCCGTGACGTGGCAAGAGCACTTGACGGGCTACGAGCGCTACATGGCTTTCGCAGGTTAAAAAAAGCAACTTTAAGTGACAGTCTAGTATATTTTAGGACGGCTCTGGGACGTTTCGAAACCTACCATTTCGAAACTGGGATGTTTCGACACTTTTGCGCATTTTGGCGGCGTACTAGTGTATTTAAATTTAATAAAAACCAAATGAGCGTGCGTTTTGGTTTCAATTGGCAAAAAACGATACGCAAAAATGCAAAAAAAGTTTCGAAACGTCCCAGAGCCTTTAGAACTGTGCGGTTTAGAACTCAATTTTCATAATAGCCTCTAATCTAGGATCCATAAAACAGGAAAACAGCACTGCGTCTAAAGTCATCAATTTCCAAATTTTTTGTTTTCCGGAAAATGGTTTTCCAGTTTCATGGATCCGGCCCTATATTTCAAATGCTTGGAAAGACAAATAAAATAACAGGCTCAAGGAAATTGTGTGACGAGGCGACCTACAGTAACCCTAAAAACTCGATTTACAGAGTGATTTAAGCCACGCCCCTAAAAATGTTTAACTTGTTTTTGCAAAAGATACTGTGGGGGGGGGGGGGGGGTGCTACGATATAGAACTCGCACGGAATAGAACCGGCTGAAATGAAACTGTACTAAAAAAACACAACTGCACGAATTAGAACTCAGGACCTCATAATGTACAACGAAATAATTCTTCGAGTTTTTCGAGCGGTTCTGGGTGGGTACAGCTTAATTTCAGGCGGTACTATTCCGTAGCACCCCCGAATGTGGCCATTGCTCATCCTTATTTGGGTTACTGTAGGTCTACCGCGTGGTCGCGCCCAAATAAGTGGGCGGAGTCTCGGGTTCTCATGTCGCAAGTCAATTGAAAACACAATATACATATGGGGTTATGCACGAAATGGCCAAAAAAACTGCGCGAAAATGCTCCGATTGACCTGAAATTTTGAGAAAATACGGGCAAAAATACTCTCCGAAATGAGATGCTCAGAAAATTTTGGACCGAAATATCGATTAAAAAAATATTTATTTATTTTTTCTGAAATTTTTTAAAAATCGATATTTCGGTTCAAAGTTTTTTAACATTTCATGTCCAGGAGTATTTTTACGCGTATTTCCCGAAATTTCAAGTCAATCGGAGCATTTTCTAAGTTTTTTTTTGCCATTTCTTGCATAACACCATTAGAATTATTACAGGTTCGCTGCTAATAGTGGATTTGCATAACCATAAACCAGAATTAAAAACCAGTATTTATTTAAATTTTAACAAGCAATTATCAGATATTGTTGTACCGCCCTTCTGGTCTACAGTAGCACGAAGTCGTTTAGTTGCACCATTCCTAAGATCCACTAAATCGAGAAGCCTGGTGACATTCCGCTGAAACCAATCTAATTAACTGCATAAATAATAAGATGAAATTCAAAAAAAAAACAAGTAAAAATTATCGTAATATTGTAATAAACTTAAACAAATTATAAACGTCACACCAACACTAAATGCGCCAAACTTTTGCTCGGGCAATTATGGGTGCCCTTCTATTACAGGCTTTACGGTATCTATCTTTTTCCCGTTTTTCGGCCCAAGAACCCTGAAGATTAAGTTGTTTTTCTTTTCCCTCTTGCTGTAAGACTCATTGCCGCCAAACCAGATAAAACAAGTTGCATCCATTTTTACGACCAGTGCGCGGTCTAGAAATAAGACATGTGTCAGTGATTGATCGTAAATTCAATCGATAACGATTCTGAGGCTACATACGCAGGTCAATAGATTATGGTGAATTTAAGTGACATTTTATGCGCTTTAACTGAATGATTTTCCTTTTTCCCTTAAATTCTCTATTTTAGTTTAAAGTTTCTCGTCAATGTTATAGTGGATTCGTGGCGGAGTGACAATTTTTTTCACGTTTTTATTCGAAAAAATGAAGAAATAACTGAAGAAATGAAGAGATTATTCGTCTCCCAGTTTCACGTGAATTGTCACTCCGTCACGAATCCATTATATTTCCTTCCAAATTATACCTCATGAACCCGGCTCGAAATCAAACGCCTCATTCCCGTGTCGATGACGTGGCAACTTCCCGTATTGACGCTCACGTACCGTAAATACTTTAATAGAATTTCATGCATGCGACACTATTTTTTTTTCTCGGGCTCTTTTTCCGTTTTATTGTGTTTTCAAATGCAAAACCCCACCCACTATTTTGCCCGCGAACTCACAATTCCAGTGTAATTTGAAAAAAAAAAGGAAAAAAGTGGAACCGTCAAATTACGCCCATTTATTATGTATTCGCCACAGTGACACTTGGCGGCAAATTGTGGACCAAAAATAGGTGTGCTAAGATTAGCGCGAAGTGTCACTCCGTGGCAAGTAAGTGATATCAAAGTAGGGTCAAAAATGCTCCTGACAATGAGCGTCCTCAAAAATTTTTAAGCATGTCCAAGAGTATTTTTGAACCTATTTTCCAAATTTTCACCGCATTTTTGGTCTCGCCCGCACGTGAGCCAATTAAACACATTTTTTCATGATTTTCCGAGTTTTCCCATAAGAGGAATTACACATTCACACAAATTTTGTTGCGAAAATCGATGATGGGGTTATTCACAGAACCAGCAAAAAAGCAAAAAATAGAAAAACCAGCAAAAAATCAGCGAAAATTCGGAGAATGCTCCGATCGGTCTGAAACTTTGAGAGATCAATTAAAAAGTACTCTCGGACATTCCCTGAAAATTTCAGACGAAAATATCGATTTTTAAATTTTTCAGAAATAAAAATCGATTTTTTTAAAATCAATATTTCGGTCTGAAATTTTCAGGAAACGACCGGAAGTATTCTTTAAATGATTTCCCAAAGTTTCAGATCAATCGGAGCTTTCTCCAAATTTTCGCTAAATTTTTTCTATTTTTCGCTTTTTTGCTGGTTCCGAGAATAACCCCATAATTATGTACTTGTGGGAAAATCTAATCTTTAAAAGCAATTATGAAAAATAGAAGAAATATCGTGAATTTTCAATATTTACTTTTCGTAAATATAAGATTTTCCTTTGGTAATTATCGATTTTCGCAAAATAATTGATGTTAACGTATTATTTATCTTCCCGGAAATGCCAGAAAAGAAAGAAAAACACAATTTGTCGTCGAAAATGTTGAAAAATGTATTTAATTCGCTACTTCGTGGCAAGACCGAAAATGAGCAAAATACCATTAAAAATAGGGCGAAATTTTGGAAAATAAGGTCAAAAATACAACCGAACAAAATTTTTGACCATGCCCGGGAGCATTTTTGACACCATTTCCAAAATGTTCGCCTTATTTTTTTGAAATTACGCTCGTTTTCGGTCTCGCCACGATTTTATAGCGCAGATAATTTTTTCCACAAAGTTTCAGACCAATTTTCCACAAGAAACAAAATCTTTATCACAAAAAATGGAAATATCAAGAAAATAAAATAAAAAATTAATCAAATTCGATTGAGCAGTCACTTCCAGAGCATCTCTATTCCACCTGTGACGAAAAAAAAATACAGAATAGTTCTTGAAAAATAGGAAAAAAAAAACAGAAAAAATTGAAAAAAATGACGGTTAAAAGAAAATCTGAACTTCAGCGCGCGCCGCAGCTCGCGTGCACAGGGGAGCAATGTAATTTTACTAGAGTATTTACGGTACGGTACTTTCTATGAATATGGCGTGCCAATTTTAACAGTGATATCGGCGGTGACGTGGCATTTTGCAACTGCGTCTCAAACTCGAGAATCGACGAGAAAAGGGCCATCGAATCGGCGTTTCGCGATTCTTCCTGCAAATTCGGAATAATAAATGAAATAATAAAAATTGATGAGTTAATTAACGAGCGAGATTGAGTTACGACGCTCTGAATTTAGCTCATGATTAACTCACTTTTTCCATCCATTTCGCAAACTCTGTATCCGCCAAAATGCGTTTCACTTGACTTTTGCCCATTTTCGTTTCGTTAAAATGGAAATTTTTCATAAATACATGCTGAAAAATATACTTTTATGTATTTACATAATTTGTTGCAATTTCAACTACAAACTCTCAAAAATGCTAGAGGGGGGAGAAACTCGTCATCGACTAGCGACACGAGATGTTTGAAGTGGCGGTTGGTGTGGCCGAAAACTGACGAGATATTGTGTCAAAAAGAGCAAATAAAATGGCAAAAATGATGTCTGGTCTTGGATTTTGAGGGGATAAGGGTGATAAAAATCGGGACTTTAAAGGCGCATACATGCCACATTTTGGTGCAGCGTGTGAAATTAGAAAATTAGACTATTTAGAACCTTTTTTGTTCTTTTTTCAAAGAATGACCTTCAATTTCAACCCCTTTTGGCCACCGTCAAAGGGCAGATGTGCCAAAAAGACAGATGGGTTTTGGAAAAACGTGACGAACTGCAAAAATATTCGCAAAAATTAAGAAAAATCAATAAAAAACAAGAAAAATCCACAAAAATCAATAAAAACAAAAATTTTAATACGGTAACTTTTAAAGGCGCATACCCATTTTTTGTCAGATGGTTTCGACGCGATTTTGCTTTTCAATGATTTTTTGGTCTTTTTTTTCGATTTTTTCGGGGTTTTAATTGCATTTTTTCACAATTTTAAGCATTATTTAAAATTTGAATTATTATTTGCATTTATTGTAACTGGATTCCAATTTCAAAAACCCGCCGAAAAACGCGATGTCCGTGGTGGCCGGCGCACGTTTTCTGGACCATTGGACAATTTTCTCAAAAATAGTGACAAATAGCAACAACACTAGAAAAGATCAATAAGAATCGACAAAAAAAATCAACAAAAATCAATAAAACAAAAATTTTAGTACGGTAACTTTTTAAAGGCGCATACCCAATTTTTGTCAGAGGGTCTCGAAGCGACTTTAAAAAAAAGTGAATTTTTTGGGTTTTAATTGCATTTTTTGCCTTTTTTAATGATTCTTTGCAATATTTATCTGTTTTCAATTCAATTTAATATCAAAAACCCGAACGCGATGGCTGTGGTGGCCTAGTTTTCGTGGCTGGAGCTTGTTTTCTAAGTCTCTGAACCTTTTTTTTTTTTTAATTTTTTGGTTAAATCGTGACGAACTTCAAAAATACTAGCAGAAATCTTTAAAAAAAATGAAAAAATCAGCAAAAGTCAATAAAAACTTTTCGAAAAAGTACGGTACTTTTTAAAGGCGCATACCCAATTTTTGTCAAAGGGTCTCGACGCGATTTTGCTTTTTATTGATTTTTGGGCTTTTATTGTATTTTTTTTTTGCCTTTTTAAATGATTTTTTTTACAATTGTAATGATTATTTGCAATATTTTTCTGTTTTCTGTGCAATTTATTTTGAAAAACCGCCGAAAAACGCGATGGCCGTGGTGGCCGAGTTTTGGTGGCCGCGGCGCGTTTTCTAGGCCATCGCCAAATTTTCGAAAAAAAAAACGATCGTTATTTTTCCCTGTTTTCTTTGTTTTTTTATGAATTTTTCTTCGATTTTCTTTTTTTAAAGCAAGCCCCTGTCAAAAATATCGATTTTTCTTTAAATCTTCCAGTAACCGAGCCAAAAAACTCCAAAAATGGTTCGAGTCATCATCAAAGGAGGTGTGTGGAAAAATACAGAGGTTGGTCGTCGCCAGGCGAATTAAACGTTAATAATAATAATTTTCAGGATGAAATCCTCAAAGCGGCAATCATGAAGTACGGAAAAAATCAGTGGAGTCGTATCGCGTCGCTGCTGCACAGAAAATCGGCGAAACAGTGCAAGGTTTGTGTGGAGGATTTTTGTTGCGCAAAATCTAGAAAAACTACTATTCAGGCTCGCTGGTTCGAATGGCTCGACCCGGGAATCAAAAAGACGGAATGGTCGCGAGAGGAGGACGAAAAGCTGTTGCACTTGGCGAAATTGATGCCCACGCAATGGAGAACCATTGCTCCGATCGTCGGAAGAACGTCTGCTCAATGTCTGGAACGTTATGAGCATCTTTTGGACGAAGCGCAACGAAAAGCCGAGGGTCTTGATGAGGAGGCCACCGAATCGAGGAAGCTGAAACCGGGCGAGATTGATCCGACGCCCGAGACGAAGCCAGCGAGGCCTGATCCGATTGATATGGATGATGATGGTATGATTGAAAAAAAAAATCATTTTTTCCCCGATTTTCTCTGAAATTCTAGCAAAAATAACACTCGAAAATTATGAATTTAAAAATAAATCGTAATTTTTGACCGATAATTGGTCATAGAAATGCAAAAAAAAAAACTTTAAAATTTGGGCAAAAAATGCAGAGATATGGCCTGAAAATTTGAAAAATAATGCCAAAAAATGTCTCGGATGAATCGGCCCTATACACAAGAGGATGGGCGAGTTCGTTTATCTCTGAAATTCTAGCCAAAATGATACTCAAAAATTTCTCAATTTTTTGAAAATTTTACAAGTTTTTCGCGATTTTTGAACGATAATTGGTCACAGAAATGCAAAAAAAAACTTTGAAAGTTGAACAAATTTTGGAAAAAAATGTTTCGGAGCATTTTTGACATTATTTTCCAAAATTTGTTCAATTTTTAAAGTTTTTTTGCATTTCTGTAACCAATCATCGTTCAAAAATCGCGAAAAACTTGCAGAATTTTCATAAAATTGAGAATTTTTTGGAGAAAATCTTCTTTAAATTCACCATTGTTTAATTTTTGAGTATCATTTGGCTAGAATTTCAGAGAAAATACCGTATAAGGCCAGTTTCATACCTCCTAAATGGACGCACTTGCCTATCCTTTTGTGTATAGGACCGATCCATGGATTTTCAAGAGCTCAACGGCCATATACACAAAATTTTTGCGAGAAGAAATAGTTATCTGAAATTTGGCAAAAAATAATTTTTTTACCACTAAAAATAGAAAATTCCGATAAATTTCAGAGCTCGAAATGCTCTCCGAAGCGCGTGCTCGTCTCGCCAACACACAGGGAAAAAAAGCAAAGCGCAAGGCTCGCGAACGTCAACTCTCGGATGCACGTCGTCTTGCTTCGCTTCAGAAGCGGCGTGAAATGCGCGCCGCCGGACTCGCGTTTGCTCGAAAATTCAAGCCGAGACGCAACCAGATTGATTACAGTGAGGAGGTGAGCCAGGATTTGTATTTTTGGCGGGCGCAGAAATTTATAAAGCGCTCTATCATTGAGAAAAAGTTTGAAATTGGTGCTGAAAAACTGAAAATTAAGAAATATTCAGCATTAAAATGGCAGAAAAATGAATTTTAATAGGTCCAAAATCTAGGCTGATTTCAATTTTAGCACTGCAGAAAACTCTGTATTTGAAAATTATAATTATTTTCAAAAAAAAAATTACTAAAAAAATGACGTTTTTCATAAAAATAGCATAAAACTTAAATAGTGTCAAAAAATTGTTTTTTATTTGAAAATTTGGAGCATTTTTGACACTATTTTCCAATGTTGCAGGCCAATTTTTTGAAATTTCTATGAAAATCTTAAAATTTTCGTTTTTTTTTGTTGCAAAAATTGAAATTACCTGTAAAAAAATTTTCTAGACCTCATTTTTGGACTTTTCAGATTATCTACTTTAATGCACATATTAAAATGCAATTTTCTGCATTTCTGGATAAAATTGGTAGAAAAATGTAATTTAATGGACCTTAAAAATTCAGTGCATTTCTATAAAAATAATCGTAAAAATTGTAATGCGGTTATTCACGGAATCAGCAAAAACCAGCAAAAAAAGCATTCAGCGAAAATTCGGAGAATGCTCCGACCGGTTTGAAATTTTGAGAGATCATTTAAAAAATATTCTCGGACATTACATTCCCTGAAAATTTCAGACCGAAATATTGATTTTAAAAATTCGATATTTTGGTCTGAAATTTTCAGGGAATGTAATGTCCGAAAGTATTTTTTAAATGATCTCTCAAAGTTTCAGACCGATCGGAGCATTCTCCGAATTTTCGCTAAATTTTTTGCTGCTTTTTTTTTTCTTTCTATTTTTTTATTTTTTTCTGGTTCCCAGAATAACCTCATTACAATTTTTACGATTATTTTTATAGGAATGCCCTGAATTTTTCAAGGTCTATTAAATTACATTTTTCTACCAATTTTATCCAGAAATGCAGAAAATTGCATTTTAATATGTGCATTAAAGTAGAGAACTTGAAAAGTCCAAAAATGAAGTCTAGAAATTTTTTTTACAGGTAATTTTAATTTTTGCAACAAAAAAAAACGAAAATTCCAAGATTTTCAAAGAAATGTCAAAAAATTGGCCTGAAAATTTGCAAAATAGTGTCAAAAATGCTCCAGGACTTCAAATTCTCAAATAAAAAACAATTATTTGACACTATTTTTCAAACTTTCAGTCTAATTTTTTGCCTTTTTGCTCAATTTTCTAGAGAGAGAGAACCTGAAAAGTTTAAAAATGAAGTTTAGAAAGTTTTTTTTACATCTAATTTCAATTTTTGCAACAAAAAAAATGAAAAAAAAAAACGAAAATTCCAATATTTTCAAAGAAATGTCAAAAAATTGGCCTGAAAATTTGCAAAATAGTGTCAAAAATGCTCCAGGACTTTAAATTCTCAAATAAAAAAACAATTATTTGACACTATTTTTCAAACTTTCAGTCTAATTTTTTGCCTTTTTGCTCAATTTTCTAGAGAGAGAGAACCTGAAAAGTTTAAAAATGAAGTTTAGAAAGTTTTTTTTACATCTAATTTCAATTTTTGCAACAAAAAAAATGAAAAAAAAAAACGAAAATTCCAATATTTTCAAAGAAATGTCAAAAAATTGGCCTGAAAATTTGCAAAATAGTGTCAAAAATGCTCCAGGACTTTAAATTCTCAAATAAAAAAACAATTATTTGACACTATTTTTCAAACTTTCAGTCTAATTTTTTGCCTTTTTGCTCAATTTTCTTGAGAGAGAACCTAAAAAGTCCAAAAATGAAGTCTAGAAAATTTTTTTACAGCTTATTTCAATTTTTGCAACAAAAAAAAAAGAAAATTCCAAGATTTTCAAAAAAATGTCAAAAAATTGGCCTGAAAATTTGCAAAATAGTGTCAAAAATGCTCCAGGAATTTAAATTCTCAAATAAAAAACATTTATTTGACACTATTTTTCAAACTTTCAGTCTAATTTTTTGCCTTTTTGCTCAATTTTCTACCAATTTTTTTGCTATTTTTATGAAAAACGTCATTTTTTAATAATTTTTTTTGAAAATAGTTATAATTTTCAAATACAGAGTTTTCTGCAGTGCTAAAATTTAAATTAAATAGCTGAAGTCCGATAAAATAAAATAAAAAGCCCGAGAAAAACGAAATTTTGATTTCAGATCCCATTCGAAAAACACATACCCGCCGGATTCCACAACCCGTCGGACGACAAGTACGTGCTCGAAAATGCCAACCAACGCGCCATCGAAGACCATCAAAAGCCACGTGGCCGTGAAATTGAGATGGAAATGCGAAGAGAGGACCGTGAAAAGCTCAAAAAACGCAAAGAGCAAGGCGAAGCGGACGCCGTATTCAACATTAAAGAGAAGAAACGCTCAAAGTTGGTGCTGCCAGAGCCGCAAATCTCGGACCGCGAATTGGAGCAAATTGTGAAAATTGGCCATGCGTCCGACTCGGTACGCCAGTATATCGACGGTACAGCCACCTCAGGACTGCTCACCGATTACACGGAATCGGCGCGCGCAAATGCGGTTGCGGCGCGGACGATGCGCACACCGATGCCAAAGGATACGATACAAATGGAAATTGAGAACATTATGGCGCTTCAGAACACTGAATCGGTGCTCAAAGGCGGTCTGAACACGCCGTTGCACGAGTCGGAACTCGGAAAAGGAGTGTTGCCAACACCGCGCATCGCAGCCACCCCGAATACGGTACTACATGCGATTGCAGCCACACCAGGCACCCAGAACCACCCGGGAGCAACGCCCGGGGCTACGCCAGGCTTTTCGACGCCTGCGCATTCTCTGACGCAAACTCCATTCAGGGACCAAATGCGTATAAATGAAGATATTGGCGGATCTGCCTTTGAGCAAAAAGCAAGCCTTAAACGAGCATTGGCTTCGCTTCCAGCGCCGAAAAATGATTTTGAAATTGTGGGACCTGACGACGATGAAATTCCAGCCGAGGAAGATGAGGCTCCAGAAGAAGAGTGGATTGAGGATGCGTCGGAGCGCGCTGAGAAAGAGGCCAGGAAAAATGCAGAAAAACGTCTGAAGAATCTGAAAATGCGAAGCCAAGTTGTCCAGCGGCAACTTCCGAAGCCCTCGAAGATCAACGCGGCGGCGCTGAAGACGACCAATGCGGGTGGAGAGCATGCGAGAGCGGATGACGCTGTCAAACTTGAAATGAGAGCTCTTCTTCAGTGGGATGTCGAGCAAAAGGTTCCAGATGTGATTTACGAGCGGGAGGAGTTGGACGCGGCTGCGGAGTTGATTAAGGTGAGGATTTATCCTTGGCCGAATTCGGTGAATAGTGCGAGCACGGCGACGAAAGAGCCGGGAATTCGGTTCGTTCTGAAAATTTAATATTTGCGTCGTAAAAATTGAATTTTTACTGAATGTTGTGGGGTTATTCAGGGAGTTTTAAACAACAAATATAGATTTTTTTTTTCTGAAAATGTGTAAAATCGATTTTTCGGTCCAAAATTTTGTTGGGAGCATTCGACGAGTTTTTGCAGAATTTTTTTCTACTGGTTTTTGCTAAATATTTCATAAATAACACCCCATAAAAATCCAAATCATCAGAAAAATTCCATTTTTTTTCAAGCCTGGCTGCATCAAAAGCTAATCTTTTATAAAAAAAACCTAATGGGGTTATTCAGAGTCGGAAAAAAAATATAGTTTTTTTCCTTTTTTCCTTATTCAAACGACGGAAAAAAAAAGAAAAAAATCCGTGGCCGCGAGAGTTTTTTTTTCCGTTGCTTTTCTAGGTCCTCCGCTGTGAGACCTGCGAAATATCGATTTACGGGCTAATAATTTTTGAAAAAATACAGAAATTTATTGAAAGTTTTCAAAGTTTATTCGCCCGTAAATCGATATTTCTCAGGTCTCACAGCGGAGGGCCTAGAAAAGCAACGGAAAAAACTCTCGCCGCCACGGATTTTTTCTTTTTTCCGTCGTTTGAATAAGGAAAAAAAGGAAAAAAAACTATTTTTTTCCGACCCTGAATAACCCCATTAGGTTTTTTTCATAAAAGATTAGTTTTTGATGCAGCCAGGCTTGAAAAAAATGGAATTTTTTTTCTGATGATTTCGATTTTTATGAGGTGGGTTATTTATGAAATATTTAGTAAAAATCAGCAAGAAAATTCTGCAAAAAATCGCCGAATGCTCCCATTGACCTGAAATTTTGGACCGAAATATCGATTTTTAAAATTTTCAGGACAAAAAAAAATCGATATTTGTTTTTTTTTTTAATTTGAATAAAAATTTAATTTTTTTCAACTTTTTCGAATTTTATTTCAAAATGTTTTAAAAAATTCAAATTTACAGGAAAAGCCTATTATTAAAAAATCTGTCTGGAAAGTTCACTTTCTACGTGAAAAAGCTTAAAATTAACGAAAAAAAACTAGCAATTTTCATTAATGGGTTATTCATGAAATGGCATAATAATGCGCGAAAACTCGAAAAATGCTCCGATTGACCTGAAATTATGGGAAATATTGGAGAAAATTCTCCCGGACGTTTCCAGAAAATTTCGGACCAAAATACCGATTTTTAAAATTTTCAGAAAAATCGATATTTTTGTCATTTTTTAAACATTTTTAAATAAAATTCGAGAAAGTTGAAAAAAATTGAATTTTTCTTCAAATTTTAACAAAAAATCTCTGCATTTTTTGATAAATATTGATTTTCCGAGACATATTTTTAAATATTTATGGGGTTATTCACAAAACCGGAAAAAAAGAAAAAAAACGGAAAAAAAACTTTGGGAAAACCCGGAAAATGCTCCGATTGGTGTGAAATTTTGGAAAATATTGGAAAAAATTCTCCTGTACATGCTCAAAAAATTTTGGACCAAAATATTGATTTTAAAAGTTTTCAGAAAAATCGATATTTTGGTCCAAAATTTTTTGAGCGTGTACAGGAGAATTTTTTCCAATATTTTCCAAAATTTCACGTCAATCGGAGCATTTTCCGTTTTTCCCGAATTTTTTTTTTCCGTTTTCTTCCTTTTTTTTTCCGGATTTGTGAATAACCCCTTTAGGTTATTCCTGAAAATATGAAGTTTTTTCGGCGGTTTTCATGAATTTTCCAAATAAATTATTGATTAAACAAAAAATGGTAAATATCTAACATAAAATGTACAATAAATTTACGAAAATGCAAATAATTGGATTGAAAATAATGGCAAAAATGCTCCCTTACATGCTCCCTTACATGCCCAAAAAATTTGGAACCGAAATAATGAATTTGAAAAAGAATATTTCAGTCCACAATCGGAGCATTTTTTTTTTTTGAATTTTTGATTAGAAAATTCAATTTTCAACAGGAAAAAAAGTTCAATTTCAGTTTTTAAGTCCTTATTGTTTCAGCAAGAAGCCGAACAGGGCCCAGAAATGAGCGATTTGATGTGGAAAGTGGTGGAGCAGTGCACGTCGGAAATGATTTTGAGCAAGGAGAAGTTTACGCGAGTGGCAATTTTGCCGAAAGAGGAGCAATTCAAGGCGTTGAACGACGAGTTCCAAATGTACAGAGGATGGATGAATCAGAGGGCGAAAAAGGCGGCGAAGGTGGAGAAGAAGTTGAGAGTCAAGTTGGGAGGTTATCAGGTCAGCTGCAGCGTTTTTTTCTGTGTCTTATGATGTTCAGGAGTATTTTTGCCTTTTTTTTTTGCTTTTTTTTGTCACCTTCTCATGGAATTTTTGGCTATTAGCCTTATTCCATTTCAAGTCGTATGCCAAATATACGTTTTCGATGGCTAAATCCCGATTGTGAGCCGACTAGGCGCGATAGCCGGTCCCTCGCTGGAAAATTTACGAGTTTAAACTTTTTCGATCCCGCATATATATTTTTTTTACTTTATTTGATTTTCCCATGCCCTCCCGCCTTTTTCTTTTCTCTTTTCAAACCGCAACGTTCCCCCCACCCCACCCCATCTTCCACATATCCCGCGCCGTTTTTATGACCCTCCACGTTTTTCCATTTGAAACGGGCCTCGCCTGACGGATGATCTCCCGCTGAGCGTTTTAGACAAAATGACCACAAATGGGCACCAAAGAAATGGTGGTGCACATCAGGGCAGAGAAGGAAGGAGGAGGAGAAGGAGAAGGTGATGAGAGAGAAAATCCATTACAGTAATTTATGGATGTGTTCCTCCTTTCTTGCCCATTTTCTCGGGAGGAAATGGGCGAAACTCGACGGGAAAAATGGAGAGAGAAAGCGGGAGGAGAAAGAAAAAATGAGGGTACGATAGAATAGAACTGCTAAAAAACAGAACTCGTGGTGCGATGGAGCGCGTTTGCATTATTATTTTTTTATTTTTCCGTTTTTCGCCAATTATTCAATTTTTTTTTTTTGAAAACTGCATTGATTGTATACTTTTCTTCAATTTGCTCTGTTGCAAACCAATAAAAATTGGAAATTTTGAAAAATAATGCAAACGTGCTCCATCGCACCACGAGTTCTGTTGGTTTTTCAGTAATTTTCAGCTATTTTACGCACTTTGCAACAGCCAAATTGTAGGAAAGTATACAATCAATGCAGGCGAAAAACGGAAAAATAAAAAATAATAATGCAAACGCGCTCCATCGCACCACGAGTTCTGTTTTGTAGCCGTTCTATTTAATGGAAAAATAATGTTTAAAAAAATGTAGCATTTGAAAAATGAAAATCAATTTTTTTTTTTGAGAAAGAACTTTCCGGAAGTTTTATAAATTTTTCTGAAAAATTTCGAAAAATAATTTTGAGAACTCTAAAAATTGAGCAAAATGAAATTTTTCCCAAATTAAATGTTTTGGAATTTTTCAGAGCAGTTTTCTGATTTTTCTAGAATTTTCTAGAATTTTTATAAGATGGTTTATGCATGCTGCGCGAAAACTCGAAAAATGCTCCGATTGACAGAAAGTTTTGAACCAAAATATTGATTTTTATTACTGGAATTTTTTAAAATCGATATTTTGGACCAACTATTTCTGAGCATATCCAGGAGTTTTTTGCCCTTATTTCCCAAAATTTCAGGTTAATTTCCGAGTTTTCGTGCAGTTTTTGCCATTTTCAAATTATTCTAGGATTTTTTCGGCATTTCTGACAAAAATTTCACAAAAAGTACCTAGAAATTATGTACAATTATTGCACAATTTTTCAGAATTTTTAAAACTTTTCAAGTATTTTTTCAGAGAATCCTAGAATTTTTAAACAAAAATTTTGAACTGAAGAAATTAAAAATACAAAAAAATCGGAAAATTCTTGAAAAAATACACTTATTGGGGTATTCTCGAAACCAGCAAAAATTTGGAGAATGCTCCGATCGATCTGAAACTTGGGAAATCATTTAAAGGATACTTCCGGTCATTCACTGAAAATTTCAGACCAAAATATCGATTTTTAAAATCAATATTTCGGTCTGAAATTTTTTGGGAATGTAATGTCCGAGAGTATTTTTTAAATGATCTCTCAAAGTTTCAGATCGATCGGATCATTCTCCGAATTTTTGCTGCTTTCGAGAATAACCCCCATAAAAATTGGGAGGATGGAATTTTGAAGAAAAAATCTAGCGTTTTTATAAAAATGCAATACTTTCAACATTAACGACGAGAAAATGACATTTTCTGCAGCAGAAAACTGTATTTGGTCAAATTGTTATTGTGGGCCCTCCAAAATGATCAAACGCGCTCCGCTGAACTCAATACTACGTGGATTTCATTTTGGTCTCCAAATTATTTCATTTCACGTGTAAATTTAACGTGAAATTAAATAATTTGGAAACCAAAATGAAATCACTGGGGTATGAGGAGGGAGTGAGTAAGCGCGCCCGGGCGCACACACGCAACGCATCCAATTGAGGCCCAAAAAATAAAAAATCGCGGGAAAAATTTCGCATTATCGGAGAGAAAAATCAACGCGCGCGAAATAATTTTGGATATGATTTCGTAATTTTCACGATTTTGCGTTGGTTTTTCTCTCCGATAATGCGAAATTTTTCGCGCGCCTTTTTTATTTTTTGGGCCTTATTTGGATGCGTTGCGTGTGTGCGTCCGGGCGCGTTTACTCACTCCCTCCTCAGACCCCAGTGTGATATCCACGTAGTACTGAGTTCATTCGGGATCATTTTGGCGGGTCGACACACAATAAATAAATATTTAACACCACAAAAAAAGACTTTTACGGACTATTATTTATAATATCTGATAGGGGGTCAATTGATTGCCAAAGTATCAAATTAGAAGTGATAACATTATGAAACAGTAAAAAAACATTATACTTTTATTATAGAAATGTCGAGAAATGTTTTAAAAAATATGGAAACAACAAGGAGAACAGAGAATGGTCCGATTGGTCTGAAACTTTGGGAACAAATGTCAAAAATACTCTAGGGCAAGCTCAATTTCAGCCCCCTTGCCTATTACTCTGCGTTAAATTAGACCTGGAAAATGTGTATTTTTACAGGCTATTCACGATAAACTGTGCAAAAAGTTTCACGAAGTGACGAACGAGATTGAGATGGTCAAAATCGAGAAGAACACGTTTGAGTGAGTCTTTTTTTTTTCGCTGAAATTTTTGAAACGTGTCAGCGTATGAGCTCAGCGGCACTGGATTTTTCTAGAAAATTCTACCGTTTTCTATTTTTTTTTTCTCTTCCAGACGACTCGGTGAGCACGAACTGAAGGCGATTCGCAAACGTGTCGGACGTCTTCAACAAGAGGTCGCCACGCAAGAGTCGCGTGAGAAGGAACTGCAAAAGACGTATTCAAAGTTGTCGGGTGAGAATTTAAAAAAATGAAAAAAAAATTGGTTAAAAAGTATTGAAAAGTTTGAAAAATGTTCTGCATTTGGTCGTCACGGTGTTTGCACACAATCATTATTTGAAGCTTTTCATGGAAAATTCCATACAAAGCTTTGAAAAAGAGATAGTGTGCAAACAGCGCGACGACAAAATGCAGACAAACTTGCGAAACGTCGCAAACCCAAAAAAAATGATGGAAATTTCTTAAAGATTTTTACGAAAATCACTTTAAAATTGCCCAAAAAAAATATTTTTTTTGATTTTTGACGAATTTTACAAACAAAGTCCACGTGGAGTACACGAAATCCGCGACCGTGACCTAGAAAACCGACTCCACGACTTCTAGAAAATTCCATTTTACCCCAAAATGGTTTTTTTTTCTTAGCAGCAAAATTTGAATTTTTCCAAAAGGAGTACACGAGATCCGAGGCCATGGCCTAGAAAACCGGCGGCCACGACTTCTAGAAAATCTAAAAAATTCATTTTTCTTCCAAAAGGAGTACACGAATTGGCGGGAAATTCAAAAATATTGATTTTTTCTAATTTTTGCGTTTAAATTTTGAAATATGCGGAGAATTGCAAGAAAAACGAATTTTTCTGGGAAAAATTGAGTTGTCTAGAAGTCGTGGCCGTCGGTTTTCTAGGCCACATACTTTATTGTAAAATTTTCGGAAAATCAGGGAATTTTTTGGGGAATTTTAATGTGATTTTCGTAAATCTGGGTCGTTTCGAAACTAAGACGATTTGAAACTTGGTCAATTTGAAACTAGGACGATTTAAAACTAGGACGTTTCGAAACTAGGACGATTTGAAACCAGGACGATTTGAAACTAGGACGATGCGAAACTAGGACGATTTGAAACTGGGGCGTTTCAAAACTAGGACGATTTGAAACTGCGGCGTTTCGAAACTAGGACATTTCGAAACTAGGGCGATTTGAAACTGGGACATTTAGAAACTAGGCCGATCCGAAACTAGGACAATTCGAAACTAGGACGATTCAAAACTAGGACGATTTGAAACTGGGGCATTTCGAAACTAGGACGATTTGAAACTGGGACGTTTCGATACTAGGACGATTTTAAACTGGGACGATTCTAAACTGGGACATTTCGAAACTGGGACATTTCGAAACTAGGACATTTCGAAACTCGGACGATTTGAAACTAGGACGATTTGAAACTGGGACATTTCGAAACTAGGACGATGCGAAACTGGGACGATTTGAAGCTAGGACGATTCGAAACTAGGACGATTTGAAACTAGGCCGTTTTGAAACTAGGCCGATGCGAAACTAGGGCGATTTGAAACTAGGACGATTTGAAACTGGGGCGTTTCGAAACTAGGACGATGCGAAACTGGGACGATTCGAAACTAGGACGATTCAAAACTAGGACTTTTTTCACCGTGCGAACCCTAGTGCAACCACCGCGACGAAAAATTACACCACAGTTTCAAAACGTCCCAGTTTCGAAACCTGTCACTTCGAAACTGGGGTGTTTCGAAACTGGGAATTTTTTCACCGTGCGAACCGTAGTGCCACCACCGCGACGTAACAATTGCACCAAAGTTTCAGAACTTCCCAGTTTCGAAACGTCTTAGTTTCAAATGTCCCAGTTTCGAAAAGTCCCTGAGTTTCACATTGAACCCCTTGAAGCCCTCTGCTCGCTTTTGCACTCTACTGACAGTTTAACGACACTAAAAAGGTGCCCACATAAATTCCATGAGTGATATGTCGAAGAGGATTAGTGTCTTCCTCTCTTCTATTCGCTCCATTTTCGTTTTGTCATTCAAATTGTTGACACTTGACTGGATATGTGCACAATACGGTCCTCCTCCTTCTCGTTTTCCATCCGTGCAGTTGATGATGACAATGATTGTCGCAACGCCTGACACCTGCTTGTTGATTTATCGACAACGACACACACTCGTTTCAATGGATTGAGTAGGAGACGTAAAATGAGGCGTTGAAAAGAGGTCATGGTGGTCCTCGTTTTTGGGAGCCGGCTGGTGTTATCTAGAAGTGAGAAAACTAGAAAATAGGATTTCCAATTTCATAGAAATGCAGAAAAATGTGATTTAAATGCTCTGAAACTTTGAGAAATGATGTCAAAAATACTCCCGGACAAGCTCAGAAGTTTTTGGACGGAAATATTGATTTTTAAATCAATTTTTCAATTCGAAAAATTTCAGAGCCCGCTCAGGAACATTTTTGGCATTTTTTCCCAAAGTTTTGTCATTTTTTTGCATTTTTATCTAAAAAAAATGCATGAAAATGCCATGAGCAGGTCGAAAATTGCAAAAATTATGATTTAAAAAAAAATGAATTTTTGGGCTCTTAAAATAGCAAACGGCGATTTTAGGCCTTCAAAAATGCATATTTTAGGCCTAGCAAAAGGCTTTTTTTAGGCTAAGCGCAGGGGCCTATTTTAGGCTAAAAAGGCCTTTTTTAAGCCCAGGAAAATGCCTGAAATATGCCTAACAAAATACATATTTTAGGCCTATCAAAAGGGTATTTTTAGGCTGAGAAAAATACCTATTTTCGGCTAAACAAAAGGCCAAAAATGTGCCTAGCTAAAGACATATTTTAGGCCTATTTTAGGCTGAGAAAAATGCGTTTTGTGGTCCTAGAAAAAGGCCTATTTTAGGACCAGCAGAAGGGCCAGCAATAGGCATATTTTAGGCTTCAAAAAGGCATATTTTAAGCTACTCGAAAGGCTTATTTCAGGTCTAGCAAAATACCTGTTTTAGGCCTTGCAAAAAGCCTATTTAAGGTCTGTTTTAGTTTTAGAAAAAAGGCCTATTTAAGGCCCAACAAAAGGGCCTATTTTACGTATAGTAAAAACCCTAGTTTAGGCCTATCAAATAGCGTATTTAAGGCTACTCAAAAGGGCCTATTTTAGGCTTAGCGAATGACCTGTTTTAGAATAAGCAAGAAGGTATATTTTAGGCCTACCAAAAGGCATGTTTTAGGCCTAGCACAAGGTATCTTTTAGGCTAAACACAAAACCTATTTTAGGCCCAGTCTATGTAGTTTCAAGAGGATTTATGAGCGAAAATTCCGAGTTTGTGAAATTTTAAATGCTGGGAAAGAAATTTGAGAAAATTGGATTTCCTAGACCCAATTTTGGAGTTTTTCTGAGAAATTACTGTAGTTTACCCAACAAACTTTAGCGGATCCGTGACGTTTCCAAACTGTGTTAACACGAGGAACAAAACTGAAGTAACGAGTTTTATGAAAAAGTACGAAAACGCTAAATTTACGGTTAACAAACAAGAAATTTTGAATATGGGCACCATTTTAGCCGTATCCGGTCTAGAAATTATGCAATTCACGTTCTCCGAAAAGTTTAAAGTTGTTTTATTTTTTTCTTTACGTTTGTGAATAATTTTGGGGAAAATTCATAGTGTGATCATGTTTTTTCCTTTTAAAGAAAAACATGGTCACATTATCAATCCAATCCTCCAAAATTGTTGAGAAAAGGAAAAAAAAAACAAAAAAAAACAACTTTGAACTTTTCGGAGAACGTTAATTTCATAATTTCTCGGCCGGATTAGGCTGAAATAGTGTCCATATTCAAAATTACTTGTTTGTTGACCGTAAATTTGGCGTTTTTGTAATTCTTAATGAACCTCTCTTCATTTTTTTTTTGATTCCCCGTGTTGACTCGGTTTCCAAACGTCCCGGAGCCAGTTTCGAGCAACCGATTCTACACAATGAGCACCTTTTCACCTCATCCATTTTGTTGCAAATGCATCAGATGGGCGGATTGAATTGTATTAGAATAGCAATTGCGTCATGAATAATGTAACATGTGCGCGAACCTAGCTGTCAGTATTTGTACGGGTTAGGGAAAACGCAACATTGTAGAGAATAGTTTTTGCACAAAGTTAGTCCCTGCCATCTTTTAAATTATTATTTTTTTTTATTGGTGATTTTAAAATCGTTTTTTCGAAGTTTTTGACCCGCCATGACGAGCAAACGCGCTCTGTTGAACTCGGTACAGAGGTTTTCATTTTGAAAAGCCTTCATTTTTCTATAAAATTGTTGTTTTTCTGGTATTTTTCTATGTAAAAATAATTATTCGACACAAAATTCGTAAAGCCCTGTGAAAATTTTCCGCAAAATTCATAAATTTAACCAAAAATCGGTATTTTTTCCAATTCGTCACGCTTTAAAAAATTCAAAACTCTATTTTTGAAAGGATTTTTGTTCAAATGCCATCATGATAATGTGTTTTAATGTTTTCTTACTTTTAACACAAAAATTACTATTTTTAATATAAATTAGCCATTTTTGCGAAAAACCGGTTAATTTATATTAAAATCTGTAATTTTTGGGTTAAAAAGTAAGAAAACATATTACCATGATGGTATTTGAACAAAAATGCTGCCAAAAATAGAGTTTGGAATTTTTTAAAGTGTGGCGAATTGGAAAAATATCGATTTTTGATTAAATTTATGAATTTTGCGGAAAATTTGCACGGGGCTTTACGAATTTCGTGTCGAATAATTATTTTTGCAAGGAAAAAACACGAAAAATGAAGTTCAGCGGAGCGCGTTTGGCCGTGGGAGAAGGGACTAACTTTGTGCGAAAACTTCCATTTTTCATTTTTCTACAAAATTACTGTCTTAAAATGATTATTTTTATTCAATTTTAACTTTTTAAATATCGCATTTGTTTACATAAATAATTATTTTCATACCTACCGTATGCCAATGTTGTTTGCAGACCAGCAATGGAAAATTTCGCAAGTGGAGATTCGTGACAACGCCTCGACGACGGCCGCTCCGGTTACTTATTGATCACCTTTTTTTTTAAATAATTTTTACCCATTTTTTCGATCCCCACCTATTTATTTTATATATTTCATGGTCTTATTGTTCTCCTTTTCCATCCCTTTTCAAGTACCGTAATCCCCTCCCCTCCTCTTCCTTTGTGATTTTTTTTGTTGTTATATGTGAAGGAGTAATGAAAATGGGAGACAAATGGCGTTTTGGCAGCCGACAAACGGCCGGATTTGGGTGCTATTTGTTGCGCAACAAGGTGCTGACATACATGGTTGTAAATCCATTATATACATATTTTTATGGTTTTGGGTGGATGTTTGAAGAAACCGGAAAACGGGGCGAAAAAAAAACAATTTGTTGCCATCTTAATGGGCGGTGGTTTCCTGTGGTGATGAACCGCTGGATGGGACGGGAAACGGGAAACGGGTGTGGCGGTTACTGTGGATTTATGGGGAAGGAATTTTCAACAAAAAAAGACGCTAGGTACAGTAAGCTGAGAGCTTTTCTCTTATATAATTTCAATTTTTGCTGAAAATTTAAGTCGCAGTTTTTAAATTGGGTCTCGCCACGAATTGTCAGCGATTTGGTCGGTCAGCCACCTCCTCCTACTCCCATGTCTATTGCCTCGAATACACTGAACCACATTAATTTATTCGCGAAACGGCGTGCACCTTTTTCGTCGCTCTTCTCTCTTCGTAAACACACACACACACGTACAGTATGCCAAAGCACTGAGGGATTTTTTTTGAAAACTCTCGCCACGAATTGCCAGTCGAATTACGTAATTTCAGCCAGAAAAGCCAAATTTGGCCATTTTTGGGAAGGGAAATTTTTTGAAAATTTATCCAAAAGAATTCAATTTTCTGGATAAATTTTTCGAAAAATCCCTTCCCAAAATTGGCCAAACTTGACTTTTCTTGCTGAAATTATGTAATTCGACTGGCAATTCGTGGCGAGAGTTTTCAAAAAATCCCTCAGTGCTTTGGCATACTGTACGTGTGTGTGTGTTTACGAAGAGAAGAGGGACGAAAAAGGTGCACGCCGTTTTACGAATAAATTAGTGTGGTTCGGTGTCATCGAGGCGATAGAAATGGGAGGAGGTGGTGGTGGCTGATCAAACATTCATAAGCGCCCGCAAATTGAGACCAGGGGTACGGTAGGAGTCGGGGAGGTTTTTTTTGGATCTTCAAAAACATGGAAAAGTGGGCGGAGTTTCACGTTTTGATGTCGCAACTCGATTGAAAACTCAATTGGCTTTTCGGTTTTTGAAAACCCCTCAAACTTGCCAAAAAACTGAAAAAAATTGGAGAGGGTTTTACCGCGCGAAATGTTGCGAAACGATGACAAATGAGGCGGGACCGTACTCGGTTACGCAACATTTTTCACGGCTTTTTTCCATTCTATTGAATCGGTTTAGGGCATCATCGGAAAAGGACAAATGGGAGAAGAGAATTTGGGGGTAAAAAAATTAGAAAAATTACCTGGAAATTACGCAAAATATTTTCAAAATTCACGAAAATTCAATGAAAAATTAGCTATTAGCCATTGAAAACGGCTAACAGCCATTTGCGTTGGCGCACGTCCCGGGTTTGATGGCTATTCTCTTGGGCATTCTCACGGTGGGTATAGGCAGCTAGTTGGCTAATAGCCATGGAAAAAGGGTAACGGCCATTTTGCCGAATGCAAAATTCAGAAAAATGTCCTAAAATATGGAAAAATAATTAAAAAATTTAGAAAAAAAAATCCAGACATTTTTTGAAAAATTTAGGGAAAATCTGGAAACTAAAAGCCATTTTTTTTATTTCTAAACCATTTGAAATTGACAATGTTTTTTTTATTCTAGAAATTTTTCAAAAATTTATGGCATTTATACGGAAAATTCGAGAAAATTGTGGAAAAAACTCTAGAAATTTCAGGAAAATTTCAAAAAACATTCTGGGAAATTCTAGAAAAAATTCACTTATTGTCGAGACAAAACAATCGCCTACGTGCTCTACCGCGCGCGAAGCGTGTCCGCGTCGCGGCTCGGCGGGAGGGGGAAAATTTCAAATGTGTCCGTCTTTTTTTCGTTGCTTTATTTTCCATTTATTTAATATTTTTCGCGAAAATTTTGTTTTTTTAATGGCGAATATGTTGAAAATGTTGTTTGGGCACTTACATTTTAGTAGAAAGCTGTGAAATATTGCTTCAATTCTGCCAAAACTAACATTTCTCATCTTATCATTAAAAAAAATTATTCGGGTCGTTTTTCGGCTCGGATATCGTTTTTTTAGTGCCATTAGAAATTATTTCTCTGTTTTTCGCCGTTTCCTTTGCATATTTGCCGTAATTTCATGATTTTCAGGTAGCAAAAATCGATCAAAGGCCAAGCAGAGAAAAAAGAACGGGTTTTAAGATCATGCAGGACAGCTGGATGCAATATTGTAAGTCGGTTGATTTTTCTGAACAGAAACATGAAAAACTGTTTATTATGGTATTGTCCATTCGCGAAATAAGTAACTGCGCGCCTGTTAACTGGCGAACTCGAGAATTTACCTTCAAAAGTGTCGCCGTAAAAAAAATAATACGAAAACTTCATTAATAATAAACTTTTTTTCAGGTGTCGTCCATCTCATCGAATGTATGATGATATTTGGAGTGTCCACTACTCTAGAAGACCCAGCCAACCAACAACCGCACAATGGATGACAAATCTGCGTACATGTCCGCCGGTGGCTACTCGTCTGGCTACATGGGATCGAACGCCTTCTCGTCTGGCTACAATCTTGAGGACTACGCGTCTGGAGGATCTGGCGGCGGATCGAGCGACGGAAGCTCTGGAAGCGGTCGTGGAGGCGGAGGATCCGGTGGACATGTTTTCAAAGTTCGCAATCTTGCTTTTTGGGACCATCGTAATGCGTGCATGTCAAGCAAGCAGCCCACTTCCCCAGCCGATCGTCGTGTCTTCTCTAAAAAGATTTGTCTAGGTTTATAAATAGCTTTTTTTTTTTGAAAATATAAAATAAATGTTTTTGTCGCGAATAAAATTGCTTTTAATAAATAAAATTCGGAAAATCTTTCTTCCTCCTCCAACATTCATTTGTTTATCTCTTTCTGCTTTTCCTTCGGACGGTTTTCGCGCTTCTACCTGAAAATCATGAAATTAAACGTATTATGGCGAAAATGCAAAGGAAACGGGACAATCAAGAAAAAATTGGGTATTTCATTGTCAATTTAAATATTTTGGAGATACTTGCGAAAAACAGAGAAATAATTTCTAATGACACTAAAAAATTGATATCCGAGCCGAAAAACGACCCGAATAATTTTTTTTAATGATAAGATGAGAAATGTTAGTTTTGGCAGAATTGAAGCAATATTTCACAGCTTTCTACTAAAATGTAAGTGCCCAAACAACATTTTCAACATATTCGCCATTAAAAAAACAAAATTTTCGCGAAAAATATTAAATAAATGTAATAAATGGAAAATAAAGCAACGAAAAAAAGACGGACACATTTGAAATTTTCCCCCTCCCGCCGAGCCGCGACGCGGACACGCTTCGCGCGCGGTAGAGCACGTAGGCGATTGTTTTGTCTCGACAATATGAAGAAAAAATGTTTAGCAAATTTTAGAAAAATTCCTGAAAAAATCGAGAAAAATCCTAAAATTCTCCAGAAATTTCCAGAAAATTGTCGAAAATTCTGGAAACGATTCCAGGATTTAGGAAAAATTCAACAACAAAGAAACCATACAAATTTCTGAAAATTTCCAGAAATTATCTCTAAAAATTCGAAAATTCTAGAAAAAATACACTTATTGGGGTATTCACGGAGCCAGCAAAAATTCGAAAAATGCTCCGATCGATCTGGAACTTTGAGAGATCATTTAAAAAATACTCTCGGACATTACATTTCCAGAAAATTTCAGACCGAAATATTGATTTTGAAAATCGATATTTTGGTCTGAAATTTTCAGGGAATGTAATGTCCGAGAGTAATTTTTAAATGATTTCTCAAAGTTTCAGATCGATCGGAGCATTCTCCAGAATTTTTGCTGGCTCCGTGAATACCCCAATAAGTGAATTTTTTCTAGAATTTTTGAATTTTAAAGATAATTTCTGGAAATTTTCATGGATTTTTTGTTGTTGAATTTTTCCTGAACCCTGGAATTGTTTTCAGAATTTTTCACAATCTTCTGGAAATTTCTGGAGAATTTTGGGCTTTTTCTAGATTTTTCAGACATTTTTCTAAAATTTGCTAAACTTTTTTCTCCATAAGTGAATTTTTTCTAGAATTTCCCAGAATTTTTTTTTTTTTTTTGAAATTTTCCTGAAATTTCTAGGGTTTTTTCCACAATTTTCTCCAACTTTCCGTATAAACGCCATAAATTTTTGAAAATTTTCTAGAATTAAAAAAAAAAACATTTTCAATTCCAAAATGTTTAGAAATAGAAAAAAGATGGATTTTTAACTTTCAGATGTTCCCTATATTTTTAAAAAATGTCTGGATTTTTTCCGATTTCTTAATTCTGCAAAATTTTCCATGGCTATTAGCCACATAGCTGCCTATACCAACCGTGAGAATGCCCAAGAGAATAGCCGTCGAAAACGGCTAACAGCCATCGAATTCGGGTCATGTGCCAACGCATATGGCTGTTAGCTTTTTCTCCAAATTATTTCATTTCACGTGTAAATTCAACGTGAAATTAATGGGGTTATTCTCGGAACCAGCAAAAAAAGCAAAAAATAGAAAAAACCAGCAAAAAATTCAGCGAAAATTCGGAGAATGCTCCGATCGGTCTGAAACTTTGAGAGATCATTTAAAAAACACTCTCGGACATTCCCTGAAAATTTCAGACCAAAATATTGATTTTAAAAAATATCGATTTTTATTTTTGAAATTTTTCAAAATCGATATTTCGGTCTGAAACTTTCAGGGAATGACCGACAGTATTTTTTAAATGATTTCCCAAAGTTTCAGATCGATCGGAGCATTCTCCGAATTTCCGCTGAATTTTTTGCTGGTTTTTTCTATTTTTTGCTTTTTTTTTGCTGGTTACGAGAATAACCGCATAAATAATTAGGAAACCAAAATGAAAATCGCATAGCGTTCAGTTCAGCGGAGCGCGTTTGACCATTTTGGCGGGCCGACAATAGAAATTTTCAGAATTTTTCAAAAATTTATTCGAGGCTCCGCCCCCTTTTGCAACTGCTGCACGATGTTTTGTACTGGAAGTGTTGAAAAAGTGCGCCGCAGATAAGAGAAATTTTGGTGTGGCCCCACCCCCCTTGCAATTTTTCAACCGTATCCGATTAGTTGTACCATTTCGTCAAATGAGTGATGAGAGACATGCAGATGGTCATGTCTATGTGGAGAAATGTGTGAAAATGGACACCTGTTAGCGAGCGTGGACTGACAGGCAGGCATCTGCATGAAGCAGCACATGGATCTATTGCGCTTTTTACCGGAAATTGAGCACAATTCTGTTTTTTTGAAAATATGTATTTATACAAATCAAGTCAACAAAAATGTCAATAATAAAAAAATTAATAATATTAAACTACTCAACGCTTTTTTGGGAGCTTTTTGGAAGTGGAAAATAAATTTAAAAAAAAAAAGAAGAAAAAACGATACCCATTTTGAGGATGAGGAAGAGGGCGGAAAAAAAATTGGAGGGGGAAAAATTGATACGGACATAATTACCGGTACAACTCATTGGGGGGGGGCGTACAAATAGAGCTATTTCTGTCCAATCATTGCGGTTGTGTCAACGGGCTCTGCTGAGCATAATGACTGACGACGGCCGAGTAGGGAAACAGCTCGGCGCCCATCGGATATCCGCCACCATTGGCCAACGCCATCGGGTGTGGCGGACCGAGTTCGTATTGATTCGGCGCGATTCTCTTCTCTTTTTGACGGCGATTGCAGAACCACACGCGGACCACCTGGAAAGTGCATTTATTTTTGGTTTTTTTTTTATTTTTCACATATTGCTTAAAATTCTTTGATATCGCCGAAAAAATAAAGCAGCGACCTACCGTATTATTAGGGGCGTTTTTTTTCGGGTTACTGTAGGTCGCCGCTTTATCTTTATTTTTTTTTTACAATAAAACGACATTTAATTCTCTAAAAAAGCCAGAAAATTCTGAAAAATTAGAAAAAAATCCTGATTTTTTTTTTGTAAAATCTATTGTGTATAAGACCGCTGAGAGAAAAGTGCGCCGACATGAAAACGGCCCTATACACAAGAGATTATGGTATTTGGAAAAATACAATTTCAGAAAATTTTGAACAAAAAAATCGGCGAAAAAATTTCGAAAAATTAATTAAAATAATCTAAAAGTTCCAGAAAATTGTGTTAAAAAAAAAATGAAAAATACAGGATGAATCTAGAAATTCTTTTAAAAAAATATTGGAAAATTCTGAAATTCCAGAAAATTCTTGAAAAATTCTTGGAAAATTTCCAGAAAAATTCCAGAAAATTCTTGGAAATTCTGGAAAATTTCCAGAAAAATTCCAGAAAATTATATATTTTTTTTTAATTTTGAAAGACTCAGAAAAACACACACAATTCCAGAAAAATGTTCGTGAAAATTCATTAAAAATGAATGTTATTGTTTTATTTAAATTTTCACGCGGTGTTTGCGTACTCGTGTTGCGAACTGATTTACGAGGCTCCGCCCACTGCACTGCTATTTTTTGCTGTGATTTTTCCTTTTTTTCCATACATTTTTGTTTCAGATCGATAAATGCGTATGCGAATGAGTATTGCTTGAACAAGAAAATTCGAGAAAAAGAGAAAAAATGGCGGATGATATGGTAATTTTTGAATTTTTCCTCTTTTTTTTTTGAAATATTGGATATTTGATTTCATGTCGCTAAATGTGTTGTTCGAATACGGATTCAATTAAAAAGTGCGATGGATTTATCGATTTTCGCATCATCTGCCATTTTTTCTTTTTCTCGAATTTTCTTGTTCAATATTCATTCGCATTTATCGATCTGAAGCAAAATTGAATTGAAAAAAAAAACAGAAGAAAACCTGGAAAAAATAAGAAAAAAAAGGAAATCACAGCAAAAAATAGCAGGGCAGTGGGCGGAGTCTCGTAAATCGGTTTGCAACGCGAGTACGCAAACACCGCGCGACAACTTGAATAAAACAATAATAAACATTCTAGAAAATTCTAGAAAATTAAAAAAAATTATAGATAAAAGTCGGAAAATAATCTCAAAAAATTTAGGAAAAAAGTCGCAATTTTAAGAAAATTTTCAGATTTTTTTTGGTTGCAAAAATGTCTGAAAAACGTGTTTAAACACCCAGAAAGGTCAGAAAAATTCATGGAAAAAATTGGGATTTTTTAAAGTCATTTTTCTGGCCTATAAAAATCGAGGGTACCACGGAATAGAACCGGCTGAAATGGAAATGTACTGAAAAAACAACTGCACGAAATAGAACTCAGGGCCTCATAATGTACGACAGAACACTTTTTCGAGTTGTTCGAGCGGTTCTATTCCGTGCGAGTTCTATACCGTAGTACCCCCATAAAAATCTGCCTATAAAAGTTGCAAACCGTACCTCTTTTTCCAATTGCAACTCCATCGCCACCTGGGTAATTTCCTGGGCGTTTGGCTTTTGATTGGATTGAAAATGAAATTCCAGGCGCGTTTTTACATTTACCTGTAAAAAATTGGGGTTGAAAGTGGTTGAGACTGTTTTTCAAGGTTTTCCAAATCGTTTTCCAGTTTTTTCTAGAGAAAAATTCCATCCCAAATAAATACCTCAATACTGGTCCTCTTCTTTCTCTTCCGTCCCGCCTGTCCCGTCATTTTCTCAAACGTGGAATTTGGCGACGAGGACGTGGAATCGGCCTCTTCTAGCCATTTGAACAGCAGCGGTTTTAACTTGCACATGTTCTAAATATGGTTTTTTTTAATTGTCGGCAACTTGTGAAAAGTCCTAGACAAACAAACCTTGAACGAGAGTTGAAGCGCTTCAAATCGACAAATTGTCGTCTGGGAAAAGACGTTTCCGTACAAAGTGCCCAACGCCACGCCCACATCCGCTTGCGTGTATCTGAATGAGGAATTGAGAATTTGCAAAAATAATAATTCCGCATTTCCTCTAATACAACGGCATGCCCTTCTATTGCTCCATTTCATCACAACTGCCGGGTATTTAGAGGTTTGCACACCAAACTTGGCCGAGGTATTTTGAATCGGATTACTGTATTTATTAGCCTAAACTCTTGTGTACATAGCCGTTTTAATTGAAAATTATTTAAAAATTTGGGAAATTTATAGAAAATTTCGGTTCAAAAACATATCGGAAAGCAGAAAAAATGCTTCAAAATCTAGAAAAAAAAGTGAAAGATTTCTAGAAATTTCAGAAAAAATTTTTTCTGAATTTTTCTGAAATCTAGAAATTTTTTTTTTCAAAAACATTTGAAAAAACCTTGAAAAAAATTTTTAAAAATTCAGAAAAATGTGGGGAAATTCCAGAAAAAAGGCTGAAATTTGGTAGAAAATTCAAGAAAATTTAAGAAAAATTCCGAAAATTTCTAGAAAATTTTTTGGAAAATTGAAGAATTTTTTTTTTATTTGTTAAAAATTTGAAAAAATCTTGAAAAAAATGTTTAAAAATTTAGAAAATGTATAGAAAATTGCAGAAATTTTCCAGAGAATTCTGAAAAATTCCAGAAAAAAGGTTGAAAATTGGTTTTTAAAAAATAGAAGAAATTTTCAGAAAAATTCGAAAAATTATTGAAAAATTCTAGAAAAAAAAATTTTTTTTGAAAAAATCTTGAAAAAATATGTTTAGAAATTCAGAAAAATGTGGAAAAACTCAGAAAAATGTATAGAATGTTTCAGAAAAAAGGCTGAAAATTGGTAGAAAATTCAGGAAAATTTCTAGAAAAATTCTAGAAATTTTTTTTTTTTATTTGAACATTTTTTAGAAATCAGAAAAATATGTAAAAAATTCCAGAAAAATGTGGAAAAAAGTTCTAAAAAATCTAGAAAATCTGAAAAAAAACTGGCAAAAAATTCCACGCCGATGGGAAGAAATTTGGGAAAATTCTGAAAATTTAAAACATTTTTGAAAAATTCCAACAAAAAAAATTTTTTTTTTCAAAAAAAATTTTTAAAAAACCTTTAAAAAAATGTTTAGAAATTATTCAGAGAAAAATGTGGGAAAATTCCAGAAAAAAGGTTGAAAAATGGTAGAAAATTCAAGAAAATTTCAGAAAATTTCTAGAAAATTTTTTGGAAAATTGAAGAATTTTTTTTTAATTTGTTAAAAATTTTGAAAATTTTTTGAAATTTTTGAAAAAATGTGTACAAAATTCCAGAAAAATGTGGAAAAAAGTTCTGAAAAATCTAGAAAATCTGAAAAAAATTGGCAAAAAATTCCATGCCGATTGGAAGAAATTCGGGAAAATTTAAAAATTTTTTGAAAAAATTTTTTTAAGATTTTCACAGAAATCTTTAGAAATTTCCAGAAAAATTCAGAAAAAAGGTTGAAAATTGGTAGAAAATAAAAACCTTGAAAAAAGTTCTAAAAACGTTAGATAAAAAATTCATAACGCAGCTCTTCTAAGTTGAAAAAAATCCCGTGCGACCAATATAAAAAAAGCGCTGAAAATTCGCTCCAATCGCACCAACCCCATTTGAAGTGAGTGAGATTCAGAGAAGTCAGAGCGACGCTCTCTCAGTTTCCTGCACTCTCTCATACCACTCACCCCAACTTGATCCTCCGCTGCTTAAACTGCTTGGCGAACGACTCCAAATCCTCGGGCACACACTGCTCAGAATCGTCTGAAATGTCGCTCAGCGACTGTTGTCCCCCTCCTACGCCCCCTCCTGCTCCACCGGCTCCATTCTCCTCGCACGTGAACTGATACGGTGGCCAGGGCGGCATGAGCCTCTGAATAATGTCTGGTCGCTCGATTTCCGGCTTTATCAACGGTGGGGTTGAGGTGTTTTGTTGTTGAGCCAATTGAGCCAATTGGCTCTGCTGCTGCTGTTGGTGTTGATGCTGAGCAGCGGCGGCGGCTGCGACTACTGTAGTCGATTGGGTTACGGTAGTTGTGAGTGTGTGCGGAAGGGCTGGCAGGTGGGAGTAGGTCCAATCGTGGTGTGGGAGCATGAATTGGAGGTGTGGAGGATGGTGGTAGAGAGGGGCGGGTGTCCATTCTTGGAACGCTTCGCATGTCGGCTTGATTACCTGCAATTTTCGGGGGGTTATTGGGTTGTCAACAATGAAGCCCCGCCCACTTTGAAAAAAAATTTTTTTTCTAATCTTCTTGATTTCTAGACACCATAGACGCGCAAGAACAACACAAAAATGTGCACGTTTTTCTAAACGCACACATTATGCGCGTTTTTAATGAGAATTTTTTTTTTGAAAAATTTCGAAATTTCAGAGAATTTTTGGACCCTATTTTTAAAGACATTTTACCTATTTTTTAAGACATTTTTGGCAAAATTCTCTAGAATTTTTTAAACATTTTAAAATGTTTTAAAAAGCATTAAAAACCTAGGAAATTAAAAAAACACAGAAAAAAAATTTTTTTTTTTCGAAAATTTTTGAATTTTTGAAAAAAAATTTTTTTTTTTTGGAAAGTTTACGAGTTTTGAAACGTTTTTAGACATTTTATTGGTAACTTTAAAAAGGATTTTGCGAAAAATCAAGAATTTTCGATTTTTCAATTTTTTGACATTTTAAGGCATTTTAAAGACATTTTTGAAATATTCATGATTTTTAAAAGAATTTTTTGACTATTTTCAAGCAGTTTCAGGCGATTTTTGACCCAGTTCGAGAAAAATAAAGGATTTTCAATTTTTGAAAAAAATTTTTTTTTTGAATTAAAAAAAAATTTGTTCTCACAATTTTAGGCATTTCTATCAACATTTTAAGACATTTTAAGAAAATTCATGATTTTTGACGCGGCTTAGGCCATTTTTAGGCATTTTCTGATCAATTTTGAGAAAAATATATAATTTTCAATTTTTGAAAAATTTTTTTTTCGAATTTTCGAAAAAATTTTTCTCACAGTTTTATGGACCTATTCAAAGTACTGTAGAAAATCGGAAAAAATGACAAAAAACTGGGAGAAAACTCGGAAAATGCTCCGATTGGTCTGAAATTTTGGGAGAAACTGTCAAAAATGCTTACGGACTTTTTCAGAAAATCTTGGACCGAAATATCGATTTTAGAAAATTTTCAGAAAAAAAATCAATATTTTTTTAAATCGATATTTCGGTCCAAAATTTTCTGAGAAAGTCCGGAAGCATTTTTGACAGTTTCTCCCAAAGTTTCAGACCAATCGGAGCATTTTCCGAGTTTTCTCCGAGTTTTTTGTCATTTTTTCCGATTTTCTACAGTACTTTGAATAGGTCCATTAGGCATTTCTATCAACATTTTCAGACATTTTTAGAAGATTCATAATTTTTTACGCATTTTAGGTCTTTTTTAGGCAATTTTTGACGAAAATCAAGAATTTTTAATTTTTGAAAAAAAAATTTTTTTTTTTTGAATTAAAAAAAAAATTGTTCTCACAATTTTAGGCATTTCTATCAACATTTTGAGACATTTTTAGGAAATGTATGAATTTTGGCATGCTTTTAGGCCATTTTTGAGCATTTTCTGATCAATTTTGACGAAAATTAAGAATTTTTAATTTTTGGAAAAAAAAAACTTTTTTTGAATTTTTCACAAATTTTTTCTCACAATTTTAGGCATTTCTATCAACATTTTGAGACATTTTTTAGTAAATTTGCAATTTTTAACAGGTTTTAAGCCATTTTTAGGCATTTTTTGACCAAGTTTGAGAAATATAAGATTTTTTAATTTTTGAAAAAAAAATTTTTTTTTCGAATTTTTTCTCAAAATTTTTCAACATTTTCGGCATTTTTCAACATTTTAAGGCATTTTTTGCAATTATCAAACGAATTTTCAGGCCTTTTTTAAATGAATTTGACGAAAATTTGACGAAAATCGATTTTTTTTTTTAACATTTACGAATTTTTCAAACAATTTTAAGACAAAAAACCGAAATTCCAAAATGTTTCTCCTTTCCATTTCTGACCTTTAACAGTGTTTAAAACAAATAAACTACCGTAGGACACTCTGAAACGAACAATGGTGCGAATACATGATCATTAAAAACCAAAAAAAAAAAAAATTTTTTTTTCAATTTTTTATTCCGTTTCAAAAAACCGTCAAAATGGCTCAAATCTTAAGAAATTTATTTAGTATTTAAAAAAATCTAGAATAGAAACAGTCACAACGTATTGTTTTCAATCGAGTTGCGACACGTGAAATTCAAACTCCGCCCACTTATTGCGCAAAAATTCAAAAAAAAAAAAGTGGGCGGGGTTTCAGTTTCACGGTTTGATGTCGTTATCAAATTGTTTACGCTTACTGTAACAGACATGTGTGTCTCGAGAGAGAGAGAGAGAGAGAGAGAGAGAGAGAGAGAGAGAGAGAGAGAGAGAGAGAGAGAGAGAGGGAAGGGTAGTTTCGTTGAAGTGAAGGGAAGTGTAGTGATAATAGATAATCGGATTATTACAGTTACTAACTGTACATACATAAAGTTAAAGTTTCATCATTAAGAGCGACTACAGGGTACCGTAATCCTGGGCGATTTGGACCCGACGAAAAAGGGCGAAAGGGGCGCGAAATAGAAGACGAATCAATCTTAATCCACTCGGGTTACGCTGTCATTTGCCTGCCATCTTCCCTCTACTCTCTTCCATCTTCCATCTGCCCTGTCGCCCTGTCGCCAGAGGTACTAATTTCGAACGAGTTACGACGCTCCGATGTTCCGCTCTGTTCAGTTTCTCGCTGCCTGACCTGACATGACCTGGCCTGACCTAACCTGGCATACGGATCATCGGAGCGTCGTTTAGTAGCTGAATGCACACAAAACAGTTCAAACAAGACCGCCAGAGGTAAAATGAAATGAAATGAAATGCGATGGATGCATATAGTGTTCGTATTTTAATTTTAAGCACGTCGTCCCTGTTGGTGCCATAGTTTTATTCTAACTTTTTGCGGATTTTTTTTGCATTGGAATGAAGAAATTAAACATTAAAATATAGGCCAAAAGCCTGCGGAATTTGGCGATTTTTTTCAAAAAAAATTTTTTTTTTTTTTCATTTTTTAACCACTTTTTTTACACTAATCTCTCTCAAATTTTGTGGCTTTTTTGGATAAATTAGTAACGGCGCAAAAACGACACGGACTTTTTATATACCTAGACCCATATATGCACGATGTGGATCAAATACGGACACTATATGCATCCACCGCATTTCTTTTGTGTTTGCCTCGTGGAACACGTTTGCTGAAACACCAAATGACATAAATAAAAGCGCGGGAGAGGGGTGGGGCAAAGAGAAACCGAGATTAAAATTTAAAAAATTTTTGAGAAAAAAAAGTTTTTTTTTTTCGAATTAAAAAAAAATTTTTTTTTTCAGAAATTTAAGTGAATTTTTGAAAATTGTGCAAAAAAAGAAAAAAGGAAGAGAAATATTTAGACAAAGAGAAAAATAAAAAAACGCTAGTTGTTGGATAATCCATGGGAAAACTTGAGCTTTTGCGAGTCTTTTCAAAAATTTTGAAAAAAAAAATGTTTTTTTTTTCAAAAAATTTTGAAAAATTCCAAAAATTCCAACAAAAAATATCGATGTCTAGGGGCATAGAAGTTATTTTAATTGCGTTATAAGTGTAGTTTAAATGCTAAGAAAGTACGATTTTTGGCGATTTTTTGGATTTTTTTTTTGGAATTTTCGGATTTTTTTTTTGGAAAATTTTCAAAATTTTTTTTTTGATTTTATGGTTTTTCTAGAACTTTTAGGCGGTTTTTCTCAATTTTTCTGGTTTTTGAGATAATTTTTCTGGTAGTTAAGGTGTTTTTCTTGAACTTTTAGGCGATTTTTAATTTTTTTTGGAATTTTTTTGGCGATTTTTTTAAAACAAATTTTTACCATTTTTCTACAATTTCTACACATTTTTGTAAGAATTAGGGTGTTAAAATGAAAATTGTGGCAAAAAAAGTGGAAAAACGCTAAAAAAAAAGAAAAAAAAAAGTTTTTTTTTTAAATTTTTTCGCTGTTTCAAGGAAAATGGGGTTATTTTTTTTCAAAAAATTTCTCAAAAATTGCCCTAAAATTAAATTAAATTGCTTGAAAACAGAGCACTAGTTTAACAAATTTTTGAAGATAATTACTTAATTATTACATTTAATTGGATTTAAAAAATTGAAAAAAACATTTTTTTTTTTTCAAAAATTTTTTTCAACATTTCAAAATCATTTTTAGCTATTTAGCAGAACAATTGCGTTGTAAATGAGCAGTTTATCAGATTTTTAATGCAGGAAAATGCAGAAAAATTCATAGAAACAACTTCCAGGAAGGTGCATTCAAATAGGTATATTTTGGGCCAATGCAGGTGAATTTTCATGCATTTTCCTACATTTTTAGGTAGGAAAAATGCATTAACTTGCATTATAATGCTGGAAAATGCATTTTAATGTACAAAAATGCAAGTGTTCATAGCCATAAAATGATAGGAAAAGTCATATAAATAGGGTCTATGCATATGAAGTTTCCCGTCATTTTATCCCCATGAAAATATGTTTTTTAATGCAGGAAAATGCAGAAAAATGCAGATTAATACAGGAACACGAATTCTAATGCTAGAAAATGAATTAAAATGACAGGAAAGCTCACCCTATTAAAATGCATTTTTCTGCCATTTTATCCCTATAAAATCATGTTTTTTAATGCAGGAAAATGCAAATTAAAACAGGTCCAAAACCCCCAGAGGGTGGCGTAAAATTGAAATTCAAATTTGCGGGGCGGGAGGAGGAGGAGGAGGAGGAAGAGGACCACATCAGAATTGCAAATAAACAAATAAAAATTCAAATTCAAATACCTGCGCATAATTAGCGGCCTCCATCTCGTTGATAAGGTGATACGAACCGGCCGCAGAGCTGTGATGCTCGTCAGCGAGTTGGGCAGAGCCAGAAGCGGAAGCAGAAGACGTGGTGGTGCTCGACGACGTCGTGGCGAGCAGCATTCAATACGCACGTGAATTTCTCCTTCTTTACAGTCGTGGAAAAGCGAATAATGGCGGCGGCGGCGGCGGTGGCCAATGAATGGGGGGCGTGGTCGTGTCTACCGTAGCCGCTAGGCCAATTGTGACATGCCGCCTCGGCCACGCCCACTTTTGCTTTCCCTTGGCAGCGCGATGACACCATTTTGGAAGAGAGGGAGGGAGGGAGGGAGGGAGGGAGGGAGGGAGGGCGGACGGGTGAGAAGGTGGGACACGCCCACATTTTGGACGGATGGTGATGATGGTGATGGTGACGACATGGAGATGTAGCTGAAGTTGTGGTGATTTTTTGGGCTTTTGGGGGCGGGGGAGGAGCTCGTGGCTTTTTAAAATAATTTTTGGGAATTTTTGAGCATTTTCGGACATTTTTTTGAGCTAATTTGGTGAGTTTCAGAAGGTTTATTTGAGAGTTTTGAGAATTTAAATTTTTGAAATTTTTTGGGGCGTTTTTTGAGCATTTTAGAACAATTTTGAGTTTATTTGGAGAATAATTGGGCAATGGGGGTTTGTCGTTAATTAGCTCAATAGCTAAAAACAATCTAAAAATGTTTTTTAAAAGTTTTGGAAAACATTTTTGTTTTTGAAAATTTTTTTTTTACAATTTTTAATTTTGAAAAATACAAATGTAATAAATAATTAATTAATAACGTTTACAAGCTTGTCAATTAAATTAGTGCTCAATTTTTCAAACAATTTAAATGGAATTTAGAGCAATTTTAAGCAATTTTTGAAAAAAAAACCCCCCATTTTCCTTGAAACGGCAAAAATTTTTGGCAACAATTAAAAAAAATTTTTTTTTTAATTTTTCACTTTTTTTTTTTAATTTTTTGTCATTTTTAGATAAATTCAAAAAAAATATCCCAAAAAGCTCTAGAAAAATCCAAAAAGCACACAAAATTTTTCTTCATTTTTAGAGAAATTAAGAAACGTGAAACATATTTTTTGACGATTTTTGAAATTAAAAAATTTCTAAAAAAATTCAATTTTGTGTGATTTTAGGGAATTTCGGGCAATTTATTGGGAATAATTTGGCATTTTACTAAAAAAAAATGTCCTAGAAGATTGGTGAATTTTTGAAAGTTTTCTGGAATTTTTTAAAAATTTTTTGAATTTTTCGAGATTAAAATTTTTTTTGTTGGATTTTTAGACTTTTTCTGGGACTTAAAAAAAATACAGAATTTTCAGACGGTTTTTGACATTTTAGGAATTTTTTTAGGTTGCTTGGAGCCTCATGGAATATTCTAAAGTTCACAAAAAAAAAGTATTGATTTTGAAAAATATTGATTTTTTGTGAAAATTTTCAAAATCAATATTTCGGTCTGAAATTATTTAGGCAATGTCCGAGAGTATGTTTTAAATGATTTCTAAAAGTTTCAGACCAATCGGAGCATTCTCCGAGTTTTCGCTGATTTTTTTAATTCGCGGTTTTTGAATTATTTTTTTTTTGCATTTTTTGGAAATAAAATTTCGAATTCCCGCTATTGATGGTGTTTGCGACTGCATGCAGGCTACCGTAACTCTATTGCGCTTGAATTGGACCGCCAAATTAGCAAATAGGGGTGCGCAAAAATGAGAAGAAAATTAGGGTTTCTTTTTAGAATTGTTGGAAAAATATTTTTTTTTTTAATTTAGACTTTTCGGTTTTCCGGATGCTTTAAAAATGATTTCAAATTTTATTAAAAAAAATTTTCAATTTTTTCCCCAAAAAACATAAATTAGCTCAAACATTGCCCTGGAAAACAATAAAAAGAAAGTTATGGAAAAAATGCAACCAAATGAGGAAAACGTGTGTGGGAAGAAATGAAAAAGTGGGGGGAGGAATAAGAATGGTTGGAAAGGGGGCAGAAAACGGGCGGGCACACACACATTTATACAGACGACAACACGGACGGCATAAGATTTGCATGAGCAATGAATTCTTTTCGCCCATTTCCTCCTTTCCCACATTCGCGCCCACCACACCGTCCAAACCTTTTAGTTAACTTTTTCTGGTACAATTTTCAATGCAAAAATATATGGATCAGTGGGGGGATCGAACCGGGGAGGCCTGCGCACTGATCAAAACTGTTAACCACTCGGCCATCAAGCCATAGCTGGAAAGCGCGCGCAAAGGTAGTGATAAATATGCGTTTGCTGAGAGTTTAGCGCGCTAACCACCTTGTGTGGGGGGGGGGGTGGCTATTAGCCGTTATGTTGGTTGGCGCGGATATGGCTATTCCCCGTTTATAGCCGAGGTCGCATCAGCGTGGCGATAATCTAACCTTTTCTCCTTTTTTCGAGTCTTTAAATTTTTATTTTTCACTGTATTTTCCAGATTTTAAAGGGTATTTTTCCGTTATTTTTGTGTATTTTTTCCAGACTTTTCCCGACATTTTTTCTGTTTTTTTTTTGAGGTATTTTTAGATTTTTTCACCGTTTTTCTGTAATTTTTATTTTATTTTTTGCACTTATTCCCAAGAATTTATTTTTGATTATTTATTAGTTTTTGTCCAAGGTTCTCCAGAATTTTTCTGTGATTTTTTACCGATTTTTCCATTTTTATTTGTAATTTATCCCTGTTTTTTCCAGTTTTTTTCAAGCTTTTTCTGAAATTTGTTACTTTATTTGAACAGTGGTTTTATTGATTTTTCACAGACTCTTTTAAGAGATTTTTCCGTAATTTTTTAAAGAATTTTTTTTTCAGATTTTTTGAAGAATTTTTTCTTTTTTTTTTCTATTTTTCTTCATTTTTTTGTATTTTTAGGATTTTTTTAAATTATTTTTTTATTCCCACAGTTTTTCCCTCTATTCTGGTCCCTATTTAGTCCAATTTCCGACTTTTTTCCAACGATAAATCTCAAGTTTCCCGCCTAGCTTTGAGCTCCGAGCTCTGCCAATTTCCGATTTTTTTTTTCGTTTTTCTATTTTTTTAAATCCATTTTTTTGTTTTTTTTTTTGTAATTAATCAATTAATTAATTAGTCTTTTCTCTTTTTTCTGTAATGTTAGGCACTTTTATTGCTGAATTTTTTAAATTAAACAAAAAAAATAATTTTTCGAAAAAAAAATTTTTTTTTTCCCAAAAAATTAAAATTAAAATGTTTTAATTTCAATTTTCCCCAATTCATTGCACGTATTGACCTACACTAATCTGCCAAAAACCTATGCCCAGACAAACAAACAAACCAGACGAGCAGGTGTTAAAAACTAATAATAACAATAAAAAAGAGAGGGTGATCCCATGGCTTGATGGGTGCAAATAAACCATCAAAAAGTTGTGCAACTTGTTAATTTTGGTGTCATAAAGTGGGAAGAAAGTGAAAATTTGTGTTTTAAGCCTGCTGCGCACGTCTAGCGGCGGGCTGTAGGGAAGCTGGCTGGTCACAGTCATTTTTTGTTATAAATTGTCGGGACACACATGCAATCTGATTAGACTTTGATTATAAAATACAAATTAATAAAAATTGACTAGAAATTGAAATTTAAAAATTAAAAAAAAAATTTTTTTCGAAAATTTTTTTCCCAAAAATTTTGAAAAAAAAAATTTTTTTTTTAAATTTCGACTTTTTTTTTATAACCTCTCCACACCAAAACACCCCAAAACCGACAGAACCGTCAAAAAAGCGGCTACAGTAGCCTAATGTGGTCCTCCCCCGGCTAATCCACACAGTTCCCAGGTGCTTGCTCAAGTGTTCCTTTTCTAGATATGCGGCAACACCCAAACGCGGAAAAGTTTCAATTATTCAAGTATCATGGGAAAACATGGGGATTAGAGATGTGGTGGAAGAGAAGGGATGCGGACGGTGCATAGAAAGTATGCGGAAAGCAGCGCCAAACTCGTAAATACAAAAATTCGGAAAAAAAAGCGGGACGCGGCAGAGACGCGGAAGGGATGCGGAGAGGACGCGGAGGAGTCGCGGACAGTATTAAACATGCGCCAAAATAGTGCGAAAATGAAAAAAAAAATCAACATTTCGGAAAAATTGGAAGGCACGCGGAAGAGACGCGGAAGAGACGCGGAAAAGACGCGGAAGAGACGCGGAAGAGACGCGGAAAAGACGCGGAAGAGACGCGGAAAGAATGGGGAGAGGACGCGGAGAAAACGCGAAAGTTATGTGGAAGCTATTACATGCGTCAAAATAGTGCGAAAATGAAAAAAAAAAATCAAATTTTTGGAACAATCGGAAGGCAAGCGGATGGACGCGGAAGAGACGCGGAAAAGACGCGGAAAGGTTGCGGAAGGTGTGCGGAACGGACGCGGAGAAGACGCGAGAGTTATTTGAAAGGTATTACATGCGTCAAAATAGTGCGAAAGTGAAAAAAAAATCAAATTTTCGGAAAAATAAGAAGGCAAGCGGGAGGAACGCGGATGGGATGCGGAAGGAACGCGGAAGGGACGCGGAAGGAATTAAAATAATGCTAAACTTGAAAAACCACATTTCGATAAACGAGGGACGCGGAAAGGAGTCGAAAACCATGAAAATTGTGGGAAATTGGAAAAACCAAAATTACGGAAAAATCCCGACGCGGAAGGGATGCGGAAGAAACGCGGAGGAGACGCGGAATGAACGCGGAAAAATTCCAATAGTGTTAAACTCAACCCACACATTTTTTGGCAAAATTGCGATGCCGAAGGGACGCGGAAAGACATGCGGAAGAGACGCGGAAAGGACGCGGAAGAGACGCGGGCGGAACAAAGAGGGTATGCGGAACGGACGCGGAAGGAATTCAAATAGTGCGAAACTCGAAAAAAACCACATTTCAACTAAAATGGGACCCGGAAAGCGGTCGAAAACCATGAAAATAGTGAAAATTTTGAAAATCCAAAATTACGGAAAAGTCCCAGCGCGGAAGGGATGCGGTAGGCATGCGGAAAGAATGCGGAGCAGACGCGGAATGAACGCGGAAAAGATTCAAACAGTTTTGGCAAAATTAAGACGCGTGAAGGATGCATGAAGCTTAGAATCATACCGAACACGTAAAAACAACATTTCGTAGAATCAAAACTGTGTCAGACTCGAAATTTTCAGTTTCTGACGCGGAAGGTACGCGGAAATAACGCGGTAGGTTTTATATCGATAAATTTCGGATGCGGGAACCAGTCAATAACCAAGAAAATAGTGGAAAATTCGAAATACCAAAACTACGAAAAAAAATTCCAACGCGGAGGAGACGCGGAAGACATGCGGACGGTACGTAGAAAGAACTTGGACAGCATGAAAAAAGCACTAAATATTTTTAAAACAGCGCCAAACTGGTAAATAAATTCGGAAAAATTCGGGACGCTGAAGGGACGCGGAAAAGACGCGGAATGCCTGCGGAACGGACGCGGAAGGTTTTACAAAAGCGTCCAAAACAGTGCCAAACTAAAATCACACAAATTTGGAAAAATCGTGACGCGGAAGAGACGCGGATGAGACGCGGAAGGCACGCGGAAGAGATGCGGAAAGGACGCGGAAGGTATTAAAAAGCGTTAAATTGGTACCAAACGCAAAAAATGCCTTTTTGGAAAATTTGAGACGCGGAAAGCAAGCGGAAAGGATGCGGAAGAAACTCAAATAGTGCCCAACCTAACCCTCACAATTTCTTTGAAATTTGGACGCGGAAAGGACGCGGAAGGCACGCGGAAAACCCCAAATCTCGAGGTGAACTTTTGGCGACCATAAAACACGCCAAATAGTTTACAAAAAGTCACCATTTACGACTTTTACGACCATCATTTTATCACCAATTTTATGCAACTTTTTTTCCGGGCGCCAGGGCAAGAGGGTACTGTAGCCTTTGCATAAAAACATGATAATTATAATCAGTGTACATGGTGGCCTAGAAATCCAAAAAAACCAAAAAAAAAAAACATTTTTTTTTCTTTTTTTATTTTTTGAACCCTATGTATTACTGTAGATACCATTCGAATAGAAACTATTCAAAAAAAAAAATGGAAAAGAAAAACAAATTTTCCCACACTTTGCACACCACACAGGATATGTAAATACATGTGTATGCACTTCTTGATGGTCGCTCCTGGTACCTCGTTCGTCCTGACCGTAATCGGCAGAGCATATGGTTTTTAAAAAACAAATTCGACACTTCTAGGCCGCTAAATGGGAATTCTAGGCCACCAAACGAAAATGCACTTGGTGGCCTAGAAATTTGGATTGGTGGCCTAGACCTTCAGAAAAAATATTTACGTTTTCTAGGCCACCTAACTAAAATTCAGCGCAGACCTTAAATTCAAATTTGGTAGCCTAGGAATGTACAATTGGTGACCTAGAATTTTCATTCAATGGCTGAGAAATTTGGTTCAGTGGCCTAAAAATTCGGTTCGGTGGCCTATAGTTTCAGTTTTGTGGCCTAGGAGTTTCATATGGTGGCCTAGAATTCCCATTTTGTGGTCTAGAATTTTTACTTGGTGGCCTAGATTTTTCATTTCATTAGGTGGCCTAGAATTTTAATTTCGTGGCGTAGAATTTTTATTTGGTCTAGATTTTGGACTTGGTGGCCTAGAATTTCAAATTGGTGGCCTAGATTTTCGGTTTGGTGGCCAATTATTTAAGGCCTAGAATTTTCAGTTGGTGGCCGAGGATTTCCAATTGGTGGCCTAGAATTTTTTTAGGTCACCAGACACCAAACCGGATTTCTAGGCCACCGAACTGATACCCTAGGCCGCCAAATGAAAACTCAAGGCCATCGGTTTCAGGCCATCAAATGTAAATTCTAGGCCACCAAACGAAAATTCTAGGCCACCATTTTTAGGCCACCAAACCGGTTTTCTAGGCCACTGATTCTAAACCATCAAAATAAAAACCTAGGCCACCAATTTGAAATTCTCGGCCACCATTTTTAGGCCATCAAATTGTAAGTCTAGGCCACCAAATGGAAATTGTAGGCCACTAAACCGGATTTCTAGGCCATTAAACCAAAATTCTAGGCTACCAATTAGAAATTCTAGGCCATCCAATGTAAATTCTAGGCCATCAACTTGAAAATTCTAGCCCACCATTTTTAGGTCATCAAACCGGTTTTCTAGGCCACCAAACTGAAATCCTAGGCCACCAAATAGATATTCTAGGCCATTCAATGCAAATTCTAGGCCAGCAAACCGGATTTCTAGGCCACCAACTTGGAATTCTAGACCACCAAATCGCATTTCTAGGTCACCAAAGTGAAGTTTTAGGCCACCAAATGTAAATCCTAGACCACCATTTTTAGGTCACCAAACCGGTTTTCTAGGCCACCAAGTGGAAGTTCTAGGCCAGCAATCCAAATTTCTAGAGCACCATTTTAGGCCCACAACCACAGCCTCCCGCACGAGAAAAACACCAGCGAATTTGTATTTCGTCTGGCACTCTCTCTGCCTCGCTCCGCAAACTTGCATGCTCCTTTAAACAAAACCTTTTTTAATTAAATTTGCCCATTTAAAATCGTTATTTTTTGGCTATTTTTCACTTTTTTTTTGTTCTAATGTCTAAAATAGTGTTCCAATAGGAAGGAATAATATTTTTTGGTGCACTTGCTCAATCTGTCGTAAATCCTAACCGTTTTATATGTAAAAATTGCTTTATTTTACGATAAATGACCTCAAAATTGTTATTTTTACAGATAGCTCAGCAGCAAAATAATGAAATCAGCAACCTAGAAGGACAATCGAAATCATCGGGCCCGGAAATTCAATTTATACCAAAAATCGGTTGTAAACTATTTTTTGTTAATTTAATTATTTAAAAGGTGCTATAAATATGATGGTTGCTTTTCAAAAATCAATAAATTTGGTTTAAATATGTTTCTTTTCTGTTGAATACAATCTACGACCTGGAGTAACTAAGTTTTCATCGAAGTTCAGACGCTTCTTCCGCCCACTCTGTTGGAATTCCGAGAAATACAGTAATCGAATAAAATATTCCCGAATCTTCTATTTTATATGTGTTTAATAATTTATGCGAACAATACGGACCTATTCTAACGAAAATCGACCATAAAACAGTGATTGAAGCGCTTGAGGGGCCGAATTCCGTACCTTCAGATGCCCACCGACCCATGACTGGAAATCTTAAAACCCTATTTTTTCCGTCCATTCTTGACCAAATCGGCCGGTTGAGGTCGCAAAATGACCGCAAGAAAATTTAGAAACTTTCCTCGGCAGCCGATTTTTGATTTGTCTTCTAGTTCCTCAGAAAAAAATTAAAAACCATCGAAATTTGCCCATTTTTTCACTTTTTCAACTGAAATTTGTTTTTCAACTACCGAAGCCATTTTTTGACGAATTTGTTTGTTCAAAAGCGAAAAATGATCGCCGTAAAATTCTCTACAAATCCCTGGAAGCCGATTTTCGAAAAAAAGTTCGAGACGAAATTTAGGAGCATCTGAATAAGACTTCGTGCTCGAGCAGCCGAAAATTCCCCTGTTTGGCAAATAAAACCGCTTGATTTGTCCTTTTTCAATGAATAAGCACTTCACTATATTATTCTTAACATGTCTTCATCGAGTATTTCCAAAAATAATAGTGAATTTTTCGAAAAATCTCGAAATTCGTGAAAAATCTTTGTTTGTAGGTATTTCCGTGAAGACAAATTATTATTTCTTCCATGATATCTCAAAAAATCGGCAATTTTCTGTTCTGTCTATTTATATTCCCTTTTCAATTGAATTCCCCGTTTTTAGTGTTTCCGACGCATTCTTAGATTCTCAACATTCCTGCAGGAAAGGCGGTGCAAGCGCGCTCTATCTGCACGCGCGAGAGAGTGCGAGACGCCGAGACCTTCTTTTTAGGGACCAGCGGTGCGCATTTCTCGTGCGGGAGGCTGTGCACAACTAGAAATTCCGGGCCACCGAAAAAAATTTCTAGGTCATCCAAAGTGAAGTTTTAGGCCACCAAAAGCGGTTTTCTAGACCACCAAATGAGAATTCTAGGCCACCAAATGGGATTTCTAGGCCATCCAATGGAAATCCTAGGCCATCAAATGAAAATTCTAGGCCACCAAGTGGAAATCGTAGGCGATCAATTTAAAATTCTAGGCCACCAAACCGGATTTCTAGGCCATCAATGGGAATTCTAGGCCACCAACTTTAAGCCACCAAATGAGAATTCTAGGCCACAAAATCGGATTTCTAGGCCACCAAGTCATATTTCTAGGCCACCAATCCAGATTTCTAGGCCACCAATCCAACTAAAACCATTATTTTGAAAAGGCAAAAAGCACATCAAAAGAACAGGGGAGAGGGGGTGAAAAGGGATAATCCGGCCACTACGGTAGCTCTGCCAGCCAGCTCTTCTCATTCTCTGAGTGGACGCAATGAGCAGGCGGTACATTTCAGTCAAAGGGATAGAGAGAGAGTGAGAGAGTGAGAGACGGAGAGACGGAGAGAGAGCAAAAAAAAGGTAAGGTCAATTAGGGATTTGTTGCGGCGGTCTTGACACTCTGAAGCACTTGTGCAAAGTGTGAAAAAAGATTCCGATGGAGGAGAATTTAAGGGAGGAATTAGGGAATTTTTGAAAAATTTTTTTTAAAAATATGAATTTTTTTTCTGTTTCAAAAATTTTTAAAAATAAAAAATTCAAAAAAAAAAAAAAGGTTTTTTTTTTTAATTTGTCTCTCAAAGTTTCCACAAGTTTCCACAAAGTTTTCCACATTTTTAGTCCTTTTTTTCTTTGTTTCCAAAAATTTTTCATTGGTGCTCTTTCGCCTTGTACTCTTCCTCTCTTCCACTCCAAACAAGAGGCGAAAAGTCGAAGAAAGGCGGGCGAAAACAAAATAAAATAAAATAAAGGATTACGGTGGCTGAGCAACAAGAAGAAGAGCAGGAAATGACCGTTTAGGTACTTCTCTCTTGTCACTGAAAGAGCCGCAAAATGGAATTTGATTAGGAAATTGTGCGGCGCGTAGGTTAGTTGGTATGCGAAGGAGCATCGCGGATTGGTACAAGTCTGGCGGCATTTTGGAAGGAGGAAAAATAAAAAAAGGGGTTTTCTAGGCCAGAAAATATAAAAAAAAAATTGCTCAAAATTAAAATAAAAATTTCAACAAAAAAATTGTTTCATTTTTTTTCCAGCTTTATTTCTTATTTAATCTGATTACCCAACAATAGGTGTCTATTTGACAGTTTTTAACAGTCTCAAGCGTTTTCGAGGCCACCTAGCGTTTTCTAGGCCAGCTGGGGTTTTCTAGGTCATGAAATGGAAAAATGTGAATTTTAAGAGAAATTTTGTAAAAACTCGTCAAATTTGAACTTTTAACCGGTCTTTTCCTAATTTTATACAATTTTAAGATTAAAAAATAATCCCCAAAGGGTTTTCTAGGCCACCGAGCGCTTTCTAGGCCACTAAATGGAAAACTGGGAATTTTTGGGAAAATTGTAGAAAATGGATTTATTTGAATTTTTAAACGGTAAATTCTCAATTTTACATAGTTTCAGGATTAAAGCATTATCCCTGCGTGGTTTTATAGGCCACCACGAAATTTCTAGGCCACCAAATGGAAAACTGGAAATTTTTGGGAAAATTGTGTAGAAAAATGGATTTTTTTGAATTTTTAAATGTTAAATTCTTAATTTTACATAGTTTCAGGATTAAAGCATTATCCATGCGTGGTTTTATAGGCCACCGAGCGCTTTCTAGGCCACTAAATTGAAAAATGTGAATTTTAAGAGAAATTTTGTAAAAAATCGTTAAATTTGAACTTTTAACGTGTCATTTCTTAATTTTACATGGTTTTAAAAGCAAAAAATAGTCCCAAAAGGTTTTCTAGGCCACCGAGCGCTTTCTAGGCCACTAAATTGAAAAATGTGAATTTTAAGAGAAATTTTGTAAAAAATCGTTAAATTTGAACTTTTAATCGGTCGTTGTCTAGTTCTAAATGGTTTTTAAATTTAAAAAAAGATTCTGAAAAGGCTTTCTAGGCCATCTGGGTTTTCTAGGCCACTAAATTGAAAAATGTGCATTTTTCGAGGATTTTGTCGAAGATGGTCAAATTTGAACTTTTAACCAGTCATTTCTTAATTTTACATGGTTTTCGGAGCAAAAAATAGTCCCCAAAAGGTTTATTTTTAAACGGTAAATTCTTAATTTTACATAGTTTCAGGATTAAAGCATTATCCCTGCCACCACGAAATTTCTAGGCCACTAAATTGAAAAATGTGAATTTTAAGATAAATTTTGTAAAAACTCGTCAAATTTGAACTTTTAACCGGTCTTTTCCTAATTTTATACAATTTTAGGATTAAAAAATGATCCTCGAAGGGTTTTCTAGGCCAGCTGGTGGTTTCTAGGTCATGAAATGGAAAAATGGGATTTTTTGGGAATTTTGTAGAAACATGGTTATTTTTGAACGTTTAACCAGTCATATCGTATTTTCTTTAATAAAAAATGAAGGCGCACGCTTTTCTAGGCCACCAGGGGTTTTCTAGGCCACCAAACTGAAAAATGCGCATTTTGGTCGAAAATTACAAAGTTTTTCGTAAAATATGCCAAAAAATGCCAATTCTCCGATTGTTAGAGCCAGAAAAAATTCTTCCACGGCCATGTTTTTAAATTTCTATTTTTTTTTTTAATTTTTGACATTTTTCTTGTTTTTTTTTTGCAATCTTTCTCAAATTTTTTTGCTCAGTTTTAGGCGATATTTTAGTATCGCTTGATGACGCTAAAAATTGAGAAAAATTGCAAAAAAAAATTAAGAAATAATTACGAAAATTGAAAAAAAAGAATATTGTTTAATTGTAGCACATTTTCCGGAAAAAAATGAAAGCAAAACAGCCAGATAATGACCAAAAGGAGCAAAAACAAGTGGCAAAACACATTTTTTTGCAAGTTCGCGCCATTTTCAAGTCGAGTCCGATGGAGCGCACTTACTTACCACCCTCCCGCCTCACTAAACGCTTCCATCTGTTTCGACTTAATTGCCACGTAATCTAATTGCATATTTTGGCTCGCGACGACAAATTTTCTGAGCAAGCTAAGCTTCGTATGTTGTTTCAGCGCGAGGTAATCCGTGCCCCCGCGCGCGCGCGCGCGCGCAATTGACAGATGGAGCGTCTGTCACGTTCAACAGAGTGAGTGTTTGGGTGGTGTAAAAGAACAGTGTCAATTAGCTGGATAAAAGAGCAGCAGGAGCAGGAAGAGCAAGCGAATTCGATTAACTCGAGAACAGGAGGTGGTGGATGAGCAAACAGCCAAAGGTGTCAGGAATGGTGGGGACTTTTCTTGGACATGATATATATTATCGGTCCAATAAAATGATCTCCGCTGAAGTCAACGCTATGAGATTTTCATTTTAGTCTCCAAGTTATTTCATTTCACGTTGAATTTATATTTTCACATTTAAAATTTTTTAAGCAAGCGGCGCCCGCCGCCTTATCACCACCATTGCGAGCACTTCAAATCCTGGCTCTATGGTCGAGTGCAGGCTTGTGCGAAAACGAAAACGAAAATTTTCGAATTTTCGATTTTTTCAAAGTTTTTCGAAAAAAATTTTCGACGAAAATTTTTTCGCATTTTTTTTTTTCGAAAAAAAAATGTTTCGAAAATTTTTTCGACCATTTTTTTCGAAAAAAAATTTCGTCGAGAATTTTTTCGAGAAAATTCGAAAAAATCGAAAAAAATACTGGAATGAATAAGGCTGTCTGAAAAACTGAAAAGGAGCTCGAAAAACACGAGAATAATGATTCTCTAGTGTTTGGATCAATTTTAGATCCTAGTTTTAAGATGAGTATGATTTATTTGATCGCACCTCTAGAATTTGAAATGTATGGTACGTTTGTTTCGAAAGAGTCTAAAGACAGATTTATAAAACGTACTGTAAAATCTCTATTATATAGCCATGGCACTATATTATTCGGAGCAAAGTTTTATATTAGAGGTGGCCTTCAATTAGGGGGTGGCATTCTATTATTCGAAGCGATTTTTTTACAAAATGTTTTGAAATGTTTGAACAATTTGGGAGCAGTTTACATGGAAATTACGTATTTCATTTTCTACGGTACACTTAAAAATAGTTTTAATATTTATACAAAAGTGGCATTATATTAGGGGTGGCACTCAAATAGGGATGGCCATTTAATAGAGTTTTCACGGTATTTATGAAAAATGCGGGATTTCTAGCGAAGTTGAAGTTTTAGCTGACTTCAGTGCCAGTGATGAATTTAAAACCCGTTTTCTGCTCGCTTGAAAATTTTTTTCGATTTATTTTCGAATTTTCGAAAAAATAACTCGAAAATGGAGGTCGAAAAATTTTTTTTCGAAAAATAAAACCGAAAAAAAATTCGAGATTTCGAATTTTCGAAAAAAAAAATCGAAAATAAAATTCGTTTTCGACTTTTTCGAGCACCCCGTTTTCGCACAAGCCTGGTCGAGTGGTTAGCACTGCTGACTATTGTGCGAAAGGAACTGGTTCCAGTTTTGCAGTGGTGAAATTTTTTTTGCTTTTTCGTTTTTTGTCGGTGAAGAGGTTTAATCGGGTTTCTTCGATTTTTCTAAGGTAAAACGGTTGTTTTTCAGTATATTTTTTCTGGGAAGTTTCATTTTTCGAAAGATTCCCCAAAAATCCCAATAAAAAGCTCATCATTTTTTTTCTATTTTTCCAGTTTTTCTCAATTTTTTCCCCGACACAGACCGACAAACATACACAATATTTCATTACGCAACTAAAAATGAGCACACCTGGCGGGCGCTCATCTATACAAACAAACGAGTTGTCAGTGGTTACGCGAACTGTTTAGAGACCATATGTGATGGATATTGGACGATCAACGTTGAAAAATGGTTGCAAAATATTGACAACTTTCCGCAATTTGTGGGAGTGGAAAAGTTTCCGATTTTCAGAACATTTTTTTTTCGAAAATTCTTTTTATGGGAACAGAAAGCAGATAAACAGGCAGATATAGTCGGCGAATACATCATCAACCTCGCTCTACTGCAAAATTCCTGTAAAACAGTGTTGCACTTGCAAGATTAACTCGAATTCTAGTTTTATACTTCTTTTCAACGGAAAACGACGTATCCACGACAAATTGCAGTAAAAATTTGATTTTTCGCTTCAAAAAAGGAGCTCTACACTGTTTAAAATTGAAAAGTGCGGTAGAGCGAGGCTGATGATGCATTCGCTGAGTATATATATGGAACAAGTGCATTTTGTATTTAAAAATAGAAGAAAAAATAATACAAAATTAAAAAAACAGCGAATTTTCCATAAATTAAAAAAATTCAAATTTTTTTCAGTAGTGCACAAAAATTATTCAAATTCCCTGAAAAAACCAGCCAGTCGGCATCCTTATAGTCACCATTGCGCGCATAATCATGATCGGCTGGATGGCCGAGAGGCTAGCACTGTCTGTCGCGCGAGAGGCCAGGGTTCGAGGTTTGTGGCCGTCAAAATTGTTTTGCATTTGGTTTTTCTCCTGATTTTTTGCGTAATTATCATCAATTTTGTTTAAAAATTTGCATTTTAAGATTGTAAAAGGCCAAAAATGATGTTTTCCATCGACATATCACAGTTTTTGGGATAATTTGCTCAGATTCGCTTCAGATTCGTAACATGTGTATGTGTCTGTGTGTCTGTCTGTTCGAGTGAAAAGTGAGAACATATCGATTTGGGAAACAAAAGAAGAAATGTGATGAGAAAGGAGGGGGGGGGGAGTCAATTTCCTGTTTCCTTCCCTAGATTTTCTTCACAGGAAGAGCGGACCATATTGCCACCAACATGTGTTGTTTGTTTTAAAATTGGCTTGGGATTTTTTTTGTTGGAGGGATTTTCTCTTATGGGGTTATTCATGAGAAAAAAAAACGGTTTGTTTTTGTTTTTTTTTCCAATTCACGCGATGTCGAGAATTGTAAAAAAATACAGGTAGAGAAACGGGGATATAGCATTGATAGTGAAGAGGCACAGAGACTGCCCCCTTTCTCTGAACTCCTCACCTTCTGCGTCTCTTCAATATCAATGCTATATCAGGGGGACCCCCATTTCTCTACCTGTGTTTTTTTACAATTCTCGACATCGCATGAATTGGAAAAAAAAACAAAAACAAACAGTTTTTTTTCTCATGAATAACCCCATTAAGAAAAATAAAAATTTTAAACCACTTTTCTCTTCTTTCCTAAAATATTGTTGCGTCATGCTCATTGTGTTTTCCTACGGTATCTTATCTTTAAGCACTCCTCACAAATTCCCGTCAAACGTCTGCCCGTCAATTTCGCCATAACCACACCACCAACTCACGTCTCACAAATTATGGGATCCACGTAATTAGCATACATCTCCTGTCTTTTTGGATGCTCAGAAATGCTTCTCTGTGTAAAGGTGTCTATTTGTGTGTGAATACATAATCAGCTACTCCACTCATGTCCATCAACGGTAGTGGTGTGGTGGTGGTGTTGGTGGTGTTGAAATGGAATGGCATCTAGTTAATATTCATATTTAAGCAGGGAAATGAAGAAAGAATGGAATGAGCTTTTAAGCGAAATATAGAGAGCAAAAGGTAGGAGAAAATGTGAGGGATCGGGGACCAAAAAATGTTCATTCTATGGAACTGGAAAACCGCTTTCCGGGAAATACTGATTTTCATGTCTGGCGCGAGAGACGCGGATAAAAAACTCCTTACGGTCGTTTTTCCCAGTTTCACGGATCCGGTGGATCATAATTATTGGAACGGGCCATCAAATTTCTGAATAAAAATGCAGAAAATGTAAAACAAATTTATTGAACAAATAGAAAATTGAGTGATTTACTTCAACGGAAATATTCCGAAAAATCAGGGATGGTCGGGGTGCTGGCGACTGCCCTCGTGAAAGTTCGCTCCATTGAAAAATATTGGCAGTGTGCTAAATAATGCGTATTCACATTTTTCAGCGCGTGGCGACGCCAGCACCACATGGACTGGTGACCCAACGAAACAAAATTTTGCCTATTGTAACTCTTTATTAGGTTTAATTCAACTAACCACTAGTGTTTGAACTGTCGAGACGTTGGAGGCTTCGAAAGACATGCGAGCAGTTGACAATTGTCTGAGATTGGTTCGTTTCTCGGTCGATGCACCATGTTAAGACGTTAGAGGGCTGGTGACCCGGAATCGGAGCATCGGACGACATCGTGAGCAGTGGGTCGAGCAGAGGCAGTGATTGCAGCCAAGGATCCGGTTGACTGACTGGAGGGATCTGCTCCTTTTATAGTGGAATGGTGTGATGGTGGTGGTGCAATACTTCTCAATTTTCCTGAAAAAAATTACTCACCAACATGTGGAACTATGAAAAATAGAGAAGAAAATATAATGACATTCACAAGAAATTTTTTAAAAATAATTAATAATTACAGGCAGCAAAGACAGTACATTTTGCAAGAAAAAAGAGAAAAAAAAATAGAATTTTTAAAATCATCACAGTAATTTTCAGCCAAAAAAAACATGGAAAGTGGTGATTTAGCTACACCAACAGGAAATAAGAGGACAACCAGACAAAGAGAAGACTGATAATCGATGTGATCAGTAGCATTTCGCTAAACGGCTGCGGCTGTGAATACGGTACACGGTGCAACTGCATCGTCTTGTCGGCCGCCAGAGTGACGACAGATGCCTGAAATCCAGAAGAGACGCCCGGTGACTCGACAGCCAGACCCTCGGATAGTGAGGGCGCCGATTTCGGCACAAATTCAATGCCAGTGACGAAGAGACCGTGTGATTCAGGCGCAAAGTATAGTCGACGACACTCGTGCGTGTCGAATACGCCCACGCCGCCAGACATTGTGCCGATGGCGGTAAAGTTGCCGCATTCAGAGACTGTCAGTGAGGAAATGCTCTGGAATAGAGCGGGAATTAGTGTGAAATTTCTTCGCTCATGTTTTAAAATCAATTCCGCTTGTTTTTTGGCTAGAATTTTTTCAAAATCAGGTTTAATTATTGAAAAACGATGAACAAGCCCCGCCCCTTTTGCAAGCCTGGTCTGCGGCGCGAAAAAAAAACAGTGCCACACAGTTGCAAAAGGGGCGGAGCTTGTACCCCGGTTGTTAGAATTGGATTTCACAATTTTTGAGGGACAAAAAAGGTACTAAAACTAGAAGAAAATATAGCAAAATTTGAATGTTTTTTTTTTCGGATTTTCTAAATTCCTGTGAAGATTTCAGATTAGTCGCCAGATTTCTAGGCCAGCAGCCACATCTCGTGTACGCCTTTTGGAAAGTGGTTGAATCAATTTTTTAAAAGAAAACCAAAATTACCTGTCCCTTGGCCATCAATTTCGTGACAATAGGCCTGGCCACTTTCCTCTCCTCATTAAACGCCCAGAGGCTCAAGTAGGAGGCTTGATCTTTGGATCCACGTGAAATCGAATTGTACGCCGTAACGAACACAGTGTTTTTGCTCGCGTTTCCCAGCGGTGTACATCGTACGGATCGCATCTGAAAATGGTGTGGAAAAGTGAAAATTCGTGAAATTTTTGACATGTTCAGAAAATTTTTGACCAACATTTTCTGAGCATCTCATTTCGGGGACTATTTTTCGACATTATTCCCCAGTTTCAGGCAAAACTGAGTCTTTTTTCCAGCAAAAACCTACTTTGAAACCTCTAGCGATTTCAATGGGAAACTGCAAATCGTAGAGTCGTTCGCCAGTTTGTGCCTTCCAGATAACGGCTCCTTCGCCGCCGACAGATCTTCAAAATTGGAACATTTTTAAACTTTAAATTCACCCATTTCGCTCACATTATCGTCTTCGAGTCACTAGAAAAGTCCAAATCGTCCACGTCCGCTTTGTGAGCTTGAATTGTGCACAGAGGTTCGGCGTTTTCGTTCTGAAAATGGGTTACTGTCTATATTTTTTGGATGAAAAAAGTTTGCATTTAGCAAAATTTTAATGAAAACTCATTTTTAAAAGCTTTATATCGAATTTTCTTTCAAAAAGCATTTGTGTGCAAACACCGAGACGACAAATTGCAGAAAAACTTTCGAAACGTCCAAGAGCCAATTTTTTGAGCAAGTCCAGGGGTACTTTTGACGTTATTTTCCAATTTTCTTTGAATTTTTGGTATTTTTCTTGCATTTCTCAACACAACAGGCAGCACTTTATTCCCCGTTATTTGCCCATTTTTCCCCCAATCTCTCAAAAATCAATTTTTTTTTATTTTTGCAAATTTCTCTAAACTTTTCAGCGATATACACATTTTTTGACAAATTTTTAAAAATGGCCATGGAAGAACTTTTGCAGGGACCAATTTTTTGCGAGAACTCTTCCAAAAATGGAATTTGGCAAATTTTTTTAAACATGTCTGGTCTGCGGCACTGTTTTTCAGTATTTTATAGCATTTCTTCTACAGAACTCGACGTACAAAAAGGGGCGGGGCAAGTTTTAATTTAAAAAAAGGTAACGAGTTCAATGGAGCGCGTTTTCATCAACACAGAAAAATGTCTAATTAGGCTTTTTTAAAAGAAATTTTTCTTACAAAATTCACATTTTTCAGATTTCTTCCGTTTTAATGGCCTAGAGCATTTTTCTACATAATTTCCAAAAATTCAAAATTCAATTTAGTGGCCTAGAAACCCCCGATGGCCTAGAAAACCACACGGGGATCATTTTTTGATCGCCAAACTACCAAAAATTAGGATATGACCGGTTAAAAGTTGAAAAAAAAAAACATTTTTCTACATAATTTCCAAAAAATTCAAATTTTCCATTTGGTGGCCTAGAAATCCCAGATGGCCTAGAAAACGATGCGGGACAAATTTTTTATTCGCCAAACTACTAAAAACCATTTTTCAACAAAATCCCCGTAAAATTGAAAATTTTCAATTTGGTGGCCTAGAAAACCTCACCGGGACAGATTTTCCCATAAAAACTGAAACAAAAATTACCTCCATCCGGAAAATCGCCTGCGCATCCCATATCCGAATATGCCCGTCCGCACCGCCGGTGGCGAATATTTTCCCGCGCGAATTTCGGTCAAATCGAACGCATTTCTGGAATTAAATTCAAATTATTTTTAGGCTCTCGGACGTTTCGAAACCTACCTGATAAGAGTTATTCGGGTGCTGATCGGTTCGAATTTTGCCAACTTTTTTGATATCAAAAGCCAATTGATTGTTATTTTCCGCGTCGGCGAGTTTGAATCCACGTGTCATGTACAGGCAGCAAAACTGGAAACAAAAAATGTATTTTTTCTAATTTTTTTTAGAATTTCCTCCCACATTTTCCTGTCCTGCCGCAATCACATATCGGGCGTTTTGTTCGTCGAGCGCACACGCAATATCCATATTCATTGTGGCCATCGATTCCGTGTCAAACTAATAAATTAATATAGATTTTTCTGGTATCTCGTGTATAAGACCGCTGCGGCCCTACTCACTTTATCAACGCATTCGGAGCGAAATCCAACTTCTGGGGTGGCCATTTCGGTGGTGATTAAATGTGTCTGAAATTATCATAAATTCATAGAAACGCCCAAAAAAATAGGTTTTTTTCAATTTCATTTTTCTAATTGTTTATTGTCGGCCCGGCAAAATGGTCAAACGCGCTCCGCTGAACTCAACGCTATGCGATTTTCATTTTGGTCTCCAAATTATTTCATTTCACGTGTAAATTCAACGTGAAATGAAATAATTTGGAGACCAAAATGAAAATCGCATAGCGTTGAGTTCAGCGGAGCGCGTTTGACCATTGTGCCGGGCCGACAATAACAAAAAGCATTTGAAATCAATATTTTTTGCAATTTTTTTTCGCATTTCTGCCCAATTTTGGGTCATTTTTTGAACACAAATCAGATAAATTGTCTATTTTTGCTGAAAATTGCCAATTTTCGGATAAAATACGCCCAAATTTCAAATATTCGTTGAAATTTCGAGAAATGTCAAAATAAAATTCCAAACATTTAGTCAAAATGTAGAAAAATTGGCCTGAAAACTTGAAAAATACTGTCAAAAATGCTCATATCTTGCTCAAAAATTTGTTGGAATGGAATATTAAATTTTAAAACGTTTTTTTTTCCAAAATTTCTCACAAATGTTGTCATAAATCCGATTTTACGGAAATTTCCGAGAAAATTCAATTTTTGCTGAAAATTATCGATTTTCTGACTAAAATTCCTTTTTTTTTTTCGTTGAAATACGCCAAAATTCCGTTTGAAAATCAATATTTCAGCCCAAATTTTTTTGAGCATGTCCGCAATAATTTTTGTCATTATTCTTCGGATTTTCGCCTAATTTTTGGTCATTTTTTGAGCGCATTTTTTGCTGAAAATTATCGATTTTCTGACAAAAATTCCATTTGAAAATCTTTTTTTGTCATGATTTTCAAACGCAATGATTTTTGACATTTTTTGAACACACAATTTCCAAAATCAATAATTTGACCACTATTTTCAAATAAAATGCAATTTTTACAATATTTTTCGGATTTAACTCCATTTTCAGTATTTTTTTTTGTGCTCAGAATAAAAAAAATCAAAAAAATTTAGCAGTGTTTCTGACGAAAATTCACTCTTTGTTGGAAATAATTCATTTTTTAACAAAAATTGCCCATTTTAAACCAAAAATTCACCTGAATCTCATTCTGAACGCCCGTCTTCGAGGCTCCACCTCCGCCAGCCACCAAAATGTGTCGCGATCCAATTTTCTTCAAACAATACGCCGGAATTCCACTGTCGCCAATCAGTGGCGCCTTTTTCTGGCCGCCACCACCGCCAAAAATTGTCATTTTTCTGCAAAAAAAGCGTGGAGAATAGAGGAAAGGAACACGTGTCTCGTGCGAATAGCACGTAAATCGACACACAGAGGGGGCCGAGAGGAGTCGGAGGGAGACTCGGCCACGGCCATGGGAAGAAATATTGGCGGCAAATCAACCGTTAAAAATGGAAAAAAACAAAAAAAAAAACTTTGAAAAAACGAGAAAATTCATGTCCACAAAAGAAAAGAAAAAGGAAACAAAAAAAAATAATAATTCATAAAATTTCAGCTAGAGACGAAGCCCGTGTTCCTGCTCGGCTCCAGCGAGCATATAGCCAATGAGCGCGTCCCAATCGTCACGGTTTCCAAGCATTGGAGCAACGTTGCGGGCAAATTGGACCAGTGAGAATATCATGGCCATATTGCGCTCGCGGCTCGCCTTGTCAAAAAGTGCGTACAGGTCGAGAGAGCTCGCCGAGAACGGTTCGATCGTAGTGGGTGGTGATGGTGTTGCAGTGGAGGCCGAAGCGATTGATGGGTGTGGCGATAGGGTGGGCTCCGTGTCGAAAATTGGAGAGACTGCAAAAAAAAAAACGTAATAGCAAAAAAATTCGGAAAATGCTCCGATCGATCTGAAATTTGAGAAATAATGGCAAAAATGGTCCCGGACATGACATTCCCAGAAAATTTCATGTCCGGGAACATTATTGCCATTATTTCCCAAATTTTCAGGCCAATCGAAGCATTCTCCTAAATTTCGCTGAATTGTTTGCCGGTTTTATCTATTTGCAATTTTCATATTTTCAGGAAATGTTTGGCTAATAGCCATCGAATTTGGCGGTGTGCCATATGGTTTGGTGCACGTATACGGCAGCTATGTGGCTAATAGTTACGAAAAACGACCAAAATGCAAAATAGCTAATAGCCATTAAATAATTTATTTAACACACATTATTCAATGGCTATTAGCCAAAAATTTCCTTGCAACGGAGTGACACTGCGGGAAAATTTTAATCAATTTTTTGTCAGTTTCATAGAATTTTTTAAATTATCTTATACTCGTCGAATGCATCATCAGCCTCGCTCTACGGCACTTTTCAAATTTCAACAGTGTAGTGCGCCTGCTTTAAAGCGAAAAATCAAATTTTACCTGCAATTCGTCGTGGATACGTCATTTTCCGTTAAAAATAAGTATAAAAACTAGAAATCAAGTTAATCTTGCAAGTGCAACACTGTTTTACAAAAATTTTGCGGTAGAGCGAGGTTGATGATGTATTCGCCGACTATATTATTGGTAGAAAAGCTTCCGCGAAGTGGCGAATACGCAATAGAAATGCAGAAAATGTCAAAAATACTCTCGGGCGTGCTTAAAAAATTTTGGACTGAAATTTTGAATTTGAAAATCAATATTTCCGTCCAAAATTTTCACGTTTTCTGACGGGTAAAAAACGTTTTTTATTTCGTCATGTAAATAAAACAAATATGTTGGAAAATTAAAGACATTTATTCGATTTTCAACGATTCTGAACCAATATTGTGCATTTCACGAACGTTCGAATTTTCCAGCCTGCAAAATCTAATATTTGAGTTATTAAAAGAAAAAAACATAATTATTACAAAGGAAAACGGATTTTAATGAGAAAAAAAAAAATGAAAATAAAATCCATGAAAAATGCGTCAAGGCACCAAAAGTGCTTCAGTAAAATTTGGGCTCCGCCCACATTTGAAATTATGCGGTACCCGTCTTTCTGGTAAAATGCAAACGCGCCCCACCGCACAACTTCTTCTCACCTCCTCCCTGCAATTCTTCCCGTTCAGAATTGCTCTCTGATTCGTGCCGAGTCCGCGGCCCGCAATCAGTAAATTCCATGACATTGTCCTGCTCGTTGGCCCAGGGTGGAATTGCGCTGGCGGCCGGGTTTCTCAAGTGAACCGAATCGGTGTCAGAGTGCATCATTGCACCGCGGCGTTTCGCAATTTGCGATAGCCAAGAAAGTTGTCCGAGCTCGTCACGCCAAATCATGTCCACGAATGGCATTTTCTGCAAACAATTACAGAAAAAATTAGAGTGATGCCCCTCCCCCCAATTACCCCCTTTTCTCCGCCCAAATAAGCGACAACAGTCTTCTTCCGCTCCTCCTCATCAATATTCTTCCACATGACAAGCTGCTCCTCTTCAGACAGTCCCACCACTCCGTGCAACGTGGCAAACACCACATTTGACGGGTATTCCTTGAATCCCGCCTTCTCCGGCATCTCGAAAAGTTGACTGAGTTGCACGTCGACAAAATATTGCGTGTCGAGATCGGCGAGCAGCACCAGAACGTCGCCTTCATTGTGGGCGTGGCCAAGAACCAAGACACGGTAGTAGCGCACTTCAGTGTCTTCACGGTAAATGTAGACGGCCGGCATTCCCGGGCGGACCGGAAAAAAATAGGAGATATTATTATGGATTCATGACGGAGCGACCCGCGTCAAATAGTGTGCAATGCGGTATCGCCACGGACAGTGTTTGCAGACTTGTGGAGATTTACGTAATAATACATAATAATTGCAAGAAAAACAAATATTTCTGGGGAAAAATGGGATTTTCTAGAATTCGCGGCCACACCGGTTTTCTAGGCCAGTGATAACAAACCTCGTGTACTCCTTTTGGAAAAAGTCGTTTAATTTTTTTTGACATAAAATTAGCCAAAAATCATAAATTTTTAAAGCGTGTTTGATATGATATTAGTAAATCACCAATTCAAGAAAAATTTTAGCATATTATGCGTTCACGAAAAAGTGGGACTTACGACGCTCCGATGTTCCGAAGTATTCGCTGCAACACCCAGTCAGCACCAGTCGTTCGTGAACACATAATATTCGCGTTTTTCAAAATAATTACGCAAACACCGATGTCACAATTTTTTTAAATCATAGCAAATAGATAAATGGCTCTGGACGTTTCGAAACTTATTTGCATTTTCATTGAGAGAGCGGTGGCCGATGTTTTGCTCTGATTTCTCTAAACCTCACTCCAAATGCATGTGAAATTTTTTGTTCGATTGGAGCGAGTTATCATCGTTTTATACCGAGTATATTTTTTGGGAATTTAAATCCACTAATATGCCGCAAAAATGCACATAAGTTTCGAAACGTCCAGAGCCAGATAAATAGATGATTACCAGAAGGTTGTTGACGGCTATCGCCGTCAAAAACCTTCTGGATAAGCTTGGGAACGCGCGAGTCTCCGTGATTTTTCTAAGAGTTTTAATGTATGCCAAAGGAACATTGAGTAAGTCTCCAAAATTGAATAAATTAAAAACTAAATGTTTTTCTGTGTGTCTGTCAATATTTTTTTGTATATTGATTGCGAAAAAATATTTCACTAACCTATTCAGTGCAGCAAAAAAACAGTTTTTGTTGTATTCAACCCGATATATTGCGCAAAAACATGGAAAAAAAACTACCGTACTCAGACGTTTTCAAACTGAACACAACTCTTCGGGTCGAGTCCGGCATTTAAATATTCTAATGCGTCTTCCACTATACTCAGTATAAAACGCTGAAAACTCGCTCCAATCGAACAAAGAATTGCGAAAAACTATGGCCACTTTCACAGTAACTCCCCCGTCAGAATTTGACAAAAATCGTCGCATGCACCTAGAGTAGCTCAGTAAAAACCCATTAGTAAACCTATTCTCCTGAACTTTTCAGTTATCTCAGTCCAATGCAAACATGCATTTTGGGCAGTTTAATGCAGAACAATTAATTAAACTTCTCGTTTATTGTCGGCCCGCCAAAATGGTCAAACACGCTACGCTGAACTCAATACTACGTGGATTTTATTTTGGTTTCCAAAATTTTTTTATTTCACGTGTAAATTCAACGTGAAATAAAATAATTTGGAAATCAAAACGAAATCCACGTAGTATTGAGTTCGGCGGAGCGCGTTTGACCGACGTGGCGGGCCGATAATACATTAAATTAAAATAACAGAAATATGTGCGAGATTGACATTGACACATACTAAACAAAAACTGCTTAACAAAAAAAAAGAACCACAGTAAAACTCGAACCACCGACCTCACACACAGCTGTCTGGAGGACAACCACTTGGACACCGCACAGGTTGAATATCACTTTCAATGTGTGCAATCACATTTCGGCCGACCCACAGTTTCCTGTCGGATTTCCTTTAAAATGTAGAAAAGCAAAAAGTGCAGAAGAAAAAAATGTTGACGGGCCTAACAGTAAAGTACCCTTCAAAATAATGATATCAAAATTTGGAAAAGACGGGCATCATCGCGGGGTTCAGGAGACTCAGATTTCCAAATTTGGACCCTTACGGACTTCTGGGGACTGCGCGAGCAGTGCGAACATACCGATGCACAGACAGACTTACACACAGAAAAATTTTATTAGTAATAGTAAAGATCCCTACAGTAGACCCTAGAAAACCCGCAAAAGCACGTTCAAAGCCCCACCTGTCTCTGATCAATTTCCACGGTCTCTTCATCCATATACTCTCTCAGCATCGTCCCAATTCGTTCAATTTTCAATTCCGCCTCGTCCACCTCCTCTTCCCGGGTCACAAGCTGAAGGAATCCACGCGGTGCAATGAACATCACCGGCGTCACAAACTGTCGACCGACGCGCATTCCACGCGTCGTATCCGCCATCCAACGCATATCAGCCTCTAGCGGATCGCGCAGACGATTTCCGGTGAATGCGAGCGTCGACGTGTCAATGGTGGGGTCGACGAGACGGACGAGCATCTCACCGGGCTGCGTGGCGAATACTGAACAAGTCGTAGAAAGTGTTATTGTGAAAATGAGCTCACCTTTGAAGACATCTTTGCTGAAATTGACCAGCTTCTTGTCGTCGTCTGGAAGAGTGTCATAGCCGCAAGTGCCGCGCGATTTCACATAGTCGGCGAGAACTTTCATCGGATTGGGCGGAGTTATGGAACGGGAAGAGAACGAGACGTCAATTGGGCGCATAGCGGGGATTCGGCGAGAACTGGCCGCTGGGGATGGGGCCGAGTCGGAGATTTCTGGAATGGGTGGGCTGTTTTTTGGAATTTTAAATTTTATTAAAATCAATAATTTAGTCCATAGATTTTTGAGAATTTCCTAGAGTATTTTTGAAAATATTTTCCAATGTTTCAGACTAATTTTTAGCATTTTTCGACATTTCCACTCACGCTCCAAACTAGTGTCCTGACTATTAAATCCGTACGAAGAGCGGCCACTGAAATTCGTCACATCCGATTTAGCGGTGGCTGAAATTAGAGCAATGAAATAAAAACATCCCTGATGCTAAAAACCTGGAAAATCCGGTTTCCTCAACGGCTTCTGCTTCTGCTGTACCGGCGAAAGCGGCGCAGCTCCAAAACGCGACGCGATTTCCGCAAACTTCTCCCGCTCGATTTGAGCGGGCGATGGGGGCGGTGGCGGCAGTTGATGATGTTGACCGGCTTGTGAAGTTGCTCGCGAATTCATGCCTCCGCCGAATCCGGGTCCCGACTCGAAGAATCCGTCCGCCATATCTTCTTCTTCCAAAAGGATCTGAAAATAATGGTAAGATTATGGAAAATTCAGTTTAAAAAAAGCAAAAAAATTTAATTAAATGAAATATTTATTGTCAAAAAATAAAATAAAACTGCCACGCCCCTAAAAATGTCTGCCTTGTTTACTTGTTTTTGGAAAAGGGGGCGTGGTCGTTGCTCATCCTTATGGAGCTATTCATTACAGGAAAAAACCACCGATTTTTGTGGTTTTTTTCCCTATGCAAAATCGAGGAAAAAGACAAAAAACTACAATAGCCAGAGATTTTTTGAGGTAAACAACTTATCGTGTCGAGACCGGCCGATGAAATAGTTCGACGAGCCTTTAAATTTCAACCGAATTCCCGAGACCCCACGAAAAGGGGGGAAAGTGTTGAAACGCAGGAACGAAAAGGGGGGGGGGAAAATGGGCACAGTTTGTCTGCAAAAGTGCCGCACGGTTTTTTCTGCATTTTTGGAGAATGAGCAATAGTGTTTTTTTCTGCTTTTTTTTTTGCCTGAATTTAGTACTTTTGGGTATTTATTGTCCATTCGCGACAAATGCAGGTGCGCTCCATTGAACTTCGTACTTTGCGATTTTCATTTTCGTCACCAAATTATTTTTCCTCTTTTTCTTCGATTTTTTGCTAAAATTCTCCGTTTTCTTTGATATTTCTTTGTTAAAATGACTAGTAACAAATAAATTCGTAATATTTTGTGAAAAATGTCCTAATTATTCCCAATTTCAGTTAAAATTCGCCAATTTTCGAAATTTCCGCTGCTTTAAAAATTCTTAAATAATTTATTTGGAAAGCTTTTAGTTCAAATGATTTTATGACGATGTATTTCAATGTATTCTTTCTTTTTAGCACACAATTTTCCTATTTTAATGCGAAATCACCCGAATTTTCGCGAAAAATATTAATTTTCACTAAAATCAATAATTTTGTGGACCTCTCGCAGCTTTTCGGCTCCTTTTCTTTTTTAATCGTTTCTATTTTGTCTCCGCATTCCAAATACCCAAAAATACTAATTTCAGGCAAAAAAAAGCAGAAAAAAACACTATTGCTCATTCTCAAAAAATGCAGAAAAAACCGTGCGGCACTTTTGCAGTCAACTGTGCCCATTTTCCCCCCCTTTTCGTTCCTGCGTTGCAACACTTTCCCCCTTTTTCGTGGGGTCTCGAATTCCCATTGAAAATTAAAGGCGCATTGCATTTTTCCCTGCCGGGTCTCGACGCGATGGGTTTTTTTCCTGGAAAAAAATATGCATGGGGAAAAAACCGCGAAAATCGGTTTTTTTTCCTCCGCTGAATAGGCCCATTATTTTGGAGGATACGGTAGGTCATCGCTTTATTTTTTCAACAATATTTAACTCCACAGATGAAGCGATTCAGTACAGGAAAAACCAATTTTCGTGATTTTTTCCCTGCAGAATTGAGCGAAAAAGACAAAAAAAATACAGTAGTCAGAAGTTTTTGACGTAAATTGACGTAATCGGTTTTTTCCTGCGCTGAATAGGTCCATTAGACAAAATGAGACATTGGGAACGAAGATGGTACGCAGACAATAAAGGTGTCGTGTCATTGGTGGAGCGCTTTACTACTAATTTTTTTTTTCGATTTTAGGCCATAAAATTGAAATTTTGAGACTCTAGGCCATATAATTGAATTATAAAGATTCTAGACCACAAAATTTGAATTTTTTGGGTTTCTAGATCATAAATTTGAATTGTTGGGTTTTTAGGCCATACATTGGAGTTTTTGTGTTTCTAGGCCATCAAAATTAAATTTTTTGGGTTTCTAGGCCATAAAATTGAATGTTTTTGGGTTTTTAGGCCATGAAAATTGAAATTTTTGGATTTTTAGGCCATACAATTGATTTTTTTTTTTGGGTTTTTAGACCATTAAATTGAATTTTTTGAGTTGCAAGGTTATGAAATATGAATTGTGGGGTTTTTAGGCCATAAATTTGAATTTTTGGGTTTCAAGGCCATAAAATATGAGTTGTGTGGTTTTTAGGCCATAAAATGTGTTTTTTGGGTTTCTAGGCCATAAACTTGAACTTTTGAGTTTCTAGGCCATCAAAATGGAATTTTTGGGGGGTTTTTCGACCATAGAAATGAATTTTTTGAGAATTTCGTGTCCGGGAGTATTTTTGGCACTATTTGCCCCATTACAGACCTTTTAGACCATTTTTTTTTTACAAAGTACAAGAAAAAAACCGTTTTTCGCGTTTGTTACCCTATGCAGAATGGCGCAAAAACAACAAAAAATACAGTAGCCGGAGGTTTTTTGACGTAGACAACCCGTTTTTTTTTCGATGCGCCTTTAAAATTAAAGGAGCATTGCATTTTTTAAGGCTGGTCTCGACGCAATGGTTTTTTCCTGGTATACTCGGTATAAAACGCTGATAACTCGCTCCAATCGAACAAAGAATTTCGCATGCATTTGGAGTGAGGTTTAGAGAAATCAGAGCAAAACATCGGCCACGGCTCTCTCAATTTTCTGCACTCTCTCCTCGCCAACGTGGCCGCGTCCACCACTGTGCGAAGGGAGCGCGTTTGCAGCGCTCCGTACTGAGAATAAACAAGTCGCATAGGGTTAAAAAAATTTTTAGGCGCGTGGCCTAAATCACTCCGTGCATTGCGTTACTATTATTTTTCCAACAATACTGTGGAAACAAAAAAGTTGCAGCGCGGTGTTTGCGTACTTTTAAAATTCAAACAAAAATGGGAACAAGTCTCTTCATTTTCCATGCTATTTCTTCCATTGTCATTTAAATTTGAAACGTGGTGCAGTTTTTTTTTGTTTTCCGACAATATTTAAATAATTTCATGATATTCTAACATAGGTATGTTTTTAAAAAAAACCCACATTCGAATCGTCCGACTCGTCGCCGACACTGCTGAACAAGTTTCTGCAAAATTAACTTTTTTAGCATGTTAAATATTTCCCAAAATTTCACACCAATATTCAAAAAGTGGCGTTTCGAAAATTTTTCTGCATTTTGTCGTCGCGGTGTTTGCACACAATCACTTTTTTCAACGGTTTTAGGGAGAATTCGATAAAAACGACAAAATGCAGAACATTTTTTTGAAAAGTCGCACTTTCGAAACGAAATATTTGAGAAACAGAGAAATAAAGTAAAAAAAAAAACAAAAAAAAAAAAAAAAGAAAAAAGTTCAAAAACAAACCCCGACTGAAGCGATCCCTCTGGACAACTCGATGACATTGAGCAATTTAGTTTTGTAGGAACTACTGCAAAAACAAAAAAAAAAATCAATAATAGGCGGCGGGCGCGGTAGATCAAAATTAAAATTTATTTTTAAAACAAAAAAAAATTAGAAAACGTCCAAAATCCAAAAAAATTACACATCAAATTTTTGCATTTAATTTTGAAAAATATTTCTTCAAAGTCGGTTTTCTAGGCCAGCGGCCACACACCTCGTGTACTCCTTTTGGAAAAAAATCTTTTAGTTTTTTTTTTTCCAAGAGGAGTACACGAGGTGTGTGGCCGCTGACCTAAACTTACCCTCCACCTGATTGCGAGCAACAACCGCAACTTCTGGAGCAGAATTCTCTTTCACTTTCTGCTCTTTATCCCCTTTCACACCATCCGAAGCCCCCTCGCCCTCTTCCACATAAACATCACCGCCCTCTTTGAGGCGCCAAAAAACGAGAATACCGGCAAATTCGGGACAGTCGAGCTCTTTGAACAGCTCGCTGAAAAAACTTAATTTCCAGAAGCCAAATATTTCCCAAAGTACCTCTCCGTCATCCTCTTTCCCCACGGCGGCAACGCGTACACGTCCAGGAATTTTTTCTGCAAATCCGCCAGCGTCACAATGAATCGGCCCGGCACTTGCGGGTGCTCTTTTCCAATTTCAGAACGGTATTGGCGGAGCACATCCGCCAGATTTTGCACACGGCCCGCGCTTTTTGGCGGTCCAAGGGCGGTACGGGCTTGGAATCTAGAAAAAAATTTTGCCGATTTCTTTTTTTTTTTTTTAGGAATTATTAAACAGCCAACTCACTGCTGCGCTGTTCCTTTCAAAATGTCGCTAGTTTTGGCCTTCTGACCAGTATATGAACGGAACGACGATCCGTAATTTCCTCTGCCACGCGTCTCACCGTTTCTTTTTCCCGAAAAAAACTGACGCGGCGCGCGTTTCTCCTCTCCGCGATCCGACTGAAGTTTGACCATCTCGACGATATCCTGATTCGCCTCGTTCGCTTTCGGCTGGTAAACGTGTGTGCCGTCAAACTTGCGATTGTGAATGATAGCGTCAGGGCATGCTTGCAGCAGATCGTCTAGGGTACTGAAACCGTACGGCTTTGGGTCCATGACTCTTCCGTCCTCTTCCCTGATAAATGCACGGTGACAATTTAAGTTTAAGACAAATTTTTCGAGCGCCACGTGGATTAGTGCTGCGTTCAAAGTGATAAAGGTGCACCATGGAGAAAAAATCGGCGTCCAAAGTGAAAAGGGAATTTATATTTTTTTTTCCCCCGAATTTAACCGTACCTAAATCGTGGTACTTTTCGACGAAATTGGCAGGTCTCGCCACGATTTGGGTACGGTTACACTATTTTTTTTAAATAGCAATTTTTCTCTTCACTTTGGACACCAATATTTCTGCATCTTTATCCCTTTGAATGTAGCATAGGGTATTAGCTATGGACATATTCACAAAACCGAAAAAAAGAAAAAAATAGAAAAAATTGCGTCGTCGAAGAATGCTCCGATTGACCTGAAATTTTGGGAAATATTGGAAAAAATTATCCTGTACACGCGCAAAAAATTTTGGACCAAAATATCGATTTTTCTGAAAATTTTTAAAATCGATATTTTGAGCCAAAATTTTTTGAGCGTGTACAGGAGAATTTTTTCTAATATTTCTCAAAATTTCAGGTCAATCGGAGAATTCTCCGATTTTTCCCGTAATGTTTTTCTTTTTTTCCGGTTTTGTGAATATGTCCACTAGGTTCCCGTAAAACTTTCAGAGATGGGTAATACTTTGGCGGCGTGGTTTTTACAAAAAACTAGGAAAACTGTTTATTTTCTCGTCAAAAAGCAAATAACAATTATCAGCTAGTGTTGTTTTGTTCCACCCGTCTTCTTTTCGAGTCCAATTTTCTTTTGGGGTCATCCGTCATCCAGAATGGTGTGGATTTTGGCGTTGACTTTGGCGAGATGAACTGGAACAATCATTATAGCAATCTTTCTTATATATATTACGCTATTCAAGTATGTCCGTCTGTTCGCTTTGAAGGGTCAGGTAAAGTTCTCTCGGAGCGATAAAAAACCATCAACTTTGGGAGGAATTGAACTTTGAAGTGCAGATTCGATTTGCAACTCACTAGCCATTACACCAATTGGTACACGTTGCAGAAGAAATATTTTGAACATTAAATGTTCATATCAATTTTACTATTTTTTCCTGTCGCCGATAGGCGCCAGCTCAGGCTTGTATTCGAAATATCAGAAGTCGAAAAAAAATAACAGATTTACAATTAGATAAAACAACAAAACTATTTTTTAAATACACGTTATAAAAAATAAAAAAATAAAAGTTTGTTTGAAAGCGAATTTTCGCGGGCTATTGCTATTTCTCGCATCTCTGCGTCTCCATGTTAACGCGCGTTTTGCTAAACTTGGCAGAACACCACTGTGGAGACTCAGAGAAATGCGATAGGGCGCGTTTTGCCAATTTTTCGGCATTTCTGACAATATTTCGCCGAAAATATACGGCTACGCAGCCAATATAGAAAAAAACTCACAACATTCTCGCCTGAATCTGCGCCACCGACATTGGCTGTTTTTCAGCGACCAAAATCGCCTGAAGCATTATTTTTGGCTTGCGGAGCGGATCCGCCCGTTGCTCGGCAGTCACAGTGATGCATCTAGGAGTCATCTGGAAATATTTTCAGCTTTCTTTTTTTTTTTTTAGAAGCAAGCTCACTCGCACATTGCTCCCAAAGACGTCCTCCATGTCCGGATCGTAGTCTTCGAATAATTTTTCGCTGTCCATATCTGAATTTTTACAAAAATAAATATTCAATTAAAGCGAGAAAAACCAAAAATTAATAATTTTCGAAAAAAAAAATAAACATTTTCCACGTGTAACCAAAATCTGGATAATCGTGGCGAGACCCTAGTCATGAAAGCTGAACATGCGCCTTTAAAGATTACAGTAATTTTTCTAAAAATTTCGAATATTCCGAATGAAAATTTTAAATTTTAATATCGCAACAAAAATAATGTATTGAAAAAAAATTAATTAACGCAAATTTATAGCGAAAAATGCAAAAAAATTGTGAAAAATGGCAAAAAAATTGTGAAAAATGGCAAAAATTAAAAATTAAATCTTACTGTATGATTTAAAGGCGCATACCCGCAGAATGTATTTTCGATAAAGCGCGAATTTTTTTTTTGGAATTTCCAGATTTTCAGATTTCCAGCATCCTTCCTCGTATGTTTTTAACTGAAATTTATCATTCTAACACTAAAATTTCAGAAATTTCCAGCCAAAATCCGGTTGAAAATGGACTGGGTGCATTGCAACTATTGCGGCACCAAGCCGACACAAATAAAAATGTTTTTGACGTTTTGCGGTCACGTTTTCTGTCAAAACTGCGTTGCGAAAGGTGAGTTGAACAAGAATTTCTCTAAACAACCACTAAATTTCCAGCTAAATCCCGACAAAATTGCCACGTGTGTCAAAAACCGCTGAAAACCGCCGAGATTAACAAGAATATGAGCCCCGAGTGCATGGTTAGCTGGTCTTGGTGTCAAAAATGTGTACTTTTTGTCAGGATTTTTTCAAAGATGTCCGGCAAATTGCAACCGAGGCGGTGGCCGAGTTGAAGCACGTGGTGAAATTTCAGCAAGCTCAACGCGAATTTTTTTGGAAAGTCAAATATTCACAGGTAGTATTTAAATAATTTTTAAATATTCATTTATTGCAAAGAAAAAATGGTCATATCAAGAAAACACGATTTACGGGGTGATTAGACCCAAAAATCAATAATTTGTTGCCCAAAAATGTGAAATTGACGAAATTATCGATTTTTCTTCTAAACCTAAAATAATCAATACTAAAACTTCAGTAAATTAGAAAAAAAAACTGATAAACGTGCAAAAATAATGTGCAATTTTGGGACAAAAAAGAAGAAAAACCACAAGTGCGCGCTGTTGCAAAAAGGGGCGTGGCCATTGCTCATCCTCAAATGTTTTATTTTTCCAGGCAAAGCGAGAAACGGAAATGTTCAACGAGGCGCGCAACAAACATCAAAAAGCACTGCAAGAAGTCGAGTATGTGATTTTTTTTTGTTTCTTGTCCACGCGAATGTGCGCTCTGCTGGACACGCGACGCGCGCGAAGAAATTCCTGGCAGCGTGCCAAAATATGCGAAGCACAATCGCAGCGCGTACTGCCGTTTTTTTTTCAGTGGAAATTTATCGATGTTTCTGTATTTTTAAATTTTTTTTCTTGTTTTTAATTTATTTATTTCAGTGTCTCATCCTGGCTGGAAAATTGTAGAGTTCTCTCGAGGAATTGCAGGAAAACTTGCGGAAAAGATTACAAACGACTAAAAATTTAATTGTTTTAAATTGTTGTGATAAAAATAATTGAATAAATTTGTTGGAATTGAATGATAATTATGGGGTTATTCACGAAATAGCAAAAATATGAGGAAAAGCTCGTAGAATGCTCCCAGAACTTTGAGAAATAATGTCAAAAATAGTCCCGAACATGAGGTGCTTATCGATTTTTCTGAAAAAAACGTTTTCAAAATTGAATATTTCGCTCCAAAATTTTTTGAGCGTGCGAGGGAGTGTTTTGACATTATTTCCCCAAGATCGGAGAGTTTTTCCCTTATTTTTTGTTTTTTTTTCTGGATAACCCCATAAACGGTTTCGCAATTTTATCCAGGTCTAACTAGACTTTAAAAGTGGCCAGACCCAAAAATTGTCTGTTTTTAAGTCTAGCCAGCCCAGGAAAAAATTGTGAAAGCGTTTTCGCATATGGTGCACGCTTTTTTGCAACTGAAAAACGTTTGGCACGAAAATAAAGGAATTTCAACAATAATTAGTGGAAAATTCTCTGAAACTTTGGGAAATAATGTCAAAAATACTCCCGGATATGACATGCTCAAAACATTTTGGAGTGAAATATTGGATTTTAAATTCAATATTTCAGTCAAAAAAGACATTATTTCCCAAAGTTTCAGAGCATTTTCTCCTAATTTTTGTCAAAATTCCCTTATTTTCGTGACAACTGTGTGTCAGTTGCAAAAAAAGCGTGCGACACAGGCGGATTCCGTTTTCATGATATGGCGAGCTGGGCTTGAAAGGTGGCAAGTTTCAGGCAATGTGTTAAAACCTACCTAAAGGCAAACACGCTCTGTCGCATTTTTCTGCGTCTCACCAATGGCATTATGTCATATTTAAGTGCGTGCAAAAGTAGAGACGCAATTTAAGTGTTATGTTTCTGCGCAGCAGGCTTGTTGTTTTTCAAAAAACGTATTCATTTTTTTATTTTCATATTTCGTAACGTTTCATTAAATTTTTTGTTTTCAGAAGACGAAAATTGCAATTTTCCGAAGACAAAGAGAGGTTAAAAACGGCAAGCGATCAAAAAAAGGAGTTGACGGAAAAGTGTTTATTTTTCTTTTTTTCCGCAAAAAAACCTGAAAAAATTTCTTCCAGATTCCACTCGCTGCACCAGGAACTTTCTCGCAAAAAGCGAAACTTTGTCCCGCCTTTGTCCAGCCGATCTCGCACCGAACCGCCCGTATCGAAGACGCAACGGTTTCTTCCACCGTGCTCATTATCCCGAAAATCCAGCTTCGAACCGCCCACGCCACGCGATCAGTCGACGTCGAAAATTGTGACGAGCACGCCGATTACTGATGTGAGCAAACGATTATTACTCCTCTCAGTACGGAGCGCTGCAAATTCGCTCTCTTCTCAGTGCTGGACGCGGCCATGTTGGCGACGATTTTTCGCTCTGATTTCTCTGAATCTCACTCCAAATGCATGCGAAATTCATTGTTCGATTGGAGCGAGTTTGCAGCGTTTTATACCGAGTATATCGTCTCTCTCTCTTTCAAGGAATATCGACACGAAATTGGACACAGCTGAATGAGTGCTACCGTAATATGCATTTCCATTCAACGAGAGTGTTTCAACTGTGTCAAAATTTTTCGTGTAGATATTCCTCGTTGGAGAACGGTCATTTTACAGGATTTTCTTGAAAAATTTCCAATTTTTTTTATTTCCAGATTGCCCACGCGCGTCGTGACTACATGAATCGAATGTTCACCGCCGGTGGCGAATATCCGTCGCCGATTCCGAAAATTTGAAATTTTTCTTAATAATAGAGATAGAGCCATTTTATTTTATTTTATTGCCTTCCTTTCAGAGTTTTATTTGCCTTTTTGAACTTTTTTTTGTTGTTTACAATCAATCTTGTGTCATTCATTCCCCACCGTTTTTTTTTATTTATTTATGATTTATTTCATTTCGTGTAAGTGTATAAACTGTTACAATTTTTTTTGGAAGTGTCGATGAAAACATTTTTCATGATTTTTGAGAGAAAAAAAGGAAAATATTGTTGGTGGCTTGTTAAATTTTGTGTCAAAAATTATGTAAAACGGTGAAAAATTGGCTCTCGGAAGAAGACAAGATTTCGAAATTTTGTCTGAATTTTGTCGTGACAAAACCGGAGAAAACCACAAAATCGGATAAAAAATGACAAACCGAGGAAGAGGCTCCGCCCCCTTTTGCAACTGCTGCACGATGTTTTGTACTGGAAGTGTTGAAAATAAATATCAATGCAACTTTTCCCGGTTTTGCCAGGGTCTCGAATTTTCCTTGACAAGCTTTTAAAAATGATTTTGTGCAAACACCGCGACGACAAAATGCAGAAAAATTTTCGAAACGCCCGAAAGCCAAAAAATTGGAGAAACTATGATAATTTGCATAGCACCTACGCCAATCTCTCGTGCATAATAACGAAAATTGAAAAAAAAAAAAAGTGCGACACTTGGCAATTGGCTCCGCCCATTTTCTCCCAAATTGTGCAAAATGCCAGAAATCGAGAAAAAAAAGCAGAAAATTGTGCAAAAATGCAGAAAACTGGGCAAAAAAGTCACAAATCAAGAAAAAATGCAAAAAATTGTGCAAAAATGCCAGAAATCGAGAAAAAATTGCCAAAAATTGTGCAAAAATGCAGAAAATTGCGCAAAAATGCCAGAAATTGCGCAAAAATGCTGAAAATTGTGCAAAAATACCAGAAATCGAGAAAAAAATGCTGAAAATTGTGCGAAAATGCCAAAAATTGTGCAAAAATGCAGAAAATTGTGAAAAAAAGCAGAAAATTGTGCAAAAATGCCAGAAATCGAGAAAAAATGCAGAAAATTGTGAAAAAAATGCAGAAAATTGTGCGAAAATGCCAGAAATCGAGAAAAAATTGCGGAAAATTGTGCAAAAATTCAAAAAATCGAGAAAAAAATGCAGAAAATTGCGCGAAAATTCCAAAAATTGTGCAAAAAAGTCACAAATAAAGAAAAAAAATGCAGAAAATTGTGAAAAAATGCCAAAAATTGTGCAAAAATGCCAAAAATCGAGAAAAAAAATGCAGAAAATTGTGCAAAAATGCCAGAAATCGAGAAAAAAAATGCAGAAAATTGCGCGAAAATTCCAAAAATTGTGCAAAAAAGTCACAAATAAAGAAAAAAAATGCAGAAAATTGTGAAAAAATGCCAAAAATGCCAAAAATTGTGCAAAATGCCAAAAATCGAGAAAAAATGCAGAAAATTGCGCGAAAATTCAAAAATATGTGAAAAAATGCCAGAAATCAAGAAAAAAATGCAGAAAATTGTGCAAAAATGCCAGAAATCGAGAAAAATGCAGAAAATTGTGCAAAAATGCCAGAAATCGAGGAAAATGCCAAAAATTGTGCAAAAATTCAAAAAATCGAGAAAAAAATGCAGAAAATTGTGAAAAAATGCTGAAAATTGTGCAAAAATACCAGAAATCGAGAAAAAAAATGCTGAAAATTGTGCAAAAATGCCAAAAATTGTGCAAAAATGCCAAAAATCGAGAAAAAAAATGCAGAAAATTGTGCAAAAATGCCAGAAATCGAGAAAAAAATGCAGAAAATTGCGCGAAAATTCCAAAAATTGTGAAAAAATGCCAGAAATCGAGAAAAAAATGCAGATTTTTTCGAAAAAATGTCATAAATGGTCTCTGAGACGTTTCGAAACCTTCCACTTTGAAACTGGGACGTTGCGAAACGTCCCAGAGTCTTCATTTCCCACAATTTCAGATCTATTTTCCTGCATTTCTACACCTAGAACACATGGGAAAAATATTTAATAAAATCTACACATTTCTGCGATCTATACCGATCTATATTATGTGACAAGTATGGTTGCGCGTATAAAATTGGTCAAAAATGGGCGTGGCCTACTACATATGTGTCATTTCTCGATTTATTTGCCACCAAAAACATTCACACCCAAAAATGTCCCCAAACTGTCTTCAAAATGGTCCTTCCCCGGCTGTTGCGTCTCCCAAATTCGCACCATCTCTCGCGTGTATCGCCGAAGAGGAGCCAAAACTGGCGGGTTTCCGGCGGATTACTGTACCAGCGAGTGTGACGTCACCTAGTGAATTTCACGTGCAAATTCCCCTCTTCGATATTAACATTTATGCGCCCGAGCCGGAACCGGCTAGGCGGCCGCTGAGCTCTAGTTATCAGAGGTTGTTGGCCGAGATGGACCGGTATATTAAGGGCGAGAAGCAATGCGCGAAATATAAGGAAATGGTGGGTTTTTTATTTATTTATTTCTTTTTGTGGCTTATTTATTGTTGACCCGACCCGACCCGCCGCGACGGTCAAACGCGCTCCACTGAACTTTGTACTTTTTGATTTTTTTTTTCTTGTTATTTCTTTGTAAAATTGACAGATTGTCACGAAATATTATAAATCTACGAAGAATTTATGCAAAAAATCGATAAAAAACCGACAAAACCCGCGAGTTCAGTGGAGCGCACTTTTTTGTTTTGCATCATTTTAAATATCCAATTTACAGGCAAAATCGCTGCGGAAAAAAGTGTCCATCGAGCAGGCGGAACAGTGGCGAATTTCGGTTGGTTTCTTCATTTCTTTTTTGTTCCGAGAATTACGATTTTAAGCTCACCTTTTCATGTTTCAGACCCAAAAATTCACCGACCGTGACTGGTATTGGTATTCGGTGCAAACTGGCAATTATCGTGACGAGACTATTGCGGAGAATGCGAAAAATTATGCGACCGTGGAGAAGGAAAAATGCGAAGACACAGAGACATGCGAAGACGGATTTGATCTAAATGCCGATTTTTAAAAATTCTATCACATTTTTTTACCCCGTCAACATTGCCATACTGTGTTTTTTTCATAATTTAAATATGTTTTTTCAGTAATTAATAATAAAAATGTCATCCTTATATAATTTTCTTCTTTTTTCGCACCACCGCTTACTGCAAACGACGCACAATGGATTTGAAATGTGGGCGGAGCCAAAGCAAGCGCGCTCCACTGGATTTTACGAAATTCAATTCATGTTTTTCGGGAAAAAAAGGCATGAAAAATGTTTTTTTTTTCCAAAATGTGGTTTTGACGAATAAAAGTTGAAGTTTTTAGAATTTTTTTTCATCCTAGGGTGTCATATTTGGTTTAGTGACTATTCCGATATTATCGCTTTTAGCATCAACGCCATTCTAGGCATGAGTTTTTTTTTTACAAACAGAAGACTTGAATTTTACAAAAAATACACATCGAAAAAACGGCAAGCCGGGGTTTTCAAGCAATCATTATGGATTCGTGACGTAGCGACACGTTGCTGCAAGTTGTGAGCCAGCAAAATGAAAATTTGCAAAAAAATGTTTTCTCTCTCGCCACCAAAAGCTGAATCGTGGCGAGACCTCAGGCCGTATTCATGAACATTTACCGTACGGTAAATGAAAAAGTAAATGGGTTTTCCGAGGGAAATAATAAGTTTCGCTATTCCTAAAACAATTCACGGATCGTTTGTAGTGTCATGAACCCGTGCACATTGCAGATTTTATATTTTCTGTCAAAAATATAATTTACCATTTCCATTTACCGTACGGTAAATGTTCATGAATACGGCCTCTCCATAAAATTGTTTTTTCCCATAACCAAAAAGTTTATTCTGCAAAAAACCCCAAAAACATGCTAAAATCGATAATATCCGAATAGTCACTGTACCTAATGTGACCCGCTTAGGCTTAAAACATTTCTAAAAACCGCAGCTTTAATTTAATTGGAGCACATATTGGAAAAAATTCATTTTTTAATGTTTTTTATTACCGAAAAACATGAAAAAACGTCACAAAATTTGAATTTCGCGCAAAATCCAGTGGAGCGCGTTTGCTTAAGCTCCGCTCTCATTTGAAATCCTAGACACCGTGTTGCGCGGTAAAATCGGTTGAGAAATAAAAATGTTATTATCGATTTGCTGGAAATAAGTGAAAATTCATGAATTTTTGCAGATTTTCCTCGAGTTTTCTCGATTTATCAATCTAATTGTTAAATAAATAATGCATTATTTAAAAACATTAAAAAACATCAAAAATAGGCAAAAAAGTAACAATTAAAGCGAAAATAAATCTGTACGCAAACACTAAGTGCCTATTTCGCAATTGCCCACCTCCCCTGGGCCAGGATCCATGAAACAAGGGCCGAATCTATGAAACTGGAAAATGAAATTTGGAAATTGATGAATTTTGTATGTTGGTGGTGAGAGACGCAGAGTAACAGAGATGCCCATTTTCCGGAAAATGCCGTTTTCCTGTTTTATGGAACCCAGCTCAGGAAAATGGCTTTGTCTGTGTAAGTATGTATCTGCGTCTCTCACTACAATCATACAAAGTTCATCAATTTCCTAATTTCATTTTCTAGTTTCATGAATCCGTCCTCTGTTCTCATAGTTTTCATCCCAAACCGTAAACGTAGGTAAATACATAAATGCGATCGCTGTGATTGCAAACCACAAACCAAACCGGAAACTAGCCACCAATTTGGTCCTCCCATTTGTCCCGCCGAATAAACACATGAATCGGAAAAGGGTGCCCATTATTTTGGCACTTGCCTCCTTGCCTCCTTCCGGACGACTTTTCATGCCAGTTCTCCTCATCCGAAAAGACGCCAAATGTGGACTTTTTTCATTCTACCTCTACTTTCTTCAGCGCTCGGCTACGATACAAATGAATTGGCGGTAAGGATTTGAGAAAATCGCTGAAATTTGGCGCCGTTTTCCATTTTAATGACTTTTTTTAATTGAAAATTTGAAAAAAAAAAACATAGCGTTTGCTCACCAGGCACAATTTTTGTTTTTCAAAGTTTGTCATAAAATAAAGTAAAGGCTTTAAAAGTGTGATAAATCAGCTCGATCGCATCACTTTAAGCTCATTTGCACTGCCTTTCATTGTTATTGCTTAAACGATCGAAAAATGTTGAAATCAAGATCCACGGTGTCCCGGACGCTAGTAATAACTGCTGGCGCATCTCTCTTCTCTCTCCCTCACCACAGCAGCGCAGCTATTTTTTCAACGGGAATTTGTTTCTTTTTTGATTTTCAGCAAAACTAGACCACTTTTTGAAAATCTGTCATTAAAATATATTCTTCAGGTCAAATTCTTCATTTTTATTACAAAAACCACACGATTGGTGCAGAATTGACGGAGGAGATGCATTAAAAAAAATTAATACAGAATTTTACTAAAAACTTAATTTTCTGCAACATAATAATGCATTTTAAATGTCTCCCTTGTGCAGAATTTTCTCGCGAACATTTTAATACCACGACCAGCTCGAAACGTGCGAATTCGGTTTTTTTTCTCGATGTTTCAACATTTTAAAATGCATCTCCTCCGTCAATTCTGCACCAATCGTGGTGTTTTTGTAATAAAAATGAAGCATTTGATCTGAAGAATATATTTTATTGACAGATTTTCAAAAAGTGGTCTAGTTTTGCTGAAAATCAAAAAAGAAACAAATTACCGTTGAAAAAATAGATGCGCTGCGTTGGTGAGTAAGAGAGAAGAGAGTGCAGACAGTTGAAGACTTTTTTCCACTTTGGGATACCGTGTAGATCTATTATCGGCCCGCCATGTCGGTCAAACGCGCTCCTCTGAACTCAATACTACGTGGATTTCATTTTGGTTTCCAAATCATTTCATTTCACGTTGAATTCACACGTTAAATGAAATAATTTGGAAACCAAAATAAAATCCACGTAGTATTGAGTTCAGCGGAGCGCGTTTGACCATTTTGGCGGGCCGACAATATTTATTATGTAAATTAAGTAATTAATGACACAAAAAGAGGGGCAAACCATGGCAAAAACAAAACAATCAAATACAATTACAATTACTCGTTTGGCAATCGGCTTCTCACGGTTCTTCTTCCTCTTCATGTTCCTCTCCTTTGACTCCATTTTTCCCAGAATTTCATTGCTAATAATCGTAAAAGCCTTAACCGCAGCATTCTCCATTGTGGTCCCATCATTCTCAGACTTATCGAACAGTTCCAACTATCTCGCGTTCTGCTTTGCCGAGTACTGTCCAAACAGCTTCCATCGCGGATGATCGTTTAACTTCACACCCTTCCGCAAATTGCGCACCATCATCTCTCGTTTAAACGCCATTCGCTTCTCGACTCGTGAGCAGCCTCCCGAAACCTTTTCCATCAGAATCAGAGTGTTTTCACACTGTTCCTTCTTGGCACGGTGCACTTGGTTTGCCGCCTCCATCTCTGGAGACTCGTCGCAGTATTGGCACTCGTTGAGCACCTCGTACCACGATTGGTGCTCTTTCTTGACTCTCACAGCGGAAGGGTACTCGCGCTCCAGCACTTGTTGGCATACCATATCAAAATCTTCCTGTACATTTGTAGATTTTTTGATCGTTGACAGCATGTGCCGGAAGGGCATTCGACCAGCTTGGTATGGGGCACGTAGAGGTAGTTTTCGGGGCCTGTAACAATTCTTGTTTTTAAAAGCGCCTACATAGATTGGTATAACTGAAAGTGTAGCTTTATTGCTTTCATCAAAAATTGACTCATTTCAGCAGCTGCTCATAAACTTTGAAAATAGCCAATTATCTTCCCACGAAATATATCGAAGCGCTTTTTCGACACAGTTGAAAAAATGAGTGCGACCGTAATCCGTCCATCCGTTTAAAAATGTAATGGGGATAATCACAAAACCAGCAAAAAAAAAATCAGTGAAAATTCGGAGAATTCTCCGATCGGTCTGAAACTTTGAGAGATCATTTAAAAAATACTCTCGGACATTCCCTGAAAATTTCATACCAAAATATCGATTTTTATTTCTGAAAATTTTCAAAATCGATATTTTGCTCTGAAATTTTCAGGGAATGACCGGAAGTATTTTTTAAATTATTTCCCAAAGTTTCAGATCGATCGGAGCATTCTCCGAATTTTCGCTGAATTTTTTGCTGGTTCTGTGAATAACCCCAAAAACACTTATTAATGGATTACGGTCGCACTCATTTCAACTGTGTCATAAAATGCACTCCGAGATATTTCGTGGGAAGAAAATTGGCTAGTTTCAAAGTTTATGAACAGCGCAACAGGCTTGAAACCAAATAAAAAGTTAAAACTCACGGAGCCAAAACTGAACAGCAGCCTCCAGGTCCATCTCGCTTCTCTTGTTGAACGACATTCTTCGAATAGTTAGCAGACAATTTTTTTGCAAGCATGCTACTTATCAATCCTTATCGTACCATGGTCAAAAATGGGCGGAGCTTATCGATTTATAGATTTTTCTCTGTTCGGGAACTTCTTATTCACACTTTTGTGCATAAAACACGCAAGTGCCAAGTTTAGAATATATAAATAGAATATAGATTTATTGAAATCAAAAATAGAGAACAGAATGAAAAAAGATAAAAACCATCTCCTTCCAGAACGAACCGCTCCAATGCAATTATTGTGTGCACTCTCGGAAGAATAAGGACGTTTCAGAGGGCGTAAAACACGAGCCAGATTGCATGAATCATTTGAAATTCTTGTCGAGACCCGATTTGAGGAGGACGTGCACACCAACAGAGAAATATTGCGTGGTAAATATGTATAATGGGTCGCTCTCTCAATTTTCTGCACTCTCTCACCGTTTTTAGTTGTTCTGATGGAGCGCATTCGCAGTGCCCCGTGTAATGCATATCAATGTTAAAATGACTCGTAAAATCAGTTTTTCAGCCTATTTTTAGCAGCATTTTCGTCCTATTATTGGCCTGTTTTGGAGAAATTGCTTTAAAATGTTTTTAAATACGAGTATCCCATTAAAATCGCAACGCACCAAACAATGATAACACTTATTCCAAAAGGAGTACACGAGGTGTGGCCTAGAAAACCGGGTGCCCGCCAATTCAAATTTCTTTTTTTTTGCCGAGCGAGAAAAAATACATTTCCAGACAACCGTCACCAACCTGAACGGATTCTTCATCGAGGTGGACCGTGACTGTGCGGAGAGCTGTGAACAAGGATGCGATCAGCACGGATACGGTCTTTTTCACACCGAATGCACCAGATGTTGTCAGGAACCGTTGTGCAACGAGGCCGACGGAGCGCACTTTTACACACCGTTGTCGGCGAATAATTGTGGCATTTTTGGAGTGTTTTTTATGGTTTTGGCTCATTTTTTGAGGGCATTTTGACGTGTACGGGGTTTTTATTAGTCTTTTCTCATCTGCACGTTTGGCGGGGCACAGCTGAAATGAGAGTGATCGTGATCCATTAACATTACATTTCTTAACGCCGGGTCTCGACGCGATGGTATTTTTCCTGGTAAACACTTTAAAAAAGGGTTTAAAAAACGCAAAAAAACGGTATTTTTTCCTACGCTGGATAGGTCCAGGTCCATAAAAATTATTTGAATTATTGATTACGGTAGCACTCATTTCAGCTGTGCTGTGCCGGGTCTTGTTGAATTTATTCTACTCATGGAAGAGTTTGTTTCACATTTTCTAGGCCACAACTGTCACCAGGAGCTCCATTGAACCCAAAAATCTATTTTTCGCTCATCTCTGATTGGGATTCAGTAAACGCGCTCCATTGAACTTTGATTTTTGTGTTAAAAACGGCATTTTTCTGTCATTAAAATAGAAATTCATGATTTTTTTTCTCCCTGGTTCATTTTTGCAAAGAAAATCAGAGAAAAATAAATGTTCAATGAAGCACGTTGGACCATTCCCTAGCCTTCTCCTTTCCGCCAGATGTCGTTGTTTGAAATACCGCGCAATTTGTTGACAACAACGCTCCGAAATTACGCATTTTCCCGTGGTTTAGTGTGCATCAAAACGATTTTTTTTTTGAAATTTCATTTTTTTTTTCGCGTTTTTAGCCGAAATTTCGCCTTTAGCCTTCCGCTTTCCGCCTAACCTGATTTGTGGCTAAAAACACGGAGAAAAAGTTAAAATTCCCAGAAAAAATTTAAAAAAATCGTTTGGATTCACGCTAAACACCGGGAAAACTCGTAATTTCGGAACATCGTTGCCAATAAGATTGGCGGTATTTCAAAAAATTAAATTTGACGGAAGGCTAGGGGATGGTCAAACGCGCTCCATTAAACTGGGCTGCGCTGCGCGGCGGAAAGCGGGTTCGATGGAGGCACAACTCTATTTCTTTTTGGTATTCTTTGTTTTTTTGTGTGTAAAAACAAATAAAAAGACACTATTTTGTATGGTTTTTACGATTTTAACGATTACATATAAATGGCTGTACATAAATACACCACCACACCTCATAAAAATCGGTGCTACTTCGGAATAGAACTGCCTGAAATGCAGCTGTACTGACTCAGAAAAGCTAGAACAGCTCGTTTTTCCTGTACACCTCCATTCCAGGTAGTTCTATTCCGCTATATTATGGATGCGTGGCGTGCGTGCCATGTTATGCGTCAGCAAATGTTGGGTCTCGCCACGATTCAGCTCTTGGCGGCCAGAGAGGAAACAATTTTTTGCAATTTTTTTTTATTTGACTGGCGCACAACTTGCAACAAATCAGAAGCCGTTCTTCACGTTCGCCAACTCAACGCGTTGAATATTCATCTATTCCACGTGTTTTTGCGCGCCCATCATCATTATTATTTCATTATTTATTTGAAACCAGTGAACGAACACCCGCAAACAAACACACATGCACGACACATTTTACTCCCGTATTTTGCTTTTCTATTTGGACGCGGCAAAAAAAAAAAAATGTTTTTTCATGTTTTTCTTTTCCGGTTTTGTTTTTATACGTTCCTTCTAGAAGTCACTTTTTGAAAAAATGAACAAATATTGTCGGCCCGCCAAAATGGTCAAACGCGATTTTCATTTTGGTTTCCAAGTTAATGAAATAATTTGGAGACCAAGATGAAAATCGCATAGCGTTCGACAATATCTGGCGAACATGTGATAAATGCATTTTTTTTTCCTTTTAGTTTCCGTTCAAAATTCAAAAATGAACAAAAAGTGACAAAGTGAAAAAGAGAGACAGAGAGAGAGAGAGATAGGGAGCAGATGAAATTTGAAACTTTTTGTTTCAATCAAAAATAGAAAAAAAAGTATTATTTTTAACGTAGATGTTGTCTGGAAAAATTGGAAAACGTTCAGTTTTTTTTTGGAAATTTAAAACTTTTGTTTTTTTTTTTAATTTACAGATATTTTTCCAATGTTTTTGCAAAAAACTGTCATCTGAAATTTTGGGAAATAAGGGAAAAACAATCACGTACAGGCTCACAGAACTTTGGACTAAAATATCGATTTAAAAAATTGATTTTTTAAAGAAATTTTTAAAAATCAATATTTCGGTCAAAAATTTTAGAGCATGTCCGTGAGTATTTTTCCTTTATTTACCAAAATTTCAGGTCAATCGGAGCATTTTCCGAGTTTTCCTTAGCCTAAAAAGGTAATTTACCAGTATAGCCCCCAGCTCATACCAGTATCGCCCCCCCCCCCTCCCATTCTTTTCTTTTTCTTGCGAATTCGGTCAGTGTTCCATATCATTATCGTCCCCCATTATATCAGAATAGCCCCCATATATCAGAATAGCAAAAAAACAATAGAAAACTTCAAAAAAGTCTGCATTCACCGTTCTGTCTGCGTATCTTCAAATATCAATGTGTTCGCGTGGTCGCGCACAAATAAGTGGGCGGAGTCTCGCGTTCTCATGTCGCAACTCGATTGAAAACACAATATACCACCGAAAAATACCACTAAAGTTTCAAAACTTTCCAGTTTCGAATCGTCCTAGCTTCGCGCAACTTTATTCATTTTTTGTGATTAAAATGATCGAATTATTCACAAAAAATTGGCTCCGCCCACGTTTCTCCCTTTTTGTTCCAGCAATTTTTTTTGCCAAATTTCAGCCAATAAAGTTTCGTCACCCCTTTTATGACCATTTTCCCATGTTGTGTTTACTATAAATTATTGGGACCAAAAAAAAGAAAGAACAGCTTATGCTCAATTTTTATGCAAGAGAACTGGCGTTGCGTTCTTTTTTTTTTTTTTTTTTGGTGGGCCACAAATGTACCAGAATTGCTAAATGACGTGGCAACACGCGAAAAAACGGAAATCCGGATGTAAAAAGAAACAAAAAAAAGGCGTTTTTTTTTTGGCAAATTCTAAAAAAATCGGATTTTAGATAGATTTATGGCGGATTTTCCCACACACACACATCCGTCACATGTTTTAGGCTCTTTTTGGCCACAAAAAACTGAAATTTTCAGAATAAAAAAAATTAAATTTTTGTCTATTCTGTGAGACAAAGAGAAAACTAGTGTAAGAAGAAAAGCGAGAAGGAGGAGGAGTAATTCGATCTTTCTCTCTTCGTTTTACACGCCAAAAAAGGCGAGAAATCGCGCTGCTCAAATCTCGCATTTCTTCTTTTTCTCACTTGCCACCTCTTCGTTAGTAGTTTGCTATTTTTGAGGTCCGTACGAGTTTCAGAATTGCTTTTTTTTTGTTTTGTATTTGTTTTGTATTGTCTTTTAAATCGAGTTGGATCATTAAAAAAAAAATGAAATCCCGCCCACTCAAACACAGTGCTATTTGAAGAGACGCAGACAAAACGGTGTTTGCGGGCTCATGTTTTCATGATGCAACTCGATTGGAAAAAGAATAAGTTCAAAAAATTCTCCTTTTAATAAAAATTCTATTCTGCAAACACCGTCAGGTGACACGCTCACGCGAAAATGCGGACAAGGCAAATTTTCACATGCGACACTGTTTTTCCTGCATTTTATAGCAAGGGGCGGAGCTTGTTCCCCGGTTTTGTCAGAGTCTCAAAAAAATCGGGGAACAAGCTCCGCCCCTTTTGCAAGTCTGTTCAGAAACTGGTTTTTTTTTTTGCTTGTCAGCAAAAGTTTAAAATTTTGATTTGCGATTTCCGCAATTGCGCGTGAGCGCGTCAGTTTTCCTCAATTTTCTAGTTTTCCCCAGTTTTCCCACGCTCACAAAAAATGGGCGGAGCTTGCACCAGTTTCCAATACGAGTCTGCAAACACCGAGGCCAACATTTTTATTATCAGTTCAATACTCTTGCCGGCTACAGTAAGCAATGACGAAACTCCGCCCGCTCAGGTTTTCAACTGAACGCATTGAGTGTCTGCGGTTATTATAAAACTTGCGCGGGAGCATATGGTAACCGGCAAGAATATTAAGCGGATAATAACAAGACATTTGGCAAAACCGTAACGTAAACTCTTTAAATTTCTGAAAATGCCATGAAAAATGCAAAATATTAGGTGAAAAACTTTGTGCCCGGAAGTTGGAAATTTGAGACGGTCGGTCTTTCTTCCGGCGAAACATTTCGATGGGTCAGGGCAAAGAATGAAGAGGAAGTGGGCGGTTTTTAACGAATTTTTATTTAAAAAATTGAGAGTGGTGTAAATTTGTGACCGATGCACATTATTTGACCCACAAACGGCTTTAATAAATTGAAAATGTGTAATTGAGCTCAAAAATTATCATTTTGTTCCAAGTTTTGAACAATGCACTGTATTTGACGCGCAAACTCGAAAAACCAACTAAAATTTTGAAAAGGAGTGAACTGATATATTTAAAAAAAACATTGCCCTGCATAAAAATAGTAAATAGTGTGTTCTAAAAATGGCGGCGTAATGTTTTTAGAAAAATGAGAAAGTCCTCATCAGAAACGAGAAAAGTGCGAAAAAGGACGACACCAATTAACTTTTGGTGAGCTCAAAGAGCTCCAAGACTTTTCCTTTTTACGCTATTTTTCACCCGTGAGGTTTTCGAAGCAAAATTGTGTAATTTTTCGCGTTTTTTCGCGTCAAATTGGTTACGGTAAGTTCTGTATTTTACAAAAACTTTAACTCTGCCACGTTGACGAGAAAAAAATCGAAAAATTACAAAATTTCAGTTCGTTAACCCCGCGGGTGAAAAACAGCGCAAAATGAAAAGTCTTGGAGCTTTTTGAGCTCACCAAAAGTTAATTGGTGTCGTCCTTTTTCGCACTTTTCCCATTTCAGATCCGCACGTTTTCTCACTCTTTTTTCAATTTTCTCCTTTTCTAAAAAAACATTACGCCGCCATTTTTAGAACACACTATTTACTATTTTTATGCAAAGATATTTTGTTCACTCCTTTTCAAAATTTTAGTTGATTTTTCGAGTTTGCGCGTCAAATACAGTGCATTGTTTGAAAATTGTGGCAAAATGATAATTTTTGAGCTTAATTACACATTTTTGTTTGTTTAATCCGTTTGCGCGTCAAATAACGTGCATCAGTTGCAAATTTACACCCACTCGTATTTTTTGAATAAAAATTCGTTAAAAAACCACCCACTCCCTCTTCATTCTTTGCCCTGACCCATCGAAATGTTTCGCCGGAAGAAAGACCAACCGTCTCAAATTTCCAACTTCCGGGCGCAGTTTTTCACCCGACATTTTGCATTTTTCATGGCATTTTCAGAAACTTTAAGAGTTTACGCTACGGTTTTTCCAAAAGCCTTGTTATTGTGAAAACAAAAAAATTGCAACGCGGTGTTTGCGTACTTTTGAAATTCAAACGGCAATGAAAGAAATAGAATGGGAAATGAAGAGATTTGGTCCCACTCTCATTTGAATTTTAAAAGTACGCAAACACCGCGTTGCAATTTTTTTGTTTTCACAATATTATCGGTTTAAAATTCTTGCCGGTAGAAGCAGGCATAACGAGACGACACACCCGATCACATTTTTGCACTGCGGGGGCGGAGTTTCGCCATTGCTTACTGTAGCCTGTTTGCGGACTCGCAATGGAAACTGGTGCAAGCTCCGCCTATCAGAAAGCGTGACAAAGTGTGGGAAATAGGGACATCGGGGAAAGCTGGCACGCTCACGCGCAATTTTCAGACTTTTGCAGCAGTTCCAATAGAACCCTAGTCACCTGACAAACTCGAGGAACAAGCTCCGCCCCTTTTGCAAGTCTGGTCTGCGGCACGAGTTCTGTACAGGAAAAACTTAAAAGACTTGCAAAGGGGGTGGGGCTTGTTTCCCGGTTTTGTCATGGTTTCCCAAAAAATTTCAAAATTTTGCCTTGTCCGCAATTGCGCGTGAGCGTGTCGGCTTTCCCCAATTTCCCGTTTTTCCCGGTTTTCTCACGCTCTTTATTATTTTTTATCATTAAAATCTAAATAGACCGTAAAACTCTAATAGAACGGCATGCCGTTTTTACGGTAACCATCACCTCAGCAATGCGCCTTTTGCCTTGGAAAATGTACTGTTTTACGAGTACTCTTGACACAGTTGAATGTATGTGACAGTAATCCATTAAACGAGAGAATAATCGGAAATAAGAGCCCCACTCTTACTCAAATCTCTCGTTGAAAGGATTACGGTCACACTCATTCAACTGTGTCGAGACTACTCGTAAAAAATCAATTGACACAACAAAACATAAATATTTAAAATCGTTTATTTTTTACAGGATGAATCGCAGTAAAAGTGTGGGTCGTCGTGACGTGAGACGTGGCGACAGACGTTCGAATAAGGTGACAGTGGCCGTGTTGGGTGCCGAGAGGGTAAGTTTTCAGACTCCGCCCACGATTCTTTGCTTTTTAATTTTGTGATTATTTCAATGATTGTCTTTATTGTTTTTTAATCGAGTTGCTACATAAAAATTTGCGATCCCATCCACTTTTTGCGCGCGAACGTCAAAAAGTGGGCGGGGCGTCCATTTTGGTGCTTCTTTGGAATAGAACTGCTTGAAATGGAGCTGTACTGACCCAGACAAGCTACAGTAACTCGTAGGTTGTTGAGTTCAGTTTCGTGCTGTGATTTTTTTTAGGCTCCATTTCAGGCAGTTCTATTCTGCAGTAGCACCAAAAATGTGTGACGCCGCCTACTTTTTTTGCGCGCTATTATGGATTCGTGACGTAGCGAGACATGTTGGGTCTCGCCACGATTCAGCTCATGACGGCGAAAGAGGAAAAATTTTTTGCAAATGTTTTTCATTTTGCTGGCGCACAACTTGCAGCACCGTGTCGCTACGTCACGAATACATAATAAAACCCAATTCTAGTTTCATTGAAAAAATCGCGGTCAAAAAAGTGGGCGGGGTTTCATTTTTTGATGTACATAGCAACACGATTGAAAACACAATATTTATAAATTTTATTGAAAATCCACCTAAAAATCAAATCGTGCGCCAAAATAAAATTAACAGTGAAAATTTCAGGTCGGCAAATCGGCAATGGTGTCGCAATTTTTGTGGCACAAATTCGTGGAGGACTATCTTCCGACGGTCGAGGAGTTCAATTGGATCGAGTACGAGATTGAGGAGGGGAGGGTGCTGATGGTGCAGGTATTTATTTGTTTTTCTGAAAATTTCGTCATTTTTACCAAAAAAATGGATAAGAACTTGAAATAATACGAAAAAACAGATTTCCGCGCCATTGAAAAATTATAAGCCCCGCCCCCTAGGTCTCAAAAGTTCTAAAAATTCCAGATAATCGACTCCAGCGGGTCCCCCGACTTCATAGGCATGAAGAATTTGTACATTGCCACGGCCGACGCATTTTTGGTAATTTTATTAATTTTTCGGGCATTTTCCATGAAAAACTGTAACTTTCAGATAGTTTTCGCATCTAACGACGCTTCATCGCTGACTGAAGCGCTTTCGACGGCCAGTGAAATTAGGCTGCGGCGCGGGAGAAGTGTGAGTCTATTTTACAGTATATTTGACGACAAAGTGCAGAATTTCCCAGAATTCTCTGAATTTAAATTTTTCCTAACCTAATATATTGTGTAGAAGACCGAACAAGAATTGCTCAATCAAGAATTGCTTGAAAAACCTGGTTTATCGTCTGATAACGGTAATCCAATTATTTATCGTATTCCGAGTTACCGTATCTACTCGAATTGCCTAGCATCCAATCAGGAGGTTCAATTCTACACGTAATGAGCCTCTCCGTGGCGTAGAAGATCAACACCTGGATCTTTTCTTCAACTCCGGCGGATTTCGTCACCCCGGCAAAGATTCAAGTGGCTAATCATTACACACTGCCTCGCTCAGGTCGGATGTAGTGTCGAATACTTCCTCCCTGCGCACATTCCTCGGTTTAGCAGGCCGTTGAAGAGTAGGCATACCCGCTACGAACAGCACCAACAACTGCCTCAGTCCTCCGCATCCGGCCTCTACTCTTGTTACGGCAGATTCAAGAGTATGTCGGAAGAGGCGATCTAATCACGGAGTATCGAACGTCTGCCACACTGGACGGAACAAGAACACCCGGCCAAAAACAAGAAGAATCGACTACAGAGTGTGTACGTTCAACTGCAGATCGGTTGCCACCGATGACCGACTTGCAGAGCTGCTAGAGGAGACAAAAACGATCAAGTACGACATTATCGGACTGTCGGAAACGAAGAGAGCAGCTGAAACACACATGATGCATCGAGACGGGACCGGAGTTTTCTTAGGAAAACGGAACACCACTTCCGTGTCAGGAGGGGTCGGCTTTATCGTCAATAGCACCCTCCTGCCGAAGATCCAAGAAATCAAATTTCTCAACCACAGGATCGCCTACTTGACTTTCCAAGTAGACCGGCGACTGAGCTGCACCGTCTTCCAAGTGTATGCTCCAGTTGCCGACTCTGATCCGGAAGAGTTAGCTGATTTCTATGAGAGCTTAGAAGAAGCCTACACTGCTTGTCGCAGTAGATACAAGCTAGTTGTGGGTGACTTCAACGCTCGAATAGGTCCTAGGCAACACACGGAACGGTTCATTGGACCACACTCAATGGAACCGCGCAACGAAAGCGGCGAACTACTCGCCACCCTTTGTGAATCGAACCGCCTATGGCACATGAACTCACAATTCGGAAAGCCATCACATAGACGCTGGACCCACATCAGTCCCAACAAGTTACACAAACATGAAATTGATCACATCCTGGCCAATGGAAAGTTTGTCACTGATGTCTCGGTCGTCCCATCGATCACAACCGGAAGCGATCATCGTCTGCTCCGTGGAAACCTGCACTTCAACACCAAGATCGCAAGATTCGAGCAGGTCAAACGGAGAAAGCCCCCGAAACGAGTATTGGACCCGGCTGTTGCTCACGCACTCACCGCCACTGCAACAATCACCCCAAGCGCTGACATCGATCTGGACTACATCAACCTCATCGCAATGCTCAAGGAACTCCAAGATCAAGCAGTCACTCAGCCATCCAATCACTCCACCAACAGACTTTCGGGAACTACTCGGCAGCTTCTCACCAAACGACGTTTTATGGACAGAACGGACCCCAACTTCAAGTCACTGTCAAACGAATGTCGAGAAGCCGTCAAGAAAGACCATGAAGAATTCGCCAAAGACCGCCTACTGCAAGCCGCACAGAACAAGAAAAGTATGAAGAAAGTCGCAAGGGACATACAAGAATACAAGACCTTCATCCCTTGCCTCAAATCCTCAACAAGCGGCACAAGAATCACTTCTCGGGCCGAGATGGAGAAGGAGATCCAACAGTTCTACTCGAAACTCTTCAGAAGTAACCGAGGACCTCCCGTGATTGCATCACCCATCGGAATGGAAATTCCACCACCGTTCCTTCCAGAAGAAGTTCGCGCTGCCTTTCGCTCATTCCCGAACGGAAAAGCAGCTGGAGATGACAAAATCACTGCCGACTTCCTCAAAAGCTGTCACGACAACGTCATCTTCCTCCTAACGGACAGATTCACTAAGTACCTGCAGAGCGGGAAAGTTCCGGAAAAATGGAAAACTTCTAACACCACCCTGATCTTCAAGAAAGGGGACAAAGAAGATTTGGAGAACTATAGGCCTATCTGCCTCCTCCCCGTGCTCTACAAGGCATTCACAAAATGCGTGCTGAATAGAATACGGACCACACTCGAGGAGGCCCAACCAGTCGAGCAAGCAGGATTCCGCCGATCATTCTCTACGATCGACCACATCCACTCAATACAGCGCATACTCGAAGTTGGACGCGAGTACCAGCAACCACTCACACTTGTCTTCATAGACTTCCACAAAGCCTTCGACAGTGTTGAACCACAGGCAATCTGGGAAAGCCTGAAAAGTCAAGGCGTCCAGCCTGCCTATATTGCCCTACTACAACAGTGCTACACCAACTGCACAACCACCATCACACCATTCCACAAGAAAATCGAAATTCCGATCACAAGAGGAGTTCGCCAGGGAGATCCCATCTCGCCGAACCTCTTCTCAGCATGTCTGGAGAGCGTCTTCAACAAGATGTCATGGCAGCACCTGAGAGGAGACGAAGACGACGAGAACGACAAAGCCAATCTCTTGCCCGGAATACGAATCAATGGCCAAAATCTCACGCACTTAAGATTCGCCGACGACATCGTTCTGGTCGCCAGCAACCCCAAGGCGGCAAGCCTAATGATTCAAGAATTGGTTGAGATGTGTGGAAAAGTAGGACTCCGAATGAATACTAACAAGACCAAAGTTATGAGAAACAAATTTGCCAGCCAAAGCCCGGTCAACGTAACGCTTAACAACGTTACTACCTGCATCGAAGAGGTCAATGAGTACGTCTACCTCGGTAGGCTACTCAACCATAACAACGAACTGGAGCCGGAACTTCACCGAAGACGCCGAGCAGCATGGGCTGCGTTCAACAACATCAAGAACACCACAGATGCCCTGTCTTGCCCGCGAATCCGAGCTCAACTCTTCGATTCCATCGTTTTACCGGCTCTCACGTATGGCTCTGAAGTCTGGACCTTTACGCAGGCACTTTCCGAAAGAGTCAGAGTGACCCACGCAGCATTAGAAAGACGACTAGTCGGAATTTCACTATCGGAACAACGTCAGAGGAATCTGCACAGGGAAGATATCCGAGCACAATCGGAGGTCCGAGATCCCCTACTAGTCATCAAGAAAAAGAAGCTTGGATGGGCCGGACACATAATGCGAAGAAACGATGGCAGATGGACGAGGCTTGTGCAAGAATGGTATCCCATAGGAGAGAAGCGACCCGTTGGAAGACCACGGATGAGATGGAGCGACTCCCTAAAGGAACAAATATCATTATTTGATGGCAATCATCTCAAAACACACTGGTCAACAATCGCCAAGGACCGAATGGCTTGGAAAGCTGTGATCCGCGACCACATCAGGTGATCGAAGAACGGATCGACTAAGTAAACTAAGTAAGTAAGTCCTAACCTAATATATTGTGTAGAAGACCGAACAAGAATTGCTCAATCAAGAATTGCTTGAAAAACCTGGTTTATCGTCTGATAACGGTAATCCAATTATTTATCGTATTCCGAGTTACCGTATCTACTCGAATTGCCTAGCATCCAATCAGGAGGTTCAAAAAATAAGCCGGCATGCCGGACAAAATACTGTTTTATAGTCTTCTGAGGCCTTGTCAATGAAACTGGAAAACTAGAAGAAAAAACGTTTTCCATAATACGAAAATCAGCATTTTCCGAATTTCGTTTTCCAGTTTCATGGATTTGACCTCAGATCTCAAAATTTAGGGCGTTTGACGGCCAAAACAAAAATTAAGGCCTATGTTGTCTTAGAAAATACGCTGAAGCCAGTTAAGTAGTTTAGATTTTATTTCGTCATAAAAGCAAGTGCGCTCCACAAAACTAACTATTTACATTGTGATGTTTATTTTCATCGCCAAATTATTTCATTTCACATGTAAATCCAAGGTGAAATGAATTTATATGGAAATCAAAATGAAAATCACAAAGTACTAAGTTTTGTGGAGCGCACTTGCTTTCTCCATGGATTCGTGACGTAGCGACACGTTGCTGCAAGTTGTGCGCCTCGCCGCCAAGAGCTGAATCGTGGCGAGACCCAACATTTGCTGACGCATAACTTGAAACGCTGTCTCGCTACGTCACGAATCCATCATAAAAACAAATGTCATAGAAAATAAAACAAATTTATTCAATTTTCAACAATTACTCATTGTGCATTGGGCTTTTTACGATGGTTGCCCGAACTTTTCCAGCCTGCAAGAAGTTTAGAGGTTTTCATGCTTCAAATTGAAAAAAAAAAACGAGTTGAGGAAACGGCGGTTAGTCTGGGGAGAGCTGTGGTACACCTGAAAAATGAACTTTTGAGTGGATGATTACGGTAGCACTCCTTTCAGCTGTGTTTCACATTTTCCAGGGCCCAGAAAGCGCCAGTTCACAAAATTTTCAAAATCCTCATACCTCTAAACGCCGTTTTCCAGCCAATCCATGCCATCGAGTCGCGGTTACAGCGGTGTCGAACAAAAGGACATTGAGCAGATCAAATCGGCGCGTCGTCAAAAGGATCATTGTATTTTGAGTTAGGTCGTTTCATTGTCATTATTCATTATAGAAAACTCAGACGGAAAATACCATCGATATAAATATTTATTTTCAAAAATTCACATCTAATTAGGCATTTATTTAGTATTTTTTGAAAAATGTGAGTAGCAATTTAAATACATGCAAATAAACAAAAAAAAACTCGTATCACAAAAAATCAATTTTCACAAAAAAGAAGGGTGGCATTTCACAGAAATTTAGAGAGAGATAATGAGATCTAAATTAAAAAAAAGTTAGGGAAAATCATTCTTTCACATAATTTCCTGGGAAAAGGCCAATGCGATTATTCACCTTTCCTTGCCACCATCCGGAAGCGTCTGGAAATAAAAAAGGACGTCTTCAATACTTTTTTTAGCTAATAGCCATCGGATCGGGCCGTGTGCCATGCCTTTTTCAATGGCTATTAGCCATTTTCCATAGCGAGATTTCACACAGAGCGAAGCTCCCCATTTTCAGAAAAAATCGCAAAATCCTAATTTTTTCTGACATTTTGGAAATTTTACAAAAAAGTACACGAGGTGTGGCCTAGAAAACCGGAGACCGCCGCCATTAAATCGATATTTTTCGATTTTCTTGCAGAATTTTTCCCTTATTATTTTGACATTTAAAGCATAGCCCTTTGAAACAAAAAAATTGCCTGCGAGCAAAATTCCGTTACGACGCTCCGATGTTCCGCAGGTCAGGTCAGGTCTCGCAGCGAAAAACTGCACCAAGTTTAACGTAAATAAATTAAAACTTTTTCCAACAATTTTTTTTTGAACTAGGACGTTTCGAAACTTTTGTACATTTTTGCGGCATGCTAGTGGGGTTAGATTACCAAAAAATCAATAAAAACTTCGCAGTTTCGAAATGACAGGTTTCGAAACGTCCCAGACCTTTTTTATGGATTTTTTCCGAAAAAAAAAACATTATTTTTAGTAAAAATTCATTTTAAAAAAAATCAAGTATTGTATCAAAATTAGTAAAGAAATGAGGGTAGAAATCGGCGAGAGACCTGCGAAACATCGGAGCGTCGTAACTGCTGAAATTGAATTTTTATCAATGAATTCACTTCATAAATGTGCTAAATATCGATTTTTAATTATCGCAACACCACGCAAAATAAAAATCTAAACAAAAAAAATTGAAAAAAAAAATAAGCGGATTCTCGGCCAGCGGCCACACCTCGTGTACTCCTTTCGGACAAAGTCTTGTAATATTTTTGAGCGATTTGAAATAATATTTTCACGGTGTGTTGGACGGAACGTATTTTGCTGCATAGCCACTCGCCGAAGAGACGCAGACAAGCAGTGGAGCGCATTTCCACATACCTTTATTCATCAGCTCAATTTCATCACCAGCCTCAAAACTGAGCTCATCCACGTCTTGTGCCTCGTACGGATAGACGGCAATCACGACCGGATTCAATTTCGGTTTGGCCGGTGGCGGCGGTTTCGGTCCGCGCGCCGGCGGCGGCGCTTTGGCGGACGACGCGGCCGCCATATTCATATTGTTCAGCTGATTGATCACGTTTCCCATTACTGGCGCCAATCTCGTCGGCTCTTGGTTGTATTGGTGATTGGTGGAGGCGGGCGCGGGTGCGGGTGGTGCGTTAAAGTTGTTGTTGATCGAGTGGGCGGGGACCTGGAAGTAAATTAAATTTTTGGCGCTGATATGACGGCTGAACGGCTATTAGCCGTTGAAAATAGCTATAGGCCATCGAGAATGGCAGATAGCCATTTCTGGCGCATAGTTGGCACCTGCTCGGCACATCCGTTGAAATAAGCTTTTAGCCGGGAAAATTGGCTATTAGCCATCGAAAACGGCTGATAGCCCTAGAATTACAAATTTTTTTGTTATTTCAGATGCAAATTTTCAGAATTAAAAAAAAAAATCTCACCGGTGCTCTCATCGGCTGCGGAACCGGAGCGGCCGCATGCTGCTGCTGCTGCTGTCCATAGTTGCCCTGACTCTTGTTCGTCCGTCTTGTCGACGTTCTTAACTGGTCGCGTCGCGGAGTGTATCCGCCTTGCGGCCGTTCTGTCGATGGTCCTGAAAAGAAAATTGGTTTAAAATTAACAAAATTTTTGAAATTCGCGCCAAACCGAAAGAAATGTGTAATTTTGCGCGGCGGTGTTTGCACCAGGTACAGTAACCAAAAAAAATGCGAAATTAAATTTTTGGCACGGATAGAGGCAACTATATGGCTATTAGCCGTTGAAAATGGCAGTTAGCCATTACTGGCGCACAGTTGGCACCTAATCAGAGATCGGCGCAAAAATTGGCGATAAATTCGGTATTTTCGGCTCTCGGACGTTTCGAAAAATTTTCTGCATTTTGTCGTCCCGGTGTTTGCACACACTCATTTTTAAAAATGTTTGTGTGCAAACACCGCGACGACAAAATGCAGAAAATTTTTCAAAACGTCCGAGAGCCGTATTTTCATCAATAAAAACAGTTTTTTCAATATTTCGCAGGAAAATTCGTGAAAAAAAAACAGCTCAGCGAATTTTCGGCTTATAGCCGTTTTAAATGCTTAACTGCTGCCAAAATCGCGCCGATTAGGTGCCAAAATCGCGCCGATCGATTGCCGATTATGTGCCAAATATGCGCCAGTAATGGCTAACAGCCAATTTCACCGGCTAATAGCCAATATATCCGCGTCGAAAAATCCCCGACAAGAAAAATTCAAATTCCCCACTTTTTTTTACTGTAACTGGTGCAAACACCGTGACGCAACATTACACATTTGGCGGGAATTAAACATTTTACTAGACTTGCATTTTAATGATTTTTTTGCGCATTAATTGCATTAAAAAGTCATATTTTTCTCATTTTTTTACCATAGAACTATTTTGCGGCTCTCGGACGTTTCGAAATATTGTCTGCATTTTGTCGTCGCGGTGTTTGCACACATAAAAAGCTTCGAAAAAAAAATTGTGTGCAAACACCACGACGACAAAATGCAGAAAAACGTCCGAGAGCCCATTTCTCAGCCCCACTCACTGGTAGTATTCGGTAAACCGGCTCCAATGCTCACATTAAGCACTTTTCCGCTCGATTTCAGCGTTTTTTGCGCATTCTGCGTGCCGTCGCAGCCAAATTGTACGGTCCGTTGGCCGCCTCCGAATCGCGTCTTTTTCAGCGTTATAGTGTGCGAATTGCGAAAATCCAGGTGGAGATTTCCGCCGTTTGTGCGCTCTTTGAACGCTTTTCTGGAAGAAGGAAAATGTTTTAAAATTTCAGAGATTTTTGAGGTATAAAATTCAAAATTTTTAGAAATTTTAAAGAACAGAAAACTCACGAAAGAGCGGTACAAAACTCGGTTTTAAACGGCGTTTCCAGCAGAGACGTGTACTCCTCATTGGCCACGTAGATGATCACAAAATCGTCCTGATAGGGAGAAAGACCAATGGATTTAATGTGCGGCAGGTCCAGCTGTCGCTTGATAATTTCCACAATTTTCCCCTTTTCCGGACCCTTTTTCACCTTTTCTCGGCCAATTAGGGTCAGGTGGTTGGCGGTTAGTAGGATGTCGAGTTTCGAGGTCTGAAAGTTATATCTTTTCGATAGTTCTATTACGGACTAAATTTTTTTTGTTTGTCGGTACATAGACGCAGACATCGAAAGAATTGCGTTCAAATGGATCTATTCACAAAACCGGAAAAAAATTGCGGGAAAAATCGGAGAATGCTCCGATTGACCTGAAATTTTGGGAAATATTGGGAAAAAGTTCTCCTGTACACGCTCAAAAAATTTTGGACCAAAATATCGATTTTTTCTGAAAATTTTTAAAATCGATATTTTGGTCCAAGATTTTTTGAGCGTGTACAGGATAATTGTTTCCAATATTTCCCAAAATTCCAAAATTTTTTTTTAAACTTCTTGATTGGATTACAGTCACACTTATTTCAGCTATATCCGGAATTTCCAGACCCGTCTGTCACCAGCTGAGGCGAGAGTAATATTGCATTTACAATCGAGTTGCATCATCAAAAAATGAAACCTCGCCCACAATTTTTAAAGCGAAATTTCAAAACACCCTAAAATGTAACATTTGCGTGAAAAAAAGTGGACGGGGTTTCATGTTTTGATGAGTTATTTTGGCAGCCCTAAATAGATCTATTGTGACTTAATTGAAAGCACAATAGATCTATTTAGGGCTGGAAAAATAGATGCCGGCCGAGTTTTGAATGGAAATAAAATTGTGGGTACTACGGTATAGAATTGTTATTCACAAATCCGGAAAAAAACGGAAAATGCTCCGATTGATCTGAAATTTTGGAAAATAAAGGAAAAAATTCTCCCGAACATTACTCCAAAATTTCAGACAAGAATATCGATTTTAAGCTTTTTCAGAAAAAAAATTAATATCTTTTAAAAATCAATATTTTGGTCTGAAATTTTGTGGGAATGTCCGGGAGAGCTTTCCCCCTCATTTCCCAAAATTTTAGGTCAATCGGAGCATTTTTCGAATTTTCGCGCAGTTTTTTGCCATTTCGTGAATGACCCCATTAAGGAATAGAACCCCCTGAAATTAAGCTGTACCGACACAGAAGCGCTTTTTCCGTACAGTTCCATTTCAGTAGGTTCTATTCCGTAGCAGTTCTATACCGTTGTACCCCCCATAAAACTACCAAAGTTTAAAACTTTATAAAATTAAAAATGAAAGTAAATTGTCGGCCCGCCAAAATAGTCAAACACGCTCCGCTGAACTCAACGCTATGCAATTTTCATTTTGGTCTCCATATTATTTCATTTCACGTTGAATTTATACGTGAAATGAAATAATTTGGCGACGAAAATGAAATCCACGCAGTACTAAGTTTTGTGGAGCGCACTTGCTTTCTTCGCGAATGGACAATAGAAGGAAACAAAGTTCATTAAAACATTCAATATTTGTTTGCCCCAAAAAAAGTGCTCCAATCCAATATAGTCGCCGAATTGTTGTTTCCTGGTGAAAAAATGTGTATTTTGGTGCCAAGAACGATCGATAATCATCCTAATTATTGAGCCATCCGGTTGGTTTTGCTGAAACTTCTAGGAAAAGTCTATGAAAAGTTGAGTACCACACAAAAATTTACATATAATAATTTTAACATCGATAATAAGGAAAATTAATACACGAAAAATTTTAAAAATGTATATTTCAAAACGCCGCCGATTATAAGCAACCAATTGCGAATAGTGGAATGCCGCCCAGCAGTTGCAACACGCATAGAACCGTGATAGGTCTATTATGTTCATATTTACCTATAACTTCAGCCGGAGAGCATCCAGAATTCGAAATTGTGGGATTTCTAATGCGCAAAAAACCCCAGGACCATCATAAAAATGTTAAAAACCAGATTTTAGCTCTTAAAAAGGAAAAACCAACCTTAAAACTTCGATCATATTTATTGGCGGTCGCCGCGAACAGTACTCGCTGCCGCTTTCCGACCAACGCCTGTAGAGCAGGATAGTGCTCCAATCCAATGTAATCGCCGACAAAATTACGGTTCAGTGAGAAGCGGCGACGCTCTTTTTTACCGTACATCAGATCCGCGGCTTGTTCCTGAAAATAGTAGAGGATTTTTTTTTTTGAAAATTATACCTTTTTTATAGCTCTGAGGCGTTTTGAAACCTAGCAAGCTCACCTTCTGCTTAATATGCTGTTTTCTTGCCGAAAACTGGCGCCACGCCTTCTGAATCACTCGGGCGAAACCATCATATTTGCGTTCTCTCGTCTCTTCTAGCAGAAAGAGCTGAAACAGAGAAGCGCATTTTTAAAAATTTAAATTTTTGTCTGCATTTTGTCGTCGCGGTGTTTGCACACGAACACCGCGACGACAAAATGCAGAAAAACGTTCGAAACGTTCGACTCACCGATTCCGGATTTTTGATAAAAATTTTCGACCTGCCCATCTGATATTGGCTCTTCTCCATGTGCACCGAATCGCAAATGATCTCACACGCTTTTTGTTGGTCTCCCACGTACGACGGCCACGTTTTTGGGGAGACGATCGCGTAGCGTTGGGCGAATTTGTCAAACGCACGGCTGGAAATTGTTATTTTTTTTTGTCGCAAGTGTCGCAAAAAAATCGATAAATCGATAAAGCTGTAAGTTTCTCTGCGCCTTCTCTTGTATCGCTTCGAGACCCAAATGGGATGGGCGCGGCCGCGGCCGAGAAAAAGGAACAGCGCGTGGCCGGCTGTCATTCATGAAATTGAGCGTTTTCTTGAAATTTTCGCTCTTTAAAACCCATTTTTCTTGTGAAAAACGAACAAATATCGATTTTTTCCTTTTAAAATGTGCAATTTTTAGATTTTTTCATGAAAAATCAACAAAAAATGAGCAAAAACTCTGTGTGACCTAGAAAATGCAAACTCTGCCACTAGTGAATTCCACACGATCGGGCACAGCTGAAATGAGTGTGACCGTAATCATCCATTCAAAATTTTAACGAGAATGAGTAAAAATAGGGGTTTTTTTGGGTATTCGTTAAAATTTTTTGAATGGATGATTACGGTCACACTCATTTCAGCTGTGTCCGATCGTTTTTAAGCCAGGGCGAGCGATTTACGGAGCACTAGGTTTTGAGCAAAAGAAACATTAAAAAATCAAGCAAATATCTGCATTTTGCCGCGAAAAAGCACTCACCGATAGGCAAATCCGGCTCTCCTGACTCGAATATTTTCACGAAGTCCCAAATATTCGACTTGATGCTTCACACGATTCTCATCCCAATCATTCGGTCGTTTCGTCTCGTTCGGTTTTATGCAACGCACGTAGTGCGGTGAGCACTTTTTCAGCGATTCGACCAGGTTGTTGGCTTGAGTCTGGAATTTTTTTTTAGCTATTCTCAGTACAGAGCGCGTGGCCGATGTTTCGCCCAGAACGCACTCCAATGGAGCGAATTTGCAGCGCTTTATAGCGAGTATAGAGGGTTTGAAAAACAAAAAAAAACTCACTCGAATCTTCGTTGAAAATGTTGTTGGCCGCTTTCCAGCAGAGGCCGCCACATTTTCCGGAAACAGGGAGCGAATGAAGGCGCTGAAAAAGTAGTTTTTTTTAAATTTCCTTGGTGTTATTAGAATTTTTTTCTGGTAGTTTTTTTTAATTTCTGATTCTTCTATATTTTTTGTTCTAAATCGTCTAGAATTTTATTCTGATATTTCCAACCTCGCTTTTCTGATTTTTTCGGAATTTTCACAAAAGTTTTCCAAGTTTTCAACAATTTTATCTGATTTCTATAGACTTAGAAAAAACATTTATAAAATTTTTTCCACCATTTTCAAAAAATTTTGGTATTTTTTGACAATTTTCTCCTATTCACAAAACCGGAAAAAATGCGGGAAAAATCGGAGAATGCTCCGATCGACCTGAAATTTTGGGAAATATTGGAAAAAATTCCCCTGTACACGCTCAAAAAATTTGGACCAAAATATCGATTTTTTCTGAAAATTTTTAAAATCGATATTTTGGTCCAAAATGTTGTGAGCATGTACAGGATAATTTTTTTCCAATATTTCCAAAAATTTCAGGTCGATCGGAGCATTCTCCGATTTTTACCGCAATTTTTTTCCGTTTTTTTTTTCTTTCTTTTCCGGTTTTGTGAATAGGTCCATGATTTTTCTAGTGTTTTTTTCCTGATATTTTCTACGTTTTTAAACAATTTTTTTTTGGTTTTCTAGGTTTTTGTGATATTTCCGGTTTTCTCCGATTTTTAAATAAATATTTCCAGATTTTCTTCAACTTTTAAAACAATTTTTCTCTGATTTTTCCAAGGTTTTTTCGAGAATTTTTACTAATTTTTCTATAATTTTTCCTAGTTTTTAACACATTTTCTACGTTTTTACAAATATATATATATTTTTTGACTTTTTTCTAGCTTTTCGAGATTTTTCTTAATGTTTCCAGAAATTTTTCTACAATTTTCCGCCGTTTTTAATCAATTTTTCTGAGGTTTCTAGAATTTTCTTCAAAGTTTAAAACAATTTTCTCCAATTTTTCTAGAATTTTTTCCATATTTTTCTGACTTTGCAAGAATTTTCTTTAATTTTTCCAGAATTTAAGTAGATTTTTTAAAAATGTTTCTTTTACCATTATTTTTTCTAATTTTTCAAGTTTTTTTTTGTGTCTTTTCCAGTTTTCTCCGATTTTTAAACAATTTTTCTCTGATTTTTTCAAGTTTTCTGGTTGCAAACTCTTCTAATAGAGTAAACAAGTATTTACTTATGGGGTTATTTCGGAACCGGCAAAAAATTCAGCGAAAATTCGGAGAATGCTCCGATCGGTCTGAAACTTTGAGAGATCATTTAAAAAATACTTTCGGACATTCCCTGAAAAGTTCAGACCAAAATATTGATTTTGAAAATTTTGAGAAATAAAAATCAATATTTTGGTCTGAAATTTTCAGGGAATGTAATGTCCGAGAGTATTTTTTAAATGATCTCTCAAAGTTTCAGACCGATCGGAGCATTCTCCGAATTTTCGCTGAATTTTTTGCTGGTTCCGAGAACAATTTTCCCAAAAAACTCACTTTGACGACTGCTGCATCAGCAAAATCAAGTCGGGGTACAGCACGTCGCGATTCCGATCACAAAAACCGTCCACATTGTACGTCACATCGCCGGCGTAGTGTTTTATTAGGAACGAGTTGGAGCCTGGAGCAAAGTGGGCGTGGCCAGCGAACGATTTGGAGAGGGTTGTGAGCAGTTGACGGTCCACTCCTTCACGCTGTCCGTGATTTTGAGCACATGTGTCGTCGAGAAGCGACATTATTCCTGGAAAAGAACATTGAGAATTTTAATTTTTTAGAGCTCACCTGGTGGCCGTTTCGTTTCAATCAAATCGCAAACAATTTTATTGTCAAAATATTCAATTTCCGTCCACTTGATTCCTTCTCGCACATACTCTTCTTGCTCCGCTTTCAGAGTGAGCTCGATGAAAATTTGTTGGAGTTTTTCGTTGACAAAGTTTATGCTGGAAATTTGGTGATTACTCTCATTTCTTGTGTATAAAGCCTCGGCCCTATACACATGCACTCACCAAAATTGCTCAAAACCATTATTGTTGAAAATCTCGAAACCGTAGATATCCAAAATTCCAATCGAGAAATTCTCATGTGACGGTTGTGACGTCACGTTGATCGCATCGTTCACTTTTTGCACTGAAATTCTCAGATTTTTGTAGGTTTTTCCCGGAAATTTATAGAGCTTTTTGCTAATTTTTCTAGAATTTTTTAAAGAATTTTGTGGTTTTTTGTTAAGTTTTTTCCCATGTTTCCCTATATTTTTTTTGTTGGTTTTTTAAATAATTTTCAGATTACCGAAATATCCTCGGAACCAGCAAAAAAGCAAAAAATAGAAAAAAAAAACAGCAAAAATTCGGAGAATGCTCCGATCGGTCTGAAACTTTGAGAGATCATTTAAAAAATACTCTCGGACATTCCCTGACAATTTCAGACCGAAATATTGATTTTAAAAATTATCAATTTTTATTTCTGAAAATTTTCAAAATCGATATTTTGGTCTGAAAATTTCAGGGAATGAACGGAAGTATTTTTTAACGAATTCCCAAAGTTTCAGATCGATCGGAGCATTCTTCGCTGAATTTTTTGCTGCTTCTTTCTATTTTTTGCTGGTTCCGAGAATAACCCCATAAAATTTTTTTTTCATGTTTTGATATTTTTTTCAGATTTTTCTGCAAACTTTTCCATGATTTTTTTCTGCTATTCCTACCAATTATTGTGAGTTTTCTAAAACTTTATTTTTTTTTGTTTTTTTTTTAAATTTTTATAAATTTTTTCTGATACTTAAGAATTTTTCTCTGGTTTTTCTAACATTTTTTCTTGAATTTTCCTACTTTTCTATAATTTTTTTCCGAGTTTTTATAGAGTTCCGGAATAAAACCTTTTTTGATTTTTTTCCTGAACTTTTTCAAAATTTTCTAGATTTTTAAATATAATTTTTATAGTTTTTTTTTCGGTTTTTATGTTGCTTTTTTCTAGAATCCTTGGATTTTTTAAAGAAAAATTTCCTGATTTTTGTAAAACTTTTCTGATTTTCCTGAAAAAAGTTTTTCAAAATTGTTTGTCTAGAATTCTTCGTGATTTTTTAAAAAGATTTTTTAATCAAAATTCACTGATTTATCTATTTTTTTCAAAATTTTAAACACATTTTTTGCCATTTTTCAATAACTTTTTCTGCTTTTTGATACATTTTTTCATTTTTTTTTTGAAATTTTCTTTTGATTTTCTAGAATTTTTTTTATTTCTCTAGGGTTTTTGTTCTGATTTTCTTGGCATTTTTTCTCCTTTTTCTAAAATTTTTCTGCTTTTGTTGTACTTTTTTTTTCTTATTTTTCTAGATTTCTTTTCAATTTTTTCCGGATTTTTTAATCAGATTTTTTCTAGAAAATTTCCGGATTTTCCTAGAATTTTTTTGTTCAGATTTTTAGTTTTTTCAGACTTTTCTAATTTTTTTTTCTATTTTTTTTAAATTTTCTAATATTTCCAGACACTTTAAAAAGGTTTTTTTTCTGATTATTCTTGATTTATAGAAGATTTTTCAGATATTTTGGATTTTCAAGAATTTTTTCTCATTTTTTCTAAAAGTTTTTCTAATTTTTCAGATATTTTGGATTTTCAAGAATTTTAATTTATTTTTTTCTGGTTTTTAAAGAAATTTTTGATGATTTTTCTACAATTTTTTTTTTCAGATTTTTATGTTTCTCCCATCATTTTTCCTAAATTTTCCATATTTTTTTTTCCAGAATTTCTCTGATTTTTCCAATTAAATACAATTTTTTTAAACCATTTTTCAATACTTTTTTCTGCTTTTTTTTCAAACATTTCTAGCATTTTTTAATGATTTTCGTAGAACTTTCCCTCATTTTTTACATTTTTAATTATATTTTCTACAATTTCTTCTGCTTTTTCTAATTTTTCCACATTTTTTTTTTGAATTTTCCAAAAATCTCACCCAAATAATCAAAAAGCCTCGCGTAAATCGCCTTCACCCATGCGTCTCGCGTGTAGTTTGCCTGCTCGACGTTCAATTTCATGTCAATTTCTTCCTTTTGCGTTCCCCATCTGGAATGAAAAAAAAAATATAAATTTATAGTCTGATCTCTTGTGTATAAGGCCGCCTAAAAAAACGCACTTTGACTCCATTTTTCTGCCCGTCAATTTCGCCTCAATGTCCGCATTGTTGAGGCCGAGAAGGAAGGCGGGAAATTCGAGATCTTGAAAATAAATTTTCAATTTTCTTCAAAATTCCAAAAAAATGAAAACCACTCACAATCCTTCCCGCTAACCGCCGCAAAATTGTCCTGCTCCGTAAACGTGATATTGCCAATGTGGAGCACGGCGGAAACGATGCGGAGCACTTCCAGCTGCTCCTGATCGTTCACTCCGACCACTTTCATGGCGTGCTGAAAAAGGCTGACAGTCAAAAAAAAAAAAAGAAGAATGAAAAACGCACCAGTGTGCTCTCAAACTCTTTCCCATCGTCCGTGTCCTCCGTTTTGAAAACTCCGCTCATGTTCAGATAGCTGTAGTACTGTAGCTCACCAATGCCCAGTGTGCTGCGCAGATTTTTGTCGGCTCCGGCGCACAGCTGGTAGAAGATGTGAAAGTTCCGGTCGCCCTCGTTTTGATGGACAACTCGCGATTTTTCGAGCAGAAAGTTGGAGAGCTGGAAATGAGCATTTTTCTCTTTTGTGAGGGGAATGAATTCGGCCTTATACACAAGAGATGTTCATCCTTTTTTTCTTATTCTCAATTTGAAAATTAAACTTTTTTTATATTCAAAATATTAATTTAGGGCTCTGGGACGTTTCGAAACCGGTCACTGCGAAATTGGGACGTTTCGAAACCGGTCACTGCGAAATTGGGACGTTTCGAAACCGGTAACTTTGAAACTGGTCACTTTGAAACTCGGACGTTTCGGAACCGGTCACTTTGAACATCGGAGGTTTCGAAACTGGTAACTTTGAAACTCGGACGTTTCGAAACTGGGACGTTTCGAAACTGGTAACTTTGAAACTGGGACGTTTCGAAACTGGTAACTTTGAAACTGGGACGTTTCGGAACCGGTAACTTTGAAACTGGGACGTTTCGAAACTGGTCACTTTGAAACTGGGACGTTTCGAAACTGGTAACTTTGAAACTGGTCACATCAAAACTGGGACGTTTCGAAACTGGCAACTTCGAAACTGTGACGTCTCGAAACCTGCCATTTCGAAACTTGTTTGCATTTTTGCGTAGCGTTATACGTTTTTATCAATTATTTTTAATTTTTTTGCCGCAAAAATTCACAAGTTTCGAAACGTCCCAGAGCCTTATTTAGAATTACGAAAACAACAACTTTAAACACGGATTTTAAACATTTATCATTTTGTTGTCTGCGTATCCTTGTTTTCCCCAATCTCTCGTTTTTCCTAACCGTCTAAAATCTCTTTTCAAGCGTCGGTGGAGCGCGAAACCGTCTTTTGCTGGAATTTTTGGCACAACTATGCAGATACATGGCTATTAGCTGTTGAGAATCGTATCTTATTTTTAGAAATCATTTGCAACAGCTAATAGCCACATATCTGCCATATCCGCGCCAAAAAATAACCAGCAGACAACTAATTCGCGCTCCACGGACGCAGGAAAAGAGAAGTTAGACGATTAGACAAAACGAGGCATTGGGGAAAACAAAGAAACGTAGACAATGAAACTCGAAACGTTATCCATAGCGCGCGAAATTGGCTCTGGGACGTTTCGAAACCTGCCATTTCGAAATGTCCCAGTTTCAAAGTGACCGGTTTCAAAACGTCCGAGTTTCGAAATGACTGGTTTCAAAACGTCCCAGTTTCAAAGTGACCGGTTTCGAAACTTCCCAGTTTCGAATCGTCCTAGTTTCAAAGTGGCCGGTTTCGAAACGTCCCAGTTTCAAAGTGACCGGTTTCGAAACGTCCAAGTTTCAAAATGACCGGTTTCGAAACGTCCCAGTTTCAAAGTGACCGGTTTCGAAACGTCACAGTTTCGAAGTTGCCGGTTTGGAAACGTCCCAGTTTTGATGTGACCGGTTTCGAAACGTCCAAGTTTCAAAATGACCGGTTTCGAAACGTCCCAGTTTCAAAGTGACCGGTTTCGAAACGTCCTAGTTTCAAAGTTACCGGTTTCGAAACGTCCCAGTTTCAAAGTTACCGGTTTCGAAACGTCACAGTTTCAAAGTGGCCGGTTTCGAAACGTCCCGAAAACTGATTTTTAACGTTTTTTTTTCGCAAATTTAAATAGACTTTTAAGAAAAATAAGAAAAAAATGGTGCTTTAAAAGTGTTCAAATCCTATAAAACTCGTTGATTGATTTTTTTAACTCAAAATTTCCCACCAACCTTTCCACCAATCGGCTCTCCACCCCGACTAAACACAATTTCCACATATTTTCCGAACCGCGAGCTGTTCCAATTGCGGACAGTGGCCGAGTTGCCAAACGCTTCCAGCAGCGGATTTGATTGGAGGATTACGTCTTTTACGTGCTACAAAGGAGATTTATTCATTTTTATAGACAATTCTCTATTTACCTGAACTCTCTGCCCTCCGCCGGAAATTCTCGAAATGTAGTTCATGATGAATTTCGCGTTGACCGTCTTTCCGGCACCCGATTCGCCGGAAATTATCACACATTGCGATTCGTTATCGATTAGCATGTTTCTGAAAATTCCCTCATTTTGTTGAGCAGAAAATTGTCAAAATTTCAGTCTCAGAAATCTATAACTCGCTCCACCGCTCCTCTTCTTTGTTGTTTGCGTATCCTCGTTTTCCAAATGTCTCGTTTTGTCTAACCGTCTAACGTCTGTTGGCGCGGTGAAAATCATATTTAAACGGAGCGGAGCGCATTATAGATTTCTGTACCCCCACAAAGAAACCCTCACCGATACATATTATCGGCCAGAGCATAAATATGCGGAGCATTCTCATATTGAGCGGCTCCCTGATACAATAGCATTTCCTTCTCGGTGAAATATGGCATTTGTTTGAACGGATTCACCGAAATGAGCACAGGGCCAATGTATGTCTAAAAACGTGATTTTAATACAATCCACACCAGAAACTTAAATAAAAAAAAAAGAGGACTCACAAAAATGCTGTTCGCCTGAATTCGCTTCTTCAAATTCTCGACAATGCTCTGCTCGGTGAGCTTTGGCAAAAGCACCATGTCGTCCACGCCCACATGCTGTACATTCACTTTTGATTGCCAGTGGTGCGCCTATGTTTTTGAAAAATGAATTAATTATTTGTTGAAAATACGCGAGAAAACTGGATTTTTTTGTACAAATACAGAAACCCGCAATTCAAAACTTAACGGGGATATTACTACTGTGTTTTCAATCGACTTGCGACATGAAAACGCAATTCAAGTCTGCATACACCGTTCTGTCTGCGTCTCTTCAAATATCACTGTGTTCGCGTGGTCGCGCACAAATAAGTGGGCGGAGTTTCGCGTTCTCATGTCGCAAGTTGATTGAAAATACAGACGAAAAATGACAAAAATTTGGGAAATAATGTCAAAAATTCTCCCAAATTTTCTTTTTTCAATTTTTTGCTATTTTTCGACATTTTTATAAATACTTTTCCCACAAAAATTCTAAAAGAGCGCATTTTAACACAGTTGAAATGAGTGCGATCGTAATCAGGGGTGCCACAAAAAAAAAATTTTGCGAAAAACAAAAAAAAAATTTTTCGCATTTTTTTTTGCGAAAAAAAAAACAAAAAAACCAAAAAATTATTTATTTCTGTTGAATTTCGATTTTTCTCGTTCAAAAGCTTATTTTCAGAATTAAAAAATAAATTCATCAATTGACAACAAAAATAGGTAACAGAGACATAACAAGGATGTTTGAAACACAACAAGGGGCTAGTCACCGAGCTCGATTCCCATAAACTTGATATTTTGATGTAAGAACAGCAACATAGAAAAACTTTATGGGGATAGGCTCTTACGGTAGTCAGTTAAAATATGGCGAGCTCCAGAAAATGCTCTTTCGACATCTACTGATGAAAATCTTTTTGGTTCCATTCCAATAAATCATCGAACTGCCCTATAATCAAATAATCAGGTGAAAAGCGGATGAAAATAGAAAGAAAACTCTTGAAAAAACGAAAAAAATGTTTTGTACGCAAACACCACCGTTGTCTACAGTAATCATGCGTACTTGAAAACAATATTTTTCTTCAGCATTTCAAAACACCTTGGGATTTTTTTTTCGCATCTTCGATGCGAAAAAACAAAAAAAAAAGTTTTTCGCAAAAACTGCGAAAAATGCGAAAAAAAAAAAAAAACGGCACCCCTGATCGTAATCCATCCATTTAAAAATGTAAAACGTGATTTGTTTTAATTGCTCACATTTTTAAATGGAAGGATTACGGTCGCACTCATTTCAACTGTGTCAAAATGAGCTTCGATATATTTCCTGGGAAGAAAATTGGCTATTTTCAAAGTGCAGCTGCTGATTATGAGACAAGAGTAGTATTGTGAAAACAAAAAAATTGCAACGCGGTGTTTGCGTACTTTTGAAATTCAAACGGCGATGAGAGAAATAGCATGGCAAATGAAGAGATTCGTTCCCACTTTCATTTGAATTTTGAAAGTACGCAAACACCGCGTTGCAATTTTTTTGTTTTCACAATATGAATAACACATTAAATTTTTGTCACAAGTTCGGCGCCTGTGCGGCGCACAAGCGGGAAATAGCCATCGAAAACTCACCATTCTTCACTTCTAATTCATTCGAACCGTCGTCCACACCGTTTCGTTTTTGGTCCTGAAAAAAAATTGAAAAATATATTTTCTTTCGTTTTTGTTCCTGTATTTTCGGTCCAAACAATAATAAAGAACGTGAGGATTATTGTAAATTTCGCCTTTTCATAATCCCATAATTTCCCCACAAAAGTATTCTTCCTTTTTCGCTTTTACCATCATAATTGAGAGGTGGAGAAGTAGGGGGGAAAAGATTGAGATTGATGTGTGAAATGAAACGGAAGAAAATGGGGAAGTTATGGCTATTATCCGTGGAAAATGGCTAATAGCCAGCAAAAATCGCTATTAGCCATTTCATTTCCGAGGAGAAACTAGACAGTTAGGGAAAGCGAGAAATTGGGGAAAACGGAGATACGCAGACAATGAAAAAATGGTCATCGTTGGAGCGCGTTATTGATTGCAGCGACAATAGAAATGGCAAAAAAATGCCTAAAATAGTGCAAAAATGCGAAAAATTCATCTAAAAATTTAAAAAATTGCCAGCTCCAAATTTTTGAGCATTTCATGTCCGGCAGCATTTTTGACATTATTTTTAAAAATTTAAGGCCAATTTTTCACATTTTTGAGCTATTTTTTGAATTTTTAGGAATTTCTCGACAAAAACGTAGTTATAAAAATGACATTTTACCATACAAAAACAGATAATCCTTTAAAATCAGGCCAAAAAATTGGTCACCTATTACGTATCCCTGGAATGGTGATACCTCGTAAAATGGTGCCATTCGGGTCTCGCCACGATTGTGTATGCAGACTTGTCTATTTACGCGCTAAATTAAATTTTTCCGTGTAGGGATTTACGAAAAAATTCAATTTTGCGCGTAAATCAACATGTGTGCGTACACAATCGTGGCGAGACCAGAATGCGCACCATTTTACGAGATATCACAATTCCGCTAATACGTAATAACTAAAAATCTGTCGAAATCAGGAAAAAATGCTCGTTAAGAGGGGAAATGTCGAAATTTCGCCAATTTTTCGCCCCTACGTTTGGAAATTTTGAAACAACAAAAAAAGTTGCGAAACGGTGTTTGCGTACTTTTGAAATGAAATTTCAACGCTATTTCTTCATACGCAAACACGGTGTCACAATTATTTTTTGCGTTTTCCAAATTGGATCAAAATGAGGAGGACTCGAAGAAGGAGTGACCACTTTGTTTCCAATTGTCAAGTAAGGTCTCTTCTGCAACCTTTTCGGACACTCACACACACACACAATTCGCCTTGGCTTGTGGGTGTGTGTGTGTGTGAGGTTGAGGGTGAAGGTGACCTTCATTGAAATGAAGGAGGGAAATTAAATGTAGATGAGATGAGGAGAGCGTGGATGGCCGTTAGGTGTTTTATTGCCTTTCGAAAATTCATCATGTTCGTTATTGGAATAAAAAACAATTATCCACGGCGTGCTTGACCATACGTGAAAGCAAACGCGCCCTATCGCATTTGTCTGCGTCTCTCTGGTGTTCTTCGCTATAGAAAAGCGTTCAAAAATGGAGACGCAGAGAAGCGAATCAATTTAAAAATAATTCGGTAAGAAAATAGTCAATATCTAATCGATTTGACATAAAAATGTCAAAAAAAGTCAGAAAACTTCTTCTAAAAGGAGTACACGAGGTGTGGCCGCTGGCCTAGCAACCGACGCGCGGCAATTCAAATTTTTTCGTTTCTCTTGCTATTTTTTTTCATCTTTCTCATAAATTGTCGATGAATTTCGTTGCGATAATCGAAAATCGATACTTAGCCAATTTATTCGGTGAATTCATTGGTAAAAATTAAATTTTCAAAAAAAAACCGTATCTTCACATATCTGGTTCAAATCGCCATAAAATGAACCAGCTAGGTGAAAATAGGTAGGTGTTTGTTCGTTTTTGCACAATTTTTCACAGTTATTTCTCGATTTAAAACTGCTTCTGTACATATATTTGTGAAAATTAAATTTTTACAAATTAATTCACCGCATAAATCTGCTGAATATCGCAACTAGCCAAATGAAAATCTAAACAAAATTCATCGGCAATTTATGAGAAAAATGGAAAAAATAGCAAGAAAAACGAAAAAATTCGAATTGCCGCGCGCCGGTTGCTAGGCCAGCGGCCTCGGCTCGTGTACTCCTTTTGGAGCAAGTCTTCTAATTTTTGTGCGATTTTTAAGCGATTTTCGTAAATTCGGTGTGTTAAAGCAAACCTTGTTTCAAAACGCGCCAAATTATAACGTTATTTTATGTTTCCCAAAAAAAAAAAAACTGGGCGAAATAGAAATAGTCCACTAAATGTCCGGGAAAAAAAGTTCATAGAATAAAATGCGGAGAGAGACGACGAGAGAAAAAATAAAAACAGAAGAGAAGCGAAACGAAAAACAAGCGATGAGTCAGAACCAGTTGACTCATTTTACGATTGTCATGTTTCATTTTCATTTTCAGACTACTAGACTGCTGAAATTGAAAATTTTCAGGGAAAATATGAAAAATGTTTCGTAACTTTTAAAAATGTGGGCACGGTGTTTGCGTACTTTTGAAAATTCGAACGGAAATGAAGTTGCTGCCAATTGTGCGCCAGAAAAATGAAAAAAATTGTTTCCTCTCTCGCCGCCAAGAGCTGAATCGTGGCGAGACCTTGCGATTGCTGACGCATAACTTGACACGCTGTCTCGCTACGTCACGAATCCTTAATATGTGTTCCTTTTCGTTTAAATTTTCAAAGTACGCAAACACCGTGTCGCAATTTTTTTCGCTTTGTTTTCAAATCGATGTTGGATTTTTTGGCAACAATTTACGAGTTTTCCAACGAAAAGAGCACAGCCAAGAGCAAAAACGGCCAAACCAAAAATCGTCGGAGAAAATGGAAAAACCACCGAAAAAAGTGACGAAATAACGGCGAGACATATCGAAGAAAACCGCCGAGACGGGCGGCGAGAGAGCGTGCGAATCGAGTAGGTGGGTAGAGAAAAATACAGTTTTTTTGTCGGTGACCGAGCTGATGAATCATCGCGATCGTGGAGAGGAGCGTAACGGAAAAACGCCCCTTTTTTGCAAGTGCCGCGCGAAATTTCCTGCTTTTTTGGAATGCACTGCAAACGCGCCCTGTCGCATTTCTTTGCGTCTTCATTGTTTTTTGTCAAGTTTAGCCACAATTTTTTTTTTGAAACGGCCACGCCGATTTGTGTTCACGAGCGAAACTCAGTTACGACGCTCCGATGTTCCGCAAGTCAGGTCAGGTCAGGTCAGGTCAGGTCTTGCAGCGAAGATAAACACTGTGCATTTTTTTTCGTTGCGAGACCTGACCTGACCTGACCTGACCTGCGGAACATCGGAGCGTCGTAACTGAATTTCGCTCGGGAAATTTGGGGAATATAGCATACAATAATTAATGGGCGTGGACGTGGCGCCGCAGTGTTTGCGTACTTTTGAAAATTCAAACGGAAATCTCTTCATTTTCGTCTGAATTTAATGTTCAAAAGTACGCAAACACCGCGTTGCAATTTCTTTGTTTTCGCAATAATAATTACCGAACCATTTTGCAAAACACAAAAAAAACGGTCGGAAAAACCGGGTGGTGGTGACCGGCCGGTCGGTCGGATTCTGACATATTCGCCACTCTGTCCTCCGCGCGTTTTATTGACTTAACGGGGATGGGCAGAGGAAAAAGCAAACTAGGAAGGAAGCGACGGGGCGAAAAATGAAACGGGAATTAAAGGATGGGCCAACTTTTCGGGAAAACTGCTTTAAAATGGACATACACCTGGCTACGTCTGGCAAAAATTATAAAAGTTCTTCCAAAAAAAGTACACGAGGTGTGACCGCTCACGGCATGCTAGACCCTACGAAAGTGCAAACGCGCCCTGGCGCACTTTTGCGTTTTTCTCTGCGCCTCCATATATTTCTCTTGGAGTATTGCCAAAAATCTTTGGCGCCTTGCCAAATATGTTTTTTTTTTTTTGGCAAAATATAACGCTGTTCGCATTTTTAGTCCCAATTTTCGTATTTTGTTTTTCAGAATTTAAATTAAATTAAAATTAACTGTTTTATTTACGAAAAAAACCGACTTAAAATCAATATTCCAACAAAAAAATTTATCACATTAATCTCAAAAACAACCATTTTTAAAAAATAATTTTTTTAAATGAGAAACAAACAAAAAAAATAAATAAGCAAAGAAAAAAAAAACAAAGAAAAGTAAGAAAGAAACAATAAAATCTCGTAAATCGACACAAGTCTCTGCGGAGGAGACGCAGGGACGCGAGAGTAGAATAGCGCGCGAAAATTCGCTTTTGAAAAATAATTCAAAAACGTAGCCTCCAACACGCCGTGCCGCTGGCCTAGAAAACCAGCGGCCGGTAATTTAAAATTTTCGTTTTTCTTGCAATTTTTTCATGTTTTCCCAAAAATTGTCAATGAATTTTGGTTAGATGTTTGTTTTGCAAGTTGCGCTAATAAAAAATCGATATTTATGATTAAATGATTAAAATTCAATTTTCCTATATTTACAGAAGCAAATATAAATCGATAACTGTGAAAAAAATGTGCAAAAACGGATGATTTATGCAAAAAAAAATTAGTGAAGTGAAAAAATGAAGAAAAACGAAAAAAGTAAAAATAAAATCGGCCGGCTTTCCAGGCCAGCAGCCACACCTCGTGTACTCCTTTTGGAAAAAGTTTTCCAAATTTTTTTTTTCTAAAATTCACAACAAATCAGAGCATTTTTGTGCGATATTCGTAAATCCCCATAGCTCGCAAAAAATGACATTTCCATCATTTTCTGGTAGGTAAACAGTGGTTTTGCGAGAAAAGGACAATAACGGTGAAGAGCAGGGTGAAAACATATAAATATGTGGACGAGAGAACAGCAGCTGCTGAGATGAGGACAGGTGATTAACCGCAAAGGACAGGCGGATTAGGTACGGTTAAGAGGGTGAGGTTCGTATACGAACCTCTATAGAGGTCGGGCGAAAATAGGAAGTCTTGTTTTATATATTTATTTACGGGGGGGGGGTATTCACAATTTTTTTAATGCCCGTGAGAATTTTTTAAAACTATTTCCCAGTTTTAGGTAAATTTTGTCAATTCCCCACTTTTATACAAAAAACGAAAAAAAACCCTTAAAAAATGGTAAGGGTCTTGCAGCGAACGACCCGTTTTCGCGTTTTACGTAAAAAACAAATATAAAATGAAAAAAAGAATAAAAAAGGTAATTAACAATTTTCAAGAAAAATTTCCATGAATAACCAAAAAATCGATAAAACAACTTTTTAGCACAAAAAAAACAACGTTTATTCCTTTATAAGGTTGCCCGATGAAGAAAATAATGACAAAAAAATCCAGAAAAATACAAAAATCCCAGAGAAATCAATAAAAAATTCTAAAATTGCTAATCGGGGTGTACGGTATTTTTAAAGGCGCATGTCAAAAACTTTTTTTTCGCGTTGGGTCTTGCAACGAATTCGCTGTGCGAAATTATTTTCTTTCCCTATTTTTGCGGTTTTTCATCAATTTCATACCGTTTTTTCTTGAAATTTTATTATTTTTGTTCCAATGAAAATAGAAGACAAAGAACAATTTTTCCAACAATTGCCGAAAAAATACTTTTGCACACCCCTGCTCATCACTTTCATAAATAGTCTTATCAATTTTTAGGTAAGATGAAAAAAAAGTATGCGAAAATGAAGTGACGTGATTTTTGCTTTGTTATCTATTGACGGCCCGCCAAAATGGTCAAACGCGCTCCGCTGAACTCAACACTGCGATTTTCATTTTTGTCCCCAAATTGTTTTATTTCACGAAAATAAATAATTTGTTGAGTTCAGCGGAGCGCGTTTGGCCCTTTTGGTGCACCGAAAATATGTATTTTCATATTGTCGATAGGCAGAAATTTCCTAAGCACACAGGCGAGGATGCGCCTGTGTCTTCTGCGTTTCTTTGTTTTCCCTCCAAAATGGTGGATCACATAGGCAATTTCTGCGCTCCGAAAATATTAAAGTATGAATTTTTCAAATAAAAAGCAATCAGAATATCAAGCCTGCACACTGCTGCCGTTCGTCACTTTCGTTCCTCCTCCTCCTCCTGCCCCTGCTCCAATGACGTGGGAAATCGAATAGTGATCCTCCAGATGCTCGGGTCTAACGAATTCTGCCAAGCACAAATTGCACCGGAAGCGGGTACGGTGCACGTGAGAAACGTGTGACGTCAGATCGCGGACACGTGGAAATGAGCATGGACAAAAGACGCAGCCGAACGGGAATAGATGTGGTTGTGAAGAGGAGTCAGGAGTGCCTGTAATTAGAGTAAGTTTTATTTTAAGCAAGGAACTGGAATTATTGAACAATTTTTTCTATTTTTTGTAAGCCGGGATGATCAAGACCCGGCCCATGACAAGTATGATTTTCTGTTTTGGGAGTCGGTTTTTTTTTGTTGACATATTCACACAACCGTGTTAAATGATGCACATTTCGGGTATCGCAGCAACTGTGTGTGGACCTGTTTTTTTGCCGACTAAATTCTGTTTTTTTTTACGGCTGATAAGCGCCAAAGCGCAACGGTTAACGCCGTTCTCACTAAACTTGGAATTTTGCAAATTTCAGTTACGGTGCGTATCTCTAGAAAAAAAACCAAAGAAGAAATTGCTGATCTTCACGAAATAATGAATGCTCGATGGTACTATAATGGGGTTATTCTCGAAATCAGCAAAAAAAGCAAAAAATAGAAAAAACCAGCAAAAAATTCAGCGAAAATTCGGAGAATGCTCCGATCGGTCTGAAACTTTGGAAAATCATTAAGAAGATACTTCCGGTCATTTTCTGAAAATTTCAGACCAAAATATCGATTTTTAAAATTATCGATTTTTATTTCTGAAAATTTTCAAAATCGATATTTTGGTCTGAAATTTTCAGGGAATGACCGGAAGTATCTTCTTAATGATTTCCCAAAGTTTCAGATCAATCGAAGCATTCTCCGAATTTTCGCTGAATTTTTTGCTGGTTTTTTTCTATTTTTTGCTTTTTTTGCTGGTTTCAAGAATAACCCCATAAGTACAGAAAAGAAGTGTTTCCAGAACCCGAGGAGTGGACGCCAGATGGACTCGAATCGGCCTTTGTCATCGACAATGCCAGCTACCACAATGAAGTCATAGAAAAAGTGATCAGTCTATGAAATTAGAATTATATTAAATTTTAGGTGTCATCTTGTTCCAAAAAGAAAGCGCTTAAATTCGCTGAAAGTATACATGAGTGTCGGGATTGTTCGTCTTCCCCTATCATTCCTGTTTCACTCCAATCGAACTTATTTGGAACCAACTAATGAGCTTCAGCAGTTTAAAAATTTAGGGCAAAGAAAGGGCGGAGCATTTCGTAAAAGCAGTTTTAGACACTTTCATTTCTCACTCCATCGATAAGAAGTTAGAAATCAAAAGACTGATGAATGAAATAGACTGGTAGGCCGCCGATGAGAAGGCCGATCGAAATGTTTAATGGACCTATTCATAGGAGAAAAAAAACAAAAAAAACATTTTTTTTTCCTATTCATAGATGTAAAAAAAAGACAAACAATGTCGAAAAACGAATGGTAAACAAGTGTTTATTGACCATGATAGAGCATTGATAGAGAGGAGGCGCAGAAAAGGGGCGGAGTTTGCATGAACTAGTAAACAAGTCCGTTCCCACGGGGTTGTAAACATCTCTGTGCCTCCTCACTATCAATGGTCTATCATGGTCAATAAACACTTGTTTACCATTCGTTTTTCGACATTGTTTGTCGTTTTTTATGGGGTTATTCACAAAACCGGAAAAAAAGGAAGAAAACGGAAAAAAACTTCGGGAAAAATCGGAGAATGCTCCGATTGACCTGAAATTTCGGGAAAAATTGGAAAAAATTCTCATGTACACGCTCACAAAATTTTGGACCGAAATATCGATTTTAAAAATTATCGATTTTTTTTCTGAAAATTTTTAAAATCGATATTTTGTTCCAAAATTTTGTGAGCGTGTACAGGAGAATTTTTTCCAATTTTTCCCGAAATTTCAGGTCAATCGGAGCATTCTCCGATTTTTCCCGAAGTTTTTTTCCGTTTTCTTCCTTTTTTTCCGGTTTTGTGAATAACCCCATTACATCTATGAATAGGAAAAAAAAGTTTTTTTTTTGTTTTTTTTCTCCTATGAATAGGTCCATAACTGTGGGAAATTCGTTTTTTTTTTGTTGCTGATATTGAACATTTTCGCCGTGATTTTTAAGACGGCTAAAGAATTTGCACTCACTCGATGATTGGCGATGAACTAAACGAGTTTCCTATGAAGTTGGTCAAACTATGTACAAGAGAGCGTAATAAGATTTGAATGTGGTTCCAAATAGCCAAGGGATCCGCGTCAGGACGCACCCACGACACCCCCTCAATTTTTCAGAAAAGGCTTTTTTGAGTTTCCATTTAGTTAAATCCGCTCATTAGTGTATTCAACATGGGTTGCCGTCGGTGCGTTTTGCACAGCATCCTGCGCCACTATACAGATTTTCCTTTCCTAACACTCCGGGTTCTCCTCCTGTTAATCACATTAGATTTCCCGATACTTTCTCTCCGCCGTCCCGGGGAGCGGTGAAGCGTTCACCAATGGCTCGCGTTTGTTCATCTCGTCTGGAGACCGGTATCCCGGGGTGCTGGCGACTGCCCTCGCCAAAGTGCGCTCCATTAGAAAATTTTGGCAAAATGCCAAATTATGTCAACTTGCATTATCGGTCTCTGGGGGGTGTACCGAACGCACACGGGAACCTAGGCCATCACCTAAACCACATGACTGTTCCTCGCTACGAGTTTTTCGAACAAACTAGGCCCCTTAGGAGTGGCGAGACGTGGAAAAGTAGTTTAGGCTATGGTTTAGGTTTTTTTTCTTTGTGCGGCCCATGAAACATTCTGAACCGAAAGCGGTTCCTTCATGTTTCTTATTTTATTATTTCTAACATAATTGTTTTGTGTAAGAAACGGTGCGGAGGCGGGAGATAGGAACTTTTCAATTAAAATCCTTTTAACTTTATTAAATTCCTCTCTCGCCTCCGCGTTGTCACTCCGCCCCCTCCGATATAAAAGGGGGCACTTGTGTCCCTTCCTGAGAGTTAAAGTTTTAAGTTTAAAGTTTAAGTTAAGTTTAATTTGTCTGATAGATATATATTTCCCAACCCTTCTATTTTCTGTTATTCTGCTATATTGTATTTTATTCTTCTTTCAATATTAATAAAGGAACAACCACTGAACCAACCGATCAATTTATGGTGCATCGACGAACATACGAAGTCGGAAAAATCACCACAAGGACGAAGATCGAGCAAATCAATCATACGAAAAAGCAGTAAGTGTTTGACTTTGAACCACTAACACACGATTAGATCGATTTGCACCTGCACGTACGAAAATAACTCGAAGAATTTAATAACGAAAGGACGATTGACTTTGGTTTACTTGTATTCTATCAACGACGAAAACTATGCTCAAAAGTGGATTAAGTTGGTCCACGAGAACGAAAAATGCGTTACTCAGAGAATGTGATGAAGCGGAGAAGCTTATCACAGAGATCGCAAAGTTCACTCCAGAACAAATTCTAGAGAACGATGATTGCCTTTTTACGAAAATTAATGAGATGACATCTAGTATCAAAGCAACGGAATCTGCACTGGAAAAGTTGGCAATGACCGCAGAAGGTCTGGATCCTGACAATGACATAGAACAGTCGAAATTCGAAGAACAAGCTGATAAAGTTAACGACGTTATACTTCGAGGGGTACAAGCAAGAGATAAACTGATGGCTCAACGAGAACGACGATTATTAATACGAAATTCCCAACACGATGGAAGAGTACAATCGCCAAGAGTATCAGTTTCGGAGAACGCGTCAACCCCCAGACGCATCAGACATCTAAAGATCCCTAAATTTAGTGGAGACAGATGGCAATGGCAGAATTTCTGGACGATTTTCGAAGAGTTAATCGACAAAACCGAAGATTCCGCAATTTTAAAATTCAATGAGCTAAAGAATCATCTCGATGGAGAAGCAAAGGAGCTAATCGAGAAATATCTAGTTACAGAAGATAACTATGCATTGGCAATCAATCTTCTAAAAGAACGATACGACGATTCCGAAGCAACCATTGCCGAGTTGAATGATCGATTCAAATTCGTGAAAGCAACGAATACGTCAATTAGCGAACAGAGGAAGTTATGGGATAAGATTCATATTCTTCTTCAACAACTCGACACACTTGGAGAAAATATCGATCACTACATGGTGAAAGACGCGATAGTCGAAAAATTCAGCTATGATATACGAAAGGAAATCCTTTTAACTATATTAAATTCCTCTCTCGCCTCCGCGTTGTCACTCCGCCCCCTCCGATATAAAAAGGGACAATTGTGTCCCTTCCTTAAAGTAAAAAGTTTAAGTTCAAGTTTAGTTTGTCTGATAGATATATATTTTCCAACCCTTCTATTTTCTATTATTCTGCTATATTGTATTTTATTCTTCTTTCAATATTAATAAAGGAACAACCACTGAACCAACCGATCAATTTACATTCAGAGATAATAAAATGTTTAAGAGAGCAATGTTGTATCTTGAAATAGATGAAAAAGGAAACTTTTCTTATCTTTTCGCCCTGCTCCAAATATTGTCGACATTTCGCAATGACTCACCATTCAACTCGCCCAACAAACTGCAATTCGGACTCGGTTCTCGTGATTCTTTTGATGAATTCGGCGCATCTATGCAGCCTCCAGAGGTGCTCGCTTCTCCGCTACCGTTTAGCTCTTCGAGCTCCCGTTTGCGCACTTGTTTGTCGACTGAAATATGTGGCGATTATTTTTGTTATGCGTCCTATAAAGTTAATAGGCTTGGAGAAGTAGGAACGTTGGGTCTTTTTCGGATTCGATAACTTTTTTGAAAACTCACTATCCATCAAAAAGTTCTGTAGAGTATCTCCGCCGTTGAACACTTTTATATCCGGCTGGAAGTGTGAATCGTCCGGCAAAAGTGTGGAGGAGGGAGCCGGTGAGATTCGAGAGCGTTTTGGAGCAACTGGAAATCAGAAAATAGAGTATTTTCTTTGAAATTTTGTCCTGTGATTGGTGGCCTGTCTTTCATCGAGTTGCGACATGTGAATTTTAAACTCTTCCCAGGGTTTTTTTCGCGCGAATTAACATGTTTTAATATAAAACAAGCCTGGCTGCATCAAAAGCTACTTGTGATTTCCTTTCATTTTAAAAATGTCTTTATTCTTCATTTGAAATACAACTTTTTCATGCAATTTCCGCTTTTGCCCTGTGGCGCGGTCGGGTAAACGCTTGCCCGGTAAGCTAAAGACCGTAGTTCGGGTTTTTGTGTTGGTCTCGGACGCTCAGTTCGCTTTCGTCATGCAGTTTGGAAACGGACACACCAAGAAACTCAGTTACAGACCCGAACGGAATTATATATATATATATATAAGGATGATATTTAGTTTAAATATTTTTCATTGAGTTTTTGAGTTCTGATGTGAAAAAGTTTTGTGAATTTTTGTTGTTGTTGAAAAATGGAACTATTTTTACATGAACCGATGTGCACCTTAATTTTTTATACTGCAATGAAACATGCAAATTACGTTTGAACCCTGAATCATTTTTCGCCACCTTCTCTAAAATCTAAAATTTCTCAGAGTTTTTATTAGCGCGGCCGAGTACATGACATATAACCATTTTGAACTCACAGCTCGCGCCTAATAGGCTCCTGTGCTCTTGAATTCGGGATTCACCCAGAAATCAATGTCTAATAATCTAAAAGCGTACCCCCACAAAAATCGTAATCCATTTGGTTGAAAAAGTGCGCCAAAATCTGATTGCTCGTTAAGAGTTTCTCGTCTTTGGCACCACACACGTTTTCCTCCTCGTCATTGTTGTCGTCGAGCCGTTGTCCGTCGTGGACGCCGCCCATTTTGTACAACACGTGCGGATGTTTGCACCGCAAATGGCGAATGAAGCCCGACGAGCCGTTGTCGATTTTGTACACCTTTTCGCAGAAACGGCACCGAATCATGTTTTTGAGGTCGGTGGGCAGCGAGTAGAGGTTGATGTGCGACATTGGTCACCACCACCGCCGCTGTAGATCAAAGTATAAGCGGGAAGGTTGCGAATGATAGAATAACGGTGAAAAAAAAAGAAAGTTGACTTGTGAATAGACACCACTGCAGCCCCTGGACAAGAATGGCAGGGTGGCAGGTGAAATCGAAATTCTTTGCCCTTTTTTGGAATTATTTTTCTGAGCAAGAAAGAGAGTGGGAAAAGAAGCAAAGAGCACTGGTTTTTGAGCAACTTAGCGTTTGTGTATAAGACCGCTGAGAGGAAACAGTGCGCAGAGATGAAAGCGGTCATATAATGGGCCTATCCAGCGCAGGAAAAAAAAACCGTTTTTTAACCTTTTTCAGGGTTGGGAAGTTATTCCATCGCCAGTGACACGACGGGTTGTTTACGCCAGAAAAGCTTTGGTTACTGTAGTTTTTTTAATAGTTTTTCCGCAATTCTGCATAAGGTAAAAAAAAAAGAGAAAAAACAGTATTTTCCTGTGCTTATTATGCCCATAAACGAGAGGCTCTCGGCTATCGCGTGCTACCTTTGCACCAAGATTCTGCAATGTCTGCCCCGGTGTTGGGGAAACATTGCAGAAGATCGGCACTATTTTTGCATAGCGTCTGTGCAAAAATCGCACCGATGCTATGCAATTATTGTGCGCTTTTCTGAATCCTTGCATTGCTCACTCTTATTTTACTGTTATTGATTGAAAAATTATATTTATTTTTTCAAATAGGGAAAACAGAAATTAACAAAGTAGTGAAAAATGGGAAAAAATTAAAACTAAAAATTTAATATATTATAAGATGGTTGGTGTTGTTGCCGTAGTTGATGCCACAATTTGATGGATTTCCGACTTACGACTTCAGCTCATTTTTTGAATTCCGACTTCCGTAGAAAAATATTCATTTCCGAGTTCCGTTTTAGAGAATTTCACTTCCGTGCAACTGGTCTATGGCCATCCTCGACGAATCTGGAATGTTTTTTGAATAAGAATTGACTCGAGTTGTGAAACGTGGAGAGGAGTTAATAAAAGCAATCGGAAACGTGGCAAATACATAGCACAAAAATATTTAAGCTGACGCGGATTTCTAAATTTATAATCCAATAATAATAAAAAAATCAGAAACTAAAAAAATACATCTCACCGCATACTGGACATGCTATACAGAAAAAATGTTGCAAATTTCGCGCAGATGTTTCTGTGTCCACCACAAAAATAGTGTAGACGCAGACTGTGATGGAACGCGCTCTGCTTGAAAGTTGGTGCAAACTTTGCAGGAAATCTGTACAATGTTTGCCATAGCGTCAAAGCTGGCACTATGTTTGCAGGGCGTTTGCACAATGTTTGCAACGGTCTAAATACCGGTGCTAAGGGCTAAAACCGCTCATTTTTTGTCCAAACTTTGCATGGTGCTAAGAATTCTCACAATGTTTGCAGGAAATTTGCACAATGTTTGAAATTGCCTCAAAGTTGGTGCAAAGGTAGTACGCGATAGCCGAGCTAGGCGAGTCAAAAAATCAAATTATTTTCGTTCCCTTTTTAAAAAGGATTGATATCGATTTGAAAAATGGGGAATAAAAAATGAAAAACGAACGAATGGATGAACGGTCGATCCGTCATCAAATATGATAATGATGGGAAGAATAGAGCAAAAAAGAAAAGAGCGAGCGATAGAGGGAGAGAAAGAGAGGGAGAGCCATAGATTTGGTCGGGCCGCCAAAACGATTGTGAAAAATGTTAGTAAAGTAGAATCTATCGCACTAAACCCGAGTCGAAAATGTTTCAAATGCGCATCGCCGCACTCTTGCCTAACTTTTTCTTGTCTATTCGATCAGGCAATTGTTTCTGCTTTGAATAGTCGCCGGTACAACTCATTTGTAGCAGTTTTTCCAGAAAATTAAGCTGTGACTAGCAATTTTTTCTTGTTTATTCGATTAGGCAATTATTTCTACGTCGAATAGGAAAGGAGATCGACAATAAGTACGGACGGGATAGCGGACGACAATACGGACACACCTTACCGTGAGAACATGGATGCTCTTTTCTATCCATTTTTGTTGAGTGGAGAAAAGAAGAGTCAATAGTTTATGATTTTAGATGAGGCGATTTGAATCTGGATACACATTGGAAGGATACTGTATGTGTGTGGAGGTTTCTGATCTTTGGTGCCTTACTGGTATGCGAATTTGGTTACTTTGGAATATAACTGTAGCGAAATAGAACTTTCTGAAATGGAGCTGTACAGGAAAGATAGCTGCGCGCAATTGAACTCAAGCTGCTCTAGCTTTTCTGTGTCAGTACAGCTCCATTTCAGGGAGTTCCATTTCGCTACAGTTCTATTCCGAACGATGTTTTGTTGGCAAAAACTCATTGACTACACCACTCTTTGACTACATGCACTCATTGACTACACATTCTCATTGACTACAAAGTCTCATTGACTTCATGTTGCTCATTGACTACGCTTGACTCATTGACTACATTCCCTTGGGCCACTAAGATAATATGCTGATGCTTTATCGCGCATGGAATAAAAAATATACTTAATCATAATAGAAAAATTAAACAGTCTCTTAATTTTATAACAAGTTTCTTTTAATTTTTCGTTGATTTCTTGCAAATTTTCATGTAAAAAAGCATTCATTTCCGGAAAGTTCAGCGGTAACGCGCAGGAAGCATGTGTGACACCTTTAAAATGGGCGACCGGAGGGAGCTGGGCAGAAGCAGGCTTTTATCCTTTTGTTTTACTTACAATTAGACTCGTGTAGGATGTAAAAAATTATATAACAAAAATCTGATCCTCAAAGCTTGGCTTAATGACACTTTAAACGGTCCACAAAAAGCATTCAAGAATACGAAAACCAATTTTTTCCGCCCGGAAAATCATTTACTATTTTAATTTACCGGCTGTAAAAATTTATGAATACAACCTCATATGTAGTCAATGAGCATAGTGAAGTCAAAGAGACTCTGTAGTCAATGAGACAAGTGTAGTCAATGAGACTTTGTAGTCAATGAGAATATGTAGTCAATGAGTGCATGTAGTCAATGAGTGGTGTAGTCAATGAGTTTTTGCCTGTTTTGTATCGCTCAACACTTTTGCGCTTTTGAGTCGTAATTTTCCCGAACAGTTGCTCTATTTTTAGAACATTTTTTAAAATTACTGTCGTTTTACTCATGTTGGCACTCAGTGTTTGCAGATCGGCTAGTTCTTTTCATTGTCGTTTTTAGGGGGTTTTGTAACTTTCCTGCTCAAAGAACCGCGAGTTTTTGGCTAGAATTCGGGCCGTATGGCAAGTAATTGTCGACTATTCGTCTGTAATAGCTAACATAAATTTTCATTAGCTATTTTTATCAATTTCCAATTTCCTAGAGCTTACAAATCAGGTCCCCTGCCCCCTGAAACCTTGCCTAGCCTGATTCCCTTATCATTTTAACTGCTGCCGTTCCTTGTGACACAAGGGGTGACCTAAGATTAACACAGTGTAACCGAGGCGAATAAGGCGCCAAGAGGTGGAAAAAAGGCGAACAAAAATCACAATGATACGGTTTGACAGTGAGTGAGTGAGTGAGAAGAATGGATTCTCACGACAGGTAAAACCATTTGTTTCTTTTTTGTGTTTTTTTGTTCGTTTTTTGATATCTTTGTCAAGTAGGATCTATCTAGAATCGAAAGTGAACTTGAGAAGGAACTAACAAAATATTTTTTTTTTGTTCTGATAAAAAGGGAAAGTGAAAGTGGATTGGTTGGATGGATGGATGGATGGATGGATGGAGGGATGGAAGGCAGGTGATAATCAGTTTGTGATAAGGACTTTTTTCTCTTGGCGCTGGTTTTGATTTTAGTCACGCATTTAAGTTTTTGGGGAAAAAAACAAGAAAATAATTGAGACACTTAATTTAAGAGTTATTCGGCAATCCGTCAATGTTTTTTACAGATATTTTTTTCAATAGCTAAAAAATAATATATGAAACGGTGTTAAACTACTTTAATCCAACAATTGAGGCCCAAAAATTCGAATTATTGCGCAGTTTCAGTCGCCAAATAAAAGTGGGCGGAGCCTAACAGTTTTTCTAGATTTTTGAGGTTTAAACGTGGCTTTCATAGAAAATTGCAAGAGACAAAATTAATAAGCGTGCCATTCTCTATCGATTCGTGTAAAAATTATTTGTTTTTTCAAAAATAATTTTTTTTCACAATTTTGTGGAAAATAAACTTAAATTTTTAAATTTTTTACGGAAAATTTTGCATTTTTTTCCTGTTTTTTTGCTTCTATATAACTCTGAAAAACCAATAAAAATACATTAAACTATCAAAACCCAAAAAATTTACCTTTAAAACTTCGAATTATTGCTCAGTTTCAGTCGCCAAATAAAAGTGGGCGGAGCCTATCAGTTTTTCTAGATTTTCAGGGTTTAAACGTGGTTTTCATAAAAAATTGCAACAGAAAAAATTAATTAGCGTGTCATTTTCTATCGATTCGTGCAAAAATTATTTGTTTTTTCAAAAAAAAAAATTTTTTTTCACAATTTTGTGGAAAAAAAATACATTTTTAATTTTTTTTACGGAAAATTTGAAATATTTGTCCCCCCAATTTTCTGCTTCTATAACTCAGAAAAATTAATAAAAATATGTAAAACTATCTAAATTCAACAAATTTACCTTTAAAACTTCGAATTATTGCGCAGTTTCAGTCGCCTCCAAAAAGTGGGCGGAGCCTAACAGTTTTTCCAGATTTTCGAGGTTTAAACGTGGCTTTCATAGAAAATTGCAAGAGACAAAATTAATAAGCGTGTCATTTTTTATCAATTCGTGTAAAATTATTTGTTTTTCCAACAAAAAAAATTTGTTTTTTCAAACTTTTGAAAAAAGAAAATTTTTTTTTTGGAAATTTTTGGTTTTTAGCGAAATTTTAAAATTTGTTTTACTCCAAAACTAAATTGTTAGTGGGCATTAATGTTTGCTAATTATTGTGATAATTTTCTATTAATTCCAATAAAAAATGAAAAGAAAAAATCTGAATCTCAAAATGGGACCAAAAAGAAAAAGAGGGCCAAAGGCGCAACGATGAAAAAAAAAAAGAAAAGTGGCACATTTCGGAAAAAAGTCGGGGATGTGCAGACCACGATTATCGGGAGGAGAAGGAAGGAAGGACCAAGAAGAAGAATTGCGGTCCTTGGGGAAGGCCCGTCGAGATGGATCGGATTACTCGTGTGTCACTTTGACACACACAGAAACACATAGAGAGCATCTTTTCCGAAGAGTTGGAGCGGAGCGCAGCAGGCTTTTCAGAGGCCCAGTAGTCCGTAAAGTGTGAGTGCTAGTGAGTGTGTATGTTCCTCAATCTTGCTCCGACCTGCCAATTTTGTCTGCAAAGGAGAAAAGAGGGGTGAAATGGAGAAAGAGAGAGGACAGAAATGGATGGGGATGGATGGGCCCGTCGGTGACGTGGCAACCGTCGGAGCGTGTCGCCTCCCCTTGGGAACCGAACGGCGGAAAAGAAAAAGCGTTGCACTTTTTCGTTTCGTGCGCGTGGATCCAGTGACACTAATTTCCGTGTCGTAAGATTAGGTGTTAGGTCCGCAAACACCTTGGACAATTGCCTTGGCGCTCTGTATTTCTCGTCACACATAGCTCAGTTGCTTTTCGGGTTTTTTGAGTCCCTGAAAAGCCCGGGGAACAAGCTCTTCCTTCATTTTTCAGTTCTTTCTCTAAAGAAATCGACTTGAAAAAGGGGCGGAGCTTATTCCCCGATTGTTCTTGTTCGTTTCATGGAGAAAAGTGCACTTTTAATCTTTTTTGTTGCATAAATGAAGGAAAAATGAAAAAAATAATCGAAAAAAAATAGGTCTAAATTTGGCGCCTTGCACACAATGCTCACTAGAGCGCTCTTGCATTGTAGTCTTCGAATCGAAGCAAAAATATTGATTTTTCGACGGACAAATTCCCAAAATTTTCAAAACTTTGCGGTAAAATACCAATTTTTGAAAAATGCTTCAGAAAATTTAGAAAAAAATTACGTTTTTTAAACATTAATCAATAGAAAATTTTACGCTGATTAATTTCGTCTCTTGAAATTTTTCTTGAAAACCACTTTTAAACCCTGAAAATGTTGAAAAACTGATAGGCTCCGCCCACTTTTTGCGGCAACTGAAATTGTGCCAAATTTTGAGTTTTAAATGTAAAACTGTTCAATTTTGATAGATCAACAGTTTTTTATTAATTTTTCGAGTTATGGATTCAAGAAACTCCGGGAAAAATGTTTAAAAAATTTTTGAAAAAAAAAGAAAACAATTTTTTTTCAAATTTTGAAAAAAAAAATATATTTTATTCACAATAAAATTACAATTTTTATACACGAATTGATAGAAAATAGTACGCTGATTAATTTTGTCTCTTGCAATATTCCATCAGAACCTCGTTTAAACCATGAAAATGTTAAAAAACTGATAGGCTCCGCCCACTTTTTAGCGGGCAACTGAAATAGTGCCAAAATTCTAATTTTTGATGTGAAAGTGGTTATTTTTGATAAATTAAAAATTTTGCTATTTTATTGAGTTAGAACTTTAAAAAAAATTCGGGAAAATGTTTTTTAAAAAATTTTGAAAAAAAAAAAATTTCAACAAAATTGCATTTTTTAAACATTAATCAATAGAAAATTTTACGCTGATTAATTTCGTCTCTTAAAATTTTTCTTGAAAACCACGTTTAAACCCTGAAAATGATGAAAAACTGATAGGCTCCGCCCACTTTTTAGTGGCAACTAAAATTGCACTGTAATTTCAATTTTTGAATGTAAAACTGTTCAATTTTGATAGATCAACAGTTTTTTATTAATTTTTCGAGTTATGGATTCAAGAAACTCCGGGAAAAATGTTTTAAACATTTTTTTGGACAAAAAATGAAAAAAAAAATTTTTTTTCATGAAATCAAACGTTTTATACACGATCTGATAGAAAATTGCATGCTGCATAATTTTGTATCTTGAACTTTGTCATGAAAACCACTTTTAAACCCTGAAATTGATGAAAAACTGATAGGCTCCGCCCACTATTTTCGATGACTAGGTTACAGTATTTCCTGGCGTCAAACCTGATGCTTTTCCAGTGGCGCAGATATATAATCACTATAGAATACTGTACCTAGCATTAAAAAAATTTTGCTCAACAAATAATAACCCCTCTTTCAAAATATCCCATCAGGGCCTTTATCGGTGTGAAAAAAAAAACGTTTGTTTGTCATAAAAATTTGCATATTCTTGTAGCGTTCAGGCATAGTCGCATAGCCGAATATATTAGCTATTCACATATTTTCTCACGCAAAGGGTACGGTAGAAAAAATGGAGAAAAAAAAGCAATAGAGTGTCAGATATGATGCATGGTGTTCACACTCATTTAAATTGAATTGCGTAATTCGAAACTTATGAAAACTAGGCGTTTAGCGTTTGCACAAGCACCGTAATCCCCAAGAACCCCCAAAAAACTCACATTTACCGGTCCGATTGACGTGCCGGACGACGCTCAACGTCGCGTCCCTTTTCACGTCGAAATCGCGAATCTCGAGCCCCGGATGCTGGTTTTTGATGTGCACACGAGCATTGTCACGTCTCGAGTGGATTTTCAGACAGTACGGGCAGATGCACACTGAAATTTTTTTTTTCAATAACGGAAATTTGAACTTTCGAAAAAAAAAATTTTTTTTAAATTTTTTTAAAATAATTTTTCTAATTCAAGATTTTTTGTTTAATTTAGGTGTTTGCAGAGCTAAAGTAACAGAAAGTGTTACATTTTTGCGGCGGAAGAGGAAGAAAAAAGTTCCAAAAAAGCGTAAAATTCGGTGTTTACACATTTGCCTAGCTACCGTAACCCACCTCGAATCAACTCATCATTTGCCAACACCCAATCGATAATCTCCTGTCGCGATCGACTGGTAACGTCTTCTCGTGCTATAACTTGGAATTGGAATTTTAAGAATAAAAATTGTTTATTTAATTGCAAAAATACAAAAATCTTAATTTTTCAAAAAAAAAAATTTTTTTTTTCGAAAAGTTAATAATTTATCGATTTTTGAAGGTCAAGAAATCGATAAATTATTCTTTTTTGAAAAGAATAAATAAATTCTAAAAATTTTAATTAGAAAAATCGTAAAATTCGCTAAAAAGACTGAAAAATACCAAATTCTTGATTTTTCAAAAAAATAATTTTTTTTTTTCGAAAAATCAATAATTTATCGACTTTTGAAGATCAAAAAATCAATAAATTATTCCTCTTTTTGTCTAGAAAAAATCGTAGAAATCGTAAACTTCTCTGAAATCTGAAAAAAAGTCATTGAAAAAATCCAATAAATTATCGATTTTTCAAGACTTTTTTTCCGAAAAATCAATAATTTATCGATTTTTAATTTGAAATACTGTTCATTTTTCTTCAAAAAAAACTTTAAAAATCGAAAATTTGCGCGTCGATTTTTAGACATCATTTTTTGACATTTTTCCAATTGTTTTTGAGTTGAACAGTGAGATTTTTTTGCGGAAATTTCAATTTAGACATCAAAAATCTTGAAAACATGTCGTAAAATAAAACGCCGCGTACGCAGACACGTGAACCGACGCGCAATGTACACATTTTACCTCTTTTTCCAGTATTCTTTTTCGGCGCCCCTCCTCCTCCACCTCCTGCACTTGACAGTTGGGCGGTGCGTGTCAAAATTCCCGAATTCAAATGCGCAATGAATTCGCGTGTGATGGGTCCCAGATCCTCCTCTTCCTCTTCCGCCGCACACGTGTTGTTCTCTTCTTCCAGTAGCGTCGAGGATGTCATCTAGTCTGAAAAAAAGGAATTTTTGGCTATTAGCCGTCGATTTTGGAACGTATGCCAAGTGTCGGCCTCAAATTTGACGGCTATTAGCTGTTTTCAACGGCTAATAGCGGCAACTTTGCCATCGATATCAACTAAGAAAGGAAAAAAAAACAGAAAGCAAAAGTGCCTGGCAACCGCCAAGGAGAAGGAAAACTAGGAACTTTTATTTTTTTCTTCTCCCTTCCTTTTTTGTTGGTTGGTTTGTTGGCCGACCGCAAAATCAGAGGAGACAGAGAAAAATACATCTCTCGCCAACTTGGTTTTCCTGCCACCTAAGCTCCGCCTCCTTTTTTTCCTTTAGGCGTCTAAAAGTCAAAAAGCTTTGTCAGGTTTAAGGGGAACATAGGCGGGTTGTCATGGCGAATTCGCTTTTCTAGTGAATTTTTCCATCCTGGATACTACATATTCACCAAGTTCATGGCAACATAATGCTGAAAAGTAACTGAATTTGATGGTACCCTTCGATCAGTAACTTCTTCCGACTACCCAGAGGACAAGATTGAACTTTCTCTTGAAGGGTGCACCAGATGAGACGTTTGGGAATCATTGGTTGAACTATTTTCGAAAAAATGTACGCTTCAACACCGTGCACACTATTTTTACACACTTAGTTGATCGGAAACGCAGACAGTGAGACAGTGCGATGAAATAGTTGGCCACAGGCAGAGGGGTTAGAGAAGCGAGTGAGCGGTGGAGTGTCTTTGCTGACTACGAGGCTACAATAATCCTTTTTCATTTTATTTTTGTTTTTGCTAGTTTTTTAATTGATTTTTAGACATCTATTATTATCCATTCAATTTTCAGGACGGCTACCATAAGAGTTCACACGGAAAATCTAATGGACCTATTCATTTGAATTAAAATGAATTTTTATGTCACATTTATTCAATGCATTACAACATATTAATTAATTAATCTGAATTTTCCTGAACCATTGAGTTTTAGTTTTTCTGAAAATCGCGCCTATCCATCCTGGTCAAAAAATGAATCTTTTGTCATCATTTTTGTGTACTCGGAGTAAATGTTTAAAGGCGCATGCATTTATTTGTTAATAAGTTCACTTATTTGACCAGGATGGCTAGGCGCGATTTGCAGAAACACTCAAACTCAATGGTTCAGGTAAATTCAGATTAATTAATTAATATGTTGTAATGCATTGAATAAATGTGACATAAAAATTCATTTTAATTCAAATGAATAGGTCCATAAGGCCACACCCCTTAACTTTTTCTTTCAGGTTCAGTGAAATAGAATGAATGGTACATGTACCCATTTTGAGTATAGGCGCTTTGCCGTTTTTGCCAAAGCTAAAGTCTGCTATTTTTCACAATGCTGCAAACCACTCCTTTCCTTTGTATTTTTATTCTATCGAGTGCTGTCACTGCTGATCAGAAAATGATAGAAATGTACGGAACGGCTAAAATCTACAACAAAACGGCGTACGAAACGTTTGGATCGTGGAACGAGTGTCTAGTCAAGTGCTATTCAAATGAGATGTGCATGTTGGTGTATCAAGCTGTCGAGCGGGAAGACTGTTGGTTATTTCGGTTCGGAAATGTCACTGCTGTGAAGAAGGCGTCTAATGGGGATAAGGTGGCGTTTAAGGTGGGTGGAGAGATCACGAAAATCCTGAGTTTTCCTGAAGGAAATTTGGATGATTACGGATTCTCTCCTCGTCCCGTTCCGCACTCCCCAGTTTCCCCAAATTCTGAAAAATTAGACCTTGCTTGTCGACATTTGTCGAACGGTTGGAGATTGGCAAACAAAGGTCCCCATATACTTTTGACATCCTTTCAAAGTCCGAAGACCTACAGACTACAGACAAAGCCCCCTCTAACTAAACCCATTATCGGAAATCGTTGTTTTTTAAGTGGGAAAGCCTAGTGGGACAATCCTAGATCCCACCCAAAAACATTAATTTTCAGAGAACCTTAAACACCACAACTTGCCCCTCCAACCCAGATCCGCCACTATTCGGTGCATTATCCGACACAACCTCCTGGACCACTGGCCAAACCGGGTTCATCTACACTCTCACCGCCGATTCCAACTCTTCGTGGACCTTCTCCTATACTACCTTCACCTGTCCCATTGGCTCGCAACCATTTGCCCGCGGCAATAATGGGGTGTGCATGCAAATCTTGCGGTTCCCTGCATCAGCCAGTGGAAACCACGCTCAGGCCTCTGAGCTTTGCAAACAGGGAAATGCGACAAGTCTGACCGGACCGGCTAGTGAGGCTGAATTGGAGTGGATTTTAAGTGAGCAATACAATTTCTAACAGCAAAAGTTCTTATTTTTCAACGTTTAGACACAGTCCGGACAACTCAAAAAAGCGTGAGCGTGTGGTTCGACGGAGAAAGCCTGTATGAGCCGAAAGAGTTTGTGATGGAGGATTCGAGTCACAATGGAGTCGATTTCTATGGGATGAAGGCACCTAATCCGGACGACGAGCAAATACATGCGTGCCTCTATTTGTGGACGAAAAATGGTGGTGCTACGGATGATTTTCGGCAAGTTTTCCGCTATTAAAAAAATCTTGGCAGAGAGCGTGTGAGCGTTGTCACGCGACGCAACTGCATCGCCCCGTGCTCCCCAAAATGGTCTTATTATTTTTGTTGCAGATGCGAATCACCACGAGCAAGCGGGGGAGTCTGTCTGGTTAAGCCAACTGTGGAATAGTACAGTTTTTGTTTGAAATAAAAAGTTTTACTTGTTGTTCTTGTTTGCTTGCCTGACGTCACACCAAACTACATAAATTTATTTCAATAGGAACCAGAGATGTGCGGAAGAGGAATCAAATGGAAAACGGATGACAGAAGTCGGAATAAAGATTTTTAAATTTTTCCGATAGAAACCCTTCAAAACGTATTAACCGGTGGTATAACGGTGGCGTTAAATCGGCACACGGCGCCTCGAAAACAACCCGATTCCTCGCCGTTCCACGAGTTGATGGTGCAGCTGAATTAATGTTAATTCCCCGATGCTTCCTAAGCGACACTTACAGAGCATCTTGTACTTGTTGTTGCATATACAAGCAAAAACCAGGGACCATGCCACTGGGACTATTTGGCGCATATGGATATGCCACATCACCATTACTTGTCCAATCTTCCATTATGAACTGTCTAGCTGTATAGAGACTATTTCCGTCCAGCCAAATCGGCATATTGGGTGATAACTTTAAAGATGCGGCTGAAAGCAATAGATAGCTACCGTAGAATTTGAACGACATGGCATGGCACGGCCAACTTTGAGCTTCTTAAATCCTAAGCCAACGTCTCGGCCGCACCGTGACCGTGTCGTGCCCAAAGTCCCCCTTACTCAGTAAGTATTCATACTCCTCCTCACTCGACGGTCCCGACAACACGCCATCCCTCGACTTGCAAAGTACCGATGCATCCAAATGACTGCCACAATTGCTCGAAAAAGAATAGATTCCCAGACACACCGAAACGCCGCTTCGTTGGAAAAATTTTGTGTCGGCCGGACACCTCATCGTCGTGTAGTTAAAGTTGAGAACCGCCTTGGAATACGTGATAGTGGTACTGTAGACGTAATTGTCGTCATCGTGGTAAATATAGGTTGACGAGTCAGCAAACGGGGTAATATGGCAGGTGTCGGTGGATAGGACAGTTTTAACCGCGATTTTGTGGTTATTAACAGGTGATTTCGGATTTGCCACATATTGTAGACTGGCGAATCGAAACAACTCGCATCCAGAAGTAGTGTTGTGTATGAGCTATAAAACAATACAGAGGATCAGTGCTTCAGAAACCAATTGATAAACCCACTATACTCACCAAACAACTATCCTCCTGCAAGCACTTGAGAAGGCACTCCTCCCAGGTTGACGTCACTTTTTCCGGTTGGGAATTTTTTACCAAAGGGTATCCCCACACCACTAGCATCTTCTTATGCGAGTTATCACAAATTGAAATTGCTATCGAGAGGGTGAGCAGTATTATTTTAAAACCAGAGAGCATGTTTTGCTAATAAATGACGAAAATTGCGATGGACAAAAGATGGTTGTGAAGCGACAAAAAAAACGTCAAAAGTGTCGTTGTGACAGGTTTTACGGCATTTTTCAATTGCCGCTCATCTGTGTTTGTGTGTTTTGTTTGGTTTTGCTTTGTTTTGATTCAAATTGCTTCATATTTGGACGGCAAAAACCGAGTTCATCGTAGAAAGACTCGGAGCTTTAAGCGTCCAGGATCTTGGCATGTTCAAAGACCGTGCAGGGTCTACCTCCCCTGACCCGAGAAAATTAATTCCCTGCAATCTGTTGTGGAGCAACATGAAAACCATTTGTTCCCATTAGAATAGCGCTGACGGGGCCATCACTGCCGTGGACTCAAAAACGGCTATTCGCCAATTAAGAAGGCGACTTGAAGAACCTGCTAAAGTGCTTCCCACGACGCCACTACATATATCGAAACTATGGAGAGAGCCGATTAAGACAGCCAAGGCGCTAGCTCTGGCGATTACTCAGTTTAATTTTTGCGGGGTTCCATGACCAAACGGAAAGGCGTAGTTGTTGTACACCTGTTGACTACTACTACTTCTTCACAGAGAGACAAAACAAAGCGATTTAAAAGGAATAAGCACAAAAGCCAAGATGGAATTGGGAAACGAGGAGAAGCAAAGCACAACCCCAAAAAACTATGGTCAAGCAAAGACCTTGCCTTTGGAAATGTTCACTGACCCTTCCACCGCAAGACGAGACAAAGCACCATTTCACACTGCCAACATTCCCGTCACTGAAGTCCACACGACATCGGCAATACAAACTAAGCCACACTAGGCTTTTTCAGGAAACGCCCTCTGACCTTTTCTTGGGCTCAAAAGCATTTCGAGGGAAAAAACGGTGTTCCACAAAGCGAGACGAGACGGAGCACCATCTCACACTCCCGACATGCCCGAATAAGTCTGTGGCTACTACGGAGAATAGACGTGATCGCCAGGACTAGACTAATCGTGACATGTACCGTCTCCACCTCAAGACTAGGAACTCGAACCGAGGAGTGAAGTATTCAAGCCGGAAGAATTGCCAGAATTACACGTCAGATTTGATTCGCTGCTCAAGTATTGTCGCCAACAGTCTACCCACATAGTCTACCCGGACAAGAACGCCTCACACCCAAGTACAATCGTTGAAGAATGGTAAGCTTCTAATCTCATGTAAAAACTGCGGAAATGCCGCAAAATCAGTGCCGTCGACTCGTGGTCTCCTCGTTCCCACACCCAATCCGCGTCGTTGCCGCTCCATTGCTAAGCGCCTACCCGAGATACATAAAAATGTTGTTGTTGGCTTCCTTGCACTCCACGTGGCATAAGCGTACACCTTTCTCAAATGTCACAACAAAATCACCCCCGATCTGAATCCGCTGGACTACTCAGTGCTTCAAAACAAAGTCAAGTCACACCGATTTGGATGGTCTTAAGTCTCTTTTCCCCGTAACTGTGGCAACTTAACAGCGTCGTAAAACTCGTCACAGCTCGTCATAAATTTTGCTCAAGAATCATTCTCTGATCTTTGAAGTTTTCCAATTCAAGGTATACATAAATTGCCGCTGACATTCACAGAGCTTTTTCTTTTCAGTCGCAACATGTCTTGTGGTGGCAAAGTATTGCTCGTGATTCTGTCTATGTATACATCGATTTCTAGCTGTGATAACTTATATAAATCAATGACACTAGTGTGGGGATACCCTCAAATAATAAATGGAAAAGCGGAAAAAATTGTGTCGTCATCGTGGGATGAATGCGTTCTCAAGTGCTATCAAGAGGATAGTTGCACAGTGCGTTGCGATTTTTTAATATCAATTCTTGAAATAATTATTTAGCTTGTGCATAAATCCTCCTCTGGATGCGACCTGTACAGATTCAAAACTGTAGTCTCTGCTCGGAATCCGAGCCCCCCTTATAGAGAAGATCTGATTGCTTTTAAAACTTTGCTACCCACCAACACCTGCCCAATTAACCCGTTTATCAACTCGTCAATTTACACCTACCAAGATGCCAGTCTGATCACGTACAATACCACTATCACGTATTCAGTAGACTCCAACAATGACACCATTATCAATTTCAATTACACAACGTTAAAATGCCCAACTGGTTCCAAATTGTTCATACGTGGCATCATTCCAGTTTGCCTGTCCGTTCAATACTTTACAAACGAGTCGACATATAAGTATTGCGCAAATTTAACAAGGGCTTCTGCCCTTTGCAAAAAAAGCGGTGGCACTCTGACCGGACCGGCGAACGGTGCAGAGTTGCAATACTTTACAAGTAAGCTAAAAAAGGAAAGCCTTCTCTCTTGAATACTGGAAATGCCTTTTTATAGATGTCTCTCTAACTGCAACCAAAATCGCTCCATACCCCGACACCAGTATCCGCATTTGGATAGACGGAGATAGCGTCTACGTTGCCAGACAGTGGATAATGGAAGATCCTACGCATAATGGTGACGCGGCATACCCGTATGGATCTGATGCTCCAAACAGTATTTGGCCTGGATCCGGCTTGTATTTGTATTTTTTCCCTACTTCACTAGTGGATGATTATCTGTGAGTAACAAGTGACGTCGATCGTTTATAGCAAGGGGCCGCAACTAATTCCCTCAATTTTAGAACCACTTCCGACTTCTTAACTATGAATGGAGGCTTATGTTGGCGAGGCGCTGCGTGTCGATTGGATATGAAAATAGTGTGATCTTATCAAACGATGTTTCAAGTCTTAAAAAAATTTTTTTTTTTGTAGTATTTGTCAAGACAAACTTAATGTGACAGATGAAGAGTTCGTACATCATTGCCATTAGTGCCTTGAGAGCGCTTTTTTCTTTTCTTTTTTTTTTACATGCTTCAATTTGTTAAAAAATGCCAGCGTGTGGTGCCCAACACGCTGCGGTTGCGTCTCTTGTTGAAATGAAAATTCGCATATTGTAAAGTCCGAGCATGCCCGGGCCTAAATCTTCCCCAGGACATACGCCTTGCAGTGCACTACAAACACGCCAACCCTCTACCCCTGCGTCTCGCTGGTCTACACACACGTCTCGTCGCCGCACTCTCACGTTCTGAGTCTCATCGCCTCGTCTCCCGCCTCGTCAGGATTTCGCGCGCACGATAATTACTTTTTCCCGCCGACGCGGGAAACCGTCCATGATTTCTCTCATTCGGAAGGTTTTCTCCTTGTTTTGCCGCCCCACTTGTTCTTGCTCCATTCTCTTGTATTAGTCCCTTTTCCCGGCCACGGCGTGGCGCTAGAGGTGAGCCAGGCGGCCCACATTACAATATTTTGGCACACGTTTTTTGCAAACAAAATAAAAACAAGCAAAACGTAGTCTCAAATTCATTCTTACCCATCTCAGTTCACTTCTTCTTCGGCTTCCACGCCTTCAAAATGTTATATTTTGTCTTCGGTGCAACCATCTGACTCTCGTTCGTCAACTGTCCTGCGCCGTACATCATCGCGAAGCGCTCAAACTCAATGGCCGCCTCCAGCATAGAGACGCGACGCGTCGCGTCCACAAAAATCATACCGCTAATGTAGTTTTTTACCGCTTCCGGTGTGCCCGCCGGCATTTGCAAAAATCGTCCAGCGAGAATCTCTATCTTGGTTTGCGTGTTTGTGATCGAATCAAAAGGTTCCGTGCCGTCGGTGAAGATTTCGTAGCACGCAATGCCCCAGCTGTAGAGAAAATTGTTATGTTTACCGATCAATAATTGCATTGATATTTAGTAAAATGTTGTTATTTTCATGTACTAACCTATAAACATCAGTGGCAAAAGTAAACGTGAACGTGGATATCGTCTCGGGCGCCAACCACTTTACCGGCAGTTTACACGACGTCTTCATCTTGTACATGGGACCGTTTCGTGATAGGCCAAAATCGGTAATCTTCACCTCCTTGTTCGATCCTTTTGAAGAGAGCAGGCAATTTCGGGCGGCAATGTCGCTAAAAAATGAAGAGGAATAGATCTAGCGTGATATTGTGCTTATTGTGCATCCAAAAATGACCAATGAATGTAAGTTTTTGGTTGAAAATAGCTGTTAGCCATTACTGGCTCCTACTTTACACCTAATCGGCAATCGGCGCCTAAGCGTTAGTTAGCCAATGGCTATTAGCCGAATAGCCTAGGATGGACAAAAAATAAACTTTCAACTCACCGATGAATACAATTATTCGCGTGCAAGTACTCGAGCCCTCTCGCGGAGCCCACACAAAACTGCAACTTTTCCGTCACCGGTACCACTAATCCCTTCGTCTTGGCCTCCTTCAAATAGTCCTGCAACGATCCACCGCTCACCAGCTCCAACAAAATGTACAGTGGCTGCTCGTCGTGTGCCACCCCGTACAGCCGCACCACATTTCGATGGTTAAAGTTGCGAATGAAGCGTGCCTCGTTCATCATCTCTTTAATTTTGAATTTGCTCAAAAACGCCGACGCTTTCGTCATCTTGATTGCCACTTCCGCCGTCTGACCGTCCTTGAGTTTAAGGGTGCCTGTGCACACTTTTCCAAAGGCTCCCTCGCCGAGCACCTTGCCGATCGTCACGTCAGAGTGCTTAAATTCCCAGGGCTGCGCGAGGATCGGGTTTTTGAGTTGGAAGGTGGCAGATGAGCAGGCGCCAGTGTTTTTCGTGTAATATTTGACCAGGTCGGGGAGTGATTCAAAGGTTTGGGCGTGCTCGCAAAAGAACATGGCGGGTTTGGCACGTTTGATGACCACGTTTCGGCACTGAAAAATACACGAACATTTTTCCCACAGCGTTCTAGATCCTACGTAAGGGAAAACACGCTCTATCGTGTGTCTGCGTCTCCACAGTGCAGAGCGTTCAGAAATGGAGATGCAGAGACGCGAGAAATGACACGAAAATTAAAAAAAAAAACGTAGTCCCGTCGTAACGCACAGAAGTCGGCCCTCTCTTCCCCTGCCGAGACACCTTTTATTGTCTTCGCAACTTCGCGTTCGCGTTGTTTCCCTATGCGTCGTTTTTTCTAACAGTCTAAACTCTCTTGTCGTCCACGGTATAGCGTGAAAGTTTCTCTGTCTGCGTTTCCGCTTGCGGTATACAGTAAAAGTGCGCGGGGAAATGGCGCAGACAGTGAAACAGTGTGGACGGCCGAGCGGCAGAGACAGTTAGAGAAGAGAAATAGTGTCTCGCTGTCTGCGTTTCTGATGCGACGTAAATAGCGAGACAGTGAAACAGTGTGGACGACCAGGCGTCACAGGCAGTTAGAGAAAAGCCACTCTGCGCTTCCGCCAGCGGCTCACAGTAAAGGTTCGTGGGAAAATGGCGCAGACAATCCAATTTTCTGCACTCTTTCATCGCCAACGTGGACGCATCCACCACTGTGCGAAGGGCTCCGTACTGAGAATAATGGCGCAGACAGTGAAACAACGTGGGCGACACAGCGGCACAGACAGTTAGATGGCGCAGACATCGCGCGCACCTTCGCAGTGCGATAGAGCGCCACCAATACTTTCATTCCCCGCCCCGCACTCACCTTCTTCTTATCCGCCCCTTTACTACTTGAACCCTCTCGCACCGGAATCAACGACAATATCACCTCCCGTCGCACACGCCCCTCATTCTCGTGCACCTCGGACACTCGCAACAAAAAATCGCCCGGATTCTTCAGCATGGTTGAGACGTCCTCGCGTGGCACAAATCCATGATAAAATTTGAGATCGCGTAGCGTCTTCTCGAGCCGCATAAACTCTTCGGCCGTCGTTTTATCCTCCTTGTCCGACCTTTCCGCGGACGCCGAGCCCATCGAAATCCGCTTCTTCTTCTTCATACTCTTCATTGTCAGGCCTGCTTTTGAGGAGTTTGATTTCGACGATCGTGGTGCGATGCTCGGCGAGTCATCCTGAACATTTTATTGGTCTGAATACGCAAAAACAATGAAAACCTACCTTGTTCGATGTATCCGATTTCGAGTTTCTTCTCGACAGCGTCGAGTAGGCGTATGGAGTGTGGAAAAGTTCTCTGGACATTTTCTTTCTTTCTGTTTTTAATAATCGTTTTCTGTGCTGAAATTTGTGACTTTTAGGAAGAAATGGGGGAAGTAACATACCTTTTTGAACCGTCTAAAAATGTCCTATCGTTTTGTTTTGTTTCTAAACAAGGAAATGAAGTAGAGGGGTGGGAAATTTTTGAATATTTTTTTGAATTTCACGTTTTTTGACCTATGGAAGAGTCAAAGTTTCGTTTAATTGTAAAAATGAGATTGGAGAATATAGGATTCCAACCATTCCGGTTTTTGTGTTCCGTTTTCCGTTTAGGAAATTCTATTCCATTTTGAATCGAATGTTCTTCACACATGCGCGCGGACACGAGCGGACCACCAATTTCTCGCGCCTTCGGAAACTCGCCACTTATCATCTCACTGATCTACGCGCTCTCTAATCAAAACATTCCGCCCCGGAGTCTTCATTATTTGTTCCACCCATCCACCGCAGTGCCGTATAAAAGGATCAGTCAACGCTCATTCGAGGTTTTTTCCCGAACCATTCTCGTTCTAATCTTCTATTCTGGCTGCTTCGATCCCGCTCACTACCATACGTGTATTTGACTTACCGTAAAACCTGTATTAGACTTGCATGCAAATTCCAGTTCGAAAACCTCGCCAGAGTGCAAGTTTATTAGACAGACAAGTCTATTAGAGGGTGCAAGTTTATTGTCTCAAAGCCTGGACCGGGTGCAAGTCTATTAGAGGGGCAAATTATCTGGTTTACGCCCCTTTTGCCACTGTTCATACGTTTGGTTAGGGGGCAAGTCTAATACAGGTTTTACGGTACTCGAGGCAAAACAAGCATGGTCCACTGTCGGAAGGGATCGTGCAACTTGGCGCAGCTTGGTTCGCAGTATCCAGAATGGAAACTGAGGTTGAACCTCACAAGTATCACAAGTACAAGTATAATAAACCCGTTCTTAACTCAGCTCATTCTGCATGGACCTACTGAGCAGTGGAGATAAAACGCGAGTATTCACAAGCCCGATAGATTGGAGAAGAAATCGCACTGGATGTTCCCAAACCTAAGAAGGACATGTTCTCCGCTTCGTGAAAAGTTTACATGGAACTGCTACCTGAGCCCTATTCTCAGGAAATTTTTGGCTAATAGCCATTGAAAACGGCTAATAGCCATCGATTCGGGTCGTGTGCCATATGTATTTGGCACACTCCCCATATTCGATAGCTATTAGCCGTTTTCCATGGCTATTAGCCGTTTCCGTCGGCTATCATTTTCAAAAATTTTCCATTTCAAATTTCGGTCATCTTGTGGCTGGAAAAAGTCGCAAAAGCACTGAGTAAGTGCGAAGACTGTTTCCCCTAATTGTTGCATGTAAACATTTTATAGCTGCGTTTCAAACAGACGAATTTTTCATAGGCGGTGGTATTACCCAATAATGGCTAATAGCCCTTTTCGGCGGCTAATAGCCATATTCGACGGCTAATAGCCATAATGGCTAATAGCCAAATTCCTCGGCTTGTTGCCATTATCGCCCGCTATTAGCCTTTTCGCCGGCTATTAGCCATTTTCAGTGGCTATTAGCCACCTAGACGCCGAATCTCGCCATAACGCGCCAAAAATTTCCTGAGTTTTGTTTGTCGGACAAACAGGTTTGTTCGCCTTTGTCGTCATTTTCGAGTTTTTTTAACGCAAATTTGGCAACCACCAACAACCGACAAATCCCTTTTCCCGTACATTTATCAAACATTCACACTTGATTCATGCCAAACTAAACTCTTGATTCTTTTAGTAACTCTGGCAACAATACAGCAAACACCGTCAAACTTCTTGTAAAAACTTTTCCCAGTGGTCGTCCAAGAATGATCTTTTAGGACTGGACAAACATCAAACTTTGGAATCTTACCCTTTAAATCCTTCCAAAATGTCAAAAAACATTCCTTCTCTTCTCCTTACACTATCCATTGTTTTTCTATGGAATAGACAAGTGATTGGCGGTCAAAAAATGATAGTGACGTACGGAACGCCAAGACTTTACGATAATACACTCGCGAAAAACTATGGACCGTGGAACGAGTGCCTAGAAAAGTGCTATGAGAATTCGTCGTGTGTTGTAAGTTGGCTTTAGATAGAAACTGAAATCGCCTTCTTTTCTTTTATTTTCATTTCTTTCCAGTTTGTGTATCTACCCTACAATTCCCTAAACTGCTTTCACTTTCCGTTTGGAAGTGTTATGGTGGTGGACAAGAGGTCCAATGAGGGGAAAGTTGCTTTCAAGGTGAGCGGACAGTCAAGCCAAGTGCCAATACTAATTTTAGAAAACATTAAATTCAACCACTTGCCCTTTAAACTCGGATCCACCACTCTTCGGTGCACTATCGGATACAATTTCCTGGACTACTAATCAAAAAGTATTCATCAGCACTATGAGGGCCAATTCTAGCTCTGTCTGGTTGTTCACCTATACTACAGTAACTTGTCCATTGGAGTCACAACCGTTTGCCCGCGGCAACATTGGAGTTTGCGTGGAAATTAGGCTATTCGATGCACCAGCCAAGGGAAATCACACGCGGGCCTCTGAGCTTTGCAAACAAGGGAATGGAAATAGTCTGACCGGACCGGCTAGCGAGGCTGAGTTAGAGTGGATTTTAAGTGAGATTTTTAATCAGTGCGTTACATAAATACAGGGTGGGTGGCCATAAGTGAACAGTAAGTAGACCGAGTTGCCAATGATTCCGGCGTTCGGGAATAGGCTCAATTGTGAAAATATTTTCAAAGGTCCTAACCACGTCTGACAAGCAACACACCATTAGGCACGGCGTGCTGAGGACGATATCAAATTTTCGAGCGCCAATTCTCGCGTCTCTGTCTTCATTTTTCGCACGCGTTTAGCTAGACTTGGCAGAACGCCACTGTGGCGACAATTCCTTTACATAGGGTATCATTATTTGATGGCGAAGATCTCGTCAACAATCGCCAAGGACCAAATGGCTTGGAAAGCTGTGATCCGCGACCACATCAGGTGATCGAAGAACGGATCGACTAAGTAACTAAGTACTAGCACGCCGTGTAAGGCCTTTAAGAACTCTCTTGGTTTTTTTTCTACCTCTGCGCTCATTGGATTCACAAGTTACGAACTGGGCACGGGGAGACAATACCTACCTACTCCCTTTGTGGGGCAAAAAGCCTACTAGCTGCTCATCTGCTGCCAATAAGCTGCCCCGGACAAATCTACTGAATCCATGGGGCGATTCGCCATTTTTCTCGGTTCCCATTAGCATCTCAAAATGTTCCGAAATGCCAGAGGTTTTCAGAAAACAATTTTGCGATGATTGCGCGGCGGGGAGATACGAGATAAAGACCCTAGACCTTGAAAACAACTTTTCGATCTAGCTTACAATTTCTCACGTCCAGGTTCACCTTCTCACTCTTTCGTTCGGCGTGAACGCTAACTAACCAACTGAGCCACAACAATTTTGAAACAATTGAGATTCTAGACAATCATTCGCTTCGATCATTCAACCGTTTTGAATTATTGCCGCATAGGCATAGCGTTTCAATAGTTTCTTTCACTGAACTCAAACTCCTACCAATTTTTAGGCACAATCCAGACGACTCAAAACAACGTGAACATTTGGCTGGACGGAGAGAGTCTATATAAACCGAACAAGTTCGAGATGGAGGATCCAACTCACAATGGAGTGGACTTTTATGGGCCTATTCCGGATATCAAAAATTTGCATTCATGTCTCTATGCAGGGATGGATAAATGGTCTACGGATGATTATCAGCAAGTTTTTGTATTTTTTCCCTTGCAGTTTATTAGCTTCCATCTGAAATGTTTGCAGATGTTCAGAGCCACGAGCAAACGGTGCACTCTGCGTTGTCAAACCAGAAGTGGTAACTGTGCGGAAAATAACATAAACTACAGAAAAGCTCTCCAACCCGCTAATTATCTCAAAGAACAGAAAACAAGGAATTCGTTGGTAGATTATGGTTTGTGGTGAATTGTTTTGTATTTATAAAAATAAAAAATTAAATGTATGTTGATTATGGACTTTCGAATAGAAAGATAGACCCCTCGACATTGAGAAACCTCGTAACTGTCTTTTCTTCTGTCGAATATGACCTGCAGTGTAGATACACACAAAAATTTAGATCGCTCCCTGGTTCCCAGAGATGGCTTCTGTGAGAGAACACCGGGCAGTCCTCGTACACTATAATGAGCAGTATTGATGAAAACCGGGGGAAAACCCTCTATGACAAACCTATCACTAATAAACAGTGCGTGTCATCGTTCTCTAGCTACGCTGAGCTGACCAAACCGAGAATATCGGGAAAAACAACTTCTGTCTTGCCAAAAAGGAAGTCTTGCCAACACTGACGATGTGTGATCCGGAGTTTCACGGAAATCCGTTACAGGATCAACAGGGACATTCTGGAGTCTTCTGCCCCTTTCGACTGCATAAAAACGTGATTCCAGGAACTTGTTCTTAACTTTGTACGCGGCATAACACACCTCACGTACACTTGTGCGTTGCCTGACTGGCGGAGACGAAGCACGACAGTTGCAGTAGGCGAATACTGCGGGAAATCGTGGCGATACCGCCGTTTATCAACAAACATGCCTAACTGCGATTTCGCAACCAAACTCATACCAAGACGACAACTAAGCAATTTTTAGTCTAGACATTATTCTAAACTTCAAAAAAAATCCCGCTAGGCTCTACTCTCGTCAGATTCAGTAACCCCGGAAACAGGAAACGATCCCCGTAAAACTCGTAAAAACTTCACACAGAGGACACTCAAGAATGGTGCCAAACTTTGTGCCCTTTCAATGCAAACAATTTCATTCTAGTCATATTTTTTAACCAACCATGTCTTTTCCTTTTAAAACAATGTTCGTGGTAGTGTCTATAGTTTTATCAACTTGTGATGATAGCTCATATAAGAAGATGACAATAATGTGGGGTTATCCTGAAGTAACAACATCTCAACCGTCAAATACGTCAATATCATGGGATCAATGTCTTCTCCAATGTTATCAAGAGGACAGTTGTGTGGTACGTTGTGAATTTTTATAGCCTACATATTTAAGAAAAATAAACCGGAGGCATATCTCAAGTGCTACTAAACTTGCCGCATATTATCTTTTCAGCTTGTACACAAAACCTCATTTGGATGCGACCTATATAGATTCAACAGTATCAGCTCTGCTCGGAATCCGAGCCCTCCTTATAGAGAAGACCAGATTGCTTTCAAAACATTTCTATCTACCGACACCTGTCCTATTTCCCCATTTGTGAACACGTCGACGTACTCCTACCATGATGACGATCGGTTTGTCTACAGTACCACTACCACTTATTCCGTAGATTCCAACAACGACAACATAATAACGTTTAATTACACAACGTTAGAATGCCCGATTGGGTCCACAGTGTTTCCACGTGGCAACATTTCGGTTTGCCTGTCCGTTAAATACTTTGGGAACGATACAGACTATCCGTATTGCGCAAATTATTCGATGGCATCTGCCCTTTGTAAGAAAAACGGAGGCATATTGACAGGACCATTGAATACAGAAGAGTATAATTACTTCAAAAGTAAGTTAACTGCACTGATAGTTATCGAATAACAATAATGAACGTAGTTTCTTTTTAGATGTATCTCCATCTGTAACAAAAATCGCTCCATACTCCGTAGGAAGCATCCGCATTTGGCTGGACGGAAATAGTGTCAATGAAACCCGAGTCTGGGTCATGGAAGATCCGACGCACAATGGCGACAAGGCATATCAATATTCCTGGCCTAATCCAAACAGTGATGGACCTGGATCCGCCTTGTACTTATATACATTCCCTGATGCTTTAGTGGATGATTACTTGTGAGTTACTTTGAATCTCGGGATAGTTGTAAGTGGATAAGCCATCCGGTCGTTCCAAGCTCATAAGCCGGTATTCTCCAAATAGTACCTCATTTCATTGTGATGATAATACAGCTGTGATGCCTTTTTTGTAAGCTAATTCCTCTTGGTAAGACATCGTTCATCCCTTCACGCATTTAATTGATTGTCTCCTGCAATTTGTTGTTTCTATTTGAATTTGCAGTAACTCCGTCTCCTTTCTAACGATGTTTGGAGGAATATGTTGGCGAGGTGCTGCGTGTCGATTGGATATAAAAATAACATAAGTAAAACACTTTTATAACTTGCCAGTGTGTTTTTAAAAAAAATGTTTTCCTTCTAAATAAAATAGTTTACTGTTATAGTATGCGGAAGAAGCGGTGATGGAATTTCCATTCCGATGGGTGATGTAGTCACAGCGATGGCTTCGGTTACTATTGAAGACTGTTGGATCTCCTGCTCTATTTCAACCCGAGAAGTTATTCTTATGCTGCTTGTTGAAAATTTGAGGCACTTGAAAATTTGAGGATAGGCGGTCTTTGCCAAATTCGTCATGGTCTTTCTTGACGGTTTCTCGCTCAACATTCATTTGACAGTGACTTGAAATTGGGGCCCGATCTGTCCATAAAACGTCGTTTGGTGAGAAGTTGTCTAGTTTTCCCCCCGAAAGTCTGTTGGTGGGGTGATTGGATTGCTGAGTGACGACTTGAACTTGGAGTTCCTAGTGCGCGTGAAGGATCACTAAGCAACTGAGTAACACAACAATGAAAATGCTAGGAAATTCTTCGGCTCGATCATTCAACCGTTTTTAATTATCGATTTTAGCGGCGACCCTAATTTATGTTGTTGATAAACCGCGAGATCGCAGGTTTATCAACCGGAAATTCCCTCGGAATTTCCTATGAAATCGCTCCGCACGAGCGATTTCCCGCACTCGCCTACTGTAGCGAGTGCGAACTGCAAGAGCGCGGTCTCGCCACGCAGGTGTACGCATAAGTGTATGGGCACGCAACAGCGCGCACAACTAGAGATTTTGGGCCCCGCGCGCTCGCCAGTTCAGTTCCCTTCCCTCTGCTCGTCTCGCTTGGTGCGCCCCACTCGGTCAGTGTGTCTCTCCGCTCTTGGTGAGCGGTGTGCTTCCCTCGTGTGCTCCCGTCATGCTCCCGTGGTGCTGTGCACCCTTCTCTCCCCTCGATTTGGGTCGGCTATGGCCGCGTCAGGCTCAGACGCGGCTCTACTACTAATCTGGACACCGTCACGACTCTCGGCTCAGGATACGCGGACTTATGTAAGATTTCCTTTGTCTTTTCTCAGGTTCCATGTGGTGATCGGCGCTCGCTGTGGGCACTCTACTCGTCTCGTGTCTCCCCGTTTGGTGTGACTCTCGTTGGTGTGCCCGTCTCGTGTCGTCTATCTCTCGCCGCCACCAGTGCTATCTCCACCACCGATATCGATCGCATCGAGGGACCCTTGTGCGCATGGATTCGTTGGCCTGGCTCGCTCGTTGGCTCGCTTGGCTGGAGGATTCGTTGCATGCTGTCCCCGCTGGTTCTGGACCCTCGTGCACATGGATTCGTTGGCCTGGCTCGCTCGTTGGCTCGCTTGGCTGGAGGATTCGTGGCACGCTGTCCCCGCTGGTTCTGGATCCGTCGAGATGTCGTTGGCCGTGCAGATGTCCCTCGTCGAGCTCCGTGCGACTGGCAGGATTCGTGTTCGTGCTTCTGGATGGACTCGTGTCGCGCTTGCTGCTCCCTCGTCGAAGACTTCTGCCCCGTCGCAGAATTGATCACCTCTGAGAGTATGAGTTGCCCTGTCCTGGTCCGCCCTGTGCGGTTGGACCACAGGATGATGGTTGCGCCCTTATGGCGCACCATAGAGGTTTTTTCCCCCGCCTCGCGGGTTTTCCTCTAAATAAATATGTTTTGTATACATATGTGTAACTTTCCACCGCGCACATGTTGGTACGGTATACCAGGGCTATATATTGTCCGGCGCTCCCTCCCAGACGCCGTCTCTGGGAACGGGGGAGCGTTCACATGGTGCATCGACCGGGAAAGGTCTTGGTTACAAAAAAAAAAAAAAAATCGATATTGGCTAGGAAATAAAGCCGATGTCGAGCAAATTTCGAGAGCCCTCGCCCTCGAAATTTGCGCGCATAATTTCAAGAGTTCTGAAATTATGCGAAAATTCCCCGCAAATTTGTCGCAGCTTTTTCAAATTTGCGCGAGGTCTCGTTGCCTTCAGCACTCTTCGGAGTGCGGGAAGCAACGAAGGAAAATGTCAGAAATTGTCAAAATTTCTGACATTTTCTCAGAAAGTTTGTCGATAACCAAGACTTTTCTGAACCCCTTACGACGGCGAACCACCGCCCCTCGTATACCGTTGATTTTCGTAATTTAAATCAATAACAGAATAATCCGGTTGAATCGCAGAATGCCGAAGATTCAACCGACCTCCATCCCGAGTCTGGAAATGGAGCTCGAGTCCGAGGAAACCCCCGCGGACGTGGAAAAGGAGGAGAAGAAGACGGGAAAGTTGGAGCAGGACCCCGTGGAGACGTCAGAAGACTGCACCCCGCCGGATGCTGTCGCCCCTCGTGCCCTCGCAGATGCCAGGAAGGCGGTGAAGGAGGAAGCAGAGGGGAGAAGAGCTCGAAAAGGCGATAGGGGAGAGGCGAGAACTCATCAAAGAAGAGCCAGAAGGCGACGAGGAAGACCACGCAGAAGACCCCGCACGCGACGTGTCCCAGGTAAGGGACATTAGCGAACTTCCGCGGATCTCTCGCAAGAAAGCGAAACGTGTCCGCCTCCACGCACTCAATCCCTGCATCCGTTGCGGAAAAGCACAGGAAGAAAAGTGCACGCAGATGAACCGCGCATGCCATTCGTGTGGCAATGTCCGCCACATGTATGCGCTGCGCGAACGTCGCAATGGCAAGGACGTGTTCGCGGCTCGAAAGCTGCGAGACGAAGCCGCCGCGTCAAGTCTAGGAGAAAAAGACAACGACGCCAGGTGAACGAAAAAACAGGGTTCGAAAATAAACCGGTTTTTTTGTTCAGGCGTTCACCTGCGGCCCGCTCACTCGCGATCCGGACCAGGCGGATCGAAGGACAGCAAGTCCGGAGCGGACGTCCCCCGCCGTAACCGACGCAAGTCTTCGTCTCCGAAGAGATCCTGCCCCTCGCGATAATTCCTGAATATTATCGTCGTTATCAATAAAGATTTGTTGAATAACACCTCTTGTGCTGCACATAAAAAGAACGCAGCCAAGAGAAGGCTACCGCTTCGGAATAATATTCCGAAACGCTAGCATGCGATAAGTTTTTAAATTAGTATTTTTTTACTCAGTTTTTTGTAATTTCAGACTTAAAATCCCTTGCCTGGGAAGCAAGGTGGACGGATCGATTCTGTCGCCTCTCTGGTAGGCTCCCTCGTCGGACGGGATCAGTTGCACGGCCGGGTAGGTTCCCCGGCTGGCGAGGTAGGTTCCCTCGCCCCCCGTTCGACGGATCGCCGCTGCCGAGTTGGACGTTTCGGAGAAGTGACTGGGACGGAGGAGTGCGCACGAAGTTAACTGAAGTAGAAGATGTAGTACGGCTCACGGATCTCAGCGCTCGCCGTCGGATTCCATCAGAAAGGCATGGCCAGCCTATCCGGACAGGACGAGAGCACCGACCCTCCCTTTGGCAAGGAGGAACTCGGGAGGACGTGATGTATGGAACAATCTCTCGCACGATGACGGCTCCGGAAGCGGACACGGGATGGAAGACGGAGCAGTGAGCAATCAAGAGGATATCCCAACACTAACAAGCGGTAGGCTCCCGCAAACATCAGGTATTAAAGTTTCGATAATTTTAAACCCTACTCACCCACGTTAGTTCCGGCTAGCTGGATTGTCCTGTTTAGTATGGCCGGGTAGGTTCCCCGGCCGGTTGGGTAGGTTCCCCAGCCCAAGTGGTAGGTTCCCACTTGCCCCCCCCCCTAGTCCCAGTTGGGTAGGTTCCCCAACCTAAGTGGTAGGTTCCCACTTCCCCCCCCCCCCCTAACAAAAAAAAATTAAAATAAATTATGGTATGGGTTTAGGTAGGTTCCCTAGCCCCCTCCAGTTTCAAAATGGTAGGTTCCCATTTATCCCCCAAAAAATTCATTAAAAAATTATAAAACTCAAAATAAATAAAAAATTATAATACCTTTTAACTTTAAAAATATTTCCTTAATATTCAATTAAAAAATTCTTTCAATTTAAATTCTCTTTCAAAATTTTAACTTCAATATCTTTTAAATTTCAAAAAAAAAAAAAAAAATATTTTAATTAAACTTTTTTTTTTATTTCTATTAAAATTTTCCATTCCCCCCCCCTCCATATTGGGCTAACATTTAGTTTCTCTTTAAGTTTTAGTATAATTCTAAATCCCTCTCCAATAGGTTAAGTTGTAGTTCCTCTTTAAGTTTTAGTACCCAGTAAGTTAAATAATAATAATAACTCTTTTTATTTTTATATTTTTATTTTCTTCACCATACATTTTCTCTCTCTCTCATTTATAATTATTCCATTCTTTTTCTCATCCTCATCCTTCCTTCGCTCATCGAACCCTCGCGCAGTTCACGGAATTTTGAACACGCAAGGAGCTAGTTCGGTAGTGAAGACTTTGCGCAGATAAAATAACGCTGCACATGCAAAGATAAATTTGAACCCCGCGTCTGCTGGTAAATAATGCAACGTGGGATGCTCGAAGAGCGCGCCAGGATTCGGCGCACTTCGGATGCTGTAGCGCGTGGCCTCTCGCGGCTCGCGCTACAAAGGCTCAGGGGCTCGTACACGCTCTCGCAAGTACGATCGCCCCAATTCCCCACACTCGCTCATAAAGAGGCAACGTGGGATGCTCGAAGAATGCGCCAGGATAAGGCGCACTTCGAATGCTGTAGCGCGTGGCCTCCCGCGGCTCGCACTACAAAGGCTCATGGGCTCGTACACGCTCTCACGCGTACGATCGCCCCAATTCCCCACACTCGCTCATAAAGAGGCAACGTGGGATGCTCGAAGAGCGCGCTAAAAAAACACGGCGCAATTCGAATGCTGTAGCGCGTGGCCTGCCGTGGCTCCGCACTACAAAGGTCTCCAACGGCATGGAAGACGACGGGAACTTCAAGGTACGAGCGAAGAGTACTCGCCTTTTATCGTCAGTACATTTCAGGAGAGATTTGTCAGACGATTCGACGCCGCCCTCGCCCGCCGTACAGAAGAGCTAGAAGTGATCATAGCGTTCCGAGCTCCCTGATCCCCTCCTCACCTCTTGCCATTCAATAAAATTATTTGATATTAAATCATTTGTTTTATTGTGCGTATAAGACTATTCGTTGACAAACGAGTGACTTACCTACATCCAAGTGTCTTTTATTCCCAAAAATTCTCTCTTTCCACTCCATCCCTAATTTTAAAACAAATTCTCATTCATACACTGGAAGTTGCAGGGTCATTTTTCGCGGAACAAACCTCCGCCACGTTCATCATGAATAGCAACGCATCCATCGCTCAGCGCCTGGCAGGGACAAAGGCGTCGTACACTAAGACACTCGCTAACGCTGAGAATCTTACCAGAGCGGGTCAGAGCATCATTAATGACCCCTCGCCCATCTCGTTAGAGGCTTATAACGGATGGAAGGCATGGAGCAAGCTGGCGCTTGACACCGTGCAAAGACTACGAGAGATTCCGCTGGGATTGCCGGACCTCGTAGCTCGCCTCACGCTCCCCGCAGAGGAAGAAGAGGCGATCGACCAATTGGTGAACCATTGCGAGAGCAAGCAAATGGAACCAAAACTAGTGGCTCTGAGAGCAGTCCACCTCAGAGTCCTAGACAAAATCTCCCACGCCCGTCCGTTCTTTGAGCTGGACGAAGGGGAGCTGGACGATGCAACACCCACGGAAAACGGGTCGTCCGTCCAGACAACGGTGCCAACCCATCCGTCAGAGATGGATTCGCACCGGACCTTCAACGCGCTCTTGGCACCTACGCCGCCAACACAGAGCACCCAGGCAGACCCCAGGAGTCGGGAGGTAGCCGACGTTGAAGAAGTCTTTCCGGTGAGGCCCTCGCTTCAGTCGAACCGCGCCGAGGGAAACCTCGGTACGATGGGACAATCGGAAAGAATAAAGTCTCTTGAAGCGCTGAGAAATCGCGCTCAAGAGCGCACCACCAACGCCTCCAACGATCTTGGAGAAGCCCTGGCGGTTGCAGAGGATCTAGGAGACCAACTGGAAGATCCAAATCGAGTTCGTGTCATCCAGGACCTGCGCGGAAGAGTGACACAAGCCCGCGCAGACTGGAACACAGAAGCTCGAGAGGCAATCAGCTCTCGCGAATTCGAGCGACTCCGCGAGGAAGTCGACCGTCTTCGAATGCTCCTCATAACAAATGAGGAACGTGGACAACCCACGCAGAGAGTGACGCCACGATCCGTGCAGGACGAATCACCACGCACGCAGTTCCAATACCCACCTTGCGGAAGGTCGGATCGCATGGCACCACCATACGACCCGGCATACGAGGGCTACGAAGGCAGGATACCAGCCAGACAGTACCCCTCGCAAAACCCCAGCAGGAATAATAGCTGGGATGAACCCCGCAATCAAATGTACCAAGTCAATCCGACTGAGGCGGCTCGGATGATCCCCCAGTTCGATGGCACACGCGAAGGATATTCTAATTTTATTAGAATTTACGACGCGTTGGTGGGCAGCAACGCACCGGCTCACTGGAAGTTCTTTGTGCTCAGCACAAAACTGACCAAATGTACCCACGCGTTGTCCAAATTGGAAAACCCCGCACTCGCTTATGAGGAAACAAGGAGAAGACTGAAGGAACTCTTCGGTTCCACAGAAAACTCCTTGAAACTCTCAGCTGAGTTGCAACGCGCAAGTGTGGATAGGCATAATCCGGAACAAATGCGCACTGACCTCGCTCGAATCGCATCTATTATTGATCGAATGGAGCAGTCAGAATATGGAGCCTCACGCGGTGACGTCTTTATGTTCATCAACAAGTTCCCTAGCGATATTGCCAGGGAGCTGACGCGATTCTTCAGACAAGGCCGGAATAAAACATTCCGTGAAGTCTGGGAGCTGGCATGCTCCGTCGTAGAAGACTTGGAAATCACCCAAGACTCTACAAAAAGAATCCCGCCGAGCGCCTACAACCCGGTACCGGTGATGTCTCTAGCGGCTGAGCCTGACGACGCAGAAGACGTCAATGCGTACTACGCAAGGAAAGCACAGCCCTCTCGCAAGTGTAATTTCTGCGATAAGGCGTGTAGTCGTTTCTATCGTACGACTTACTCTGGATACGACTACATTAACAGAGCTACCACCGCCGGGGTGTGTCTGAAGTGTTTCCGACGCGGACACACAGGCGCGCAGTGTACACACCTCCACACCACATGCCGCATCTGCGGAGCCACGGACCACTCGGAACAAGGGTGCCATTTCCGGGCCGAGCTCATTCGCTCACATCAGAAACAGAGCAAGACTGGTCAGCCCTTTCACAAGGGCGCCGGAGGACATGTGTCCTCCAACCAGTAAGCGGCACCACCCCGCAGTGGACGGCAGGGCTGCTGAACCGCCGTATCACTGCAGTCCGCCAGAACCATATGAAAATGTGGTTTCGGCGGACACCTCTATCCCTCTGCCAAATCCAGGATATATGGAAACGGTAGATTGCCCATCGCTGTCAACAGTGATGGAAGCCGAGCCTCCGCCGGTGAATGCGGAAGCTCGTGAAATTTTCCCCGCGCTGTCAACACACACTGCAACGGAAGCCGAGCCCCCGCCTATAAACAACACGGACCCTCGGGAACCTCGCCCACAGCTGTCAGCTCAAACAGCGTCTGAGGTTCAACAGCAGTTCAATTACGCTGCTGACTCCCCTACCGTACCATCAGAGATAGATGAGGTAGTAGAGGAGGAAGTTACCGGGATCACTCTAACGGACTTTCTCCTAGAATCGGCTCCGGAAATGTCGGTTTTAGCATATGAGCAGCCGCAAGATGCATGCTCACTGCCGTTCTTGCTAATCCCGATGGGAAGGAATCCCACGCTGATTGCCCTCGCAGACACAGGAGCAATGTGCTCTCTGTTCTCTTGCGCAGCAGCGACCGGCAGACGATTACCAGTTGTCGCGAAGAAGAAAACACGCTTCAACGGGATTACCGGTAGTCAAACTATCGATGCTCCGGTCTACCACGTACAACTCGGTGACCGCGACAATACGGAAATCTTCGTAAAAGGTTTCCCGGGCTTGGACGTGAAAATTCATGCCCCCACCTTCTCGGAAGAAGATGCCTTCGCACTAAACCAGCATGGTATTGACCCGAGGATGATGGCTGACCTCCAGGAAAGGCACGGTCAGCCAGCCGACCTAATCGTCGGTCAGGATATCTTGCCGTCTCTCTACAGAGAGACCAAGACGTTCCTACTCCCCAGCGGGCGTCGGATAGAAAAGACCCCGCTCGGGATAATTACCCACCCGATCCCCTCGCAGAAAGGGTACCAACATCCAGATCAGTGGGTAAATGCTCTGGCAGAGAAATCAGATGCGAACGAAGCAGTCATCCATCTGATTGAGAGTGTGGACGAGTGGAGCAGCTCATATCTGACCGGTATGTACAAGGCAGAGCTCCCACTCGGAAAATCCCAACGCCGAATCCCCCGCGTTGATGACGTGGTACTGGTTTACCAAGAGAAGTATCCCAGGTACACGTGGCCTCTTGGGTTGGTAATTAAACTCCACCCAAGTGATGACGGTGCCATCAGATCGGCCACCGTACGCTTTGAGGGTTCCGAACTGAAACGGCCGGTAAATCACCTGATTCCGTTGGAAGTTCCTGAAAACCCTCGCGATCCAGCTCCGTCTCAGGCAGAGACGTCAGAGCAGGCTCGCTCTAGAAAAAAGCCTGGAACCCCGCCACCGGTGATAACATTGGCCAGCGTTCCAGCACAACCCGTACCAGGATTAGGTATGGTGCCGCTTACTCCCAGCTCAGGACTCGAGTCAGAGCAAGCGAAGAAAGCCCCTTACGATCCAGCTCCGTCTTGTGCGGAAGATCCAGAGATAGATCGTTCGAGCTTTAAGTCTAGAACGCCCTTGTCGTACAGATCACTGGCAAGCGTTCCAGCACAACCCGTACTTCTACCCGGTACGTTGCCGCCAGCTTCCACTTCATATTATGAGTCGAGGAAACTTGCGAAGAAAGTCTCTCGCGACAGGAGAAAGTTGTCCCCAGAGCAGTTCCGTGTTCGGCCATTCATACCAAGGTCATCTAAAAACACGAGGATAGACCCCGTGACTCTGGAAAGAGTTGAAAACACGGCGCCTATCGTGGCCCCCGCCGCCGCCCCGCGGCGGCCCCCCCCCCCCCAGTGTTGATAAACCGCGAGATCGCAGGTTTATCAACCGGAAATTCCCTCGGAATTTCCTATGAAATCGCTCCGCACGAGCGATTTCCCGCACTCGCCTACTGTAGCGAGTGCGAACTGCAAGAGCGCGGTCTCGCCACGCAGGTGTACGCATAAGTGTATGGGCACGCAACAGCGCGCACAACTAGAGATTTTGGGCCCCGCGCGCTCGCCAGTTCAGTTCCCTTCCCTCTGCTCGTCTCGCTTGGTGCGCCCCACTCGGTCAGTGTGTCTCTCCGCTCTTGGTGAGCGGTGTGCTTCCCTCGTGTGCTCCCGTCATGCTCCCGTGGTGCTGTGCACCCTTCTCTCCCCTCGATTTGGGTCGGCTATGGCCGCGTCAGGCTCAGACGCGGCTCTACTACTATTCTGGACACCGTCACGACTCTCGGCTCAGGATACGCGGACTTATGTAAGATTTCCTTTGTCTTTTCTCAGGTTCCATGTGGTGATCGGCGCTCGCTGTGGGCACTCTACTCGTCTCGTGTCTCCCCGTTTGGTGTGACTCTCGTTGGTGTGCCCGTCTCGTGTCGTCTATCTCTCGCCGCCACCAGTGCTATCTCCACCACCGATATCGATCGCATCGAGGGACCCTTGTGCGCATGGATTCGTTGGCCTGGCTCGCTCGTTGGCTCGCTTGGCTGGAGGATTCGTTGCATGCTGTCCCCGCTGGTTCTGGACCCTCGTGCACATGGATTCGTTGGCCTGGCTCGCTCGTTGGCTCGCTTGGCTGGAGGATTCGTGGCACGCTGTCCCCGCTGGTTCTGGATCCGTCGAGATGTCGTTGGCCGTGCAGATGTCCCTCGTCGAGCTCCGTGCGACTGGCAGGATTCGTGTTCGTGCTTCTGGATGGACTCGTGTCGCGCTTGCTGCTCCCTCGTCGAAGACTTCTGCCCCGTCGCAGAATTGATCACCTCTGAGAGTATGAGTTGCCCTGTCCTGGTCCGCCCTGTGCGGTTGGACCACAGGATGATGGTTGCGCCCTTATGGCGCACCATAGAGGTTTTTTCCCCCGCCTCGCGGGTTTTCCTCTAAATAAATATGTTTTGTATACATATGTGTAACTTTCCACCGCGCACATGTTGGTACGGTATACCAGGGCTATATATTGTCCGGCGCTCCCTCCCAGACGCCGTCTCTGGGAACGGGGGAGCGTTCACATATGTAATGCATTGCGTTTTAAGAGTTTCTTTCACTGAACTGAAACCACTTCCAACATTTAGGAACAATCCAGACGACTCAAAACAACGTGAACATTTGACTTGACAGAGAGAGCCTATATAAACCAAAAAAAAACATCGATATGAAGGATCCAACACACAATGGAGTGGACTGTTGTCTTTTCTTTTCTCGAAGATAGCCGTAGTCATTCCGATATGATATAAGCGTGACAGTTAAACACGTGGAAAACAAAAAAAACGTTTCCCCAGTTTTTTTTTTCTATTGTATTTCTCATTTTACGAAAGAAAGAATGTGAGTTTTTTTTTTAATTCTGTAGGAGGGGAGGGGTCAAAGTATACCCGCGTGGGGAGTGATTGTTAAAGAATACCTACGGTTAAATTTTTACCTCAATTGTAAAAGAATACCCACATCGTGTACACCTGTGCGTTGCCTGCCTGACGGAGACGGCACACGATCGATGCGCGCTCGCCGCAGTAGTTGAATATTGCAGGAAATTGTGAGAAATTCCGGTTGATAAACCGGCGATACCGCGGTTTATCAACAAGCATGTTCATACATCAGCGATTTCACAAAAACTCATACCAAGACGACGACAAAACAATTTTTAGTCTAGACATTATTCCAAACTTCAAAAAGAAAAACGCTAGCCTCAACTCTCGTCAGTTTCTGTTTCCCCGGAAACAGGAAAAATCCACATAAAACTTGTAAATCGTGTCGAACTTTTGGCTTTTTCAATGCAAAATATTTTTTTTTAAATGTATGTCAAGCTCCTGAAATTTACGAATTGTTTCTTTACTTCACACTAACCATTCTCTGTTTTAATTTTGAACACTTTTTTAACCAAAAATGTCGCTCGCTTTCAAAATACTATCCGTGATCCTGTCTATAGCGTTCACAAACTCTGATGATAGCTTATATAAGAAGATGACAATAATGTGGGGTTATCCTGAAGTAACAACATCCCAACCGGCAACTACGTCGTTATCATGGAATCAATGTCTTGTTCAATGCTATCAAGAGAATAGTTGTGTGGTGAGTTGAAGTTTTTGTACTCTATTTTAGGCAACAAGAAAGCAAGCAAAACTTCAACATACTCCCGTAATAAAAAAATCGGCAACATACAGTACTGGCCATAAAGAATGCGACAACTAGTTTTTTGACGATAACCTCTTGGAATGTTAACTTTTTGACCCAAATTTTTTGTGAGATTTTTTCAGCACTATCAGAAACCTTTCTGTCAAGTTGATTTTAAAATTCTGCTGAAAATTATTTTTTTATTCAATTTTTTCGAAAATTCATGAAAATTGACATTTTTGGAGATCTATAAAAATAAGCTCTAGAATCACCGAAGGTCAAAAACAAAAGGAAGGTAACTATAACAAGTGTTTTAATACTTGGTTGGGTATCATTTGGCATCAATAACAGCCTGGCATCTACGTGGCATCGAATCCAGGAGCGTCTGAACCACAGTCATCGGGATACTCTTCCAAGCAGCTTAGAGTTGAGCGAATTTCTGGTTGGCATTGGAGGCTCGGACTACTTTGAGACGTCGTTCTCGCTCCTCCCACATATGTTCGATGGGATTCAAGTCCGGAGACTGACTTGGCCATTCCAGGAGATCCACACGGCGACGTCGTAGCCAATTGGCGACATGACCCTAAGTATGCTTCGAGTCATTATCCTGTTGAAACACCCACAATCGGCCCAAATTTGCTCTTGCCCATGGTCGCATTGTGTTCTCCAGGATGTCTTCGTACACATATCGGTCCATGGTTCCAACAATTCTCTTCAATGGACCCATGGAAGTGTCGGAGAAGCATCCCCAAACCATCACAGATCCACCTCCATGTTTTACCGTCGAACATTGGTACTGAGGAGCATATCTGGAGCCAATAGGATGTCGAATCCATTGAATACCATCAGTACCGAACAGATTGAACTTTGATTCGTCGCTCCAGATGTGATTAGCCCACTCTCGAGGTCCCCAGGACAAGTGCTGTTTAGCCCATTCAACGCGAGCTTTCCGGTTTTTTAGACTAACGAGTCCGTGCAGTCCAGCAACTTGCAGACGTCTTCTAATAGTCCTTCTCGATGGCACCGGCTCATTTGGAGACGTCACGGAAACTTGAATATCCGTAGATGTGCGTCTAGGATCTTCTCGGCACGCGCGCAAGATATTTCGATCCATAGCTCTGGAAGTGGTTCGGGGTCTTCCTGGAGATTGACGATGAACTACACCATCCTGAATAGTCGAAATTAGTTTAGAAAGCTAATTGAAACCTTACATCATCACGGTTATACTTCAAAATACGGTAAATTTGGCTGGAAGAACAACCAAACTGAGTTGCGAGTATTTTCGGATGCGCGCCTAGTTCATGTCCACGTACGATGCTTTTTCGAACGTCCACAGTGAAATTTTTCTTCCCAAATGGTCTGACCATAGCGGAAAAACAATAAAAAACTAATTAGAACTACTCCCAATTAATTTTCATTCAACTTTATACAAAAAACTGAAATAAACGAAAAAAGTGCAAAAATGAGAAAAATTTAAAAAATTAAAAAAAATTTTTTTTTTTGCAGAATGATGCAATTCGCAAGTACGCAAGTTTTTGTGAGGTTCCATTGCATATACAGTAAAAAATTCAGGTCAAAAAGTTAACTTTCCAAGAAGTTATCGTCAAAAAACCAGTTGTCGCATTCTTTATGGCCAGTACTGTATCTCAAGTGCTACTAAACTTGCACCATGTTTTCCTTTCAGCTTGTACACAAAACCTCAATCGGATGCGACCTATATAGATTCAATAGTATCAGCTTTGCTCGGAATCCGAGCCCTCCTTATAGAGAAGACCAGATTGCTTTTAAAACATTTCTAGCTACTGACACCTGTCCTATTTCCCCGTGTGTTAACTCGTCGACGTACTCCTACCATGATGACGATAGGTTCGTCTACAGTACCACTACCACGTATTCAGTAGATTCCAACAACGACAATATAATCACTTTCAATTACACAACGTTAGAATGACCGATTGGATCCACAGTGTTTCCACGAGGCAACATTTCGGTTTGCCTATCCGTTAAATACTTTGGGAACGATACAGACTATCCGTATTGCGCAAATTATTCGATGGCATCTGCCCTTTGTAAGAAAAACGGAGGCACATTGACAGGACCATTGAATACAGAAGAGTATAATTACTTCAAAAGTAGGTTCACTGCACTGATAATTATCGAATACTCTAAAATCGCATAATTCCATTTCTTCTTTTCTCAAAGAAAGACACACTCACTCGTTTCTCTGTTCACGCGTATTCATCAACAACGTTGTTTGTTAATATACTAGGTATAAAACGCTGCAAACTCGCTCCAATCGAACAAAGAATTTTGCATGCATTTGGAGTGTGATTCAGAGAAATCAGAGAAAAACATCGGTCACACTTTCTCAATTTTCTGCAATCTCTCGTCGCCAACGTGGCCGTGTTCTCCACTGTGCGAACGGAGCGGGTTTACAGCGCCCGAGAATCTAGAAGTGCTCAAACACGAAAACAGTCCTATACACAGCCGGTGAGAGAAGCCGGACAAAACGAGAAAGCGCCCCTCTCACAAATAAAGGCTGACCTATCCGCTCAAAGGGTAATAATAAAAATAACTTTATTTTTAGATTTGTCTCAATTTGTAACCAAAATTGCTCCATACTCCGTAGTCAGCGCCCGCATTTGGCTCGACGGAAATAGTGTCAATGAAACTCGAGTCTGGGTCATGGAAGATCCAACGCACAATGGCGACAAGGCATATCAATATTCCTGGCCTAATCCAAACAGTGATGGTCCTGGATCCGCCTTGTACTTCTATTCATTCCCCGATCCTGTAGTGGATGACTATCCGTGAGTAACGTTTGGTTCTCGGGGCAATCGCAAATTAAGTTTTCCGATTGTTTAAAGTTCAGCTTGCGGAGAATATTTCGCTGATGACATATTGGAATCTAGCCGCGTCTTAAGATATTTTTGAGTTCATCCAAAAACGTTGAGAACTTCCTTCATTTTCGTTTAATTTTCCAATGACAAAACAATTTATAGTTGAAGTCCCTAATTATTCTATTTAAAATTGCAGAAACACTGCATACTTCTTAACGATGAGTGGAGGTGTCTGTTGGCGTGGAACTGCTTGTCGATTGGATATGAAAATATCTTGAGTATATCAAATTTGTTGATAATAAAGAAACAAGCCTCGCAGTATCAAAAACTAATTTTTATACTTGGTATAAAGCGCTGCAAATTCGCTAAACTCTCTGGCCGCCCCATCTACTTTGCTAATGGGGTTATTCACGAAATGGCAAAAATGGCAAAAAACGGCAAAAAACTGCGCGAAAACTCGGAAAATGCTCCGATTGATCTGAAATTTTGGGAAATAGGGGAAAAAACTCTTCCGGACATTCCAACAAAATTTCAGACCAAAATATCGAATTTTAAGAAATATTGCATTTTTCTCTGAAAATGCTTAAAATGGATATTTTTGTCAGAAATTTTGGGGTAATGCCCGGGAGAATTTTTTCCTTTATTTCCCAAAATTTTAGGTCAATCGGAGCATTTTCCGAGTTTTCGCGCAGTTTTTTGCCGTTTTTTGCCATTTTTTGCCATTTCGCGAATAACCCCATAATAGAGCGCATTTGCAGCGTATTGTACCGAGTAAATCAACAACTACGTGTTATGTTTTTTTCATTTCTAAAAAATTTCTTCTTCTTCTTCGTACTTAATTTACGAGCCGCTCAGTTCGCTTCCACCATGAAGTTTGGAAACAGACACACAAAGAAACTCAGTTAGAAAAACCCAGTCCTTGTTGCGAAAAATTCTAGGTTGCCCTATTCATGAACTAGTACTTCAGAAGCTTCCATTAAGCGGCCTTCAGCGGTTAACACGACGGGCAAACTCCAAAACATACAAAAAACTAACAGTGACTGAAATGACGAAAAAAAAAAGTAACCCATGGCTATAGAAAGAAAGCGTATTAATAGATTTGCAATATCAAGCCGCCACGACAAAAACGCCAATAAATGAGGAAAACAAGCCCGAGACCATAAGACTGCCCCCACTGAAGTTTCTCTTTTGGAAGATGAGGCCGTACTAGCGCCAGCATCCCTTCTCTTTGTCGACAATTCTGAAGAAAATACATACATACGTACACGATTCCCAGTTTCGACTTGCAACAATCAGTAAGTTAGACTAGGTAATAATTTCCCTGGTTCTCTTGCCTTTCAGGACTATACTCGTTGATGTCATTTAACGACTTTATAGTGTTTCAAACGGCACGGATGGCTGATCGCTTTTAACGAGCATCCAGTTTCAATTTCGGTCAAATTTTCTACAACTTCTCTGTCGAATACTTTTAGAGCGGCTGATGGCGGATTTCCGCCTTAAAAACTAGTTAAACCCTAGACATAAAGACTCCGTGAACAAGGAAGAATTTCTACATCATCGCACATGTCAAAGCCAACAGACCGTTTGCTCCAAGCTATTTTTCTTTGAGCACTTGACAACCACCCCGTATAAGGAAGTCCAATTGATCATTCTACGCTCTTCATTTCACCCGTTTTTCGCTATTCGCTTTGTTTTTTCGATGCCTAGACTTGAAGCGTTTCGAAAATTATTGCATTGAGAAGATTCAGTTTCCAGAGTTACTTGCTTAATTAGCTTTTTAGTCGACCCGTTCTTCGAGTACGTGACGTGAGCGTGGATCACAGCATTCCAAGTCTTTCGGTTCTTGGCGATTGTCGATCAATAAGTTTTGAGTCGCTAGCCGTGGTAAGGAATACCCCACCGAAAATGATGACGACATCATCGTCATGGGATGAATTCCTTCAAAAGTTCTCACAAGAGATATTTGATACGAAACAAGCAGGTGACCACTAACTTCATTATGCTCTGTTTCTATTTCTCCTGTAACTCTGGGAACCAGGCTTGTGCGAAAACGAAAACGAAAATTTTCGAATTTTCGATTTTTTCAAAGTTTTTCGAAAAAAATTTTCGACTTTTTTTTTTTGAAAAAAAAAATGTTTCGAAAATTTTTTCGACCATTTTTTTCGAAAAAAAATTTCGTCGAGAATTTTTTCGAGAAAATTCGGAAAAATCGAAAAAGATACTGAAATGAATAAGGCAGTCTGAAAAACTGAAAAGGAGCTGGAAGAACAGGAAAATAATGATTCTCTAGTGTTTGCATCAATTTTAGATCCTAGATTTAAGATGAGTATGATTTACTTGATCGCACCTCTAGAATTTGAAATGTATGGTACGTTTGTTTCGAAAGAGTCTAAAGACAGATTTATAAAACTTACTGTAAAATCTCTATTATATAGCCATGGCACTCTATTGTTTGAAGCAAAGTTTTATATTAGAGGTGGCATTCAATTAGGGGGTGGCATTCTATTATTCGAAGCGAATTTTTTTAAAAAATGTTTTCAAATGTTTGAACAATTTGGGAGCAGTTTACTTGGAAATTACGTATTTCATTTTCTACGGTACACTTAAAAATAGTTCTAATATTTTTACAAAAGTGGCATTATATTAGGGGTGGCACTCAAATAGGCGGTGACATTTTATTGTTCGAAGTAGTGTTTTGAGTGGCATTCTATTAGTGGTGGCATTCAAATTGGGATGGCCATTTAATAGAGTTTTTACGGTATTTATGAAAAATGCGGGATTTCTAGCGAAGTTGAAGTTTTAGCTGACTTCAGTGCCAGTGATGAATTTAAAACCCGTTTTCTGCTCGCTTGAAAATTGTTTTCGATTTATTTTCGAATTTTCGAAAAAATAACTCGAAAATGGAGGTCGAAAAATTTTTTTTCGAAAAATAAAACCGAAAAGAAATTCGAGATTTCGAATTTTCGAAAAAAAAATCGAAAATAAAATTCGTTTTCGACTTTTTCGAGCACCCCGTTTTCGCACAAGCCTGCTGGGAACTGATACTTGTGAAAGAGGTCATTTTCGAAACGCTCTCAAACACTGAAGACGAAACCTCCAACATTCACACCTTTTCACTGCACACAAAATCCGGCTGATAAACTGGCAATACCCCGGTTTCATGCCGATCTACGATTTCACAAACCAACACATACCAAGACGAAAACAAAACAATTGTTAGCCTACTTTCTTCCAAATTTCTAAAAGAAAAAACGCTAGACTCTACTCTCGTCAGTTTCAGTAACCCCGGAAACAGGACAAATCCCCATAAAACTCGTAAAATATTGTCATAAAGTTGCTCAAGAATTTTGAACATTTTTTAAAGCAAAATATATTTTCTTAATGTATGCTAAGCCACCGACATTTACGAATTGTTTCCTTGCTCCACGCTTACCATTCTCTGTTTCAATTTTAGTCGCCTTTTTAACCAAAAATGTCGTTTGCTTTTAAAACAATGTTCCTGGTCCTGTCTATAGTGTTATCAAACTGTGATGCTAGCACATATAAGAAGATGAGTATAATGTGGGGTTATCCTGAAGTAACGACTTCCCAACCGGCAAATACGTCGTTATCGTGGGATCAATGTCTTCTTCAATGCTATCAAGAGGATAGTTGTGTGGTGAGTTGAGATTTTTGTACCATATTTTAGACAAGAAAAAAGCAAGCAAAACTTTTATCTAATCCCGTAATGATAATGAAAAATCTGCAACATATCTCAAATGCTACTAAACTTGAACCATATTATCTTTTCAGCTTGCACACCAAACATCATTTGGATGCAATTTATATAGGTTCAACAGTATCAGCTCGGCTCGGAATCCGAGCCCTCCTTATCGAGAAGACAAGATTGCTTTCAAAACAATGATATCAACCAACGCCTGTCCTGTTACCCCGTTTAATAACACGTCAACGTACTCCTATCAAAATGGCGATCGGGTCGTCTACAGTACAACTCTTACGTATTCAGTAGGTTCCAACAACGACAGCATTATCACTTTCAACTATGCAACTCTGCAATGCCCGATTGGGTCCAAAGTGTTTCCAAGAGGCACCCTTTGGGTTTGCCTGTCCGTTAAATATTTCGGAAACGATGCATATTGCGCAAATTATTCGATGGCATCTGCCCTTTGTAAGAAAAACGGAGGCACATTGACTGGGCCAATGAATACCGAAGAGTATAATTACTTCAAAAGTAAGTTAACTGCACTGATAGTGATCGAATAATAATAAAAGTACTTTCTTTTTTAGATGTATCTCCATCTGTTTCCAAAATTGCTCCATACTCCGTAGAAAACATCCGTATTTGGCTGGACGGAAATAGTGTCAATAAAGCCAGAGTCTGGGTCATGGAAGATTCCACGCACAATGGCGACAAAGCATATCCATATTCCGCAGACAATCCAAATAGTGATGTCCCTGGATGCGCCTTGTACTTCTATGAATTTCCTAATCCTGTAGTGGATGATTTCTAGTGAGTAACTTCTAGATCTCGGGGCTGTTAAGCCATCCGGTCGTGCCAACACAATCCCACGACAATAACATCTTTTTTTTCTATTTGAATTTGCAGTAACTACAACTCCTTCTTATCGTATGGGGGCTACTGTTGGCGTGGAGCTGCGTGTCGATTGGATATTAAAATAGTATGAGTATATAAAAAACCCTTTTATAATAAAGGCATTTGCTAACGTGTTAAAAATCATGTTAAACTTCTAAATAAATAAAGCATTTAACTGTTATATGTAGTATGCATAATGGTACGTCCAAAGTAAAAAAAAGCGCAAAAAAGGACGAAAAAAGGCGTCCAAAGTAACTTTGTTTTTGCGTCTTTTTTCTCTACAGTATCCCGCCAAACCTGCACATCTTATCGACGCGCGAAGCAAATAATTTGAATTTCACATGTTTGTTTACATTTTTGATTGTTTGAAACATGTTTTTAGTTGTTTTTTTTTGTTTGATCTGCAGGTTCTGCGGTATACTGTAGAGAAAAAAGACGCAAAAACAAAGTTACTTTGGACGCCTTTTTTCGTCTTTTTTTGCGCTTTTTTTTTACTTTGGACGTACCATAAGAGTTGTATAACACCGACCCTTCTGTGATGCGTGCTCGGAGACTGTTACAGGCGCGTGGAAGTGAAATGCTCTTTTCTGGAAGTCGGAAATCGGAAGTGAAAATTTACGAGGCTATTGTCCATCCAAGAAGAAAGTAAGTGCGCTCCACGAAACTTAGTACTTCGTGATTTTCATTTTGGTTTCCAAATAATTTCATTTCACGTGTAAATTCAACGTTTAATGAAATTATTTGGCGACGAAATTGAAAATCACAAAGTACTAATTGTAAGTTTTATGGCGCGCACTTGCTTTCTCCATCAAGCAAAAATCTTATTTATTGTCGACCCAACAGGACGGTGGAAACCAAAATGAAAACCACGAATTACGAAGTTCAGCGGGGCGACAATAAACAAAAAAGATGTTTTGAGCTCGCAGACATCACATCTCGCGCCAAGAACGTCCGTCTCTTCACATAAATTTCATTCCGTGTTAGATTCTGAAGCATGTCGTTGTTTTTGAATCTCTAACCGTTGTTAAGTATTAAGTTACTAAATGTCGCGTAGCCTATTATTAAGCTTCAATGCCTGTCTGTATCCGTGTATCACTTCGTGTCAACCATGAAAACGACAATAGGTTTGGTCAAACTAAAAGCCGGACAGAATGATGTCTCCACAACAGTAATGGTTACTCACTATCATGACTCAAATGCCTAACCGAATCTACAATACGATAGGCCATGTTCCGCATTACCACAGTGTACAGTACAAAATTAAAATTCTTGGTAGCATCACTTATCGAGGTTATAAAATGATAAAAACGATTTGAAACTGGTTGGAAAATCTTCAGGACAGGCAGCAAGAGGCCACAAGCCTGATGGTTCTCTTTCTCCCGTCTAATAACTGTAAAGTGTCTGAAACAGCGTGCATCCAACTCGGTTCAGTCTTCAACGACTTCTTTGTTGAGTTCTTTGAATATTTCTTCCAAAACCATCAGAAAACCACACCAGACTTTTCCCTCGTGCAAAAAAACGGCATTTCATGCATTTTTTCTGCATGAAATGAATAACCCCATTAGTATCCCCAGCAGCAGAAGCAACCATCGTTAAACTTTTGAAACCTTGTCACAGAGGGCGCACAAGAGTGACAATTTTTCCCATTTTTGCCAATCCTTCGACATTTACAATTTTTTTTGCTCTCCAACCATGTTTTTTTGAATCTCTGCCGCTTCCTAACAAGACATGCCATACTGTGTTAAAATAATGCTTTTAATCCTGTCTATAGCGATTACAAGCTGTGATAACTCATATAAGAAGATGCTTATCGTGTGGGGTTTACCTCGACTACCGTTTGGCAAAATGGAAAATTCGACGTTATCATGGGAACAATGCGTTGATCAGTGCTATGAAGAGGACGATTGTGTAGTGGGTTATCATTATTTTTTCAAATTAATTATTTTAGAAGGAAAAGTGTAATAAATATCATTGCGAAAACCAAGGGTTAATAGCATTGTCGACTCACCACCATGGCTGTGCGAAAAATAAGTTTCGAAAAATTTTCGAAAAACGTTTTTTTCGAAATTTTTAGACCGAAAAAAAACGAAAAAAAAATTTTTCGAGTTTTTTAAGACGAAAAAAAACCGAAAAAATTTTTTTCGGTTTTATTTTCCCGAAAACACTGAAAAATTTCAAAAAATGTTGTTTTTTTCCTGAAATTCAGTTAAAAACAGATTATTCATTTAATACATTCAACAAAATCAGTAGTGACGTATTTACGAATATCATACCGAAATCGCACAAAAAATTTCTCTGGTTTTTGGCGGATTTTACAACAAAATAAAAAAAAATAGAAAACCACGGGGAGAACACGAAGTCGAGATTGGCTAGGCCAGCACGCCCGGTTTTCTAGGCCGGCGGCCGACCGCGTCTTTTCGAATATTGTATTGCCTTCAGCAATAATCGGTTTTTTCTCTTCGATTTCTTTCATTTTTTGGCTATTTTTTTGATTTTGCGATTTCGATGTGATTTTTGTAAATCCCCCACCCAATACTACAATTTAAGCAATTTTCCCAAAAAGTTGGGACCTCCTTTAATTGAAAAAGGTGCAAAAATATAAAATACATTGATGAAAAAAACATTTTATACAAATCTTGGTTATTCTGCGCACATACTCCGCGTCTTGAACGCATCCCAATTTTTCGAAAAATTTCGAAAATTTTTCGGTCGAAAAAATTTTCGAAGTTTTCAGACCGAAAATTTTTCGGTCGAAAAATTTTTCGAAATATGACCGAAAAAATTTTTCGTCCGAAAAATTTTTCGCACCACTGGTGAAGCGCCACGGGCCCGCAGCGGGCCCGCCGCGGGCCCGCCAGCGCACCGCTGACAGCTAAAAGAGTACACGCGTGGTGCACGCAGCGGGCCCGTGGCGGGCCCGCCAGCGGCTCGCTAGCTGCTACATCGCGGTGGTGACTCCCTTCTTGCTTTTTTCTTTATTTGATATTTTCTCATGAAAACTAACACAGTTTTTGTTTTTATCAATATTTATTGAAAAAAAATAAAACAAAAATTCAATACAGCAATTATTTATATTATTCCAAAATTCGTCGCTGTCGTTGTCCCACTCATCTCAGCATCGTTCGTCCTCACAAGATGTGGCACGTGTCTAAAATTCAGTAAATTTTGCTGTGTAAGAGATGCGGCATCCCGGAGGATGATAATTTCTTTTAAAATTTTTATTAGGCAAAGTGCTCTAATTTGTATGAGACAACTTCCGTTCAATTCAATTTCTTTCCTTAATCATTTGAAGTCCAAACTTAAAAATGTATAATTGCTTGCAACGGACATTGAAACATATTCGTTTTGGCTTGAGGAAACGCGAACGAAAACCGCTATCACATGGGCATGAGACAGCAAACGTGAACATTTTTACAAAAAACGCCCAAATAGTGTCAGTTTTTATATCATTTAACTTTGGGCCTCCTTTGTATTAATTTTCAGTTATGCTTCGAGCGCGTTTGCTCTCTGCCGGTGCATGAGTCTGTGGCCCATGACCGTTACAATCAATTCCTATTTTTCGAGTATTTTCACTGTCTATAGATGGATGGACTCGTTTATTCAAGAAGAAATATCAATTTTTCAATGCTTGACAAAATTTAATGAAAAAATATTACTCAAAACTCATATTTTTGTTTTATTTTTACTAGAAAAATTTCGGCGGCTTTCCCCGGTGTAACGGTGAAAATACCACAAGTGCCTTCAGTATGCTACACTTAAAACTTAACCGATTTGTACCAAACTTCGGCAGCCTTGTGTCACTTGGTTTTAAAAATGTTTCGCCAAGTTTGATGCAAATCTGTCCAATAGGCGCCGAGAAAATGCTTTACACACGAAATCCCACACGGACACAGATACAACAGACATGAATAAACACTTATATTTTTATTGAAAAAACTAAAATGTTGAACAGGTACTACTGAATTAACGGTTTACAAGTCACATAGGTATTTTTGTTCGTAACAAAAGACGCCTAATTTTATTTAACGATGCTTTTTTTAAATATTTTTTTCCGAAAATGCTGCGCTTTTGCATTTTTATTGTATTCAGCGATGTTTTTTTTAAAACTTTATTTCAAAATTACTTTATGTTATCTTGATTTTAGCTATTATATTTTCGCGAGTCAGGCTTGGTCGGAAAAAAGTTTCGAAAAATCGGATATCGGGCTTTTCTATGCCTTTTTGAAGTAAAATAGTGTTTTAAGCAGAAAATTTTCTTTAAATAACAACATAAAACTAATTTGAAAAAACCAAAAACCACTCAAGGCCCACGTCCAGTCCAAAAAGACATATTTTCCGAAAATGGCCGAATGTAGGACTCACAAAAATTTTAAAAGCAACTGAGAAATAGCAAGATATGCTTTCGTAATGAAAAAAATTGGATATCCGATATTTTCGAAAAGCATCCTCAGGGAAAAACTCAAATGTTCGATTTTCCGACCAAGCCTGGTGCGAGTTACTGATTTTTCATGTTAAAAAGATAGGTACGCCTTTGACAAACAATCATTTCCCACTGTTCTTTTCCTACGTTTAATCATTTCCTACCTTTTTCAAAATATATTATGTCAGTATAAATGAAACCATCGAAATAAATTAATGTTTTCTGTGTTCGAATATCGTTTCTCAGCAGAATATGTTTAAAAAAATTGGAAATTCATCATTTTCGGCCAGTATACGAGTATCCTATTTTGGAAAAAGGTAGCAAGTGATAAAACGTAGAAAAAGAACAGTGGGAAATGATTTTTTGCCTCAGCCTTTAACCTATTCAATAGGAAGAAATCGATATTTTTCGTAGCGGCGTGCCGCATCCATTAGAAATCATTTTTAGGGCATAACCTGTTTAAATCCGCTCATAAATGTCATTTCGGCGCTATGCGGGTTGGGGGGGGGGGGGCACTCAAAAAAAAAATTTTTTTCATAATTTTTTTTGCGCTTTTTTTATTGTTCACGCTTTGAATATGCGTTTCTCAGAATTTATCGATGCACGGAAAGTTCAGCGGCGATGCGCCGGAAGCATGTGTGACACTTTTCAATTTGGCGACCGGAGGGAGCTGGGTGGAAGCTTGCTTTGTGGATGGATTTTTTGTGATTAAAATCCTAAAGGTGAGCCTAAAAAGATTAGAAAACGTTACCGGGAGCCGATTACACACTCAAAAGGACCAAAGCAAGCTTCCGCCCAGCTCCCTCCGGTCGCATATTTGAAAAGTATCACACATGCTTCCGGCGCGTTGCCGCTGAACTTTCCGGACAAAAAATCAGTGCAGAATGAGATTAGTATATCAAACAAATCGAAATCGATGCAAAACCGCGCATAAAAACGAAAAAAAAAATTTTTTGAGTGGCCCCCCCCCCAACCCGCATAGCGCCGTCATTTCTTTTTCTTCTTTAAAGGGGGTGCCAACTTTTTGGGGAAAGTTGCTTAAAATATACTCTTGGGTGGGGGATTTACGAATATCACATTGAAATCGCACAAAAAAATTTCTCTGATTTTTTATGATTTTTACAAAAAAAAATAGAAGACCGCGAGGAGTACACGAAAATCGTGGCCGTGGCCTAGGAAACCCGCAGCCGCGGCTTCTAGAAGCATCCATTTTCACCATAAACATTTATTTTCTTGCAATTTCCTTCGTTTTTATCATCGATTTTCGATAAAACATGCTCTAATCGTTTATAAAATTTCTAGATGTTCGCGAAAACACATTTTAGTCATAATTTTCGAAAAATCGATATTCGCCTGTTGTTCGATTCAACGTTTTTAATAATTTCTTGTGAACGTGTTTTATTCAAATATAAAAGTTACAGATAAAAGAGTGAATTTAATGCGGAAGTGAGCAGGAAAACGGGCAAAAATGAAAGGTTTGAGAATTTTGTTCGGAATTTGTATTAATATTACTTTTGTGATCAACACGCATTAATTTTCTATCTGAAAACACGAAATAATGTTTGTTAATTATTTCCCAAAGATTAATGCAAAAATATTGGAAAAAGACGGGAGAAAAATGATGAAAAAGAAAATGGCGTTTGAATTTCGCGCCAATTCGTGTACTCCCCGTGGTCTTCTATTTTTTTTTGTAAAATTTGCCAAAAATCAGAAAAATTTTTTCGTGCGATTTCAATGTGATATTCGTAAATCCCCTACTCAAGAGTATATTTTAAGCAACTTTCCCCAGAAAGTTGGCACCCCCTTTAAGACATTTTTTTTTAATTTTTGACAGTAAGAAAAATTAAAATAAAAAAATAAAATCTTACCGACGTCGGCGGTGTCAAATTTTGGTTGTCCTGTTGGTACCTGAAACAAAAAAAATAGAAAAAAGTTATCGGGCATATTCAAACAAAATTAATAAAGATTTAAAAGAAAGATAAATGATTTAAAAAACGCCAGAAAACATAAAAAATTAGAGTTTTTTGACAAAAATAGTCCAAAAATGTTAAGCCCCGCCCACTTTGCAATCTGGGCGCATGATTTGGCAACCATGCTGCGCGCCTCTTGTAACACGAATAAATTGGCAGAATTTTTTGCTTCCGTTGTTATTTTTGGAATATTTTTGCTGAAAGATCAAAAATGAATATAAAATAACTGAAACCAACTGAACAAAAAAGAAAAATTACATGTAATCGCCTTAAAATTGGGATATTGAGCGATGTTAGCCTGCGCTCAACTTATTTTAGACGTCAATCCGCAGACACCGATTGTCATCGTTGTTAAAGCGGTAATTGCAGTATTATAGGCTGTCAAGCCTGCTGCGCCGACGTGCACTCGCTATTGATACTGCATTTAGGGGGGGGGGGGGGGGGTTGAAAAAAACAAGGCACGCTAAAAGGCGATAAAGGTCTCTTTAGCAGCCGATGCTACACGCCGTAGAAAATCTTTTTCTATAAGAACTATAATGATTAAAAACGCTTAACATCGTGACAATCTTCGTAATTGATAATGTAAATTTTAATAAAAGCTGCTAAACTATTGTTAGCAGATACTGTAAACTTTGTCACTGAAAGTGCACTTCTGTTAGAGTAAGTTTATTGTTTATAAATACGAATCATTCACAAGACATAAACTTCATTCACGTCATTTATTATTCATATCTGAGAGTTCCACCACTCGATCACGCAACGTGAACTGCAGACTTTCCTTTTTTCGAATACCGCCTACTATTGCCTACATCTGTTTTATTTGAATGTTCGTATAAACTAAAGATTTCTTTAATTAGAAAAAAAGTTCTTAAACAAATATCAAAACAAACTAAACGTTTATGCAACTTATCCGCGGTCGGTCAAGTCCAATTCTTCAAACAAAGTCTACTAAATATCTCATCATACGCGATATCATTCACATAAAACCAGAAAAAACGTTTATAAACTTTCTTGAGACAAAAAGTTTACCATCGTCAGCTGGCCGCTAGCGGGCCCGCGGCGGGCCCGTAGCGGGCCCGCCAGCGCATCACCAATGAATGCCAGCATTTTCGAACAAAAACTCAACTAACTTGTGTCTTATGTGCAATTTTACATGGTTTAAAATAACCAAAGTTCATTTACCGTAAATACTGTAATATAAGCCCACCTGTATTAGAAGCCCACCTGTAATATAAGCCCACCCTTGAGACCCCTTTGAAAAATAGAAGCCCACCCTGTAATAGAAGCCCACCCTTTAATAAAAGCCCATCTTGCAATTGTAGCCAACACTCAATGAGTCCCGGACGTTTGGTTTCCTCGCTCTTTTGGTACGTTTTTTTATGGTGACGGCTGCTCTTTGGGTACCAAATTTGCAAATTTCATACAAAAAAGTTGCCGTAACTAAGGAGCAATCGTACCCAAAGAGGCCGTTCACAAATTTGGTACCCTAAGCAAGTTTGATCGAAAATCAATCGTGCCCAAAGAGTCTGGGACCCATTGATTATCGGCTTGGAATTGTGCGCGTTTCATCGCGATGTGTTCAATTTTGCATTACTTTCACCCGTTTTTAAACATTTCTGTTAATGGAAGCGGTCATCAAACGCCACCAGTGCTGGGCGTGAAATTTATTTTTTTAAACTGATTCCATATTGTGTTTTCAGTCGAGTTGCATCATCAAAACAAAAAATCCCGCTCACTTTTTCACGCGAATGTTAAATTTTTTCCCAGTTCAGTAAATAAAATTGACTATTGTCGGACCGCCAAAATAGTCAAACGCGCTCCGTTGAATTCAACGCTATGCAATTTTCATTTTGGTCTCAAAATTATTTAATTTTAGGTATAAATTCAACGTGAAATGAAATAATTTGAAAACCAAAATGAAAATTGCATAGCGTTCAGTTCAGCGGAGCGCGTTTGACCATTTTGGCGGGACGACAATACTAAAACCAGTAATAATATCAAAAATTATAATGAAAATGGCGAAAATAAAAGAATGCTGCAATTTTGGGTTTAGTTTTGGTAGTTAACATCGAAAAAAACGTTGATTTTTTTTTGAAGTCATCTTGAATGATTTCCGAATTTGGAAAATGTTGTCGTAAAATAAAAGCAGATAAAGCGACACACCATTGGATTACGAAAATTATTATTTTTAAAGTTACAAACATCTATTTTATGTAACAACATCTCTCGAATTAGAACTTCTGACTCGCAATCATAATTTGATATTATGCAAATTATTGTTGGTTTTTTGAATTTTTATCGTTGTGGATAAAAAAGAGGGTTGAAAAATAGAAGCCCACCCTGTAATAGAAGCCCACCTGTAACATAAGCCCACCCTTGAGACCCCTTTGAAAAATAGAAGCCCATGGGCTTATAATACAGTATTTACGGTATAAACCAATTGGAAATGAAAAATTTTCACCCTTTCAGTCACCTGCCAGATAGCATAGCCGCCGCGGGCCCGCCAGCGGCCAGCGAGGGCACCCAAGCGCTGGCGGGCCCGCTGCGGGCCCGTGGCGGGCCCGTAGCGTCTGCGGAGCCGCCGCGGGCCCGCGCGCGGTTCACCAGTGACAGCCCTGCTCACCACGACGGTTAAACGAGCTCCACCAAAATTAGTGCTTTGTGATTTTCATTTCGGTATCCTAATTATTTCATTTCCCGTAGATTTCAATACGGAAACCAAAATGAAAATCCCAATTTACTAAATTCGGAGAAGCGTGTTTGACCGTCATGACACGCCGACAATGAATAAACGTAATATATTTTAGCTTGTCCACAAAACCACCTTTGGCTGTCAAATATACAGATTCAACAGTATCACCGCAATTAACATTATCGATCCCCGTTTGAGAAGATACAAAGTTGCTGTTAAAACAATGTTATTCGCCGACACCTGCCCGATAACCCCATTTCTTAGCCCGTCAACTTACACCTACCAAGATGGAAATTCGATCATCTACAATACCACTATCTGGTATTCAGTGGAACCCAACAGTGGCAACATTCTACGTTTCAATTACACAACGTCCAATTTTTTGAAATATTGATGTTTTCCGAATAAATCGATGTATTTACTTTCTTTTTTATGCCTCCAAACTCGTGGTTGGCAGAAATTTTTAAAAAAATTAATGTGTACAAAGACAGGGTAAACTGAAAGCGACCCGGAAAGCAGTCTCTACCAAGGTAATCTAATGGATTTCTTTGTGTTCCAGTTTGGCTTGAAGTTCGTTCATCTTTTAGATGCTCTGCCTAACCATTTCTAGAACACAGCGCGCATGAACATGCAGGCAAAATTAAAAAAAAAACATATCAAAAGGAGACGCAACAACAGTTTGATGCGCTTTGTGACTTTGTTGTATACTCGGTATAAAACGCTGATAACGCTCCAATCGAACAAAGAATTTCGCGTGCATTTGGAGTGAGGTTTAGAGAAATCAGAGCAAAACATCGGCCACGGCTCTCTAAATTTTCTGCACTCTCTCGTCGCCAACGTGGCCGCGTCCACTTCTGTTCGAAGGGAGCGCGTTTGCAGCGCTCCGTACTGAGAATAGAAAAAAGTTTCTATCTTCACAACTCCGAACAATCTACACAACTAACACGTTTGTCCCACAAATCAATCTATGGAAAGGAACTGAGCTCACGTGACCTCTCAAGTTTTACCAAGGAAAGAATTCAAGCGATAAGGTCATCCACGTGGCACGACACTATAAAAGGAACAGCTTCCCCTAGTCACACATGTCTCAGACAATCGTTAACTGCTCGCACGCCGACCAACTACCCTTTCCTCCGATGTCTTTCGAAGCCTCCAACGTGTCGACATCGACAATCGAACCCGCACCAGCAAAGGACACTAGTTATTTTGTTTCCTAGGCGCTTAAACCCACACGTTTTTTTTTAATTTTATTGAAAGGTCACGCCACGTTGCCACGTGATGTCCTGATGACACGTGTTGACACGTGTTGAGATGTGAAATGCCTAGGTTCTTTTGTATAAGATTCAGTCCCAACTTTCATGTTATAGGGCAAGCGGTTAAACGCTTGTACAGTATACTAACGACGCAAGTTCGGATTATTGTGTTGGTCTAGGGCGCTGTGTTTGCTCCCGCAAGAAACAAAGTTACAGACCCAAACGGAATTGATAATATCGTTTTTATTTAACTAAACAGTTCCCACATTATAATATCACTGCAGATTCAATCAGTATCTCGTTTGACAGTGGGTATCCCAGAGTAACAAGAGCAACTTTACTAAACTTGACCCATTCCTTTTGTACAGAGGAGATTCTTCCAAGATGGGAAGGAAAAAAAAGTGTAGTCTAGAATTTTCCGTTCAAATTAACAAAAATCAGCCACTACTCTAGTTTCACTTTGTATCTCGGGCAACAAAAAAAAACGACCATAAACATGTCAAAACTTGTCACAAAGGTCACTGATCTCAAACTTTGAAGTTGCTCAATGCAAAACATAAATACATTTTCTACGCATGCCAGGCTTCTTCCCCTTCCAAACCATCCTTTTTAACATGTCTTGTGGTGTAAAAACTATTCTGATGATGATGATCTCTATAGCGTTTTCAAACTGTGATAACACATATATGAAGATGACAATAGTGTGGGGTTATCCTGAAGTAACAGCCTCCCAACCAGAAAATGTGTCGACAACGTGGGATGAATGCGTTCTTCAGTGTTATCAAGAGGATAGCTGTGTGGTGGGTTGGGGGGTTTTTTTTTAAATGAAACTTAATTTAAGAAAGAAGAAAGGTAAATGGTATCCACAAGTCAATAATTGCTGGTGTGCAAAACTCAGAGACCGGATCCATGAAACTGGAAAACGACAGTAAAACTGTTTTCCGGGGAATCAATTTCGAAAAGATGAGAGACGCAGAGAAACAATTCCTGGAAAATGATTTTTCTCTCATTTTCCAGTTTCAGGGATCCGGAAGCAACTAATTCATATGCTTCTTTCAGCTTGTACACAAAACCTCTATTGGATGCGACTTGTACAAATTCAGCAGTATCAGCTCAGCTCGGAATCCAAGCCAGGAGGACAATGGAGGTGACAAAATTGCTTTCAAAACAATGCTATCAACCGACACCTGTCCTGTTGCCCCGTTTGATAACTCGTCAACGTACTCTTACCAAAATGGCGATCGGTTCGTCTACAGTATCACTACCACGTATTCTGAAGACTCCAACAATGACAACATAATCTCTTTCAATTACACAACGTTACAATGCCCGATTGGATCTAAAATTTTTGCACGAGAAAGCCTTTGGGTTTGCCTGTCCGTTCAATACTTTACGAACGAATTGCCATACCAGTATTGTGCAAATCATTCAAGAGCTTCTGTCTTATGTAAAAACAGTGGAGGAACATTGACGGGACCGGCGAACACTGCAGAGTATAATTATTTTAAAAGTATGTCCATAGCTTTCATCAAAAAAGTAATATTAGACGTTTTTTTAGATGTGTCTGTCTCTACCTCTGAAATTGCTCCTTACTCGTCATCCGTTGTTTGCATTTGGTTGGATGGAAATAGTATTAATGTAACAAGAGAGTTCGTCATGGAAGATTCTACGCATAATGGTGACACAGCTTATCCATTTTCATCACCAAATCCAAACAGTGATGCCCCAGGATCTTGCTTGTATTTCTCTAGCTTCCCTAATCCTGTAGTGGATGATTATTTGTGAGTAACATGCGGGAGGGGGAGTAACTTTGCACTTTTAGCTTTGCTCAAAAAATAAAATAAAAATGCATCGTCAACCTTGCTCTACGGCACTTTTGAATTTTCAACAGTGTGGTGCTCCTTTTTTGGAGCAAAAAAATCAAACTTGAGCTGCGATTCGTCATAACTACGTTATTTTCCCTAGAAACTAGAACTTGAGCTAATCTTGCAAGTGCAACCGGAATTTTGCAGTGATGATGTATTCGCCGACTATACATACCTGAAAACGTAGTATTTTGAAAAAGGTCCGAAGGCCGAAAAACACTTTAACAATCACCGTTTTTCTTCTATAGAGAACCTCTAATTTGAGCCATTTTTCTGCTTCCACAATTTCCTTATTCAGCTGCTACGTCAACTACATACAGTCACCCTCAGAAGCTTGTTTGCGAGGCGCTGCGTGTCGATTGGAAATTATGACAACATGATCTTCTTGAAAGTTTTTGTTTCTTTCTGTATGAATTTTGGATAAACTTTAATTCAAAAAATGCATTCACATTGAATATTCCCAGAAAACATGTTTCTCAACTATTCCTGTTTCTTTTTCTTCTTTCAAATCAAAGTCTGACCAAAAACAAAAAGCTTATTGCATGAGTTGATTCACAAATCGGTTGGACTTCATCACTTAACTGCTCAAGCCCTTCTACGGTCTAGCAGAAGAGGAGATTAGAAATTCGGCTAGTACATAGCATGGATCCCTTTGGAGTATCACTTCGCAGAATGGAATTTGGGTTTTCCAGCGGATCGCGGCGTTAGAGAAAAATCAAGTTGGCTTAACTTTGGTCCTACGCCTATGCACGGCGCTGGCCCATTTACTATAGAGTTATCTCTTTCTTCAAAGAGATTTCCGGGTTCCTTTTAAAATAACAACGAAGAAACGACAAGTTAACGACAAAGACGTTTATTTTCTGTATTCAACCCGAGATTGGGTCGAAATACTAAAAATAAATAATAAGAATGGAAATAAAAAGGAAGAACACTAGAAAAGATAAAACACCAACACACCTAACTCCAGAAACGAGAACTAAAAATGGCCAAAATGAGCCGCTCAAAATAAATGATATCCACGTGGCACTAAACCGCGTGAAACCAACGTGACCTTAAACTTATTTTATTTGTGGCGCTTAACGGCGTGTATGGCGGTCTAGACGGAGTGCCGTGGCGCTGATACGTGGAGACCGATAATACACGGGGTTTGGGTGCAGGACTTGCCACCGGCAACTATAGCTTCATAAAGCCCTAGTGATGAAAAAGAGAAGTGCACGCTCCCGGAGATTTCAAATCCAGATGTTTGAAACCCGCAATCCGCAATCTGAACCTCTGGGTTTCAAATGTCCGAGAACCCATTTTCCACAGTGAGAACAAAGTCACGGGGTAATGGCGATTGCCCTGACGAAAGTGCGCTCCGTTTATGCGAATTATCATTTCTTGAGTTGAATCTTGAAGGAGAAAGTGTGTAATCGACGAGACACAGAGGAGCCAGTTTTGCCACGTGGCACGACCTCAGCGCGTTGGATTTTGACGTGAAAAAAAAAACAATTTGAAAAAAGGCAATCACCAGCACCCCGTGCAAAGTCAAGAATTTTCGTTGTAGAACTCGTCCCTTTTTGTCACAAAGGTCGCGTTTAGCGTCTAAAAGCGTCCAATGCGTCCAAAAGCGTGAAAACATATACACTTTGACACTTGAGGAAAAAACGTTAAACAAAACTAAAGCGTCCATAAGATAATCTCTGTTTTCTTGTAGCTCTGACAACTGAAAACACCGTTAAACTTGTCACACAGTGACCGCTCAGCATACATTCGCACACAAATTTCAATTTTTTACTTCACACATTTTGTTGCAAAACATGTCCTTTATTTTAAAAATATTTTTCGTGATCCTGTCTACACCGTTTTCAAGCTGCAATGATGGCTCATACGTGAAGATGACAGTAGTTTGGGGTTATCCTACATCAAGACATGCCGAACCGGAAAATGTGACGACATCGTGGGAGGAATGCATTCAAAAGTGCTATGAAGAGCATAATTGCGCCGTGGGTTGAGATTTTTATGACCTAGATTAGGAAAAGACTCTGCGAGCTGACGGAAAACTAATATTTTTTAGAAAAATGTAATGTGGCAGAACGAGAGAAGAATACAAACTGAAAATCTTCTCGATATCAAATTAATTAAAATAACCGTACAATACTCCATTTTTCAGCTAGTTCACAAAACCACCACTGGCTGCGACCTGTACAGATTCAACAGTATCACTTCAGCTCGGATTCCGAACCCACCTTATAGAGAGGAAAAAATTGCTTTTAAAACCACTCTATCGACCGACACCTGCCATGTTAACCCGTTTGTTGAATTGTCCGGTTACGCCTACCAAGATAGCAACCTGGTCATCTACAAAACCACTATCACGTACTCAGTAGATTCCAACACCGATAAAATTACCACTTTCCAATACGAAAAGTTGGAATGTCCAGTGGAATCCAAAGCGTTCCAGCGAGGAAAAATCACGGTTTGCCTGTCCGTTCGATTCTTTACGAACGAATCGCCATATCCGTATTGCGGAAATCATTCAAGGGCTTCTGAGCTTTGCAAGAGAAACGGAGGTACTTTGACCGGACCGCTAAATATCGGCGAGTTGGAATATTTTAAACGTAAGTGTAGTTATCTAACCACGGCTTAAATTAAACATTTGCTTTTAGAAGAGATCCTCCCCGGCATTTCCCCGTTCGACAATGGCACAGCCCGCGTTTGGTTGGATGGAAATAGTATTAATGTAGGCAGAGAGTTCGTGATGGAAGATTCAACGCATGAAGGCGACAAGAATTATCCATATGGATTTGATGATCCAGACAGTGTTAACCCTGGATATTGTTTGTATCTGTATTATTTCCCAGAGCCGTTTATTGTGGACGATGACAAGTAAGTAAAAAGCAAAGGGAAATTGGGAGATTTTATTAACCACTTATTCTATGGCGGTAGTTTCTCTCGTTTTTTTTAAATGAAAATTAGTCGGAAATTAGAACTTCTTCAAGAAAATGGACGCCATTCACTCGTAGCGTTAAACCTTTAATAGAGGCGCTTCTACATATTCAATATTTTTTGTATGTGGCCTCACAAACATTCAGAAGCTAATGATATTGTTTCGATCAATTTGTTTTTATTAATAAAACCCCAGATAAACATAAAATTTACGTTATTCATGACACAGAAATAAGAAAACACACAAGGGGCTGATATCGAATGTTTTTTATCCAAAAAAATCAATGAACATCTTTTGATGGATCCAGTGGAAACGCGGGAGTTCATTAGGCTCTTTTAAAAATGTCACCAACAAAAATTTCAGCTGCGACGCCAGCTACGATGAGGCCGAAGGAAAATGTTGGCGAGGCGCTGCGTGTCGAGTGGGCTTCAAGAATACTTGATCTTATCAAAACTTCAATGTATTGTTGCAAATAATTAACTATGTATTCCAGTATCTTTACTATTACTAATAAAATTTTTCTGTGTGTCTGTCTGTCTGTGTATGGGTATGTTCGCGGTGCTGGCGCAGTCCCCAGAAGTCCGTGGGAAGCCAAAATTGGAAATCTGAGTCTCCTGAATGCCGCGATGATGCCCGTCTTTTCCAAATTTTGATATCATTATTTTGAAGGGTACTTTACTGTTAGGCCGGCCGGTCCACATTTTTTTCTTCTGCACTTTTTGCTTTTCTAAATATAGTCGAAAGGAAATCCGACAGGAAACTGTGGGTCGGCCGAAATCTCATTACACACATAGGGGAATTTGTTCAGCCTGCGCGGTGTCGAAGTGGTTTGTACTCTAGGCTGGCGTGTGGGAGGTCGGAAGTTCAAGTTTTACTATGGTTTTTTTCTTTTTTGTAACTGAGTTTTTGATTAGTATGTGTCAATTTAGCCTACAAAATTAGATTTAGGTACGTTTCATCACATTTTTGAGCAATTTTTTGAATTTTATTTCGAGTTTTTGTTTTCCTCTCTGTTTTCGTTTCTGAGCGGTTATGGACCAAAATTTCGCACATATTTCTGTTATTTTAATTTAACGTAAACAAGAAGTTTAATTGATTGTTCTGCATTAAACTGCCCAAAATGCACGTTCGTAATGCACTGAGACAATCGAAAATTTCAGGAGAATAGGTTTACTAATGAGTTTTTACTGAGCTACTGTAGGCTCATGCGACGATTTTCGTCAAATTCTGACTGAGGATTTATTGATAAATTGGCCAACTCTATAGTGATAATAAAAAATTGCAATGCGGTGTTAGCGTACTTTTTCAAATTCAAACGGCTATGAGAGAAATAGCATGGCAAATGAAGAGATTTTTTCCCATTTTCATTTGAATTTCAAAAGTATGCAAACACCGCGTTGCAATTTTTTTGTTTGCTCAATATTTAGACAATATGCTTAATTGTTACTCATTTTGAAACTATCCATTCAACCCAAAAAAATGTTGTTGAAACCAGAACAAGCGAACTTTTAACTACGGGTTTAGAGGAAAAGAAAAAATGGAAGAAATAACGATTCCAGACAAGAAGAATATTGAATTGATAATAACTTTATGAGTAAAAACGACTTTTCGTTTAATTTTTTATAATGGATTCGTGACAGAGAGTTTTGTTCAGTTTGAAAACATCAGAGTACGGTAGTTCTTATTTCAAATACTCTTGCGCAATGCATCGGGTTGAAAACACCAAAAACTGTTTTTTTTCCCTGAATAGGTTTGTGACATATTTTTACGCAATCAATATACAAAAACGGCTTGACAGGCATACAGAAAAAATTGAGATTTTAATTGATTCAACTTTGGGTACTTACTCAATGTTTCTTTTGACATACATTGTATTGAAAAATTAGGGAGACTCGCGCGTCCCCAAGCTTACCCAGAAGGTTTTTGACGGCGATAGCCGTCAACAACCTTCTGGTTCTCTTTCTAATTTCCAAATACAGTGTTCCTAGAAAACGTACAAAAGAACTCATATGTACACAATTTTCGCTTTTTCAGAATACTTTCTCAGATGAAGGAATCGGAAATTCCCCAAATATTATTTTTGTTCACAAATCGCGCCAGGTCGTAATTTTTTATTTTGTAACACTTGCAACTAAACAAAAAACACCGCAAACCCCCTCACTAGTTGAACACAGAAATAATTTGACGGCCCCTGTCAAGTCTTCTTTTGAAGACGCAAGTCCCGAGTTATCTGCCTCTTTTATCCGCGCCCGTTCCCATATCTAACAAGACTGGCCATTTCCATGATAAAATAAATGAATATCTGCAGTAGAAAGTCAATCCAAAAAGAAGAAAATGCACTACGACCACTAAAAGCACCTGCCAATCAAAACACCAAGCCAGATTCCAACGCCACAATTACTTTTCCCCCTCATGATATTACAGCTTGCGTTCTTAACCACTTTAGTGACAATTTTTTGCTTGACAACTGCAGCACAAACAGATGCATGTTCCACAAAAATTCTAGTTGTGTGGGGTGAGCCGGAGGATTGTGGTGCCGAATGCGAACAATACTCAAGTTGGGATCAGTGTGTAGACACATGCTGGGAACAAGACAGTTGTGTGGTAAGCATGGCTACGAGTTTTTGAAACAGAGTGCATCATGATTTGGACAAACTTCCAAAAATTAGGTCAGTTATACTCGATACGGGGCGCTGCAAATTTGCGAAATAGATTAGGCGTGCATTTGAGTCAGATTCAGAGAAAAAAGTGAGCTTATGAACGAAAAATCGACCACGGGTCTAAATGTCCTCTGGCACTCTCAACCGCGAACGTGGCTGTCTCGTCAATTTTCCGAATTATGTGCATTTGCAGCGCCCCGTACTGAGTAGAGTAAGTTAGTAGGATGCGAAATTTTTTTCTTAATTAACCACAAACTATTTTTTTTTCAAACATTCTAACCCACTCATTTGGTAGAAACCAAGTAAGGGTTAAAAACTATACGGAATCCACCTTACTTTTCGCAACGTTCAAAACTTTAGTTAATCGCTCAATTTGGCCCCGACGCAGACACCAATTCCACCTGCTATCTATATCGATTTGGAAGTATTACAAGTGTCAAAAAATTGGATGAAAAGTCTGGAAGCCGAGTAGGCTTTAAGGTGACAAACAATTATTTATATTCATCTCTTACTGATTTTCCCTTACAGAGAACCCTCGACGCCAGAAAGTGCGCACTGGACGATGATGCTCCAATGTGCGGCGATTGCATTTACTCACAAGGCTATCTCTCTGATGACACCTTCTACAAAATGCAACTGACTCCATCTGAAGAGGATTGGCATTTGTCGTACACAAAATCCACATGCACAAGCCCGTCAAAGTTGTTCGTCAGATGCACTGTGCCAGTGTGCATTGAAATACGCTGGGCCACAAAATCGCCGTGGTACATCGATCAGAATTCTGCGTCGGCACTTTGTGCAGCGGGGAATGGAATGAGCCTGACTGGACCACATAATGAGAAAGAGGGTTTTTGGCTAAGAGGTGAGTATGTGACAAAGAAGAAGATACCTTCTTTATTGTTTTAGACCAGGCCTCGCCTGATAAAGCCCAAGAAAACGGCATTCCGGAATCAGCGAGTCAGCGCAGCAGTCTCTGGTTTTGGATTGATGGAAGAAGTTTAAACTACCCGAAAATGTTCGTAATGGAAGACATAACCCACCGCGGAACAGCGGCGTACAAATGGTATCCAGGATTTCCGGCGTCTAAATTCCTCGATATGTGTCTGTACACCCGGTTTGCCGATTCGGCTGTTGCGGATCAGGAGTGTGTTTGGCCAAAATGATAATGTACCAGGGAAACACTTAAATACGTTTCAGCTGTTCCGTGTCAAAGGGATATAACGCAGCAGCCTGCCGAACCCAAATAGTCACCTCGGATTACGAACCGGCGGAAGGTTATTGTCAGCGGTCACCTGAATAATTTTGGTTTACAAATTTTAATGGATAATGAAATTGGAAATATACCTTAAAACTGTTTTAAAAATTGGTGTTTCAATGATCCAAAGCCCTTTTCTAGGGATGTCTTTCCTATTCGAAACGTATGTTAGGGCTGACAAGGATGTAACGTACATATTTCACCGTTTCATATGGGGTTATTCATGAGAAAAAAAACGGTTTGTTTTTGTTTTTTTTCCAATTCACGCGATGTCGAGAATTGTAAAAAAATACAGGTAGAGAAATGGGGATATAGCATTGGTAGTGAAGAGACACAGAGACTGACCCCTTTTTTGAACTCCTCGCCTTCTGCGTCTCTTCCATATCAATGCTATAACAGGGGGACCCCCATTTCTCTACCTGTATTTTTTTTTACAATTCTCGACATCGCGTGAATTGGAAAAAAAAACAAAAACAAACCGTTTTTTTTCTCATGAATAACCCCAATAACCGTCAAACTCCAAAAACCTTCCGGTACACTTTCAACGATAGAATTTAACTTTAAAAGTTACAAATACAAGACCATCATTCCTTGCCTCAAATCTTGAACAAGCGGCACAATAATCACTTCTTGGACCGAGATGGAGAATGAGATCCAACAGTTCTACTCGAAACTCTTCAGAAGTAACCGAGGACCTCCCGTGATTGCATCACCCATCGGAATGGAAATTCCGCCACCGTTCCTCCTAGAAGCAGTTCGCGCTGCCTTTCGCTCATTCCCAAATGGAAAAGCAGCTGGAGATGACAAAATCACTGCCGACTTACTCAAAAGCTGTCACGACAACGTCATCAATCTCCTAACGGACAGATTCACTAAGTACCCGCAGAGCGAGAAAGTTTCGGAAAAATAGAAAACTTCTAACACCACCCTGATCTTTAAGAAAGGGGACAAAGAAGATTTGGAGAACTATAGGCCTATCTGCCCGTGCTCTACAAGGCATTCACAAAATGCGTGGTGAATAGAATACGGACCACACTCGAGGAGGCCCAACCAGTCGAGCAAGCACGACTCCGCCGATCCCTACGATCGACCACATCCACTCAATACAGTGCCTACTCGAGGTTGGACGCGAGTACCAGCAACCACTCACACTTGTCTTCATAGACTTTCACAAAGCCTTCGACAGTGTTGAACCACAAGCAATCTGGGAAAGCCTGAAAAGTCAAGGAGTCCAGCCTGCCTATATTGCCCTACTACAACAGTGCTACACCAACTGCACAACAACCTTCACACCATTCCACAAGAAAGTAGAAATTCCGATCATAAGATGAGTTCGCCAAGGAGATCCCATCTCTCCGAACCTCTTCTCAGCTTGTCTGGAGAGAGTCTTCAACAAGCTGTCATGGCAGCATCGGCGAGGAGATGAAGACGACGACGACGACGACGCCAACCTCTTGCCCGGAATATGCACCTGAAATTCGCTGACGACATCGTTCTGGTAGCCAGCAACCCCAGGGCGGCAAGCCTAATGATTCAAGAATTGGTCGAGATGTGTGGAAAAGTAGGACTCCGAATGAATACTAACAACACCAAAGTTATGAGAAATAAATTTGCCAGCAAAAGCCCGGTCAACTACCTGCATAGAAGAGGTCAATGAGTACGTCCACCTCGGTAGGCTACTCAACCAAAACAACGAATTGGAGCCAGAACTTCACCGAAGACGCCGAGCAGCATGGGCTGCGTTCAACAACATCAAGAACACCACAGATGCCCTGTCTTGACCGCGAATCCGAGCTCAACTCTTCGATTCTGTCGTTTTACCGGCTCTCACGTATGGCTCTGAAGTTTGGACCTTCACACAAACACTTTCTGAAAGAGTCAGAGTGACCCACGCAGAATTGGAAAGACGATTAGTCGGAATCTCATTATCGGAACAACGTCAGAGGAATCAGGAATGGTATCCCATAGGAGAGAAGCTACCCGTTGGGACAAATTATTTTTTTAAACATGTTTTGTTTTGTTTTGTTTCCAGATGCAACAAATCCGAACAATTTCGAGGAGGAGTTTTTCGGATTCGAATTGATAATGTAGACCATGCCTGATGAGTTCGGATATTTCCACAAAAAATTGTTCGTTTCTATAGAAATGAACATAAATAAATATCATTTTTTGATTAGACGCCCTCACACACACACACACACCCAAAATCACCTGCCGCTGCTCTCAGAACTTCAATTTTCATTATTTCTCTGTTCTTTCCCCAAAACTTAATCAAAGTCGTCTAGAACTATGACTTCACGCCTTCGTCTGCCTCCACATTTAATATTATTTTTTCTGCTTCACTATTCACACCCCAGTGAAGCGGTATGCAACACCAAAATTGTAGTGGTGTGGGCAGAGCCAGAAAAAGAGGGACTGGGTACGGCGGAGGAGGTGTCAAATTGGGATCAGTGCAGAGCAAAGTGTTGGCAGGAAGAAGATTGTTTGGTGAGTGGGAGGAAAAAATTAATGCGATTGGAGTGAGTGGTGTAGACTATGTCCCCTGAACGTACGTAAATTTTTCAATTCTGGCCTAACATAAGCGTGGTCGCATTTTTCTACATAAGGCTGCATTTAGCTGCATAGACACTCGGCTGTGTTAGAACGGATACGAAGAGGAGACGCAGAAAAAAAAACAAGTAGACTCCCAACCACTCCGCGGAGCGCATTGCCAATAACGTACCGGCCGGCACGCCGTGATTCTGGACGATTTTCTTAAATTTAAGCCGAATCCATCCGAACCCTTTAACCGCCCTAGAAAAAATATCACGATTTCCATTGCGTCAAGAGTGCTGATCTAGAAAAGTAAACATATTCGAGAACGATTGCCTTCTCAGAAAAAATTTGGCTATTAGTCATTACCAGTGATTATTCTTTTCAACTACTCCCACATTCCAAATTCTGGACATCCTTTTTCTCGAAAACGCCGTGTTCCACGGCGTGCTGTAGTCTACATTTTTAAACTTATTTTTGGAAATGAAATTTCGGAGGTCATCACTCTCAGCTCTCTGCGTCTCTAGTTTTGCACGCATTTAGCTGAACTTGGCAGAATGTCACTATCGAGACGCAGATAAATGCGACAGAGCGCGTTTGCCTTTACGTAGAGTCCAACACGTCGTGTGTACGTGCGTGCCCAACACCTCCTGAATATTTTGATTCATTTTTGGATGTGAACATCTATAAGCCGTGGTGCCAACTATAGACGCAACTTACGGGGGCATAATGGCTGATAGCCATATCCAACAGCTAGTAGCGATTATAGCCCGCTATCAGCCATTTTTCATAGCTAGCTATATCCACCATATATTTGCCAAAAATTCCCGAGTTCAGTTAATTTCCCAAACAATGCCAGACAAAGACGAGGAAAATGCGCCCTGCCAACTCTACCGTTTCGGAAACATCACTGCTATTAAAAAACTCGATGAGGGCTCTCGGAAAAGAGTGGGCTTTAAGGTAAATGTTCATATCTATGCGCCTTCTACACCATTTTCTACACATCAGAGAAAACTCGAGCAACCCGAAGACATGTGCCCGTTCAGCGACGATCCGCCCATGTTCGGGGACGCCTCCTTCTCACTGGGCTACATCTCGGATAAAACGTATTATGGTGTGAACATTTCCATGTACAAAGATGAGTGGATATTCCATTATTTTACGTCAAAATGTGTTCTTACTTCCTCCACCCTTTTTGTTCGTTGCCAAGTAGCGGTTTGTCTGGAGCTTCGCTGGTTTACAAAACCGCCGTACATGAACAATCAGGCGAACGCGTCTATGTTATGCAAAGAAAAAAACGGATTAGGATTGACCGGAAACTACAATGCGGACGAGTATAGTTGGATGGCTAGTGAGTTAGAGGATATCCTTCTCATTTTTTGTCTTTTCCTATCAAGCATAAACCATCTTTAAGGCGAGGCAACTCCAAAAAAAGCGCAGGCCGCCGGTATTCCCGACTACGAAGTGGGAAAAGGTATATGGTTTTGGGTGGATGGAAAAAGCGAGAAGCGTTTGAAACAGTTTGTAATGGAAGACGACACGCATGGCGGAACCAGTGCCTATCCATGGTGGACCAATCAGCCGGATGGAACGGATGTGTTGTTTTGTTTGTACATGTTGTATAGGCAGAACTATATCGATGACATATGGTGGGTAAAATTGTTGCAGTGTCCCAATTGATTTGCGTTTCAGGTGCACAAGCAATGATCGATATCGCGGTGGGGTTTGCCGGACCCAAATCATTACCACAGACAGTTAATATCAGTAATAATAAAGCACCTTTTTTCTCACTAGTTTTGCCAAGTACTATTGGAGATACCTTAGCGCGTGTCTGTAGCGTATTTTCAGCTCATACCGATTTCGGAAAACATTTTTAAACCAAAATGGCATATGGGCGCTAAAGTTTGGTGGGAATCGATCGAGTATTAAGGATGGTGTTTTAATATAACGTATGGTTTCTCCCGGACCATGGCCACACCGACGCAAACCGGACACATTTCAACTATACAAGCCAACAACAAGTTACCGTGGTTATCAAAATTAATATTTTCCCCCTGACACAATGGAACACCTGTCCCTTTTCCAATTTCCACTTCTTTCCAATATCTGGCATTTTATTGTTATTATACTCTGTATAAAGTATACTCGGCGAATGCATTATCAGCCTCGCTCTACCGCACTTTTCAATTTTCAACAGTGTAGTGCGCCGTTTCTGAAACAAAAAATACAAATGTTAACTGCAACTCGTTGTGGATACGTCATTTTCCGTTGAAAAAAAGGAATAAAACTAGAATTCGAGTTAATCTTGCAAGTGCAACATGTTTTACAGGAATTTTGCAGTAGAGCGAGGTTGATGATGTATTCGCCGACTATACTGGAAATTCGCTTTAATCGCACAGTGAACTGCGCATGCATTTGAAGTGAGAATCAGAGAAAAAAGAGCGGAACGATAATGACCAATTGTTAAGCAAACTGTTTTCCGCCATTTAAAGAGTTTGACTAGAGTTGACCACTGAAGAACCGAGTCAATTCCTGATTGTAAGTTTGTTATCACTAGTATTGTCTATTATGGTGTAAAGTTTCAAGTCATTCGCAAACTGTCTGCATTTTACTCCAGGGAGTAGAACATTGGGGATATCGTTGACGTAAATTCCGAACAAGACATGAGATAAGACGGAACCCCTCGTTTTGAGTGCTGCCGTGAATACCTCATTTTTCAGCAGATAAAGTATACTTGGCCCAATGTTGTTTTTGGCCAAAGATCCCGATCTCTTGCGCATTCGCTTGGTTTGCTTCTTAATTGGCATTCTCTCGGCAAAAACTCGCAATTTTTACGCAAACTTTAAAGTTTTGCAACTGTCACGCAAGCCATCCACAATGAAAGCGCAACTTGCGAGAATCTCGCAAGGTTTACACAATAATTCAGTGAAATTTCGTGCACTGTGCTAACTTCATGCAATCTTTACACAGACTTTACGCAGATCTCGCACTGTCAGAGATGAGAAGTTGCAGTAACTTTGCGCTAGAGTTGCGGGTTATTGCTGAGCTTGTTAACGAAACGAGCGCTTAGCACGTGAAATTTTCACTACCACCAAACTCGAGCCCGCGTCATTTGATCAACCCATACTCGGCGAATGCATCATCAGCCTCGCTCTACGGCACTTTCAATTTTCAACAGTGTAGTGCGCCTTTTTCGAGGCGAAAAATCAAATTTTAGCTGCAATTCGTCGTGGATACGTCATTTTTCGTTGAAAAGAAGTTTAAAACGAGTATTCGAGTTAATCTTGCAAGTGCAACACTGTTTTACAGGAATTTTGGCAGTAGAGCTAGGTTGATGATTTATTCGCCGACTATATGACTATCAAGGTTTTAACGTATTTCAGCGTTTTATAATCTTCAAACTGCTTATCTTTTATCCGCGTCATTTAAAAAGAGCGCTTAACATAATTATGGGGTGTTTTCCTTTCGGAAACCTTCTGAAGCTATCTAACGTGAAGTAATTTCGAAATGTGGGATGTCCCATTTACTCCAAACTTGGCAACACGTTTTCAAACCAATGAACACAGGACTAATTATGTTCCCCCTTTCAGCGATAGAGAATAACTTTAAAAGTTACCATGGTAATCAAAATTGAGCACCTGTCCCTTTGCTATTTTACATTTCTATTTGTTCAACTTCTGACATTCTGATTCTTTCAAAGAATATGGTGACACGTCACCACTTTCTCGGATTATTGGTTACTTTTTATGCTTTTGCATTTTCCAACGCAGAATCATGCAAAGTCAGATTGATAGTGGTGTGGGGCGAGCCGGAAGACAATGGCTCCGAACAAGTGGCGAGTTGGGATAAGTGTAAAACGAAATGTTTGGCAGAAGAGAGTTGTTTGGTGAGTAACGTCCATAAAACTATTTTCAGTTTTACACATTCCAGTTGATCTCCCAAACGCTGACAGACCAAAATGCGACATCAGCTCCATGCCGTATTCATCGCTTCGGCAATATCACCGCTGTGAAACAGCTGGACAAGACATCACGGAAGCGAGTGGGCTTCAAGGTGAAATTGTAATGGAATTTTCCAGAGAATGAAATATTCCAGAAAAAATTCGACAATACCGTTGCCGTGTGCCCGTTAAGTGTCGATCCGCCACTGTTTGGCGAGCCCACGTACACGCATGGCTACCTCTCCAAAGGAACTTTTTACGGCTTCGAACTGACGTTGTACCGGCGAGAGTGGCTGTTCCGATATTACACATCTACCTGTCCGAGTCCGTCCAAAATATTTCTTCGGTGTCGCGTGGCGGTTTGTTTACAAGTTCGCTGGTTTACGGAGCCACCGTACATGGCCGACCAGTTGAATGCATCAGCGTTGTGCAGGGAGGGAAACGGAATGGGGCTGAGTGGCAATTATGACGATAAAGAGTACATTTGGATTAGAAGTGAGTAATATACCGTATTTCCTCTAATATAAGCGCACCTCTAATTGAAGCGCACCTCTAATAAAGGCGCACCTTAAGAGGTGCTTCGAAAAATAGAGGTGCACCCTCTAATTGAAGCGCATCCTCTAATAGAGGCTCACTCACTGGCTGTGAATTTTCTTCGTTTTAGATTTATTTTCTTTGACTATTTTGCAATTGTTCTTAATTCTTTTATTGTCCATTTTTGAGAGTTCCACCGCTCGCGCACATACCGTGTACTGCGGACTTTCCCGCATTTCGTCTCGTGTCTGTCAATTTTCCACGTTGATCATACTTCTTTCGTTGTTAGCCTAGTTCTTTATGGCCTAAGTTCCGATCGGCCCCCGGTGGAACTTTCAGAAATTGATAATACATATAGCCCAATGAAAATAAATTTTCTTGCCATTTTATACCTTTGGAAACCTATCATTCAATTACTTATTCTGCATTAACCTGTATTAACCTGCATTTTCCTCCATAAAAATGTAGGCTTGCATAGTAATAAAATGGCAGGGAAATGCATTTACATAGGTCCATTAGTTGTTTGCGTTTTTTTTTTTTGAATACTCAGTGACGTTTGAAAAGAAAAATGGTCGAAGACTAGGAGCTGAACGTCGTCGATGTGTCAAATGCTGAAGAACCGCCAAAAAAGCGAACATGATATTACAAACATGAATTTAAGAATGAGGTTGTTTTGTTTTTTAAAAAACTGCGTTACCGGCGCCGAAAAAAATTTAATGTTGTCCGAAAATGTATGTAAAGATAGATTACCATTATTGACAAAAAAATCAATGATAAACTGAACTCTGCTTTTGATGCGTCATCGAGAGGAACGAGCTATGGATGATTTCAATGATTTTCTAGAAACTATGGATTCTCGAAAAGAAGACAAAAACGACAAAGAAAATGTTTCTCTGGATTTTTCAAAATCCTTTTTTTTGTTATTAGTTGGTTTTTTGATTTTTTTTTTGTTGTGTTCAGAAATAAATGTTTGGAAAATAGAAGCGCAGCCTCTAATTGAAGCGCACCTCTAATAGAAGCACTTTTGGAGAAGAGGTTGAAAAATAGAGGCGCATGCGCTTAAATTAGAGTAAATACGGTATGTACATATTACTATGGTGATATACCGTATTCCTAATCACTAGACGAGACCACCAAAGCTAAAGCGGTAGCCGCCGGTCTTCCCGAGGAGATAATCGCACAAGACATGTGGATTTGGTTGGATGGACGAAGTGAAGATCGGCCAAAAGAGTTCGCTATGGAGGACGACACACACGGAGGGACGAGCTCCTATATGTGGTACACCAATCGGCCTTCGGCGAACAAGACAGACTACTGTATATACATGTTGTACAACGAGTTGTACGTTGATGATGAGGCGTGAGTTGGTTTTTAGGACAAATTATTTTTTTAAACATGTTTTGGTTTGTTTTGTTTCCAGATGCAATAAATCCGAACGATTTCGAGGAGGAGTTTGTCGGATTCGAATTGATAATGCAGACCATGCCTGATGACCTCGACATTTTCCACAAAAATTGTTTCGTTTCCATAGAAATGCACATAAATAAATATCCTTTTTTATTAAACTTACATACACTCTCAAAATCACCTGCTGCTCTAAACATTTCAAACTTTCATATTTTCCCAAAACTTAATCAAAGTCGTCTAGAACTATGACTTCACGCCTTCATCTGCTTCTACATTTAATATTATTTTTTCTGTTTTACTTTTTACACGCCAGTGAAGCGGTATGCCCTACCAAAATTGTAGTGGTGTGGGCAGAGCCGGAGAAAGAGGGACTGGGTACGGCGGAGGAGGTGGCGAATTGGGATCAGTGCAGAGCAAAGTGTTGGCAGGAAGACGATTGTTTGGTGAGTGGGAGGAAAAAATTAATGCGATTGAAGTGAGCGGTGTAGAATTCCCAAATACCACTATCTAGTTACTTAACCTATCTTATCTCCTCATGGAATTTTCGGCTATTAGCCGTCGAAATCGGGCTGTGTGCCATATGTATTTGAAAAGCCATCGAAAACGGCTAATAGCCATCGAATTCAGGACGTGGGATCCGTTCCGATTTAGTAGCTATTAACCGTTTTCCATGAAGATCAGCTAAAAATGCCCTGACTAGCTCTAGAGCAAAACAGGTATTCACTGTTTTCCCAATTGTCAGCAATTTTCCCAGTTTCAACTCGAAGGAGAAAATCAAAAAATTCTGAGACATAATTTTTGATTTTGATTTATACAAACCAAGCCAAAAATTACCCGAGTTCAGCTGATTTCCCAAACGATGCCAGACAAAGACGAGGAAAATGCGCCCTGCCAACTCTACCGTTTCGGAAACATCACTGCTATCAAGAAACTTGATGAGGGCTCTCGGAAAAGAGTGGGCTTTAAGGTAAATGTTCATATCTATGCAACTTCTACACCATTTTTTACATATCAGAGAAAACTCGAGCAACCCGAAGACATGTGTCCGTTCAGTGACGATCCGCCCATGTTCGGGGACGCCTCCTTCTCACTGGGCTACATCTCGGATCAAACGTATTATGGTGTGAACATTTCCATGTACAAAGATGAGTGGATATTCCAATACTTCACGTCGAAATGCTCCCGTACCTCCACCCTCTTTGTTCGTTGCCAAGTAGCGGTTTGCCTCGAGCTTCGTTGGTTTACAAAACCGCCGTACATGAACAATCAGGCGAACGCGTCTATGTTATGCAAAGAGAAAAATGGATTAGGATTGACCGGAAACTACAATGCGGACGAGTATAGTTGGATGGCTAGTGAGTTAGAGGATATCCTTCTCATTTTTGTCTTTTCCTACCAAGCATAAACCATCTTTAAGGCGAGGCAACCCCAAAAAAAGCGCAGGCCGCCGGTATTCCCGACTACGAAGTGGGAAAAGGTATATGGTTTTGGGTGGATGGGAAAAGTGTGAAGCGTTTGAAACAGTTTGTAATGGAAGACGATACGCATGGCGGAACAAGTGCCTATCCATGGTGGACCAATCAGCCGGATGGAGCGGATGTGTTGTTTTGTTTGTACATGTTGTATAGGCAGAACTATATCGATGACATATGGTGGGTAAAATTGTTGGAGTGTCCCAATTGATTTGTGTTTCAGGTGCGCAGACACTGATCGATATCGTGGTGGGGTTTGCCGGACCCAAATCATTACCACAGATAGTTAATATGAGTTATAATAAAATGATTTTTCTATAGAACTACAAACCTGGCTCTATAAAAAATATGCGTGATATTTTCCCATCTCTTAACCGTCTCCAACACAGAGGCGAGCGCAACCGCAGTACATTATTTCCACTTCGATTTCTTTATTCCCTCTGTATTATTTATTTCTGCTGTATTATTTTCTTTTCCCGTACCGCAATGGGCGTATATTGTCGGCCCGCCAAAACGGTCAAACGCACTCCGCTGAACTCAACGCTATGCGATTTTCATTTTGGTTTGCAAATTATTTTATTTCACGTTGAATTTACACGTGAAATGAAATAATTTGGAAACCAAAATGAAAATCGCATAGCGTTGAGTTCAGCGGAACGCGTTTGACCATTTTGGCGGGCTGAAAATACAAATAAATACATAAATAAATAAATCAGTTACAAACCCCAATATCTGTCTGTATCTGCGTGAGATTTCGGGACCACAACGTTTTGTTAAGCTCATTCTGGAGCGGATGGCGCGACTTCCAGAAATTCCATTTTCCCTAGCAGAACAAAAGTATGATATCTCCCTAATCTCCCAAACCATGACGTTCACACCGGCGAAAACCTACTGAACATTTTCAAAGTTACCAAGGTAATCAAAATAATGTTTTCCCCTTGTCGCAAAGGAGTACTTCCCCCATTTCCATGTTCCACTTTTTTTTTTCGAATTTCTAGAATACTAGAAAGAAATTTAGACCTTATGCCCTGAAATTGTAGATATTTCCATCAAATGGTTAATAACTGTCTTATTTTTCAACCTATTTTATCGCGCCAGTTCTTAAAATGCCCGGAATTCGTTTCTTAACCATATTTTTTGCTATTTCGTGAATAAACCCATTAAAGTTCACCCGGCGGACTTTACAATTAGCTTTTTCATTCATTTTAAGTGCGCTTCGCATATTTTTCGAGTGGAAACTCAATAGTGATTTGAAAAGAGAAAAAATCTGATTTATTATGTATTCGGAACGTTATTTGAAAAAAAATCGATTACAACGACAGTCAGAAAAGTGATAAAATAAAGATAAATGTACAGATGGGCATTAACGTCTTCTGGGCGGTGAAGCACTTCTCGAGTCGTGGCGTCGTCTTCTGGGCGGTGAAGCACTTCTCGAGTCGTGGCGTCGTCTTCTGGGCGGTGAAGATGGAGAAGAACGACGTCTTCCGGATGGGGACGATCTGTAAAATGGGAAAGAAACGTTTAGAGTACCTGGAACTGTTAGACGTATTAAAAAAATGAAAACATGTACTAGAAAGCTCTCAAAACAGTATTTTTTCTTGCATGAATTTCAAATATTGTGTTTTCAATCGAGTTGCAGCATGAGAACGAGAGATAAAAATACATGTTTTCTCTGCTTCTCTTCGAATCGAACTGTGTTTGCGTGGTCGCGAGAAAAAAAGTGGGCGGAGTCACGCGTTCTCATGTCGCAAGTAGATTGAAAAAACAATAATAGCCACATGAAATCTGACAATTAAAATTTTTGTCCTTATTTCAAAAATTCTGCCACTAGAAACGAAAAATGAAAAAAAAAGAGAGTAACAACTAAAACTAAAACTACAAAAAAGCAATGAAAAAAATAAAACAAAAAACGTAATTTTCCAATAACAATGGATGGAAAAACATCGATACAACTCACGCCTTCTGCTTCTTTTTAAAGTCTAATTAGAAAATGTTTTCCCCACCTTTTAGCCGGTGATCTCGATCTCGACGTGGACCGTCTGCTTTCCCGACGCCTTCTGCGTGGTGGAGATGGTGGAGATCTTTGTCTGGAAGTTGGTTTATCCACTGATCTACTCCTGTGACGTCTTCTAGACGATGTTTCCGGTGATTTGGATCTCGAATCGTGACGTCTTCGGCGGATTGGGGATTTCGAAGGCGTGTCATGACGGCGTCTAACTGGTGATCTAGATCTTTGCCTCTGGCGTTTGTGGTCCTCCTCGGCGTCCGACACAATTTCCTGCTTGATGGGTTTGAATCGATATTCCGGGGAGCTCTCCACTTCTTTTTTGATCACCTTTTTCGAGGATTTTTCTGGAAAATAAAATGGGGATATTTTGGTTACCATTTCAATTGCCTGGCGTTACATTACCGAGAGGTGTTACATTACCAAGAATACGTAATACCATATTCATTCTATTAGAAGGGCATGCCCTTCTATTATTTCTCACCGGTTTCTTGATAAAAATTCAACAAAAAAATAAAAAATTTGAAAAAATTGAAATTTCAAAGGCACAGTGTCCAGGGTTTGAAACGTGGAACTGGGCGGAACCGAGCAAACGCTCTCCACTGAATTTTTCGTGCGAAATTCAAATTTTGAGGCGTTTTTTATGTTTTTCGGGAAAAAAAGCATAAATTATTAATTTTTTCCCAAATGCGCTCCGACTGAATTATAGCTGAGGTGTTTTGAAATTTTTTAAGCCTAAGAACGTCGAATTTGGTTCAGCCACCATTTCGAAATAATCGTTTTTTAGCATTGCGGAGCTAAAAAAGTGAGTTGTTTGGTGTTTTTGCAGGATAAATCTTCATGGTAATCAAAGTTTAAGCAATTTTATTGGTTATAATTCATATGGAAAAAATCAATAATTGCTTGAAAAACCCCGATTCGCCGCTCTTCGATGCGTATTTTTCCGTATTTTCAGTCTTATTCAGGTTTTTTTGTTAAATCCAAGCTCGTATACATTGTTTTGTCCTCAAAATTCAAGTCTTCTGTCGGTTAAAAAAACTCGGGAGTAGAATAACGCTGAAAATACGTTTAATGCAGTGAAATCTCTTAGATTTCATTTCGTCATGTAAATAAAACAAATATCATGAAAATAAATTATCGTCCATTCGTGAAGAAAGCAAGTGCGCTCCACAAAATTTCGTACATCGTTGATTTCATTTTCGTCGCCAAATTATTTCAATTCACGTGTAAATTCAATGTGAAATGAAATAATTTGGCGACGAAAATGAAATCCACGAAGTACTAACAAGGGAATGGTCCAAACTTAACTTGGCGTTTCGAAATGAAACCTATATAGGGGAAAGAGCACTTCATGGGGAGCTCAAATCAATTTTCAATTTTTGCAATAAACCATTCGGAGCCGAGCAAATGAGCTCCAAAGTTTTAATTTTCACGTGCGAATTTATCACCGCAATTGAGAGTCATTTTCAACAGTGGCCGGGTGGCCGAGTGGTTGGTGCAAGAGAATGGTAAATGGAGGATGCGGGTTCAATCCCTCGCGCTAAAAAATTTTTGTATTTTGATTTTTGCGTTCACTTTTCCAGGTGCTAGAACTTTTTTTTAAACCATATTTTTTCGCATTGCCAACCTCTTTTCAACGTATGGTGACGATTGTATGTTTGTGTTTTGTTTTGTTTTTATTTCGTTTTAACTGGAGATGACACTTCATGTGGCAAGTGTTTTATCGTTATTATCCAAGAAGTTTGATTGCGAACTCGGATTTCCTCCACCTATTTCCCGACAAAACACCAATCTCTTGAAAAAAAGCGTGCTAAATGGACCCAAGCTCACCGTTCTTCACACCTTCAAAGTTCCGTTTCGGACAAGTTGGCGCAGATGATTGCTTCCAGACGAGATGTACCGATAGCTTCCAGACGAGATGTACCGATAATGCGTTCATCAAGTGTGCAAGATGCACCAACACTATTTGTTTTTCCCATTTCATAATTGTTGATTAGCATTATTGTCCTTATTTTTGAACTATTACTACGTATTAAACACAAAAAATTGAAAAAAAAAATTGGTCAAAAAAAAGTTCTAGGACCTGGAAAAGTGAACGCAAAAATCAAAATACAAAAATTTTTTAGCGCGAGGGATTGAACCCGCATCCTCCATTTACTATTCTCTTGCACCAACCACTCGGCCACCCGGCCACTGTTGAAAATAACTCTCAACTGCGGTGATAAATTCGCACGTGAAAATTGAAACTTTGGAGCTCATTTGCTCGGCTCCGAATGGTTTATTGCAAAAATTGAAAAGTGATTTGAGCTCCCCATGAAGTGCTCTTTCCCCTATATAGGTTTCATTTCGAAACGCCAAGTTAAGTTTGGACCATTCCCTTGTAAGTTTCGTGGAGCGCACTTGCTTTTTTCGCAAATGGACAATAAATTTATTTGATTTTCATCGATTGTTAGCCAATATTGTGTGTTTCACGAAAATCGCTCCAATTTTCCGGCCTGCAAGAAGTTTAGATGATTTTATGCTTCAAAGTAAATTATTAGAGTTATTAAAAGATGAAATACATAAATTTTAAAATGAAAAACAGGTTTTACTGAAGAAAAATAATAGAATCAATAAAAAAATTAAAAAATAATTGAATTTCGCTCGAAAAATCCAGTGGAGCGCATTTGCTCGGCTCCGCCCACTTTTCAAATCCTGGACACCGTGAGTATTGTGAGATTTTTAATCCAAATTTTTTCGAAAATAGAGTTAAAAATACATTTCCGCACAATTTTCTGCCATTTTTTGTTTTCTATGACCATTACTTCAATTTTTTTAATTCTTCAGAGTTTTGGCAAAGCTTTTCAAACCTTTTTTTTCACATTTAATCAAGCTTTCCTTCAGAATTTCAGCCAAAAAACTTCCCAGTTTCAGAAAATTGCTTATTTTCGTTATAGGGCTATTCGTAGAAACGCAAGAAATTGGCCTCAATTGCTAAAATACCGCCAGACCCAAGCTGGGACTCATGAAACAGGAAAATGGGTTTGTTTCAAATTTTTTGAGCATGTCCGGTAGTATTTTTGGCATTATTTCCTATTTATTTCTCATTTTTTCACATATCTATGACTAACTTTATTATCATTTTGTAATTTTAACGTACTTTCTATTCTTATTTTTATTTAAATTTTTTATTAGAAATGAATAAAATGTCCACCCAAATCCTCACCCTTCCAATCATCCTCACTGTCCGCCTCCTCATCGCTCGTCTCATGCTTTCTCTTCCGTTTCTTGTCCTTTTTCTCCTTTTTCTTCTCCTTCTTCTCCTTTTTCTTATCTTTTTTCGACTTGTGCGATCCTGTAAACACATCTTCCCACGATTCACCGTTCATCAACTTTTTCATCAGTTTTTCCTTTTGCTTATTACTCATCGTGTTGAAGAACTCGAGCATTTGCTCCTCTTCCGTCTTTTCTTTTTTCATACGAGTCAGCTGTTGGTCCATTTGCATTCCTGGAATATGGGGAATATTGTGTTAATTGAATAGGAGTCCAATTCATTGAAAAAATGGCATTAAAATTTGTAATCGGGTTATTCTCGTAAGCAGCAAAAAAAAATCAAAAAATAGAAAAAAACCAGCAAAAAATTCAGCGAAAATTCGGAGAATTCTCCGATCGATCTGAAATTTTGGGAAATCAGTTAAAAAATACTTCCGGTCATTCCCTGAAAATTTCAGACCAAAATATCGATTTATATTTCTGAACATTTTCAAAATCGATATTTTGGTCTGACATTTTTAGGAAATGTCTGCGAGTACTTTTTAAATAATCTCTCAAAGTTTCAGACCGATCGGAGCATTCTCCGAATTTTAGCTGAATTTTTTTGCTGGTTCCGAGAATAACCCCATAATTTTATTTGCTGATATATTGGATAAATCGCTTCTAGAATTTTTTCGAAAATTTGCCACAAAATAAGACGTTTATCGGCATTTTTAAAGAGTTATTCAATGTTTTTTTTTTCGAAAACTGGTTAAATTTTCCCTCAAATTCCAACATTTTCCTGTACTTTCTAATGGGTTTGCGCATAAAAGTTACGATAAATGTCAAAAAATACGATGAAAATGGGGGAAATTGTTAAAAATGTTAAATCCTAATGGGGTTATTCTCGAAACCAGCAAAAAAAAGCAAAAAATAGAAAAAACCAGCAAAAAATTCAGCGAAAATTCGGAGAATGCTTCGATTGATCTGAAACTTTGGGAAATCATTAAGAAGATACTTCCGGTCATTTTCTGAAAATTTCAGACCGAAATATTGATTTTTAAAATTATCGATTTTTATTTCTGAAAATCTTCAAAATCGATATTTTGATCTGAAATTTTCAGGGAATGACCGGAAGTATCTTCTTGATGATTTCCCAAAGTTTCAGATCAATCGAAGCATTCTCCGATATTTCGCTGAATTTTTTGCTGGTTTTTTCTATTTTTTGCTTTTTTTGCTGGTTTCAAGAATAACCCCATAATGGCCCTATTCATAGGAGAAAAAAAACAAAAAAAAAACGTTTTTTTTCCTATTCATAGATGTAAAAAAACGACAAACAATGTCAAAAAACGAATGGTAAACAAGTGTTTATTGACCATGATAGACCATTGATAGAGAGGAGGCGCAGAAAAGGGGCGGAGTTCGCATGAACTAGTAAACAAGTCCGTTCCCACGGGGTTGTAAACATCTCTGTGCCTCCTCACTATCAATGGTCTATCATGGTCAATAAACACTTGTTTACCATTCGTTTTTCGACATTGTTTGTCGTTTTTTACATCTATGAATAGGAAAAAAAACGTTTTTTTTTGTTTTTTTTCTCCTATGAATAGGTCCATAAAAAAAACTTTTCAGAATTGTCCCCAATATTTTCTGAGCTTATCCGGGAGCATTTTTACCTTATTTTTCAAAGTTTTTGAGCAATTTTAAGCATTTTCGCCGAAGTTTTTGTAATTTTTTTTCATTATGGGCCTATTCAAAGTACTGTAGAAAAACGGAAGAAATGACAAACAACTATGAGAAATCTCGGAAAATACTCTGATTGGTCTGAAATTTTGGGAGAAACTGTCAAAAATGCTTCCGGGCTTGCTCAGAAAATTTTGGACAGAAATATCGATTTTTAAAAAATTTCAGAAAAAATCAATATTTTTAAAAATCGATATTTCGGTCCAAAACTTTCTGAGCAAGTCCGGAAGCATTTTTGGCCGTTTCTCCCAAAATTTCAGACCAATCGGAGCATTTTTCGAGTTTTCTCCCAGTTTTTTGTCATTTTTTCCGTTTTTCTATACTCGGTATAAAACGCTGATAACTCGCTCCAATCGAACAAAGAATTTCGCATGCATTTGGAGTGAGGTTTAGAGAAATCAGATCAAAACATCGGCCACGGCTCTCTCAATTTTCTGCACTCTCTCGTCGCCAACGTGGCCGCGTCCATCACTGTTCGAAGGGAGCGCGTTTGCAGCGCTCCGTACAGAGAATACAGTACTTTGAATAGGTCCATTAATTTTGCAGTTGACATCAAAATTTTAAAATTCCATATTTGAGCCCAGGACATTTTTTTTGCCTTATTTTTCAAAGTTTTTGACTAGTTTTTGTCATTTTCGCCTTTTTTTTTTTCATTTTTTCCCATTTATCGACATTTTTTTTTCTACATTTCTGAAATTTTCCCAAAAATCCCATCAAATCGCTAATAAAATTTCCGAAAGTCCTCTAACCATGCAAAACAGATCCTTTGAGCACAATTCCGTGCTCTTCCCGCATATCATTCGCCAATTGGGCGTGATCCATCCATTCATCCTCATCGCTGTCCTCCTCTTTTTTCGCAGATGTCGACGTTCGCGGTCCCGATTTTTCGTCTTTTTGACGTTTTCGGCGAAGATCTTTGATCAAATCGGACGGATTGTTGGAATCTAGAACAAAAAAAAAATACATTTTTGCAGTGTATTGCTAACCCACATCCTTCATCTTCATAATTTCCAGATTTGCCAAAAAGCGGACACTCTCTGTCCGTGTTTATGTGTCCCCATTTGTGACATTTACAGCATCGAACATTTCGGACTTGAATTCCAAACGGCTGATCTTGAATATCCTCGTTTCCTTTCGCCCAGTCCTCACGAGGCGCCTGGTATTTGCGTTGCCACTCGAATTTTGGTTCTTCCTGAAAAGGAACATTGATTTTTTTTGTTGATAAGGCTATCGAGTCAAATTAAAATGCATTTTTCTGTGATTTTAATACAGCATCAACAATTTTACAAATTTTTCAATTTTGCCAAAAAATCAAAAAACCAAAAAAAAAAAAGGATATGCTAAATTTTTTGGCGCTTTTCATGGCTCTGGGGCGTTTCGAAACTTATTTTTTGCATTTTTTAAAATCCCACTATTATTTTTGTAGCCACCCGTCGGGCTGCTGCCCGGTGACTATCGGACTACAGAACCGTTCAAAAGGTTGGAAACTTTTGGTTTTTCGAGGATATCTTTTGAATGGAGAGGGTTATGGTTCTGAAAATTTGCATGAATCTGCCCAGTAATGTTTTTGACAAGCTCCAAAAATGGATTTGGTCATTTTTGAAAACTGCAGATTTTTCAAAAAACTAATTTTTTTTCATATTTTTCAATACTCGAATTTTATTTTTAAAATGAAGTTTCGAAGCTAAAAGTATGATTTTAGTTAACTATGGGTCGATCGGACAATTTTCAGCTGACTTACAGCACTTTGAATATCAGGGTCCAAATGGGTAATGCCGCGGCCATAAATGCAGAAATTTCCCCCTTTTATTCTAAATCGCACAGTTGAATTTACAAAAAAGGGGAAATTTCTGCATTTATGGCCACCTTTTTTTCATTTCTGGCAGCGCCAAAAGTCAACTGTAACTTTTATTGAGAATCACCAAAACCAAAGAAAATTAGGGCAAATTAGATAAAAATTGTTAAAAAAACAAAATTTATTTGATTTTATTCGGTTTTGGTGATCCTCAATAAAAGTTAAAGTTGACTTACCCATTTGGACCCTGATATTCAAAGTGCTTTAAAGGGGGTGCCAACTTTCTGGGGAAAGTGGCTTAAAATATACTCTTTGGTGGGGGATTTACGAATATCACATCGAAATCGCACGAAAAAATTTTTCTGATTTTTGGCGAATTTTACAAAAAAAAATAGAAGACCACGAGGAGTACACGATTTGGCGCGAAATTCAAACGTCATTTTCTTTTTCAACATTTTTCTCCCGTCTTTCTCGCATTTTTTTGCATTAATCTTTGGGAAATAATGTAAAAACATCATTTCGTGTTTTCAGATACCAAAATAACACGTATTAATCACAAAATTAACAATAAAACAAATTCGGAACAAATTACTCATACCTTTCATTTTTGCCCGTTTCCTGCTCACTTCCGCATTAAATTCACTCTTTTATCTGTAACTTTTATATTTGAACTAAACACGTTAACAAGAAATTATTTAAAACGTTGAATCGAACAACAGGCGAATATCGATTTTTCGATAATTATGACTAAAATGTGTTTTCGCGAGCATCTAGAAATTTTATAAGCGATTAGAGCATGTTTTATCGAAAATCGATGATAAAAACGATGGAAATTGCAAGAAAATAAATATTTCTGGTGAAAATGGATGCTTCTAGAAGCCGCGGCCGCGGGTTTCCTAGGCCACGGTCACGATTTTCGTGTACTCCTCGTGGTCTTCTATTTTTTTTTGTAAAAATCATAAAAAATCAGAGAAATTTTTTCGTGCGATTTCAATGTGATATTCGTAAATCCCCCATCCAAGAGTATATTTTAAGCAACTTTCCCCAAAAAGTTGGCACCCCCTTTAAGTCAGCTGAAAATTGTCCGATCGACCCATAGTTAACTAAAATCATACTTTTAGCTTCGAAACTTCTTGAAAAATCTGAAAAAAATTATTTTTGGGTCGAAAATTTTGCCATCTGGAGCCGTATTCATGAAACCATTCGGAATTCCTAACGGGTTCGGAAAATTTTATTCCGAGCTACTTGGAATTCCGAATGGGAACTATTTTATTTAATTTTGATAGACCACTAATCCTAATACACTCACAGTAAAGAAAATAAAAGAAAACCGTTCTCATTAGGAATTTTGAGCAGTTCGGAATACTTTTCCGAACCCGTTAGGAATTCCGAATGGTTTCATGAATACGGCCCCTGGAGTTTTTTGAAAAATCTGCAGTTTTCAAAAATGACCTAATCCATTTTTGAAGCTTGTCAAAAACATTACGGGGCAGATTCCTGGAAATTTTCAGAACCATAATCCTCTCCGTTCAAAAGTTATGCCCGAAAAACCAAAAGTTTCCAACCTTTTGAAAGGTACTGTATGGTGAAAACAACAAGACAATGTGGTTTTAAATACTTAGTTGGCCCGTTTTATTCAAAACGGCCGGGTTCCTAATAAAAGAAGACAAAGACGGATTATAACGAAGAGTTTATATACAAAAAATAACACCGCAAGGAGGAAAAAATCACAAAAGCTAAACAGAAACGAGAACTAAATGGCCAATGGGGCCGCTCAAAATAAATAATATCCACGTGGCACTAAATCGCGTGAACTCACGTGAACTTAAAATACTTCTATTTTTATATTATTTGTGGCGCTTAATAGCTTGTATGGCGGTCTAGACAGAGTGCCATGGCGCTGATACGTGTAGGCCGATAATAAAGGAGTTTTGGGTGGGTGACTTGCCCAAGGCAACTACTTATTAAGAAAAACCCGTTGCTACAGGAGGAAAAACATTGACATTGAGAAGTGACAGGAGTTGCTTTACCCGCCATGGAAAATCATTTCCTGAAATTGCACCCGCCGTTTTATGCAACCCTGAAATGTTCATTACTTATCTGGACCAAATTCAACGCATGAGCTTCATCTGAAGCTCGGCTCATATACTGAGTCGCACTGGGTCAGCGGAGCTGCCGACCTGAGCTCGTCGATCTACAGAGAGAGTGCGAGATCGTTCTGCCCTCTCACAAAATAATAAAACGAGGAACAAGAATTATAAAAATATAGACGATCAGAAGTCCAAGGAACTGAGCGAGGCGGCGCACGCAAGCGCGGTGGAAAACTCTGGAAAATATTTTAGGATTAAAGGGAGGCGCGGCGCTACGGTAGACAAGCGGGTCTCACCGCGACCGCGCAATGGGCGCGCCGTTTGAATTGTATATTTGAGAATTTTTTTTTCTTTTCCCCAGTTGTTTTCAATGGAGGAAACTATAGTTTTGCGTCTCAAAATATTCAATTATGCCGCAAAAATGCGCAAGAGTTTCGAACCTGCCATTTCGAAACTGGGACGTTTCGAAACGTCCCAGAGCCATTTTCATGTCATGTCCGTCCCTTCTATTGCAAATTTTCGTTTAGAACTGATTTGTGTCCCCAAATCGCGGAAAATGGCAATTTTCGCAAATTTCAGGTACAACACCAAAAATTATTCAAAAATTACCTTTGGCTCTTCCCGTTTCGCCATTCCAGCTGGCGCATCGTACATAAAGGACAGTCCCATTTTTGCTTTTTCATCTCCCAAGAGTGCTCTGAAAATTGAATACATATGGCACAAGAAATAAAAGAAAAACCCACTTATTATTCAAAATCTCCTGCTCCTTCTCGTACATTACACGCAGCTCTTCCTGCCGCTTGTCATCCAGCGATTTCTTCTGTCTGGCTTCCCACACCTGAAATTTTGAAGGTCAAACTAATTTTGAGTGGAAAAAAAACAGAGGATCGTACCATTTTAAGATTCCTGAATGCGGACGGGTGAAAGTCCTTTTTGGACATGAAATTTTGAAATCCTTTTCCCATTTTGCTCGGCTTTGTGTTTGTGATGTAGTTTCAGGAAAAAGGGTCTGAAATTTTCAATTATATCAAATAGCAGACGATTTTCAGGTATAAAAACTGTCTGGAACAGTTAAAAAATCATTAAAAATTGAAAAAATGGGCGGTTTTTCATTATTTTTTAACGAAAAAGGATAGAAAAATTAACAAAAAATTGTGAAATCAACAATAACAAAAAAAAACAAAAAAAAACAATTCCAATAACTAATTGTAAGCTAAGCCGTCTCAAAAATCTTGATAGTGCAATCTGCGGATCCGGTAGCGATGAGATTCTCGTTCCACGCGGCACACAAAATACGGTCTTCGTGTCCATGAATGTCGAATAGGGACGATTTGGACGAGCTGTAATAAGGGGTGAAAATCGATAATTTTTCCCTCTGCAGGCTGTTTTCCAGGAAAAAAACCATCGCGTCGAGACCCGGCAGTAAAAAATACAATGCGCCTTTAATTTTAAATGGAATGAATTTGGCTCTCAGGGGGCCTAGGTCTCGACACGACTAGACTAGTTTTTCAAGTCAAAAAACCTCCGACTACTGTAGTTTTTTGGGTGCTACCTCGGAATTGAACTGAAGCGCAATAGAACTGTAGCAAAATTGAACTCGCTTCGCAATAGAACTGTAGCGAAATGGAACTGTAGCGAAATAAAACTGTTCGGAATAAAACTGATCGAAATAAAACTGTTTTGAAATAAAACTGTTCGGAATAAAACTGTAGCGTTTTGGAACTAAATTAGCAATGGAGCGCGATTACATTGCTTGCTCATTCAAATATTGGAATTTCTCATGCGCGTGCTTTTTTCAACAGTTTTATATTTAAGCTATTCATCAAAAATTGTTTGTTTTGTTGTTTTTTTGAATAAACTTTTATCATATTTTTTTCAGGCCCGCCTTGAAGGTCAAGCAATGCAATCGCGCTCCATTGCTAATTTAGTTCCAAAACGCTACAGTTTTATTCCGAACAGTTTTATTCCAAAACAGTTTTATTTTGCTACAGTTCTTTTCCGAACATTTCTATTCCGAACGGTTCTATTGCGAAGCGAGTTTTATTTCGCTGCAGTTTTATTTCGCTTCAGTTCTATTCCGAGGTAGCACCGTTTTTTGTCTTTTTTCCTCAATTCTGCATAGAAATCCATGAAAAACGGTTTTTTTCAGTGCTGACTAAATTCATTACGTATTCGCCACAGAGTGCGCCAGAACTTGCGGTAAATTCCTTTCGTTTCTCCAGTATTTTCTTCATTTTTTTTGCATTAGAAACGCGTTTTAAAGTGTCTCACCGTGGCAAATACGCAATATGTTTTTTTTTCAATTAAGAATTCAAATTTTAAATTCTCCAACTCATAAGGATGTAAAAAAATGTCAAAAAGAGAAAATGGCAACAAAAAAATACATTTTTTTACATAGTTTTGAATCAGGTTTTGCAATTTTTCGCATTTTTTAATTTAAAAAAAAAGACCAAAACTTAATTTCAACGCGCATTTTTTTCAGTACAGCTTCATTTAACGCAGTTCTATTCCGCATTTCCATAATATTTTTAACAAATCAATCAATTTTAGAGCCACAGTGTCCAGGGTTTGAAAACGTGAAAGTGGGCGGAGCCTAGAAAACGCGCCCCACTGGATTTTTTCGCGCGAAATTCAAATTTTGAGGCATTTTTCATGTTTTTTGGGGAAAAAAAGCATAAATCCTTAATTTTTTTCCCAAAGCTCCAATCTAATGGGGTCATTCAGGGTCGGAAGAAATATTTTTTTTTCTTATTCAAATGACGTAAAAAAAGAAAAAAATCCGTGGCCGCGAGAGTTTTTTCCGTTGCTTTTCTAGGCCATCGCAAATGTTTTTTAGGCCCTCCGCTGTGAGATCTGCAAAATATCGATTTACGGGCGAATCATTTTTGAAACTTTTTTTTTTGAAAAAATACAGAAACTCATTGGAAGTAAGCATTAAAATACGATCAATTCTCCAAAAAAAAATTTCAAAAATTATTCGCTCGTAAATCGATATTTCGCAGGTCTCACAGCGGAGGGCCTAAAAAACTTTTGCGATGGCCTAGAAAAGAAACGGAAAAAAACTCTCGCGGCCACGGATTTTTTTCCGACCCTAAATAACCCCATAAGAACGTCGAATTCGGTTCAGCCACCATTCCGAAATATTCGTTTCGAGTTTTTTGGTGTTTTTGCAGGATAAATCTTTACGAAAATCAAGGTTTGGGCAATTTTATGGTATTGAATGATACAATACATACATTTTACAAAGAAAAATAATAAAATCAATTTTAAAAAAATGCACCAAAAGTGCGCCATTCAAGTTTGCTGGCGCGCCAGCAAATTAGGCTCCGCCCGCACATTTCCAATCCTGGACACCGTGTTCCAGAAACTTTAAAAACATACCGAACATCCCACATCTTGGCAGTCTTGTCCGTGGAAACACTGACAAACTGATTCGCATCCACTGGATTCCATTTCACTGACGTCACCCATCCCGTCTGGTGACCGATGAACGATTGTTTGACCATAGCACCGTCTGGAAAAGGGACAATCGGTAAAATAATGCATTTTTTTTTCGTTATTTTCTTAAAATGATAGAAAAATGCTTTTTAATTCGATAAAATTGCCAAAAATATGAATTTTAAAGTCGAAAAAGTGGGAATAGGCATTTTTCTTGCATTTTCTCATTTTTTTTTTGGGTAGCATTGAATAAAAAAGGCAGAAAAATGCATTTAATATAGATTTTCGCGCCAAAAAAAAAAAAGAAACCTCGATTTTTCGGGTCATAGAGTCTGGGCACGGCGTCAGTGCAGCTGGAGATGAGCAGATGGCTGGTCGGGTGGATATCGATGCTGGTAAACGATTTGGGGCCTTTGATGCGTGACACTTCTCCGGCTGCAATTTTTTGGCATTAAAATGTTAAAAATTCTCACAAAACCGGAAAAAATCAGAGAATGCTCCGATTGACCTGAAATTTTGGGAAATATTGGAAAAAATTCTCAATTTTGGACCAAAATATAAATTTTAAAAATTTTATTAGGAGAATTTTTTCCAATATTTCCCAAAATTTCAGGTCAATCGGAGCATTCTCTGATTTTTCCCGCAATTTTTTCCGGTTTTGTGAATAGGTCCATGAATTTTTTGCATTAAAATGTTTTTTTGTGCAAAATTCCACAAAACCCACCCAATTCCAAGTCCCACTCCACAATGGTATGATCGTGCGACGAGGAGAAGGCGTGTCCGGCTTTCCACGGACACCACGTGACTGCTGTCACTGCGTCTCTATGTCCGCCAATCGTCACCATCGGCACTTTGGTCCGCCCGTCCTTTTTCCGTTTTTTCGTCGCCGATTCATTCTCGTCTTTTTCAAAGTTGGTCGACTCGTCGGTGGCGTCGAGGTTCCAGACCTGTAGGAAAAATAAAGTACCTCGTGTATAAGGCCGGTTCTATTTCTCCTCGTTTTCTCTTTTTCGCCTAACTTCTCTCTTCATTTTCAGCGGATTTATCCAAATTTTTACATGCTGGATAATTAGAGGTCGCTGATCTATTAAAAATGGTTCATATTTCTAAAAAAAAAATCACCTTCAAATTAGTGTCCACTGATCCCGAAATGGCACGAGTAGCATCTGAATTCACCGAAACACACTCGACGGCTCGTTCGTGGCCACGTAGAATTAACTGGAAATGTTTTTTTTTTGCATTAAAATTACAGAAAATGCAGGAATTTTCCTTAAAATTCCACATTTTTGCACCCATTTTTGACATCTCTCCTCGATTTACAATGGCGCCAAAATATTTTTTTTTTGCGAAACTTGGAAAAAAAAACATTTCGTGGCGAGACCATCGTTACCTTTTCCGCCAAAACTCCCTTCTCGATAGCGTACAAAGTCAACAGTTGATTCTCGCCTCCGACGAGAATTTCAGTGCCATCGAGTTCGGATTTTTCTGGAAACAAAAAAAATCGGGGTATTTTATTTTATTAATTTTTTGGGCATTTTAATACAATAATTTTTTTAAATTTCGTGTCATTGATATTGTGAAAACAAAAAAATTGCAACGCGGTGTTTGTGTACTTTTAAAATTCAAACGAAAATGGGAACAAATCTCTTCATTTCTCATGCTATTTCTTTCATTGTCGTTTGAATTTCAAAAGTATGCAAACACCGCGTTGCAACTTTTTTGTTTTCACAATATTGTGCTTTCTATTTTTTGGGCGTGGTCATGAATTTTGTCCTGAAACTTGTGGAATTTTTAAAATTCAAAATTTCATGGAAAAGAGATTATTTAAAAAAAAAATTTTAATTCGGAAAAATGCATAAATTTATTATCTGTTTTTTTTTGGCATTTTTATAGGGGTTTTAATATCAAAAATGGCAAAAAAAAAATCGAAAATTTGAAAAATAAATAATTACCCACTGAAATATTGATTTTGTTTAATTTTAAAGTCATTATTTTCCAAGGTTTTCTATTATTTTTATGCAAAAAATTGAAAAATCTGAAACTTTAAAACTAAAGTAAAACAAAATGAAATCAGCATTTAAAAAACACGATTCCCCACCACCAAAACTAAAAACTCACTAGCTGGCGTTTTGACAATCGAGCTGCACTTGAGAATGCGATTCGCCGAGTTTACCGCCAACTTTGTCTCTTTTCCCTTTCGGTCCACAATCACAATATCGCCACCGTACGTCGTGGAGAATATGCTGAAAGAAAATGGGTTCAAAAGGGGGAAAAATATCAAAAACTCACTGATTGTTGGCAATTTGCACAGAAGACACCCAGTCTGGCGCCTGGATATCGTGCAGCGGTTTTGGAGCCTCGATTCCGATTACACATTCGACTTTTAGGACGGTTTCCTGGAAAATTTGCAGGAATTGGCTTTCCAATTTTTTTGATACGGTATTTTTTCACAATTTTTTAAAATGGTTCACAAAACAAAAAAATACTCACCGTCTCCACCTCGTACTCTTCGATAAATTCGGCGAGGCTGGTACGCAGAAACGTCTCGCCGACCAGGAATTCAAAGCGGCGCTGTTTCCAATCGTCTGTAACAAAAACAAAATGTTTTTTTGTTAAATAAAAATCATAATTGTATTAATTACCATTATTCGCCTCGATTGTCGTGTTGAGCAGCAAATTCAAATCGTCACATTCGGCGCCGGTGGGCACGTCAAAGACAGCGTCTGGGATTTGAGGGATTCTGAAAAAAAAACCAGTAATTGTCGTTTTGAATTGTATAAATTTCTCCTAATTTTTAACGTTTTTGCACCGTTTTTCCGATCATTTTCTGCTATTTTTGAATAATTTATGCCAAAAATTCTCTACAATCAATTTTGGAATTAACATTTTTCGCGAATTTGTGCAAAATTTCATAAATTAAAAGACCGAAATTTAAGAAAACATCGAAAAAAAAATTATAGAAAAATATTTTTAACCTCTAATTTCGAATAAAATTTTTTTTAATTGTTTTTTCAAGGCCGACGCATCATTTTCCAAAACTTTGGGTCATTTTTTTTGCTATTTTTGAACAAATTTTCTAGATTTTAATACCAAGAATTGACCGAAAATTATTTTTAAATTAAATTTCATTATTTCTGGCCATTTTTGACATATTTTTCTCAATTTCCAATCATTTTTTGCTATTTTTGAACAAGTTTTTCAAGATTTTTATGTAAAAAACTTGCCGAAAATTATTTTTAAATTCAATTTCAATATTTCTGGCCATTTTTGACATATTTTTCTCAATTTCCGATCATTTTTTGCTATTTTTGAACAAGTTTTCAAGATTTTTATGTAAAAAACTTGCCGAAAATTATTTTTAAATTCAATTTCAATAATTCTGGCCATTTTTGACATATTTTTCTCAATTTCCGATCATTTTTTGCTATTTTTGAACAATTTTTCAAGATTTATGTAAAAAAAACTTGCCGAAAATTATTTTTAAATTCAATTTCAATATTTCTGGCCATTTTTGACATATTTTTCTCAATTTCCGATCATTTTTTGCTATTTTTGAACAAGTTTTCAAGATTTTTATGTAAAAAAACTTGCCGAAAATTATTTTTAAATTCAATTTCAATAATTCTGGCCATTTTTGACATATTTTTCTCAATTTCCGATCATTTTTTGCTATTTTTGAACAAATTTTCTAGATTTTTATGTAAAAAAAACTTGCCGAAAAATATTTTTAAATTCAATTTCAATATTTCTGGCTATTTTTGACATATTTTTCTCAATTTCCGATCATTTTTTCCTATTTTTAAACAAATTTTCTAGATTTAAATACCAAGAATTAGCCGAAAATTATTTTTAAATTCAATTTCAATATTTCCGGCCAATTTTGACATATTTTTCTCAATTTCCAATCATTTTTTTGCTATTTTTGAACAAGTTTTCAAGATTTTTATGTAAAAAACTTGCCGAAAAATATTTTTAAATTCAATTTCAATATTTCTGGCTATTTTTGACATATTTTTCTCAATTTCCGATCATTTTTTCCTATTTTTAAACAAATTTTCTAGATTTAAATACCAAGAATTAGCCGAAAATTATTTTTAAATTCAATTTCAATATTTCCGGCCAATTTTGACATATTTTTCTCAATTTCCAATCATTTTTTTGCTATTTTTGAACAAATTTTCAAGATTTTTATGTAAAAAACTTGCCGAAAAATATTTTTAAATTCAATTTCAATATTTCTGGCTATTTTTGACATATTTTTCTCAATTTCCGATCATTTTTTCCTATTTTTAAACAAATTTTCTAGATTTAAATACCAAGAATTAGCCGAAAATTATTTTTAAATTCAATTTCAATATTTCCGGCCAATTTTGACATATTTTTCTCAATTTCCAATCATTTTTTTGCTATTTTTGAACAAGTTTTCAAGATTTTTATGTAAAAAACTTGCCGAAAAATATTTTTAAATTCAATTTCAATATTTCTGGCTATTTTTGACATATTTTTCTCAATTTCCGATCATTTTTTCCTATTTTTAAACAAATTTTCTAGATTTAAATACCAAGAATTAGCCGAAAATTATTTTTAAATTCAATTTCAATATTTCCGGCCAATTTTGACATATTTTTCTCAATTTCCAATCATTTTTTTGCTATTTTTGAACAAGTTTTCAAGATTTTTATGTAAAAAACTTGCCGAAAATTATTTTTAAATTCAGTTTCAATATTTCTGGCCATTTTTGACATATTTTTCTTAATTTCCAATCATTTTTTTGCTATTTTTGAACAAGTTTTCAAGATTTTTATGTAAAAAACTTGCCGAAAATTATTTTTAAATTCAATTTCAATATTTCTGCCCATTTTTGGCATTTTTTCTCAATTTCAGATCATTTTTTGCTATTTTTGAACAAGTTTTCAACATTTTTATGTAAAAAAAACTTGCCGAAAATTATTTTTAAATTCAATTTCAATATTTCTGGCTATTTTTGACATATTTTTCTCAATTTCCGATCATTTTTTTGCTATTTTTTTAAAAATTTTCTAGATTTTAATACCAAGAATTGGCCAAATAATATTTTAAATTAAATTTCATTATTTTTGTGGCCGTCATCTTCATGCCTGTGGCCATTTTTCACGGAATTTTTCAATTTTCCAAACAACTCACTCTTCATTTTGGCTGAAAAACGTGATTTGCACGTGCTTCTCGTGAGCCGATTCGCCGTTGGAGGACACGTCCATGATGATGACACCTGGAAAAATGGTTTATTTGAGTCAGAATAACGGGCGGGAAAACGAGAGAACAAGGAACGAAAAGAACGAAAAAAGAAGAAAATACAACGGAAAATGTCCAAAAATTCTAAATACCGGGAAATGGATCAATCAATCAGGGGATAATTTACAGAGAGAAAAATGACTATTTTTAGTGATGAGGATGCCAATTTTTGATTGATTCGGAGCTTTGATTTTTAAAAATTCAAAAAAAAAAGAAAAAAAAAGTTCCGATAAATCTGAAATGATCTAATCAGATCATATCAGATCAGCGCTTGAAAATGGCCCAAAAAGCGGTGATCGCGACGCCGAGCAACGCCAGGAAAAGCCCATTTTCGCGTTGTCGACGCTTTTCGTTGTGCTCCTCGAGCTCAAAAACTCGAGCACTGATTTTTCCCATTTGTCGGCGGAGCAGTTTCAGCTCGCGCAACGGATCCTCGTCCACCACTATCGAATTGTCGGTTCGAGCAGTGTCGAGCTGAAATTTTCGTTTTCTGTGTATCAAAAATGCATTTTAATTAGTTTTTCATCATTTTTGCATTAAAATTCATAATTTCTGTGTATCAAAAATGCAAAAAAAAAAACATTTAAATTAATTTTTCAGCATTTTTGCATTAAAAACGGTGATTTTCAATGCTTCAGAATTGCCGAAAAATGCATTTTAATTAATTTTTCACCACTTTTGCATTAAAATTCATAATTTCTGTGTATCAAAATCCATTTTAATTAATTTTTCAGCATTTTTGCATTAAAAACGGTGATTTTCAATGATTCGAAATTGCAGAAAAATGCATTTTAATAAAATTTTTCTGCATTTTTGCATTAAAAACGGTGATTTTCAATGCTTCAGAATTGCCGAAAAATGCATTTTAATTAATTTTTCACCACTTTTGCATTAAAATTCATAATTTCTGTGTATCAAAATCCATTTTAATTAATTTTTCAGCATTTTTTCATTAAAAACGGTGATTTTCAATGATTCGAAATTGCAGAAAAATGCATTTTAATAAAATTTTTCTGCACTTTTGCAATAAAATGCATATTTTCAATGCTTCAGAATTGCCGAAAAATGAATTTTAATTAATTTTCAGCATATTTGCATTAAAAACGGTGATTTTCAATGCTTCAAAATTGTCGAAAAATGCATTTTAATTAATTTTTCAGCACTTTTGCATTAAAATTCATAATTTCTGTGTATCAAAATCCATTTTAATTAATTTTTCAGCATTTTTGCATTAAAAACGGTAATTTTCAATGATTCGAAATTGCAGAAAAATGCATTTTAATTAGTTTTTCATCATTTTTGCATTAAAAATGGTGATTTTCAATGCTTCAAAACTGCCGAAAAATGCATTTTAATTAGTTTTTCATCACTTTTGCAATGAAATTCATAATTTCTGTGTGCCAAAAATGCATTTTAACTAATTTTTCTGAACTTTTGCAATAAAATTCATATTTTCAATGCTTCGAAATTGCCGAAAAATGCATTTTAATTAATTTTTCAGCAGTTTTGCAATAAAATTCATAATTTCCGTGCCAAAAATGAATAAAAATTTGACCAAAATTCAAAGACTGATGTCAAAAAACCCCATTTTTACGATTTTTTTTCGAAATAAATTTTATTTTACTTTTTTTGTCGTTTTTATTTTAACCACCTGTTTCCTGGGATCCTCGACCGGATACTTTGTATCCGCCACCGTCAACACGTCGGGCACATCATTCAAATAATGACTATATACTGTCGGCAATTTTGCCGAATTGCTGCCGTAGTCTTCGGTGATTCGGCCATAGGTGTCACCACCGGTCACTGTGATTCGATCGGGCACTTCCATTTGTTCGACGAGCGATTGGCGGTTTACTCGGCGTGGATTCGGTGCGGAGGGACCGCGCATCTCGTCTCCGGTCGCTGTGATGTGTTCCGGAACGAACATTGGGCTGAAATATAAAAAAAAAACTTGTTGGGAGGGAACAAAATTGAAGAGCATAATTTGAATTATAAGGAATATTTTTGCATCATCATGATATTTGCACAGATTATCAAAAATTAAGTGGTAAATATTTATTGATTTTATCAGAAATTTCGCAACCAAAGAAAAATGACGTTTTTGCGTCATTTTTCGGCAGTTTTCCGCCATTCTCAACAAAAATCAATAAATATATATTTTTTAATCAAAAAATTAGCATTTTTAAAGCAACATTTGAGAAAAATTAGGCAAAAAATGAGGAAAAAATGCCAAAAAATTTTCGAAAAATGCAGGTGAACTAGAAAATGCATGGTGTTTTCTCGGCCAAGGCCACGCCCAAAATGGCGGGTGTTTGAATAATAGTTTTATGATTTTCTTATTTTGTGGAATACCAAGTGAAAAATGTTCTATTTTTCTGTTGAAATGTGACAAAAATCAATTTTTCATTCTATTTTTACAAAAAAACAACAGGAAATTCCGTTAAAATCGGGAAAATTGAGTTAAAATTTGAAAACGGCACAGGAAAACTTAAAGGAACATACGCCATTTTCACTGAATGGTTTCGACGCGAAAAAAATTACTGTAGTTTTTCAAAAAAATTGTTTTTTTTCCTAAAATAAAATCAATATTTTTTCATGTTTTTTTTTGTTATTTTTTGCATTTTTCTCGTGAAAAATTTTATATTTTTTGCAATTTTATTCATTAAAATGCCACCTTAATTCAATCTCAGGACGGTTTATCATTTTATTAATGCAAAAAGGAGCCAAAAATAGGACAAAAATTAATTTTTGAACTATTTTCAGTTTTTTTTTTTTCGCCAAAAAAATGTTGAAATTTTGTTTTGTTTAGTTTTAATGCATTAAAATGGTGCTTTTATTAAATTTAAAATAACAGGAAAAATTGAATCCAGGTAAAAAATGTCATTTCCGACACTACAAGTGCGGCCGAACGAGAAGAATCCAAAAGTTTTGCGCGCTCATGAGGTAAAAAATCCTATTTTTTTCGTAATATCCCAAATTGTTTCAGTTTCTCCGCCAAGCAAATCAGCTCGTGGAGCGTAATTTGTTGAACGCTGACGGGAAGAAGTTGCTGGCGAAGCAGTTGTCGAAAATGGTGAATGAGGGTGAGATTCTTCTAACAAAAAAATTAATTAATTGTTTTTTTGTACAGTAAAAGGCATCTACGCGCTGGACGAAAAGCGTATAGAGGCCGGGAAAAGTGCCAAATTGTTGGACAAGCTGAAAGTGGTCCACGAGGTGTCCATGACGGTCATGGAGGACCGGTTTGTGACCGCCGACCTTGCACGAAAGGTTTTGGAGAAGAACTCGGACGTTCAGAGGTGAGAATACACTATTTTCATTTTTTGTTAAAACTTATTTTCAATTATCAAAAAAATAGGAAACTCACCGAAATCGAAAACCTCCGCAACTCGGTGCAAGTCACCAAAGCAGAAGTGCAACGCGAGAAGGAAAAACGCGAAAAGCGTCGCAATTTCACGCGCAAGTCCACGGACGAGTTGGCGGCGAAAAGTTCAACGATTTTGAAGCATCTGGAAAATTCGGCGGACGTCGTCAAGTTGCGGAAGATGGAGGAAGCGAAACGGGTGCTCGAGGAGGAGGTGGAGGGGTTAAGGAAGGAGAAGAATAGGCTGGGCGAGCAGATTAAGACCAATAAGGCTACCTGTGGGTTCAGCGCTGAAAAATTGTTAATTTTTGTTGATTTTTTACAGTGAAAGTAGAATCCCGCAAATCATTCCAAAAGACGATCATCGAGTGCGCAAAACACTATAAATTGTGCCAAACCTTGACTCCAAAGTTGTTGAAATCGCAGAAAAATGTGGAGACGTTGAAAGAAGAGGAGGAGATTCGACGGGCTAGTGGAAGTTTGGACGAGACGATTCTGTTTGATAGGAGTTTTGTGGCGGCTTCGGTGAGGATCTTTTTCAAAAATTATTGGGAAATCTGGAAAAATCGCATTTTTTTTGTTTGTTTGTGGAGAGATGATTCGTTCAAAATTAATGTGAAAATACTCCCGGACGTGCTCAGAAATTTTTGGGCTGAAATATTGATTTATGGGGCTATTCACGTAATAGCTAAAACCATTAAAAAATGCAGCGAAAATTCGCGAAGTAATGGTAAAAATGCTCCGATAAAAAAACTCTAGGTGCCCTTCTAATAGAGTAAATATGTACATTTAATGGACCTATTCAGCAGAGTAAAAAACCGTTTTTTGTGGTTTTTTTCCCTATGCAGAATTGAGAAAAAAAAAGGAAAAAAAACAACAGCAGTCGGAGGTTTTTTGACGTAAACAACTTGTCGTGTCGAGGCCGGCCGATGAAATAATCGGATGCGTCTTTAAATTTAAACCGAATTCCCATTGAAAATTAAAGGCGCATTGCATTTTTCACTGCCGGGTCTCGACGCGATGGGTTTTTTTCCTAGAAAACAACCTGCATAGGGGAAAAAAAACCGCCAAAATCGGTTTTTTTTCCTGCGCTGAATAGGTCCATAAAAAACCATTTTTTCAGATGGAAAAATCCAAATACCCGATTATTCATCAAACTCCACCACCGCCAAACCGCGAACCGTCTCATATTGATCGCCCCGTGTTTGCCAAAGAAATCTTTCAAGCTGCTGAAAGAACGCCAGAAAAGGCGCCAGTAGTGGCACCTGTTGTCCCGAAATCTCCCGTCAAACTAGTTCCCAATGAACCTCGCAAGCTTTCGTCTCCACCGATGCGAAAATCGGTTGAGCAATCTTTGCCAAATGTGCCAAAATCTCCGGAAATTGTCAAGGAACTGCCTGAAAAAGTTGTTGTCGAAAAAGAAATGGAACCGGAACCTGAGCAAGATACCATGGAAGTTGCAGACGACCAACTCCAAAACACGATCAACAGTTTCTCGGAGAATGGTGAGAATTCCATGATTACCGACGTCACGAACGAGGAGAATATGGAGCCGAATGGTGTTGAAATTGAAACTGAAATTGCCTCAAAAAATGTGTCCATGGAGACGCAAAGAGTTATCCCGCAAGAAGAGCCAGAGGAAGATGAGCCGATGGAGGAGGAAGTTCCAGAAAAGGAGAAATCTGTGGATGTTATTGAGGAAGAGGAAGACCAGCAGCATGAGGAGCCAATGGAAGTTGATCAAACTGCAATTTTGGGCAAAGTTAAGAGCACTGATAAGGCGGATGTCTCGCAGATCGGTACCGAAAGCTCAGTGGAAACTAGTCGTGAAAGTGAGAAAATTCATAGAAATTTATAAAAATCGTGTCAAGAATGCTCCCCTTTTGCAAGTCGGAGGCACAAGTTTTGTCTAGAAAAACAGTGCCGCAGACTTGAAAAATAGGCGGAGCTTATTCCCCAGTCGGGCTCCGCCCTTTTTGCAAATCTGTGGCACTAATTCTGCAGTTTTGCAAAGGGGGGGGGGGGGGAGTTTAGTCCAAAATTTTCTGAAAACTACCACTGAAACGCACAGCTGTAGCGACGCTACTGTAGCTCTTTTTCGCTCCGAGACCTTCTGAATACATTTTTACGCGTTATTTTAATCTTTTTTTTCAAGTTTATTGATGGATTCCATTTTTTTTTATTCGAATGCCATAAATTTTTTCAAAAAATCCCCAATGTGGGTCCCACAGCGAAAGAAGACTACGGTATCGTCGATTCAGATGTGCATTCCAGTTTTTCTTGAAGTTTTCAGAAAATGTTGAGCTAGAAAAACAGACCATTTTGAACTGAAATGAAATGCGAACAATTTCTGATTTTGGGGACTTTTTGGATATATGCAGCTATTGTCGACCCGCCAAAATGGTCAAACGCGCTCCGCTGAACTCAACGCTATGCGATTTTAATTTTGGTTTCCAAATTATAGCATTTCACGTTGAATTTATAAATCGCATAGCGTTGAGTTTAGTGGTGCGCGTTGTATCATTTTGGCGGGCCGGCAATATATGGCTAGTAGAAGTTGCATAGGGCGGATAGCTTTTCGGCGCGAAATCGGCGATAATTAGCCGTCGAACTCAGCGTATAAGCAAAATACATTTGACATTCACACGTCATAATCAGAGAATTCTTGACGTTCATCATTTCTAATAACCTCTCCCAGAAATTCCAGAAAAATCACCAAACCCTGTGAAAGCCCCTCCTGTTCGTCCGGAGCCGAGGCCAGTGGAGCACAGACCCGTGGAGCCGATCGACGAGGAGGAGAACGCGTCCAATCAAGGCGACAATTTCTCGTTCAACTTTTTCGGAAATTCCACCAACAAGACTGGCGCTGGCGATGAGAATGGAAGTGGATCGGAAACTAGTGAGATCCCTCTAAAGTCGAAAATATTTCCAATTTTCAGACTTTGACTTCACCTTCTGCAACATGGGCGGCTCCGGAGACGACGCCTCCAACAACGGTTCCGCTTTCGATTTTCTCGGCGGTGGAGGTGGTGGCGGCGATGCGGATGCTGGAAATTCGGATCCGTTTGGCTTTGGAACGAGTATGAAAGGAGCTGGAGAGAATAATGGCGGCGGTGGCGGAGATATGTCGTTTAACTTTAATTTCGACGGAGATGATGGAAATAGCAATGGTGGTAGTGGTGGTGGTGGAGCTGGCGGCGAAGCCAATGGAAATAGCACGTTCTTCAATTTTTAGGTATTTTCTGCGTATTAGTTTGCCATTAATTTTCCTCATGTACCATATATACTCTGTGCAATTATATAATTGTGTGTTATTTGTTGTGTTTTACTATTTAATTTTATGAAAACATTGGAGTGAATACCGTAGCATCAGAGTTCCAAATGGCTCAGAAGGTGATCGTCGGAAGGAAGTTGGCTAACAGGCGTGTAAGTCTAATTAGAAAAATAATGATTTAAAAAAATAATCATTTGATTTGCAGGTTTCGTCACCCCAACAAAGATCCAAGTGGCTAATCATTACACACTACCTTGTTCAGGTCGGATTTACATAGTGTCGAATACTTGTTAACAGACGCGGCGTCCTCGGTTTGGCGAGCAGACCATTGGAGAAGATCCAGAGACAAAAACTGCTCCGAACAGCATCACCAACTGCCCCAGCCTTCCGAAAATATGACCGTATAAATACATGAACCTCGTTTGCCGGGTAAAGGGGTTTTTCAGTGGCTCATTGGGCTTTGAATGGAGTCTGAAAGTGATTTTCGGTTTTTCCAAACTTCAGTTTGCCAACCACCGATCGTCCGACGAGAGCCGGCAAACGAGATTCATGCATACGGCAGATTCAAGAGTACATTGGAAGAGGCGATCTAATCTCAGAGTATCAAACGTCTACCTTACTGGACGGAACAAGATCACCTGGCATTCAACTTCAGAGGCCGTATTCATGAACCTCATTTGCCGGCTCTTATCGGACGGTCAGTGGTTGGCGAATTGAATATTGTAAAGCCCAAAAATAACAAAAAAGTCGTTTAGACCCTATTTCAAAGCCCTACGGACCCCTGACGAAGGCCGGCAAATTAGGTTCATCAATACGGCCTCGGTAGCCACCGATGACAAACTCGCAGAGCTGCTAGAAAAGAAGAGACAAAGACGATCAAGTACGACATTATCGGACTATCGGAAACGCAGCGAGCAGCCGAAATACACATGATGCATCGATACGGGACCGGAGTTTTCTTATGGACCTATAGTCGGCTAATTCATCATCAACCTCGCTCTACTGCAAAATTCCTGTAAAACAGTGTTGTACTTGCAAGATTAACTCGAATTCTAGTTTTTATACTTCTTTTAAACGGAAAATGACGTATCCACGACGAATTACAGGTAAAATTTGATTTTTCGCTTCAAAAATGGCGCACTATACTGTTGAAAATTGAAAAGTGCCGTAGAGCGAGGCTGATGATGCATTCGCCGAGTATATTCATAGGAGAAAAAAAAGTTGTTTGTTTGTTTGTTTTTTTTTTTTCTATTCATAGATGTCAAAAAACGAATCCTATGAATTGGTCCATTAAGAAAACGGAACACCTCTTCCGTGTCAGGAGGCGTAGGCTTTATCGTCAATAGCAACCTCCTGCCAAAGATCCAAGAAATCACAGGTGTGTCTATTTCACTTTCCATCGGCGACTGTATTTCAAGTTTACGCTCGAGTTGCTGACTCTGATCCGGAAGAGTTAGCTGATTTTTATGAGAGCTTAGAAGAAGCCCTAGACACGCCTCCCCCACAGTGAATCTTTTACTACGTGCCGATGCGGATCCTAGGCCATTTTGAGAAATTTTCTCTTCCATGAAAGAAATCCTGGAGCTATTTTGAAAATGAAGGCCAAAATGAAAAATCGGCCCAATAAATATTGTTCTTCGTTTAATTTACTACCTTTTAAAAAAAAAGTTGGCTCAAATCGGTGCACTACCGGCTCTAGCAAATTTGTTAAAGGTGTCGCGGACTAGTAAAAAAATATCGAATTTTCTCTTCCATTTTCAGTTTTTTGTACTTTTCGGAAAAATAAAGGCCTAAATTAAAAATCGGCTCAATAATTATTTTTCTTCATTTAATTAGCTACGTTTAAAAAAAAAAGTTTCAACTTTCATTTATTTTTGCACGTTCTTTTAGATGTTTTTCCTTCGAATTGCATATCATGTGTTCGTAAAATTGCAATTTATTCACCAGGTAATTCGAAAACGAAGCCAATAGAAAATCTGTGCCAGCCTTTTGCAACTAAATCCCGCCCATTTTTTCGCTGATTGGTGGACTTTTCGTCGAAGAAATTTTGGCTTGACGTAGTAAAAGATTCACTGTGTCCCCCGTCGTCCAATGCGCCACCAAGTTCGTCGGATAATGAAATAATTTTTTTCACTCGAAAATGTACTTTTTTGAGAAATTCGAATCATTATCTGATTATTCAGGATGACGTCATCATTTTAATCCAAAAAAGACGCCTTTTTTCAGAAAATGACCGAGCCTTAGGGATTTAAAAATACTTTTTAAAACAATTTTTCTTCCATCTTCCCCCATTATCAGTTTGAAAAGAATACAGACACACACACGCTTCATACTGCGAAACAACAACAAAAAAAAACATCCAACAATTTCCCTCCGATTGCCCTTTGAATGAGGAACGTTTTTCACTTTCGCCCATCACCCCTCCCTCTCTCCGCCCGATAATTACCCGGGGTGGGTGTAAATTGCGAATGTCTCGTGAAAAGTGAAACGAAAATTCGCCCGCCCGATCCGTTCCTACTATACAACAATTTTCATTGTGACAACACGCGCGGACGGATATGTGTACTAGTGTTCGTTCTGACCGTCATCGGTCAATTATCGAGAAGCATTTGACCGGCGATGTGACAAGTCTTATAGTGATTGTGGGTCATCGTCCGAACTATTTACCATAAGACAAAACGATAGGAAAATTCTTAAATCTTTTCGACTGCTGTGCGCCGGAGAAGAAGCTCCGCCCATTTGCAGAACTCGATTTGCAAAAGGGGCGGAGCTTGTTCCTTTGTTTGGCAGGGACTCCAAAAGTTTGCTTTGGTCCTCGTCAAAAAACCGTGCGGCAGTTAAAAAGTGAGCGGAGCCGGTGCTCCGCAAACACCCTAGTTAAAGGTTTTTCTAGACCCCCACAAAACATAAGCACCGCCCCTTTTGCAATTCTGCGGCACTGTTTTCAGGACTTTAGAGCACTTTCTCTCTAGAACTCGACTTGTAAAGGGGGTGGAGCGTTTGATTTTTTTTGGACCAACACAGCTCCGCCCCTTTTGCAAATATGCGGCACAGTTCTTCAGAACTCGCGCCAAGGGGGGCGGAGCTTGTACCCCGGGCAAAAAATTAGTCAAAATTCGGAAAAAAAACAATTTGAAACCAATTGTTTTCTTTAAAAATCCTATTGTCCATTCGTGAAGAAGGCAAGTGCGCTCCACAAAACTTAGTACTACGTGGATTTCATTTTCGTCGCCAAATTATTTCATTTCGCGTTGAATTTACACGTGAGATGAAAAAATTTGGCGACGAAAATGAAATCCACGTAGTACTAAGTTTTGTGGAGCGCACTTGCTTTCTTCGCGAATGGACAATATAAGAACTCCTAGTTTTGTCCAGCTGGTCTCGCCACGGTTTGCCGTGGAGTTACCGTAATTAATTGGAATTAAAATTGCTTTTTTTTTAGTAAAATTTGAGCAGTTTCGGTGGCTCTGGGACGTTCCAAAATAAGACGTTTCAAAACTGGGACGTTTCAAAACTTTTGCATTTTTTCGTAGCTTTTTTTGCCAATTGACACCAAAACGCACGCTCATTAGGTTTTTATGTTTTGCTTTTATCCATTATTTGTATTTTTATGAAAATTTAAATACACTAGTACGCCGCAAAAAGGCAAAAAAGTTTTGAAACGTCCCAGAGCCGTTTCGGTAAGTATTTATCTCTATTTTTTAATGAAAAAATATAGTTTTTTGGAGTTTTTTCGCTGAAAATTTACACAAAAATGTCAATTTTCTAACCAATTAATTATAAAATACCATCAAACTTCACAAAATGCGACTAAAAATTGATAAAATTCTCAAAAGACACTACAAATTTGATACGGTACCGTACGTACATGAGCAAATCGTGGTGAGACCCACCCAAAAAAAAATTTAGTTAAAAATTCGTGCGACAGTTGCCAATTGGGCGGAGTCAGTGGTCTGCCAACAGCCTGGCTACAGGTTTTCAACCCTGCAAAAACCAGGGACCAAGCCCCGCCCTTTTTGCAAGTCTGCGGCACAGTTTTTTTGGCATTTTAGAGCTTTCGATGGCTATTAGCCGTGTTTGATAACCAACTCCTGCTTTTGCGCCAATTCTGCTCCAAAGTTGCTCTAGTTTTCGCCAATTAGACTCGACCTGTTATTTAGTGATGGCTAGTTTTTTTTTTTAAATGGCTAATAGTCATGTAGCGAGTCAAAAAAGCCCTGAGCGTGTTTAACAAAACAACACAGTCTACATAGTGTCTAGCAGGTTAATTACCGAAAAGCGGCCAGCGGCCAGTCATTGACGCATCCGGAATTTGAATCCGGATGCGTCAGTTTCCCACAGGCAGCCCGCCCGCAATTTCATCTTCTCTCTCTCTCTCTCTCTCTCTCTCTCTCTCTCTCTCTCTCTCTCTCTCTCTCTCTCTCTCTCTCTCTTACTTCAAAATCCTATCCAATCGTATCGTACATTCTCCTCCTCTTCGACTTCTCAGAGAGATCTTCGTCTTCGTTTCCGAAAAATCGAAGGCGAAAGTCATAGGTGTCTCCGCGCGTGTGGCGCGCGGATAAGCGCTCTCTCGTCCCATCTAGGTCATCTGTCGGTGTCCGAAACACCAGAAAGTGAGGGTGGCGGGATCACAATAGGATTTGCGAAACGATGGATGGTGGGGGGAGGAATGAGGAGTAGGGGAGTAGGTGGATGGGGGAGGGGGGAGGAGAGAAAAGCGACGAAGCATCACATCACCATTATATTACAGTTTCATTACGAAATTTTGTTTTTTTTTTCGTTTTTTTTTTCGTTTCTTTTTGTCATTTCTTTTTGTTATTTATTCGGTTTTTTTTTTCGACTTAAATTCTTCTCAGGAAAATCCGAAAATTTGCAGAGTTTTTTTCTGAGAAAAGCTGAAAAATGACATTTTCGAGGAGAATTGGTTCAACAGCTTCTCACCGTCACAACACAAAAATTAGAAATGTTTTGTTTTTTTTTTTTTTTCAAAAAAGAATGGTTATACTGTCATCCTCCAGAAGTTTTTAATAGAGTAAATACGGTTCAAAAAATCTTTTAAAAGTTATTAAACACTATTTTTTCTTAATTTTCTGAAAATTTTTTTTAAAAACTCTAAAAATCCACTCTAAATCATTTTCAATATTGAAAAATCGCGGTTTTATTTGAAAATAAGAAAAAATCTTCAGGACAAATTGAATAAATAAATTATATAAAGTGGTTTCGTTCTGCAAAAGCAAAAATTCATTTTTTTTTCTCTATTTTTCAGATTTTTAAAACGTTTTTTCTCTCTAAATTTCACAATTTTTAGTCAATGTTTAGGGTATTAAAAAAAATAAAACAAATTATTTTTTCATTTTCCTGAATTTTTAGCTGAAATTTTTTATTATAACCGAGTTATGCTAAATTAAAAAATAGAAATTTGCCTGTGTTTTTATTCGGAAATTTTCTAAATTTTTCAAAATTTTCTAATTTTTTCTGAATTTTCAGACCACTTTTTATATAATTTATTTATTCAATTTTTCCTGAAAATTTCAGCTTTTTCCTTATTTTCAAATAAAACCGTGATTTTTCAATATTGAAAATGATTTTGGGCACGGTGTCCAGGATTTGAAATGTGGGCGGAGCCTAATTTGCTGGCGCGTCAGCAAACTTCCATGGCGCACTTTCGGTGCTTGCGCATTTTTCGACTCTCGCATTTTTTTTCATTGATTTTATTGTTTTTCTTTCAGTAAAACCTGTTTTTCTTTGTAAAATGTATGTATTGTATCTTTTAATACGATAAAATTGCCCAAACTTCGATTTTCGTAAAGATTTATCCTGCAAAAACACCAAAAAACTCAAAACGAATATTTCGAAATGGTGGCTGAACCAAATTCGACGTTCTTAGGCTTAAAAAATTTCTAAAGACCTCAGCTATAATTCCGTTGGAGCACATGTGGGAAAAAATTAGGAATTTATGCTTTTTTTCCCGAAAAACATAAAAAATGCCTCAAAATTTGAATTTCGCGCGAAAAAATCCAGTGGGGCGCGTTTGCTCGGCTCCGCCCACATTTCAAATCCTGGACACCGTGTTGGGTGGATTTTTTGAGTTTTTAAAAATAATTTTCAGAAAATTTAGAAAAAAATAATGTTTAATAACTTTTTAAAGATTTTTCCAACCGTATTTACTTTATTAAAAACCTTTAAATTTCATTATAATTGGATAATGCAAATTTTCGTTTTTTTTCTGATACTTTCCAGATTTTTCGAAATTTCGCACTTATTCATTTTATTTTTAAAGTTTTTTTTTTGGTGGTTTTTGTTAATGTTTTTTCTGAAAGTTTCGCCTCATTAAAATACAAATTTTCTTAACAATGTTTATGAATTTTTCTGGAATTTCAAAGCAGTTTTTAAAGAATTTGTTTCTTTAATTTTTCCGAAAAATTTCCAATTTTCCTTCTTTGTGCTTTAAATCGAGTGATGTGAATGCTCGCTCACTTTTTCACGCAAAAATTCAAAATACACTAAAATTTAATGTTCGCGTGAAAAAAGTGGGCGGGATTTCATGTTTTGATGTCGCAACTCGATTGAAAACACAATAAATAAAAAAATTATTTTTCTATTTTTTTTACACCGCGTCGACAAAATCCAGAAAAACCTTCGAAAAGTCCACTTTCGAAAAGTCCGAGAGCCAAAAAAAAATCACAGCAACCTTTTCAAAAATGTTCAAAAAATCCCAAATCCCAGAAAAAGTACAAAACCAGACAGAAAACCATTTCATCACTTGTCTAAACCCTTCTCTCTTTTTCTTTTTATTTCTTTCTGTTTTTCTCGCCGCCGATCGCTTATCTCTTTCGTGTCTATTTTACCGGTAAACCGGTTGAAATTGTAGGTCAGTGTGTTGAATTTCTGAGCGTGCGGGAAGTCAAAAATAAAAGAACAGGGAAAAAAGAGAAGGAAATAAAAAGTTGACTTGTACTTACCTTTTTTACTTATGAAAAATTCTCACATTTCTCATCGATTATGGCTGTTAGCCATTACCCTCACATTTGGCTCAAAATCGACCGCTAATAGCCTAAAATCCCCGACTTTTTTTCAGCGCAGCTTTCAGCGTAATGCGCCTTGGTTTTGGGTGTCTGGAACCGAGGGCCGCCAAGTTTTTTCACAGTTATGGTCTGTTAGTGGCAAAGTATCCAATTATCTTCTTGATTACACCAATTTTGGTGACCTGCTTCTTGTCTACCGGTGAGTTTTTTCCAGTTTTTCTCCAAAATTTTCAGCAATTTTTTCAGGACTTTTCGGCCTGGAGCCGCTCAGCGATGCCCTTTATTTGTATACGCCGACAGATGCGCCGAGCAAGGTGAGTTTTTATAAGCTCCGCCCACTTTTGCAAGTGCGGCGCGGGTTTTTGCAATTGCCGCACGGTAAAAAAAGATGTTTCGAAATTAAGGCCTGCCCACTTTTGCAATCAAAAGCCCACACAGCTGTTTTGTTTTCTAGAAATATCTAATAAAAAATTAACCGTGCCGCAGTTGCCAAAGTGGGCGGAGCTTAAATTGCCAACAATTTGAGGGAGAAACAAATATGCGCCCTTTGCACAGTGGCAAAAGTGGGCGGAGTCTAATTTTCAAAAAACTAAAAAGAGCGTAAACCGTGCGGCAGTTGCAAAAGTGGGTGGAGTCTAATAAAAAAAAAATTATTAAGCAAAAACTGTGCGGTAACTGCAAAAGTGGGCGGGGCCTAATTTGCCAATTTTTTAAGCCCACGAAAAAACAAGGCGGCGATTGCAAAAGAGGGCGGAGCTTAGTTTGCAAAATTTCTTCAAAGACCGTGCGGCAACTGAATCGGAAAAGTGGACGGAGCCTAATTTGCATTGTTGCATCAGAACAAAAACCATGCGGCCATTGCGAAAATGGGCGGAGTCTAGCCTGCAAAATAGCTAAAGAGCAAAAAGCCGTGCGGCACCTGCAAAAGTGGGCGGGGCATATGAAAGGTTGATTGATCTTTAGATATTTTCGAATTTCAGCTTTGCCCTTTTGTAATTAGGCCCGCCCACTTTTCTGCAATTGCCGCATGGTTTTCAATTTTTCGACCATTTTTAATTTAGCTCCGCCCACTTTTGCAATCGCCACATGGTTTTTTGTTAATCGGATATTTGGCAATTTAGGCTCCGCCCCATTTTGCAATTGCCGCACGATTTTTTTGCAATTGCCGCACGATTTTTATTTCGATAAAAAACGTCAAAATCAAGAATTCCTAATTTTCAGACAGAAAGGCGAATAATTCACGAGGCGTGGCCGCTGGTCGACGGCACCTACGTGGCCGGCAGAGCGGTGACACAGTCCAGAGAGGTTCAGGTGGGTCTTGGAGCGAAAATTAATCGATTTTTGGACCCAATTTCACATCAAAAACCGCGTACCTTTCAGATCGCCGTCGTCGCTCGAAACGATGGCAATATTCTGGAGAGGGTGTTCTCGGACGAGCTGAAACATATGGAACAGTTTGTGCGGAATAATATTACGGTATGTGGTCTGTTTGGCGCTCTATTGATAACGCGTCTGTTTGTCTAACCGTCTAAGCTCTCTTTTGGGCGCCGTTGGGTGGGGGGGGGGGGGGGGTGCGCGCCGTCGTATTGGAAAAGGTGCGGAGACGAGAGGAGAGGTTAGACAGTTAGACAAAGAGGCGCAGACTGCAAAAGGTTCACCGTGGAGCGCGAAACAAATATTTTTTCAGGTAGAATTCAACAATCGAACGTGGTCATTCGCGGATCTGTGCCTGGCTAGTCCGGACGGGCGGTGCGCGAATAATGATCATATTCAACTAGTGTCACGGCTGTTTCATCATGGAATCAATATCACTTATCCGACTGTCAGATTGGGAGATAAGTGCGTTTTTTTTTTTCATTTTGCGTGCGCTCTATCGATGACACGACGCTTTTTTTTTGTCTGCGTATCTTTGCCTTTCCCAATGTCTCGTTTTGTCTGACTGTCTGGTTCCTCTTTGTGGTTTCGGTGGAGCGCGATATAGATAAACTAATAGTGAGAGCCTCAAAAATTCAAAACCTAAATTCCAGAAGCGCCTACATTGCCTCCGCCCTCGGTGGTGTCAAGCTGGCAAAGGGTGACGCTGGAGAGAACATTATTGTCGGCGCATCCGCATGGCTTCTGATTTACCAGCTAAAGTTCTACCCGAACCAGATTTCCTACATCTCCGGATTATGGGAACGGGTAAGTCCCCCCCCCCCCTCCTATACTTGGTTTAAAGCTCTGCAAACTCGCCCCTTCGCACAGTGGAGACCGCGGCCGATGTTTCGCTCTGATTTCTCTAAACCTCACTCCGATTGGAGCGAGTTTGCAGCGTTTTATACCGAGTATATTTTTCGAAAAAATAACCACAACCATTTCAGGAATTCAAATCTCAAATGGACACGTACAAAACCCGCGCCAAGCACATCTCAATCACCTATTTTCACTCCCAGACACTGTCCGACGAGCTAAAACGAAACGCGGAACGGCTTGCGCCAAAGTTCATTGGCGCCTTTGTCATCCTGGTGGTGTTTTCGGTGCTCTGCTCGATTGTCACCATTAAAGGGTCTGGCTATATCGACTGGGTGGTTACAAAACCGGTTTTGTCGGTTGTGGGTGAGTGTGAGGCTAGATGCCAAATAGCTGCCTAATAGCTGCCAAAAAGCCGCCAAAAAGCTGCCAGGTAGCCGCCAAATAGCCGCCAAATAGCTGCCAAATAGCTGCCAAATAGCCGTCAAATAGCCCTCAAATAGCCGCCAGGTAGCTGCCATTTAGCCGCCAGGTAGCTGCTACTGACAAATAGCTGCCAAATAGACGCCAAATAGCCGCTAGGTAGCTGCTACTGCCAAATAGCTGCCGAATTGGTGCCAGATAGCTGCCAGATAGCCGCCAGATAGAAGCCAAATATCTGCCAAATAGCCGCCGAATAGCTGCCAAATTGCTGCCAAATAGCCGCCAATCAGCCGCCAAATAGCTGCCCAATAGCTGCCAGATAGCTGCCAAAAAGCCCCCAAATAGCCGCCAAATAGCCGCCAAATGGCTGCCAAATAGCTGCCAAATAGCCGTCAAATAGCCCTCAAATAGCCGCCAGGTAGCTGCCATTTAGCCGCCAGGTAGCTGCCAAATAGACGCCAAATAGCCGCTAGGTAGCTGCTACTGCCAAATAGCTGCCGAATTGCTGCCAGATAGCTGCCAGATAGCCGCCAGATAGAAGCCAGATAGCCGCCAGATAGCTGCCATATTGCCGCCAAATACCTGTCATTTAGCCTCCAGATAGCTGCCAGATAGCTGCCAGATAGCCATCAAATAGCTGCCAGATAGCCGCCAGATAGCCGCCAAATAGCTGCCAGATAGCTGCCAAATAGTCCTCAAATAGCTGCCGAATAGCTGCTAAATAGCTTCCAAATAGCTGCCAAATAGCCGCCAGATAGCCGCCAAATAGCCTCCAAATAGCCGCCGAATAGCCGCCAAATAGCTGCCAAATAGCTGCCAAATAGCTGCCAAATAGCTGCCAAAACGACTGGTGCTGACGAAGCTCCGATGTTCCGCGGTTTTCACTATTTTGCAGTATGTCAGGTGGCTGCCAACTATATGCCAGATAGCTGCCGGGTATCTGCCAAATATCTGCCAGGTAGCTGCCGAATAGCTGCCCAGTTTTGGGAAAGCCTTATCGCTGGCGGCTGTACATATTTTCTTGTACCGACACATCACGGGTTCCGACGTTTGCTATCGTTTGCATGAGAGGGGCGGGGCTAGCGAGAGTGCGGCGCGTGTTCTCAATGGAGCACGTTTTCGCCACTTGCCAGAAAAGTGTCATTTCAGGTGTCTCCAACGCCGGCCTGGGTATCGCGAGCGCCATGGGTCTTTTGACCTACCTTGGCATCCAGTACAACGACATCATCGCCGTCATGCCATTTCTGGTCGTCGCCGTCGGCACCGACAACATGTTCTTGATGGTGGCGAGTCTGAAGCGAACGGACCGAAATTTGAAGTACGATGAGCGGGTGGCCGAGTGTATGGCCGATGCGGCGGTGTCGATTTTGATTACGGCGATGACAGGTGCGTCTAAACGTAAAACAAGTTAAATAGTACCCATTAGAGCCTTACAGACGCCCTCTCGTTTGGCGTCGGCACCATCACCACCATCCCTGCCGTCCAAATCTTTTGCATCTACACCATGTGCGCCCTTCTGCTCACATTCGCCTACCAGCTCACCTTCTTCTGCGCCGTTCTCGTCTATTACACGCGCATCGAGGAGCAAGGACTGCACAGTATTTGGCTCCGCCCAGCCGTCATTCACTCGTCTACTTCACCGCTTAATGTCAAACTCTTCTGGCTTGGCTCCAGGCCCCCTACTTTGTCGGGTGGTAGCGCAGGCACCGTGACAAGCACATCAAGTGTGCAGAGCATGGTGTCATCCGCCAAACACCAACACCATTGCACCGCCACGTCGTTCTTCCGCAACTGGTACGCGCCTGTGCTTATGCAGCCGTGGATTCGAGCAATTGCCGGTGTGTGGTATTTGATCTACCTGGCGTTGTCGATTTACGGATGTGCACATTTGAAGGAGGGGTTGGAGCCGGCGAATCTGTTGGTGGATGATTCGTATGCGACACCACACTATCGGGTGCTGGAGAAACACTATTGGCACTATGGCGCCAGTTTGCAGATTGTGGTGAACAATGTGCCGGATTTGAGGGATCCGTTGGAGCGGTTGAATATGGATAGAATGGTGAGTGTTCAGGATTGAAAATGTGGGCGTAGTTAATTAATTTTATTATTTTTCTTTCAGTAAAACCTGTTTTTATTTTCAAATCCTGTGAGCCCAAAAATTGCAAAAAAATAATTATTTTTTGCAAAATTTTCCAATTCTTACAATAACATATTAGACCTTTAAAAAAAGTTTTCACAGTTGAGCTCGAGAAAGCGATTTTAGCACCATGATGGGTTACTGTAGGTACGCAGACATCGTATCTCACGACAAAGTGCACAACTTGGCTGAAAATTATCCGATCTGCCTCAAATCAGCTGTAATAGTGTTTTTAGAAACAACACGTCATTTTATGAGTAAATATGGAGTTTAAAAAAATTTTTTAATTTCTGAAAATTTCGAAAAAAAAATATTTTTTTTTCAAGATTTTCCAAATTTCCCAACTACTTTTTTCTATCCTAAAATGACGTATTAGTTTTAAAAGTATGACTATTGTTGAAATGACAACGCTCGGACCATTTTGAGCCGAGTTACAGTGGTTTTAGCGCCATGATGGGATACTGTAGGTCCGCAGACATCGTATCTCACGACAAAGTACACAACTTGGCTAAAAATGATCCGATCTGCCTCACATCAGCTGTAATAGTGTTTTTAGAAAAAAACACGTCATTTGAAGAGCGAATATGGAGTTTTGAAATTTTCAAAAATTTTCGAAAATTTTTCAAAAAAATATATTTTTTTGGTGCAAAATTTTCCAAATTTCCCAACTACTTTTTTATATCCTAAAATGACGTATTAGTTTTAAAAGTATGACTATTGTTGAAATGACAACGCTCGGACCATTTTGAGCCGAGTTACAGTGATTTTAGCGCCATGATGGGTTACTGTAGGTCCGCAGACATCGTATCTCACGACAAAGTTCACAACTTGGCTAAAAATGATCCGATCTGCCTCAAATCAGCTGTAATAATGTTTTTAGAAAATAACACGTCATTTTAGGAGCGAATATAGAGTTTTGAAATTTTCAAAAAGTTTCGAAAATTTTTCAAAAAAATTATTTTTTTTTCAAGATTTTCCAAATTTCCCAACTACTTATTTATATCCTAAAACGACTTATTAGCCCTAAAAGTACAAATTCTGTTAATTTTGAGTCAATAGGATCATTTTTAGCCAAGTTGTGCACTGTGTCGTAAGATCTGACGCCTGCGAACGTACAGTAAGACACCATGACATTTAAAGCGATGTAACTCCGCTTAAAATGGTCCGATCGGGATCAAATTAACTGAAATGGTAGTTTTAGACTTGATAGAACCTTTTAATGTAAGAGTAAATATGGAGTTTTTAATTTTTTTGAAAAATTTTGAACAATTTTCGAAAAAAATTTTTTTTTTCAATTTTTTAAACAGTATTTTGCTTCTTAAAATGACGTATTAGCTCTAAACGTACAACTGTTGTTAAAATTACAACGATCGGACCATTTTGAGCCGAGTTACAGGGATTTTAGGGTCATGATGGGTTACTGTAGGTACGCAGGCGTCAGAGCTTACGACAACGTGCACAACTTGGCTCAAAATGGCCAGATCAGCCTCAAGTTAACTGAAATTGTACTTTCAGAGCAAATATTTTGTTTTAAGAGTGTATATGGAGTTTTGAAAAATTTCGAAAATTTTTCAAAAAAAAATAATTTTTTTTTTTTCAAAAATTTTAAAATATTTTCAAAATTCAAAATTTTGTTTTAAAATAACCTATTAGACCTAAAATTGTAATTTCAGTTAAAACTGAACCGATCCAGCCATTTTGAGCCGAGTTACAGGGATTTTAGTGTCATAGTGTCTTACTGTAAGTACGCAGGCGTCAGATCTTACGACAAAGTGCACAACTCTGCTGAAAATAATCTGATAGACCTAAACTAAACTGAAATCGGTTTTTAAACTGTAAAAAAAGTTCCTTCAAGGCCTCGGAATTCGCCAACAGCAAGTGCTCGATCGGCGACGAGGGTGTGCAATTTTGGCTGCGAGAGATGCAGGTGGCTGAGCAAATTCATGAAGTACAGTATGCCAATGAGGTTGGTTTCTTTTGTTTTTTTTTGTTTTCTTTCCTATTTTAAACCCCGCCTCTTTGACACCTATTCCCCCTTTCTTCTTCCAGAAATTCTACGACCACGCGGCGCAGTACATCTACTCGGACATGTCGCAACCGTGGGTGGTGGACGTGGTGTGGGGCCGCAACAATCAGAGTGAGCACGTCATAAAAACGTTTCGTTATATGATTGGCATGAGGGACATTTCCACGACGACAAAGCAGACCGAGGCGACGAACACTTTTAGAGAGGTTGGTGGGTCTTGGTGTGAACATTTTTTCGAATAATTATTCCTAAAAACACGATTCCAGTTGATTTGAGGCCAATTAAACCATTTTGAGCCAAGTTGTGCACTTTGTCGTAAGATCTGGTGCCTGCGTACCTACAGTAAGACATCATGTCACTAAAACCGCTGTAACTTGGCTGAAAATGGTCCAATCTATGTCATTTCAACGAGAGTCGTACTTTTAGAACTAACACGTCATTTTAAGACAAATTTTGAGATTTAAAAACAATTCAAAATTTTCGAAAAAAAAAAATTTTTTTTGGGAAAATTTCAAAAATTTACAAACTCAATTTTTCACTCGTAAAACAATTTATCAACTCTAAAAGTACGATTCCAGTTGATTTGAGGCCAATCGGACCATTTTGAGCCAAGTTGTGCACTTTGTCGTAAGATCAGGTGTCTGCGTACCTACAGTAAGACAACATGTCACTAAAACCGCTGTAACTTGGCTCAAAGTGGTCCGATCAAGCTAGTTTTAACTGGAGACGTACTTTTAAAGCATAAACGTCTTTTTAAGACAACACTTGAGGTTAAAAATTTTTTTTTTAATTTCCAAAAAAAAAATTTTTTGGGAAAATTTTCAAAACTCTATTTTTTCTCTTGAAAGTAAAATATTGTTTCTAAAAGTACGATTCCAATTAATTTGAGACCGATCGGATTATTTTGAGCCAAGTTGTGCACTTTGTCGTAAGACCCGGCGTCTGCGTACCTACAGTAAGACAACATGTCACAAAAATCGCTCTAACTTGGTTCAAAGTGGTCCGATCAAGCTAGTTTCACCTAAAATTGTATTTTTACGACTAACGCGTCATTTTAGGACAACATTTGGGGTTTTAAAAAATTTAAATTTTCGAAAAAAAATTTTTTTTTTGGAAAAATTTTAAAAATTTACAAACTCAATGTTTCACTCGTAAAACAATTTATCAGTTCTAAAAATACGATTCCAGTTGATTTGAGGCCAATCTGACCATTTTGAGCCGAGTTGTGCACTTTGTCGTAAGTTCCGGTGTCTGCGTACCTACAGTAAGACACCATGTCTCTATAACACCTGTAACTCGGCTCAAAGTGGTCCGATCAAGCTAGTTTTATCTGGAATCGTATTTTTACGACTAACGCGCCATTTTTGGACAAAATTTGGGGTTTTAAAAATATTTGAAATTTTCGAAAAATTGTTTTTTTTTTTTGAAAATTTTGAAAAAAAATTTTTATGGATTTTTTTCAAACTCTACAGTTTTCAAAACTATCTAGCATGATTTTTTTTTCAGATTGCGTCTCGTTTTGAACGCTACAATGTGACCACGTACATGCCGCTGTGGCTCTTCACCGACCAGTACGCCCTGGTGGTTCCTAATACGGTAAGTACTATAGCTATGTTGCGAAATGAAATGTGAATAATGTTCTCTAAAAATTAGCAAAAAAATCTTCTGGTTTTCTAATTTTTAGTCAATTTTTCCAAAAAAAAAAAACGAAAAAAAAATTTTTTTTTTTAAATTGTTCAAAAGGAGTACACGAGGTGTGTGCGTGGAGATGGCCTAGAAGACCCGCGGCCCCACTTCCAGCTTTTTGAACATTGGAAATTTATGAAAAATCTCGTGTACTCCTTTTGGACAACTTCAAAATAAATTTTTGAAAAAAATCGATAAAAAATCAGATGCAAGACATTGTGGTAGCAGTCGCCTGTATGCTCGTCATTTCCGCTGTGCTCATCCCCCAGCCAGTCTGCTCATTCTGGGTGGCTGTCACCATTGGATCGATCGATTTAGGTGTCCTAGGATTTATGACACTTTGGGGTGTCAATTTGGTGTGTTTTTCAGCGAATTTAAACTTTTAATAAATTGTTAATTAGGATGCCATCTCCATGATCACAATCATCATGTCTGTGGGCTTCTCTGTCGACTATTCTGCGCATATCACGTACGCCTATGTGATTTCCAAGGAGACGACGACGACTGCCCGGGTGTGTGATGCGCTGGGCGATTTGGGATGGCCGGTGGCTCAAGGTTGGTGACAGTGTGGCTATTAGCCGCGTGCACACTTGTTTTGTCTAGGCGCGGATATGACGGCTAGTAGCCGCTGAGAAATTATTTTTCGATCGTAACCAATTTTTTCCCCACAGGCGCCATGTCCACCATCCTGGCCGTGTCAGTACTCTCCGACGTGCCGGCCTACATGATTGTCACGTTTTTCAAAACGGTTTTTCTCGCCATCTCGATCGGATTCCTGCACGGACTCGTCTTTTTACCGCTGATGCTTTCTGTGTTTGTTGGTGAGTTGAGTTTTTGGGGAAACGCGCTCTGTCGCATTCTCTGCGTCTCCACAATGGTGTTCTGTCAAATTTAGCTTAACGCGTACATAAAGAGACGCAGACGCCAACTTCTTTAAATTAAAATTTCAGGTTGCTGCTCGTCGAAAAAAGTGGAACCGCAGACGGACCCCAGAAAATCGGACTTTGTAGGCCGATATTAGCGTGATTTTTTTCTTTGTTCTGGTTTACTTTGAAAATTTTGTTGTATTTATACATTCTCCTCTCCCAACAATGTTTTTCCCATTCACCGATCTCAACCCCACCCGCCCAAACCGTGTGTCTTCAAATCGTAATAATAAGAATAATAATAAATTTTGATTCTTATTCTGAGTTTCCTTTTTTTTTTTTTTTGCAAAATCCGAGCAATTTTGACGAAAAACGCCGCCAAAAATTGGCGAGCTGGCACTCTCCTTCCTCCCACACTATTTTTACACACTTACCTGAGTGGAAGCGCAGACAGTGAAAGAGTGCGATGAAACAGTTGGCCACGAGCAGAGAGAGTTAGAGAAAAGAGAGTGAGTGGTGGAGCTTCCTTGCTGACTACGAGTCTACAATAATTATTTTCATTTAATTTTGTTTTCCTTGGTTTTTTTTGGTGTCTATTATTGATTCAAAAAAACCTATATTCTATGTATTCCAAACTTGGCACGTGCGTGTGTACTTCCCCCATACGCAAAAATGTGAAGAAGATGTTCCCGACCAGAGAAAATCTATAAATCAATAAGCCCCGCCCATTTTTGACTATGGAACTGTATATAAGATTGCTAATTGGTGTTGCTAATTAGCATAATTGCAAAAAACTATCGTGTGATAACTCTTCGAAGATGGCTTTCAACAAGAGAAGCGAGAAGGACGTGGAGGCGGCAATTCAATTTTGGCTCCGTGAGTTTTTATTTATTTTTTCTTTGTTATTTGGTCGCAATTCTAGTAAAACGAATAAAAGAAAAGTCCAAATAGGGAGAGCGAAATGAAGAGTTAGGAAGATGAAATTTTCGAACATTTTCTGGCTGTTCTTTCATTCTTTCCGGCTCAAAATTATTTTTCGATCTTTTTTGGGACTTGGCGTTTGACTTGTGCCTGTAGCTTTAGCCTTCCTGTTTTTTTTTTTGTCCAAATGAAATTCTTGATAAAAGCAATTAGTTTACAAACTTAGAGATTTTTTTTAACTAACAACAATTCTTCTAGGTCCGGAAAATTACCTGTTTGTGCCGTATCAGGTAGCGTTCCCCATCTTCAAAGCCGGCCGGATGCCATTCCGTCACATGTTGTCGACGATTCAAAAGTCGACAAATGTAGCGGAAGATTTTGAGCCGGTTTGCCAAAAAGTGCTCGAGCATGAGTACCCCTCCGCCGTGAGCCACAAAAATGAGCACCGATCGTGGTACGAGGTGCTCAACGAGTGCCAGTATGGCGACGAGTCTCCTGAAATGGAGGCGGCCAATCAGAAGCACCGAGCAAGAAAAGAGATGTGCAACAACGCGTTGGTTCTGATGGAGAAACTGTCGGGAGGCAGTTCTATAATCGAGAAGCGGATGGAGTTCAAGCGACAGATTATGGTGCGGAATTCGCAAAAGGGTGTAAAGTTAAGCGATCACCCGCGATGGAAGGTATTCAGTCAATACTCGGCAAAGCAGAAGGCAAGATGGTTGGAGCTCTTCGATAAGTCTGAGAATAGAGGTTCCACTATGGAAGATGCTGCGGTTACAGCTTTTACAACTCTGAGCAATGAGATTTTGGGAGAAATGGAGGCAAAGGAGAGGAACATAAAGAGGAAGAAAAACCGGGAGGAGCCGCTCACCAAGCGAGTTAAAATTCACTAAATTGTATTTTTCTTTTTCGTTTTGTTTTTGCCATGTTTTGCCACCCACTCATTTTGTGTCATTAGTTACTTAATTTACGTAATAAATACTTCTTGACTTCATTTTTTTCTTTAGTTTAAGAAATACAACGGAAAACAGTACCAACAATTTGGAACTGATGCGATCGAGCTGATTTTCAAATTGTTCGATCGATGCCATTACAACTAAAGCGGAACTCTTAAAGCTAACACATCATTTTAAGACAGATTTTGGTGGTAAAAAATGTTTTAAGTTTTGAAAAAGTTTTTTTTTTTTTGAAAATGTTGAAAAGTGCTGTATCAAAAGCTATTCTCAGTACGGAGCGCTGCAAACGCGCTCCCTTCGCACAGTGGTGGACGCGGCCACGTTGGCGACGAGAGAGTGCAGAAAATTGAGAGAGCCGTGACCGATGTTTTGCTCTGATTTCTCTAAACCTCACTTCAAATGCATGCGATATTTTTTGTTCGATTGGAGCGAGTTATCAGCGTTTTATACCGAGTATATTGTGTGTTTCAATCGAGTTGCTACATCAAAACGTGAAACTCCGCCCACTTTTCTTCACGCGAACATTAAATTTTAGTGCATTATTAATTTTTGCGTGAAAAAAGTGGGCGAGGTTTCACGTTTTGATGAAAAATAAAACTTATAGTTTCCCCAAAACTCCCAAAATAGGGTGGTGTCTTATAATTATGACGCGCACTGTAATTAAAATTCCGTTTGGGTCTGTAACTGAGTTTCTTAGTGTGTCTGCTTTCAAATGGCGGAAACAAACTGAGTACCCGAGAACAACACAAAAAATCGAACTCCGGTATGTTACTTACCGGCCAAGCGTTTGAAATGATTTCAAAAGCAATTTTAAAAAAAGATTAGGAAAAAAAAATTAGAAATCAAAAGAAATCAAAAGTAGCTTTTGATACAGCCAAGAGTGTTTTTTTTTAAACCTCGTTTCTCCCACACTATTTGTACACACTTACCTGAGTGGAAGCGCAGACAGCTAGACAGTGCGATGAAACAGTTGGCCACAGGCAGAGAGGGTTAGAGAAACGAGAGTGAGTGGTGGAGCTTCCTTGCTTTTATTTTGGTTTCCGAAAAGTTTTCCTTGATTTTTTTTTTGGTGTTTATTATTGATTCAAGAAAATCTATATTCTATGTATTCCAAACTTGGCACGTGCGCTTATAGTTTTCTCCCATGCGCAAAAATGTGAAGAAGATGTTCCCGGCTAGAGAAAAATCTATAAATCAATAAGCTCCGCCCATTTTTGACCATGTAACGGTATATAAGGACTGCTAATTGGTGTTACTAATTAGCATAATTGCAAAAAATATCGGTGTGAAATTTATTCAAAAATGGCTTTCAACAAGACAAGCGAGAAGGACGTGGAGGCGGCGATTCAATTTTGGCTCCGTGAGTTTTAATTTTTGTTTTTTGTTTGGTTGAAAGCCTTCTGCGGAGTTCAGCACTAACGCAAGATTTTTTCAAGTAAGACTACAATAGGAAAATAAATGTTCGACGGTTTTCCAACTTTTCATTCATTATTTTCGGCTCAAAATCATTTATCGTTATTTTTTCGAGTTTAGTGTCTTAACTCTGCAAATTCGAGTCGACTACAGACGAAGTTTTCACCTTTTTTGTCCTAATGAAAGCTTTGATACAAGTAATTAAGCATCACACTCACTAGTCAGACATCCCTAGGCTTTTTTAATAACAAGAATTGTTTCAGGCCCTGAAAATTACCTCTCCGTGCCATACCAAATGGCGTTTCCGATCTACCAAGCTGGTCGGATGCCATTCCGGCACATGCTTTCCACGATTCAAAAATCGACAAACGTGGACGAAAACTTTGAGCAGGTATGCCAACAAGTGCTCGAGCGCGAGTACCCCTCCGCCGTAAGCTTGAAAAACGATCACCGATCCTGGTACGAGCTACTCAACGAGTGTCAGTACGGTGATGAGTCCCCAGAGATGGAGGCGGCAAACCAAGTGCACCGAGACAGGAAGGCACAGTGTGAAAGCACGCTGGTTCTGATGGATAAGGTATCGGGAGGCGATTTGCGAGTCGAGAAGCGACTATCGTTCAAACGAGAAATGGTTGTGCGAAATTTGAGGAAAGGTGTGAAATTGGATGAACACTCGCGTTGGAAGGTCTTTCGTCAGTACTCGATGAAGCAAAAGGCGAGATGGTTAGAGCTGTTCGACAAGTCTGAGAATGGAGGTTCAACTATGGAGGATGCAGCTGTAAAGGCTTTTACAATCCTGAGCAATGAAATTTTGGTAGAAATGGAGGCGAAGGAGAGGATCATGAAGAGAAAGAAGATTCGGGAGGAGCCGATTGCCAAACGCGTTAAAGTTCAGTAAATTTCAATTGTATTTTTTGTTTCGCCATGCTTTGCCTCGTTTTTTTGTCATTAATCACAAAATTTATATAATAAATAGATATTGATTTCAACCTTTTCATATTTCAAGCAATACCAACGAAAAACAGTGCCAACAAGTTCATTTTCAGAAAATTGAAAATATAAATAATAAAGTACAGAAAAATGCAATTTCACTCACAAGATATGATCAAAAATGTTACAGATTAGATTATTAGGGTTCTAAATGGTACAGGAATTATGCAAGTAGAGGGTGAATATAGACAGATAGGAAGATGAGAAAAAAGGAAAAGCACACATGAAAAATACCCAGACAGTGAGAAAATAGGGAAAAACATGTATATGTACATAAAACTATTCGAAACAAAATTTTGACCTACTCCTCCTCACTATCACTTCCGTCGCTGATAAAGCCGACCGTCTCCTCGGTTCTCAGAGGTTTGAAGCCCTGAAAACACTTATTTAAGCAGCTTTTCCCGCCAAAATAGGCTCACCTTTTTATCAAAAACACCCACACCATTCTCCAAATTCTTGCACCGCCTCTTCACGCAATACGCGCCCAACACCAGGATGGCTATGGCGAGGAGCACAAAAAATGAGCTGTAATTTCCATCGGCGTGCGGTAGGGATGGCCAGCTGATGGTTGATTGGGCAGCTTGTCCGGCAGATTCTTCGCGTTGAATCTGGAAATGGAAAAAGTAAAACAAAAAATCACGGATTTCAAAAAAAAATTTGTTTAATTTTTTGTTCAATTTTATTGTGTTTTCAATCGAATTGCGACATGAGAACTCGAAACTCCGCCCACTTATTTGGGCGCGATCACGCGAACACAGTGATAATTGAAGAGACGCAGACAGAACGGTGAATGCAGACTTGCGTTTACATGTCGCAAGTCGATTGAAAACGCAATAATTGTCCTTATTTTTTATTCAAAAATCCTTTTTTTTTCTTCCAAATCGGCCAAATCTGGCACAGTTGAATCAATGCCACCGTAAATAGTACCCGTTTCGCTGCGGGACCTGTTGTATGCGCCTTTAAATTATTGTACAATTTCCGTTTATTTTCTTGCATTTTTTTTTCGTTTTCTCTATTTTCTCATGGAATTTTCCTGATTTCCTCTTTTTTTTTCGATTTTTGTCGGTTTTTCGCAATTATCCCTGGATTTTTATCGATTTTTCCCCGATTTTGATTAATTTTTAAACATTTTCCATATCCATGAGAAATCAATATTTCGTATTTTTTGCTCATTTTTCATTTAATTACTTTTTTCTAGCGATAATTAGTAAAAATTGCGGAAAAAAACTGTCGAAAATCTGCCAAAAATTCGAAAAAGCCGACAAAATTGAATATTTTTTAAATCATGTTTTTATTCAATTTTTATCGATTTATTCGCATTTTTCCGTGGAGTTTTATTGATTCAATTGAATTTGTGATTTCATCGATTTTTCGCGGATTTTCTATCAAATTTCGTCCGGATTTTGTAGAGGTACGCTAGAAGCAAAGTAATTACACAAAATGTCACTGTTAAACCATGGATTCGATGTATTAATTTCAGATCTCAAACTTCCAGACGTTCTCCTAAATTTCAAGATAATTCTCAACCGGATAGTAAACGGACCTTCCTTGGAAGATCATAAATTCCCGGATTGGATGTAAAATTGTAAACCACGTTTTCACGATTTTCAACAACACAAAAAATGCTCACCCTAAACTGCCAAAGCCTGGCTTTTCCCTCCTGAATATCGCCGACAAACACCGCCTCTCCATTTGGCGAAACTCGCAAACAGTGCGGCTGTCCGAATTGCGGAGCCATTTGTTCACGTTTGCCACGTGTCGTCGGTCCGAACGCGTATTCGATGAGGCCAGTGCCAGAGCGGCCGACAAACACGGCGATTCCGTCCTGTTCGTGGCCCATTATCTGTAAAACACAATTCTAGTGTCATGTTTCAGAAAACAACAACCTACCGGCCTTCCAGGCACCATGAACACGTAGTCTTCGTGGACGGCCGCCGAGTAGATGTTGGTGAACATTCTGAAAATTCAAAATTTTAGTAAATGAAGCTTGACAGTGTACAAACGTCGATTTGAAATCCTCAATGACGTGTCCCTGAGTGGTCATGTGTTGAACACGACCGTTCTCGCGATCCGTTACCAAAAGACGGCCAGCCGAGTCGGCGACAATGTCGTGGGGGATGTTGAACTGACCGAGCTCGTCACCAGGCAGACCGAATTGTTGCTGAAAATAGATATTTTCTTGAAAGTGGCGTAGTTTTCAAGACCTACCACTCGTTTTCCATTCAAATCCAACACCACCACTCGACTATTGCAATAGCCATCGGTCACGTACAACTGATCGCCGACTCGCGTGATTCCTGTAGGCTTACAATAATGATGCTCATCCGATCCGGGCAACAACGCCTCTCCACTCGTCCACACGTTCTTCAACTCGCCACCGTCCAGCCTCCACTTGGCCACAGTATGCGACCCGACATCAGTCGTATAAATAAAACCGTCCTTGTCCACGTAGATACCATGTGGCAGGTAGAACTTGCCACCTCCCAACTTTTGCTCAACCTTCGTCTGATTTCCATGATAGGAAATCACCAAGATGACCGGCTCTTTGATAGGTGATTTGTCGAGCAAAATGTTGTAGTTGTCAAACGTGTTCTGATCCCAGACTCGATGGGCTCGGTGGAAGACCAAGAGGTGGTTGTTGTTGTCAAAAGCCAGTCCGGCGACTTGACCAAGTTTCACATCGCCAAGATTCTCATGAATGGCTTCTGTGACAATACCGAAAGGAGTCTTGGATTGATGAGCATGATGCTCCAGCTCTGGACGAGTGGGAAGAAGGTCAAAACCGTCCTTCGGATAGTCTCTCATCAACTGCGGCGAGTCTTGCGCACAAATCGCACCCTGAGGATACGGATTCTGCATGTTGGCATCATAATGATACATCATGTAAAAGTTGCACATCTCATCCACACCCATCGCGCCCATTCGAACCGTTCGATTCTTGTCCATGCTGTCGAAGCGGCAAGACGCCGACATTTGGTCGCCGTTGGCGATTGTCAGTTTGTTGGGGATGGCTTCGAAGAGTTGCGGCCATTGGGGGTTTCGTTTTCCAATTTTGTTCCAGCGACCATCGTGCTTGAAGAAGGCCGAGACGAGGCGGCCCATCGCGTGCGTGTGGGTGCGGAACGCGAATGGGTGGATTGGAGTTTGCGATTCGTACATACATGTGATGTTGTTCTGTAATAAGGAGAATCGGGTTTTATTGGCCAAAAGGATGTCGGCAAATTGGCAAATTTTCATTGCCTACCTTTACTTTTGCTCATTTATGTATACTCGGCGAATGCATCATCAGCCTCGCTCTACGGCACTTTTCAATTTTCAACAGTGTAGTGCGCCTTTTTTGAAGCGAAAAATCAAAGTTTACTTGCAATTCGTCGTGGATACGTCATTTTCCGTTAAAAAGAAGTATATAAACTAGAATTCGAGTTAATCTTGCAAGTGCAACACTCTTTTACAGGAATTTTGCGGTAGAGCGAGGTTGATGATGCATTCGCCGACTATACCTACCTTGTCTCTTACCTAACTGTGCAAAGATTATTGAACAGATAGGACCATGGTAGGCGATGGTTAAGGTGCTCTCTATTGATTACAAAACACCTTTTGTTATAATCGGTATAAAGCTCCGCAAATTCGGCTCTCGGACGTTTCGAAAGTGGATGTTTCGAGCTTTTTTCTGCATTTTGTCGTCGCGGTGTTTGAGGAATTTTCCTTAAAAACCTTTTTAAAATGATTGTGTGAAACACCGCGACGACAAAATGCAGAAAAAAGCTCGAAAAATCCACTTTCGAAACGTCAGACTTTCGAAATGACCGGTAGCCGCAAATTCATTCCAATCGCACAGTGAATTTTACACGCATTTGGAGTGGGCGAGATTTAGAGAAATCAGAGCGAAATATCAGGTACGCTCTCTCAATTTTTTGCACTCTCTCGTCGCCAAGGTGACCGCGTCGTCCAATTTGCGAAAAGGCTAATTTGCAGCGCTCCGCACTGCGCATAAAGTAACAGAGTTATCTTACCTGAAAAGCTGGCAACTGTGGTGGAATCGGCGTACCACTAACAAACAGCATCACAGCCGCCAAATGTGCCGGCTTGCGTTGCGAAATGTGCAGCGTGACTCCCGAGAAATCGTGAACTTCTCCGGCAAACGGTTGTGCGTAGTGCACTTGCAGCACAAAGTATTTGATGCCGTCGCTCTCGTGGCCAACCGAGAACGCCACGTCTTTAGGTAGAACTAGGTTCGGAGCGTTTCTGGCCCACGCGTACAGGATGTAGCTGCCGCCTCCCCATCCACACGTCTCCATTCCGCGCCAGAAGCCTTGTTCACTGGCTGGCACGGTGCATCCGTAGACGAGCATGTGATGGACGCGATCCGCGTGTGCCATTGGTTCGAAACCGACTGAAATTGGGGAAGGGATATGAAAATTTTGTGTTGTTTCTTTTTTGTTCGCTTGCTTCGATACTAAATAACTCGTGAATCGGCTCTGGGACGTTTCGCATCTGTATTATTCATTCCAGAACGTGCACTGTTTCCTGATCGGTGTCTCGCCACTTGGAAAATTGAGAGAAGCTAGACGAGACGCGCGTTGGGCTGTGGGCGAACGGTCGAACCTTCAGGGATAAGTACTAATTTGTTATATTTATAGGCACAGTATTACGTGATACCTCGTCTCTCGCTGACTCTCTGGGATTCGCCTCGCACCACGAACACTGTTTAAGCTTTGCATTGAAATCTAGAGGTATGAATAACGGATTCAAGAGGAAGAACTGTCCCACTGCTCAGCGAGTTGCTTAGATCTGTACATCCGCCCAGACAAGAAGCGAGCAGGCTCAAGTACGTCAAGAAGCCTTTGAATATTGTCTCTACCTATTTATGAAGTGAGTTATTTAATTTGTATTATCCATCCCTGAAAGCTCTACCGTTCGGTCCTGGGAACCGCCGTTTCGTCTCGTCTCGCCTCGTCTCGCGTCTCTTAATTTTCCACGTGTTTCGACATGCACCTTTAATCTCTCGTGGCGAGACGCTGGTCAGGCCGCAGTGCACGTTCCGTGGGACCTTACAAGATGGCTACTAACAATGCCGCCAGTTTCGAGCAACTGGAAGTTAAAGATCCTAGTGCTTCACTGTTAAAAAACTAAAACTGCGAAACCTCCCAGAGCCTTTGGCTATGGATCCCATCCCTTTCTCTCTCTGACACCCGTACGACTTACCAATATATCCGGGTGTCGCCTCGACGGACACTGCCACATAATCGTCAGTCTGCAAAGAAAAGTAGTGAGAAAAAAAATGGTTGTATTATTAGTTTGATACGATGTACATGACGGCTAGTCTAGCGCCAAGGATCTTGTAATTATTGTCGTCTGAATCGGATAGGGCCGACCTTTATTAGTTTTTACATTGGTTCTCAGTACTTATCGAGTGAAAATCAATATTTAATTTGAAACCATGGGCAGCAAAACAGCTGAGTTTAGGGCTTGTAAGAACTTTAAAAACTAAAAACACTCCATAACCAGTACGGAACTCTATTTCGCGCCCCACCGACAGCACAAGACTTGTTGAAGAGAGTTTAGAGAGTTAGACAAAGAAACGCAGACAACAAAAGTTGCTGCGACCCCGCTGGAGCGCGAAATAAATAAAAACCATCAAAATTCTCGAAAAAACTCACTTTTTGCGGCGAATAGCCAATCATTTGCACGGTAAACTTTTGAATGTGATCATCGCTCGTCACCAATGACGAGGATGACGTGCGAATGTTTGCCGACGTGGCAAATCGGCAGAAGAGGCTCACGAATAGGAGGAAAAGTTGAGGAAGACGGTCATTCATACCTGAAATTTCGGAAATTCCTATAAATTTTGCGTCACGTCAAGAGGCAAATCATCCGCTTATTTTTATCAGTTTTCAACGAAAAAATTGAAAATTCGAGAACATTTTTGGCGGTGACAGTATGATTATGATTATGATGGAAAACGAAATTAGGAAGATCCTGATTTTTGCACGGTGAGGGTGAGAGGCGCAGAGAAACATTCTCCGGAAAACGGTTTCTTTGACATTTTCCAGTTTCATGGATTCGGCATCTGTATTGCGGCTCTGTACATAATTTCGCAAAACTCTTACTGGTAACGGCAAGAAAACTGAGACAATAATATGAAAAATACCGTATTTACTAGACATGCCCTTCTATTGTTTACTTTTTATTTCAACAGCCGGGTAATTAGAGGTTGACGCCTGGTTGATTAGGAAGTGCTTTGCCGAGTTTGATACGTCAGCCTCTAATTACCCCGCAGTTGAGATGAAAAGTGAACAATAGAAGGGCATGGTTCGTAATTAGAGTAAATACCGTAAACAATCATAGAAATTAAAAGTGCTGAATTTTTAGGCTATAAACTCAAGAATGCGATGATGATAATATCAGCCGGAAAAGTGAGAAAAATCAACAATGATACGGATAATAATGACATGACGGCGAGAAGAAATTGATAAAATAAAAAGTAGACCAGGGAAGGCGAAAAATGACCGACAATCGTATTGTTGATAAGCCAAAAACTAAAAACAAATTTTTGCAACTTTTAACAGTTTGGTGTGCCCTTCTAATAGAGTAAATGCGATTTCCATTTCTGGCTGAAAATGACGTTTTAAAGGACACATTTGGCGATAAGTGCGCGGGCAAAGTTTCAATATTTTAGGAAAATAAATAAAAGTACGCTATTGTCCATTCGCGAAGAAAGCAAGTGCGCTCCACGAAACTTAGTACTTCGTGGATTTCATTTTCGTCGCCAAATTATTTCATTTCAACGTGAAATGAAATAATTTGGAAACCAAAATGAAATCCACGAAGTACTAAGTTTCATGGAGCGCACTTGCTTTCTTCGCGAATGGACAATACCAATGCTAATTGGCGTCATAGCGTCATAAGGTATTACGCTAATCGTACGCATCCAAGCCAATTCTAATTAGCGTTGCATTATGCAAGTCTAGTGCTAATCAATGCAAATCTCAAGCTGATGTTACGCTAATTAGTTAGAGTGTGTTAGACGCTTAATATCATTTTACCTTATCTATAAAACCGCCAAAAACTATCAAAACCAAAAGATGAGTGTACTACAACAAGAATCAATGCAAGAGAACATGTGTATGTACAATATGTATTCCTTGGACAATTGCTAGGATTCGCCGAAAGCGAGGCAAAAAAAGATCATAGACATCGCATCGCGGACATAGCCTATTATTATTGTCTTCTTTTTATTCTGGAAGGGCGTTGGATTTTATAAAACTGGCAGTATTTAGAATGCTCTATTTGTTTTATTTCCCGCGTGTTTTTTTGCACATTTTGTCGTTTTTATTCCGAAAAAATTGGTCAAAATGAGGATAAAAACATTTTTTCCAAGATTCCTTACAAAAAAGCGAGCGAAAACTCATGCGAAGTGAACTATCCGCTCTACCAAAGAGAGGTCAGACAGTTAGACAAAACGAGATATTAGGAAGCGTGAAGATACGCAGACAGACAGGGGGGGGGAGGGGCGCCACACGTTATCGGTGGAGCGCGTTACAGATTTCTAGCACCTCAATAATAGCACAGCCCGTCTAATTTTAAGATTGATAAAGGGCAACAATTTGGGATCTCTCCAAAATTGGAAAAAATGTGAAAAATAAGAAAAACCTTATTTTTTTGCTTTTAATAAAAATGGCCATGCTCACTCGTGAGCAGCATCAAGCATCCGGCTAAAGGTCTCAAAAAACAGCCCCTCCCTTCCTCTGAATCTCAACTTTCACACGTATTCCGTCACATTCGCACATAGAAAAAACGCAAGCATCTTTATAAGCTTTCTAGCCGGATGGTCAGAGAAAAAGAGGGTTGGACAGGTTTTGAAGAGAAGGTGTCAAAACATGGGAAATGTTAGGAAAAATTGGTTTGTTGACTGGTGAAATTGAAAAAAAAAATTTTTTTAAGTTGGACTTTTTTTTGGATTGATATGGGTATAAAATGGGGCTAAAATGGGTCTAGAATTCTAAAATCAACCAGAAAATTCCAAAAATAATGTCAAAAATGCTCCGGAATGAAAAAATTAGAATAAAAAAAATTTGGAAATTTTTTTGAAATTTTCTGTTTTAGAAGAAAAAAAAAAAGTGAAAAATGGTTAAAAGTGGGTCTAAAATGTTCCGAAATTAGCAAAAATAATTTTAAATTTAGAGAAAATGCTGAAAATATAGAACAAATGTTAAGAAAAGCTCGGGAAATTTTTTAAAAATTAAAAAAAAATTTTTTTTAAGATTTTAAAAAAATTTTCTGGTCAATTTTTGACAGTATTTCCCGCATTTTCAGACTATTTTTTTTTTGAAATTTTTTTCAGAAATTCTCATTAAAAAACCCAAAAATGATGATAAAATATGAAATCTTGATTTTCTGAGCACTTAAAAATTGAAAAAAAATTTTTATTTTCTAATCAAAAATATTTTTCCTTGGTTAAAACTAGAGCTTAAACGAGTCTAATTGGCTGAAATTAACTTGAAATTTTGAAGAAATAATGTCAAAATGCTCTAGAAATAAATAAATAAATAGTGGAATTTTTTTGAAATTTTTCTGTTTCAGAGGAAAAAAAAAGTGAAAAAAAAGTTGAAAAATGCTTTGAAATTTGCAAAAATAGTTTTAAAACTTTGAGAAAATGCTGAAAAGAGTCTGAAAACTATAGAAACAATAAATGTAAAGCTCGGAGAATTTTTTTAAAAAATTGAAAAAAAAAAACATTTTTATTCCAAATTTTTTTTAATTTGCAGGATCATTTCGTGGAAAAAAATAGTTCAAACGCAGCTAAAAATGGCTTTAAAATGCTTAAATTAACATGCAAAAATAAAAAATATTGCCGAAAAATGTTCTGGAAATAAAAAAAACTATGAAAAAAAATTTTTTTTTTCATAAATTTTTGAAATTTTTTAATTATTTTCTCGACCATATTTGACATTATTTCCCCTATTTTCTGGTCATTTTCCACATTTTTTCGACAAAATAAAAGCCGAATAGAAGCGAAAAAGGAGCGTAAACAAATATATTGACGTCATCTCTTAATGAAACTAATGAGGACCTCAAAGGAATATTTGTTTCTGGCATAAAACGGCATAAAAAACGTTTTAATTAACAACCTAAATAGGTCTAGAAATGGGGAGCAGGAAAAAAGAAACAAAAATTAAGCAAAAAGGCATCCGGCCGGACCAAACAAGGATCTTTCCGTCACCCTAAAGAGACGCAGAGACGAAGAGAAAGAAATGCGCATTTCATTCTTTTCGGCATCTGCGTCTCGCAATGACGTGTTCCCTTTTTGCGCTATTCGGTTTCGGTCAGGCCGAAATGAGCGAGTGGGTGAGTGAAAGAAGGAAAGAATGAAAGAAAACAGAAGGAGGTGGAGACGGAAGGATCGAGTCTATTCGGGGAACGTAAATAAATATAATACGTGCATGCATGTATGCGTGAGGATTCGTTTGCAACACAAAATTGCTGATGACAGGAAGGGGGCTGTTTGGCAAACAACGTCATCTGTCTGTGGCCACTTCTTTTTTTTTGCATTATGGAATTTTTGGCGACACTAACACTTTTAGACTATACGGTACTACAAACCATGCCCGGGAACTTGCAAATAACACTAGTAAAACAATGTTTTCAAGCCCCAAGAAAGTTAAAGAGGATCATTGACTGTAGCCAAATAGAACTGCCTGAAACGGAGCTGAACGGGAAAAAAAAACGAAATCAATCTCAATAATGCGCCATGTACAACGGAATACTGGGTCTGTACAGCTCAATTTCAGACAGTTCTATTTAGCAGTTTAATCCTAGAAAACGTGGCGTCGCTTCAGCTGAGAAATTTGGACCCGACTGGAGACAACCAGCAAAATTCCTGATTTCGTTAACCTTTAAAACTCAGGACTGGAATTTTACTGTTTCCAACAATTTCTTGAATTTTTTTCTTATAAATTTTCCAAAAACCCTTCAGTTACTTCAGAAGTATGTAGAACTTTGAGTATATTCAAAGGGTTCTCAAAAAATTCTAAACCTACAAGAATGTCTTGTATTATGTTATTCACTGAAACTAAACAAAAACATTGCAATTTTCGGATTTGAGGAGCTAATTTACAATTAAGTCCTTTATTTTTCGGTTGTTGACCATTTTATTTGCGTTTCTGGTTCTCTGAACAGTGAAACTCCAATTTTACATAATTTGAAACCGTAAGTTATCCACAGTAACCATGAAAGCATTTACGGTGAACACTCCAAAAACTTAGTTTACCGTACGGTAAACGTTCAGGAATACGGTCTCTGAACTGGTACGAATCCAAATTGGTACAAAGATCTGGCAAAATAGCCCACGTGAGGGTATGGTATCAGCTTTTCATCCTTTTTGATTTCGAGCAAGATTTTATGAACGACGATTTAGGTACATGTATGTCGTTCTTAGAATGCAAATCAAATGTTCAAAGCTCGCTAACATTGGAATCTTTCGAATTTCATTGTTAAGCGGTTCCGACTTATCGCAACACAAAAGTATCGAAAAAAAAACGCAGGAAATGAGAAATGTGCATTTTCTAGTTTGACGCATTTCATTTCACCGTCGTGCAAACATGTGACATCGCTGATGAAAAATTACCAAAGAAAGAGGAAATCATTAAAAAAAAAGAAAAGAAAAGAAAATGTACTACAGTACTCCAAATAAACATAGGTTCACCCACTGTTTTGCAGAAATCCTGGTTATTTCTCAAAGTGATGTATTGTCGGCCCGCGAAAATGGTCAAACGCGCTCCGCTGAACTCAACGCTTTGCGATTTTCATTTTGTTTTCCAAATTATTTCATTTCACGTGTAAATTCAACGTGAAATGAAATAATTTGGAAACGAAAATTAAAATAGCATAGCGTTGAGTTCAGCAGAGCGCGTTTGACAATTTTCGCGGGCCGACAATAAAGCCTTTTGTGTCACAAAAAGGATACAGTAAGACACGATTTTGGGTCTTGAAGCGGAATAAATTTTATTATGAGCAAGCGAGATATTTGGATTTATTATTGTTTTAAAAAAGTTGTCACCTGGTGAGAGGCGCGAATTCGAAAAAATAGGCTCGGCCTCCTCGCCGAAATATTTCTGCAACTCTGCGCGCGCCAATTTGTAATCACGGTGCGCGCGATTTTATGAGTTGAATTTCCGTTAGTTTATTAACAAAGATTGATCGAAGACAATTAAAAACTCACTTTAAATCAACAGTTGCCGAATTCGCTTCATAATAACAATTTTTATAAAGGTTTCCGGGAGAAATTGAACGGCACAGAACAACAATTCGACGCGGAAAATCGCGCGCACCGCGATTGCAAATTGGCGCGCCCAGAATTGCAGAAATATTTCGGCGAGGAGGAGGAGCCTATTTTTTGAATTCGCGCCTCTCGCCAGGTGACAATTTTTTCAAAACAATAATATTTGATTTTTTGCTCATTTTTATTCCAAAAAAAAAGATAGGTTCACTCTACTTTTTCTTGTTTTTTTTTCGGTTTTCATTTTTATTTTTGGTAATAAACAGCTATTTTTAATTTTTTGATTGTTTTGCAGCCATGGCCAGAGGAAAACCGTTGACAGATTACTAGCAAGGGCTCATCGATGCAAATTGCTCTTTTTATCGGCAGATCTATCAATGTTGTCAACAATTACATAAAGGATCCGCTTCATTATGGCACAGAAAAGCTTTCTGGACGGCCATCTCTCTTGTCAGACAGAGATAAGTGGAATATCGTCCGCAAAGCGTCGAACGCCGTCACATCCTGTGCCAAAATTAAGAGTAATTTAGACTTGAACGTTTCCTCTGAAGCAGTGAGACTTGTCCTGAAGAAGAGCAAGTTCATTAAACACAGGCAGATAAAAAAGGCACCGTTCCTCACATCAGTACATAAACAAAAATTTTCATTTCCCTAGCCATGGCTCTGAACGGTACACCACCAGTCGTCCGCGTACGCAGAAAACCGTGATCCGCAGTACCTTCGGTACCTGAAGAACGGATCGACTTTGTAATCTTTGTAATCTTGTTGTTCGCCAGAAAGAACGCACGAACCTACTGGAGAAAGGTGAGGATTACTGTCATTGCCGTAAACAAGGTTTACAATCCCAGGTCACCTTTTCTGATGAAAAGAATTTCAATTGTGACGGCCCGGATGGATACCGATCGTATTGGCATGATTTGCGAAAACAGCCACTCCGTTTTTCCCGCAGGAACTTGAAAGGCGGAGTCTGCATGGTTTGGGTGGTGATTAGCTCAGTGGGACGAGTCAAACTCTGCTTCGTTTCAAAGCGAATGGACGGAGCCGAGTACAGGATTTGTTTGAGACGGAATCTTACTCGCTTTTGGCATCGAAACCGACACCATAACTTCATTTTCATGCAGGACGGAGCTCCTTGTCACCGAGCTCGTCGCACAATCATACGGTTGGAGGACAGAAGGATCCCCTTCCTGGACTGGCCGGCCTGTTCTCGGAATATGAACTTTATCGAAAATGTTTGGGGATACATTGTGCACAAAATTTATGAGGGTAACAAAAGTTACGACAATGTTGCGCAGCTGAAGAAGGCGATTGTCGCGACGTGGCTGACTGTGGACCAGTGATGCACGGAAATGAAATTTGAAAAATGCGGAAAGCGGAAACGGAAACGGAAAGAAGAAAAAATTTCCGCGGAAAACGGAAACGGAAACGGAAAATTTTTCGGTTTTCCGCGGAAGACGGAAACGGAAACGGAAATGGAGGTTTAAAAAAATTTTGCAATACAAGTCTCCATATTATTTTGAAATTGTTTAAAAGTATTGTTTGAAAACAGTTGCCATTAAAAACATACTTCCCTCTGAAAAATACTATTGAGCAAAAAACTTGTACGGTGATTTACCTGTTTAGCCCCACCCCTGGCTGATATCAGCCTCCCCGTCAGTTGACTTTGCACCGATTTACTCGGTGGTGGATTATACTCTCTGGGGGTCTATTCTGATATACGAAAATACAAGTATAGCCTCCCATCAATACTTTTGGGGTGGCGGTCATTCCGTATGAAAATAGTTCCCCATCATATCAATTTTTATATTGTCCTTTAATGTTATTTCATGTGGGAGTCTTATTATAATTATCCCAATTGTACTTTCAAGTGAAAAAATCAGGAATTTATTCCAAAAAAACAGCAAATTTTTTTCATTTTTTAATATTGAAAAACATTTCCGTGATTTGCGGAAAAATGCCAAAAATTACGGAAGCGGAAACGGAAACGGAAGAGGCTAAAAAAGCGGAAACGAAAGCGGAAACGGAATTTCCGTGCACCACTGCTGTGGACTAGAAACTTATTGACAACCTCTACCTATCCCTCGATTCTCGTATTTTTCAACTGATTACCAATCAAGGAGGTCATACAAGTTATTAAATAACATTTTACACCTCGTTTCTTTTTGTTAAATAAAGTTGTTTTTTGTTGATTTTTATCGGGTGAACCTATTTTTTTTTTTGGATTTTTTTAAACGTGTTTTTTGAATAAATGCGGAAATTTTTTTTCAAACGTTTTTCTTTTTTAATATCACTTATGTGTCTCTAACACTAACAGTTTTTAAAAACTTATAGAGAAAGAGATATATCAAAAAATGAGAGTGAACCTATGTTTATTTGGAGTACTGTAGATATTGAACTAAAATGACACCAAAATTATTAAAAAAAAAAAGAAAAGAAAGAAACGGAATAAAATCAAATATTTAGTAAACTGCAAAAAAAAACTACCACCCGAAACGAAGTATGGCAATAAAAACGGTGATAAAAACTGAAATATGTATGCTTTTTCCGCGAAAATTAAAAAAAATATTGTTGGCCCGCCAAAATGGTCAAACGCGCTCCGCTGAACTCAGTACTACGTGGATTTCATTTTGGTCTCCAAATTATTTAATTTCACGTATAAATTCAACATTAAATGAAATAATTTGGAAACCAAAATGAAATCCACGTAGTACTAAGTTCAGCGGAGCGCGTTTGATCATTTTGGCGGGTCGACAATATGCATTTGTTGATTTTTCGAAGTCTTTTTAGCACACAAATCTTTTTTCTGTTTCTCAGCCTTTTTTTTTTACATTCTTTTAATTTATATTTTCGGTACAATATTCTTGCCGGCTACAATATGCGACATAACGAGACGAAACACCCGCACAAATTTTTGTTCAGTTGAAAACCCTGATGAAGCGGAGCTTGGTCACTGTTTACTGTAGGCGGCAAGAATATTGAATTGATGATAAGTATCGAAAAATAAAGGGCGGCCTGCAGCAAAACGATTTACGGAGTGATTTTGGCCACGCCTCTAAAATGAGGGCGTGTTTTTTTTTTAATTGTTGTGTAAAAATTTCCGTTTTTTTTTCCAGAGTTTTGCTATACCAATTCAGTTCGTGAAATTTCATTTTTTGTTGTTGCTAAATCCAAGTGGAATTCCGTGAACTTTTCCGCGCTGTAGGTCTTTTCATGGGCCTACAACGGAGATAACAAAAAGTAGATTTAAGAGACACGAACTTTTTCACAATGGGTGATAAAGACGCCTAGCTAGCGCTCTACAATAGGATGGAAATCAAGAAAAAGGCGAAAAGAAGAAGAAGACGAAAAAGAAGTGGTCATTGAAGAAAATTGAGACCAAGGTCTCGTTGTGGTTTTCCATTCATTCTACTTTTTTCTGGCTTTTTTTTTACTATTCATCATATTTTTTCTAATTTTTCGTCTCAAGACCTGCTAGGAAGCTTTCAGCAAAAAAGGTAAGTTTTTTTTTTACTTTTTAGGTGGTGAGTTATCGTTTAAAAAAAAAAAACAATTCAAATGGACACGTCCCTTTATTGATTTTATTTTGGATATTTACTTACTTTTGATACTTGTGAGGTTCGACCTGAGTTTCCAGTGGACCATGCTTGTTTAGCCTCGAGTATGCCAATTCTTCGGCGGCCGTGCCTGAGGTTGCCCATTAAAACCTTATTGTGGGTGAAGTCGCCGGCCCATCTTTCCCCTAGAATCCCATTTTGATACTTGCTTTTCCATGTCTGGTGGGTCGCATCCGGAAATTTCGGGCATGTTGGTGACCGCTCTCTGTAGTCTCTTCATGCCTCACACCCATAAGTCATCGCCGGGATGGCAGTGGTTGTGAGTAATTGTTTCTGTTTCTTATCTTCTGAGGAGATTGTGTTGAAAGCAGTCCAACCAACCATTGTTCACGTGCCGTTTTCGCGACAAGGTTAATTCTCATCTCTGACAATGAGAGTTCCACCGCTCGAAAACGCAACGTGCACTGCGGACTTGCCCTCATTTCGTCTCGCGTCTCTCAATTTCCCACGTAGAAAATAGGTATTTCACCGTTAGCCTAGTTCTGCATGGCCTAGGTTCCGATGGGCCCCCGGTGGAAATTTCTGGGATCGATAATGCACAGAATGGACATATTACGCGGAATGCAGTCCGTTGAAAGCTGTCCAACCAGCACGAATCCTGGCAAATAATTTTGCACTACCCGTGTTGCAGCACTACCTAATTTTGCACTGCCGTTTTTTGCCATCTGATTTTGCACTACCCAAAAGTGGTTTTGCACTGCCTATTTTTTGGTTTTGCACTACCTTTTTTTTCGTGGAGCTAGGCACCACAACATAATTTTCAAACGGTTTTTTGCTTACTATTTTCGATATAAATATGTTCAACTATTTAATCGAAGTACGTTTTGAAAATTTCAGCTCAAAATATTCATTCGTTTTCGAGATACAGTCCTTTTTATGTCCCTTCAATTTGTACTGACAAGGGAAGTGTTTAGGGTCACCAATTTGGAAATTTCTGAAAATTTAACCACACATTAGAGATGGTTTGAAAACAACTCTCAAAAATTTCTAAAAAAAAAGGGCTTGTTAGGGTCGATTACATGTAAGCAAGTTGTAATATCTGCCATTATGTATGTAGTATTGGCGTAACAGACTCAGAAAGATCCAAAACCAAAATGGGTAGAAGAATATGCACGCTCCGCCCCCTTTTCATTGCGCTGCCTACGTGGAGCATATACTTTCAGAAAAGGTTTTAATTTGTTTTGTTGCTTTTTTTTCTCATTGTTTTGTAGTCTACGCTAGTGATATGCGTTTTCAATAATTAATAAGGCTGGTGAAGCCCATCGGCAATGCGCGTGAGGCATGTGTGAAACCTCAAAAATGTTCTGCGGGTTGGTGGCTGCTGATTTTTTTTTAATTCAACATCTATTGTTGAACCTAAATAGATAAGCATTTATTGCCAGAATTGGATTATTCACACACAGAAGGATCAAGACATGCTTCCGCCCAGCTCCCTCCAGTCGCATATTTGAAATGGGTCACACATGCTCCCGGCGCGTTGCCGCTGAAATTTCCGAATAACACTTATACGGATCTGATTGGCTCCGAAGCATGCATTTTGATTGGTTTTATTGAAAAAAAAACCACATATCAAAAAAATGCCCTGCAAAAATTAATTGGTAGTGCAAATCCACTTTTGGGTAGTGCAAAATCAGATGGTGAAAAACGGCAGTGCAAAATTATTGGTATAATGGATTCGTAGCGGAGTGACATTTCACGTGAAACTGGGAGACGAAAAATCTCTTCATTTCTTCAGTTATTTCTTAATTTTTTTAAATAAAAACGTGAAAAAATTGTCACTCCGCCACGAATCCACTATAGTGCAAAAAATGGTAGGGCAAAATTATTTGCCTGAATCCTTCTAGCGACTTCTTCCGTCCGCAAATAAACGTTCTTTCGAGATATAGTCGGCGAATACATAATCAACTTCGCTCTATTGCAAAATTTCTGTAAAACCGTGATACACTTGCAAGATTAGCCCAAATTCTAGTATTATTTTTTTTAACAGAAAATGATGTAGCCACGACAATTTGCAGTGTTATTCTCAGTACGGACCGCTGCAAACGCGCTCCCTTCGCACAGTGGAGGACGCGGCCACGTTGGCGACGAGAGAGTGCAGAAAATTGAGAGAGCCGTGGCCCATGTTTTGCTCTGATTTCTCTAAACCTCACTCCAAATGCATGCGAAATTCATTGTTCGATTGGAGCGAGTTATCACCGTTTTATACCGAGTATAATTTAATTTTTTTTTCTTCAAAAAAGGCACTGGCAGTTTGCCCATTTATGCGAATTCTCATTTCGTGACTTGAATCTTGAATCAGAAAGTGTGCAATCGACGAGACGCAGAGGAGCCAGCTTTGCCACGTGGCACGACCAAAGCACGTTGGATTTTTACGTGAAAAAAATAATTTGAAAAAAGGCAATCACCAGCACCCCGTGTGCGCCGTAGAGCGAGGCTGATGATGCATTCGCCGAGTATATTTGACCTTTTGGGAGATCTCAATCCTCGTGTTCAGAATAGTGATGTCTGATCTTGTGAAGTGTTTATTCTTCCAATTTTTTGATTTTTTTTCCCTGCTTTTCTCGAAGAGCCCAATGATGAGGCCTTTGAATCGATCGGATTCCAATAGTTCAAATATGAATTTGAGGAACTGCCGGATGCTTTCCTTTTCCCATTGTCCACGTGTCGTTTGCGCGGAATGCAGTCCATTGAAATCAGTCCAACCAACGTTCTTCAATTATTGCATTTTTAGCCTAAAAATTATCGATTTTCCACTCCGCCACGAACCAATTTAAGAGCAAATAAAAAAAGGGGCGTGACCTACAGTAACCCAAATCGATCATTATTTTTGCACACCTTTACTTTCCTTGATGAGACAATAACGACATATAGTGTGGGTGGGTGGGAGAGAGAGAAAGAGAGAGAGGCAACAACGACACAAAAAATATAGAAAAAAAGAAAATGCCCAAATATGTAATTGATGATACCGAGAGTTTTGTCCGCAAAATTCTATTATAAAAATTTGTGCTAAAATTTTGAGCAATAATCACTGGAAATTAATTAAATTCGGAATTTTCGTGTATGGAGCAATTTTGTTTTGCGATTCTTAGAGAAAGGGTACAAAAAAGGGACGGGCGGGGTGGGGCGAAATAATGATATCAACAGTCACAGAAAACAAATGATTGGGAAGACGACCCGGGACATTTAAATTTTTCAAAAAAAAAATAATATTTCTAGAATTCGATTAATACTATCGTCTCCATTTTTTTGTCCTATTCACAAAACCGGAAAAAAATTGCGGGAAAAATCGGAGAATGCTCTGATTGACCTGAAATTTTGGAAAAAATTCTCCTGTACACGCTCAAAAAATTTTGGACCAAAATATCGATTTTTATTTTGGTCCAAAATTTTTTGAGCGTGTACAGGAGAATTTTTCCAACATTTCCCAAAATTTCAGGTCAATCAGAGCATTCTCCGAATTTTCCCGCAATTTTTTCCCGTTTCGTAAATAGGTCCATAACCGTCTATAAAAAAAAATTAGAGTCGATAATAATAATAATAATAATCGACAAAAATTCCAAATAATAGTCAAAAATTCCAGCAAGCAAGGCTAAGCAATTTGTTAGGCACGGCAAGCATGTTAAGCGTTAAATCATAAATTCCTAAAATTTGGATTTTTGCCAATTTTTTTGTGTGTTAATAAGATAGGGGCACAATAATCATAATAATAGTAGGGACAATGGGAAAAAGGACAAAATCTACCGGGGTGCAGAGGATCAGAGCCTAAAATTCTGGAAATTTCGACTTGATATGCTTTGGCAGCTCCTCTCCTCTCACATCACAACAAACAAAAAAAAAACAATTATATAATGTTAATAAGCGCGGGAAGGAAAAAAAAAGAGAAAAAAAAAAGAAATTGGGCAGTTTTAAAAGGGAAAAAAACAACGAAAAAGAAAATGGTATGATTGCAACAAAAAAGGTAAGAAATAAAGAAATAAAGAAAGAGAAAAAAAAAAACAAAAAATAATAAAAATAAAAACTCCTCTATAGCTCATTTCCGAATGTTGCGTCGCCGAGCCATTGCCATTTTTCGAGCTCCGCCAGTTCCAGTTGGGGCTCTTAAATTATCATTTATGGGGTTTGAACTTAAATTTTGGCTGTGGGACGTTTCGAAACTTCATTTACTATTATATACTTAACCAAGTTTTGTCCTAGTTTCAAATCATCCAAGTTTCGAAATGTCGCAGAGCCGTTTTTCATATTTAAACATGTCGAAAAAAGTAAAAATTGGAGAAAATTGGGGGGAAAACAGAGAATTCTTGAAATTTTGGCCCTGGGAAGTTTCGAGACTTGTAACTTCGAAACCGGGACGTTTCGAAACTTTACATATTTTAGAGCTTCAGCAAATTTTGTCAAGTTCTTCGAATTTATCATAAAAGATTCAAGTAACTCTGGTTTCGAAACGTCCCAGAGCCGAAATTTTGGAAAACATGTCAAAAATACACTCGGCAATTTCCAGAAAATCGATATTTCAGTCCAAAATTTTCCGAGCATTTTCTAGACATTCTCCCGAGTTTCCCCCGCTTGAAAAAAAATAATAAAAAACAAAACGAACTGATAAGAAAACGCGTTATCCGTCGTTCCCATTCCAGGAGCCGGCGCAGTAGTCGACGATGATGTGGCTCCAAAATGGAAAGCTCCGCCTGGCGCAGCCGATGGTGCTAAAGCGGATGGAGCGGATGAGCCGAATTGAAAGACCGTTGAGCCGCCATTCGATGACGATGTGGAGGCGTTTGAGCCGCCAAAGTTGAAGCCGTTGGTGGTCGTGGTGGAGAATGGTCTGGAAATTTTCGTTTTTTGCGGGAATCGAGGTACAGTAGGCTCTGCGACCATTTTTCGACATTTATCAATTTTTATGCTTGTGTATACTCGGTATAAAACGCTGATAACTCGCTCCAATCGAACAAGAAATTTCACATGCATTTGGAGTGAGGTTTAGAGAAATCAGAGCAAAACATCGGCCACGGCTCTCTCAATTTTCTGCACTCTCTCGTCGCCCACGTGGCCGCGTCCACCACTGTTCGAAGGGAGCGCGTTTGCAGTGCTCCGTACTGACATTATTTAAGCTTATTAAAACTGATTTTGAGCATTTTCTTCAAATTTTCCGACCAATTTTTCGCACTATTTTTTTTTAATTTTTCAGCCTTTCTAGGGTTGGAAATACAGAAAAAAAAAACCAAAACTTGAGGCAAAAACGTCAAAATTAAAACAAAAAGGGCGAAAAATTGGAGAAAAAAAGCTCCGATTAAAAACAATTACGCACGCAAAATGATAATTACATTATTATTTCCAAAATCAACATGTCAGTCCAAAATTTGTTGGCTCTCGGACGTTTCGAAAGTTTTTCTGCATTTTGTCGTGGCAGTGTTTGCACACAAATATTTTTATGGAATTTTCTTTTTAAAGCTTTTAAAATTGAATATGTGCAAACGGCGTTTCGAAACTAGGACGATTTGAAACTGGGACGTTTCGAAACCGCGTTAACAGGGGAGGGAGGTGAAAAGTAAAATAATAAGTCAAAAAAAAAAATTTTACAGAATAGAAATTAAAAAAAAAATCAAAAAGTGCACGAACGCCAGTTCGTCGACAAAATTGCTTCCCGCAGCAGTTTTATCCAAGAAATAAATTACTTTTAAGAACATTAAAAGCGAGCAAAAAATCACAATATTTTTTTTTCAAAAGGGAACAAATTGAGTAAAATCAAATTTTAAAAGGATTATGGGCCTAATCAGATGGTTTGCATGAAAGATGACAGGGAAGTTCATCTGATTAGGCCCATAATCATTTTAAAATTTGATTTTACTCAATTTTTTTCCTTTTGAAAAAATAATATTGTGATTTTTTGCTCGCTTGTAATGTTCTTAAAAGTAATTTATTGCTTGGATAAAACTGCTGCGGGAGGCAATTTTTTTCGACGAACTGGCGTTCGTGCACTATTTGATTATTTTTTTAATTTTATTCTGGAAAAAAAATGTTTTTTGGTTTATTATTTCACTTTTCACCTCCCTCCCGGTTTCGAGATGTCGCGGTTCCGAAACGTCCCAGTTTCAAATCGTCCTAGTTTCGAAACGCCGTTTGCACATATTCAATTTTAAAAGCTTTAAAAAGAAAATTCCAGAACAATATTTGTGTGCAAACACTACGACGACAAAATGTAGAAAAACTTTATAGGGTTATTCATTTCATGCATTTTGCATTTTTTGACAAATTTTCCTTATTCATTTGATGCAGAAAACGACATTTTCTGCAGCAGAAAACTGCATTTCGTCGAACTGCAAAATGCACTTTTTGTCATTTTCTGCATTTTTCTTGCATTTTTTGCGTGTTTTTCGTGACAAAAAGTGCATTTTGCAGTTCGACAAAATGCAGTTTTCTGCTGCAGAAAATGTCGTCTTCTGCATGAAATGAATAAGGACAATTTGACAAAAAATGCAAAATGCATGAAATGAATAACCCCATTAGAAACGTCCGAGAGCCCGCCAATTTAGCGCGTTTCTTTTCCAGATCCTCCAACAAAAATTCAAAAACTCACTTCACCGGCTCCGCTGTCGCCTGCGAGAACAACGAGTTTGTCGACGAGCTTGTCGACATTCCGGGCTGTTGTTTGCCAAACGAAAACGCGTTGTTCGTGGCGACCGGAGCAGCCGTCGTGGTAGGAGCTCCACCAAACGCAATGGTTCCAGACGATCCAAAGGCCGGGATTGTGGTGGAAGTGGAGGTGGCAGGTCCGCCAAACAACGAGGTTGCCGGGGTGGACGAGGATGGTCCGCCGAAAAGACTGCCGGTAGAGTTGGACGTTCCGAATCCTCCAAACGCTGGTGGTGCAGCGTCTTTTTTGGGTGCTTCACCTCCAAAGGGGGCGGCGGCAAGCTTTGGCGGGAGTGGCGAATCAGTGGAGAACATTGATCTTTTGGCGGGCACACCTCCACCGTCTGTTGTGGTCGTTCCGACGTCTCCTCCGAATTTGATTTGGGCTCCAAACATGGGCGTCTCCGCTGGTTTCGCTGAGAACAACGAGGTTGTCATTGTCGTGGAACCGGAGCCAAAGAGGTTTGTGGTAGTTGTGGTAGGCGGAGCCGTGATCGAAGACGTCAAATTCCCAAAGAGATTCGTTTTCGGCGGTTCTGAAGTCGTAGGAGCGCCAAATGAAAGCGTCGGGGCGAGTTTTGGAGGCTCCACGGCCGGTTTCGCGGCGCTAAACAGCGAGGTTCCTGAGCCGAAAAGAGATGGAGTTGTGGAAGGTGGCGCGGGCTCAGCGGGCTTTGCAATGTTGGAAGAAAAGAGTGGAGCCGGAGCCGGAGCTGGTTCCGCAGCAGGCTTGGCTCCTCCAAAAAGGCCTCCAATAGACGAGGGTGTCGAAGAAGTGCTGGCTCCAAAGAGAGGTACGGTGGATTTTGGAGCAGCCACTGGCTCCACAGGCTTGGCGGCAACATTTCCAAAGAGAGAGGGAGCTGGTGCTACTGTCGCGGCCGGAGCAAGAGCTTGAGCCGGTTTCGCAGCTCCAAATCCAAAAGACACGGGAGCGGCGCCAGTCGGGGCGGCAAGCGGCTTAAACGCACGGTTTCCAAACACATTTGACGAGGAATCGGCGGTGGAAGCGTACTTGACGTGACCACAGCACGGACACTTGTCATCCGCCGCCTTGTTGCTCACACAGCAATCCGGGCACATCCAATCGACTCGGCCTTCTGTCACAGGGGCGGCGGCGGGTGGAGCTGGTGGAGCCGGCGCAGCAGGCTTGTTAGCTCCAAAAACTGGTGGCGTAGCTGTTGTTCCGAAATTTGTTGCGGTCGGTTTTGGGAGAGCGGTGGTCGTTGACGTGGCAGCTGGTCCGGTTCCAAATCCAAACGAAAAGCCTGACTTCGCCGGGGCAAACGAGGATAGATTTGAGACGAGTTTTTTCTCGGCGGGAGGTTTAGCGGCAGCAGAGGCTCCGGCACGTGGCGTTCCACAGCATCCACAGTCTTTTAGCTGAAATTGTGAAAAAAAAATAGATTTACGCGGTGATTTAGCCACGCCCCTAGAAAACGAAAAATCGACAATTTTATGGGGGTATTTCCTTTTTTTTCCATATTCAAATGACGGAAAAAGAAGAAAAAAATCCGTGGCCGCGAGAGTTTTTTTTCCGTTGCTTTTCTGGGCCCTCCGCTGTGAGACCTGCGAAATATCGATTTACGGGCGAATAATTTTTGAAAAAATACAGCAGGGCCTAAAAACTTTTGCGATGGCCTAGAAAAGCAACGGAAAAAAAAACTCTCGCGGCCACCGATTCTTTTCTTTTTTTCTGTCATTTGAATAAGGAAAAAAGGAAAAAAAAAATTTTTCCGACCCTGAATAACCCCATAAAACACGATTTACGCGGTGATTTAGCCACGCCCCCAATTAAAGAATTTGGAACCTAAAAATGCACAAAAAGTTTCGAGTTTCGAAACGTCCCAGAGCAATTTTTTACTAGAAAACGAAAAATCGACATTTTTTTTTAATTTCTTGGCAACAAATTAAAGATTTTTATGGGCTCTGGGACGTTTCAAAACCTGCCATTTCGAAACTTTTTTGCATTTTTGCGTAAGGTTTTTCGCCAATTGACACAAAACACGGGGGCATTTGGTAATTATTTTTCGTTTTTATCAGTTATTTTTGGAGAATTTGAATCCACTAGTATGCCGCAAAAATTCACTAAAGTTTCGAAATGGCAGCTAAAAAACGAAAAAATTTTTGTCAACAAATTATTGATTTTTTTTTGTTAAAAATAGCGTCATAAGGGTGGGGGAGGCGTGGCCAAAAACAACAACAACAACAACAACAAAAAACTACCGCTTGATCCCAATCAGTAAAGCACTCTGAGCACGTCCATTTCGCCGCCGCGGTGGCTGCAACGACTGGCGGAGCAACAGCAGCAGCAGCAGCAGCAGCAGGCTTCACCACCACCTTTGGCGACGAATCCTTCGAGCTTTGATTGGATCCGTTGGCGGTGGAGATGGTGTCAGCAGACGTGTGCGGGCGCGATTGTTTCGGCTCCTCGTTCTCCTCCTGTTCCTCTTCAGAATCCGACGATTCCTCCTCATCTTCCGACGCCTCCGATTCACTACTCGACGATCCTCCCGAACTTTCCGCTGAAGTTTGCTTCTCCGCAGTCGCCGAAACCGCTCCTTCACTGCTGTCCGAGTCGACATCCTTGTGCGACTCTGACGAGCTCACAACACTGTTTTTGCGCGCCGCGCCGATCGATGAGATGACGTCGACTGGCGGGCGGAACGAGAACGACAAATTGTCGAGGAATCCACGTTTTGGAGCAGATTCTGGCGCCAAGATTAGAGGTTGTGGGTTGGAAAGAGTGGCAATTGGGAGTGGTGGAAGTTTTTCTGATTCGTCTTCATCGTCGTCGTCCACGTCGTCAGAGAGCCTGAACGTGTTGCGGCTGACTGGTTTTCCGTCTGGGCCTTTGAGGATCGAGACGTGCGGCTTTTTGGTGGCTGTGGAGGCGGAGGAAGAGGCCGTGGAGGTGGTAGATTTTGTTTTGGGTACGGAGGAGTCTTCCAGAGAGAACACGGAGCTGAGCTGAAAAATTGGAATTTTGGGGTTTTTTTCATTTTCAAAATTTTGAAGTGTCCTTCCGAAAAAGCGGGACGTTTCGAAACTCTAGTTCATTTCATTTTTAGCGTAAAATTTTCCGGTAAATATTGAAAAAGGACAAGTTTCGAAGTGTCCAGATTTCAAAATGTTTAGAATTCAAAGATACAGGTTTCGAAACGTCTCAGTTTCAAAGTGGAAGGTTTCGAAACGTCTCAATTTCAAAATGACAGGTTCCGAAACGTCTCAAATTCAAAGTGGCAGGTTTCGAAACGTCTCAAATTCCGAGTGGCAGGTTTCGAAACTTCCCAATTTCAAAGTTACAGGTTTCGAAACGTCTCAATTTCAAAGTGGCAGGTTTCGAAACGTCTCAATTTCAAAGTGACAGGTTTCGAAACGTCCCAATTTCAAAGTGACAGGTTTCGAAACATTCCATTTTCAAAGTGGCAGGTTTCGAAACGTCTCAAATTCAAAGAGACAGGTTTCGAAACGTCTCAATTTCAAAGTGACAGGTTTCGAAACGTCTCAATTTTAAAGTGACAGGTTTCGAAATGCCTCAATTTCGAAATGACAAGTTTCGAAATGTCTCAAATTCAAAGTGACAGGTTTCGAAAGGCATATAATTCAATAGGTACAACGATTCGGGGGTACAAGGGGGTACAAATGATTCGAGGGTACAAAATTAATGATTCGGGGGTAATAAATTTAGGGGTACCATACTTTTGGGGTACAACGACACGGGGGTACAACATCCCAATGATTCGGTGGTACAAACCGATTGATTCATAGGTACAAAATTTTTGATTTAGGGGTACAATTTTTTTTGGGGGTACAAATTGTTTAAATTATGCTAACCTGTGAAAATGTGTCTTTTTTCTTGAAATTTTTATTTTTTTCTTTGTTTTATTGCTATTTATCTCGTTCTGTTTGATTTATTACAAGTTATCAAAGTTGTTATTTAACCTGTTATCATCCGGAAACGATTTTTTTATTCAAAAATCCACTTTTCCCAATTTTCGTGGCATAAAAGCAAGATGGATTTTTTTTAGAGAAGCAATTGAGTGAATTTTCACTATCAACGATTTATGACACAATAGCCAAAAAAAACCGTGAGCATCAATGCTTTCCACAACAGTAAATAATACAAGTTTTGAACTAACTAAACAACGATCATACAATAAAAAAAAAACTAAATTTAGAAAAATATTGTCGGCCCTCCAAACGGTCAAACGCGCTCCGCTGAACTCAACGCTATGTGATTTTTATTTTGGTTTCCAAATTATTTCATTTCACGTTGAATTTACACGTGAAATAAAGTAATTTGGAAACCAAAATGAAAATCGCATAGCTTTGCGTTCAGCGGAGCGCGTTTGACCATTTCGGCGGACCGACAATAAGCGAAACACTAAACACAAACTTGAGGAGTAGCAAAGCGATAATATGCGTTCAAATAAAAAACAATTATGGGGTTATTCTCGGAACCAGCAAAAAAAGCAACAAATAGAAAAAACCAGCAAAAAATTCAGCGAAAATGCGGAGAATGCTCCGATCGGTCTGAAACTTCGAGAGATCATTTAAAAAATACTCTCGGACATTCCCTGAAAATTTCAGACCGAAATATTGATTTTAAAAAATATCGATTTTTGTTTCTGAAATTTTTCAAAATCGATATTTTGGTTTGAAATTTTCAGGGAATGACCGAAAGTATCTTTTAAATGATTTCCCAAAGTTTCAGATCAATCGAAGCATTCTCCGAATTTTCGCTGAATTTTTTGCTGGTTTTTTCTATTTTTTGCTTTTTTTGCTGGTTCCGAGAATAACCCCATTACAAATATTAAGAAAACAACTGGAAGCTGTGACGTTGCGGCAAGACTGGATTCTGTAGAGGTATTCTATTGTTGCAATGACGAGTCATCGACTCCAGCATCTTCTTCACCCAATGAAACAACGTTTTTTTTACGTCACCATTCAAAATGCACTACAATTTGAATGTTGCGTTAAAAAGTGGGCGATAACTTGTAATAAATTAAACAGAACGAGATAAATAGCAATAAAACAAACAAAAAAAATAAAAATTTCAAGAAAAAAGACACATTTTTCACAGGTTAAACAATTTGTACCCACAAAAAAAATTGTACCCCTAAATCAAAAATTTTGTACCTATGAATCAATCGGTTTGTACCCCCGAATCATTGGGATGTTGTACCCCCGTGTCGTTGTACCCCAAAAGTATGGTACCCCTAAATTTATTACCCCCGAATCATTAATTTTGTACCCTCGAATCATTTGTACCCCTTTGTACCCCCGAATCGTTGTACCCATCGAATTATATGCCGTTTCGAAACGTCCAAATTTTGAAGTGACAGGTTTCGAAACGTCCCAATTTTGAAGTGACAGGTTTCGAAACGACCAAATTTCAAAGTGACGGGTTTCGAAACATTCCATTTTCAAAGTGGCAGGTTTCGAAACGTCCTAGAACCATCTTTTTCTGACAATTTTCGCTATTCAAAGTCATTTTTCCACAATTTTTCGACCAATCATCGCCATATTTCTCAAGTTTAACCTCAAGAAGCTGATAAACCGGGAAACAAGCTCCGCCCCTTTTGCAAGTCTCGGCACGAGATCTATATAATACAGAAAGCAGTGCCGAAGACTTGCAAAAGGGGCAGAGCTTGTTCCCCCATTTTGAATTTTTACTATAATGGATTCGTGGCGGAGTGACAATATTTTTTCACGTTTTTATTTTAAAAATGAAGAAATAACTGAAGAAATAAAGAGATGTTTCGTCTCCCAGTTTCACGTGAAATGTCACTCCCTCACGAATCCATTATATTTAAAAGCATTTTTAAACAATGTTTCGATTCTGGAAGAGGGGGAACCGCGAACAAGTAATGGACCTATTAAAATGAATTTTGAACCGTCTTTCTTCCAGAAAACGAGAATTTAGCACATTTTAACCCAAAAAATGCCTACCTCAGTAGCAGTAGCAAAATTGCCATTGAGCGACCTCAGCGATTGCGTATCCGTCGAATCACTATCCTTGTTCTTCGACTCTCCGCGTTTTCGCGTCAAATCCCGCCAATACGGCGCCTGCTTCGCCGTCATCGCCATCGACTTTGAAATCAACTGTATTCTGGACGGAATCGAATCCGCCGCCTTCTTCAACGGTGGTGGTGGCGTTGGCGCGACAGACGTCGAATCGGCACGTCCATCGGAGAACGTTGCCCATTTTTCGGGGCGCGAGAGTCCGGCGCGAAGCATTGACATTCGTTGAATCTCTTTTGCCGGAGTGTTGGTGCCCTCTAGTTTCTTGAAAATCTCTTGCGTACGAGTGCTGAGCGATCCGCTTGTCGTGGTGGGACCCGATTTTCGACCGAGGAACGAGAAATTGGTGATGGAGGAGGCGGGAGAGTGATTGGCGGTTAGTTCGCCGGACCACGTGGCGTCCAGGCGACTCTTGTTGAGGGAGCTGTGGAGATTTGGCTCGAGGAGCGAGCGGTTCAGGAAGCGAGTACGCTTGACGCTGTCGCTGCGGAATGATTGCGGAAGGATTTGCTTGTCGATCTCGGTGAGCTGGCGTTTTCGGTTCTGAAATGTCTTACTTTGATGAAAAATGGCAAAAAACTGTGCAAAAATGCCCCGATTGACCTGTAATTTTGGGAAATTTGGGCAAAAAATATTCCTGAAAATGCACAGAAAATTTTGAACCGAAATATCGATTTTGAAAATGTATTTACAGATATTTTTTTTTTAATCGATATTTCGATCCATGGTGAGTATTTTTGCCCATATTTCCCAAATTTTCAGACCAATCATTTCCTGTACAAAACTCGTGCCGCAGACGTCAGGCTCTCGGTTTTCCTTCCCAGAATAGGTCCATAGCTAAATTTTCTGCATTTTTTATGGACCACAAACACAAAACAGGAAAAAATTGTGGGAAATATCGGAGAATACTCCGATTGACCTGAAATTTCGGGAAATATTGCAAAAAATTTTGGACCAAAATATCGATTTTTCTGAAAATTTTTGAAATCGATATTTTGGTCCAAAATTTTTTGAGCGTGTACAGGAGAATTTTTCCCAAAATTTCAGGTCAATCGGAGCATTCTCCGAATTTTTGTGAATAGATCCATTACAATTTTTTACAAAAACAACAGCAAGAAAGGTCCATTAAAAAAAAAAAATTAAAAACGAACCGTCGAAACCGATGGTGTGCTCAAAAAAATATCCGGAACCGGTTCCACATCAATTTCCAGCCCGTTCACGGCCCTACGATCCAAAGCCGACGGGCTCAGGTATCGTAGATTCGGAACGATTCGCGGATTATCGTCTGAAACTGGCAAGAATTGTATTGTTCATATTCATATTCAACAACTTTTTTTTTGGCAATTTCTCCGAATAGCACTTATGGACCTATTCAAGAGAAAAAAAAGAAGAAAAAACAAGGAAGAGAAAAATTAATTTTCTGCCGATGATACCGTAGTCATATGTGGCGAGACCCACTCAAATATACCGATGCGCCTTTAATCGCGTATTTTTTAAATCGATTTTTTTATTAATTTTTTTTGAATTTACACAAAATCATCGTTTTTTCGCTCACAATAATTAAAAAAAAAACACAGGTTACATTTTTTCCCTGTAATATATATATATATATATATTTTTTTTAATTATTGTGACCGAAAAAACAATGATTTTGTGTAAATTTAATGGTACGTCCAAAGTAGAAAAAAAGCGCAAAAAAAGACGAAAAGAGGCGTCCAAAGTAACTTTGTTTTTGCGTCTTTTTCTTTGTTGTTTACCGCCAAACAAGCAAAAAATTAATTGTAAACATGTTTACAAGTGCGCGCTTTTTTTTACTTTGGACGTACCATAAGAAAAATTAGTGAAAAAATCGATTTAAAAAATACGCGATTAAAGGCGCATCGGTATATTTGAGTGGGTCTCGCCACATATGACTACGGTATCATCGGCAGAAAATTAATTTTTCTCTTCCTTTTTTTTCTTTATTTTTCTCTCATGAATAGGTCCATTAGGTTTCGAAACGTCCCAGAGTCCAAAAAACGTGTCATACCCGCAATTTCAGACGTCCTATCAATCGTGACAATGTCTTTCAGAAACGCCGAAGCGCCTGGGGAGGTTGGAGAGCGAGTCGACACGTCATCAGCGGAGTTGGCAGCGGGCGACGACGTCGGCAACTTTTCTGAATCTTTGCTCTTGTTGCCGCCCGAGAAGAAGCGCCCCACTGATGAGAAAAATCCACCTGACTTGTCAGACATTTCTGCAATTTTTGATTTTTTTTTTTACAGAGATATTTAATAAATTTCAAAAATTAGAGTTTTTTCAGTGTTTTTGACCAATTTATCGTCATTTTTCTTTTGAAAAATTAATAAATTATTGAGATTTTGTGCATTTTTCGGCGTTTCCATGAGAATCGCCGTAATTATACGTTTCCTTCGTGCTAAACATCCTTTTCTCAAAAATCTGAAAAATAGAAGAATTCCTGAGCCTCGTCCAAAGTTCAAAAAATTCCTGAAATGAGGAGTTTTTGTAGTCCAAAGTTCCAAAAAATTCCCAGAAATAACAGGCGAGCACAGTGAGCACTGACATTACCGTAGTAGCATCGCTGCGAGACCCACAGTAAATCGGGAAAATTCCAGTTTAAACATAGAAGGTCTCGCAGCGAAGAAACAACGGTAACGTCGGTTTCAACTGTGCTCGCCTGTTATTTCTGAATTTTTTTTTGGAACTTTGGACTACAAAAACCTCCCAATTTCAGGGATTTTTTGAACTTTGGACGAGGCTCAGGACATCGTCTATTTTTCAGATTTTTGAGAAAAGGATGTTTAGCGCGAAGGAAACGTATAATTACGGCGATTCTCATGGAAACGCCGAAAAATGCACAAAATCTCAACAATTCATTAATTTTTCAAAAGAAAAAGCAGGGAAAATAGTAATTAACGGGATTTGTGCAATTTCTGCCAAAAATGCTGAAAAATAGAAGCTTCTGGTCACGAAATGCTCAAAAATCGGTGGAAATGCGAATTTTGGCCAGATTTTCGAATTTTCCGCTCCATTTCCACACGGAAAACGTAAATTCAAGCTGTTTCAGAGCTAAAGGAGGCTACTGTTGCACGAAATCCTTGAAAATCTGTGGAAAACCAAATTTAAGATCAGAATTATGAACATTTATTCTAATTTTCCAGGAATTTTTGCAGAAAACCACGATTTTCCCTGTTTTTTGGGGGAAAAAAAAGTAAAATCATCTATTTTTACAGTTTTTTGAAGAAAATAAAGATAATTTATCAATTTTTACCGTCTTAAAGCTTCAAAAATTGGGTCACCGTAAAAAAAGGTTCCCAATATTTTCTAAGTTCAGGACAAAATAATTCTGTTTTATATACCAATTTTATCAGCCTAAAAACAGTTTACATTCAATTTTTCAAGAAAAATAAGGGCGAAAAAGTGGTAAAAAATGACGAAAAATCGGTCAAAAATGGCGAAAAATTGGTCAAAAAATGGCGAAAAAGTGGTCAAAAAGGGCGAAAAAGTGGTCAAAAATCGCGAAAAAGTGGTCAAAAATGGCGAAAAATTGATCAAAAATGGCGAAAATTGGTCAAAAATGGCGAAAAATTGGTCAAAAAGGGCAAAAAAGTGGTCAAAAATGGCGAAAAATTGGTCAAAAATGGCAAAAATTAGTCAAAAATGACGTAAACTTGGTCAAAAATGGCGAAAAATTGGTTAAAAACGCCAAAAACTTTAAAAAGGATGTAAAATGTTCAAAAAATTGACTTTGAAAATTTTTGCGAATATTTTCGAATTTTCATCACAAATGGATGACATTTTAAGCATTTCCACAAAATTCTCGTTAAAAATTACTCTAGTAACTACTTTTTAACGAAAAGTGGAGGAAAATCAAAATTTTGAAATAAAAAAAAATTTCTCGAATATTTTCGCAATTCAATGAGTGATTTTACTGCTTTTCATGGTATTTTAACATTTTTTTGAGAGGGAAAGAGAAGAAAAATAGAAAAAAGAAGAATTTCGAAACTTGAATGAAAATTAACATTTAGGCCAAAAATCAAGCGATCTTTCTTTTTTTTTTGTTTTTTGAAATTAAAAGAATAAAACTCACTTAAACGTGACAAACGTTAAAACAAAATTAAAAATCATTTATTTTTTATAGGGAAAAGAAAAAAAAAGAAGAAAAAAGTGCAAAAAAATCGATAAAAAGCAATTTAAAAGACCGAAATGGGCGCGAAAATCAACGCGCAAAAAAAAAGCGCGACACGCGACGCACACGCAACGCACCTGACGACATTGGGAACAAAGGCGAGAGAGTGGGTGACGCAGACGACGAGAGGGAGAGGGAAGGGCGAGAGAGTGGAGGGCGCTGAGAAACGAGAGAACGGCTATTAAACTCCGCCCACTCTGCTCTCTTCGCCAGATGGACGACACCAGTGTGTTTTGGTGCATTTCTTCGCCTTTAAAATGGTTTTTATTGATTTTTTTTGTTGTTTTTCATGGATTTTGGTGGATTTATCATGTTAAAAATGATAAAAATGTTGGAGGGATTATCGAAAAATCCATTTCCTCCCTTTTTAAATTTTTTTTATTTAATTTCCCTGCTTTTTCCGCTGTTTCTGCTATTAAATAAAACTGTTTTTTTTTTTGCCTTGTTTGTGTGTCAAAATACCTGAAAAGTTCGACAAAAATCCAAAAATCCATCTGGAAAAGTGCAAAAATTGGGAGTTTTGAATTTTCGAAAAAATCAATATTTTTCGGTTTTTCTTCCACCATTTTGCGTGGTTTTTACAAGTCAAACAGTCTTTTTCGCCTTGTTTGTGTGTTAAAAATGCTGATAAAATGAAAAACGGGGTGGGGGGGATTATATTTATCTAACAGAAATCAATTTTTTTTGCTGTTTTTCCCTTTTTATACACATTTTCGAGTTAAAAACGTTTAAAAAAAAAGAGAGAGAAAATGTATCTGAAATCAATTCCAGTCGAAGAAATCGGGAAATTTTAATTTTTCGGCAAAACAAAAAAAAAATCAATTTTTGACTTTTTTGGCCATTTTTTTCACCAAAAATAGACATTTATAGCGATTCTACGCCTAAAATTTTGCCTGTTTTATGAACTTCCAGCTGAAAAAGTGCAAAAACACGAGTATTTGAGTTTTCGGGCAAAAAAAAAATTAATTTTTCACTTTTTGGTGCATTTTTCCAGCCAAAACTGCCATTTTACACATATTTTCGGCCTTTTTTTTTGAACATAAAAATGTCAAAAAATGCTCCATTTTCATGTTGAAATGCTCTGAATCGGTGAATTAAATAAAATTGCGGAAAATCCGAAAATTAAAATTTTCTTGCCATAAAATAGCCGAAAATCTAGCGAATTAGTGCCGAAAATTCTGAAATTTCAATGAAAAATAAGCGAAAAATGCTGAAATTTGAGCATTTTTTTTAAATGATTTTCGAATTTTTCAGTTTAAATTTTGCCGAAATTTCCTTTCAAAAGTCACAAAATTTCTGAAATTCCAACTGAAAATGCTCAAAATTTTATTGATTTTCGAGTTTTTTGGCATTTCTTTCCATAAATTCTTCAAAAATTGCATAAAACGCTGAAATTTCCAGCAAAAATGCCACAAAAATATGAATTTAGTCATTTTTCGGGCAATTTTGAGCATTTTTCCTCCATTTTCCCTATCCAAAATCCAAAATTTCTGCCCGAAATCCCACATTTTCGCCATTTTTCTTCGATTTAACGTCATTTTCTGTCAAAAAATTCAAATTTTCCTTCTTTTCCAGGTCCCGCTCAAAATTAGGCATGCAAATTGGTCGATAATACAATGATTTTGCGGTATTTTAGTGAGTTTTTATCAGCCAATTAAATATTATTCGTAAACATAAGCCTCTTATCAGTGAACAGTTCTTTCCAACTGATAACAATATTGGTGCAAAAAAAAAAATTCCTAAAATTCCAGGTTTCATAATAATTTTGATTATTTTCCTGCCCAATTTCTGCCTAGCCGTCACGCGAAAACATCACAGGAGCCATCGATCCATTGAGAATGGTGAGTTTTTTCGAAAAATTGTTTTCAAATTCCCCGAAATTTGAAATATGACCATCTGCCCAACCTCCCCGGCCCATCCATCTGTCAATCAGGAACACAAGATTTATTGATTTTTGGTTTTTGGGTGTTTTGTTTAATTTAATTTATTTAAAATGAAACAAATATATACAGGAAATGATGTATTTTGACGAAAAAAAGTGGGAAAATTGGGTTTATTCGATAATGGGCGCACAATGGGTCTATCGCGCTTGCTCTTGCTGCGATTCTTTTCTTCTGTTTTTGTAAAATTATTCGATTCTGTTGCCATTTTTTCAATTTTACCAGTTTTTTCCATTTTGTATGTATATTTTTGCCTGTATGTTATCTAAATAGTTCAGAGGCCGTATTCATGAACATTTACCGTACGGTAAATGAAAAAGTAAATGGGTTTTCTGAGGGAATTATTAAGTTTCGCTATTCCTAAAACAATTTACGGATCGGTTATAGTGTCATGAACCCAGTACACATTGCAGAATTGCATTTTTCTGTCAAAAAGATCATTTACCATTTCCATTTACCGTACGGTAAATGTTCATGAATACGGCCTCAGATCGCATTTTACCCAACGCAAATCGCTGAAACACGAAAAATCGATACTAAAAATTTATTTCAGCCCATCGCAGCTCCATTCGACGTTGAAAAGGATAACACAACATTTTTCTTTCTTCCAACTTCGCGACCCGATCAAAAATTGATGTACGACAATCTCCACATAATAACCTGACAATTTTTGCAAAAAAATAATAAATTGGTTGAAAATTGTGTTTTAATCTAGTGGGGACCCTTATAAAACTGTAGAAACATAAAATATCGGGGTGCTACGGTATAGAACTCTCACGGAATAGAACCGGCTGAAATGAAACTGTACTAAAAAAACAACTGCACAAATTAGAACTCAGGACCTCACAATGTACAACGAAATAATTCTTCGAGTTTTTCGAGCGGTTCTGGATCGGTAACGCTTAATTCCGCGCAGTTCTATTCTGGGTCAAAACCTGAGAATTGGTCCATTTGCAAGTCTGCGACACGAAATTATTTTGGCTGAGCTGAACAGAACGGAAAAAAATTTCCAAAGATTTAAAAGGGACTTGTTTCCTGAGGATTGCCCGTGTTTCTCTGGAATTGTAGCCTAGCCAGGGAAAAAATCGGTGGAAACCAAAAAATTAAGCTCCACCCTTTCGAAAAAGCGCCCAGGAAAACTGTGCCACAGACTTGCAAAATGGGCGGGGCTTATTTTCCCGGTTTTTCTTACCTTGGTTTTGACTACCCCAGTTTGCATGGCGACTAAAAATTGGTGAATAAGTCCCGGCATTTACAACTCTGCGGCACAAAATTATGTCGACGGAGTTGCAGATGGGTGGGACTTTTTTCCTCCGGTTTTTCTGATTTTTGCTCGGTTTTGGCTCCCCCAGTTTGCATGTTTTTGAGACCCGGAAAAAAATCGGTGAATAAACCCAGCTCCGTCCCTCTGCGATTCTGCGGCACGAAATTATAAGGGGCGGGGTTTGGACACTCGATTTTTAAAGGTTCCAAAACACGAAACTAGGGAAGTAAAAACCGTGCCAAAATTGGGAAAATAGGCCCCGCCCCTTAGCAAGTTTGTGGCACTGTTTTGGGCTCTCTCTATAGTATTTGATACCACAGCCTTGACTTGACTTGCAAAAGGGCGGGGCTTAATCCCTGGTTCTATCTACCCTGAGCTAGGATCTATGATACTTACTTACTTGTGATACTTGTGAGGTTCGACCTCAGTTTCCATCCTGGATACTGCGAACCAAGCTGCGCCAAGTTACACGATCCCTTCCGACAGTGGACCATGCTCGTCTTGCCTCGAGTATGCCAATTCTTCGGCGGCCGTGCCCGAGGTTGCCCCTGAGGGCCTCATTGTGGATGAAGATTTTGATCGAATCCTTGATGTCGTCGGCCCATCTTTTCGGAGGACGACCGCGTGGTCGTGCTGATCCCCTAGGATCCCATTCTGATACTATCTTCGCCCATCTGTCGTATTTCATGCGTGATACGTGTCCTGCCCACTTCAGTTTTCTTCGTAAGACTTGCTTTTCCATGTCTGGTGGGTCACATCCGGCAATTTCGAACATGTTGCTAACCGCTCTCTGTAGTCTCTTCGTGTCTGCCTCCTTGGAAGTCCATGTCTCGCATCCATAAGTCATCGCTGGGATGACAGTTGTTGTGAGAAGTCTTATTCTTGTCTTCTGAGGAGACTGCAAGAGCTCCCGCCGAATGGCGTTGAAAGCAGCCCATCCCGCGCGAATCCTTCTAGCGACTTCTTCAGTGAGAGATCCGTCGTCCGCAAACGTTCTTCCGAGGTATTTGACCTTTTGGGAGATTTCAATCCTCGTGTTCAGAATATCGATATCTGATCTTGTGACGTACTTATTCATCAATATTTGCGTCTTGGACGGGTTTATATTGAGGCCGTACTTGGGACATCCCATTGCAATCCGATTTGCTCTATCTTCTGCCTCTTTCACAGAGCTCGCGAATAAAACAACGTCGTCTGCGAATTCCAAACGGTGAATTGATTCTCCATTGATGTCAATTCCGGTCTTATCATCCTCACAAGGTGCTGGGTCTAGCTCATCCAAGATCGCCTGAAGAGCCAGCGCGAAGAGTAGTGGAGACGACGAATCACCTTGACGTACTCCTCTTTTGATCTTGAACCTCATCTTCTTGTTCAGAACGTTCAGCTCTCCAATCGCCGAAGAGTTTGAGTTGTTTAAGGCCCGAATCACGTTTCTTCCGATTTGAAGATTGTTCAGGACTTGGGATATCTTCGTCCAATTAACGTTGTCGAAGGCACAAGTGAAATCCAGGAAGACCGCTACGAGCGGAATCTTGAATTCGGTGCACTTTTCCCACATCTGCGCGACGACTTGAATGTTGTCTGCGCATCCTCTTCCACGTCTGAATCCTGCTTGTGACTCTTCCAGGTAATCCTCGCTTTTGGCGGTGATCCTTCTCGTAAGGATTTTTGTGAAGAGTTTTGAGACGATTGAGGACAACGCAACCGGACGATAATCTTTCACTTTCTTCGGTTTCGTGGTCTTGGGAAGGAGAGAAATCTTCACCGTCTTCCAGTCTTCCGGTGTTCTCCCGTTCGTGAGGACTTGATTCAGTGCGGCTGTGAGATGAGGAGCTATGCTCTCAATTCCCAGCTTTAATTGTAGCATTGTAATCTGATCAGGTCCTGGCGAAATGTTCGTCTTTGAGGTGACTATTGCGTGTTCGACCTCATGTTGGAGAATTTCCGGCTCATCTGGATGGTTGTATCTGGATTGTGGCTCTCGCGTCGTCGCTGCGTACAGATTGGAGAAGTGAGTGAGAACTAGCTTCCTGATCTCGGGACGATTGTATGTCGTTGATCCATCCGGCCGTTCTAAATTCGTGAACGGGGAGGATTTGAGTGTCAGTGCTCGCTTCGTTTTCTTCAAGCTTCTTCCTTTCACCGCGGCTTCGAGACTTTTAACTTCTCGCCATTTGTCCAAATCATTTTCCAAAGATCTTCGAACTTCGTTGTTGATTTTCGCTAGATCCGCGTTCTTCGTCTGTCCGGCGTGTATCATCTGGAAGCGGGACATCATCATTTTCTTCGTTGCTTCGGAAATCCTGCTGAGTTGATGAGTTGCATGCGTAGCTGTGCTGGCAGCGCTCCTTATCGACTCCGTGAGTTCTTCATAGCATGTTGGTGGATTTTCCGTGAGCATTTCGGTGATGGTGTTCTTGAATCTGACGGGGTCCCATGATCTTTCGCCTCCAGCCCGCTTGGCCTTTGCGAACTTCCTCGACTTTTCCTTCTTCGCGGTTGAGCGGAATCTCGCGCGCAAAAGACGGTGGTCACTGCAGTTGAGATAATCACAGTATACTTCGCAGTCTACTGCAATTTCTCGCCTGTTCGTGAGAATGAAGTCGATTTCGTTCTTCGTATTGCCGTTCGGACTGATCCATGTCCACTTCCGGTTGGGTCGTTTGGGGTAGATCGTGTTAAGTATTGAAACTCTGCTGGAGAACGCGAAGTTCACCAGCCGATCACCATTATCACTTCTTTGACCAGTTCCGTGTCCACCCACAAATGGAAGATCGTCTGAAGAGCATCCGACGACGGCGTTGAAGTCTCCGCAGATGATGATCGACGAGTCCCACTTCGATAGCCGTGTGTATACTTTCTTCAGATCCTTGTAGAACTTATCCGACTGGGTCTCATTAGCGGCCGAGGTGGGTGCATAGACGTTGATGACGTGGAGATGAGATCCATGAAAATCGAACGACGCCGTACTAATACGGTCCGACTCTCTCTTCGTTTCCACCAGACTATCGAGCCAGTCTTTGTGAATCCAAAAAGCCAGTCCTCCTTCGCGAGCTTCGCGTCTTGTGCAGATCAGTTCGGCTCCACTGGACAAGACCCATTCCCCTTCTTTTCTCTTCGTCTCTTGTAGGGCAATCACCTTGCAGCCGCTATTGACAGCTAGCAAGTCGAATGCCTCGGCCTTGGATTGATCGGATATCGATCTGACGTTGAGAGAGCCGATGTGGAAGTCGTTGCCTTTCCTTCTGTTCTTGGGGCCGTATGACGCTTCAGTAATTTCCGTATCCGTGGTGCTCCTTCCAAACATTTTCTTCCGACCAAGACAACTCGGCGAGCACCGTGGCCGAGCTGGTGAATTCCTGGACGGGTCCTTTACATTCTTTTGATTCAGCTTTTTAGTAAGTTTAGGTTTGTACTTCAGCAGGCTTACTAGGCCGGCGTGAAGCCCCTTCTTCACGAGTATCGGACACTACCGTGGCAAAGAGTGGATTTTGGCTACTGTGCCTAACAGTGGTGTCCAATTTCCCCTGTCGTAGGAGCACAGCATTGCCCAGTTTGCACCGCGAGGAGGTATCCAACAAGCAAACCTAAAAAAATATCGGGGTGCTACGGTATAGAACTCTCACGGAATAGAACCGGCTGAAATGAAACTGTACTAAAAAAACAACTGCACAAATTAGAACTCAGGACCTCACAATGTACAACGAAATAATTCTTCGAGTTTTTCGAGCGGTTCTGGATCGGTAACGCTTAATTCCGCGCAGTTCTATTCTGTGCGAGTTCTATACCGTAGCACCCCCGAAAAATCGGTCAAAACCTGAGAATTGGTCCATTTGCAAGTCTGCGACACGAAATTATTTTGGCTGAGCTGAACAGAACGGAAAAAAATTTCCAAAGATTTAAAAGGGACTTGTTTCCTGAGGATTGCCCGTGTTTCTCTGGAATTGTAGCCTAGCCAGGGAAAAAATCGGTGGAAACCAAAAAATTAAGCTCCACCCTTTCGAAAAAGCGCCCAGGAAAACTGTGCCACAGACTTGCAAAATGGGCGGGGCTTATTTTCCCGGTTTTTCTTACCTTGGTTTTGACTACCCCAGTTTGCATGGCGACTAAAAATTGGTGAATAAGTCCCGGCATTTACAACTCTGCGGCACAAAATTATGTCGACGGAGTTGCAGATGGGTGGGACTTTTTTCCTCCGGTTTTTCTGATTTTTGCTCGGTTTTGGCTCCCCCAGTTTGCATGTTTTTGAGACCCGGAAAAAAATCGGTGAATAAACCCAGCTCCGTCCCTCTGCGATTCTGCGGCACGAAATTATAAGGGGCGGGGTTTGGACACTCGATTTTTAAAGGTTCCAAAACACGAAACTAGGGAAGTAAAAACCGTGCCAAAATTGGGAAAATAGGCCCCGCCCCTTAGCAAGTTTGTGGCACTGTTTTGGGCTCTCTCTATAGTATTTGATACCACAGCCTTGACTTGACTTGCAAAAGGGCGGGGCTTAATCCCTGGTTCTATCTACCCTGAGCTAGGATCTATGAAACAGGAGGAAAATGGACTTGTCTGTTTCTCTGCGTCTCTAACTACCATCGTACAAGCCGGTTTGGAAAAATGGGCTGAAAAACAAATTCTTGGCCAGATTTCCATAGCTCGGACCCCAAAGATCCTTATCTCCCCGGCCATCCACAAATAGACGTCATTTGTGCCAATGAATTGCATCGCAATGAATTGAAACATGGGATACAACAATCAAATCTTTCCGCCTCTCCGCCAAAACTTGGCAGAATGAGAGGAGAGAGTGGAACGAATTGATGGATGACCGGAGACGGACACACTTTCTCTCTGTTGTGTGTGTTCCTTGATTGCATAATGGTCCTGCCGCTCTTTTTCATTTCAATGAGAAATAGCAGGTTGAGAAGAGAGACAGAGAGATAGAGAAAGAGCAAAATGATAGATGGAAGAAGAAGAAGAAGAAGCATCATCGTTTTTGCTCGCGGCCACTAAAAGCAATCTTGATAATGAGAAAGAGCGTGCGATAACATTATGGGATATCAGATTAGTTGAAAATGTTGATGGAGGGGTGGTGCGGTGCGGTACACAGCGAAAATAATCGATTTTTTGGACTTTTCACCACTTTTTAGTGGTATTTTTTCGTTGTTAACTACCGTTTTTACTTTTTTTATGGATTTTCTTGGTTTGAAATTTAGATTTTTTTTTTCAGAATTTTCCCTTTTTCGACACCTCCAATAGAAGAGCACCACCGGGAGAAGATTGCCCGACGCAGCTGCCAACGATTCGACGCCTTTTTTCCCTGTTATCGTATTTTTAACTTAAAAAAAAAAAAATGAAATAAAGTTGTTTTTTTCCATCAAAACGATGCATTTAAAGCGGTATATTACGTATTCGCCACAACGTGACACTTTGCGGTTAATTTTTTAAAAAAATTTGAAGAGAGAATTTTTGGCTATTAGCTGTCGATTTTGGGGTTTTTGCCAAAAGCATAGGGTAGAGGCCCCGAAATTTGTGGCTATTGGCCGTTTTTCGTGACTAACTCAATTTATGCGCCGAATACCGCTAAACTGGCGCGAAATGCATGTTAACCTCGCGCCCAATATCGCCAAATTCGCGCCGATAGCCGAATAGGTGCCGAATCTGCACGATTCCGGCTAATACCCAATTTCGACGACTATTAGCCATGTAGCTGCCTGTCCGCTCCAAAAATTACCCGAAAAATGAAGAATTTACCGCAAAGTGTCACCACGTGGCGAATACGTAATAGCAACACCAAAAATGGCGAAAATTGCGCGAAAAATTCGGTTCTCGGACGTTTCGAAAATTTTTCTGCGTTTTGTCGTCGCGGTGTTTGCACGCAATCATAATGGTACGTCCAAAGTGAAAAAAAGCGCAAAAAAGACGAAAATAGTTGTCCAGAGTAACTTTGTTTTTGCCGTTTTTTTTTCTACAGTAAACCGCCTAACCTGCAGATCAAACAAAACAAACATTTGAAATTCAAATTATTCACTTTGCGCGTCACCAAGATGTGCAGGTTTGGCGGGATACTGTAGAGAAAAAGACGCAGGAACAAATTTACTTTGGACGTCTTTTTTTGCGCGTTAATCGATAAAAATTGAATTTTTTTTTTGAAAATTCCATGAAAAGTTTCAAAAAATAAAGATTGCGTGCAAACACCGCGACGACAAAACGCAGAAAAATGTTCGAAACGTGGCACTTTCGAAACGTCCGAGAGCCGAATTTTTCGAAAAACTTTCGCCAATTTTGGTTTTTTTATTACGCATTCACCACGTGTTGACACTTTGGTGAGAGGCAAATACATGGCTATTAGCCGTTGAATGTGGCCCTGTAGATTTACACCATTTACCACAAAGTGTCACCACGTGGCGAATGCGTAATAGCAAAAAAACCAAAAGAATTTCTCGGGTTTCCCATAATTTCTTTGACCTTCATTCACTTAACCAGTCCCTTTACGCAAAAGAATGGAGAAAAAACAAATCATTCATCCTTCATTATTATTACTATTATTCTAAACTCATTCATTATTCTTTATGCGCGCATGCACTCGACCAATCTTTTTGGCGGGGTTTGGGCCGTGCGGGGAAGAAAGGGCCAGTTTTTTGAATTTTATGTGCCATTTTTTGCCATGCATAAATTAGAAAAAGTGTAAAAAATATAGCGCAATAGCTATACGAAGGTCAGCCCACTAACGAGCGCGCGGGGGGAATGTTGCGGAAATTTGAATAATAAAACAAATGAAGGCGGCAAAGTTCGTGTGCAGGGGAGGTGCTAATTGGCTGCCATTTCGTAATCGTGATGAACAGACGGGTGGATGGGTGGGTGGGCAAGATTTGTTGTTGTGGTTGTTTTGGACAGAGGAAGGATAATTTTAGTAAATTATTTATCACCCCTTGCACAGGGATGTGGTTTAAAAATAAGGAAAATGGGTTTTTGGGGACAAAGGTATCGAGAAATTAGAAAAGAATACTGATGATTGGCTTAAAAATTAGGATTATTGTGTCAAAAATGACCAGAACAAAGATTTTTCCCTCTCAGATCCGCGACACCTTGGCTTCCAATTTGAACAGGAGCCGTCACGTAACGTGACGGCCACTCACACGACCGCCCATCTGCTAGAGTGCAGCTATGTGCTGGCGCACGACCAAAACGTTCAAAATGTGCGCGTCGAGTGGAAACGCGACGGATTGGTGCTCACCGAGCGGAGCAATCAAAGAATGTAAGATTTATTTTTTTTGGAAAAAAAAACTTGGTTCCCATGCACTGTACATAGTGGTGACTCACGCCGCGCGCTCTGAGAAATTTGGGATTACCGGCAGCACCATAATTAGGTCATCATATTTCAAAAAGTGGCAATTAGAGACACCTACCGAATTGCGTGCGTGCGTTACTGATGACGTCATAAAGAGGGCAATGGTGGTCCGGTCCGTCCGGATTGACTCGTGGCAAGTCAAGTGGACGGAAAAGGGGGCTTTTTTGATGCAAAATGGCAGAAAATTTGAAATTTCGCGTCGATTCACGTGCCTGCGTACACGACATTTAACTTTACGACATTTGCACATGAAACAACGCGCAACGATATACAGATTGCAAAAAAAAAAAAAAAACCGCTTCTTATTTTTGACTTTTCAAAAAATTTGCGCGTCGATTAACGTGTCTGCGTCCACGGCATTAAACTTTACGACATTGGGTAACGAATCGAACAAAACCGGCGAATAAGCTCCGCCCCCTTTTCAAGTTTGTGCACGATTTCGTGGAAAAAACCATGCCGCAAACTTGCAAAAGGGGCGGAGCCTGTTTTCCGCTTTTGTCCGATTCGTTCCCCGTTTTTACCAGGATCTCTAACAATTTTTTTTTTCAAAAATGTCGTAAAATTAAATGCCGAGTACGCAAACACGTGAAACGACGCGCAAATGCACACTGAAAGTTCAACATTTCCGCTAGAATAACGCAAATTTGCGCGTCGTTTCACGTGCCTGCGTATGTCGCAATGTCGTAAAGTTAAATGCTACGTACGCAGACAAGGGAACCTGCAGGCGACTACACAAAAATTGTGAAAAAAAATTCCGCACCTGATTTTTGAATTTGCGGAATTTTTTCTCGAAAATTTGCGCGTCGATTCCCGTGTTTCCTTCCACGGCATTGAACTTTACGAAATTGGGTAACGAATCGAGCAAAACCGGCCAACAATCTCCGCCCCCTTTTCAAGTTTGTGCACGATTTCGTGGAAAAAACCATGCCGCAAACTTGCAAAAGGGGCGGAGCCTGTTTTCCGCTTTTGTCCGATTCGTTCCCCGTTTTTACCAGGATCTCTAACAATTTTTTTTTTCAAAAATGTCGTAAAATTAAATGCCGAGTACGCAAACACGTGAAACGACGCGCAAATGGGGAAAATTCAAAATTTCATAACCACCATGATTTACGAAATGTTCGTGTATGTACTTGTTGTTTTCTTTTCCTGCAAGCCGACCCAAAAGCAATTGCATGTTGCGAAATTGCTCACTCATAAAATGCTCTCTCTATGCACATATGCATGAATAAGCCAAAGTCATTTGTTGCTGCCGCAGTCACAAACTTTTTGTCTTGTATTTATTTCCGCAAGACGAGAGGGGGACCCACTTGGAGAGCATTTTGAGCCCCCACATACTAGTAGTGGAGCAACTAGGATTAAAAGATGTGTCTGTCATTTGCATATACGCGAAACACTGAGGATTAAGAAGTTTCGAGACGGGCGAGAGAAATGAAATGAAATGAAATCTTGTGAAATGTATGCGCAAAGTTTGCAAAAATCTGCGCGAGGGGCAATTTTTTTGCATTTTCCATCATTTTTCACTTTTTTTTCGTCATTTAAAGTCGATTCTGGACGTTGTTTACCTTATACGGACGGAATAATCGGCTCCTCGTCGTCAAGATATACATGACAAATGCCCCAGGAAATGGCATATTCGGCGACCAGCCAAAAGTATCCAATTACATGTCGAAATTGACGGGCTTTTCCCTTTGCTGATGTCGATGACGGAACGAGCTATTATGGCGGAAGTTTAGGGCTATTAGCCGTTAAAAAGGGCCTAATCGAAAACGGCTAATAGCCGAAATTCAGTCTTGCCAATCATCGTCAGTTTTCGGCTTGGATATGGTGGCTATTCGCTGTCTTCTGATCAGCAATGAACGAAAAGGGCTAATAGCCGAAAATAGCCTGCCACTCGCCGCCAAGTTTTGGCCTGGATATGGCTATTAGCTGGCTTCCAATTAACGATAATTGGAAACGGCTAATAGCCGAAATCATGTTTTGCCACTTATCGCCAATTTTTGGCTTGGATATGGCTTTTAGCTGCCTTCTAATCAGCGACGAACAAAAAGGGCTAATAGCCGGAATTATCTGTTACTCGGCGCCCATTTTTGCCCCCGATTTGGCTATTAGCTGACTCCTAATCGGCATTGATCGAAACGGCTAATAGCCGAAAATTCCGTTTTTGATTTTTGACCCGGATATGGCTATTAGGTCTCCTAATCGACATTGATCGAAACGGCTAATAGCCGAAAATTCCGCTTCCAATTTTTGATCCGGATGTGGCTATGAGCTGGCTCCTAACCAGCTAATAGCCGAAAATTCTCACTACACATTTTTGGGCTGGATATGGCTATTAGCTGGGTTCTAATCGGTAATCATCGAAAACGGCTGATAGCCGAATTGTGATCTTTCCACTCATCGTCCTTTTTTGGCCCAGATATGGCTATTAGCTGGCTCCTAATCGGCAATCATCAGAAACGGCTAATAGCCGAAAATTCCGCTTCAAATTGTTGATCCGGATGTGGCTATTAGCTGGCTTCTGATCAGCGATGAACTAAAAGGGCTAATAGCCGAAAGTTTCGCTTCGAATTTTTGACCCGGATGTGGCTAATAGCTGCCTTACATATAATCAACGATAATCGAAAAGGGCTGATCGCCAAAATTTGGTCTTGCCACTCATCGCCAATTTTTGGCTTGGATATGGCTATTAGCTGCCTTCTCATCAGCGACAAACGAAAAGGGCTAATAGCCAAAAATTCCGCCTCCAAGTTTTGGGCTGGATGTGGCTATTAGCTGGGTTCTAATCGGTAATCATCGAAAACGGCTAATAGCCGAAATTTCGTCTTGCCACTCATCGCCAATTTTTGCCCCGAGAATGGCTATTAGCCGGCGCCTAATCGGCGATAATCGAAAACGGCTAATAGCCAAAATTCCCGCTTCCCATTTTTGACCCGGACGTGGCTATAAGCTCTCCTAATCGACATTGATCGAAACGGCTAATAGCCCTGTCACTCGCCGCCCATTTTTCACGGTCATTAATCAAGAAACGACACTGTAAAAGTGAAAAATGTTTGTCGATTTTCGTTGACTCGTCGATGATTGAAATCGCCCCCCACCGCCACCACCCAATGGCCACGAGATGGGAACGGTTTGATTGACAGGTCCTCGTCCTTGCCCTCAAGCCTCTGACAGGGTGTACACCAAATGCAAATGGCATTGAAAATTTGGCAGCGAAATTTCGATTTTTGCAAACCGAAACGAAAAGAACGCGAGACGAAACGGCGGGGGACGATTTACGAGAAGAACACAAGATTGGCGGTAATCAGCGCACAAGCAGAATAAAGCATCAAAAACGGCTAATAGCCATTCATTTGGCATATGCCATATGCTGATGGCTAATAGCCAAAGATTCCACAAGAATGACAAGGAAACGTGTGCCAATTAGATGGCAACAGCCAGACGGCTAATAGCCACATCCGCGCCAAAAATTAATTCTCAGGACTTTTGCCTGGCTGGCTAATAGCCCTTTTTCGACAGGACACCTGAAATTATAAATGAATAAATCACCAAACCACTTGGCTCATCTCATAATAATTGCTCAACTGGTGTGGTGGTGCTCTGTCCGTCTGGCTCACTCGAGTAGCATGTCTTATACATTCATTGGAGCACCAAGGAGTGCACTCGCAACTCATTCAGACCATCTGTCAATTGCACACCACCACCACCACTCATTCATTCATTCACTCACTTTTTGCTGTTCTTCTTGTTGAAATAGAAATAGCGGCAGGAGAAGAGAAACAAAAAAAAAACACAGCGGGAGACACCGAGGACATATGGTTGATCGCCGCCGGTGGGAACTGAGAAAATGCGAGGAATGGCAAGGGAGAGAAATTTGAAAAAGCGGCGGAAAACGGTTGGAATAGGGATTTGGACGAAGATTAGCCGTGTTTGCGGACTTTGGGCTCCGCCCACACTCACGCGAAATTTTGGAAATAAACGGTTGAGAATTTTTACACTGAATAAAACGATTATTTTGCCACTAAAAGGCAAAATTTCAATCAAAATGATGCCCGTGGTGTTTGCGGACTTTCAATGGGCAATTTTACGATTAAAAATTCCATCAAAAACTTTGGGTTCTTCTCGATTTTTTTCGCTGCGTTTTAGGTAATTGCGCGTCGATTCACGTGTTTGCGTCCACAGCATTCAACTTTACGGCATTGAAACGTACGCAGACACGTGAACCGACGCGCAACGACTTTTACTTTTCGAAAGTAATAACTTATCGAAAATTTGCGCGTCGATTAACGTGTCTGCGTATCGTAAGCTCCGCCCCTTTTTCAAGTCTGATCTGCGACACGAGTTTTTTCCATCTAGAATGTTTCAAAAAACCATGCCGCAAAGTTGCAAAAGGGGCGGAGCTTCGTAAAGTTTAATGCCACGCACGCAAACACCGTTTCTCAAGAAGATCAAATGTTTTAGAGTGGCGTAAAGTTAAATGCCGAGTACGCAAACACGTGAACCGACGCGCAAATGCAAAAATCTTGATTCAAAATTCTATAATTTCGAGAAAATGCCAAAAAGTCCTTTGAGTTACCTAATGGGGTTATTCACAAAACCGGGAAAAAAGGAAGAAAACGGAAAAAAACTTCGGGAAAAATCGGAGAATGATCCGATTGACCTGAAATTTCGGGAAAAATTGGAAAAAATTCTCCTGTACACGCTCACAAAATTTTGGAACGAAATATCGATTTTAAAATTTTTCAGAAAAAATCGATATTTCGGTCAAAAATTTTGTAAGCGTGTACAGGAGAATTTTTTCCAATTTTTCCCGAAATTTCAGGTCAATCAGAGCATTCTCCGATTTTTCCCGAAGTTTTTTTTTCCGTTTTCTTCCTTTTTTTCCGGTTTTGTGAATAACCCCATAAAATATGGTCAAACGTGACAAAATTGATGAAAAATTCGTCGAGAAGAACCGAGAGTTTTTGATCGTGAAATTCACCAGTGGGCGGAGTCAAAAGTCTGAAAACACCACTGGCAACGTTTCGAAAATTGTTCTGCATTTTGTCGTCGTGGTGTTTGCATACAATCGATTTAAAAATGATTGTGTGCCAACACCGCGACGACAAAATGCAGAAACATTTTTTCACGAAAATGCAAGAGGGTACGACAGAATAGAATTAGGCGAAATAGAAATGCTACAAAAAAGAACTGGAAAAAATAGAACGGCTACAAAATAGAAATGAGCGGAATAGAAATCGGTGCGATGGAGCGCGTTTGCATTATTATTCGAATTTTCCGATTATTATGGGATTTTTCAGTAATTTTCAGATATTTTACGCACTTAACAACATCGAAAATGAAGAAAGGTATAAAATCAATGCAGTTTCAGAAAAAAAAATTGAAAATCGGCGAAAAACTGAGAAATTGAAAAAATAATGCAAACGCGCTCCATCGCCCAAAAATTTCTATTTTGTAGCATTTCTATTTCGCTCATTTCTATTCTGTCGTACCCTCAAATGCAAACGCGCCCTGTCGAACTTGTCTGCGTCTCCACCGTAGCGTTCTGCTAAACGCGTGAAAAAATAGAGATGCAGAGAAAAAACGGGGAAGAATTATTGAAAATTAAGGAAAACTCGTTGAATACACCCAAAATTATTCCAGAAAAATAATGTCAAACGGCTCGCTATGGATGGAATCTGTGAGCGGCGCCGAAGAGGGCACGTATCAATGCGCCGTGCACGTGACCACCAAAAACCCGGACCAGCCGGACACGTGGACGTTTTTGAGCCGAAAATCCACGTTGCGCCTCGCCGATTTGGCCAAATTTGATCTCCAGCCAACTGATAGAACGGTGGCGAAAGGACAACCGACCGCTTTTCATTGTCTTATTGTGAGTTTTTGAGAAAAAAAGATACAAGTTCTAAAATGGCACTTTCAGAACTCGAAACCCACCCCGTCGGTCATCTGGCTTCACAACGAGCAGCCAATTGTTAATGGAGGTAATTTTTTTTTTTTTTTTGAAAAAAAAATCTAATCCAAGCAATCCCCGGGGGAAATTTGTTTGAATTGGCCAATAAATTTGATTTTGCCGCTTTTTTTTGTGGTGAGGGATTTTGAAAATGGGTCAAAATTGTTTACGGAGCAAAAAACTCTAAATTGCGACCCTTCTCGCCCATCCATAACCCATAAAAACTGGCCATCCATCGAGAAAACAAATGAGCCGAAGCCAAAACGCCGCTCTCTCTCTCTCTCTCTCTTAATGACCCCATTCTGCAGGCGAATACCACATTCTACCAGTGTCGAACACGCTCGAGATCAGCTCCACACAATCGAGACACGAGGGAACGTATCGGTGCACCGTGGAGGGAGCCGGAAAACGGCGGAGCAGTCAGGCGGCCAGGCTTACTGTTACTACTGGTGAGATTTGGAAGAAAAAAATTGGCTGAAAACGCGCTCCAATGAGAGTAAAAATGAGCATTGTCAAAAAAAAATAAAGCCAATTTTTCCTTTGCAAATTTAGAAAAAAGGCTGAAAATTGGTGAAAAGTTGACAAACGCGCTCCATTGAACTGAGCGATTTTTTTTTAAATTCGAAATTATTCATTTTTATAATGGATTTTTTTTGTTTTTGCATGAAGATCTAGGTGGAAATTCTCCAAATTTCACTGCAAAAAAAATCATTAATCTAGAGAAAACTCCTCGCAAAAAAATACGATTTTCCAAATTTTATTTGCAAAAATTTGCCAGAAAAATTGGAATTTCATCGAAAAACCTTCCAAAAAATGACGATTTTCTCTAGAATTCACGGTGTCCAGGATTTGAAAAGTGGGCGGAGCCGAGCAAACGCGCCCACTGGATTTTTTCGCGCGAAATTCAAATTTTGAGGCATTTTTAATGTTTTTTGGGGAAAAAAAGCATAAATTCTTAATTTTTTCCCACATGTGCTCCAGTGGAATTATAGCTGAGGCCTTTAGAAATTTTTTAAGCCGAAGAACGTCGAATTTGGTTCAGCCACCATTTCGGAATAATCGTTTTGAGTTTTTTCGTGTTTTTGCACGATAAATCTTTACGAAAATCGAAGTTTGGGCACTTTTATGGTATTAAAAGATACAATACACATATTTTACAAAGAAAAACAGGTTTTACTGAAAGAAAAAAAAATGCGCAAGCACCAAAAGTGCGCCATGCAAGTTTGCTGACGCGCCAGCAAATTAGGCTCCGCCCACATTTCCAATCCTGGACACTGTGGAATTGGACAATTAATTTTTGTTAAATTTCAAAAATTTTTCTGCAAAAATGTGAAAAATCCAGAAAAAAATGAATTTAAATACAAAAATGAAAATTTTGGCTATTAGCCGTCGAATACAGCGCCCCAAATCCCCGAAACCTGTGCCGATTATCGCCAACTATGCGCCAATAATGGCTCTCTGTAATTTTTAACGGCTAATAGCCATGTAGCTGTCTATATCTACCGCGAGAAAGTTCCCAGAAAATATTGGAATGAAAAACAAGTATTTCAAGCCAAACCGACGCCAAACTCGTGCCGGCTATTAGCCGCTGATTTTTGCCGAAAATTCCAAGACCCAAAAAAAAAAACGAAATTGAATGAACAATAAAACTGCGCCAAGAATATTCACGAAAATATTGACAGTCCGCCAAAATGGTCAAACGCGCTCCGCTGAACTCAACTCTATGCGATTTTCATTTTGGTCTCCAAATTATTTCATTTCACGTACAAATTCAACGTGAAATGAAATAATTTGGAGACCTAATGCCGCGTCCAATGTTCAAAAAATTCCTGAAATCAGGAGTTTTTTGCAGTCCAAAGTTCCACAAAAAATCCCAGAAAAAACAGGCGGTCACAGTTGGAACCGACGTTACCGTAGTTGCTTCGCTGCGAGACCTTCTATGTTTAAACTTGAAATATCCCGTATAAAAGAAAACATTGAGCAATTGTGGGAAAATTCAAGTTTAAACATAGAAGGTCTCGCAGCGAAGCAACTACGGTAACGTCGGTTCCAACTGTGACCGCCTGTTTTTTTCTGGGATTTTTTGTGGAACTTTGGACTGCAAAAAACTCCTGATTTCAGGAATTTTTTGAACTTTGGACGCGGCAGAAACGGAAATCGCATAGCGTTGAGTACAGCGGAGCGCGTTTGACCATTTTGGCGGGCCGACAATACACAAAAAATAATAATTTAGGCGACGTCTCCAACGAACTCTCCTTCATCACCACTCCACGCCTTCAAGTCGTCGAGCAAGGTGACGAGTTTCTGCTCGAATGCCTAGTCGCCTCGCGAATTCGCCCACAAGTCAGATGGCTCAAAGATTCCCGACAAATCATTGTGGACGGAGTGCGCGTGAAACGAGTCGGCGTCTCGTCCATCCTCGTTTCAAGGGCCACCATTGAAGATACAGGGCTCTACACGTGCAGGTGATATTTATTTCACGCTCCACCGGCAAAACGATCAATTTTTTCAGAGCCGCCAACAATGACGACTCTGTGGATCGAGCAGTGTCCGTAGAAGTCCGTGCTCCGCCCAAAATCACGACCCGACCGGTGACAAAAGTGGCTGTGGAGACGGCCGACGTGGAATTTGAGTGTGGAGCGTCCGCGGCGAGACCCGAGGCCAAACTGAGCTGGTACAAAAACGGAGAGGCCATCGTCGCCAGCGAGTACTTTGTGATTGAGCCGAACAGACTCCGCATACTGGGAGTCGTGCGCGCCGATCAGGCCGTCTATCAGTGTCTGGCCGAAAATGACGTGGGAAGTGAGCAGGCGAATGCTCAATTGCTTGTCGATGCGCCAGGTTTGCTTTATTTTGGAACTGGTAGAAAAAAATCCGTGGAACTGTTAGAAATATCTATGGAACTGCCAGGCAAAAAAAAATCTGTGGAACTGTTATCTATGGGACTGCTAGGCAAAAAATCCGTAGGACTGTTAGCTATGGAACTGGTAGAAAAAAATCAATTTTTCTAGAATTTTTAAAATTTTCCAATTTTTCGCCATTTAGTGGTTTAAAAAACCGCAGTCTCCACAGCGGGTCTCGCCACGATCTGATTTTGAGGCTACTGTATTTTATTTGAATTTTTTCGGGTTTTGTTATTTCTAGTCGAATTTTAGCCAGAAAAGGATTCTTAACATGGATATATTTTTTCTAGGTTTTTGTGAATTAAAAATGATTTTTAAGCTAATTAACTAAAAAAAATTGCTTAAAGGGGGTGCCAAGTGCCAACTTTCTGGGGAAAGTGGCTTAAAATATACTCTTGAATGGGGGATTTACGAATATCACATCGAAATCGCACGAAACAATTTTTCTGATTTTTGGCGATTTTTACAAAAAAAAATAGAAGACCACGAGGAGTACACGATTTGGCGCGAAATTCAAACGGCATTTTATTTTTTATCATTTTTCTCCCGTCTTTCTCGCATTTTTTTGCATTAATCTTGGGGAATTAATGTACAAACATCATTTCGTGTTTTAAAATAGCAAATTAATGCGTGTTGATTACAAAAGTAATGATAAAACAAATTCGGAACAAAAATTCTCATACCTTCCTTTTCTGTCCCTTTTTCTGCTCAATTCCGCATTAAGTTCACTCTTTTGTCTGTAACGTTTATATTTGAAAAAAATGTTCACCAGAAATCATTTAAAACGTTGAATCAAACGACAGACGATTATCGATTTTTCAATATTTATGACTAAAATGTGTTTTGGCGAACATCTAAAAATTTAATAAGCGATTAGAGCATGTTTTATCGAAAATCGATGATAAAAACGAGGAAAATTGCACGAAAAATAAATATTTGTGGTGAAAATGGATCTTTCTAGAAGCCGCGGCCACGATTTTCGTGTACTCCTCGTGGTCTTCTATTTTTTTTTTGTAAAAATCATAAAAAATCAGAAAATTTTTTTGTGCGATTTCAATGTGATATTCGTAAATCCCCCACTCAAGAGTATATTTTAAGCCACTTTCCCCACAAAGTTGGCACCCCCTTTAAAAATAATTTTAATCCTAAAAGAAACTAGAACTTACGCGAAATTTGACTGAAAATCGATGAGATTCAAAAAAGAGAAAATCGTGGCGAGAGCCGCTGGAAAAATAATACAAAAATTTTGTCCGCATTTTGTCGACGTGGTGTTTGCACACAATCATTTAAAACGCTTTGAAATGAAAAAATGATTTTGTGCAAACACCGCGACGCCAAAATGCAGGCGATTTTTCAAAAATTTGTAAAAATTAAAACAATTTCGCGTTAGGACCAACATTTCTCGCGTCTCGCGGGCTAAACCCCCGCAAACCGAGCCCGATGGACGCATCAACAAGTCGACAATTATCGGATGGTGAATAGTTTTTGTGATCTGGGTGCTTTTTTTTTTGGGGCGTAGAAGTCTATTTCGCGCTCCACCTGGTTGTCTAACTGTCTAGCGTCTCTTTTAATGCGGTGGAGCGAAGTAGATTTCTGCGCCCCCAGACTTTTCTAACAATGGGAATTTTCTATGCCGTGACTTTTTTTTTTGATTTTCTGGTGTTTTGGAATTTTTTTTTGAATCTATTGTCGGCCCGCCAAAATAGTCAAACGCGCCCCGCTGAACTCAATACTACGTGGATTTCATTTTCTCGGTAAATGCCTGCAACTGTTACGCAGACTTTGGCAACTTTTACGCAGCTCTTACGCAACTGTTAATTTACGCGCTATGGGTTTCTGCTAAAGATCTGCTCAAAAGCTGCGCAACTAAGGGGCTACTACTGCTTTCACTTTGCTTTTCGTTCCTTTTCTCTTTTCTATTAGTAAATAAAACATACTTTTATAATTATTATTTTTATTTAAAAAAAGAAATAGAATTTAATACACATTATTGTCATCTCAACAACAAAAGAGCCGTGAAGGGCATGAGTGTCGGCGGTGGCTGGAAGGTGAGAATGTCACGGCGGAGTTGGAGGAAGACGTAGTATCGTGCGTGATCGTCGACAATAGTGGTGGGTGTGGTCGGGTAGAATTTGGCCTCGAAAGATAACTCCTAGGGAAGGTCTGTAAAGTTTGTTTTTGGCTTTTAAATCAACTAGGAATCATCAGAAAACCAAAAAAAAAGCAACCAACTTTTCAATTGCTTTAATATCTTCTTATCATTATACAACCAGTGTCTGATGCCTTCCTCTTTGTCGTAGAAGCAGAGAGAAAAGTAATCGCGTTCTTCGATCGACAAGTCGCTCGTCACCTGACGGAACAATGCTTCACCCTCGGAGCCGCGCTGAACGATATATTTTTTATTTTTGTTATTTTAACACTGGGGCATGAGGAGGGAGTGAGTAAACGCGCCCGGACGCACATACGCAACGCATCCAAATGAGGCCCAAAAAATAAAAACAGCGCGCGAAAAATTTCGCATTATCGGAGAGAAAAACCAACGCAAAATCGTGAAAATTACGAAATCCTATCCAAAATTATTTCGCGCGCGTTGATTTTTCTCTCCGATAATGCAAAATTTTTCGCGCGATTTTTTATTTTTTTGGGCCTCAATTGGATGCGTTGCGTGTGTGCGTCCGGGCGCGCTTACTCACTCCCTCCTCATACCCCAGTGATTTTAAGCTTTACGCCCGTCCAAACAACTTACGTTAACCTCAAACTCCTTGTAAACTCCAACTGGTAGGCAAACTCGTGCCGCCTGCATTTTGGAATTTCTCGGGTGTTGACTGGGCGCCGGTGACGTGGCGGGTGGTGGATGGTGTTGTTGGTCGACGGGTTCTCTGTCTTTACCCTTTTGCTCTGGAAATTAGGAATTTAATTGGCGCTCTGCGGGAAAGAGAGAGAGCGAGAGAGAGAGAGAGAGAAGCTAGACGGTTATAGAAAACGCGGCACGTCATCGGTGGCGCGCGGGTTCATTTGAATCGCAAAAATGCTCAAGAGCCCACTGAAATATTGATTTCCGTCCAAAACTTGAGAATTTTTTACATAATTTATCAAAATTTCAGGTCAATTGGAGAAAAAATTGTTTTTCACTAATTGTTTTTGTTGTTCACGCTTTGAATATGCGTTTCTGAGCATTTATCAATGCACGGTAAGTTCAGCGGCAATGCGCCGGAAGCATGTGTGACACTTTTCAAAAGGGCGACCGGAGGGAGCTGGGCGGAAGCGTGCTTAGCGGGGGGATTTTTTTGTAATTAAAAGTCTAAATGTGATTCTAAAAAGATAAGAAAAGGTTACTGGGAGCCGATTAAACACTGAAAAAGCCTTTAGACTTTAAATCACAAAAAATTCCGTCACAAAGCAAGCTTCCACCCAGCTCCCTCCGGTCACATATTTGAAAAGTATCACACATGCTTCCATGAACTTTCCGGACAAAAAATAAATGCAGAATGAGATTAATATATGAAACAAATCAAAAGCGATGCGAAACCGCACAAAAAACGAAAAATAAAGAAGTTTTTTTGAGTTGGGCAAAACACGGACCCGCGACATTTGGATTTGTAATCACGCGCACTACCAACTGAGCCACAGAGGACAGAAATCCCAGCAGAACAGAGTGCTTACAAATGAATGATGAAGAGCGAAACAAGAGAAAAAGAGTGGCGACGAAGCCAATAGGCTTGTATCTATTTAAATATTCGCGCAAAAAACATTTTCTTATTATTTATTAATCACATTTTCTTTTTTTTTCCTCGAAAATATTTTTTGAAAATAAATTAATCTTCCACGTTACCGAAAAACATAAATGTGAAAACAAAAAGACGCAAAACGCGTTTTTATTTGAAAAAAAATTATTTTGCGCTATAATGGATTCGTGGCGGAGTGACAATCACGTTTTTATTCGAAAAAATGAAGAAATAACTGAAGAAATTAAGAGATGTTTCGTCTCACAGTTTCACGTGAAATGTCACTCCGTCACGAATCCATTATATATAATGTGGAATTCGTGACGAGAATGTCTTTTTTCATCTTTTAATTTACCACGGAGTAAAAAAATGATTAAAAATTGCAAAAAAAAAGAAAAAAAAAGAAAAATACCGCCGAAAAAACGGAAAAAAACAAGCAGAAAACAGACGGGCGGTGCCAATGATTTTGTGTCGCCAGGTGCGGCGCGTGTCGCGTTTAAGATCTGCGTAACATCTGCAGCCTTTTTAAGATCTGCTTAACAGGTGTTGCAGCCTTCAATGTCTGCATAACATCTGCTACTGGGTTTAAAGGCTGTTTAAAATCTGAAAGGAGCTCTAAGCCATGCGCAAAAGCTGCTATAGCCTCTTAGATCTGCGTAACAGTTGCAGGCGTTTACCGAGTTGGTTTCCAAATTTTTTCATTTCACGTGTAAATTCAACGTGAAATAAAATAATTTGGAAACCAAAATGAAATCCACGTAGTATTGAGTTTAGCGGAGCGCGTTTGACCGACGTGGCGGGCCGATAATAATAATTTTTAAAATTTCCCCACTTTCAGACTCCTCTTCCGTAGCCGCCTCATCCGGAATTCCGGTCACCGCGTCAGCCCCACTGGGCGTCCGATCGACATCTATCGGCTCTAGATTTATAAACGTCGAGTGGGACCCGCCGGTTCAACGAAATGGCAATATTATGCGGTATCACGTGTTTTACAAGGATAATTCGATTGATCGGTAGGCTTTTTTACGGCTCCGAGACGTTTCGAAACTGGATTTAAATTTCCAAAATATGAAACGGAATTCGTGAAAACCGCTGCGCAAAAATGAAATGCAAGTTTCGAAACGTCCCAGAGCCTTTTTTTAATGGTTTTCTCGCTCTCTAAACCCCTAAATGTCCAGTGAACGAATGGTAAACTCGTCGGGAATGTCGGCCACTCTGACCTCTCTTCAACCGTCGACAATGTACCTGATTCGAGTGACGGCCGAAAATGAGGCTGGAATGGGCAAATTTAGCGATTCGATCAAAGTGACGACGAATAAAGAGCGTGAGTTTTGAAAATGTTTCGATTGCGCTCTAGCGATGAATCATCGCTGCGATGATGCGACTCCTTTTGTCTAACTCTCCAAAAAAAAGACAATTTTCGGCAATTAGCTTTTTAGATTACTATATCCCGCTCAGGCGCTAACTAAATAATAGCTGATTGCCATATCCACGCCGAAAATTGGCTGCGGGCATTTTTGGCTATTAGCCCTTTCCGATTATCGCCGATGAGAAGGCAGCTAATAGCCATATCAAGCCCGAAAATGAACCAAATGCATTTGGCACACGACCCGACGCACGGCATGCTGGACCCTACGAAAGTGCAAACGCGCCCTGGCGCACTTTTGCGTTTTTCTCTGCGCCTCCATATATTCCTCTTGGAGTATTGCCAAAAATCCTTGGCGCCTTGCCAGATATGTTTTTTTTTTTGGATAAATTTAACGTTTTTCGCATTTTTAGTCCAAATTTTCGTATTTTGTTTTTCAGAATTTAAATTAAATTAAAATTAACTGTTTTTATTAAGAAAAAAACCGACTTAAAATCAATTTTCCAACAAAAAAATGTATCACATTAATCTCAAAAACAACCATTTCAAAAACATAATTTTTTTAAATGAGAAACAAAAAAAAATAATAAATGAGGAAAAAAAAATAACAAAGAAAAGTAAAAAAGAAACAATAAAATCTCGTAAATCGACACAAGTCTCTGCGGAGGAGACGCAGGGACGCGAGAGTAGAATAGCGCGCGAAAATTCGCTTTTGAAAAATAATTCAAAAACGTAGCTTCCAACACGCCGTGCGACGTTTCGAAACGTCCCAGAGCCAAAAAATGATTTCGCGGTCCACCGATGATGTGTGAGAGAAGTTGGACAAAGCGAGACACTTGGGAAAACGAAGATACTGTGAAATCAGGCAAATTTTAGCTATTAGCCGTTTTAGATGGCTAACAGCCATTTTTAACAGCTAATAGCCATGATCAATAGAGCTCAAAATAAATTTTGGAGCCTCCTGACAATCCCTAACTTCTATTTCTCTTCAGAAGCCGTTCCCGGAAAAGTGAACGCCCTAACGGCCACCGCAACCGGTCCAGAAACAATCGACATTCGCTGGTCGCCGCCATCCGGAGGCCAACCGGCGCTTCGCTACAAGATTTTCTACTCGCACGATCCGCTGGAGAAGAATGAGAAGGAGACGTTGATCACGGTAAGATTCTGCGAAAGAATAGATGAATAGTAATAAAAAACAACAAAAAACCGCACCTTACAGACCTCCACCACCCACTACACCCTCCACGGCATGGACAAGTACAGCGGCTACCAAATCCGCATCGAAGCCGAGGGCGCCAACGGCTCTGGCCTGACCTCGGACACGGTAAAAGTGCGCACACAATCCGACGAGCCGGAAGCGCCGCCCGTCTCGATTCAAGCCGAGGCTGACAGCTCGACGAGCATTCGCGTCAGCTGGGATCAGCCAGCCGATGAGACTGTGAACGGTGAAATCACTGGGTACCGGCTAAAATACAAGACGAAGGCGCGTGGCGCCAAAGGCAACACCCTGGTGATTGATGCGACGGCGCGGGACTATACGATGGGCAATTTGGAGCCGAGCACACAGTATTTGGTGCGGATGGCCGTGGTTAATCATGTGAGTTTAATGCGGAAAAAATCCCATTAAAAATGGCGCAGCAGGCTTGAGTAAACGCGCCCGAACGCACACACGCAACGCATCCAAATGATGCCCAAACAAGCGCACACATTTTTAAAAAGTTTAAAAAATCGGAATGGCGAAGCAGGCTTGTTCAGCACAAAAAAAATCAATTTTTGATAAAAAATCCTCGAAAACCGGCAAAAAATTAAACGAAAATCCCAAAAAACCCAACGCGCACAACTGCTACCGTAATCCTATTTTCGTGACGAGACCACCTATGACAAATTGCCACATGTTCCTTTAAATTATTTTAGATTTTTTTGAAAAAAATCAGGAAAAATTAAAGCTGTTGGGTCTCGAAGCGAAAATAATTAGCAACAAATTTTTCCTGAGAATTTTCGAGTATTTTGGACTGAAAAATCTTTGAAATACAATTTTTTAGGACAAAAAATGCCGCAACAGGCTTACTTTTACAAAAAAAAACTAGCTGAAAATCCCAAAGTCTGACCCGCACAAATGTTACCATAATCCACCCTTTTCGTGGCGAGACCCATGTGTCGTATTTTGACATGTGCCTTTAAAATTTTCGAATTTTTTCAATTTTTCGAATCAAATTTTATGTTTGCAGCACTGAAAATCATTAGTTTGAGGAATTTTTTCGAAAAAAAAAAATCAAAAATAATTTATTGGAGGTCGCGCAGCAAAAAAATAGACTGGAAATCTCAAAAAATGCATTTTTTGTGTCAAAACATTTTGGAATTTTCGACAAAAATGGCCCATCCCTTGTCTGGCGCGCACATATGTTACCGTAATCCACCCTCTTCGTTGCGAGACCACATGTTTTGAGGTCTCGCAGTGAAAAAACAGATTTTTTACGGAAACCCCTTATACTTTCAGAACGGCACCGGACCATTCTCCGACTGGGTAGCCGTCGACACTCCCGGACAGGACAAGGAAGAACGAACACTGGGTGCGCCCCGCGAAATTCGACCCCACGCTGGCATCGACTACATTCTTGTATCATGGCTCCCGCCAGCCGACGAGCAGAATCTCGTCAGAGGCTATCAAATTGGATGGGGTCTATCCGTACCTGACACTGAAACCGCTCGAGTGTCCGCCTCGACCACCCAGTACAAAATATCACGATTGCACTCGGAGCGCGACTACGTCATCTCGCTGCGCGCTTTCAACAATCTGGGAAGTGGATTTCCGATTTATGAGACTGTCAGAACTCTATCGCGAGCGTCAATGTCCCACTTTAGCGATAACGACGACGACGGTGACGCGGATATGAACTCTGACGATTCGTCGCGTGGAAACTCGGATTCAACCCCGGTTGGTCTCCGAGCTGACGCAATCTCCGCCACGTCGATTCGAGTCGTGTGGACTGAATCGGATGAGACTGCGTTCAACACGCAGTACACTGTCCGCTACTCGACCGCCATCGATGGGAACCAGCATCGCTATGTGAACAGCACAGAAACTTGGGCCACCATTGAGGGGCTCCGACCAGCCACAGAGTATGAGTTTGCGGTGCGGGCTGTCGCGTCGAACGGCCAGCTGTCCACGTGGTCAATGGCGACCCGCAATCGAACATCGTCAGCGCCGCCCAGCTCGGCGCCACGTGACCTGACAGTGTTGCCAGCGGAAAGCGGGGATCCACACTCGGCGTCGCTGCACTGGCAGCCGCCGAAATATGCGAATGGTGAGATTGAGGAGTATTTGATTTTCTACACGGATCGTGCGTCGCTCGCTGACAAGGACTGGACGATCAATTATGTGGGCGGAGAGAAGTTGTCGCATCAGGTGTCGAATTTGTTGCCGAAAGCCAACTACTTTTTCAAGATTCAGGCGAGGAATGAGAAAGGTTAGTGAGAGTTTGGGCCCACACACTTTTTGGTCTGCGTTTCTTAAAAGTGGGCGGGGTTTCGACTCGATTAAAAAAACACAATCTAATACGAATTCAAAAACTTGCGCGAACTGGCAATTTTAGCGTTTTTTTTTAATTTGTGAAAAAATAGTGAAAATTTGAAGCCACGCCCACTTTTTTCACTAAATTCTCACTGAAAATCTGTACATTTCGCTTGTCGGCGCGAAGAAATCTATTCTGCGCTCCACTGATGATGCGCCCTCTCTGCGTATCTTCATTTTGTCACGTGCCTCGTTTTGTCTAACTATCTAACTTTTCTTTCTTTTTTTTTTTTTTAACTTTTAAATACTCCTCGGGTCATCACTAGAGCGCAAAAGTTCTTAATGTTGACCATTTTTTGATTAGAAATTGAAAAAATAGTTAGACAGTTAGACAAAATTCGGCATGAGGGAAAATGAAGAGACGCAGACAACAAGAGGTGTCCCGACAGGGGGCGCTCTATCAGTGGAGCGCGTTACAGATTTTTGCGCTCCCACATGAAACATATCGTGCTTTTTCTGAATTATTTTCATCATTTTAAAAGAGCATTTTTCGAGGTTTTCATTCAATTTTCACATTTTTGCCTTTTTTGCCAATAAAATGTTTAAAATTCAAATTTGTACCAGGTAAAATAGGCGAAATTCAGAAAATTTTAATCGAAAAAATGGCTCTGAAAATGAAAAAATACTGAACGTTTTGAAATTTTATTTTTGTTCTAACAAAGTAAGACTTCTAACTTGTAATGGACCTATTCAAAGTACTGTAGAAAAATGAAAAAAAAGGACTTTGTCAGAAAATTTTGGACCGAAATATCGATTTTAAAAAATATTGATTTTTTTTCTGAAATTTTTCTAAAATCGATATTTCGGTGCAAAATTTTCTGAGCAAGCCCGGAAGCATTTTTGACAGTTTCTCCCAAAATTTCAGAGCAATTGGAGCATTATCCGAGTTTTCTTCCAGTTGTTTGTCATTTTTTCCGTTTTTCTACAGTACTTTGAATAGGTCCATAAGAAAAGCGGAAAAATAATTTCAAACAAAAAACGGCGCAAAAAAGTGGGCGTGGCTTCAATTCACTATTCCAATTTTTATTGAAAATCAATAAATGTATAATAGATCTATCGCGCTTGATTCCTATAGTTTGTGCACATCTGAAAAATCGTTTTTTGATTGAAAGTGGGCGTGGCTTGGTGAATTTCTGACTGTAAAAAATCTTTTTTTATTGTTTTTTTCATAAGCCCGCCCACTTTTTTTCACGCAAAAATTCAAAATGCACTCAAATTTAATTTTCGCTTGAAAAAGTGGACGGAGTGTCACGTTTTGACGACGAAACTCGTTAGACCCTAAAAGCCATTATCTTCCAGGCCACGGCCCGTTCTCCTCTGTCGTCGGCTACACCCCGTCCGGCGGAGCAATCCTATCCGGTCGAGAACGTACACGTGGCCACGGCTCGACGTCATCTGATCAAACCTCACTCGTCGAGCAATTCAAATCGATCCTCCAATCCAACCCGCTCTACCTGATGCTCCTCGTCGCATTCGCCCTAATTCTCGTTTTGACACTGATTCTGATCATCATGTGCTGCGTGAAGCGGTCTGGCGGCGGTGGTGGGCGCAAAAACGGCTATCAGTCGGGCAAAAAGACGAGTGTGGGCGGAGCGATGGGCGGCGCTGGTGGTGGTCCGCCCAACGATTTGTGGATTAATGGAACGGGCAGTCATATGAGGGCCGGAGGTGAGTAGTTGTTGATTTTTGATAGTGTATGGCGCTCCACCGATAAATCTGGTTTTGTCTAACTGGCTCCGGGACGTTTCGAAACCTGCCAGTTCGAAACTGGGACATTACTTTTCAAAACTTTAGTGTATTAGCGCTAAATTTTCTTGTAATACACAAAAGTTTCGAAACGCGCCAGTTTCGAAATGGCAAGTTTCGAAACGCGCCAGTTTCGAATTGTCCTAGTTTCGGAACGTCCCAGAGCCGTCTAACTAATCCAAATGAGCGTGTCGGTGGAGCGCGAAATGGGCAAAAGTATGGGCTGTGGGACGTTTTGAAACAGGACGTTTTTAAACTAGGAACATTTTTTTAGCGGTTTCGAAACGTCCCCCACCCAAAATGTGATAATCTACATTTATTTCAGCCTCTGACTACATGGTGGATGGCCTGGCGACCGCCCATCTAACAGCGGCGGACATTGAATCGCCGACACCAAGATATCACCATTTGCAAGGTGAACATTTTGATTTTTTCTGGAAAAAAAGCTTCTAAAATTCCTATCCAACTAACCGCTTTTCTCCTTTGTTTCCTCTGTTTTTTTGCTTTCCTGGGTTCTTCTTTATTTATTTCTTCCTTTTTTTTGGGAATTTTTGATCGGCTATTAGCCAGTAGCATAGGCGCCTAATAGCCATAGTAAAGAAACGAAAACTCGCCAGATTCCCTTTACGGCTCCATCGCCCACAACAATGACGCTCCGCCAGGACGCCCGCCACGTGTCCCACGCCCCAGCGGCGGCTCCAAACGAAGCACCCCGATGGCTCAATCAATGTGCTCCGCCCTGGGCACCACCGAGGACGAGGACGACGAGCCCGTGGAGGCGATAGTCGCCTCGCGGGTTCGTATCGAACGGCCCGTCGCCAGGACCAAACCGACGATGGCGGTGACTGCGGCGGCGGAGGGTAAAATTGTGTGAATTGCTTTTTTTTTAAGCAGCATGGGCGTGGTTTTTAAACACTTTGATTTTACTTTTGTCCGTCTTTTTCTTTTCTTTTTTTTCTGGTCGTTTTAATTATGATGGTACTTGGAATTGCGCGTCGATTCACGTGTCTGCGTACGTGGCATTTGACTTTATTTAAAATCACGAAAAAAATGGTGAGCGGAGAAAGCAACCAAAAAATCGACAAGAAAAAGAAGAAATTGAGAAAAAATACCGAAAATTGGAGCAAGTTGACACGCTCACGCGCAATTGCAGACAAGGCAAGAGTCTTGTCCGCAATTACGCGTAACCGTGTCAACTCTCTTCGATTTTCTAGCATACACCCTATTTTTCACGAGTTTTCAAAAAATGTCGTAAAATTAAATGCCGAGTACGCAGAGGCACGTGAACTGACGCGCAAATGCGTACGTTTTTGAAAAAATTTGCAAAAAAAAACCCACCATTGAAAAAAAGGACAACAATTTTAGAGGCGTGGCCTAAATAATTCTGCAAAGCCGTTTGGTTTTTCGCCAACAATTGTTTGAAAAATTTACGAAAAAATAGAAATTATTGGAAAATTACAAAATTGGGGAACAAGCCCCGCCCCTTTGCAAGTCTGCGGCAGACTTGCAAAAAACCTGAGTCCGCAAACACCGAGTGCCAACACAATTAAAAACTACCATAATCTAATCTTTCTAACCACCTCACCGAGTTTTTTCTTGGCTCTGGGACGTTTCGAAACTCTCAAAAAAATTAAAATAATTGATAAAAATGGAAAATAAAAACCAAATGCGCGTGTGTTTTGGTTTGGTGTCATTGGTTTCGAAACGTCACAGAGCCGTTTTTTCCTCACTATATACTAAATTTGAATTGGTTTTCCATTTTTCCTCAAAATTTTTAATTTTTTTCCCCCAATTTGTCAATATTCCAGGACAAGGAACACTCACGCGAAGCTACCATCAAAGTTCTCAAAGTTTGGAGGGAAGGCAACGAACACCGCAAGTGGTTTACACGGGCACTGGACGGCATCAGGTAACAATTGTGCGCTACTTGCGAAATGGGGCGTGTCGCACCAAAAATCGGCTTCGGGACGTTTCGAAAATTTTTCTGCATTTTGTCGTCGCGGTGTTTGCACACTGCGACGACAAAATGCAGGGCGTGTCTAACAGGCTAATAGCCACATCCCCACCAAAAAAATTCACTTTCCAGCCAATCCACAAAATCGACTTTGACTCGCCGTACGGCTCCTCCTCGGCCATTGGCTCCGCCTCCACCCCACCGCTCCCACCAATGCAAGCTCCGCCCTCGGTCCCACCAACCGTCATCGACGGCTACCGTACCCTGCGCGGAACTCCGCCCAACTCGTCGGGCGCCAACGCCCTGCGCTCGTTCACCCAACTCGCCGGCACCGTCACACCCACTCCGCCCCTCTCGGGACCACCTTCCGCCAATCGGCCAACGATAATTGCGGCCGGCGGCCGGCAGGTTCCAGTTGGCCGAGCGACCGCCCAGCCACGTGTCAACGTGGCCAACATTTACAGTCCGTTTGCGTCGTGCTCGGCGCCGTCGGAAGCTGGATCCGACAAGAAGGGCGAGTGTATGGAGATGCGGGAGAGCACGCCGATTAAAACGACGCATCAGGCGGATATGTTGAAGGTGGGTGAAAAAAAAAGAAAATTGCGAAAAAATTGATGATACCAGTATAGCCCCCCACCCCACCTCTTTCGACCATTTCAGCAGACTCCCCTCCTTTACACTCCATTGTGTTAACAAAATACCGTTTTATTATAGCCCCCCCCACTCATTTATATTGGTTTTACGCCATACCAGTATAGCCCCCCCCTTCTAGAGCTTTCTAGTATGGTCCCTTACCTCTCTTTCTTTACATTAGATTATACCATTACACTCCCCCACAGCTCTAAAAAAAACCTTATATTATGGCCCCCACTCATTTAAATTGGTTTTACGCCATACCAGTATAGCCCCCCCCTCTTCTAGAGCTTTCTAGTATGGTCCCCCACCTCTCTTTCTTTACATTAGGTTATACCATTACACTCCCCCACAGCTCTAAAAAAAACCTTCTATTATGGCCCCCACTCATTTAAATTGGTTTGACGCCATACCAGTATAGCCCCCCCCCCCCCTTCTAGAGCTTTCTAGTATGGTCCCCCACCTCTCTTTCTTTACATTAGATTATACCATTACACTCCCCCACAGCTCTAAAAAAAACCTTCTATTATGTCCCCCCCCCCCCCCCCCACTCATTTAAATTGGTTTTACGCCATACCAGTATAGCCCCCCCCTTCTAGAGCTTTCTAGTATGGTCCCCCACCTCCCCTTCTTTACATTAGATTATACCATTACAACCCCCCCCCCCCCCCCACAGCTCTAAAAAAAAACATTCTATTATGCCCCCCCACTCATTTAAATTGGTTTTACGCTATACCGGTATAGCCCCCCACCGAATAATTACATCGACCTAGTGGGGGGCTCTCCATTTTCCACTAATTACCCCCTAATTTCCAGCCTTCCAACTCTACCGACGACCTTAACCTGCACCTGGAGAGCCTGGACACGATGCTCGACGATTTGCAACAACTACAGCACAATTTGCACTTGGAAACGAGTATGGACAACAAGTCGTAGGGTAATTATGGTAATTATCATCGTCCCCCCACCCCCATCACTTTGAAGCTCAGCTCAATTGTACAAAAACGTTGCTCCAGTATTATTGTTTTATCATCATTTCGAACATTATCGTTTGTTTTATCGATTTTCTCATCTAATTAGGAGCGAAATTTTTTTCCCCGCCCACCACCACTTAAAAAAAAATGCACACGAGGTATACACTTTCCAATTCAATTGACGATTTCAGATTTCTCGCAAATTCCATAATTTATTATTTTCTTTTTTTTTTTTTATTCTTTTTTTCCCCCCTCATAATTGCAATATACTTTTGGATAATAAATTAATTTTTGTTTATTTATTAATTAACTTGAAGTGAAATATTTGTGATTTTCCGAAAGGTAAACTGAGAAGGCTCCGCCCAGGGGGCGGAGCTTGATATGAATTAGGCACTGTCATACGGGATGAGCGTTGTCAGATTCACGTCGGGCAGCTTTCCACGTCCGTTCAGCGGCGCCAACTCGATGAGCACAAATGCCTCGGCGACGACACCACCAGCTTTCACGACGAGGTCGGTGGCGGCCTGGAAGAGAGGATGTACATAGAGGTGAGCTCTCGAGTTGCGACATCAAAAATGTGAAACTCCGCCCACTTTTTTTCACGCGAACATTAAATTTTAGTGCATTTTGAATTTTTGGGTAAAAAAGTGGGCGGAGTTTCATGTTTTGATGTCGTCACTCGATTGAAAACACAATAGAAACAATGGAAAAATAGAAAGGGAAATTTTGAAAATTTTTAAAAATATTTGTGTGAATTTTTCTATTTTTTCCGCCAAAAATACTATAGAATCTTACGAATTCAAATGCTGTTTCCAGCAATTTTAAATAAATTAAAATGAACATTTTAATGCTGAAAAAATTCATAAAAAGACCGAAAATGTAGAAAGTCGAAAAAAAAAATTCGAATTTTAAAAATCGCGATTTTTTTTTTCAAAATCTTGTGAAACATTCAAATTTTTACTGAAATTCGGTAGTTTTCCTATAATTTTTTTGTTGAAAATTTCTAGAAAGTTTCCAGAAAGTTTGAGAAAAATTGAAAAAAAGAGACCCCACGAAAAGGGGGGAAAGTGTTGAAACGCAGGAACGAAAAGGGGGGGGGGGGGGAAAATGGGCACAGTTTGTCTGCAAAAGTGCCGCACGGTTTTTCTACATTTTTGGAGAATGAGAAATAGTGTTTTTTTCCTGCTTTGTTTTGCTGGCATTTAGTATTTAAAATGCGGAGACAAAATAGAAACGATTAAAAAATAAAAGGAGCGGAAAAGCTGCGAGAGGTCCACAAAATTATTGATTTTAGTGAAAAATAATATTTTTTGCGAAAATTCGGGTGATTTCGCATTAAAATAGGAAAATTGTGTGCTAAAAAGAAATAATACATTGAAATACATCGTCATAAAATCATTTGAACTAAAAGCTTTCCAAATAAATGATTTAGGAATTTTTAAAGCAGCGAAAATTTCGAAAATGGCGAATTTTAACTAAAATTGGGCATAATTGGGAAATTTTTCACAAAATATTACTGTTTGTTTGTTATCAGTCATTTTAACAAATAAATATCAAGGAAAACGGAGAATTTTAGCAAGAAATCGAAGAAAAAGAAGAAAAATAATTTGGTGACGAAAATGAAAATCGCAAAGTACGAAGTTCAATGAAGCGCACCTGCATTTGTCGCGAATGGACAATAAATACCCAAAAAACTAATTTCAGGCAAAAAAAGCAGAAAAAAAAACACTTGCTCATTCTCCAAAAATGTAGAAAAAACCGTGCGGCACTTTTGCAGACAAACTGTGCCCATTTTCCCCCCTTTTCGTTCCTGCGTTTCAACACTTTCCCCCCTTTTCGTGGGGTCTCGAAAAAAAGTTTAATTTAATTTTAAAAAATCGATGCGATCCTGCTTTTTAATGCAGAAAAATTCATGAAAATGAGAGAAAAATTGTCGAAAATTTCGATTTTTCCAAAATTTTAAGAAAATTGGAATTTTTGACAGAAATGCTGCTTTTTTTTTCAAAATTTTAAACATATTTTTTAAACTATTGTGGGCCCGCCAAAATGGTCAAACGCGCTCCGCTGAGCTCAACGCTATGCGATTTTCATTTTGGTCTCCAAATTATTTCATTTCACGTTGAATTTATACGTGAAATGAAATAATTTGGAGACCAAAATAAAAATCGCATAGCGTTGAGTTCAGAGGAGCGCGTTTGACCATTTTTCCGGGCCGACAATACAAATTTTAATTATTTTCCAAATTCGGAATGAAAATCTCATTAAAATGCATTTTTCTGCCATTTTAATGTAATTCAATATTGCATTTTAATGCAGAAAAAATGACAGAAAATTCGGAGTAAAAATAACGATTTTTCAGCAGGCTTCTAAGAAAATAACAAAATATCGGCAATTTTCAATTTTTCACATTAAACAAAAAGAAACCACTTACCCTCAGCGTTCCACCCGTAGCCAACAAATCGTCGATCAAAAACACCCGTTCACCCTTCTTGATTGCCCCCTCCTGAATCTCCACGCGATCCTCTCCGTACTCTTTCACGTACGACGCCTCAATCGTCGCTCCCGGAAGTTTTCCCTTCTTGCGAATCGGAACAAACGGGACGCCGAGTTGAATAGCCACTTGGGGACCAAACAAGAATCCACGTGCTTCCAATCCGGCAACAGAGTCGATTTGACCGACTGTGTGACGGACGTGATCGGCGATCACCACGCACAGTTCGTTGACCAGTTGTGGATTTGTGAACAGTGGCATTATGTCTCTGGAAATTTTTCTGCGTAGCTGACGACAGATGTTTTATTGCAGCAGATTGTAAATCACAAAACAAACCTGAAATTGATTCCCTTTTTCGGAAAGTCTTTGACTTCCCGAATGTGAGCCTCAATTTTCGGACGAATTTCGTCGAATCGTGGAAGCGTCATCTGAAAAACTTGTAGAAAAGTTCAGAATTAGAATACACCATTTGAAAAACGAGAAATTAGACAGTTGGAAGAAAATAGAATGCTAGAAAACCAAAGACACTCGGAAAATAAAATGAGCTCCTTTATCGGAGGAGCGCGAAACAATTTTTACGCATCGTCGACAAAAGGAATCCATAAAATGCTAATTTTCTAGCGAAGGCGGTCAAAGAAGTGAGACGCTCCTCTTTTTTCGGTGCTCTGTGCCCGGAAGCGGAGCGTAGAAAAATAGATGAAAAATAAGCCGTCGCGAAAAAAGAGAGAGAGATGGGAAGGGACCAAAAGTGGGCGTGGCGTCCTCTTCTATCGAATTAGGACCGCTTTCAAGTGTATGTTGATGTTGTGACGAAGCTATTTTGAATGGCACGGGCGGAAAAAAAAATGAGGATCAAAGATTGATTTAGCGGTTTCGCGGAAACAAAATGCACGGTGTCCAGGATTGGAAATGTGGGCGGAGCCTAAACAGCAAACTTGCATGGCGCACTTTCGATGCTTGCGCATTTTTTTTAATTGATTTTAGTATTTTTCTTTCAGTAAAACTTGTTTTATGGTGGCTGAACCAAATTCGACGTTCATAGGCTTAAAAATTTCTAAATACCTCAGCTATAATTCCATTGGAGCACATGTGGGAAAAAATTAAAAATGTTTGCTTTTTTCCCAAAAAACATAAAAAAAATTCGTCAAAATTTGAATTTCGCGCGAAAAAATTGAGTGGGCTCGGCTCCGCCCACTTTTCAAATCCTGGACACCGTGAAATGTCACTTCATGGCGAATGCATAATATGATTTTTCTAGCCGCTGCCCACAAAATGAAAAAGAAAATAAAAGGCTGCACGTAGCGGCCAAAATTACGGGTTTGAGACGAAATATCGAGTGATAAGATAAATGAAACTGATAATAGGTTATAGAGAACGTATTTACTTTTAGGGTACAAACGATCAAAAATTGATTTTTTCGAATATGGAAGTTTCCGGAATTCCGGATATAGTATAAGGCTCGGTGACGGCGTTTCCGGAATTCTGGATATGTCAAGGGTATAGTATAAGGTTCGATGCGTAGTTTCCGGAATTCCGGATATGTCAAGGATATAGTATAAGGCTCGGCGACGGCGTTTCCGGAATTCCGGATATGTCAAGGATATAGTATAAGGCTCGGCGACGGCGTTTCTGGAATTCCGGATATGTCAAGGATATAGTATAAGGCTCGGCGACGGCGTTTCCGGAATTCCGGATATGTCAAGGATATAGTATAAGGCTCGGCGACGGCGTTTCCGGAATTCCGGATATAGTATAAGGCACGGTGTGTTGAAGCGTACAATTTTTCAAAAATAATAAAAAGTACGCAAATTGCCGTCACATGTGATTTCAAATTATAACGTTACAGGTTTCTGTGCATGCGCCGCAGCTTACGACAATAAAAAAAAACCTTTTCATTGAAAACGCATGAAACATTTATGTTAATTCAACGAAAAGTGCTTCTAATCGACTCATTAATTTTTCCTTATGCGGAAGAGTACAAAAAAGATAGAAAATCGCGTCAATTTATTGATTAATGCGATATTTCAAAAACAGTGATCGTAACCATAAAACTTTCTTTCAATGAGTAGTGCGAGGGGGCGCGTTTGCAGCGGTGCACCGTTCAACACACCGTGTAAGGCTCGGCGACGGCGTTTCCGGAATTCCGGATATGTCAAGGATATAGTATAAGGCTCGGTGACGGCAGTCCAGGCGCAAAAGGTGTGCCGATTCCTGAAAATTTAATTTCAAAAATATGGCAAAAAATGCATCCATTCAGTCAGCATAGAATAAGATAGAAATTCAGAAATCCCAAGGGGGACCAAAAAAGAAAAAAAAAAAGAAGGAAAACAATAGATTGGAATCTCGAGCCAATACTCTTCTAGAACTACCAAGAAATTAACAGAAGAAAACAAGAAAAAAATTAAATTAAAAATACCGGAATTTATTGATTTTTTTTTCTTTTTGGCTCGTTAATAAATCTAAAAAAAAACTAAACAAAAAACTACAAAAAAGGCAAAAAACACATATTCAACTCTTATTCGACTCCATCAAATCTTTGGCTTCGTTGATTTTGGCGGCCAAGTATGGAGATCCTCCTGGAATAACAAAAACTTTTTTTTTTACTTTTTGTTTTTTTGGTCCATTGTTTTTCCTTGACAAGCCAATTTTCCCGGAAAAAAAACGAATTGGCGGGCAAAGTAATGAGATTAAAAGGCTAGGGAGTTGGGGGAAAATCGAGAATCCCATGGACTTTTAAAGCTGATGGGAAATCGTGTAATGTTTTTGTTTTTCTTTCATTTTGGGGAAGTTTTACTTTACAAAAATCATTCAGTAAACGCAAATTCGTAGTTTCATTAAAAATAATCGCATAAAATTATCAATTTCAGTCGTGATTCGCAATTTTCAAATACCTAGGCCGGCCGCCACGTTATTTTTTTTGAACTCGTTACTTTGAAATTTTCAATTTTGCGCCAAAAATTAACTTTTTCTTCGCAAAATTTCATGTTTTTTCACATTTTTTTCTGCAAAAGCCAAAAAATTGCAAATTTTCAGATTTTTGCACAAAGAAATGAGACATTTTGACGAAAATTCCATATTTTAATGGTTGTTCGCTGAAAAAACCGGGGAACAGGCTCGCCCCTTTTTTAAGTATGCGCCACTATTTCAGCATTTCCTGTACAGAGTGGCATGCCGCAGACTTGCAAAATGGGCTATCAGGGCACCAGAAATTTTTAAATTTTTTCCATAAAAAATTGCAATTTATTGACTAAAATCAAACATTTTCTTCGATATTTTCAAGAAACTGTAAATTTGGCTCTAGGGCGTTTCGAAACCTGCCACTTCGAAACTGGGACATTTTGCAACTTTAATGCTATTCTTCATCGCCGTATTCGCATTATTGGCAAAATTCGGCCAAGGATAAAATAGTTGTCGAATCTTTTACCGGTTCATTCGGAGAATTTTTCAAAATTTACCGGAAATTTTAGCGCTAAAAATGCACTAAAGTTTCGAAACGTCCCAGAGCCGTAAATTTGCTCTCATTGAATGCTTTTTTGGAAAGAAGATTACATTTTTCAAAAACTTTATAATTAAAAAAAAAACAAGGAAAAAATTAAAATAATTAGAGCAGAAAGTTAGAATCGCCGTCTTCATCCGTTGAAATTTCGCCGATTTCTTCGAGATTCCTATTACGAGGATTTGAAAATTTGCATTGGTTAAAAAATCCTAAAAATTTGGAATTTTAACATTAAAATTAGAGGGTTCTTATGAAAATAAAATAAAATACTGAAAAAATAACGCAATAAAAGGCTGCCAGGCACGGAAATTGAAAATTAAAAGTTACCGCGTGCAATGGAGCGCTTTTACTCAATAAATCACTCTCACCTCTATCCGGATGGTTCACAATCATCACCCGCTTGTGCGCCTCCTTGATTTTCGCCGGTTTCGCCGACGGTACCACTCCGAGAATTTTCGCCGCCTCGCTTCTCGTCATTTTTTGATCAAATCCACCGCGGTAGTAGCTGTTGAACTGGAATTTGGATTGGAGGTATGGCAGATGGCTATTAGCCGTCTGACAAATGAATTAGGTCTAAAATCGACGGCTAATAGCCAAAGCAAATTCAGAGAAAAAACTCACCCCGCCAGCCGCTCCCGGAATTGCCTCGAGACCCTTTTTGATGAGCGCCTGATTGCGGAGCGCGTAGCGCGCGCCAAATCCGATCGCTGCGAGACCCAAACCGGCCGCTATGAGTCCACCGGTCATGTTTTCTGGAACATTGGAGAATTTTGAGGGCGGGCTCTGGCAAGTTTTGCAACTTTTGTGCATTATGGACCTATTCACAAAACCGGAAAAAAATTGCGGGAAAAATCGGAGAATGCTCCGATTGACCTAAAATTTTGGGAAAAATTGGAAAAAATTCTTCTGTACACGCTCAAAAAATTTTGGAACAAAATATCGATTTTTCGGAAAATTATTAAAATCGATATTTTGGTCCAAAATTTTTTCGAATTTTCCGATTTTTCCAGCAATTTTTTTCCGGTTTTGTGAATAGGTCCATTAGTGACGAAAAATAGCACTAAAGTTTCGAAACGTCCCAATTAAAGAAATCAGATATAAAACTGTACATTTTAACAGTCTGGGTATAGTTTTTTTGTTGAAAATGAAAATTTCTGAAACAAAAAAAAATCCAAAAAAAGATATTTAATGGGGTTATTCATGACAAGAAAAAAAGGAATTTTTCCGTTTTTTTCCTTATTCAAGAGAGGAAAAAAATGGAAAAAAACCGTGGCCTTCAGGAGTTTTTTTCCGCTCGTTTCTTAGGCCACCTCGGCCCTCCGCAGCGGGACCCATCGCTTGAAGAAAATGCACGCGCCTTTAAACTCGACGAATTTCTTCGGGATTTTTTGTTTTAAATTTAAATTTTAATCTATTTCTCTGTATTTTTACTCATTATTTTCCAATTTTTTTTGTTAAAATAATTTGTTTACTACATTTTTTTATCAATTTCTCATATTATGTGTGTAGTCTCCCAATTTTTCTCGTCAAAAACGCATTTTCCTGAATTTTCTGATTTTATAAAAATAATTCTAACAACGGTTCATTCTTCTTTTTTTTCAATACTCTCAAATTGTAGGTTCTGTTGAACATATTCTCTTTTTGACATGAAATTTGTTTAACGAATTATAGTTCAGAATGTCCAATTCTGGCGCACAGCACTTACGAAGACGACACAATCAAAGCGGAGCCTGCCGTCGTCAACATCAAATTTTACTTTTTCTCCCGATTCGCTTTATCTCCTGACAATTCTGCACCTTCATCTACCACAATTAGGATTTTTATTAATATGTATTTTCTTTTCTTTTTTTAGAATTTTCCTCTTTTTTTGGTTTTTTTTTTCTCAGAGTTTTCTTGTTTTTTTTTCAATCAGATGTTTTTAAATGTATATTATTTTTACTTTAAAACTTTATCTCTGAAAATATATATTTTTTTAACGAATGAATGTAATTTGCGAAATGGATTCGTCCAACAGCCGCATGTGCCAACGAAAAATAAGCGAAATCGTGTGAAAAAAATGCTATCGGTCCCTTTGAATTTTTATTCAGATGATTTGTCAATGGCATCTAAAAATTTAGCTCTTCAGTTAAGCTATAAATTATGTTCCAGTCCTGAAGACGACGATCTCGTTGTCCTTAAGCGCGACAGTTTCAACTTCTTCAAGTCGAAGGATACCAGTCTGTGGGAAAATGGTAACATTGAAGTAGGAATTTACAAAAAAAATTGGAAAATAATGAGGAAAAATGGAGAGAAATAGATTAAAATTAAAATTTAATGCAAAAAATCCCGAAGAAATTCATCGAGTTTAAAGGCGCGTGCATTTTCTTCAAGCGATGGGTCCCGCTGCGGAGGGCCGCGGTGGCCTAAGAAACGAGCGGAAAAAAACTCCTGGAGGCCACAGTTTTTTTCCATTTTTTTCCTCTCGTGAATAAGGAAAAAAACGGAAAAATTCCTTTTTTTCTTGTCATGAATAACCCCATAATAAAATTAAAATTAATAAATTCCGAATAATCAATGAGTTCGTGAAATTGAGATTTTTGAGATAAGAAGTAGTGTGAAAATATAATAAATTGGACGAAAAAAAACAGAAAAATGAAACCCGCCGGCGTGAAAAAAGGTGTCTACTGATTATCGGCCCTGCCAGGTGCTCCAAACTGATCCTGCTCGTCGTCGTCGTCGTGCAAAATGTTGCTCTTTTTCTCGACGTGCTCCTCCTCTTCGACGACTTGTTGCTCGTGATGATGATCTTCTTGCTCGTAGTCTTGCATGTTGTGCTGCTCGACAGTTTCCTCGACTATCCACGCGGGTGCTCCGTCCTGGAAAAAAAAGTGGTCGATTTTAGCGCTCTGGGACGTTTCGAAACTTTAGTGTAATTTTTTGTCGATTTGTCAAAATTTAGCGCTAAAAATGCACTGACGTTTCGAAACGTCTCAGAGCCCTGAAAAAACAGTGAACAAGCTCCGCCCCTTTTCCTCAGACCAGACTTGCAAAAAAAGGGGGGGGGGGGCGGAGCTTATTCCCCGGTTTTGTCAGGGTGTCGAAAAATCAGGAATTTTCCTTATTTTTCACTGCGAGACCTCACAAAATGGATTGCTAACTCCAAAAAAAAAAGTGATTTTGTTCTAGACAGAAAAAAAACGCTCTGGGACCCAAAAATTGCCGAAAAAAATACAATTTTCTAATTCGGTGGCCTAGAAAACACCAATTTGGGTTTCTAGGCCAACACCCCAAAAAGCTGCAAAAAAAAATCAATATTTTTTGCCTAGAAACCCACAGAAACAAATTTGTCTTAAAAAATGATAAAAATGAAATTTGAACTTGATGGCCTAGAAAACGCAGTTTAGGGGTTTCTAGGCCACCGCAAAAATATTGTCAGGATGGCCAAAAATACAATTTTCTAATTCGGTGGCCCAAAAAACACCAATTTGGGTTTCTAGGCCATCACCCCAAAAAGCTGGAAAAAATCAATATTTTTTGCCTAGAAACCCACAGATCCAAATTTGTCTTAAAAATGATAAAAATCGAAATTTTCATTAAAATGAGAAATTTGAACTTGGTGGCCTAGAAAACGCAGTTTAGGGGTTTCTAGGCCACCTCAAAAAAATTGCCAGGATTGTTCTCGGTGACTGTCAAATGATTAATAGCAAAACGAATCAAAAATTTGAATTTTTGGTGGCCTAGAAAACCAATATTTGGGCTTCTAGGCCATCACCGAAATGTATCAAATTTGGAGTTATTTTTGAGTTTTTCGAACATTTACAATAAAATTCGCTTCAAAAAGTGACAAAAAATTGGAGAATTTCGTCAAAAAACGCATTTTTTGACACGGTGGCCTAGAAAACACGAATTTGGGTTTCTAGGCCGTCACCCCAAAAAGCTGGAAAAATCAATATTTTTTGCCTAGAAACCCACAGATCCAAATTTGTCTTAAAAAATGATAAAAATGAAATTTGAACTTAGTGGCCTAGAAAACGCAGTTTAGGGGTTTCTAGGCCACTGCAAAAATATTGTCAGGATGGCCTAGAAAACCAATTTTTGGATTTCTAGGCTATCACCAAGAGCCTGGAAAACCCACAGTTTGAGCCGGCCTCAAAAGAATTGTTAGAACCAAATTTGTTTTAAAAAATGATAAAAATCGAAATTTTCATTAAAATGAGAAATTTGAACTTGGTGGCCTAGAAAACGCAGTGTAGGGGTTTCTAGGCCACTGCAAAAATATTGCCAGGATGGCCAAAAATACAATTTTTGGATTTCTAGGGAATTGTTAGAACCAAATTTGTTGTAAAAAATGTATTCGATAAAAATCGAAAATTTTGTCAATATTTGGGTTTCTAGGCCATCACCGAAATTTACCAAATTTGAAGTTATTTTCGAGTTTTTCGAACATTTACAATAAAATTCGCTTCAAAAAGTGACAAAAATTTGGAGAATTTCGTCAAAAAACGCATTTTTTGACACGGTGGCCTAGAAAACACCAATTTGGGTTTCTAGGCCAAAAAAAAAAAATAATATTGCTCACCGTTTCCGCATAATCGCTTTTATCGTTCAATTGCTCTTCTATCACAACCTGGTCCTGATCCGGCTCTCCCACCATCATTTGTTCCTGCAAATAATTGAAAAAATTAAAATTAAAAAAAAAAAAAGCAAAACGACCGTAACCACCCACCAAATGCTCCTGCCTATAATGATTCTGCTCGCCAGCTTCTGAAAACTTTCCAGCGTGCAGCACAAAAATCGACTCTCTCATTTTGCGCATCTCCGTCTCCAGCTGTCGAATGCGGGCCTGAAACGCGTCCTCTCGCGCCTCGTAAATGGTTTTTTCGTGTCGCTGACGATCACGATAGTATTGGTTGAGCGACGTGTTCGCCGCGTTGGCTCTTTCCAGCTCGACGAGCAGCACGCCCATCATTTGATGATATTCGTCTTGCGAGAATTCAGAGTCTTGCAGGTCCTGCAAGAAAATGTTTAAATGCATATTGAACGTGCTCCACTGGACTCAACGCTATTCGATTTTCATTTTGGTTTCCCAAATTATTTTGTCGAGTTTTCTTTATTTTTTTTTTGCATAAAATCTTCTTTTTTCGTGCTTTTTCCTTGTAAAAGAATTTTTTCGAGACTAAATTCATGAAGTTGCGTCAAAATCTTCCGCATATTTCCGAATTTTAGTGAAAAATCGATATACGTCTCCATCATGATGATGTTTTTCAATGTTTTTCTACCTTCTAGCCCGAAAAATACTGATTTTAATATAAATTCCACCTTTTTTTCCGCCGAAACGGCAAATTCCCACAAAATTGCTGATTTTGTGGCTTTTTCTCTCTTTCAATCGTGTACATTGTTTGTATTTTTTATATTAAAAACACGATTTGAAAAAAAGCCACAAAATCAGTAATTTTGTGGGAATTTCCCGTTTAAGGGGAAAAAAGGTGGAATTTATATTAAAATCACTATTTTTCGGGCTAAAAGGTAAGAAAACATTGAAAAACATCATCATGATGGAGTTTGAACAAAAATCTTTCCAAACAAATGAATATTGATTTTTCACTAAAATTCGGAAATATGCGGAAGATTTTGACAAAACTTCATGAATTTGGTCTCGAAAAAATATTTTTACAAGGAAAAAGCACGAAAAAAGAAGATTTTATGCAAAAAATCAAAGAAAACCCGACAAAATAATTTGAGACCCCACGAAAAGGGGGGAAAGTGTTGAAACGCAGGAACGAAAAGGGGGGAAAATGGGCACAGTTGTCTGCAAAAGTGCCGCACGGTTTTTTCTGCATTTTTGGAGAATGAGCAATAGTGTTTTTTTCGGGTCTCGGACGTTTCGAAAGTGTGACGTTTCGAAAGTGCGACGTTTCGAGTCGCGCCGGTGGCACACAATGTGTTTTTTTCACAGCTTTTTATGGAATTTTCCTTAAAAGCTTTAAAGAATGATTTTGAGCAAACGCCGCGATAAAAAAATGCGGAAAAACTTTCGAAACGTCGCACTTTCGAAACGTCACACTTTCGAAACGTCCGAGAGCCTTTTTTTCTGCTTTTTTTGCCTGAAATTAATATTTTTGGGTATTTGGAATGTGGAGACGAAATAGAAACAATTAAAAAAGAAAAGGTGCGGAAAAACTGCGAGAAGTCCACAAAATTATTGTTTTTAGTGAAAATTAATATTTTTCGCGAAAATTCTGGTGATTTCGCATTAAAATAGGTGCTAAAAAGAAAGAATACATTGAAATACATCGTCATAAAATCATTTGAACTAAAAGCTTTCCAAATAAATTATTTAAGAATTTTTAAAGCAGCGGCAATTTCGAAAATTGGCGAATTTTAACTGAAATTGGGCATAATTAGGAAATTTTTTTACAAAATAATACGAATTTGTTTGTTAATAGTCATTTTAACAAAGAAATATCAAGGAAAACGAAGAATTTTAGCAAAAAATCGAAGAAAAAGAGGAAAAATAATTTGGTGACGAAAATGAAATCGCAAAGTGCGAAGTTCAATGAAGCGCACCTGCATTTGTCGCGAATGGACAATAAATACCCAAAAATACTAAATTCAGGCAAAAAAAAGCAGAAAAAAACACTATTGCTCATTCTCCAAAAATGCAGAAAAAACCGTGCGGCACTTTTGCAGACAAACTGTGCCCATTTTCCCCCCTTTTCGTTCCTGCGTTTCAACACTTTCCCCCTTTTTCGTGGGGTCTCAATAATTTGGAAACCAAAATGAAAATCGCATAGCGTTGAGTCCAGCGGAGCGCGTTTGACCATTTTGGCGGGCCGACAATATTTGAATAAAAATTTTATTATGGACCTATTCAGTACAGGAAAAAAACCGATTTTCATGGTTTTTTTCCCTATGCAAAATTAAGGAAAAAAAGACAAAAAACTACAGTAGTCGGAGGTTTTTTGACGTAAACAAATTATCGTGTCGAGACCGGCAAATGAAATAAATGGATGCGCCTTTAAATTTCAAAGGCGCACGCAATGAGTTTTTTTTTTCCTGGAAAACAACCTGCATAGGGAAAAAAACCGCGAAAATCGGTCTTTTCCTACGCTGAATAGGTCCATTAAAAAAAAAGCTCACCTTAACCCTCTGCATGTCAATCTTCGAATCCTCGATAGTCGTCTTAATATTGTTCTCAATCTCAATAATCGCCAACTCGGCGGCCGTCGGATTCGCGCGTTGACATCCTGGCGCTAACCTGACAACTTTTACAGGCTGTAGACTCTTCGGCATCCCTCTGTGCTGCTGAATACCCGCCGCCACCATTCCCGAATTATTTCTCGTGTTTCCCATCTTCTTGACACCTGGCGGCAATTGGTCCGCATTTTCGCGTTTTCGCCCGCCAAAACTCACAATACGGGCGCCGGTGGGCGAGATGCGAGTCTGCGCGCGTTGTTGCGAATTCGGCATGTACAGACTTTTCGATTGCAATTTTTGCACCATGTCCATTGGATTTTGGACGTAGCCGCTGTTGGCACGTGTCGGCGCATTGATTGGCCGGCCGACGGTGCGGCGGAGCGCTTGTGCTGATTGCGATTGGACCTGGTAGGTGGATTGACGATCGTCGTATTGCTGGTGTACGAGGTGTTGTTGGTGGTGCATTTGGTGGTGGTGGTGGTGTTCTAGGGGCATGTCGGAATTGTCGTCGTCGACAATCTCTTCGTGGGCCACTTGGTGGTGGTCGTCTCCTGCAAAAATTTGGCGGTATTTTAAGATGTGAAATTTAAGACTGCTGCGCAAACAGAAATTTCTCGAGCACTCTATTGACACTTACTGTATTTACTCTAATTGCCCGGCAGCCTCTAATATAGGCCGACATGCAAAAAAAGTGTTTGAAAAATGAGCCGACAGCCTCTAATTTCCCGGCATCCAATCAGGAGATTCAAAAAATAAGCCGACATGCCGGGAAAATAGAGTAAATACGGTATTTTGGTAATTTTCGAGAAAAGTGGCAAAAAATTAGTGGAAAATGCAAAAAAATTGACCGGAAATGTCGCCCTACTCAGAAAATGTTTCGGCTAATAGCCGTTTTAGACGGCAAATTCAGGCTTGGGAACCACCTAGGCGCCAAACGAGCAACGGCTAATAGCCATATATCCGCCATTTATTGACGCTAATTTTGGCGAATTTTTGACAAAAAACTGCAAAAAATGGAAAAAAAATAAAATTTTTCGGCTATTAGCCGTTTTGGACAGAAAATGTTCGGCTATTAGGCGTTTTAAACGGCAAAATTAAGCTTGGGAGGCACCCACAAGCGCCAAACGTGCAACAGCTAATAGCCATATACCAGCCAAAAATTTCTAAAAAAAAATTTTTTTCGATAAAAAATTTTTTTTCGGCTATTAGCCGTTTTAGACGGCAAATGTTCGGCTATTAGCCGTTTTAAACGGCAAATTCAGGCTTGGGCACTGCCTAGGCGCCAAACGAGCAACGGCTAATAGCCATAAAACCGCTGAAAATTCTCAAAAAAAAAAAATAATAAAATGTTTCGGCTATTAGCCGTTTTAGACAGAAAATGTTCGGCAAATTCAAGCTTGGGCATCGCCTAGGCGCCAAACGAGCAACGGCTAATAGCCATAAAACCGCCGAAAATTCCAAAAAAAAAATAATAAAATGTTTCGGCTATTAGCCGTTTTGGACAGAAAATGTTCGGCTATTAGCCGTCGAAACTTCGTCGAAAAAAATTGTGCTATACGCAAATTTGATGGCTAATAGCCGTTTTGATGCCAATTTTCGCCAATCTAGTAATGGCTATCTGTTCAGAAACTTTCTTAATACTTTAAAAAGATTCTCTGCATTTTGAAATTTTCAATGAAAAATTCAACGGCTAATAGCCATTATGGCGCCAAAAATTGAAATGCCGGAAATGTTGAAAAATGGCGTTACAATCCACCATTTTCAGACGGCTAATAGCCGTATAACCGCCAAATCCGCGAAAATTCTCACCCGGCTCCCCGCCATCCATCACCAGTTCGCCCTGATCGAGCACATTCATATTTACAGTGTTCATACTGCTCCTGGACGCTCCTCCAGCTCTTTGCGCGCCTCCTTCCGACGGCGATGACGTGTGAATCGGTGAATTGGGACGAAAGTAGCGTTGGCGACGCGACGGAATCATGCAAGACGATTCTGGAACCAAAAAAAAATAATAAAAAATGACATTTTTTGTCTTTCGTTGCGAGACCTCTTTTTTGAGCGATTTCAAAAAAAAAAAAGAGGTCTCGCAGCGAAACCACGTTTTTGGGGAATTTGAACGCGGAAAGATTTATTATTTAAAAGACGGTTTCGCCAGATGATGAAATAAATGATGGGAGGGGAAAGCAGAAGAAAGTGACACATTTTTTCAAATAATTTTTTTTGTTGCAAAGTTGACATATTTTTTCTTCTCTTTTCAAAATTACGTTTTTTGCACGATTAAATGCATTTTTCTGCCTTTTTAATCCATCCAAACCATATTAATATTTTAATCGATTTTTCGTCATAAAAACACCCTTCTGGTTCGGTTTCGATTGCATTAAAATGACAGAAAAATTCATTTTAAATTTTAAAACTCAATCAAATAAAAATAGACAAAAAAAGCTCAATAAAAATGACAAAAAAACACCAAAAAAAATAGCGAATAAATTTCAAAAAATGTGATCACCGGCTAAACAACGCGCGTCACCGGAATTTCGGAGCATCGTTGCGCGACAGGCCTTTCGTCGACAGGCCTAAAGGCCCATGTTTACACATCCTTAGCTCGCCTTTTTTCATCATTTTTCTCATTTTTTAAACAATTTATCGGTCGGAAATTGATATTTACATGTTTGGAACGTTTATTTTGCCATTTTAGGACGTCTTTTGCTCATTTTTCGATTATTGGCAAGAAAATCGATAATTTTTGACAATTACGTTTTTTTTCTCCCTGGTTTTCAGGGGCCGCACGGTAAATGATTTTTTTCTTTGTAAATAAAAACTCAGAGTTTTTACTTATTTTGACCGAAAAGTATTTGCAAGAATTTGGGTTACACCCTTTCCTGCTCGGCAGAAACCCCAGACAGTCTGCGGTCAGTTGCCAAACTGTCTGCGCGCAACCTAACAACAGTCTGATGAGAATTACTAGACAGCTTTTTGATTGCGCGCAGACAATTCTCTGCCGGCAGTTCTAAACAGTCTGCGCACAGCTTATTAATTTCTCACACGCGGTTGACATTGCATTATAGTACTATTGGTAAGCAGTTCCTCCTGTTGTAATGGGTTGGAATTATAAATTTCATTTATGTAAAAAAGAAAAAATAAACAATAACAGTAACAATCGGTTAAAAAAACAAATAATAAAATCTTTCGAGAAAAGTGAATTGAAAAATAGGATTTAAAAATCTCGTTTTCGGGCCCTACTGTCTGATGATGTCGTCTGGAGACCAATCATCCGGATCGGTCCCGTTGTTTCGGCATGTCGCACGATGAGTCTTCACTTGCTCCCAGCGCAAATGGGTCGAACGGTGACGGCAGTCCTAAATTAACGCGAATTTAAACATGAATATTTGATTTTTGTGTTTCAAAGCGTAAACCAGTACTTTTATTGTCGACCCGCCAAACGCGCTCCACTTATTTTCGAATAAATCGAGTCGACAGGTCACGAAATTTATTTAAAACTTTTATTTCTTTAACTCCGTAGCTAAAGACGCGTCCAAAGTTAAATAAATTACTGGCATAAACTTTTCCTGCAGTCCAAAGTTGAAAAAAAAATCTCAGAAATAAACGTGAAGAAAGCAAGTGCGCTCCACAAAACTTAGTACTTCGTGGATTTCATTTTCGTCGCCAAATTATTTCATTTTACATTGAATTTAAACGTGAATTGAAATATTTTGGCGACGAAAATGAATTCCACGTAGTACTAAGTTTCGTGGAGCGCACTTGCTTTTTTCGCGAATGGACAATATTTTCCTGTGTTTTTCGGCATGAAAGTTGTAATAATGGATTCGTGGCAGAGTGACATTTCACGTAAAAATGAGAGACGAAAAATCTCTTCATTTCTTCAATGATTTCTCCATTTTTTCGAATAAAAACGTGAAAAAAATGTCACTCCGTCCCGAATCCATTAAAAAAAAATACGGAAAAATGTTGTGCTTTCAATCGAGTTACAAAATCAAAATGTAAACCACCTCCCACTATTTTTCACGCGAACATTAAATTTTAGTGCATTTTTAATTTTGCGTGGAAAAAGTGGGTGAGGTTTCACGTTTGATGTTGCGACTCGATTGAAATCACAATATAGTCGTAAACACCTTTCATTTTTGAGAATTTTTGTGCAACTTTAGACTGCAGGAAAAACGTGATTTTAGGAAAAATTTTAACTTTGGACGCGGCATAAGAAAACCAAAATTTTAATAAATGACCTGTCGACTCTCCATTAATTCAAAAACATCTTATACCATCGTGCTTTAATTTTGGTTACCAAGTTTTTCTTTTCAAATGTAATTTCTAGATGAAATAAAATAATTTGGAAACCCAAAATGCAAATCAAGAAGTACTGAATTTAGCGGAGGGCGTTTACCGTATTTCCTGTAATATAAGCGCATGCGGTTCTATTGTTTCATTTCATCACAACTGCCGGGTATTTAGAGGTTTGCACACCAAACTTCGGTCGTCTCATGCCTGCTTGGTTAGAAAGTATTTTGGCGAGTTTGGTGTGCAAACCTCTAAATACCCGGCAGTTGTGATGAAATGAAACAATAGAACCGCATGCGCTTATATTACAGGAAATACGGTAATTGCCGCGGCAGGCCAAAATTTTTTCATGCTATAGTAAAAGCTTACCGAACACGAAATCAACGCTCCTGTGTCAATTGACCAATGATATGTGCGGAGTGATCGTCTGAAGAAGGGAAAACATTTCGAATATTTCTATATACAAAAGCGCGCCCCAACTCGATCGCTGACTCCAACAGGGGTTGGTAAAAATTAAAAACAAAAAACAATTGTTTTGACCTCAAAAACAAGCAAAAAATGGCAAAAAACGGCAAAAAACTGCGCGAAAACTCGGAAAATGCTCCGATCAGTCTGAAATTTTAACAAAAAAAAGTCAAAAATACTCCCGGACATGTGCAGAAAATTTCAGACCCAAACATCGATTTCGAAAATTTTCAGAAAAAAATCGATAATTTTTAAATTTGATATTTCGCATATTTTGCTGGTGTCAGTGAATATACCCATTACTCAACTGAGTCAAAATTGCTTCCATTTTTCAAAAGAAAACACTTTCTGAGACGAGAGTAATAGATGAGACATTACGCAAAAATGATAAAACGATAATTTCGGGGAGAGTGTTCATTACATTTTTTGGAACTGCGAAAAGTTTTGTTTTGTGTCGAACAATTAAGAAAACGAAGAAAAAAGAAAAATAAGCAGAAGATTGGAAAAATTAATTTAAAATATTAAGCGTGGCCTAAAATGCTGCGTAAATTGGATTGTTTCGAGTACGACAGATCGATCAATTAATTTTTTTGACAACTACATGATTTTAAACAGGTGGAAACAATGAAATTGGAATGTAACCGCAAAAAAAACGGAAAAAGAATAATGAAAATGCGATGGAAACGCCATTACGAATAATCAATAAGTGGCGCGAGCAGATGATTTCTCTCGAGGCAAACAACAGTCTACGGACAGTTCTCTCGTTTTCCCCCTCTTTGCGAGATATTGTGTGCTGACTGTTGTTGGAATGCTTTTAGACAGCTTCGACTCGTGTTCATTGCGTGCAGACAGTTCTATGAGCGCATGCTGCTCGCAGACTGTTTAGGGTTTCTGCCGACTGCAATTGTTTTAAATCCAGCGCGAAATTTGTTTTGTTTGTTTTTTTTTTTCAATTTTGTGTTTTCTTCGTCATTTTTGTAAGTATTTGGATGCATTACGTGTGTGCGTTCGGGCGCGTTTACTCACTCCCTCCCCAGGAGTCTCACGAGGAAATTTATGGACCTATTCATAAAACCGGAAAAAAAAAGAAAAAAAACGGAAAAGAATTGTGGGAAAAATCGGAGAATGCTCCGATTGACCGGAAATTTTGGGAAATATTGGAAAAATTATCCTGTACACGCTAAAAAAAATTTTGGACCAAAGTATCGATTTTTTTTTCTGAAAATTTTTAAAATCGATATTTTGGTCCGAAATTTTTTGAGCGTGTACAGGAGAATTTTTTCCAAAATTTCAGGTAAATCAGAGCATTCTCCGATTTTTCCCGCAATTTTTTTCCCTTTTTTTTCTTTTTTTTTCCAGTTTTGTGAATAGGTCCGAATCTCATTTATCCACGATAATTATTCGAATCAGTCGTTTGAGATCCGTAAATTTTCCACCAATCCAAAAAAATAAATCCCTGAGTATTTCATGTCCGAAAGTATTTTTGACATTGTTTCCCAATTTTTCAGACCAATTGGAGAATTTTATCGTAATTTTTTCTTCCATTTTTCGCATTAATCGATATTCCTATGAGACCTAGCAGCAAAACTACGTTACTGTCGTTTTTAGCTCTATACGCCCCTTTTTGGTTGGAATTTTAAATTTTTAAAAAATATCGATTTTTATTTCTGATAATTTTCAACATTGATATTTTGGTCTGAAATTTTCTGGGAATGACCGGAAGTATGTTTTAAATAATTTCCCAAAGTTTCAGATCAATCGAAGCATTCTCAGAATTTTCGTTGCATTTTTTGCTGGTTTTTTCTATTGTTTGCTTTTTTTGCTGGTTCCGAGAATGACCCCATAAATATTTACTTTAGGCCACTTTGATAACAACGAATGTAGAAATTATTCATATTATGGGGTTATTCTCGGAACCAGCAAAAAAAGCAAAAAATTCAGCGAAAACTCGGAGAATGTTCCGATCGGTCTGAGACGAGAAATCATTTAAAAAATACTTCCGGACATTCTCTAAAAATTTCAGACCTAAATATCGATTTTGAAAATTTTCAGAAATAAAAATCGATATTTTTTAAAATCAATATTTCGGCCTGAAACCGAGAGTATTTTTTAAATGATCTCTCAAAGTTTCAGACCGATCGGAGCATTCTCCGAATTTTCGCTGAATGTTTTGCTTTTTTGCTGATTTCGAGAATAACCCCATAAATATTTATAAAATAAGTTATATAAAAACAAGAATATTTCCACCAAATCTAATCCAAAATCACTGGGGTATGAGGAGGGAGTGAGCAAACGCGCCCGGACGCACACACGCAACGCATCCAAATGAGGCCCAAAAAATAAAAAAGGCGCGCGAAAAATTTCGCATTATCGGAGAGAAAACCCAACGCAAAATCGTGAAAATAACGAAATCCTATCCGAAATTATTTCGCGCGCGTTGATTTTTCACTCCGAAAATGCGAAATTTTTCCCGCGATTTTTTATTTTTTGGGCCTCAATTGGATGCGTTGCGTGTGTGCGTCCGGGCGCGTTTACTCACTCCCTCCTCATACCCCAGTGAAAATCACGGGATTCCAAATACAAATATGTATTTTACGATGAGCCACCACACATGACACATCCCGTTGTTGCAAAATTCTTGCGCGGGAGCAGTGGTATTTTTTCTTCAAAATTTTTGTTTAAATACTGCTTTCTAGCTGCCATTTTCTAGCCAGCCAACAGCCCCAATAAAATCGTTGAAAAACCCGATAAGTTGACCGTTTTTTGCACTTGCCTTGTCTTTTATCACTTGCCATCAATTCACTTATCACTATATGTACCTCCACCTCTTCTCGACTTTTATATACCATTTTTTATATTATTTAAATTATTTTTTTTTTGCAGTGCAAAAATGAAGGACGTTATACTGAAATTAGCGCTGATATTCACAATGTTCACACTGACAGTCCTCGCCGGATTGTCGCCGATGAAAGTAGGTGTTGTTTTGGATTGTCGGGGGGAAAAATGAGGAAATTTGCAGGTGCTTCACAAACTGCGACATGAGGCGGCAACGGCGCAGAGTTCATCGAAGCACAAGCACGTCTCGCTGGTGCTCTGTCTGCTCACTTGTTTCTCTGGAGGTGGGCGATTTTTCGGTGGCGAATACATAATTTATTCCAGGCGTATTCCTCGCCACATGCTTCCTCCATCTCCTACCGGAACTGCAGGAAAACATCCAACTGCTCGACGAGGATCATCACATACACATTGACTACCCAATCGGCGAACTCCTCTCGTGTCTCGGCTTCTTTCTCATCTTCTTCCTTGAAGAAGTCGTTATTATGACGATTCCGGCGATGGCTCACGGTCACGGACATGGTGGACACGGTCATGGACATGGACACGATCATCATCATCACGAGGAGACGCCAGTGGCCGTGAAGAGTTCGGATGGGTGTTGTATGGTGGAAACTGCTGTGGGTGATGAGGAGGAGACGACGAAGAAGAAGGAGGCGCAGGAAGTTGGTGAGTTGGTTGGGGAAAATGGGCGGAGCCAGCCGCAAAAGTGCCAATTAATTATTATTGTCGACCCGCAGTACTTGGCGATTTTCATTTTGGTTTCCAAATTTTTCCGTCTGTTTTTCTTGATGTCGCGGTTTCAAGACGTCCGGTTGCGAAATTACCGGTTGCGAAATGTCCGGTTTCGAGATGTCCGGTTTCAAAAATGTCCGGTTTCGAAATGACCGTTTGCGAAATGTCTGGTTTCGAAATCACCGGTTTCAAAATGTCAGGTTTCCAAATGACCGGTTTCAAAATGTCAGGTTGCGAAAGCCCGGTTTCAAAATGTCCGGTTTCGAAATGTCCGGTTTCGAGATGTCCGGTTTCGAAATGTCCGGTTGCGAAATGCCCGGTTTTGAGATGAATGGTTTCAAAATGTCCGGTTGCGAAATGACCGGTTTCCAAATGTCCAATTGCGAAATGACCGGTTTCGAAATATCCGGTTTCGAAATGACCGGTTTCCAAATTACTGGTTTCAAAATGTCCAGTTGCGAAATGTCCGGTTTCAAACTGTCCGGTTTCGAAATTCCCGGTTTCGATATGTCTGGTTTCAAAATGTCCAGTTACGAAATGCCCGGTTTCGATATGTCTGGTTTCAAAATGTCCCGTTTCAAAATGTCTGGTTTCAAAATGTCCAGTTGCAAAATGACCGATTTCGAGATTACCGGGTTCGAGATGACCTTTTGCGAGATGTCCGGTTTCGAAATATCCGGTTGCGAAATGTCCGGTTTCGAGATGTCCAGTTGCGAAATGTCCGGTTTCGAAATGACAGGTTGCGAAATGACCGGTTTCAAAATGTCTGGTTGCAAAATGTCCGGTTTTGCAATTTCCGGTTTGCGAGATGTCTGGTTTCCAAATGTCCGGTTGCGAAATGACCGGTTTCGAAATGTCCGGTTTCGAAATGTACGGTTTCAAAATCTCCGGTTTTTAAATTCCGGGTTGCGAAATGTCCGGTTTCGAAATGTCCGGTTTCGAAATGTCCAGTTTCGAAATTTCCGGTTTCGAAATTTCTGGTTTTGAAATATCCCGTTTCAAAATGTCTGGTTTCAAAATGTCCAGTTGCGAAATATCCCGTTTCAAAATGTCCAGTTGCGAAATGCCCGGTTGCGAAATGCCCGGTTGCGAAATGTCCGGTTGCGAAATGACCGGTTTCCAAATGTCCAGTTGCGAAATGAGCGGTTTCCAAATGTCCAGTTGCGAAATGAGCGGCTTCGTAATGTCAGGTTTCGAAATGTTCGGTTGCGGAATGCCCGTTTGCGAAATGTCCGGTTGCGAAATGACCGGGTTCGAAATGACCGGTTTCGAAACGTCTGGTTTCAAAAATGTCCGGTTTCGAAATGTCCAGGTTCGAAATGTCCGATGTCGAGATCTCGCGGTTTCTAAATGGCCGCCGGTTTCGAAATATCCCGTTTCAAAATGTCCAGTTGCGAAATGCCCGGTTGCGAAACGTCCCGTTTGCGAGATGTCTGGTTGTGAAATGTTCGGTTTCGTAATTTCCGGTTTCGAAATGACCGGTTTCAAAATGTCTGGTTGCGAAATGACCTTTTGCGAGATTTCCGGTTTCGAAACGTCCAGTTGCGAAATGTCGCGGCACCTTTTCACCCCACCTGTCAACGCGGTTTCATATGTTTTTTTTTTCCAGTCGACGAAACCACAGCCCTGACCGCAAAACGAGCCCAGTCCGAGGAGAAAGACGCGACGGAGGCCGGACACTGCCAGACGCACTGCCCGCTGACGGTTCACGAGCGAAGAGGATCCAACGAGTGCACCGCCAATGCCACACAGTCAGTTTTACAACGGCGACCTATAGTAACCCAAAAAAAAACGACTTATTGTGTTTTCAATCGACTTGCGACATGAGAACGCGAGACTCCGCCCACTTTTTTTGTGGGCGACCACGCCAACACAGTGATATTTGAAGAGACGCAGACAGGTAGCGCACAAATAAGTGGGCGGAGTCTCGCGTTCTCATGTCGCAAGTCGATTGAAAACACAATATTGTGTTTTCAATCGACTTGCGACAGAACATGAGAACGCGAGACTCCGCCCACTTATTTGTGCCGTGCCGTCTGCGTCTCTTCAAACATCACTGTGTTCGCGCGGTCGCGCACAAATAAGTGGGCGGAGTCTCGCGTTCTCATGTTCTGTCGCAACTCGATTGAAAACACAATAAATCGTTTTTTTTTTTGGGTTACTGTAGGTCGCCGCTTTATTTTTTCGACAATAAAAAAATCCAGAAACGGTCGTCGAATCAGCCGTAATAATAATAATAATCAACAGCGTTATTCGTCCTACGGTAGCACTGACGATGAGCACAGAGACAGTGGCTCTGAATGGTATTTGTTAACAAAAAAAGAAATTCTGTCCACTCTGTTTTTCTCCTATGTTGTCCGTCATTTTTCTGCGGGTTTGGGATGCTTAAAAATGTCAAAATAGGCGAAAAATTGGTCTCAAAATTTTGAAAATTGGCTATTAGCCTATTTTACGCCAATTATGTGCCAACTAGGCGCTAGTAGGCTGCCATTTTTAACGGCTAATAGCCATATCCACGCTGAAATTTTTGGAAAATTGGCTATTAGCCGATTTTACGCCAAATATGTGCCAACTAGGCGCTAGTAGGCTGCCATTTTTAACGGCTAATAGCCATATCCACGCTGAAATTTTGAAAATTGGCTATTAGTCTATTTTACGCCAAATTTGTGCCAACTAGGCGCTAGTAGGCTGCCATTTTTAACGGCTAATAGCCATATCCACGCTGAAATTTTGAAAATTGGCTATTAGCCTATTTTACGCCAAATTTGTGCCAACTAGGCGCTAGTAGGCTGCCATTTTTAACGGCTAATAGCCATATCCACGCTGAAATTTTTGGAAAATTGGCTATTAGCCGATTTTACGCCAAATATGTGCCAACTAGGCGCTAGTAGGCTGCCATTTTTAACGGCTAATAGCCATATCCACGCTGAAATTTTGGAAAATTGGCTATTAGCCGATTTTTACGCCCGATTAGGTTAGGTATGGCTAATAGCCTTATACCCGCCATCTCCGCGCCAAAAATTTCCCGAAAAGTTTTGGGCTAAAAAGCAGGATATTTGATGGCTAATAGCCAGTTCAAATGGCTATAGCAAAAAAAATAAATAAATAAATCGCCGCCAAACTCTCGCCGATTAGATAAGTGCCAGTTATGGCTAATAGCCATTTTAAACGGCTATCAGCCATATCAACGCCGAAAATTCCCTGCAAAGTTTTGGAGCGAAAAACAAGGAATTTTCGGCTATTAGCCGTTTTCCATGGCTAATTCCCGCTGACGAGCCAAACAGGCTCCGCATATTATGGCTAATAGCCGTTTTAAAGCGTCATTAATTCCTTGAAAAGATTGGGACCGAAAAACAGTTAAATCAACGGCTGATAGCCGTTTTCCATGGCTAATTCTCGCTTGCGCGCCGCGTTTTAAACGGCTATTAGCCATGTACCCGCCATCCACGTTATTAGTTCATTGAAAAGATTGGAACCGAAAAACAGTTGGATCAACGGCTAATAGCCGTTTTTGAAAGCTAATTTCTGCTTGCGCGCCGATAAGTGCCAAACTTGTGCCGATAAGTGCCAAATATGCGCCATATTTTCCAAATTTTCGGACAATTTTTCATGTCTTTTCCTTGTCTTTCTTCCACATTTTCTTCCCCAAAACTGAAACGAAATTGGGGAACAAGCTCCGCCCCTTTCTCAATGGAAATTGATGAATTTCGTATGATGGTGGTGAGAGACGCAGAGATGCAGGCAGACCCATTTTCCGGCAAATGTCATTTTCCTGTTTCATGGATCCTAGATGTGGTTAGCGGTACTGTTTTTCTAAATTCGGAAAAACTCGTGCTATTGTGAAAACAAAAAAGTTGCAACGCGGTGTTTGCGTACTTTTAAAGTTCAAATGAAAATGGGAACAATCTCTTCATGCTATTTCTTTCATTTCCGTTTGAATTTTCAAAAGTACGCAAACACCGCGTTGCAACTTTTTTGTTTTCACAATAGCACGAGTTTTTCGGAATTCAGAAAAACAGTACCGCGAACCACATCTAGGATCCATGAAACAGGAAAATGGCATTTGCCGGAAACTGGGCCTGTCTGCTTCTCTGCGTCTTTCACCACCATCATACGAAATTTCAGCCTCAGATTTGTAAAATGGGCGGAGCTTATTCCCCGGTTTTCTCTGTTCCTTCCTTCCAAAACTCGCCACTTTTCCAGCACATTCACCCCAGTCGCCTTTGCGGAGCCGGAGCGCTGCGAAACCAACTGCGAAGCCATCGACGAGGACCCGCCAATCCTGATGAAGTCACGCCCACACGCCCACTCGCACGGTGTTCGATCGATTACGTTTGTTCTGGCGCTGGGTATCCACTCGCTCATCGAGGGACTCGCATTCGGGGTGCAAAGTGGCGAAAAAACGATTTTGGCGCTATTTGTGTCGCTAATGGTGCACAAGTTGATCGTGGCGTTCTCGGTGGGATTGCAACTGTTCCGCACGCATGCGCATCAGGTTAAATGGGTCAGTTTTTGGGCGCCAATTTGAAAATAAATGATAAATAAACCCTTTGATTTCTCTAGGTGATCATATCCATCTTCATTCTCGCGTCGAGCACTCCTTTTGGTGCTCTGATAGGAATTTTGGTCACCTCGGCCGCTGAGAATGCTCTTTGGAAGGATGTGACAGTGACAATACTCCAGGGACTGGCGGTTGGCACTTTTATTTATGTCACTTTCTTTGAGGTGAGTTTTTTTTCTATTGCGAAATAGAACTGATGCGCGCGCAGTCGCGAATTAATATGTATATTTTTTTGTTTTTGTATTTTTTATTCACCGATTTTTTTTTCTTATTTTTCGTTCATTTTCTTGCAAAAATCAAGTTTCTTGGCTTCAGATTCTACAAAAATGGATTTTCAAGACACAATTCGATGCCAATTTTTATAAATATTTCCCATTTTTCGATTATTTGTCGAATTTCCTGTTTGTTGTTTTTCTTTAAATAAAGTTTTCTTATCGAAAAGAGGCAAAACAAAAAAACTGGCCAAAAACTCGGAAAATGCTCTGATTTACCTGAAATTTTGGGATATAAAAGCAAAAATACTCCTGTTTGGACCGAAATATCGATTTTTAAAATTTTCAGAAAAAAATCAAGGCTCCGGTCCAAATTTTTCTAAGCATATTCACGAGTATTTTGCCTTTATTTTCGAAAATTTCATGTCAATTGGAGGGCTCTGGGACATTTCGAAACTTTAGTACTATTTTTCCGTGTTCGCACTATTGACAAATTTCGGCTAACTAAGGATAAAGTAGTTTTCGAATGTTTTACCGGTATATGGAGAATTTTTCAAAATTTACCACTAAAAATGTACTAAAGTTTCGAAGTGGCAGGTTTCGAAACGTCCCAGAGCCAATTGGAGCGTTTTCCGAGTTTGTGTTATTTCTGCTTTTTTTTGCCATTTCTTGAATAACACCATAAATGATGGCTCCGTGAAAGTTCAAATCCGGTCGTTTCAAAACCGTTTTAACATAGGACGGAAAAAATACAAGAAAACGTTGAATTTGCGGTTGACTAGCAAGTAGTTTTGAATATAGGCCCGATATCGGCTCCAGCCGTGTTAACATGGTGTTGAAACGTCTCTGTTTTGAAACGCCTGGTTTTGAAATGTCCCGGAGCCTAAATTGAGTGAAAAAATATTAAAATTATAAAAACGACCATCTCGAACCGACCAGACCGACTATCCTTGTCTAATCTAGTGGATATGGCCTAGAAAAAGCCGTGAAAACTCTTCCACGAGTAAATACGGCACGATCGAACACATCAGAAATAATTCATACCGTGATCCAGGCAAAACAGTTTGATGGGAAAGAGATATTTACATTTTAAAATTTTAACAAAATTCCCCGAAATAAGCAATTTAACTGCTTATTTTTATTCCCTCTCTTGTTATTAAAAATTCTGAACGGAGGATTACGGTCACGATCATTTTAACTGTGTTTTCAACCGATCCTGAATTTACTTGTGGAAGAGTTTGTGCATCATTTTTTTTCAAGGAAACACCTCTCACCAGTCCCGGACGGTTCAAACCCGGGGTCCGCAATCTGTCGTCGCGGTGTTTGCACAGAAATCGCTTTTTCGCAAGAAAAATAAGTTTTCCTATGATAATGACAAGCTGAAGGTGATAAAGTTTTAAACGGTTATTCAGAAAACAAAGAAAATAGTTGCAAAAAATAACAAAATTCGCTTAAATACATTTGAGCGAATTTTTGTTATTTTTACCACTATTTTCTTTTTTCTGAATAACCGTTTAAAACTATGCCACCCTCAGCTGGTCGTTATCCTAGGAAAACTTATTTTTCTCGCCAAAAAGCGATTTGTGTACAACACCGCGACGACAGATTGCGGACCCTGGGTTTCTCGATTTGACTTGCTTTCCAAATTTTTATGGGAGCTCAAAAAATGGACGGGGAAAAATATGGACATTCTTCCATTTTATGGACCTATTCAAAGTACTGTAGAAAAACGGAAAAAATGACAAACAACTATGAGAAATCTCGTAAAATGCTCTTATTGGTCTGAAATTTCGGGAGAAACTGTCCAAAGAAAATTTTGGACCGAAATATCGATCAAAAAATATATTGCTTTTTTTTCTGAAAATTTTAAAATTCGATATTTCGGTCCAAAATTTTCTGAGCAAGACAAGCCCGGAAGCATTTTTGACAGTTTCTCGCAAAATTTCAGATCAATCGGAGCATTTTCCGAGCACGTTTTCTCCGATTTTGTTTTTTTCCGTTTTTCTACAGTACTTTTTTGAAAACCCAAAAACCCCAAAAACGTTTCACCAATTCTAGGTGCTGCTCCACGAGAGAGACAATGAGCACCCGAATCTGCTCAAATTGTTTGTCATGTTTGTCGGCTTTGCTCTAATCGGATCTCTCCGAATGTTTGACAGTCATGGCCACTCGCACAGCGGATCTGTGGTGAGTTTTCTTTTCCTGGAAGTTTATAGCCATTTTCGAGTTTTTCAGCCTATCGTAAACACGACGGACATTCATGGACCGCACTAAACGTTCTCACGTAATTATCCGTTTTAGCAATTTATCGCCCACCATTTTCCTTCCGCCATATCGATCTTTGACGAATTCATCATTTGAATCGAAGGGGAAAAAATCAATAATTATGACGTTCCCCTCCCCCCCGACAGCGGGTACACTATATTATTTTTGGCTCTGGCTGGTTTCGAAACGTCCCAGAGCCTTTTTTTATTGTTACCAAAAAAGAGAAGCAAAGCCCCCCCCCCCCGCATAATGTTCGCTTTATTTTGTTCCATTACACCACCAAAACACCCAAAAATTTAATTTAATTTACAAAACTCTGCTTTATTGACTTGTTTTTTTGTTGTGAATTTAGAAAGGTAAAGTAAAAGTAAAAGAGAAATTTAAAATTCCGGTGAATCATCTCATCGCTAGGGATTAGCTTTCACTCGGCGCGCGTTCAGCGCGCAAAAATGACAATGACTTTGAACGGACGGCAAATGCCAACCAGTTTGCCGGGCGACGTCCGCTTGCTTTGAGCGATTTTTCTTTCCCTTTTTTGAAACAATTTATTTCGAACTTTTCACAATTTTTTGTATTTTTTCCTATATGAAATTCCTACTATTATTCCCGTTAATTATCATTATCACGATTCGCGGACAATGGACAGGTATTTTCCTGCATTTTTTCGTCGCGGTGTTTGCACTCAATGATTGTGTGCAAACACTCATAATTACTATTATAAAATTGATTTAATTGATTGCAGAACTCGAAGTTCGCCGACTGCTCGATGAGACGAATCAGCGACACGCGCAGATTGAACGGATGACAAAGGAGGCAGCGATACGGCATAACCAGGTGTGAAAATAATCTGCTAAAAGTTGAAAATAAAGAATTTGTGTGCACTTGAATCTAATTAGGAAGGGCTGGTGGGTCTCCGATGATTTGAAACCGCGCAGTTTCGCAACTCTAACATTTTGTAAATCTGTGGCTAATAGCCGCCAGAATCAGCCAGAAGGAATGGCATACGCCCCGAAATCGACGGCTATTAGCCAAATTTCCAAGAGTTTTTGCGGTTCCAAAGCATCGGGGACCCGCTTTTTCGAAAATTTTTCTGCATTTTGTCGCTTTTAATGGACCTATTCAAAGTACTGTAGAAAAACGGAAAATGCTCCGATTGGTCTGAAATTTCGGGAGAAACTGTCAAAAATGCTTCCGGTCTTTCTCAGAAAATTTTTGACTGAAATATCGATTTAAAAAATATGATTTTTTTTTTCGAAAATTTTTAAAATTCCTGAAGCATTTTTGACAGTTTCTCCCAAAATTTCAGACCAATCGGAGCATTTTTCGTTTTTCTACAGTCTTTTGAATAGGTCCATAAAGGAAAATTCCATACAAAGCTTTGAAAAAAATGATTGTTTGCAAACACAGTGACGACAAAATACAGAAATGCCTAGAAATGGGTTAAAAATGAGCAGAACTGCTTCAGGAAGTGTCATTTCATTTCAAGTTCTAGAACTCTTTTTTTTTTCTTTTTTCAAAATTTGGGGCTATTAGCCGCATTTTTAGGCATACAATAACTTCATTAGTTCAAAAATTAGACCATTTCACATTTATCCTAATTAGACGTCCAACTAAGCTCCAGATGAACCCTGACGGCGAACTACTTGCCAAACCGGTTCCACCACCTCCACCGATTGCTCCACCATCATTAATGGGTCCTCATACCGAAATAGAACCGCCAAAACCGCCACCACCACCACCACGCATTATTCGCCTCCCGCCACCACAGCCGACAATTGAGGATGATCGCACTTTTTTGGCAAGTATGTTATCTTAGAATTTTTTCGTGAAGTTTCATTGAACTGTGAAAAAATGACGAAATTGATCTACGTTGGCCGCGCGCGCGCGCGCGCGCGAAACCGCAATCACAAAATCAAAATCTTGCAGGAATGTCCGAGCAGGAGGCGCTCGTTAACGCCCTTTCCAATCGACAACTGGCCACTGGAAATGAACTATTGGCGATGGGACAAAATTTGGGTAAGTATTTTTGTATTTAAATCTCTCTCTCTCTCTCTCTCTCTGCGGCCTTATACACAAGAGAAATCGCAATTTTTCAAACATTTTCAGAAGGAGCACTTCTCGGAGCTCTCCGCCCACTCTCGTTTTTAGGACAACCGATTCCGGGGACGTTTGTGCCGTGGCAAAGGATGCAAAGTTAGTTTTTTTATTTTTATTTTGCATTTTCCTAAATCTACAGTGTGGATTTACTAACATATATCGTTGTACTGTTTCGATTTACGAGGTTCTCGTAAATCTACACTGTCGAGTGGAACTTTCTCGGATTGGTAACAGATTTTCGTATCGATTAACGAGGTTCTCGTGAATCTCTGTACAGTGTCAATTTACTGGGTCTTGTTTCTCGTAAATCTACACTGTCGATTTACTTAGCTTTCGTAAACCTACTTTTCCGATTTACTAGCTTTTCCCGTAAATCTACATTGTCGGTTAACCAGGTTTTTGGAAATCTATACTTTCCACTTGATTCCGTAAATCCACATTGTCGAGAACTTAGTAAATCTACAGTGTAGATTTACTAAGTTCTCGGAAAAAATCTACAATACCAATTTACAAGGTTTTCGTAAACCTACACCGTGGATTTACAAGGTACTCGTAAATCCACAGTGTAGAGTTACTAGGATTTTTTTTTCCGTAAATCTACACTGTCGGTTAACCAGGTTATTGAAAATCTACACTTTCGACTTGCTTGTAGTTCGTGAATCTGCATTGTCGATTTACTAGGATTTTTTGTAAATCTACACTGTCGATTTACTAGATTTTTGCCAAAAAATCATAAGTTGCGTAAATCTTCACTATCGATGTACAAGGTTTTTTTTTTCGTAAATCCACAATGCCGTAAATGTATGTACATTATCGATTTACCAAGTTTTTTAAATTTATAAAAAAACGACACTGGATTGAAGAAAACCAAGAAAATTGACACTATGATTTTCTTGGTTTTGCGTAAATCCACACTGTTGGTTTACTAGGTTCTCGTAAATTTACAATGTGGATTTACGAGGTTGTCGGAAAAAATCTTCAGTGCCGATTTACTATGCTTCAGTAAATCGACAATGTCGATTTACCAGGTTTTTTGTAAATCTGTGTGCAGTGTCGATTTACTAGGCCTTTTTTTTCGTAAGTATAAATCCACAGCGCCTCGTAACTCGGTTTCACTTAAATCTACACTGTCGATTTACGGAAATCTACAATGTTGATTTACTAGGTTTTACTTTTGTAAATCTACATTGTCGATTTACTCGATTTTCTAGACGCTCGTAAATCTACAGTATCGATTTACTATGCTTCCGTAAATCTACAGTGTTGATTTACAAGGGTTTTTTTATCGTGAATTTACATTGTCGATTTACTATGGTTTCGTAAATCTACAATGTTGATTTACTTGTTTTCCGTAAATCTACAGTGTCGATTTACTAGGCACTCGTTATTATATGTAAATACAGTGCCGATTTACCATGCTTCTGTAAATCTACACTGGCAATTTACTATGCTTCCGTAAATCTACACTTTCGATTTACTTGTCTTCCGTAAATCTACAGTGTCGATTTACTAGGTACTCGTTATTTAATGTAAATACAGTATCGATTTACTATGCTTCCATAAATCTACACTGTCGATTTACTATGCTTCCGTAAATCTACACTGTCGATTTACTATGCTTCCGTAAATCTACACTGTCGATTTACTTGTCTTCCGTAAATCTACAGTGTCGATTTACTAGGTACTCGTTATTTAATGTAAATACAGTATCGATTTACTATGCTTCCGTAAATCTACACTGTCGATTTACTATGCTTCCGTAAATCTACACTGTCGATTTACTTGTCTTCCGTAAATCTACAGTGTCGATTTACTAGGCACTGCCTCCAAAAGCGGGAAATCGCAAAACAACATCGGCTGGCGCACTTTGCGTTTGCAGACGCAGAGACATAGAATTTAGCACAACGCCTCTCCGTCTCTAATCTCTAATGCGTGCAGGTAGAGCGCAATTGCATCGTACCTCGCCGAGAATTATTGCACCTTTCGAATATAATGAAAAAACGTGAAGAAAATTGGTTTTTTGAAGAAAAAATGTATAACATCGACATAAAATAATTAAAGCTATTTTTTTGAAACGTTAAACACATATTAAATGTTCTCTACACTCAGTTAGATGGCAATTTAAAAAACGCCGGATTTAACTGCTTTCTGAGGCGCTGCAGCTATATTTCTGTGAAATTTTTAAATTTTTAATTGAATTTACCTTCACAAAGTACAAAATAAACACAAAAACCACATATTATATCAGAAATTCAGAAATGCTATGCCAGAAGGGGAATTTTCTGATATTTCAAATTCATATTTCGCCGCCAATTTTGAACTTTTCCGGCCGGTTCTGCGCTTAAAATGTTTGTCTCGGTCATGTCTACAAAACTTGAATCGAAAAATAAGGAAATATTCAGTCATTCGGCAGAAATTTTGAAAAAATATGATTTTCCTTCAGATATTACAACTTTTTGTATTTCGTCCTCATTTCTCCACCGATTTTATTGAGCGAGCTCGTAAATTATCGAAAATACCTATTTAAACAATAGTTGAATCTAAAAACAACTAAAAATGTTATAATTGGAGAAAAAATTTAAGAAAACCACATTTTCAGTGGAAAATGAGCGCTCAGTGGCGCACGCAAAGTGCGCCAACCCTCTGCACTTTCCCACTTTTGGAGGCAGTGCTAGGTACTCGTTATTTAATGTAAATACAGTATCGATTTACTATGCTTCCGTAAATCTACACTGTCGATTTACTTGTCTTCCGTAAATCTACAGTGTCGATTTACTAGGTACTCGTTATTGTATGTACCGTAAAACCTGTAATTGAAGTACACCTGTATTAGAAGTACACCTCTAATAGAAGTACACCCCCAAGAGGCCTTTGAAAAATAGAAGTACACCCTCTAATTGAAGTACACCCTCTAATAGAGGTACATCATGGGGTGAATATTTTTTTTTTTTTTTTTATTCAATTTTTGAAGCTTTTTTCCGTTTTTCATAGGTTTAAAGAATTTTTGAATCGAAAATCATTTGACTGCCCGCGACACAAGTATCCAAACACGTTCATGAAAGAACAAACCGACAACATTTTAATTGATGAGCGCAAAATTCAAATTTTCGAGACCCCGACAAAACCGGGAAAAATTTGCATGTCTGTAGCGCAGTTTTTCTCGATTTTTATAATTCTTTTAGTACAAAACTCGTGCCGCACGTTTGCAATAAGCGGGATTTCTTCCTCGGTTTTGGAAATGTTTTTCCCAGTTTTGTCTTCCTCGGGTTTGTCTTCCCCGGTTTTGTCTGGGTCTCGGGCTTTCTCGGAAATGAACATTTCTCTTCCAAGTTCCGTCGGAAATTTCCGATTCTGTAATTTTCTCTTCCGAATTTCCGTCCGAATTCCGAAATTGAAAGTTCTCGTTCCGATTTCCGATCGGAAAAATCGGAAATGAACCTGAATAGGTCCATAAAATCTTAAAGTATCCACAAAAAAGTTTAAAAAATTGAGGAAAGATACGTAGACTCGTGTTTTAAATAGAAAATTTGTGTCACGGACATGATCGATTTTTTCCAAAAAAAAAAACCATTTTTTGTACCAAATTTCGACAGAAAAACATGTTTTTTTCGACATCGGAAAAAAATTATTTCCGACGGAAACGGAATTATTTTCGGAAATCATTTTGTCTCGGAACGGAATCGGAAATTTTTTCGGAAGTGAAACTGCCTCGGAACCGGAATCGGAAATTTCCGAGAAAGCCTGGGATCGTCTTTCTTTTTTCTTTTCTTTTTTTTTTGAAAGACCTTTGAAAAATAGAAGTACACCCTCTAATTGAAGTACACCTGTATTAGAAGTACACCCATTTAGAGGGTTTGAAAAATAGAAGTACATGTACTTCAATTACAGGTTTTACGGTAAATACAGTGCCGATTTACTATGCTTCCGTAAATCTACACTGTCGATTTACTGCCTCAATTTCCCAGAACCAATCGCCCAATATCCTGTGGATAATCGTGTTGAAATCCAGCCCCGACCATCTCAATTGCCAATGCGCGAATTTTCGAAAAGTTTGGACTTGTCTGAAAGTTATCTGCAAGCGAGTCTGGATGATGACGTGGCTGAGCAACTAATTGGGAGAAATGGCACTGATTATTGACAAGTTTTTTGGTGTGTATGTATGTAAATTTGAATTGAATACAATAATGTTATTAATAATTTCTGATCTTGACACACGAGAAATGCGATGGATGCATATAGTGTCCGTATTTGAATGACAAGGTGACAATGGATCGATATGATTCGAATACGGACACTATATGCATCCACCGCATTTCACTTAAGTGAAATGACCGAACAGCCATTTGAGCAGCCAGCAGCTTAATTAGGGAGCTGTGGGGGGATGGGGAATGGGGGCTCGTGGAGCTCACATGGCAACGAAAACGAAGCCATGCGAAATGCGACTAAAAGAGATAAGAAGAGATAGCGCGAGATTATACGTAAGAGGGTCATCTTTAGTACGAGAGAGAGAGAGAGGCGAAGAGCCCCCAACTTTATGATAGCTAAAAAGCGTTTTAGCACCACTTTTTCGCCCCTCTGGACCGATTTTTTTTCGATTTTTTCCAGTTTTTTTGCCAATTTTTCCGTTTTTTTTTTCTCGTTCACAAGTGGATGCATATAGTGTCCATATTTGAATCATATCGTCCGTATGATCCGAGCAAGGCGGATTTATTATACATCGAGTGCGTTATATGCATGCATAAATGCACGATATGATTCAAATACGGACACTATATGCATCCACATTTTACCCAAGTGTTTTTTGGGGCATTTTTCCCGTCTGTTTTTTCTCTATTGCTCCGTCCGTTTTTCTTCTACTTTATCACTATCTTTTATAGCTCATTTTCAGATTTTTTTTGCTTTCAAAAAACTGCTTATTTTCATGTCTGCGCCGCGTTTTTTCACCATTTTCAGCCAGCAATTTTCTCAAATTTTCACCTATAATTCTTGCTCAGATTTGCAGTTCAAAAACCTATAAAAATTGCAGAAAATTAATTAAATAGTGGTAAAATCCACCAGCTGCGCTTACAGACCGCTGACTCCGCCCCTTTTGCAATGGGTGCACACTTTTGTGCAAGTGCCGCGCATTTTTTTTTCGATTGCGGATTTTTGCTGAAAATTTGATTTTGGCCATTTTAAATGCATTTTTCAGGGATCATAAACAGAAAATTAAAAAAAAATCGATAAAAATTGAAAAAAAGTTTCAATTTTTAAAGTTTTTTTTTCGATTGCGGATTTTTTGCTGAAAGTTGGATTTTGACCGATTTAATTGAAAAAAAAATGCATTTTTTGGGAGAATTTTAACGGGAAAGTGAGGATAAATCGATAAAAATTTGGCGAATTTCATTCGATATGGCGTTGATATGGCTATTAGCCATTACTGGGGCGTATTTGGCACATGATCGGCAAGTTATCGGCTCATAGCCAACTTTTCGACAATTTCAAGGAACGCCAAACTCGCGCCGATCGCTGAATAAGTGCCCACTAATTTTCATCATTGGCTATTAGCCATATCCGCGTCAAAAATTGCCTGGGCGCCCTTTCAATCCAAAGTGGGCGGAGTCAATTATCAGCAATGTTGAAAAATGGAAATTAAAGCGTTGCAAACTCGCTTCAATCGCACAGATCGTCCACTGCGAATAGAGCGAATTTACAGCGCTCCGTACTCACAATGCCACGTACCCCACCACCCGCTTTCGCCGACATGTACCAGGGACCGAGACGAGCCAACACCCAACTGGACAGAGACGTTCGACGCAGAGAGTTCAGCTATGTCGATCGGCAGGTAACCTTTTTTTTGTTGTTAGAACCGCCAAAAATATCTGGTTAGAACCGCCAAAAATATCTGGTTAGAACCGGCAAAAAACATCGGTAGAACCAGCAGAAATAGCTCGATAGAAACGGCAGTGAATAACTGGTTAGAACCGGCCAAAATATTTTGTTAGAACTGCCAAAAACATCTGGTTAGAACCGGCAAAATAGCTCGATAAAACCGACAAAAATATTTAGTTAGAACCGGCAAAAATATCTGGTTAGAACGAAAAAAAATTAATCGTTGGAACCGGTAGAAATATCTCGTTAGAACCGGCAAAAATATCCCGTTAGAACCGGCAAAAAACATCGTTAGAACCGGCAAAAATCTCTCGTTAGAACCGGCAAAAGTATCTCGGTAGAACCAGCAGAAATATCTCGATGGAACCGGCAAAAATATCTGGTTAGAACGAACAAAAATGAATCGTTGGAACCGGTAGAAATATCTCGTTAGAACCGGCAAAAATATCCCGTTAGAACCGGCAAAAAACATCGTTAGAACCGGCAAAAATATCCCGTTAGAACCGGCAAAAATATCTCGTTAGAACCGGCAAAAAACATCGTTAGAACCGGCAAAAATCTCTCGTTAGAACCGGCAAAAGTATCTCGGTAGAACCGGCAGAAATATCTCGATGGAACCGGCAAAAATATCTGGTTAGAACCGTCAAAAATATCCTGTTAGAACCGCCAAAAATATCTGGTTAGAACCGAAAAAAATATTTCGACGGAACCGACAAAAATGACCCGTTAGAACCTCTAAAATATCTCGTTAGAACCGGCAAAAAATGTGGTTAGAACCGGAAAAATATCTCGTTAGAACCGCCAAAATATCTCGTTAGAACCGCTAAAATATCTCGTTAGAACCGCCAAAAATATCTGGTTAGAAACGGCAGAACTATCTGGTTAGAACGAACAAAAATGAATCGTTGGAACCGGTAGAAATATCTCGTTAGAACCGGCAAAAATATCCCGTTAGAACCGGCAAAAAACATCGTTAGAACCGGCAAAAATATCCCGTTAGAACCGGCAAAAATATCTCGTTAGAACCGGCAAAAGTATCTCGGTAGAACCGGCAAAAATATCTCGTTAGAACCGGCAAAAAATATCTCGATGGAACCGCTAAAATATCCTGTTAGAACCGCCAAAAATATCCTGTTAGAACCGGAAAAAAATATCTGGTTAGAACCGGCAAAAATATCTGGTTAGAACCGGCAGAAATATCTGGTTAGAACCGGCAAAAATATCTGGTTAGAACCGGCAAAAATATCCTGTTAGAACCGCCAAAAATATGCGAAGATGCGCAGACATTCAAAATTTTTTTGTGGAAGAGTTTTCGTGCCGGTCAAGAACTCTTCCATATAATGGTGTGGGTACCTACGAGTACAGCAAACACTTGTAAAACACTGTCTTGGATCTATAGAGCTTTGCAGTTCTATTCTGGTAATCAAATGCGACTAGTTCTCAGGGGATTTCTGGCGCCAAGTTGGCAACGAGGTCGCTAATTGCCACGGTATTCGGCAGATCAGCCAGAGGCAGCTAATGGCCAATTCCCCCCCAGCAAAATAGAAGGCGTACCGATAAGACCTACCTCCCCTCGCTCACCCTCAATTTCCGCATTTTCAGCGAAAACAATGGGTGCTCGCTGGCGAGCCGCACAAATACTCTTGATAATACGCTTTTCATCATATTCTAACCTAGAATTTAGCCGAGCTCTCACACAAAAAGAGAAATAGTGTGTGTAGCTAGAGAGACGGTGAAAAAGAGGCGGAGAGGAGGCGGGGGATGAGCATCAGCGGTAAACTTGCTCGCGCTTATTTTTGGTTTGAGTTTTGCTCGGTTTTTTTGCTGCTGGTCAGCCAATATGTGAAATGGCTCGTGGTGTTGGCCGGAACGTTGGAAAATTAAATTTAAGGATTTTTCCCCCCGGAATTTAGCTGAATAGCCACTGGGCTGCGTCAAAAATGTGCGCGAAGAGACGCAGAGTGCGCGGATATTGTTGCTTTGTGGCGACCTGCTAGCGAAGAGACGCAGACAAGCAGCGTGCCTCTCGCAAGCGGTGGAGTGGAGAGGCCACAGCACAATTTTTACCGTATTCAGAAAATGTTTGGCTAATAGCCATGCATTTGGCACACCGAATTCGATTGTTATTCGCCATTTTTCATTTGGCGCACGCCCCGAATGCAAAGGCTACTAGCATTTTTCAATGGCTATTAGCCTTTTTTCCATGTCTCTTAGCTGTTTTTCATGGCTTTTAGCCGTTTTCAATGTCTATTACCCGTTTTCAATGGCTATTAGCCGTTTTCAATGGCTTTTGACCGTTTTCCATGGCTATTAGCCGTTTTCATTGGCTATTAGCCGTTTTCAATGTCTATTACCCGTTTTCAATGGCTATTAGCCGTTTTCAATGGCTTTTGACCGTTTTCCATGGCTATTAGCCGTTTTCAATGACTATGTATTACCCATTTTCAATGGCTATTAGCCTTTTTTCCATGTCTCTTAGCTGTTTTTCATGTCTATTACCCGTTTTCAATGGCTATTAGCCGTTTTCAATGGCTTTTGACCGTTTTCCATGGCTATTAGCCGTTTTCATTGGCTATTAGCCGTTTTCAATGTCTATTACCCGTTTTCAATGGCTATTAGCCGTTTTCAATGGCTTTTGACCGTTTTCCATGGCTATTAGCCGTTTTCAATGACTATGTATTACCCATTTTCAATGGCTATTAGCCTTTTTTCCATGTCTCTTAGCTGTTTTTCATGGCTATTAGCCGTATTTAATGGCTATCAGCCGTTTTTCATGGCTGTTAGCCGTTTTCCATGGCATTTAGCCGTTTTCAATGTCTAATACCCGTTTTCAATGGCTATTAACCGTTTTCAATGACTGTTAGCCGTTTTCAATGGCTTTTGACCGTTTTCATGGCTATTAGCCGTTTTCAAGGACTATGTATTACACATTTTCCATGGCTATTAGCCGTTTTTCTTGGCTATTAGTTTTCCTTCGCTATATTATTTTTTCCATGGCTATTAGCCGTTTTCAATGACTATGTATTACACATTTTCCATGGCTATTAGCCGTTTTCAATGGCGTTTAGCCCATTTTCCATGGCTATTAGCCGTTTTTCATGGTTATTAGCCGTTTTCAATAACTTTTGGCCGTTTTCAATGACTATTAGCCTTTTTCAATGGCTATTAGCCGTTTTCCATAGCTATTAGCCGTTTTTCATGGCTATTAGCCTTTTTCAATGGCTCAAGCTGAATTTCAAAAATTAAAAATGTCAAAAAAAAGTTGAAGAGAAAAGCCAACGAAAACGGCTAATAGCTCAGGACCGGCGCCAAACAAATATGGCCCAATTCGATGGCTATTAGCTAAACATTTTCTTCGTAGGCTGCATAGCCACTGAGTTGTGTCCAAACAATGCGCGAAGAGACGCAGAGTGCGCGGATATTGCTGCATTGTGGCCATCTGCTAGCGAAGAGACGCAGACAAGCAGCGTCCACCTTAGCGCAGCGCATTTCCAATAACGTTCCGGCCAACACACCGGCAACAAAATTAAGACGAAAAATGTCTGAAAATGCTGCCCAAAAACAACGCGACCGAAAAATCACGTTTACCGCGAAAAAACACTGGCGCCAGCTGTCCCACATGGTGGAAGGGGTTTGTGATTTTATTTCCTTGTTTTGTCTGGAAAAACTGACAGTTATCGACTTTCAGATGTCTAGCAAACCGACGCACCTGGAAGAGTGGAAGTCGCCGCGCAGCGAGGATAGTTTTGATTTGTGAGTTCAACACGAAGACACCTTTATTTTTTTAAAGCTTTTTCTCCAATCGCACAGCGAATGGCGTGAATATGGCTATTAGCCATTACTGGGGCGTAGTTATTCCCTGATCGCTGAATTGGTGCCTAGGCTTTGACATTGGCTATTAGCCAGTGGGCGGAGTCTACTATCAGCAATGTAGAGCAAGTGTTTGGAGTGAGTGAGACGCAGAGAAATACACTGCACTCTCTCGCCTCGTCCACTGCAAATAGAGCGAATTTACAGCGCTCGGTGATAAGAAAAATCGAAAATTTCGCTAAATTTTTTTTACAACTAAACAAGATGCACACCGTAATTTTGGACCGTCGTTTAAAATGCCAAATTTCCACAATTAAAATTGTTTTTTTTTCAAAAATTTCAAAGTTTTGGTATTATTGTTCACGATTTTATTCTTTGTGTGTGCGCTTTTTACAGTTTTCTGGGCTTTTTCTTCGGAAAAATTGAAAAAATCGCTGAAAATCGTATTAAAACATTTCCCGGGGGTATTTTGCTCTGAACCGCACCAAATATGATGAGTCAACATTCAATAGACGTAAAAAAATTTTCACGACAATATGGGCTAGAAAAACCAAAGATTTATTGATTTTTTTGTTGGAAAAATAGAAAAAATCGCTAAAAAACACTGAAATTTATTTTTCGGGGTATTTTTGCTCTAAACTGAAACAAATAAGACGATTCAACATTTAATGGACGTAGAAAAGTTTTTTTAACAACGCGGTCGATGAAAATCTGTTATTTATTGATTTTTTTTGTTGGAAATTCGAAAAAATCACTAAAATTCATTTTTTGGGGGGTAATTTTGTTTAAAAAAACGTCAAATTAGTTGAGACAAATTTTATTGGACGTAAAAAAAGGCGCGAAACAAAATAGGCTATGAAAATCAATCAATTCTAGCAAAACATTTCCGGAAAAATCAAAAAAATCGCTTAAATCGTATTTAATCATTTTCCGGGGGTATTTTACTCTAAACTGCACCAATCAAGATGAGTCAATTTTTACCAGACGTAGAAAAATTTGCTTAACAATATAAGCTATGAAAATATGTCATTAATTGATTAATTTTTCGGAAAAATCGAAAATATCGCTAAAAATCACTAAAATTCATTTTTTGAGGGTAATTTTGTTAAAAACCACGTCAAATTAGTTGAAACAGCTTTTATTGAACATAAAAAAGACGCAGAATAAAATGAGCTATGCAAATCTGACATTTCTAGCGAAAAAATTTCGGAAAAATCGAAAAAATCGCTGAAAATCGTATTAAATCATTTTCCGTGGGTATTTTCCTCTAAACTGGACCAAATAAGATGAGTCAACATTTAATGGACGTAAAAAAGTTTGCTTAACAATATACGCTATGAAATTATGTCATTTATTGATCAATTTTTTAGGAAAAATCGAAAAAATCGCTGAAAATCACTGAAATTCTTATTTTTCGGTAAATTTGTTGGAAAATCTAAAAATTGAGTCATTTTAGCTATTATACGACGTAGAAAAATTTGCTTAACAATACGATCTATAAAAAGTTGCCATTAATTGTTAACTTTTTTGAAAAATCGAAAAAATCGCTGAAAATCTATAAAATTTATTTCTAGCAGTTAATCTGCTCGGAAATCGACAAATCAAGCTGTATCAATGTTTTGTCGACGTAGAAAAATTTGCTTAACAATATAAGCTATAAAAATCTGTTATTTATTGATTTGCTTATTCGGAAAAATCGAAAAAATCGCTAAAAATCGAAAATTTTGCTGAAATTAATTTGTCGGCGTATTTTTGCTCGAAAATTCACAAGTTTTGTTGTTTTGACTTTAATTCGACGTAGAAAAATTTGCCCGGCAATATGCGCTAGAAAAACCAGTGATTTATTTATTATTTTTCGGAAAAATCGAAAAAATCGCTAAAAATCGAAAATTTTGCTGAAATTCGGGTGGTTTTTCTCAAAACTGCTCTATATAAGGTGAGTCCACATTTAATAAACGTACAAAATTTTATCCGACAGTATGAGCTATAAAAACCTGTTATTTATTGATTTGTTTTTTCGGAAAAATCGAAAAAATCGCTGAATTTCATTTTTTAGGGTAATTTTGCTCAAAACTGCGTCAAAGTTGTTGCATTGAATTCTAGTCGGCGCAGAAAACTTTGCTTATTTGAATAAGCGAGATCCCAGGGGGGCGGAATGGGCGGAGCCAACTGCAATAGTGCCGCAAACTCTTGCAAAATTTTTTCTAATAATAACTTTATGTTCAATTTGGCTATCCTTGAAAAAAAACCGATAAAATTAGGCTCGCCCCCCCCCCCCCCCCTGTTGTTTGGAAAATCTAAAAATTGAGTCATTTTAGCTATTATACGACGTAGAAAAATTTGCTTAACAATACGATCTATAAAAAGTTGCCATTAATTGTTAACTTTTTTGAAAAATCGAAAAAATCGCTGAAAATCTATAAAATTTATTTCTAGCAGTTAATCTGCTCGGAAATCGACAAATCAAGCTGTATCAATGTTTTGTCGACGTAGAAAAATTTGCTTAACAATATAAGCTATAAAAATCTGTTATTTATTGATTTGCTTATTCGGAAAAATCGAAAAAATCGCTAAAAATCGAAAATTTTGCTGAAATTAATTTGTCGGCGTATTTTTGCTCGAAAATTCACAAGTTTTGTTGTTTTGACTTTAATTCGACGTAGAAAAATTTGCCCGGCAATATGCGCTAGAAAAACCAGTGATTTATTTATTATTTTTCGGAAAAATCGAAAAAATCGCTAAAAATCGAAAATTTTGCTGAAATTCGGGTGGTTTTTCTCAAAACTGCTCTATATAAGGTGAGTCCACATTTAATAAACGTACAAAATTTTATCCGACAGTATGAGCTATAAAAACCTGTTATTTATTGATTTGTTTTTTCGGAAAAATCGAAAAAATCGCTGAATTTCATTTTTTAGGGTAATTTTGCTCAAAACTGCGTCAAAGTTGTTGCATTGAATTCTAGTCGGCGCAGAAAACTTTGCTTATTTGAATAAGCGAGATCCCAGGGGGGCGGAATGGGCGGAGCCAACTGCAATAGTGCCGCAAACTCTTGCAAAATTTTTTCTAATAATAACTTTATGTTCAATTTGGCTATCCTTGAAAAAAAACCGATAAAATTAGGCTCGCCCCCCCCCCCCCCCCTTTTCCACACTGAATAGCCCTCGGAGTGCTGGCGACCGTCCTCGCGAAAGCGCGTTCAATTGAATCAATTTTGGCAATGTGCCCTTTTTGGAAGCTTTGGAGATTAAAAAGCGCAAAGTGATACAAAGAGGAGACGCAGACACTCAGTGAGGCGCGTTGCCAACAACGTTCCGGCCACACAGCACCCTTGAAACCTCATAAAACATTTTCAGATTCGACCCAAAACTCGCCTCCAAGCCCCGCCCACTTCCCGAAGCTCCACCCAAAGAAGACCCGAAAAAACAATCAGAAGTGGTGATTCAAATTGATGAAGTCGAATCGCCGATTCTCGGCGTCGTCAACGAACATCATGACGACGATGACAGTGTTTTTCACGACAATCCACGTGCAGGCGGCCTATCGTCATCTATGGAAGCAAACTCTCTGACGGCCACACGAAACTCATCGGTTCTCGACGACGACGTTCGATCGCAAATCTCATTCATCATGCGAGAACGTCTTCACTCGATCGCCAAAGAGGTGCATCGAAGGACGTCGGCGATTCGCGAGGATCTCATCAAAGAGACGCCAGAGGACACGATCTCGGTGGCGTCGAACGTGCCGAAGCAGAACGAGCATCGGCCGAGTTTGATGAGTTTGATTGGATTGCAGGTTTGACAGTTTTACGTACTCTTCGCAGTGGACGAGAGTCTCTGAATCTCACTCACTTTCCGCAAAATTTCAGAACCGCCCAGATTCACCCCTTCCTGCCAACCAGAAACGCTGCTTCGGGCTGTCCGTACAAGGCACATTCCACCCGTACGGACGCTTCTACATGACGTGGCTCTCGCTGGTCACCCTCTGCTTTCTCTACAACTCGTTCTGCATTCCACTTCGCTCCAGCTATCCGTATCAGACCGCCGACAATTGGGTCTATTGGTTCATTGTGGATTACGCGTGTGACGTCGTCTACCTGGTTGACATGTTGGTGATCAAGCCGAGACTGCGATTCACGAGGGGCGGCATTCAAGTGGTTAGTTTATTCTTTGTTTGTATTTGGGACCACTTGTGGAGATTTGAAAATGTGTGAAACCCTACGTGATAACAAACGCGCCCTGTGGCATTTCTCTGCATCTCCACAGGGATAAAGGTTTTGTCCACTGCCTTTTTTTTTTTTTGCAAAAATATGCTCCATTGAACACACTGTGTGCCAATTTTAATTCACGTTTTTCGAAGTGAAGGCAGATCCGCCACGCAACCGCAGCGCGTGGGCGTCGGCGTAAAAAAATCACTCCGTGAAATACGCGAGAATGCAAAGCAAACAGAAACTGCTCTCATTTCATTACAATTAACGACAAGATAAAACGATAAAACCGAAAAATATATAAAATAAAAAAACGCGGTGAGACAAAAAAAATGAGAAGCAAGAAATGTCACTAAAAAAAGGTCTCGAGAATCGTCTTCAAAGTGTCAAGACTCGGATCTCGGCACTTCGTCGGAGCTCTTATTCTCGACATTGCCACCAGAACTAGAACTTTCTTGAGAATTGGTATTCGGGGGTTGGTAAAACACATATTCTTTTTCAGTATCTCTCGCCCAATCAAATTTAGGTTTGTCAAGTCGGCTAGCTGGCTTTATCTGCCATTTTTTGCAATAAGCAAACATAATACGTGGGTCCACGTATTTTTCAATCGTAACGGAATCGTCTTCATGATTACATAATTTTGCTGCTGCCTGTATAGCTTCTTTAAAAATTTCGATTTTCCGTTGTTGAGTATCGCTTTCTTAACATAGAAATTTTATTTTTCGACTCAATTCTTGCTCACCTTTTGCTTTTCCCAGCTCTTTTTCGAACATTAAAGATGCATTACAGGTTCGGAAAACTTTGGGAGTCAAATTAGGCATTTTTGAAATCTTCTTCAGGTAGCTTTCGATAATATCATACTGAAAAAAAAAACTGCTTGAGGAAAATACTCTACTTACAAGTCGTTAAACCGCAGTTTTGTACGAAATACAATTTGTAAAATCCAAAAACTGATGTTTTTTTTTTTACGGATTCTGAAACTCCGTGCAACGCTGATTAAAATTTGTATTGTTGGCCCGCCACGACGGTCACACGCGCTCCGTACTTTGTGATTTTAATTTTGATTTTCAAATTACTTCATGTTTGTTAAAAATTTTCTCATTTTTTGAATATATTTTTTATTCTTCACATTTTTACACATATTTCTGTAATTTAGAACCAATTTGCTTCACTTTTGTTCAGTTCAAATAGTATATACCGTAAATACTGTATTATAAGCCCATGGGCTTCTATTTTTCAAAAGGGTCTCAAGGGTGGGCTTATATTACAGGTGGGCTTCTATTACAGGGTGGGCTTCTATTTTTCAACCCTCTTTTTTATCCACAACAAAAAAAACTTTTAAAAAACCAACAACAATTTTCATAATATTAAATTCTGATTGCGAGTCAGAAGTTCTAATGCAAGAGCACTAACAATATAAAATAGATGTTTGTAACTTTAAAAACAATAGTTTTCGTTAAAAAAATGGTGTGTCGATTTATCTGTTTATATTTACGACAGTAAAACTTTATGAAATTTTCCGAAAAACGGATATCATTCAAGATGATTTCTTAAGGAACTAAACCTATTTTCCTATGTTAACTACCCAAAATAAACCAAAAATTGCAGCATTGCTTTATTTTCGCCATTTTCATCATAATTTTTGATATTATTACTGGTTTTAGTAATCAATTTTCTTTACTGAACTGTGAAAAAAAATTTAACATTCGCGTGAAAAAAGTGAGCGGGATTTTTTGTTTTGATGATGCAACTCGACTGAAAACACAATATGGAATCAATTTAAAAAAATAAATTTCACGACCAGCACTGGTGGCTTTGATGACCGCTTCCATAAACAGAAATGTTTAAAAACGGGTGAAAATAATGCAAAATTGAACACATCGCGATGAAACGCGCACAATTCCAAGCCAATAATCAACGGGTCCCAGACTCTTTGGGCACGATTGATTTTCGAACAAACCTGCTTACGGTACCAAATTTGTGTACGACCTCTTTGGGTACGATTGCTCTTTAGTTATGGCAACTTTTTTGTATGAAATTTGCAAATTTGGTACCCAAAGAGCAGCCGTAACCATAAAAAAACGTACCAAAAGAGCGAGGAAACCAAAGGTCCGGGACCCATTGAGTGTTGGCTACAATTGCAAGATGGGCTTTTATTAAAGGGTGGGCTTCTATTACAGGGTGGGCTTCTATTTTTCAAAGGGGTCTCAAGGGTGGGCTTATATTACAGGTGGGCTTCTAATACAGGTGGGCTTCTAATACAGGTGGGCTTATATTACAGTATTTACGGTAACCTTTCTGTAGATGTTTAATGCAAGGGCCGAGGCCGCGTCCGGCCGCGAGATTTGACAGCCTTGTCACACATGCTTCCGGCGCGTTGCAGCTGAACTTCCCGGACAAAAAATCAATGCAGAATTAGATTTATATATGAAACAAAGCAAAAGCGATGCAAAACCGCACATAAAAAGGAAAAAAAAAACAACTTTTTTGGTTACCCCCACCCCCTCCAGTTTTCATTGGCATTCGCCGCTGAAAACATTGCACAAATGAGTAATGGGGCTATTCATTTCATGCAGTTTGCATTTTTTGTCAAATTTTGCTTATTCATTTCATGCAGAAAACGACATTTTCTGCAGCAGAAAAATGCATTTCGTCGAACTGCAAAATGCACTTTTTGTCATGAAAAACACGCAAAAAATACAAGAAAAATGGTGGTGTTATTCATTTTTTGCAGAAAATGACAAAAAGTGCATTTTGCAGTTCGGCGAAATGCAGTTTTCTGCAATTTGCAGTTCGACGAAATGCAGTTTTCTGCATTTTGCAGTTCGACGAAATGCAGTTTTCTGCTACAGAAAATGTCGTTTTCTGCATGAAATGAATAAGGAAAATTGGACAAAAAAAGGCAAAATGCATGAAACGAATAACCCCATAAAAAAATGCAAAAATATTGCGCAAACTTGAAAATTAAAGAAAAACATGTGAAAAATGCCGAAAAAACCGAAAAATGAGAAAAATGAATCCTAAAAATAATATTTATTTTCAAGCGCCGATGCGTGGCGCGGCGCGGCGCGACGCAAAATGACGTGGCGAGACCACTTGTGAATTTGGGCATGCGCCTTTAATACCGTAGCCCTTAAACTTAAATATATGTATTCAGAAAGTGCTCGCCGACACGCGCCGCCACTACCTGATGACCAGAACCATAAAGTTGGACATTTTGAGCATATTGCCCACCGATTTAATGTATTTTGCATTTGGAAAGAAGCCGATTTGGCGGATGAATCGAACGTTGAAGGTTGGTTTAAGTTGGCAGTCTGCCAATTCTTATTTGAGCGTTCAAAATTGCAGATAAACTCGTTTTGGTTGCTCTTTGACATGCTCGACAACTCGTTCTCCAATCCCTATGCTATTCGGTACGTTTTTCGGGGATTTTGAGGAAGAGGTTACCCCAATTTGACCTTCAGAATCGCGCGCACCCTGTCCTACATGATCTACATTATCCACTGCAACAGTTGCGTCTATTATAAATTGTCGGCAATGCAGGCGTTTGGCCAAATCGCGTACTTGGAGAACGGGAAGTGGTACCTGAACAAGTGGGTGTACAATAATCAAGGTATATTATTGTTTTAAAAAATTTGTCACCTGGCGAGAGGCGCGAATTCAAAAAATAGGCTCCGCCTCCTCGCTGAAATATTTTTGCAATTCTGCGCGCGCCAATTTGCAATCGCGGTGCGCGCGATTTTCTGCGTCGAATTTTTGTCCAGTGCCTTTCAATTTCTCCTGGAAACCTTTATAAAAATTGTTATTTTGAAGCGAATTTGGCAACTGTTGATTTAAAGTGAGTTTTTAATTGTTTTCGATCGATATTTGTTAATAAAGTAACGGAAATCCAGCGCATAAAATCGCGCGCACCGCGATTGCAAATTGGCGCGCGCAAAGTTGCAAAAATATTTCGGCGAGGAGGTGGAGCCTATTTTTTGAATTCGCGCCTCTCGCCAGGTGACAAATTTTTTAAAACAATAATAGTTAGCGTACTCTTGCTGTCTGCGTCTCCATCGGCAGGGCGCGATGAGAGATCAAAGGCACCCCTTTTTTTCCCAGGAAACGCCTACATCCGATGCTTCTACTTTACCGCCGCAGTCGCCACATCGACTGGCAACAATCCGGCTCCCACCAATGTTATCGAGTAGCTCCGCCCCTTTTTTTTCTGCAAGCCTATTGCACAATAATTCAGATACATCTACATGACGTGCTCCTGGATGATGGGTGTCTTCGTGTTCGCCTTGTTGCTCGGTCAAATTCGCGACATTGTGTCAAATGCGAACCGCAATCGGGAAGAGTTTCAGCGCAAAATGGATTTGGCGCTCGGCGAGTGCAAGAAATTGGGTGGGTTGGCGCAAAAATACATAGAGACGCCCAATTATTTCAGGCCTCGACACCATATTGATTAATCGCGTCCGCGACTGGTTCATCTACACGTGGCAACAGCAAAAAACCCTGGGTAACCATCATTTTCTCTCTCTTATTGTACTTTCAATCGACTTGCGACATGAGAACGCGAACGAAACTCCGCCCACTTATTTGTGTGCGACCACTGTGATATTTGAAGAGACGCATGTCGATTGAAAACACTATACTCTCTCCTCCCACCCTTCCTCACCCCAAAATCCCCAAATTTAAGACGAGAAAAAGCTGATCGAAAAGTTGCCACTGAAACTGCAAACCGACTTGGCCTTGTCCGTCCACTACACGACGCTCAGCAAAGTTCAACTCTTTCAAGACTGCGATCGCGCTCTGCTGAGAGACTTGGTGTTGAAGCTGCGCCCCGTCATTTTCCTGCCCGGCGATATGATTTGTAAAAAGGTTGGTGCGCAAAAAGTGAAGTGCAGAGGAATTCTGATTGCCACTGCCTAATTATCCTAGATTTCAAATTTCCAATTTTTTTAAAAAACATGTCGTCAATTACGGTGTTTGGTCCGCAATCACCGGCAACGGTGTTTGCGGATCTAGCATTTTACATGACGACATTTAAATGAATAGTATGCGTTTTGCTTTATAATTTGAAAAATTTTTGAAAAATGTCGTCAAATCTGGTGTTTGGTCCGCAACCGCAGGACACCGTGTTTGCGGACCTTGCATTATAAATGACGAAATTTGCCAATGAAACTATGATAAACACCAGCTGATTAGCTTGAATTTCAAATTTTCGCATTTTTGGACAAATGTCGTCAATTATGGTGTTTGGATACCTTTTGGAAATGGGAAAGGGTCCTCAAATGTGGTGTTTGCGGACCTGATACTAGAAATGACGACATTTGCCTTAAAACTCTGATCTCCCCACCTTAATGACACTAAATTTCAAGTTTCCAATTTTTTTTTGAAAAATGTTGTGAAATATGGTGTTTGCGGAGCTGGCATCAGAAATGTCGACATTTACCAAAAATAGTCTGATTTCCACATGCCAGATTTCAAATTTCGAGATTTTTGAAAAAATGTCGTCAATTATAGTGTTTGGTCCGCAATAGTACCAAAATGGTGTTTGCGGACCTGGCATCAGAAATGTCGACATTTACCGAAAATAGTCTGATTTCTCCATGCCAGGCACGGTTTCAAATTTCGAGATTTTTGAAAAAATGTCGTCAATTATGGTGTTTGGTTCGCAATAGTACCAAAATGGTGTTTGCGGACCTGGCATCAGAAATGACGACATTTACCGAAAAAAGTCTGATTTTCAGATGCCAGGGCTTCAATTTTTGAGATTTTCGGAAAAATGTCGTCAAATAAGGTGTTTACGGACCTGACACTATAAATGACGACATTTGCCTTAAAACTCTGATTTCCCCACCTTAATGACACTAAATTTCAAGTTTCCAATTTTTTTTTGAAAAATGTCGTCAAATAAGGTGTTTGCGGACCTGGCATCAGAATTGACGACATTTACCGGAAAAAGTCTTATTTCTACATGCCAGGGTTTGAAATTTCGAAAGTTTTTGAAAAATGTCGTCAAATGTGGTGTTTGGTCCGCAACCGCAGGACACCGTGTTTGCGGACCTTGCATTATAAATGACGAAATTTGCCAATCAAATTATGATAAACATCAGCTGATTAGCTTGAATTTCAAATTTTCGCATTTTGGACAAATGTCGTCAATTATGGTGTTTGCATACCTTTTGGAAACGGGAAAGTGTCGTCAAATGTGGTGTTTGCGGTCTGCAGACCTAGTATTATAATTGACGATATTTAACGAAAAATCTGGTTCATACATGCCAGGCACGGTTTCAAATTTCGAGATTTTGGAAGAAATGTCAATTTTTTTTTTTGAAAAATGTAGTAAAATATGGTGTTTGCGGACCTGGCATCAGAAATGACGACATTTACCGAAAAAGTCTGGTTTCTACATGCCAAGGCTTCAATTTTTGAGATTTTTGAAGAAATGTCGTCAAATATGGTGTTTGTTCCGCAATCGTACCAAAATGGTGTCTGCGGACCTGGCATTAGAAATGACGGCATTTACCGAAAATAGTCTGATTTCTACATGTCGGGGATTCGAATTTCGAAATTTTTGGAAAAAATGTCGTCAAATATGATGTTTGGTCCGCAATTGTAGGAAAGTGGTGTTTGCAGACCGGGCATCAGAAATGACGACATTTACCGAAAAAAGTCTGATTTTTAGATGCCAGGGCTTCAATTTTTGAGATTTTTGAAAAATGTCGTCAAATATGGTGTTTGGTCCGCAATGGCCTTAAAACGGTGTCTGCGGAAATGGCATCAGAAATGACGACATTTACCGAAAATAGTCTGATTTCTACATGCCAAGGTTTAAAATTTCGAGATTTTTAGAAAAATGTCGTCAAATAAGGTGTTTGGTCCGCAGTTGTCGGAAAATGGTGTTTGCGGACCTGACATCAGAAATGACGACATTTACCGAAAAAAGTCTGATTTCTACATGCCAGGGTTTAAAATTTCGAGATTTTTGGAAAATTGTCATCAAATAAGGTGTTTGGTCCGCAATCGTCTTAAAACGGTGTCTGCGGACCTGGCATAATAAATGACGACATTTATAAAAAGTCTGATTTTTACATGGCAGGGTTTCAAATTTCGAGATTTTCGGAAAAATGTCGTCAAATATGGTGTTTACAGACCTGACACTATAAATGACGAAATTTACCGAAAACGTCCTGATTTCTACATGCCTTTTAGAAAAATGTCGTAAAATAAGGTGTTTGGTCCGCAATTGTCGGAAAATGGTGTTTGAGGACTTGGAAACAGAAATGACGACATTTATCGAAAATGTCTGATTTCTACATGCCGGGGTTTCAATTTTTGTGATTTTTGACAAAATGTCGTCAAATATGGTGTCTGCGGACCTGGCATTAGAAATGACGACATTTACCGAAAGTAACCTGATTTCTACAGTTCGGGGTTTCAAATTTCGAGATTTTTGAAAAATTGTCGTCAAATAAGGTGTTTGGTCCGCAATTGTCGGAAAACGGTGTTTGCGGACCTGGAATGAGAAATGACGACACTAACCGAAAAAAGTCTGATTTCTACATGCCAGATTTCAAATTTCGAGATTTTTGAAAAAATGTCGTCAATTATGGTGTTTGCATACCTTTCTGAAACGGGAAAGTGTCGTCAAATGTGGTGTTTGCGGACCTAATACTATAAATGACGACATTTGCCTAAAAACTCTGATTTCCCCACCTTAATGACACTAAATTTCAAGTTTCCAATTTTTTTTGAAAAATGTTGTGAAATATGGTGTTTGCGGAGCTGGCATCAGAAATGTCGACATTTACCAAAAATAGTCTGATTTCCACATGCCAGATTTCAAATTTCGAGATTTTTGGAAAAATGTCGTCAAATGTGGTGTTTGGTCCGCAATCGTACCAAAATAGTGTTTGCGGACCTTGCATTATAAATGACGAAATTTGCCAATGAAATTATGATAAACACCAGCTGATTAGCTTGAATTTCAAATTTTCGCATTTTTGGAAAAATGTCGTCAAATCAGGTGTTTGGTCCGCAATAAACGTAAAATGGTCTTTACGGAGCTGGAATCAGAAATGTCGACATTTACCGAAAATAGTCTGGTTTCTACATTCCAGGCACGGTTTCAAATTTCGAGTTTTTTGGGAAAATGTCGTCAAATAAGGTGTTTGGTCCGCAATGTCCGTGAAACGGTGTTTGCGGACCTGGCATCAGAAATGACGACATTTACCGAAAATAGTCTGGTTTCTACATTCCAGGCACGGTTTCAAATTTCGAGTTTTTTGGGAAAATGTCGTCAAATAAGGTGTTTGGTCCGCAATGTCCGTGAAACGGTGTTTGCGGACCTGGCATCAGAAATGACGACATTTACCGAAAATAGTCTGGTTTCTACATTCCAGGCACGGTTTCAAATTTCGAGTTTTTTGGGAAAATGTCGTCAAATAAGGTGTTTGGTCCGCAATGTCCGTGAAACGGTGTTTGCGGACCTGGCATCAGAAATGACGACATTTACCGAAAATAGTCTGATTTCTACATGCCTTTTAGAAAAATGTCTTCAAATAAGGTGTTTGGTCCGCAATTGTCGGAAAATGGTGTTTGAGGACTTGGAAACAGAAATGACGACATTTATCGAAAATTTCTGATTTCTACATGCCGGGGTTTCAATTTTTGTGATTTTTGACAAAATGTCGTCAAATATGGTGTCTGCGGACCAGGCATTAGAAATGACGACATTTACCGAAAAATCTGATTTCTACATGCCAGGTTTCAAATTTCGAGTTTTTTTTAGATGTCGTCAAATGTGGTGTTTGGTCCGCAATCGTCTTAAAACGGTGTCTGCGGACCTGACACTAAAAGTGATGAAATTTACCCAAAAAGTCTGATTTCTACATGTCGGGGATTCAATTTTTGAGATTTTTGGAAAAATGTCGTCAAATGTGGTGTTTGCGGACCTGACACTATAATTTCCAGGGAGACGTTGGCAAAGAAATGTACATCATAAACCAGGGAATCCTGCAAGTGGTCGGCGGCGACAACAACGAACAAGTGTTCACAGAGCTCGGCCAGGGCGCCGTATTCGGCGAAATCTCGCTATTAGCCATCGGCGGCAACAATCGGCGAACCGCGTCGATCCGCGCCAAGGGTTACTGTACCTTGTTTGTGCTCGCCAAAGAGGACCTGAACGACGTGATACGGTACTACCCGCAGGCACAGGCGCTCTTGCGGCGAAAAGCGGCGGCGATGCTGAAGAACGACAAGAAGAGTGACGAGAAGACGGAGAAGACGAAACAGCAACAGGAGCTCGAGGACCGGTGCAAGATTAATCCGCGACAGGTGCCAAAGTTGATTACGGTAAGTACGTGAGTGGGTGGGCAGATGGTGTTTGCGTACTTTTGCCAAAACATTCAATTTTTCTACGTTTGCAATGCTATTTCTTTCTTTTTTCGCAAAAGTCCGCAAACACCGTGTACGACCACTCCTTTTTTTCAAAAGGGGGCGTGTCCATGGCAGGTTACTGTAGGTCGGAGCTCTATTTTTCTTTCCAGCTCATTGCCAATATGGAAGAGATGAATGCGAATAAAGGAGTGCAAGAGCTGAGAAAGGCGATCGAGGAGAATCCGGGTACTTATTTTTTGGCACACGGTGTTTGCGGACCAAACACCATATTTGACGACATGTTTTCAAAAACGACTGAAATTTGAAATCTAGGATAATTAGGGTGTGGTGATCAGAATTTTATCATCAAAGCCGGAAATTAAGATGTCAGGTCCGCAAACACCATATTTGACGACATTTTGCAAAAAAAAATTCGGTCTATTCAAATTCAACTTACTTGTCTTGTTTTTTAGAAAATTTAGAAACAAATTTCTAAAAGATTAAAAAATGCCATGAATCTTAGGTCCGTAAACACTGTTTCCGGTGATTGCGGACCAAACATCGAATTTGACGACACTTTTTCCAAAAAAATTGGAAATCAGAAATCTAGGCTAATTGAGGTGTGAGGATCAAAATTTTATCATCTAATGTCGTAAATTAGGATGTCAGGTCCGCAAACACCATATTTGACGACATTTTGCAAAAAAAATTCGGTCTATTCTAATTCAACTTACTTGTCTTGTTTTTTAGAAAATCCAGAAACAAATCTCTAAAAGATTCAAAAATGCCACAAATCCTAGGTCCGTAAACACTGTTTCCGGTGATTGCGGACCAAACATCGAATTTGACGACACTTTTTCCAAAAAAATTGGAAATCAGAAATCTAGGCTAATTGAGGTGTGAGGATCAAAATTTTATCATCTAATGTCGTAAATTAGGATTTCAGGTCCGCAAACACAGTATCACGGTGTTTGAGGACCAAACACCATATTTGACGACACTTTTTCCAAAAAAATTGGAAATCAGAAATCTAGGCTAATTGAGGTGTGAGGATCAAAATTTTATCATCTAATGTCGTAAATTAGGATTTCAGGTCCGCAAACACAGTATCACGGTGTTTGAGGACCAAACACCATATTTGACGACACTTTTTCCAAAAAAATTGGAAATCAGAAATCTAGGCTAATTGAAATGTGAGGTTCAATTTTAGCATCTAATGTCGTAAATTAAGATGTCAGGTCTGCAAACACCACATTTGACAACATTTTCCAAAAATTGTAATTTTTCAACATTTTGATTTTCTTGTCTTTTTTATTAGAAAATTGTTAAACAACGTTTTGAAATATCCAGAAAATTTGTTCGCAGCGAAGGTCCGCAAACACCGTTTTGGAACCAACACCATATTTGACGAAATTTTTTCAAAAAAAAATGTTAAAATTTCAAATTCATGATAATTAGGCAATGTCAATCAGAATTTTATCATCAATTGTCGTAAATTAGGATGTCAGGTCCGCAAACACCATATTTGACGACATTTTTTCAAAAAATTGGTGTGGTGATCGGCCAATTGATGTGCAGTCATTTTATCAATAAATGTCGTAATTTAGGATGACAGGTCCGCAAACACCGTTTCCGGTGATTGCGGACCAAACATCATATTTGACGACATGTTTTCAAAAGCTTTCAAAAATTGAAATTTAGTATAATTAGGCATTGTAAATCATAATTTTATCGGAAAATGTCATAATTTAGGATGCCAGGTCCGCAAACACCACATTTGATGACATTTTCCAAAAATTGCATTTTTTTTAAATTTTGTTTTCCTTGCTTTATATTAAAAATTTGAGAAAAATCTTTACAAAATTCGAAAAATGACATGGATCCTAGGTCCGCAAACACCGTTTCTGGTGATTGCGGACCAAACACCATATTTGACGACATTTTTTCAAAAAAAATGTTAAAATTTCAAATTTATGATAATTAGGCAATGGCAATCAGATATTTATCAACATTTTCGTAATTTAGGATTCCAGGTCCGCGAACACCATATTTGACGACATTTTTTCAAAAAATTGGAAATTTTAAATTTAGGCCAATTGATGTGCAGTCATTTTATCAACAAATATCGTAATTTAGGATGACAGGTCCGCAAACACCGTTTCCGGTGATTGCGGACCAAACATCATATTTGACGACATTTTTTCAAAAAATTCTGAAAACTGAAATTTAGGATAATTAGGCAGTGAAAACCAGAATTTTATCAATAAATGTCGTAATTTATGATGCCAGGTCCGCAAACACAGTATCACGGTGATTACGGACCTAACACCATATTTGACGACATTTTTTCAAAATTTCGAAAAAAAAAACCCTCTTTCTTATAGACAAACCCCGCCGCCAATCAATGTACTACCCATGGAGCACCCTCCAACGCGACGACCTTGACGACGATGATGACGTCTGGGATGGAACGGATCTTTCCGATGTTGGCGAGGACGAGTCGGACGGCGACTTGGAGGCGACAGATCCACTGGAAGACGTCGATATTATCGATGGAGCCGACGATGAAGACGACTGGGACCAGCCCGGACCGTCGGGCACTCAGAAATTACATGCCGACTGATTTTTTGTTTTTTTTTTGTTTGACACAAAAATAAATGAAAATGAAAAATCCGTTATAATCCATCGGATGGATGGACGGCAAACAAAAACAGACGTACTTACCGGTCTATAAAAACTGGTATTTACCAGTAATAATATATTTTCTATTTTATTTTTTTTTTTCAATTTCCAAATGGCCACCGAAGTGGAAAAACAATTGGCTCGACAGCCGTACTTTGACCTCAACGCCCACGTCAAATCGGTGCTCATCACGTACAAAGCAGGACCTAAATTGGACAAAATTGTGACGGTGCAAGCGGGATATGTGGTGAGTTTTTAATTATGCGCGTGAAATTCGATGTGGGGTTTGTGCGTACTTTTCAGTGTATATAAATTGCATGAGAACACGAAATCCCGCCCACTTTTGTGCGCGCTATTATCAATTCAATATTCTTGCCGGCTACCATATGCGCCCGCGAAAGTTTTATAATAGACGCAGACATAGCGACACATGTCTGCGGCGACACACCCGCTCACATTTTTTGATCTACGTTCAGTTGAATTCAATTGAATTCAGTTGAAAAGACCTGATGGGGCGGAGCCTCGATGTTTCGCGCCACTGCTTACTGTAGCCGGCAAGAATATTGAATTGATAATACCACGTATTTTTTTTTGACAATTTTGGTGCATTTTTGTGAAAAATTCAGTGTTTTTCGAGATTTTTCTGCATTTTCAATATTTTTAATCCATTTTTCATAAATTTGCGCGTGAAATTCAATGTTTTCCGATATTTTACATTGATTTTCGACAATTTTCGAGCGAAATTTATCACTTTCTCATGGATTTCCGCGTAAATTCAGTGGTTTTTGGCAATTTTTTCTTAGCATTTTTGCAAGAATTTCATAAATTTTATCAATTTTTCATAGATTTGCGTGTAATTAACGATTTTTTCTGGGCTTTTTAATGCTTTTTCGCAAAAAATTAGTGTTTTGTGACATTTTTTGATCATTTTGTGTGAGAATTTCATGGATCTTATTAATTTTTTTTTTGAAATTGCGCGTAAAAAGGCGATTTTTGACAATTTTCCAAGTATTTTTGCGTGAATTCCACTGATTTTTTGAAATTTTTATGAATTTGCGCGTAAAATAGGTAATTTTTGGCATGTTTTTCCGCATTTTTACGAGGATTTCACGTTTTTAATCCATTTTTCGTGAACTTGCGCGTGAAATTCAATGTTTTCCGGTATTTTACAATTTTCGAGCGAAATTTTTTATACATTCACGCGTAAATTCAGGGGTTTTTGACAACTTTTCGAGCATTTTTGCGAGAATTTCAATAATTTTAATCAATTTTTCATGATTTTGCGCGTAAAATTCAATGTTTTCTGGATTTTTCATGCATTTCCCGCAAATTTTAAAAATCAAGCGAACAATAGCGCTCTATCGCTAGCTGCAGAGGCGCAGACAGCGAGAAAGCAGTGGAAACGATTAGAGAAAAGCGCGCGCACGTCCACTGTCTGCGTCTCCGCTGGCGGTGTACGCTAAAAGTCTAGCTGAGGAGGCGCAGACAGTTAGAGCGAGCGAACTGGGGCTGTCTGCGTCTCTACAAGGGGTACACGGTAAAAGGATAGTTGTGGAGACGACTAGAGATAGACGACAGAACGCCCCCATTTATCAATAGAGCGCCAATCCAATTTTTCTTTTCACCAGGACATTTGCAACAAGCCTGACGTGCACGGCACGGCCGTCTCACTCCCCGGCTCTCCCGGCTCCCACAACGACATCAAATACATGAGAGACTGGTTCGAGAAGCACAACATTCGCCTCGTGTGCACCAACTGGCCGGGCTCCGAATTCGTGACCGGTGGCCTTCGTGACAGCTACACGAATGCGGAACGCAACTCGTACATGCTCGCCTTGTTTGAAAAGTTGGAGCTGAAAAAAGTGGAAAAATTGGTGCTCATTGGACACTCGAGAGGTGGCGAGAGTGCTCTGCAGATGGCCAGCATTTTGTCGGTGAGTCGGCAGCGTTTAAACGGATACGAAGAGGAGACGCAGAGATGCAGAATGTGTGGAAATTGTAGGCGACTTTCGCCGTAGAGACGCAGACAGACAAGCAGCGGAGCGCACGCCATGTATTGTCAAAAAATAAAACGGCCACGCCCTCTTGCAAAAAAAAAAAAAAACAAGGAAAAATCTTCAGGGGCGTGGCCTAAATCACTCTGCATTTTCTCGGGTTACTGTAGGTTGCCACTTTTTTTTTGTTTTCAGGAAGACAAATCTTGGCCCCTGGTCGGCGCAATGATGCTGAATTCCCCTGGATTTGTGCCGCATAAAGGGATCAGTACACGGTATGTCGTCAAATGTGGTGTTTGCGGACCTGGCATCATAAAGTACCGTCTTTACCCGAAAAGTGATCATCAAAAACATACAATTAGCCTAAATTTGAAAGTTCGGAATTTTAGTGAAAAATGTCGTCAAATGTGGTGCTTAGTCCGCAATTCTCATGCAATGGTGTTTACATATTTGACACTGAAAATGACAAAATTTCTCTTGAACTTTCTGATTAGCACACATCTGAGATTCATTTTTTAGAATTTTAGGAAAATTGTCGTCAAATATGTTGTTTGGTCCGCAATTGTCGTCAAATACGGTGTTTCCGGACTTGGCACTGAAAAGGACGATTTTTATAGAACAATTCTGATTCGTACACGTCCGAGTTTCATTTTTTTAGAATTGTAGTGAAAAATGTCGTCAAATATGCTGTTGTGTCCGCAAACACCGTCAAACTGTGTTTATGGACTTGGCACTGAAAATTACGATTTCTTTGAAAAGTTCTGATCCGTTCACGTCTGATTTTCATTTTTTAGAATTTTAAAAAAATTGTCGTCAAATATGGTGTTTCGTCCGCAATTGTCGTCAAATATGTTTTTTTGCGGACTTGACACTGAAAATGCGAATTTTCTCCTAAAATTTCTGATTATCACTCGCTAAATAGCCGTTTCCTGAAATGTCAGAATTTTTCAAGAAAATTTCGTGAAATTTGGTGTTTGGTCCGCAAACACCGTGGAAACTTTGTTTACGGACCTGGCACTGTAAATCATGAACTTACTTGTTCGAAAAGTTCGGATTCGTACACGTTTGAATTTCATTTTTATAATTTTAGGAAAATTGTCGTCAAATATGGTGTTTTGTCCGCAATTGTCGTCAAACGGTGTTTGCGGAAATGACACTGAAAATTACGAAGTTTCTTTTTAAATTTCTGATTATCACTCGCTAATTAGCCGTTTCCTGAAATGTCAGAATTTTTAAGAAAATGTCGTCAAATATGGTGTTTGGTCCGCAATTGTCGTCAAATATGTTGTTTGCGGACCTGACTCTGTATGACGATATTCCGGAATTAGACCGTAATAGGCCCATATCATTAATTTCAAATTTTTTTTTTGAAAAATGCCGTCAAATGTGGTGTTTGCAGACCTGGCACCATATTTGACGACATTTCGCAATTTTTTTTCAAAATTTTTGTATTTTTTCTTCCAGAATGGGCCTGATAAACTCTCTCGCGTACCTGATAAAACTACGTTGGTCGGTGCTCGATTGTGTCATGTTTCCGGTTCTGGATTGGTGTAAGAAAAAAAGCGACGAGCTACCGTAGCCCAAACAACATGATTTAGGCCACGCCCCTAAACATTTCCACCCTACTTTTGCAAAAAGGGGCGTGGCCATTGTCAATCATTGTTTGGGAGGTTACGGTAGGTCTTCCCCTTTTTTTTTCGGCAAATTCTATTTCAGTCTACAACGACCTGGTCGGACTACGAGTAGCGGACGGAAAAGTTTCGGCGGCCGCCATCCTCCCGATGCAAACTTTTGCGTTCGAGAAGCAAAAGGAGTGGGTTGACGATATGAGGAAGAAGCCGTGGGTATGAAGACGTGAAATTGTGATTTTCGAATTCCTCGCCCCGTTTTTACCCGGGCCCGTGATTTTTAGAATTTTTGGGCGTAATGTCGTCAGATTTGGTGTCCGGTCCGCAAACACCGTTGTTTCAGATTCGAATGTTCTACGCGTACGGCTCGAAGGATTTCTTGGTGGCCGAGTCGGATTCCGAGGGATTCGCCACGTATTTCAAGGGGGATCATTTTGTGAGCTTTTTTTGGCGCTTTATCGCTCTCTAACTGTCTGCGTCTCTGCGTGGTAATAGAGTAACAATGGAGACGCAGATAGTTATAGTGACCTGGAGGCGCCTGCGTCTTTACAAGAAGTTACTGAAAAAGACGCAGACAGTTATAGAGAGTTAACTGTATCTCTAATATCTGCGTCTCCACAAGCGGCGCATGTAGAAAGTAAAGCTGCGGAGACGTAGACAGTCGGTGGTTAGAGAAAAAGGCGTCTCCACTGCAGCTGCATGCTAGTAGTGTAGTTGTAGATACGCAGACTGTTAGAGAGTGGAAGTGCACTTACTGTCTGCGTCTCCACAAGACCTCCACAGTAAAAGAGAACCTGAAAAGAGTTGGAGAGTAAATGTGCTCTAACTATCTGCGTCTCCGACGGCGCTGCATTCTCCAAATATGCCCATGAAGACGCAGACAGTTAGAAATAGTGATCTGGTGGTGTCTGCGTCTCCGCGGGTGGTGCACGTAGAAAGTTAAGCTGCGGAGACGCACAGTCAGACAAAAAAAACGACGCACCCGCGTTGTCTGCGTCTCCGCCGGCGCTGCGGGCTAAAAACTTAGCTGCGGAGACGCAGACAGTCGGTGGTTAGAGAAAAAGGCATAGAGCGCGCACACTCGATTTCTGCGTCTCCACTGGAGCTGCATGCTAGTAGTGTAGTTGTAGGTACGCAGACTGTTAGAGAGTGAAAGTGCACTCACATTCTGCGTCTCCACAAGGCCTTCACAGTAAAAGAGAACCTGAAAAGAGTTGGAGAGTAAATGTGCTCTAGCTATCTGCGTCTCCGCCAGCCCAGACAGTTAGAGGGGGTGATCTGGTGGTGTCTGCATCGCTAAAAACGGTACAGTGAGAAAAATTGAAATTCTCTGTCTGCCTGAGCCTCCGCCGGCGCTGTATGCTAATAGTGTACCTGCAGAGACACAGACAGTCAGACATTAGGACAAAAAAGAGGCGCAGACGGTTAGAGAAAAAGGAACAGAGCGCGAACCTAGATGCCTGCGTCTCGACAAGGGGTTTGCAGTAAAAGTTGGCCTGCAGAGACGCAGACAGTCAGAGAGTGAAATTGCTCTAGCTGCCTGCGTCTCCATCGATGCTGCATGCTAAAAATGTGCTTTTGGAGACGCAGACAGGTGGTGATCTGGTGGTGTCTGCATCTCCGCAGGTGGTGCACGTAGAAAGTGATGATGTGGAGACGCAGACAGTCAGACATTAGGACAAAAAAGAGGCGGAGACGGTTAGAGAAAAGGGAACAGAGCGCGCACCCTAGCTGTCTGCGTCTCGACAAGGGTTTTACAGTAAAAGTGGGGACGTAGACAGAAAGAGGGCGAAAGTGCATTCACTGTCTGCGTCTCCACCGCCGATCAATGTTAAATGTGTGCTAGTGGAGACGCAGACAGTCAGCGAGTGAGGCATTAAAGTGGCAGAGGCGGTTAGAGAAAATGAGCTTGCTGTCTGCGTCTCCACAAGCGATAAACGGTAAAATGTAACTGCAGAGACGCAGACAGCTAGAGAGACTGAACCCCAACCGTATGCGTCTCCGCCGACGCTGTGAGCTATGTCTGCGCATGTGGAGACGCAGACAGTCAGAGAGTGAGACAAGAAAGCGGCGCAGGCTGTTAGAGAAAATTAGATTTTTGTCTGCGTCTCCACAATCGATAAACGGTAGAATTGTAACCACAGAGACGCAGAAAGTTAGAGAGTTGCACTGCCCTAACCGTATGCGTCTCCGCCGACGCTGTGCGCTAAAACTGCGCCTGTGGAGACACAGACAGTCAGAGAGTGAGAAAAGAAAGCGGCGCAGGCTGTTAGAGAAAATTAGCTTGTTGTCTGCGTCTCCACAAGCGATAAACAGTAGAATTGTAACCACAGAGACGCAGAAAGTTAGAGAGTTGCACTGCCCTAACCGTATGCGTCTCCGCCGACGCTGTGCGCTAAAACTGCGCCTGTGGAGACGCAGACAGTCAGAGAGTGAGGCAAGAAAGCGACTGATGCGGTTAGAGAAAAAGGACAGAGCGCGCACCCTCGTTGTCTGCGTCTCTGCTGGGGGACGCGGACAGAAAGGGGCGAAAGTGCACTCACCGGCTGCGTCTCCACCGCCGATCAATGTTAAGTGTGTGCTCGTGGAGACGCAGACAGCTTGAGGGACTGAACCCTAACTGCCTGCGTCTCCACCGACGCTTTGCCCTAAAACTGCGCCTGTGGAGACGCAGACAGCTAGTTGCGATAGAGCGCGATTACCATTCATTCTCAAACCCAATTACCCCCAATTTCCAGGTAATCCACGACCGTCAAGAATCGGAAGAAACAATTCCGAAAATCCGGGCAAGCTACGCGAATGGAACCCAAACAGTCTCCGCCAATTTCACCAACGAAGGCCACTATCTGCAAAAAACGTGTCCGGAATTTTTGATCCAAGTGGTTGGCGCGCTTTTTGAGGCGGGAAAAGTTGAGGGAAAACAAGAAGAGATTGCTGTGAATTTGGAATAAATTGTTTATTTTATTAATTTTTTGCTGTGATGTTTTTTTTGTTTATGTATGTACATTGATCCATAAAAATAATACATAAATTATATAAGAAAGATGAAAACTACTTAATTACCCCTAAAAATCGATATTTACAGATCAAAATAAATAATTATACATTTTTTAACAGATTTCTCGCGTCAAAATTGCTCGAATGGCGTCGAATTCAGTGTAAAATGTGTTATGTGGCTGCCCTTGGTGTTTGCGGACTCGATGGATGAAGCTCTGCCCACTTTTTCAGCGATTTTTGCGGGTTTTGGTGAGTATTTCTCAAAATTATCAATTTTAAAGCAAAAAAAAAAATCGATAAAAATTCTGAAAAAGACGGAAATTGTCGTTTAAAACTTAAAAAACGAATGATAGACGGAAAATTGATTTCTCAGGCAACTCATTTCTTACTATAATAGGAAATCCAAATCTGAATAGGAAATTTTGGAACTTGTCCAGGAAACTCAGATCTTGTTAGGAAATACAAATCTTATATAGAAATTTACAAACTATAAAGGGGTCTTGACAGATTCGAAAACTTTTTGAAATCTCGAATCTGTACAGAAAATTTTCCGGTCTTGCAAGATCTGCTAAGATTTGTAAAATTGATTGCACGAGATGCGTCAATAAAATTTCTTGGCGCCATTCGCGTCACGAATTTCGAAATGTTTCGTGTGGATTTTTATTGCGTTGTTATTTTATTTTTATTCATTTATTTTTGGCTTTTTTAATGAGTTGCATTCAATTTGAAGTGTTTGCAGCCTAATGGATCGCGCCACCAATCAGCCTGTGATTTCTTGGGAACTCGAAAAACAGTGGAGCGCAGAGAAGAATTGAAAATCAGGACAAAGTACGTAAGTAAATGGAATTGCAATTCGCTGTTTGCGTGCTTTTAAAATTCAAATGGCAATGAAAGAAATAGCATGGGAAATAAAGAGATGTGTTCCCATTTTCGTTTGAATTTCAAAAGTACGCAAACCCCGCGTTGCAATTTTTTTGTTTGCACAATATCTAGAAATCCACTTACCGTATTTCCTCTAATATAAGCGCACCTCTAATTAAAGCACACCATCTAATAGAAGCACATTTAGAGAAGAGGTGGAAAAATAGAGGCGCATGCGCTTAAATTAGAGGAAATACGGTATGTTAAAATTGAGCTTTATTGTGAAAACAAAAAAATTGCAACGCGGTGTTTGCGTACTTTTTAAAGTTCAAACGGCAATGAGAGAAATAGCATGACAAATGAAGAGATTTGTTCCAATTTTTTCAACAGTTTTATATTTGAGCTATTCATCAAAAATTGTTTGTTTTGTTGTTTTTTTGAATAAACTTTTATCATTTTTTTTTTCTCGGCCCGCCTTGACGGCCAAGCAATGCAATCGCGCTCCATTGCTAATTTAGTTCCAAAACGCTACAGTTTTATTCCGAACAGTTTTATTTTGCTACAGTTCTTTAGCGAACAGTTCTATTCCGAACGGTTCTATTGTGAAGCAATTTCTATATCGCTGCAGATCTATTACACTTCAGTTCTATTCCGAGGTAGCACCGATTTTTCGCCTCCCAGTTTCACGTAAATTTTCACTCCGCCACGAATCCATTATACAGTGCGCGTCATAAGTATATGCCCACCCCAAATTTTTGATGTTTAGACCAAACTGAACTATTTGGTTGAAAACCGTTAATGCTATTCGATTCAGCATGTCAAATAACCTATGTGGCCAATTTTTCATAACGATACAATCAATATTACGTGTTCCAGGCGAATAAGTTGAAATTTTGGTCGCGTCATAAGTATATGCCCACCCCGAAATTTTGACGTATTTTCGAAAAAACATTCATTTTTCTTTGTATTTCATTCACAATTTGATTTTTTTTTGTTTTTTTTTTTATCGATCTAGGCGGTTTTCATAGTATTTAATGTTACCGAATATGTTCTCGTTGGAGCAGGGCTCTGAAAGTGTTGCTAAAAGCGAAGGTAGCTACCGTAGCCTTATAAAGCCAAAGAGGCGCAAGCAAACGCTATCAAGTAATGTGTTGAAGTGATAAACAGAGTATAAATCAAATTAATTTAACTTCCCATTCGTCTTTCTGCTTTTTCAGTTGATTTTCTCATAATTTTCCAGAATCCTAAACTTTCAATGGAGTTGCGAACATAAAAGCAGCAATTTTTCGACACTGTTAAGAATTATAATTACTGGAAGAAAAGCAGAAAAGCGGCATTTATTAATGATGTGCTTGCGGCATTGACCACTCCATCCAAAAGACTACAGCCGGCTTCGATGGGCTTTAAATCGCGACTGAAATCTGGCCACTCGCGAGCATTGATCTTCTGACTTCATTCTGTGGGCTTAGTGAGCAGACGTCAGGTAGAATGTGATACGAACCATTATGACTTCTCAATACAATTAATTTTGTAATGTGAACATCGAAGTTCTTGAGGATTTCTGTTGGAATCGTTATTTAATTGGTGGTACCAAATCACATTGAGCTTGTCTTGTCTTTTGAGCGTTTTTGGTAGAGCGCATCAAGAGTGTTGTATATTTGAATGAACATTTGACAGATAACTGCATGATACCGCAAGTTCACTAGAGTTTTTTTGTTCTTACGAGTTTGCATAGTCCGAATTTCAACATAATATCCAGGTGACCATGTTCTCAATTTACTAGATTTGTTACATTTGGTATATTAGTTGGAAAATGCTGAGAAAAGTGTTGGAAAAGTCCAAGAGAAGCATTAGAAGTTACAACAGACAAGTGTTAATTTTGCTTATCAGTTCGATAAATCACTTGATAGCGTTCCTTGCGCCCCTTTGGCTTTTTGAGGGTACGGTAGCTACACTCGTTTTAAACAACACTTTCAGAGCTCTGCTCCAACAAGAACATATTCGGTAACATTAAAAATTATGAAAACCGCCTAGATCGATAAAAAAACAAAAAAAGTCAAATTGTGAATGAAATACAAAGAAAAATGCATGTTTTTTTTCGAAAATACGTCAAAATTTCGGGGTGGGCATATACTTATGACGCGATCAAAATTTCAACTTTTTGGCCTGGAGCACGTAATTTTGATTGTATCGTTGTGCAAAATTGGCCACATAGGTTATTTGACATGCTGAATCGAATAGCATTAACGGTTTTCAACCAAATAGTTCAGTTTGGTCTAAACATCAAAAATTTGGGGTGGGCATATACTTATGACGCGCACTGTACCTTCCCAACGTGAAGTGATTTTTTGGAAAAGCAGGTTTTCCTCTTTCTTTCATTGCCATTTGAATTTTCAAAAGTGCAATTTTTTGTTTTACCAATATTGTGTTTTCAATCGACTTGCGACATGAGAACGCGAGACTCCGCCCACTTATTTGGGCGCGACCACGCGAACACAGTGATATTTGAAGAGACGCAGACAGGTAGCGCAAAAATAAGTGGGCGGAGTCTCGCGTTCTCATGTCGCAAGTCGATTGAAAGCACAATATCATAATTTATTTTCAGCGCGGCGGCCAGATCGAAGCTCGTCAAAAGGTGCAGAACGGACGACGCGGAACAGCCATCGACATCGGCTTAATTTTTTTATATTTTAAAATGTTTCCTTTTTTTTATTATAACCAATAAAATAAATTTTCTTTTATTCAATCGATAAAGTTTAGATTCCGGGGAATCTGGACAGAAAATTGTGGGATTTGGACAGAAAATTTTGGAATCTGGGCAGAAAATTTTGGAATCTGTGCAGAAAAGTTTGGAATCTGGGCAGAAAATTTTGGAATCTGTGCAGGAGATGCGCGCCTGTACAGAAATTTTTGGAATCTGTACAGAACATTTTGGAATTATAAGAGGTCGCCAAATATCTATAAATCACTAGTTTATAATTCCAAAATTTCCTATTATAGTAAGAAATGAGTTGCCTGAGTTTTCGTCATTTTTCTGTCGAAATTAAATATTTTACAGACAAAACTCCGAAAATGGCGATTTTTGCTGTTTTTTATCGATTTTTCCACCAATTTTATTTTAAAAAAAACCTTTAAAATGATGATTTTTGTCATTTTTTTTAAACTTTTGTTTTCACAAAAGTGGATTTTCAGCTATTTATTATCGATTTTTCCGTCATTTTCAGCGTTTTTTTCAGTCGAAAGTTAATATTTTATTGATAAAAACTGGAAAATGGCGATTGTCATCGATTTTTACTTCATTTTCAGCATTTTTTAATTGAAAATTGCTAATTAACAAAAAATTACTTGAAATCTGCTATTTTTTTCGTTTTTCGCTGTTTTTTAAATTGATTTTTGCTTTTTAAAGCTGTCAGAGCACATGCTGGCGACTGCCTTTTTTGCGGCCAACGCCACGCGCTGCGGTTGCGTCGCGTGGCAACTCTGAGTCTCTTTGCTTGCACGCTCACAAATTTCGCGAGGGCAGTCACCAGAACTTCACGGCAGTACTTCACTTTTTTGGTCTCGCAGCAATATAAAAAAGGTCCGCAAACACCAAGCGCCGTCGTATTTAACAACACCAACCAAATTTCCTCATTTTCAGACAAAAAGATGCGGCGCATTGTACGAAATAACCGCTGTGCACATGAACAAAAACGCGGAAAACGCCAAAAAGCAAACTCGATCGACGACCCGACTGGCGAACATCCAATCCGCTTGCAGCGCGTGCATCGCTTCCTCTTTCCGCACACGCGCCGAAATTACGCGAAGTTCGTTGAGAATGTGATGGAAGTGACGATCGTCGAATGGACACTTTGGTTGCGAATTGGAGATGGTTTTGGAGGTGGGCGGAGTTCCGTTGGCAAGAGGGCGCTGAAAATGTCGTAAGGTATGGTGTTTTGTTAGTTTTAAACCCTTACCGTAACCTTTGTACACGTGTACTTGTTAATCGACGAATCCCATCCACCATTCATCATCGTCATCCCGCCGCTGCCCACCTGACTCGTCGGTATCCCCAAAACTGTTGTCTGCGCCGCCGACGCTGATCGTTTTGGTGATGGTGACGATTTCTTGGTGTTATTGAGCTCTGTGGATAGATCCAGGTGTATCGCTTTATCCACTGCACAATGCCCATTTGCATTGGGGCGCGTTAAAATGTGACGCTCCACTTCTATGAGGTATTGACGTTGTTTTCTGGAACAGCAAAATTGTGCATTGGAGTGCAGAGAATGACGCGTTTATGCATTTTCTTTCTGGTCTTCAAATTTTGAACAGGGTTAGAATTTACAAGTTTAGGAAAAAGTAAGAAAATAAACTTTCAACGGAAAAAAATCTATTTATCTCCGTCCCCATTGGTTTTTGACAGTTCTGCCAATAGACATTCTTAATCAGCGTAAAATTCTGCGTCGAATGATATACATAATGCCATGTTTTCTTTAAAAAAATATTTTTCCTTGTACCCACAACACCAGGGTTCGAACCCACCCGACTGCAAACTTTTTTGCTTTGCCAGTTTTTTTATTTATTGATTATTTCAAATACTTTGAACAAATTTTTAACTTTTAGCCTCCTCATAAACCGCCCCATGAACAAAAAACTTAAGAATTTTGGAATATCCCCTCAAAACAGGATAAACAAAGTTACCTCCGGCCCATTGGTTTTTCACAGCTCATCTAAAATACTTTCTTAATCAGCGTAAAATTCTGCGTCGAATGATATACATAACGTCAAAAATTCGAACAAACAATTATTTTTCCTGCTACCCACAGTACCAGGGTTCGAACCCACCCGAGTGCAATTTGTTTTTTGCATTAAAGGAAATACTATTTTCAAGTTATGCTTGTTTATTTTTCACTATCCGCTGCCTCAAAATGTGCCCCATGAAGAAAAAGCTGAAAAATTTTGGGTTTTTCCCGCAAAACCGGTTAAACCACGTTATATCCGTCCCTGTCGATTTTTCGCATGTGGGCTAAAAGAGTTTCTTTATCAGCGTGAAATTCTGCGTCGAATAGTATACATAATGCCATAATTCGTAACAAAAATATAATTTTTCTTATACCCGCAGCACCAGGGTTCGAACCCACCCGACTGCAACTTTTTTTGCATTGCTAGTTTTTTGTTTTCTTTGTGATTTAGAGCATTTTTAATTTAATTGTCACTTTTCGCCGCCTCATAACCCGCCCTGTGAACAAGAAGCTGAAGAATGCTAAAAATTTCCGGCTAAACCAGTTAAACCAAGTTATCTCCGCACCCGTAGATTTTTCGCATTAGTGCCAAGAGAGTTTTTTAATCAGCATAAAATTCTACGTCAAATGATATACATAATGCCATAAATGGGAACAAATAATTATTTTTTCTTATACCCGCAATACCAGGGTTCGAACCCACCAGAGTCCTCATTTTTTTTTGCGTTGTTAGTTTTTTTTGTTTTCTGTATATATATATTTTTGTTTATTTTTCATTATCCACTGCCTTATAATCCGCCCTATTTAATAAAGCTGAAGAATTTTAGAATTTTCCTGCAAAACCGGTTAAACCACGTTATATCCGTCCCTGTCGATTTTTCGCATGTGGGCTAAAAGAGTTTCTTTATCAGCGTGAAATTCTGCGTCGAATGGTATACATAATGCCATAATTCGTAACAAAAATATAATTTTTCTTATACCCGCAGCACCAGGGTTCGAACCCACCCGACTGCAACTTTTTTTGCATTGCTAGTTTTTTGTTTTCTATGTATTTTCAACTCACTTTTTACTATCCGGCGCCTCATAATGCGCCCCATGCATCGACATCTCCAACACGTCGGGTCTCTCCATTCCGAGCAACGCGGGAAGCCAGCTGAGCAACATAGCTTTTAGCTGAAATTTTTCATATTCTTTGTTGGTCATTAAAAAAAATTAAACGGACAAATTTGTTCATGGGCTTGTACTGCTCGGGCGATCGATGATGAAAGTTGAGGGCAATTACAGTAGCGACCACAGAGGCGCCCACCTGGAACATTATGCAGGAGAAGTAGATTTCTGAAAGAAAAGCATTAGGATAAAAAAAAAGAATGTGGAAACTTACGAATTAGCGGAAGAGCATCACTAGTCTGCGGCATTGCCTCGGCGACCATAATCATGAAGACACACAGTGACATGAAGATGGTGACACCTGGAAGAATAATTAATATTTTTTTATATACGTGGAATAAATCAAACTGCCCACCAAGATTCAATTTTTCACCACAATCCGCCGGCAACGTGAAGCTCAGCAGAGCCAGCGACGAAATCAGCATACACGGCAGCAATAAATTGAATCCATAATACAAAGTTCGCCGTCTTATCGACACTGTAAACGTGACGTCATAATACGGTTCCGGACAGCACTCGTAGAAGAAAATGGAGCGCCGTGATTGCAGACCAAGCAGCTCCCATTCGCCATTTGCCTTGTACGTCGCTGGAGAGATGGTGGTGTTGACTAGGTCGGTGAAGAAGCCAGAATACGTCCATGAGCCGAATTTCATGGTGCAGTGTTGGGTGTCAAAGGGAAAGTAGGCAATGTCGATAGCGCAGGATGAGCGGATGATGGCCGGTGGGATCCACGTGACGTTTCCGGTGCTGGAAGTGGATGATGTTTTGGAATGGATTTTTGTCCCTTTTATTGTTTTTTGGCTTTATTTAATTTATAAATAAAAAATTCAAAGCCCGCCCATTTTTCTGTACATCAAAAAAACCTGAAACTTTTAAAGAAAATTTTCTAGAAAAACTAAAATTCATAAATATCTCCGCCCCCGTGGGTTTTTCGCATTTGTGCCAAGAGAGTGTTTTAATCAGCGTGAAATTCTGCGTTGAATGATATACACAATGCCATATTTTCATGAAAATTATTATTTTTTCTTATACCGACAATACCAGGGTTCGAACCCACCAGAGTGCAATTTTTTTTTTGCATCGAAAGAAATGAAGAAAAAACTATAAATTTTGCCTCAAAAAATTTTTATTTCGGAAAAAACCAGCATTTTAGGCAGTTTTGAGAAAAAATATTTGCCAAAAAAAATTTACGTTAAAAAATTAAATTAACTCCGCCCCCGTAGGTTTTTCGCATTTCGCCAAGAGAGTTTTTTAATCAGAGTAAAATTCTGCGTCAAATGATATACATAATGCCATGAATTAAAAAAAAACAACTTTTTTCTTTTGTCCACAATACCAGGGTTCGAACCCACCAGAGTGCATTTTTTTTTTGCATTGCAAAAAATGAAGAAAAAACTATAAATTGTACTTCACAAAATGTTTGTTTCTGAAGAACACCAGCATTTTAGGCAGTTTTCAGAAAAATATTTGCCAAAAAAATTTTTCACGGAAAAAATCAAATTATCTCCGCCCCCGTAGGTTTTTCGCATTTGTGCCAAGAGAGTTTTTCAATAAGCGTAAAATTCTGCGTCGAATGATATACACAATGCCATATTTTCATGAAAATTATTATTTTTTCTTATATCCACCATACCAGGGTTCGAACCCACCAGAGTGCAAATTTTATTTTGCATTGACAAAAACGAGAAAAATTATTAATTTTGTTCAAAAAAGTTGGTTAATTTTGAAAAACACCAGCATTTCAGGTAGTTTGGGAAATTTTGTTCAAAAATTTTTCCTAAAAAACAAAAATGTGAAAAATCAATGTATCTCCGCTCCCGTAGATTTTTCGCATTTGTGCCATGAGAGTTTTCTAATCAGCGTAAAATTTTGCGTCGAATGATATACATAATGCTATAAATTGAAAAAAAAAAGTTTTTTTTTTCTTATACCCGCAATATCAGGGTTCGAACCCACCAGAGTGCAATTTTTCTAAAAAAACACTGTAGGAATTTCAATTTATGTATTTGTTTTTTGCTTCATTTTTTGTATTTTAAGTCCAAAAATATTCATTTCTCATGCTAACGTTCAAAAATGCCAAACTAACTGCAAAACGACGGCGTTGACGGGCCACGTGCTATCAAACTGTTGATCGACACTGTTGTACAGCAGAACGTCAGGCTTCCAAATATTATTGATTGGTAGACGGACCTAAAAACCAACAGTTATCGATTTTATCAAAGCACAAGTCAAAAACAAAAACTCTCACCTCCCGAATATTGCCATACTCGGACGGGTCCCACGTCAAATAATGATCCACCCACGACATTCGCAGCCAAACGTTCGAGTTCATTATCTGGTGCTTTTCGTCCTTAATTTTAAGCATTTTTCAAAAAATTCTAGAAAACTCTACTCACAATGTCCAAAATTTGCTGATAGTCCATGCCGAGCTGCACCTGCACCGCTTCACTCTCGTTTCGCACTGGACGCGCCAATTTGTTGTAGTTGTCCGCCAACTTGGCGTATAGACGCCTCTCGTGGTCACCCGTCCAGACTACTGTAAAAGTGGCAATAGGCTCCGCCCATTTTTGGTAGTTTTTCTATGTTTCGACTTATTGAAGTCAATTTTTGTTTCTGCGTCGAGAGACTATTTTGATCAGCGGAAAATTTGCTCTAGATTGGTATACATAAGTGCAGGTTCTGGAAATTTCCGGAAATTGCGAAGTAGGCTCCGCCCACATTTGAGGTTTCGGGCAGTTTTGCAAAGTCTAACTCCATTTTTGTACTTAGAGGCAAGATACTTTTTTGATCAGCGTGCAATTTGACATTGATTGGTATACAGAACTCTTGGTTTTGAAGGGTTTCAGAAATTTCGAAGCTTTAGACAGGCTCCGCCCACTTTCGGTGATTTATTTAAGTTTTGGCCTATATAACTCAATTTTTGCATCTAGCGCCAAGAGACTATTTTGATCAGCGGAAAATTTGCTCTGGATTGGTACTCATATGTATCGGCTTTGGCAAGTTTAGAAATTTCAGATAGGCTCCGCCCGCTTTTGGTGTTGTTTTTTTTTTAATTTTGAGCCATTTAACTCAATTTTTGTTTTCTGCGGCAAGAAACTATTTTGATCAGCGGAAAGTTTGCTCTGGATTGGTATACATAAGTGCAGGTTTTGGAAATTTCCGGAAATTGCGAAGTAGGCTCCGCCCACATTTGAGGTTTCGGGCAGTTTTGCAAAGTCTAACTCCATTTTTGTACTTAGAGGCAAGAGACTTTTTTGATCAGCGTGCAATTTGCAATTGATTAGTATACAGAACTCTTGGTTTTTAAGGTTTTCAGAAATTTCGAAGCTTTAGACAGGCTCCGCCCACTTTTGGTGCTTTCTTCAAGTTTTGGCCTATTTAACTCAGTTTTTGTATTCAGTGTTAAAAGATTTTTTGGTCAGCAAAAAAATGGCTATCCATTGATATGCAGAAGTGATGATTTTGGAAATTTTGGAAGTTTTTAGATAGGCTCCGCCCACTTTTAGTGGTTTTTTTTAAAGTTTTGGCCTATTTAACTTAATTTTTGCATCGAGCGTCAAGATACTTTTTTGTTCAGCATCAAATTTGCTATCTATTGATGTGCAAAAGTCTAAATTTTGGAAGCTTTCGATAATTTTAAAATAGGCTCCGCCCACTTTTGGTGGTTTCTTTAAGTTTTGGCCTATTTAACTCAATTTTTGTATGCAGTGTTAAGAGACTTTTTTGATCAGCAAAAATTTTTCTATCGATTGGTATACATAAGTATAGGGTTTGGAAAACATCGAAATTTAAGATAGGCTCCGCCCACTTTTAGTGGTTTTTTTAAAGTTTTGGCCTATTTAACTTAATTTTTGCATCGAGCGTCAAGATACTTTTTTGTTCAGCATCAAATTTGTTATTCATTGATGTGCAGAAGTCTAAATTTTGGAAACTTTTGATAATTTTAAAATAGGCTCCGCCCACTTTTGGTAGTTTTCTAAGTTTTGGGGGTCTAACTCAATTTTTTCGTTTGGTGTCAAGAGACTTTTTTGATAAACGGAACATTTTCTATCGATTGGTATTATATTATTAGAGTTTTTATAAATTTTCAAAATTTCGAAAAAATTTCGGGAGAAATTAAAAATTTTAACAACATCAAAAAATTTTCCAAAACATTTTTTTGTGAAATGAAAGCAAATAGAGGAATGGTTTTTTCTGTACTTTTTCTATTGTTTTACCTTTCATGGAGCATTCCAATTCTGCAATCAGCTGAATTACCAATAATAGAGAAATGACGTGGAACGTCATCTAGAGATCTTCTGAATTCTGAGCTTTTTTTATTTGCGATTTGCAATTTGCAATTTCCGTATCAGAGAAGAAAAGAAAACACGGAATTAGTATTGTGAGGAGAGGAATAGAGATTGGTGGGGAGGGAACGCAATAAAAGGAAAATCCAGGTTTGCAAAAATTGCGGAAATTTTTTTTCTCGAAAAGTGGTTGTAAAAGATGAACTTTTAGATAAATAATGCTGGGAAAAACTTGAATTGAATAAAAAGAAAATATAAATAAAAGAGTTAGCCAATAAACCTTGAAAAATGGGATTTTTTGAACCAAAAAACAAGAAAAAAAGTTTTTTTTTTCGTACTTTTTCGGGCAAAGAATCATTTAGCTACACGATATTTGATCAAAAAAGAAAACTCAGAAAATGTGCGAAAATTTTGAGAAATATACCTAAAAACGCTCAAAACGTGCTTTTCTGATAGGCTCCGCCCACTTTTCGTGGTTTTTCTCGGTTTTGGTCTATGAAACTCAATTTTTGGTTCTAGTGTCAATAGACTTTTTTGATCAGCAGAACATTTGCTATCGATTGGTATACAGAAGTAAAGGTTTTGGAGGTTTTTGAAATTTTGGATGGACTCCGCCCACTTTTGGTGGGGAGGTTTTTCTAATTTTTTTTGGCTGTTTAACTCAATTTTCGCACATGGTGTCAAGAAAAGTTTTTGATCAGCAAAAAATTTGCTTTCGATTGGTATACATAAGTGAAGTGTTTAGAAAATTTCGAAGTTTTGGATAGACTCCGCCCACTTTTGGCAATGTGGTTGTTTTTAAACTTTTAGGATGCCTTATTTCATTTTTACACATGCTGGCAAAAAACGTTTTTGATCAGCAAAAAATTTGCTATCGGTAGGTATACATAAGTGTAGGATTTGAAGATTTTCGGAAATTACGAAGTAGGCTCCGCCCACTTTTATAGTTTTTCACAATTTTGGGCCGTTTAACCCAATTGTTCTGTTTAGTGTCAATATACTTTTTTGTTGAACAAACAATTTCCTATCGATTGGTATTCATAACTATAGGATTTGAAGGTTTTCGGAAATTACGAAGTAGGATCCGCCCACTTTATCGGTTTTCTCAATTTTGGGCAGTCTAACCCAATTTTTGTATTCAGTGTCCAAAGACTTTTTTGATCAACAAAAAATTGCTATCGATTGGTATTCATAACTATAGGATTTAAAGATTTTCGGAAATTACGAAGTAGGCTCCGCCCACTTTTATAGTTTTTCACAGTTTTGGGCAGTCTAACCCAATTTTTGTATTCAGTGTCCAAAGACTTTTTTGATCAGCAAAAAAATTGCTATTGATTGATATGCATAATTATAGGATTCGAAGGTTTTCTGAAATTACGAAGTAGGCTCCGCCCACTTTATCGTTTTTCTCAATTTTGGGCAGTCCAACCCAATTTTCGTATTTAGTGTTAAAAGACTTTTTGATCAGCAAAAAATTTGCTATCGATTGATGTAAAAATACTTGAGTTTTCGGAAAGTTTAGAAATTTCGAAATTTTGCCAGAAAAGTTTCGAAAAAAAATCGGTGCAAACATTTTGGGGTTTCGTTATTTTAAAATGTTTTGCTTAAAACAGGTAAAATAAGATTGAATGTTTTAATTTCTGTTGAAAGAAAACGATATAGGTTTAATTTAGGCCACGCCCCTAAACATTTTTTGTGTGGAATTTTTTCGATTTTTAAAAGTCTTTTTTTTTGTAAATTTTTTGGGGGATCCTGGCATTTTCTATTTGGTTTTTTGTCAAGTACAATTCAGTTCCTTAAACCCAAAAAAAGTTAGCGATATTCGGAAAAATAGCTGTAAAGAAAATTATCGATTTTTTATGATTGTTAAACTTTTTCCGTATTATTTAAGATAATAAGGATGCACAAAAGTGTTCAACTTGAGATATAAAATCTTCCGGAAGAAAGAAGGAAAAAAAGAAAGAGAGAAAGAGAAGGCGAACAAAAATGTTTGTTTTCCGGGCAAGATTAGGCATTGAGATTGATAATGTGTTGGGCGGGCGTGTGCTCCCTTTTCGGGCTCTCCAATCGAGCCCACAGGGACCATCAAACGGGTCATGATGGAGCAATATTTGATGGAAGGATGAGGGTTTTTTACTTTTACTCTTTTTTTTTTGGTTTGGGGCGGTATACATATTTTGCAAAATTTTTCAAAAATGAAACAATTTTTTATATCAAAAATTGCAAAAGCAACTTCAGAAAAATAACAGAAAGAAGAGTTGCTTCAGAAATGTGAGAATGAAAGAGAAAAAAGGCCAAAAAATGATGAATATTATTTTTCCACATTCATTTGAATGAAAGAAACGGATATGTATGAGTAACTGCTTCCTCGGAAATTTTGACGGAAATTTAATACGTTGTTTTAATGCTTCAGCGTTATTTGGTCTTGGAAAGGTGAAAAACGCTGAAAAAACGCTCAAAATCAAATTTCCTGATAGGCTCCGCCCACTTTTGATGGTTTTTCTCAGTTTTTGTTGGTCTAACTTAATTGTTGCTTTTTATGTCGAGATACTTTTTTTATAAGCAAAAAATTTGCCATCGATTGGTATACAGAAGTATAGGTTTTGAAAAGTTTCGAAATTTTGGATAGGTTTTACTGGTTTTCTCAGTTTTTGTTGGTCTAACTCAATTTTTTTTCTAATTTGTGTCAAGAGCAGATTTTTATGAGCGTAAAATTTTCCATCGATTGATATACAGAAGTGTAGGGTTTCGAAATTATCAGAAATTTCAAAATAAGCTCCGCCCACTTTTTCGTTTTTTCTCATTTTTGAGCTGGCGACTCTAATTTTTCAATTCAGCGTTAAGAGAAATTTAAATGAGCAAAAAATTTGCCATCGATTGGTATACAGAAGTATAGGGTTTCGAAATTATCAGAAATTTCAAATTAAGCTCCGCCCACTTTTGTTGGGTTTTCCCAGTTTTTGTTGGTCTAACACAATTTTTGCGTTCTGTTCCAAGAAAATATTTTTATGAGCGTAAAATTTGCCATCAAATGATATACAGAAGTATAGGGTTTCGAAATTATCAGAAATTTCAAATTAAGCTCCGCCCACTTTTGTTGGTTTTTCCCAGTTTTTGTTGGTCTAACACAATTTTTGCGTTCTGTTCCAAGAAAATATTTTTATGAGCGTAAAATTTGCCATCAATTGATATGCAGAAGTGTAGGGTTTGGAAATGTTCATAAATTTGAAAATAGGCTCCGCCCACTTTTGAAGGTTTTTCTCAGTTTTTGTTGGCCTAACTCAATTTTTGCTCTTTGTGACGAGATAATATTTTCATGAGCGCAAAATTTGCCATCGCCTGATATACAGAAATATAGGGTTTGAAATTTTTCAAAAATTTCAAACAAGGCTCCGCCCACTTTTGTTGATTTTTAAAATTTTTGAGCTTTCTAGCCCAATTTTTTAATCTAGCGTGAGTAAATATTTTTAATCAGCGTAAAGTTTGCTATTGATTGATATACAGGAGCGTAGGTTATAAAAAGTTTCGAAATTTTAGATAGGCTCCGCCCACTTTCCAGAAAACAATTTTTCCACGTTTTCACCGGTTTAACTCAATTTTCGCTTTTGGTGTCAATAAACTTTTTTGATCAGCGAAAAATTTGGCATGAAATCGTGTAGAAAATGTGAATTTATGAAAACTTTTTTAAATTCAAAAAATTTTGGGAAAAGTGGAAAAAAAGTAAAAGTTCCAAAAGTTGGTCTTCTTGGAAAAGTAATAAAGCAGTAAAGAATCCTCTTTTTTTGGTTTTTTCTTCTCCTTCTTCTTTCCACAAATCTAGTGAAAAGTAGTGAAGCGCAAAAAAAATTGAATAGTCTTTTCTCTTGGCCGCTGCCGCCAGCCGAAATGAGAGGTCTTTTGAGGCTGTGAAAATGCTCCAAAATGGGACAAAATAGAAATTTCTATTCAAATATTTGTTGGCAAAAGTTAGGAGACAACTCATGATAGGTAGTCAAAAATGCTCAATGAGCTCTCAGTTCGTGGGAGAATAGTGGGTTAAATATTCGTCAAGGGGGAAATTAGCTCGGGCTCCGAGAGCATGAATATGAGAAGAGCAAGGGCGAGAAATGAGTTCCCAGAACAAAAAAAACGTCTGGAGGGCTCAAGTTCTCCATTATAGGAGCACGACTCAAATAAGTTAAAAATTGTAATCAGATAACTCGATTAGCTCTGTGCCAGACAAAAAGTGGGTTTTTTTTCTCTGAATTGACAGAAAAAGTGAGAAAACATAAAAATAATCGAAAAATTCGTCAAAAACACATTTTTTGACCCCGTGGCCTAGAAAACCAATATTTGGATTTCTAGGCCACCACCAAAATCTTTTAAAATTTTGAGTTTCTGGAATATTTACTTAACGATTTGCTTTAAAAAGTGTCAAAAATTTGGAAAAATTCTTCAAAAAACACATTTTTTGACCCCATGGTCTAGAAAACCAATATTTGCATTTCTAGGCCACCGCCGAAATCTATTTAAATTTGGTGCTTCTAGGCGCATAAGTTTGAGTTTTTTAGTGATTTTGCACGACAAAATTCGCTTCAAGACATGACAAAAAACGAACATTTCGTTAAAAAAAACCACATTGTCCGACCTGGTGGCATAGAAATACAAATTTGGGTTTCTAGGCCATCTGGTAGCTTGATAGCTGGAATAGCTCAGTGCCAGGCAAAGAAAAAGCTCTGGTTCCCGAAATTTGCCAGAAAATACGTTTTTTTTTAAATTCAGTGGCCTAGAGAACGCAATTTGGATTTCTGGGCCATCACCAAAAACCTGGAAAAAAAAAATCAATTTTTTGGCCTAGAAAACCACAGTTCTGGCCTCAATGGTATTGTTACAACCAACCAAATTTGTTTTAAAATGATAAAAATCGAAAATTTCGTCAAAAGCTTGGTGGCCTAGAAAACGCAATTTGTGTTTTTTAGGCCATCATCGAAAATGTTCAAGATTTGGGTCCTAGAAACTCATAAACTTGAGTTTCTTGGCCATTTATAACAAAATTATATAAACCGAAAATTTCGTCAAAAAACACGATTTTAGCTTGGTGGCCTAGAAAACACATTTTTGGTTTTCTAGGCCACCTAAACTTTGTTTTCTAGGGCTTCGGAAAAAAAAGAGCCATGTATCAAAAAATTTGCAAAAAGTACAATTTTTGAGTAGGTGGCCTAGAAAACACCAATTTGGGTTTCTAGGCCACCGCCTTAAATTGACTGAGAAATTTCTTAGGCCACTGACTAGTTGTGTCAAACGAATAAAAATAGTAAGGTGATTCAATAATTCGAATTTCTACTTGGTGGCCTAGAAAACCATTTAATTGGGTTTCTAGGCCATCGACCACAAACGTCATTTTTTGGCTAATCTTGATTTTTTTTTTCATCTTCAAAACGATTATTCAGAGTCTCTAGACCTAAGTTTATTGAAAAACGCGCGAAACATCGAAAAAATTGTCAAAAAACCGATTTTTGACCCGGTGGCCTAGAAAACGCGAATTTGGGTTTCTAGGCCATAGACTGAAATTGTTTCTAAAATGAGCAAAAAGATGCAAACTTGACCATGAAACTTCGTTTTTTGACCTGATGGCCTAGAAATTCATGGTTTTGGTTTTCTAGGCCATGGACGAAAATTGCGAAAATTGCCAAAAACCTCAATTTTCTGACTGGTAGGTCGGAAAACTAGATTTTTCAAGCCCATTAACCGTAAAACTGGTTGGAAAAAATGAAAATTTCGTCCAAAAACACATTTTACATCCCATGGCCTAGAAAACCAATATTTGGGTTTCTAGGCCATCACCAAAATTTGCTTCAAAAATGACAAAAAAAATCAAAATTTTCGTTAAAAACACATTTTTTTTAACCATGGTTAGGGACCACAAAGTGTTTTTCAAAACAAATATTCTCTGAAATGTTTTTGTTGCATTACATTCTACAGCCAATTCTAAGACTTCTGCCAAAAAATCAATCCAAAAGAGCTATTCGCTGTCGAGTTACAGCCGTTTTTATGCTCATTTTCAATGTACTGATTTTCGGCCAGCCCAGTGGGCGGGGCGATGTTTGCAAGAATCCCGCGCGAGATAATCGTTCAATTTGAAGCTCACAAAAGGAAAACGCCTCATAGACTGATCGCAAATCAAGAACTTTACCACTGCGCCACACCGCCACTCTAGCGCGCTTCTTCTTTTTCCTACATATGGTCGCCGTCTCACTGCCTCCTCGCTGTCGCTGTCAGATGAAATTGATGCTGATTCATGCATAAAATGTACAAAATTTACCCAGAAAAGTGAAAAAAAACCTAAAAGGGGGATTATAACTTGAAAATCTGTAAAAAGGATTTAGTCAAAGAAAGGCTGTAGAATCCGAATCCGTCATAAAAACAGTGGGACTCGACCGGCATCACCCTCAAAATTGCAAAAAACCAGAAAATTGGTTTTAAGCCGATCACTTTAGGAGGTAAGAAAGTACTTTAAAGTCGATCAATCGCTCTAAATTTTTGGCCTTGACCTTATAATTGATTGTTCTATTGGTTTCTAAAATAAAATAGATAGGTCATCGCTGAAAAAATCGAGATAAATTTCCTCTCACTTTGACTGAAAAAAAACCTAAAAGGGGGAACTAAAACGTAAAAACCAACTGCATATTCGAATTCAGCACATAAAAAACTATAGGAATCAATAATAAAAAGAGTGGGACTCAACATGGAAAGACCCTAAAACTTCGATTTTCTAACTTTCGCTTCATTTTTTTGTTCGATTTCGGGTGGAACTGATGATTTTTCAGCAAATCTGATATCACCAATCGATTCCTCGTGGTCGATTACATAAGGGAGCATCTTAACATGAATGGTTATACCAGTAGTATCCGCGTTCCAGAATCGCAATATTGCACCACGATCCAAAAACGCGCTGGGTAGAAAAATCGGAACGCCCCGCCCACCACTCTTTGCGGTCCCTAACCATGGTCTATTTTTTGGGTTTCTAGGCCGCCAACCAAGCCTGCTGCGCTCAGTACTTGCAACTTACCTCGAAAAATTGCACAAAAAAAGAGCAGCACGACTACGACGCGATTCATCGTTTGCAATGAAAAAAGTGACGTGGCATTTGTGGGCGGGGCGGGCGGGGAGGGGCGGAGTCTCTGAAATGAATACGAAATGGGAAGGTGAAAACAGGAGGAAGGAAAGGCGCTCTATCGCACTCTCTAGATGTCTGCGTTTTGAAAGAAGAGACGCAGACAGTGAGACAAAGCGGCCAAAAGAGGCGACCGCTGGCAGAGACGCAGATAACGAGATAGTGTGCGATGGAGCGCAAAACTTCAAAATGACACTGAAATTTCCACTTTTAACGTGGGCGGCACGTGGAGACGAGACGCAGACAGTGACACAGTGCAGTTAGAGAAACCGTATAAAACGACACCAAAACTGAAAAGTTTCGCTCCGCTCGACTATTCACAACATTCCCAGCCCCGTCTAAATAAATCAGAGTGGCAAAAAAAGGTTTCCGTTTCCGTTTTGCGCCTAATTTGTTCGGCTTGAGCCGACTTGAGCCGCGCGCGAAAAATCAGAATGGTATCAGGTTTCAACTACTTGATCATTTATCCAAAAACCAACAAAAAAGTGACTAAAACATGAATAATTAACATTTTACACTTTGAACCTGAAAAGTGAAATGAAAGTGTGCGGCATTCGCAAAAAGGGGCGGAGCTTATTGTTAATTCATTTTTCGGTCTTTTTGTTTTGAGCCCTTGGAAAAATAAATTTCACAAAATTTGCTACAAAATAACCTAGTTTAGGGCTAAAAACAAAAGTGTGCGGCATTTGCAAAAAGGGGCGGAGTCATTTTTTTAAACTTGTTATTAGGGGTTTGTAGACTGAAAAAATTGCGTTTTTTTATAATATTTAGGCACTGCACAAGAAAGCGTTCGGCAATTGCAAAAAACCGTGCGGCATTTGCAAAAAGGGGCGGAGCTTAATTTGAATTTGATTTTCTGTATTTGTTTTTTGCATTTGTCCCACGGTTTTGTTTGTGTGCGTTAAAATAGTGTGAAACCATGCGGCATTTGCAAAAAAAAGTGTGCGACTATTGCAAAAGTGTGCGGCGATTGCAAAAGGGGCGGAGCCTTTTTCGATTTTTATTTGGGATTCCTAGACTGAAAAAATAACTTTTTAGTTCTATTTCAGCCATGAACGAAAAAAAAAAGAAAAGAAAAACCGTGCGGCATTTGCAAAAAGGGGCGGAGCTTAATTTAAATTCATTTTTTTTTCGATTTTTACTCAATATTCGCGGTTTCTAGACTTAAAAAAAACGACGTTTTTTTTTAAAACTATTTCAGCACTAAACGACAAAAAAGAAAAACCGTGCGCCAGTTGAAAAATGGGGCGGAGCTTAATTTGAATTTAATTTTTTTTCCATGTTCAGGTTTTTTTAGACTAAAAATGACTTTTGCACCCAATTTCAGCCCTAAACGAAAACAAAAAGAAAACGCATGCGGCAATTGCAAAAAAAACCGTGCGGCATTTGCAAAAAGGGGCGGAGTATAATTTAAATTTGAATTTTTTTTCTTCCGTTTTTTACTCAATATTCGCGGTTTCTAAACTGAAAAAACAACTTTTTAGTTTCATTTCGGCCCAAAACAAAAAAAGAAATGGCATGCGGCAATTGCAAAAAACCGTGCGGCATTTGCAAAAGGGGCCGAGTATAATTAAAATTCGATTTTTCCGATTTTTACTCAATATTCGCGGTTTCTCGACTGAAAAAATGACTTTTTAACTTGATTTTAGCCTTAAACAAGAAAGTATGCGGCAATTGCAAAAAACCGTGCGGCATTTGCAAAAAGGGGCGGAGCAAAAATTAAACATGCATTTTTTGCCCTAAAAATCACTCTTAGGTCAAAAATTCCTTATAAAATCATAGATATGGTCTCCAACATACAAAAAATAGGCTCCGCCCACTTTTGCAATTGATGCACACATTTTCGTTTAAGGCTGAATTTTTTCGAACTTTTTGGTTTTAAAAATCAATTTTTGCTTTAAAATGAAAGGAAATGACGAAAAATTGCAAAAAATGAATTTAAAAAATTAGGCTCCGCCCACTTTTGCAATTTCCGCACACTTTTGTTTTTTTTGCAATAAAATGGTGTTTTAGATTAATTTTCATCAAAATTAATTTTTTCATGAATAAAAAACCAAAATAACGAACATGAACTTTAAATTAAGCCCCGCCCTTTTTTGCAACTGTCGCAGACTTTTCTTTTGGCAGTAAAATGGTGTTTTTTGAGCAATTTTGGGCCAAAAAAAGTTTTAGACAGCGAAATTTGGACTTCTAGGCCACAATTTCTAAAATTTTCAGCATTAAAAAAGCAGAAAATACGAATTTTTTGGCGCAATTTAAGAACCAATTGGACATGAAAAGTTGGGAAAATTTGCAGACAAAAAGGGAAAAAGGATAGAAATATGAATTTTGATGAAATTAATATGGCTCAAGTTTCTCCCTCTTTTCTTCCGCAATTTAAACTTTTAATATCATTTTTCTGCACTTTTTGGTCACATTTATGGGAAAAGTTATTGGTGGCCTAGGAATTTTTTGTGGCCTAGAAAATTGAATTTTGATTTTTTTGGGCCAGGGGGGTTCCCCCAATTTTAAGGTTTATTAATAGAAGAATTCGAAAAATGTAAATAAGAGGATTTCACGAAAAATGGGAAAACTCGGCCATAAAATGACCTGAAAGCGATTTCTAGGCCACCCCAAAAAATAATCAAAATTTTCAAATTTCTACCCAAAAATTGCCATCGGGAAGTTCAAAAACCGCCAAAAAGACTAAATTTCGACGAATTGAGGGCATACATTGCCCCCTCGGGGCACAAAATTTAGTGGCTAGATAGATAGATGCTCATGATTAGAACAAGGAAGAAAAGAGGAATTTTACACTATTTAAGGGGCATTTTTATGAAAAAGTGGTGAATTTTTGACATTTTAATCCTATTCAAACATGCTGAAATTGCAGAAAATGCATTTTAATGCTCCAAAAAAGTTCTAAAAAGGGATGAAAAAGCGCGCATCTCCCCCCAACTTTATCACTAGCTTTGCGGGCCGCCGCAAAACTGGCTGTGTGGCCGAGTGGCTAACAGCTTTGCCTGCCGTGCACAAGGCCGGGGTTCGAGTTTTGTGAGGGTCAAAACTTTTTTGCGGGCTATTTTGGCGTAGGAACAAACATAAAACATGAAAATCCGAAAAATGTGCTCCATTTTCTCAGAATTCAAGTTTTTATGAACAAAGAATGGATGTAATATTGGAATTGGGAAATAATTGGTGTCGTAAAGGCATAAAAAGGGGAAAACTATTTTTACTAGTTTCCTGAAAAAATATGTAAATAACAACACACTTCAAAAACTCCTTTTCTGTTTTTCCAGAAAATACCACATGTGCTTTTCTTTTCGAAAAAAAAAGAAAAGACACACCCCACAAAATTGTAAATTATTCATTTTTGTGCACCTGGAATTTTTAATCAGACAAAGGAACAATTTCCCAGAAGAAGAGCATATCGTCAAAAAAAACCACCTGAAAATCTGTGTTTCTTCAAATTTCAATCGGCTAGACGTTGGAGCAGCTTATTTGATGGGCTCTGGGACGTTTCGAAACTTTTTTGAATTTTTGCGTATCGTTCTTTGCCAATTGAAATTAAAACGCACGCTCATTTGGTTTTTATGTTTTGCTTTTATCAATTATTTTTATTTTTATGGAAATTTAAATACATTAGTACGCCGCAAAAATGCGCAAAAGTTTCGAAACGTCCCAGAGCCATTTGATGCAGTTTGGAGCAAAACTGCCACGAACAAAACGATTTTTTTCCCAGTTTCCAGAGAAAATACGCGACAAATCCTGGCCTATGGACGTCGAATAGATGCAAAATCAACACATTTGCACTGATTAACCGAGACCCCACCAAAACCTGGGACCGGGCAACGAAACCGCGCAGCAGTCGAAACCGCGCAATTTCGTCGCACAGTTTTTTATTGTTGCTTTTTCTAGCACAATCTGGCTATTCTTGCAATTATTTTGTGGAATGTATATTTCTAGCTCGTTTTATTTATTTATTGATTTCACAAAGATGAAAACAATACTTCAAGATCCTCACCCGTTAGAGTTTGGATCACAGGGTTAAAAGTACAATTGAGTAAGCATAGAGAACAACAAAAAAAATTGAGTGAAAGAGGGAAATATCATAATATGGCAATATTTTTATCAAGTAAAGAATAAAATTCGGACGAGGAGAGAAAGTGTGGAGTGTTAGCCGTTAAAGCGTTACAAATAGGAACGACAGAAGCAAAAAAGTTTTTGTAACAAGCAGTAGAAAGCAAGAGGGTCATGGGTCGGCGTAAAGAAGATGATAATTTAACAAAATGATTAAGATTGGGAAAGTGGGCAGCACCTATGATAAGCTTGTACATTAGAATAAGTTGCGCTCTGAGCCTGCGGTGTCGGATAGAAGTTAATGTGAGGGTGACTAGGCGATCGTGGTACGAAGAGTAACGGATATTGCGACGTTGTAGAACTCGGGCTGAAAACCAACGAAGTGGTTTTTCTAGTTTAGCAGAAAGCATAGAATTAGGAGAAGGAGAGAAAACAGGGGAGCTCGTTGTTCATCCAATATTTTTTTTTTCAAAAAACGAACTAGAAATACATATAAATTCCACAAACTAATTTCAAAAATAGTTAGATTGTGCTAGAAAAAGAAAAATTAAAAAACTGTGCGGCGAAATTGCGTTTTGGCACATCTTTTCACAGATTTTGGTTCCTCGGTTCGACTTGATTCCCAGGTTTTGGTGGGGCCTCGATTAACCGGATATTTTGTCGTCGATAACTGGGTGGTTAGCGTTGGTTCGAAGAGGTCCTTTTTATCAATGATCCTTTGATCTCCACATCTTCCAGAAAATTGTGATTACTGACACAGAACAGCTATAACATCTCGAAAAAATAATTCGTGTGGTAATAAATTCATTTTCTCGAAGTTTTTAATGGGTTATTCACAGAACCAACAAAAAAATAGGAAAAAAAACCAGCAAAACAGTCAGCGAAACTTCGGAGAATGATCCGATCGGTCAAAACGGTATTGTGCATTCGCCACGGGTGATACTTCGCGGCGAATTGTGAGGCAAAATGTCTCTTAATTTACTCATCTAAACTAGGATCCATTAAACTGGAAAATGACAGGAAAATAGTTTTCCAGAAATTATTTTTCTCCGTCTCTCACTCTTACCACACGAATTGTGGAGTTTTTCGAAATGTATTTTTCCAACACGGGTTACCTGTCATTTTCCAGTTTCGTGGATCGGCCCCTGTTTTGTACTAAAACGTGTTTCATTTATTATCGACCCGCCAAAATGGTAAAACGCGCTCCGCTGAACTCCCCGCTATTAGAATTTCATTTTGGTTTCCAAATTATTTCATGTCACGTTGAATTTATACGTGAAATGAAATAATTTGGAAACCAAATTCTCTCATAGCGTTGAGTTCAGCGGAGCGCGTTTGGCCATTTTGGCGGTCCAACAATACCGAGAAGTGTCAATTTATGGTGAATACGTGACGAATTAAAAAAAAAAGGCAAAAAGAAAACAATAAAAACAATGGAACAAAGAAGAAAAATTAAACATTCAAAAACGAATGATTCGCGTGAAATTTTTTATCAGCGTTTTCACAAAATACCGGTTTTTTTTCAGGAAAATTCTGAAAATTTAGCGTCGGAAAAAAATTAAAAAATGCTGTACATTCTGAAAAAATCGAAAAAATTCAGAAAATCCTGACCTAAATCTATTCACATAAATTTTTCTGTAATCTTTATCGAATGTAAACCTGCATTTTTGACGTTTTAATGCTATTTAATTTATTTTACACCGAAACGCGAAAAAATCAATTGTATTTAATTTATTGTGATGATAAAAATACATTTTTCTACCACATTTTTGAGACATTGAATCATTTTATAAATCTTGCAGCCTTTTTTCGTTCATTCCATGCAGATAACGGCATTTTTTTGCGAAAAATTTCATTTTTTGCATGAAATTGAATTAAACAAAAAATGCAAGATGTACAAAATGAATAACCACATTAACATACATTTTTATTAATTTTTTAGCATTAAAATAATTAAAATTGCACAAAAATGCACGTTAATTTGGCTAATTAGGCCCAAAATTAATTCTCCAATCCCGGAAAATTAGTGTAGAATTACGATAAAAACAGCGCGTTTGCCGTAATTTCGGAGCCTCGTACTCGGGTCTCGCCACGAACAGCAAGTTTGCAGTTCGATCAGTGCGGTATACGGTAGCCGAATCCACCGAAATGCAGTTGACGACGGCAGTGAGGACGCGCCGTTTCGGCAACATTTGCCTGTCATTTTTACTCACAAAAATTGCATAAAAATGTGCATTTTCTTGCATTTTCCGCTTCATTCTTTATGGTACGTCCAAAGTAGAAAAAAAGCGCAAAAAAAGACGAAAAGAGGCGTCCAAAGTAACTTTGTTTTTGCGTCTTTTTCTTTGTTGTTCACCGCCAAACAAGCAAAAAATTAATTGTAAACATGTTTACAAGTGCGCGCTTTTTTTTACTTTGGACGTACCATTATCAATTGACCGGTTAATTCAATGTAAACCTACATTTCAATGCAGATTTGCAGAAAATAATTGATAGAAATAAATATAGGTTTCCATTGAGTTGTTTGCAAAAATTCACATTCACTCGATTTACTAAACAGTTTTTTTTTGCAGTAATGAAGCTGTCGACCGTCTTTCTTCTTGCTGCCCTCGGATTCTGCGCTGTCTATGGTGAGTTCAATTTTTTGTCCCTTTAGTCTGTTGCGCTTTCTGAAAAAAGGTGCAAAATAAAAAGTGCCACTATTTTCCAGCCGCCGACGTCGTCGACGGAGAGGTCACCGATGATGCCCCACGAAACGCCCAGGAAGAAGACGATCTGACGGTCGGCGCCTCCCCAGACGCCGCCCTTGCCTTCCACTTTGTGCAGCCAGCCGATGCCAACATCCTCCACGAATTCTACACCGGAAAGCCAGTCAAGTTCCTCATCGGATTCCAGAACAAGGGAGAGAAGGACTTCACCGTCAAGTTCTCTGAGACCTCGTTCCGCTTCCCAACCGACTACAACTATCATCTTCAAAACGTAAGATTTTGTTTTTATATTAAATTATTAAATATTAAATTAATTTTATTTCTTCAGTTCACCCGCGCCGAATACAACCGCCGCGTGCAGCCAAAGGAGGAGGTCACCCTTGACTACGGATTCTACGCTCACGAGACTTTTGCCGGACGCCCAGTCGGACTCGTCGTCAACGTGCACTACCAGGACGCCGACGGCAACGTTTTCGTGAACAACGTCTTCAACCAGACTGTCAACATTCTCGAGGACGACTCTGGATTCTCTGGTGAGACCGGCTTCCTCTTCATTTTGTTCATCGCCCTCTCCATCGGTGGGCTCTACATTGCCAACCAGTTCCTGTCCAAGCTCTCTCGCAAGTCTGGACTCTCCAAGCGCCGCGTCGTCGAGCAGGGAACATCTTCGGAAGTCGACTTTGAATGGATTCCACGTGACGCCGTCAGGAACAAGGAGAAGAGATCGCCAGCGGCCGGATCGCCAAAAGCCCGTAAGGCTGCCAAGAAGGCTGATTAAATAGGAGAGATTAATTAAGAAAGAAAAATATGTCCCCCTTGAATCATATCATCCCCGCTCCCCACACTTTCTATTTATTTCGCTACAAAATTGTGTACATTTTTTTCTATTTATTTCCTTGTTTTTGCGGGACGGGTATGGTTTTTTCGCACCCGCCTCTGCTCCCTTCTCGTCCTAGCGTTTCTCAGTTCCCTCTTGTCTTTTGTTTAATTTTTTTGCTGAAAAATGAAAATAATTGAATAAATGTATCTGAAATTTTACTTGGCTTCTTTGTTGTTATTTTGTGGGGTTTACTGGAAAAATAGGGAACTTTGAATCGAAAAAATCGGTGAAAAACTTGAAAAGGGAATTTTTTTCACAGTTTGCAGAAATGTCGTAAAATAAAATGCTGTGTACGCAAACACGGCGTGACGTATTACGTACAAAACACCAAATTTGACGCGCACGTTAAAAATTTCACAATTTTAATTTTTTTTTTCGCAATTTTTCGATTTTCCTTATTTTTTCTCATTTTTCCCTAATTTTACTCAAAATTTAACAAAAGATTCTAAAATTCCAGAAAAATGGCACTAAAATCAACCCAGGACATCAACAAGGAGGACGAAGAGGTAAATTTAAAACTATGAGCCGAAAAAAAAAATGTGTTTATCGACTTTCAGCTATGCAAAGAAGCAGAAAAGTTCAGCCAAGTCTACTACGACGTCATGGACCGAAAACGTGACAAAATCGGCTTCCTCTACGCCAACATTTCGACGTCGAATGCGGTGTGGAATGGCAATCCGATAAACGGTTATGATAGTATTTGTCAGTGAGTTTTTAGCTTTGAAAATTGTGAACAAATCTAAAAAATGTCTAAAAATGGTAATGCCCAGATTCCTGGCGGCACTACCAAGCACCCAGCACAATATCCAATCGCTGGACGCGCAGAGGCTTCCAGAAGGTATTTTTTTGCAATTTTTGGGCATAAAATGAGGAAAATTGTGTTTTAGGCGTCACTGGGGATCTAAATGGCGGAATTATCTTGCACGTCGGCGGATCTGTGACCGTGGACAATGATGCGGAGCGGGCGTTCACGCAGACGCTGGTTTTGTGCGTGGAGGATGCGAAATATAAGGTGGGAATGGTTTTTTGGGTAAAAATGCATAAAAGTTGGGAAAAATCGCTTTAAAAAATTGTCTGGAACCGATCCCATCCACAAAATGCTCGCAGGCTGCGCAACAGGCTTGAATTTCGTCATTTTACGTGTTTTCAGGTGAAAAGCGACCGGTTCCGATATGTGGATTAAGCAGAGAGCAGAAAATAATTGATATCTTTGAAACTTGAAAATTTGCACATTATTTATTTTTTTCTCAATAAAAATTGTTTTTTCAAGATATTTTTAAATTTTTTTGAAGTTTTCTTGGTTTCAGCCAAAAATTCTCTACTTTTCCACGCATTTTTAAAACTTTAAACCCCCGCCCAGATGGAAATACACCATATGAGAACTGTGGAAATTCTGGCCGCCAAAGCGGCCCTTTGGGGCCTTCCAGAAGCTGAGGATGAGCTTGAAGGTGAGCATTTTTTTTTCTTTTTTTGTACAAAAAAAAATGCAAAATGAGCAAAAAAAAAGTAAAAGTTTTGAGAATTTCAGAGAAAAAAATGTGCAATTTTTGGGAATTTATAGGCAAAAATGTGGAATTTATGTGAATTTCAGAGTAAAAATTTGCAATTTTTGTGAATTTATGACCAAAAACGTGCAATTTTTGTGAATTTATAGGCAAAAATGTGGAATTTATGTGAATTTTTGAACAAAAATGTGTAATTTTTAAGAATTTCTGAGCAAAAAGTGTAATTTTTGTCAATTTATAGGCAAAAATGTGTAATTTTTGAGAATTTCTGAACAAAAATGTTTAATTTTTGTGAATTTCCGACCAAAAAATGACATTTTTGTGAATTCCTGAACAAAAATTTGTAATTTTTGTCAATTTATAGGCAAAAAAGTGTATTTTTTGTGAATTTCTAAAAAAAAATGAAATGAATTTATGTGGATTTCCGACCAAAAAATGACATTTTTATGAATTCCTGAACAAAAATGTGTATTTTTTGTGAATTTCTGGGCAAAAATGTGCAATGTTTGTCAATTTATAGGCAAAAAAGTGCAATTTTTGTGAATTTCTGAGTAAAAATCTGCAATTTTTGTGAATTTCTGAGTAAAAATCTGCAATTTTTGTGAATTTCTAAGCAAAAATATGGCATTTTTGTGAATTTCTCCGTAATAATGTGTAATTTTTGTCAATTTATAGGCAAAAATGTGAAATTTTCGTCAGTTTCTGCGTAAAAATGTGCAATTTTTGAGAATTTCCGTGCAAAAATGTGCAATTTTTGTGAATTTCCGTGCAAAAAGTGCAATTTTCGTCAGTTTCTGAGCAGAAATGTGCAATTTTAGTAAATTTATGAGCAAAAATGTGCAATTTTAGTAAACTTATGAGAAAAAATGTGCACTTTTTGTGAATTTTTGACCAAAAATTTTGTAATTTTTGTTCATTTCCGAGCAAAAAAGTGCAATTTTTGTGAATTTCTGACACAAATTTTCAATTTTTTTTGAATTTCCGTGCAAAAATGTGCAATTTTTGTCAATTTATAGGCAAAAATGTTCAATTTTTGTGAATTTCCGTGCAAAAATGTGTAATTTTTGTGAATTCCTGAACAAAAATTTGTATTTTTTGTGAATTTTTGAGCAAAAATGTGTAATTTATGTGAATTTATAGGAAAAAATGTGCAATTTTTGTCAGTTTCTGCGTAAAAATGTGCAATTTTTGAGAATTTATAAGCAAAAAAGTGCAATTTTTGTGAATTTCCGATCAAAAAAGTGCAATTTTTATGAATTTCCGAGCAAAAATATGGCATTTTTGTGAATTTCTGAGCAAAAGTTGCAATTTTTTTGAATTTCCGAGCAAAAATATGGCATTTTTGTGAATTTATGAGTAAAAATCTGCGATTTTTGTGAATTTCTAAACAAAATGAGATGAATTTATGTGAAATTCCGTGCAAAAATGTGCAATTTTTGTGAATTTCTAAACAAAATGAAATGAATTTATGTGGATTTCCGACCAAAAAATGACATTTTTGTGAATTCCTGAACAACAATTTGTATTTTTTGTGAATTTCTGAGCAAAAATTAGCAATTTTTGTAAATTTATGAGCAAAAATGTGGAATTTTGTGAATTTATAAGCAAAAATGTGCAACTTTGTGAATTTCTAACCAAAAAAATACAATTTTTCAATTTTTTTTATCACAGGAGACATTGAAGACGAGGAAAGCGTGGATCTGGTAGCCACAGCTCTGGAAAGTGTGAAAAAACGAGAAAAGGAGCTTATCGAGGCGCAGTTTCCGCCAGATGTAAGTCTCTGAAATTGACAAAAAAAATCAATAAAAAAGTTGTTAAAATCAGGTCACAGAAATTCGAGCGAACATGAAAAAATTCCGGACGATTCAGAAGCAAATTGAGGTCTCCAAGGCTGTGAGTATATTTTTTGACTTCCTGGAACTTGTTTGAATATTTCCAGACAATGTCCGAGCTCCGCGAAGCCTACGAATCAGTGTCGAGTCGTACTTGCTCCCTCCACGACGCTTGCGATCGAGCTCTGGCTGAGCAAACTGCTCTTTCTACAGGATCACAGCTAATTAAGACTAATTTGTACTATTTCAAGCAGGCAGAGGTTATTATGAAGGTGAGCTCCGCTCATTTTAGAATGAAATTCAGCGGTCTTATACACAAATGACAAAAAAAAACAGAGCGAAAATTCCAAAAAACACCTTCAATCTGTAATTTATTCAATTTTTCCATTAAAAAAGTAATTTTTTTTAATTTGATTGTTTTTTTCTTAATTTTTGTACAGAAATGACAAAAAAAAATGCAATTCGGTCACTTTTACTGGGCCTACACGTTCAAATGATCAATTTTATTCCAGAAACTCTCGGTGGCGAAACTGATGGTGACCGGCCAATCATTCGCCGCCATTCTTGTCTCCATTGACGACTGTTTGACCTACCTTCGCGCCCATCCAGAATACAAGGAATCGGAGGTGTACATTGCAAAGTTTGAGCAGTGTTTGAGCAGGTAAATTTGAATTTTCGAACATTCAAAAATAGTCCATTTAATGCAAAAATTTTTGTGAATTTTCCTCATGAAACGTTTAAAAGAATGCAGAAAAATTCACAAATTTGTTTTTTCAGAGCAATGACGTGGGTCCGAGTGGGCGTTTTGGCCGATTTGGAGGCGTGTTTCAACGATGTGAAGGATAGGCAAGCGCAGTTGGAGGTAAATATTAATTTTACCGTTTTTCATGGTTTTTTTCCCTATGTAGAATTGAGGAAATTCATTCCATTGAAAATTAAAGGCGCTTTGCATTTTTTACTGCCGAGTCTCGACGCGATGGGTTTTTTTTCCTGGAAAACTCCTGCACAGGGAAAAAAAAACCACGAAAAATGGCTGTTTTCCTCTGCTGAATAGGTTTAAAGAATTGTCTGAAAGTGATTCTGGAAAATTCGATTTTTCCCTTCAATTTTAACAGATTTCTGAAAAAAAATCCCCATTTTTTAAACTCGCAACGAATGTATCGTTTCAAACATTTTTAAAATGGAAAAATATTAATTTTTATGTGCTCATTTTGAAGTTTTCAAAAAATTTTAGTACTGTAGTTGATAGACCAATTTTCGCTTATTTTTACCAAAAATTTAAATTTTCTAAATAATGGACCTTGCAAACAAAAAACATCGGTTTTAAATAGCAAAACATTTTTAAATGGGCTAGAAATTTTCAAAAAAAGATTCCACAGCAAGTGGATGGTCCTAATAAATAAAATTTAAATGCAATTTTTGGGCATTTTAATTCAGAAATGCTGAAAATTTAATTTAAAGATGGATGCTATTTAGCTTATCATATTAAACAAATTATTAAAAAGACAGAAAATATTGGGGCTCTTTCGGATTGGAAATTCGACAAAATTGAAATGTGACGTTTTGGAAATTGCGTGAAAATAGAAACCCATGAAATGGAAATTTAATAAAACAGAAACGTAACAAAATGGAAACGCGTGAAAACAGAAACGTAGCAGAGCAGAAATGTGTCGAATTTGAAGTAAAATGGCAATGGATTTATTTTTCAAAACGACTTTTTCGATATTTTTCACTTTTTCTCGATATCTTCCACGTATTTTTAGATTTTTTCACGTTTTTTGTCGATTAAAAAAAATTCCACGTATCGAAATCGGGAAGATGCGAAAAAAAAGGGTGAAAGAAAATCGAAAAAACGTGAAAAAAAATTCAAAAATACGTGGAAGACATCGAAAAAAAACGAAAAATATCGAAAAAGTCGTTTTAAAAAATAAATCTCTCAAACGCGCTCCACTGCCATTTCACTTCCAATTCGACACATTTCTGCTCTGCTACGTTTCTGTTTTCACTCGTTTCCATTTTGTTACGTTTCTGATTTATTACATTTCTATTTCGTGGATGTCTATTTTCACGCAATTTCCAAAACTTCAAATTTCAATTTTGTCGAATTTCCAATCCACGGCTCCCCCTCCTTCCAATGCGCCAGCAATTTCGCAGTGGTGCGCGCTTGCATCATTCGCCAGCGGCGAATGTAATTTTGTACTGAAAAATCAGTTTTTTGCATTATTTCACTCGAATAATTATATTTTTGAAAAATGAATATCATTTGCCGATAGAGGAGTTTCTTGCGAACATTTCGAGCACTTGGACGTCAACAAAAATTCAGAAATGGTCGAGCCTTAGGGGTTTGAAAAACATCTACGATTTCTACGATAAAATATTAAGCAATCACATAATAAAAAGATAGAAATTAATAAATTATCAATTTTTATTCATTTTCAGAATAGTTATGCCTAAAAATTTGTGAAAAATATTTAAGAGTCAAATAAAAATGGAAAAAAAAATTCTGCTATTGCGCAAATCACATTGTCCACGTGGAGTACACGGCCGTACGACCATGGCGTGCCAGTGCACGCGAAATGCGCCAACCAGAAAAAATTTTGGAAGGCTGGGGTGCCGTGCAATCCGAAAGAGCCCCAAAATATACATATATTTTTCCAATATATTGTCGACCCGCCACGACCGTCAAACGCGCTCTGCTGAATTTAGTGTTTTGCGAATTTCATTTTGGTTTCCAAATTATTTCATTTCACGTATAAATTCGGGGTACGACAGAATAGAAATAGGCGAAATAGAAATGCTACAAAATAGAATTGCTACAAAAAAGAACTGGAAAAAATAGAACGGCTACAAAATAGAAATGAGCGGAATAGAACAGCGCGAAATAGAAATGTGACAAAATAGAAATGGGCGAAATAGAAATCGGTGCGATGGAGCGCGTTTGCATTATTCTTCGAATTTTCCGATTATTATAGGATTTTTCAGTAATTTTCAGATATTTTACGCACTTAACAACATCGAAAATGAAGAAAGGTATAAAATCAATGCAGTTTCAGAAAAAAATGGAAAATCGGCGAAAAACTGAGCAATTGAAAAAATAATGCAAACGCGCTCCATCGCCAAAATTTGTTCTATTTTGTAGCATTTCTATTTCGCTCATTTCTATTTTGTAGCCGTTCTATTTCGTAGCATTTCTATTTCGCTCAGTTCTATTTTTTCCTGTTCTATTTTGTAGCATTTCTATTTCGCCTATTTCTATTCTGTCGTACCCCCATAAATTCAACGTGAAATGAAATAATTTGGAAACCAAAATGAAAATCGCATAGCGTTGAGTTCAGCGGAGCGCGCTTGATCATTTTGGCGGGCCGACAATAATTGAAATTCATTTTTCTGTCACTAATTCCGCGTCCAAAGTTCAAAAAATTCCTGAAATCAGTTTTTTGCAGTCCAAAGTGCCACAAAAAATTCCAGAAATAACAGGTTGAAACCGGCGTTACCGTAGTTGCTTTGCTGCGAGACATTCTATGCTCAAACTTGAATTTTCCTGCAGTTGCTCAATTTTTGGGAAAATTCACTTTTTAACATAGAAGGTCTCACAGCGAAGCAACTACGGTAAAGTCGGAATTTTTCGAACTTTGAATGCGGCATAAAAAACCCGTATCATTGCAGGTCGACTACGAAAAGATTGGCCGCAGCGGGCAAGACGAGGACACATTCGCCCTCCTCTACGGAGTATTTGCATCGAAAGCGGCGGTCATAAAGTGGGTGTCCATTTAGCCAAGTGGTTAACAGCTTTGCCCGTCAATCTGACGGTCTTGAGTTCGTTTCCCCACTCGGGCAGTTTGAGTTGATCCGCTCTTTTGACATGGAGCTTTGGGTCAAATTACTGTCCGGAAATGATAGAGAAGAGCTTTTCAGATTTCTACTGACGTTGCTAGAAGACGTTGGGATTGAAGGGCTCTTCCCACATTTTTCCGAAAAATTTGAATTGAAGCTTTCAGAGCCTCCATATCAGTGGTCGAGCAGCGATTCGCTTCTGTTCCAGAATTTGAAGAAATGCTCGCCGAATGTCAATACGCCTACTTTTCCAGACGTCATTTACTGCTCGCATCAATTCTAGAGTCCACTCTGGCCAATTTGTCGGCGTAAGTTGATAGGTCATTGAAAATTATCGATTTTGCTGGGTTTTCCTTTCTTTTTGGGGTCAGAATCACTCGTTTTTTTTAACTTTTGCAGTTTTTTTAAAAAATCAAATAAAAATTTGTAGTTTTTTAAAGTTTAATTGACTAAAATTTGGGGAAAAAACTCTTATTCAAGCATTTTTTTAAATTTTTGTTTCCTTAATTTTAAGGTTTTTTTTTGGAATTTGTCCTAATTTCTGCGAATTTTTAACATTTTCTAATTAGATCGATTTTTTCGAATTAAAAAAAAATGTAATTTTACTACTTTAAATATTAATTTTTGCTTTTTAAAAATTATTATTTCGATTCTGTTGTAATTTAAGTCATCTTTAGGATTTAATATAAAAAAAATGGTATTTTAGAGACGAAAAATCATTTCAAGTACTCTAATTATTGATTTTTTTTCCAATTTTAGATGACTAGAATTTATGATAAATATTGATAATGAAGGAAAAAATGGGGCGTGGCTTAATTTATGGTTCATAGGTTACTGTATTCAGTATTCAATCGAAGCCTCGCCCACTATTTTTCTCGCGACTTCAAATTAAACTTTACTAGCGATTTCGCGCGAAAAAAGTGGGCGGGGTTTTATTTTATGATGAAGAAACTAGATTGAAAACACAATAATCCCTTTTTCCAGCACCCACGCAGAATCCACGTGCCGTCTTACACGTGATGCATGCACATTTATGCTCCGCACGTGTGATGACGAGTATCGCCTGTACCGCCAGTTTTTTGTCACCAGAAATGGAAATGAACCGGGAATGAAGTCTGGCGATGGAAGGATCAGGTATCACTATCTTTTACCATAGTTTTTCCAGATCTACCGTATTTTTCCAGCCCCGCAATGTCCACGATCACCTCTGTGTTCACGTCCCAACCGCAACAAGTTCACCCCTTTGAAACTTTTACCGAGCAAATGTGCAGAACACTTTATGATATGCTCCGACCGCGAATTGTGCACAATCCGCATCTGGAGACACTTGCAGAGTTGTGCAATATGATTAAGGTGAGCGATTATTTTTTTGGTTATGGCATAGACCGCACGCTGCTGGCAATGTACATATTTGTGGAATTTTGCATTAGAGCGCGTTCTGTATATATTAATTTAATTTATAGTTTTTTCAACCTTTTTTAAAAATTATTTTTCGTACAGTTTTAGCTTTTTTTTTTTTTGGAAAAAAATCGTATTTCTTATTATTCACATGCTAATAGTTCCGATAAATCATTTTCAGATCGTATTTTATAGTTATCATTCGATGGAGCCAATGAAAATAGTAAAATTAACAATTTTAATCATCTTTTTCAGGATCCACTTCTGTTCGACAACCCAATTCGCATAAATTGGAACATCCTACAATTTTCGAGAAAATGACCAAAAACGGACAAACTATCGATTTTCTACAATTTTTGGATTATCTATAACATTATGAACGATGAACACATTTTTATTAACCAAATAAAACGTTTTTATGCATGGTTTCGAGATCCTGACAAAACTGGGAAAATCATTTTTTAAAAACCTAGGAATAAAGGAAAAGCTATTTTGTCCACGGGAAATCAGTTCGACCGTACCAGCTGAATCGATTTCATATGTACACAATATCAAAAGTGGTAAAATAAGCATTTTTGAATATCCAAAAATAAGCATTTTGAACAACCATGATTTTTGTACAGGAAGTGTTGAAAAATTATGAAAAAAGACAGACACACAGATTTGCAAATTTTCCCCGGTTTTTCAGGATCTCACGGTTTCTCGAAAATTCACACAAAAAAAAAAATGGGAAGAATTCATTTAAAAAAAATAAAGTTATATATTGTCGAACCACCAAAATGGTCAAACGCGCTCCGCTGAACTCAACGCTATGCGATTTTCATTTTGTTCATCGAATTATTTCATTTCACGTGCAAATTCAACGTGAAATTAAATAATTTGGAGACCAAAATAAAAATCGCATAGCTTTGAGTTCAGCGGAGCGCTTTTGACCATTTTGGCGGCCCGACTATATCAACATTTTAACATTTTCCATCACTTATGACCATTTCTTATCAGGTGGACATGATTGAAAACCGCTGTTCCCTCCAAATGGTTGCCACAATTCTTGGCGATGATGCTCATCAAGATCCAAACGGATCAGGAATGAACCCACGAGCCGGTTTCGTTTCAGTCATGGGTGAATTAGTTGGAGACATTGCCGAGAGAATTGTCTACCGGTAAGTAAGCCAACCATACAGAATTGCTCCCAAAATAGTATAATTTATTAGTGCTGGAATGTACGCCCAAAATGATATTGGCGCTTACCGTCCTGCCCCTGGAGACATTGCCTACCCACAAATGCTCCAAATGATTCGGAAAATTGAGCATGAGCAAAAAGAGATGTCGACGGCTCAAGAGGGCTCTCAAACTGGCACCGATCAGCACTGTTTGTGGTACCCGACTGTCAGAAGGACGGTCATGTGTCTGTCGAAGATTTTCCCATGTTTGGATGTGAGTTTGAAACAAAAGACGTGGGGAAACGGGATTTATTACAAAAATTTAAGTACAGACATTTTAAAATCATAAAAAAGACGATAGGAAAACTCAATATCCTCCCTCGTCATCTGCGTCAGTTGTGGCGATCACTGCGTCTCCGTTGTCACTCTTTCCGTCACCGGCAGATTTTCCGAACTTCTGAAAATAGAAGAATTTTTGTGAAATTCTGGAAGTTTCTGTCTTACGTAGCCTCCTTCGTCGTCATGCAGGACGCCTTTTCCGGATTTTGCGAATTTCTGAGAAATGTAATTATTTTTCTGGAATTTTGAGAATTCTGTCTTACGTAGCCTCCTTCGTCGTCTCCGTCAGGTTTTCCGAATTTCTGAAAAATACAATAATTTTTCTGGAATTCTGAAAACTCTATCTTACGTAGCCTCCCTCGTCGTCATGCAGGACGCCATTTCCGGATTTAGCGAATTTCTGAGAAATACAATTATTTTTCTGAAATTCACGAAAATTCAATCTTACGTAGCCTCCTTCGTCATCTCCGTCAGGTTTTCCGAATTTCTGAAAAATACAATAATTTTTCTGGAATTCTGAAAACTCTATCTTACGTAGCCTCCCTCGTCCTCTCCGTCAATTGCGTCTGTTGTAGCGATCACTGCGTCTCCGTTGTCACTCTTTCCGTCACCGGCAGATTTTCCGAATTTCTGAAAAATATAATAATTTTTCTGGAATTCTGAAAACTCTATCTCACGTAGCCTCCCTCGTCGTCATGCAGGACGCCTTTTCCGGATTTAGCGAATTTCTAAGAAATACAATCATTTTTCTGAAGTTCTACAAAATTCAATCTTACGTAGCCTCCTTCATCGTCTCCGTCAGCCTTAACAGCGAGAGATTTTCCTAGTTTCTGAAATGAAATTTTGAAGTACTGTAGAAAATTGTCTAAAAAAAGCCGTACGTATCCTCCCTCCTCTTCGCTTTTAGCAGCATCTCCGTTATCATGAGCGTCAGTCTCTCCAGGAACAATCTGAAATCCAGTTATTCTGCAGCCCTCCTCCATTATTTACCTTGCGATGAAATCCATATCCTCCATCATCGTCTCCGTCAGCTTTCACTCCATCACCGAGTTTCTGCCAAATAGATTTCCGTTAACCGCCCCGAGCTTTTCTAATACTTACCGGTACATAAGAGCTCACTCTAGTGATGATTACCGGCGAAGCCAGGCTGAAGGCGAAGAGGACCGCAAAAAGAACGAATAGAAACTTCATTTTTGATCCGATTAGATTCGAACACGAAATTGAATTGAATCTGATTTTTACTTCGTCACTGCACAGTTTTTATACCAAAACCAACCTCCATTGTTTTCAACACTGTGCTGATATGGTTCCTGATTTACTATCAAAAATCAAATGAAGCCAAGCAGGAAAATAAAAACAAGGGGGTTTTCTGTCTGTGTTCTGGTCTTTAGCCCTGTTTTTGAATGATTCGTGATAAGGAGGGAAACGGAGCAAAATGTGGCAAAACAAGGCGATAAGGAAATTATGAATATTTGTGGTTTGCGGTGATTTTTTTGTTGGGTGCATAACAAACTCGAGAAAGTTTTGGCGAGAATAGGCATCTAGGCGGCTAATAGCGACTGAAAATGGCTCATAGCGGGCGATAGTGAGGAGGGAGTGCGTAAACGCGCCCGGACGCACACAAAAATGCGCGCGAAAAATTTTGGATAGGATTTCGTAATTTTCACGATTTCTGTTTCTGTGCATTTCTCTCTCCGATAATGCGAAATTTTTCGCGCGCCTTTTGAATTTTTTGGGTCTAATTTGAATGCGTTGCGTGTGTGCGTTCGGGCGCATTTACTCACTCCCTCCTCATGCCCCAGTGAACATTTAACAAACAGATGCACGATGCGGTTGATATTGGGTGAGAATTGGTTAAGTTTGATGGGTAGGATAATAATAATGACAGATTGCTTAAACGTCGAATTATCCACCACCTCCGAGAATCGCTCGTTCAACAGCTTTTTCCATAACTTTAGCCACAATTTTATCGCGATATTTCTTCAATACTTTATTAACTCCTTTCCCGACTTTTTTCAATCCGTCCTTCATCTTTTTCCATAGTCCTCGTCTTCTTCTATTAGTTCGGTACAGTGGAGCGACGTCTTCTAACTCGTCATCATGATTTTGAAAGTCTTCATATGGTGAAATCGCCTGAAAAGTTAAAAACGTATCCGGGATGATTCGCAGACTAACTACACTATTCACGAGCTCTTCAATAGATGGTATTCTAATTCGTTGTTTGTACGGAAGGGGTTGGATATTTGTCTGAAAATTTCTGGACGGATATTTATATATCTTACTCGGGGAATTTTGGGCGCTTTGCTCACTACCTGCCCATTAGCTGCCAATCAGCTGCCCCGGGCAGATCTGCCAAATTCGATGGAAATTTACCATTTTTCCTTCGTTAAATGTATTGTTTGTTGTTTATTTCTAATGATGGAAATCATTTATTTTCCCTAACTCTCTCAATATAAATAGGTGCCTCGTTGCCCATAAGCTTCGCAAAATTCTTTTAACACTGCCAAAACATCATACATGGAAAATGTTTGGAAACCGTGTGAAACTCATTTCAGGGGAATCCAATGTATCAAAATTATATATTTTTTGGTGAAAGTATAGTGGAACCCATACGAAGAGAAAGAAACTCACAAATATCTTGTTTCTATCATGTTCATTCGCAATATCTGAAATTTCCGTCTGAATAGGAGCAGCGTAAATCAGTGTAATACAGAAAATTGTCGACAAAATTAGAAATTTAGACATGTTAGTCTAGTATGTACTGATTTTTCTACGCACTACTAGCATTTTTATTATTATTTTTTGTTTGTTTGTTGTGTGAAACTTTGAGATTGCACTTTAATTATCAGCTGAGATTGTGGAAAATAATGTGCAAAAATTTCGAAACATACGAAGAAACATCTGTTTTTTTTTTTGCAAGTTTATTTACTTTGATGCTAGTAAAAATAATTTTTTCTACATTTAGTTTTTTCATAATGTTCTATGCCCTATTCTAACGCTTCCAGCAAAAATGGCTCCACACGCCTTTCTGGGTCACGCTATTCAACCGGGTCGTATTTAAATACAATCTGAGAAATTTTTGAAATGGGTTTAGATGAGGCAGCTCAGCTATTCTGAATCCCAGTGTAGTATAATATGGCTTTTTCACGAATTGTTTCACATATTACAAGCCTGGCTGCATCAAAAGCTACTTTTGATTTCTTTTCATTTCTAAAAATGTTTTTTCTTCACTTTCTTTTAAATTTATTTTTCATTTATTTCTTGCGTGTGCCCTGTGGCGCAGGCGGTTAAGCGCTTGCTCTCCAAGCGAACTACGCAAGTTCGAGTTTTTGTGTTGGTCTCGGGCGCTCAGTTCGCTTCCGCCATGCAGTTTGGAAACAGACACACCAAGAAACTCACAAGGGAAGTGTTTGATTCCTCCTAATCTAGAATTTCCCAAAATTTCAGCATAGGTGCTTTCGACTATGCTGATTCCATTTCTGCAATAAAAACCGGCTAAATGCTCACATGAGCCAAGTTATGAGCTCCTGAAAATTTCCTATGGTTAAGCATTTTTTGCGTGAACCGAATAGTGTACTAGAACCGATACTGCAGAAAACATCGGTTGGTTGGTTCAGTGGTTCGGTTGCAGGGTTCAAGTTGGTAGGTCACGGGTTCAATTCCTGATCATGCCAATGTTTTTTGCATTTTTTTGGTGTGATTTTTTCAGCCAGTAAAAGTCAGAAAAAATCGGTTACATTTACTTTTTTTCAGATTTTGAGTGAATATTCCGGCTGCAAACAGCTTCGAGAATGCATTTATGACAAAAAATTATAAACTTTTTTTTTTGATTTGGCAATATTTTGAGCCATTGAGCACATGCAAAAAAAAATTTTTTCAAATTTTTTGAATTATAGTTTTTTGATCTGTTTTTGACCTGTATCCACGTAAACTATTCTTTTTGGTATACTATTTGGATGAGTCGAATCAAGGCGATAATGCTTAACAGCTTCCCAAACCATTGAAATTGGAACAGGAGTTTTCCCGAAAAGCACCATTTGGGGCGAACCGATACCTTGAAACACCTTTTCATCCTCTTCCAACTTCTCCGTCGGTTCCCAGTCGTCATCCAGATCAAAAACGATAATTCAAAAAATTTGAAAAAAAATTGCATGTGCTCAATGGCTCAAAATATTGAGACCCCACGAAAAGGGGGGAAAGCGTCGAAATGTGGGAACGAAAAGGGGGGAAAATGGGCGGAGTCAACCGCAAAAGTGCCGCAAACTCTTGCGACCTTTTTTCTAATAATAGTTTTATGTTCAAATTGACCTTATTTAATTTTTTTGAAATTAAAATGCTCGAATCCTTCGACAAAAATCAAAAAAAAATTAAGCTCCGCCCATTTTCCCCCCTTTTCGTTCCCACATTTCCACACTTTCCCCCCTTTTCGTGGGGTCTCAAAATATTGCCAAATCAAAAAAAAAGTATAATTTTTTGTCATAAATGCATTCTCGAAGCTGTTTGCAGCCGGAATATTCACTAAAAATCTGAAAAAAAGTAAATGTAACCGATTTTTTCTGACTTTTACTGGCTGAAAAAATCACACCAAAAAAATGCAAAAAACATTGGCATGATCAGGAATTGAACCCGTGACCTACCAACTTGAACCTTGCAACCGAACCACTGAACCAACCAACCGATGTTTTCTGCAGTATCGGTTCTAGTACACTATTCGGTTCACGCAAAAAATGCTTAACCATAGGAAATTTTCAGGAGCTCATAACTTGGCTCACGTGAGCATTTAGCCGGTTTTTATTGCAGAAATGGAATCAGCATAGTCGAAAGCACCTATGCTGAAATTTTGGGAAATTCTAGATTAGGAGGAATGAAACACTTCCCTTGTCAGTTACAGACCCAAACGGAATTTTATATATAAGAATGATTTTGTGACCCGATCGGGGTTTGATATGGTGTGTTCTGTTAATGATTCACTCCCGAATCCAAACTGAGACCCGAACTGATTGTGAGGTCGAACCTCACAAGTATCACAAGTACAAGTAATTTTTTTCGAAAAAAAAAGGTCGAAAAAATTTTCGTAGCATTTTTTTTTCGAAAACTTTGAAAAAATCGAAAATTTTCGTTTTCGTTTTCGCACAAGCCTGATACACACTCTCGTTTCTCTGACCATGCGTGTTTATATATCAATAATGGACCTATTCATTTGAATTAAAATGAATTTTTATGTCACATTTATTCAATGCATTACAACATATTAATTAATTAATCTGAATTTTCCTGAACCATTGAGTTTGAGTTTTTCTGAAAATCGCGCCTATCCATCCTGGTCAAAAAATGCATCTTTTGTCATCATTTTTGTGTACTCGGAGTAAATGTTTAAAGGCGCATGCATTTATTTGTTAATAAGTTCACTTATTTGACCAGTATGACTAGGCGCGATTTCAGAAACACTCAAACTCAATGGTTCAGGTAAATTCAGATTAATTAATTAATATGTTGTAATGCATTGAATTAAAATGACATAAAAATTCATTTTAATTCAAATGCATAGGTCCATAACATGAAATTGTGTAGTCGACCGCTGAGAGAGAAGTGATATTCGTGTAATCGTGTTTACCGGCTGCGAAACGTCCGACTGCGAAATGTCTCGGCTGCGAAACGTCTGGCTGCGAAAGGTTTTTTTTATCCTATGAATAGGTCCATAAAATTATAACAAAAAACACTGAATTATCCAGCAACGGCTCATGCAATTATTCCACCAATGAATCGATCCAACAAATTCTGACCAACTTTATTGAATAATTTCTCCAATTCGTTCCCGACATGCTTCAAACTGTGCACGATTTTTCTCCCGATTGCAAGTTCGAGTCGAATCAGTCCTCCAAAAGTTTTATTGAAGACTTTGGAGCTATATTGTTTTATTCTATTCTCTATACTTTTCTCGACTTTCTTTAATCCTTTCTCCAATCCGTGTCCGACATTCCTTGCTCATTTCTCTAATTCTTGTCCGACATTCCTTGTTTAACAATATATCCCTTTGCGTCTAGGGATATTGTTATTTGTTGTTTCCCTTGCTCCAAAGTTAGTTGTTTATAAAGTGTTTCGTGTTTCAGGTGGGGTATATATTCTATTGTCGGCCCGCCAAAATGGTCAAACGCGCTCCGCTGAACTCAACGCTATTTTTGGTTTTTCCCGTAGGCCTAAAATCGAGGGGGGGGGGGTCCTATAGATATTGCACGCACTGTACAAACCAGCATTGTGGTGGAGTGTACAGTGCGTAACATAAGTATAAGCGCACCCCCAAAAATGCATGGTACTGCGTTTGCATGCAATCTGAAGACTCGGAACCTTGAAAATCGTAATCAGCATGCAAAATTACCCCAGTACTACATAGTCCAAGTTAATATTCATAACACTCTTGAAATGGGCCTGAAAAGTCTGAGAAAACTACTCCTCCAACCGTAACATAAGTATAAGCGCACCCACCAAAACAGATGAAAAAACTCAAAATTTTTTTGAAAACAGTCAATGAATGTTGTCACGTACCTTCAGAATTTCACAAAAAAACTTTCTCACAGTAAAAACAAAACCGAAAAAGATCATTCAATCATGCCACGTGGCACAAATCAGTCAAACACCGAGAAAACGCAAATTCAAGCTTTCAAAACGGCCAGATGGTCGAACTGAGTAATTGTGAAGCTGCAGAATCATTTCACGACGTGCAATAACTATTATATGAGAAATCAGAACCTTTACGAAAAGTTTGGGGTGCCGCCAAAGCCGTCTGTCAGAAAAAAACCAACATCAGTCAACAAGTTGCATGCTCTCTAAAGACGTGCTACGACACCAAACGAGAACTCAACGCCATAGTTTACAAGCAAACGTATGGGAAAACAGAAAAAAAGTGATCCCAATAACAAATGAGCCGTATTGAGACCTGCGCCGCAACTCACCGAGGATCAAACAATTTGTGGTTTTGACTTAAATTCGAATTCAGTAATTGTTTGGTACCAAAACTCTCAAACCAAATCTTATTTGTTCCAAGTTAGTTTTTGTGATTGGAAAAGTTCAATTCAAACAACGCGGGTAGTTACGAATACGATTGGCACGATCTCTTCTAGGATCCATTCGATTTCTCAAAACGTAAATTTGGAGGAAGAGGCATAATGGTGTCCGGTGTTTTTATTCTTCTGGTTTACTAATAATACATTTTTTATAAAAGCTACTCAACTCGAATTCATGTCAGAACATCCCAAAACAGCAACTCCTCTTGTTCCTTCGTCGATATGGTCTCATCTTCCAACAAGATAACGCATCCACGCATGCCAGCGGACTGGCTCAAGATTAAAAACCGCGATGTTTTCACTTGTCCAGGATGCTTTCTGGACTAGAACCTATTAGATAACATCTAGGTACTGTTCCTCGTCGATTTCGCAACCAAGAAAAACCATTCTAGCCGATTGCTGCACTCGAGGTCGCCATTCTTTATGAGTAGAGTATCCTGGAGCAGGAATTCAAAAACAACACTGACTAAGACATCCCAGGCGTATCTAATTCTATGTCCAACCGTGATTATGGAGTTATAAACGTTAATGGTACAGCTACTAATTATCAACTTGTATTTTTCTTGAGTTTTTCCGATGTTATGTGGGGTGCGCTTATACTTATGTTACGGTTGCAGGTGTACTTTTTTCAGACTTTTCAGGCCCATTTCAAGAGTGTTATGAATATTAACTTGGACTATGTAGTCCTGGGGTAATTCTGCATGCTGATTACGATTTTCAAGGTCCCGAGTCTTCAGATTGCATGCAAACGCAGTACCATGCATTTTTGGGGGTGCGCTTATACTTATGTTACGCACTGTATTTATAGTCTAGGCATACGCGCATTTGTATACGGGTTCGGGCACGCTCCCAAAATGTGTCGTGGTGGTGCAGTGGTAGAGCGCCTTGATGGTGATTTTGATGCCGCAGGTTCGAGTTTTATCGAATTATACTTTTTTTCAAGGTTTTTCCGCAAACAAGCTCCACCCCCACAGCCAAGAGAAAATCAGTACTTCGAAATCGCGACTTTAAACGTCTGAAACTCGAGAACTAGCGGGAATTTCGATGAGAAAATTTGGGAATGTGCTAATATTGAGGCGTAGAACACGATGAAAGCAATAGTTTTTCGGGATTCGCACGTTTTTCAAACTCGTTGCGGTCCCTATATATACTCGGTATAAAACGCTGATAACTCGCTCCAATCGAACAAAGAATTTCGCATGCATTTGGAGTGAGGTTTAGAGAAATCAGAGCAAAACATCAGCCACGGCTCTCTCAATTTTCTGCACTCTCGCGTCGCCAACGTGGCTGCGTCCACCACTGTGCGAACGGAGCGCGTTTGCAGCGCTCCGTACTGAGAATAAATAATAATATTGTCGGCCCACCAAAATGATCAAATGCGCTCCGCTGAACTCAACACTATGCGATTTTCATTTTGGTTTCCAAATTATTTAATTTCACGTTGAATTTACACGTGAATTGAAATAATTTGGAAACCAAAATGAAAATCGCATAGCGTTGAGTTCAGCGGAGCGCGTTTGACCATTTTGGCGGGCCGACAATAGAATATATATTCTTTATTAGTTGATATTGTCCATTCGCGAAGAAAGCAAGTGCGCTCCACAAGACTTAGTACTTCGTGGATTTCATTTTCGTCGCCAAATTATTTCATTTCAAGTTGAATTTACACGTGAATTGAAATTATTTGGCGACGAAAATGAAATCCACGAAGTACTAAGTTTTGTGGAGCGCACTTGCCTTTTTCGCGGATGGACAATACAGGAAGAGAGAATCGCCAGAGGCGACCTCTCCCCACCAATGTAAGGTCTTTGGATGTCCGAGATAGGGGTGCGTTCAGGACAGATGGGTGCTGTTAGGTCCGGCAGCCGATTGAATATCAATTTATTTATTATCCGACAAGCGGCTATTTATACACAATTAAGTAGTCCACCACGTGGCAATAATTATATGGATAAGCGTGGCGGGTCACGCGACAATCGGTGTAAACAACATATGCCAATAGAATAATCAATCAAACGTTCGAACGACAATAAAACGTTAGGGAAAAGTGAGGAAAGTAGGATAGGACCAATATCCTACTACAATTGCTCTTTTCTCGAATCCTTCTCCGACATTCTTTGCTCCTTTCTTCACTCCTTGTCCGATACTCTTTGCTCCTTTCTCGAATCCTTCTCCGACATTCTCTACTCCTTCCTTCAATCCTTTTCCGACATTCTTTGCTCCTTTCTCCAATCCTTCCCCGACTTTTTCCAATCGGTGCTTTGCTTTTTTCAATATATTCCGTTTCCTTCTAATAGTTATATCCAATGGAGCGAAGCCGTCTAACAAGAAACGTCGCCCCAGATATTCTCGTCTTTCTGACTTTAAACTTTCTACCTCGCCTTGATGATTTTGAAAGTCATCAAGTGGTGAGGCTGGTGGAATTTTTGTCTGAAAATTTCGCACTCAATTGGATTTAATTTTTGAACAGACTCACAACATTTGACGAAATCGGGGCAGCGTGAATCAGTGAAATGTAGAAAATTGCCAAAAATACTAATATTTTTGCCATGTTAACAGGGTGTTCTGATTTTTCTATGCTCTGTTGACTTTTTTATACGTTATTTCTATTGCTTGTTTTCCACTTTGCCACTCTTCTTTTTATCAACGGAAATTATGAAGTGTCAAAATTTTGAAGTGATGAAATCTCCTCATTTTTGCGAGTTTAAGTTTATTTGTTTTGTTTCCAAATAGGCACCACAATATGATATCAAAAGCAAACATGTGTTTCCATAATGCTTCATGCCCTATTCTAACCTGTGCAGCAAAATGTGGCACCACACATATTTCTAGGTCACCGTATTCAAGCGGGCGCACGGCGTGTTAGAAACTACGTAAAGGCAAACGCGCTCTGTCGCATTTATCTTCGTCTCCACAGTGGCATTATGCCAAGTTTAGCTAATAGCGTGCAAAACTAGAGACGCAGAGAGTGTATTTCCAAAAATAATGTTGAAAAGGTATTCTCCAGCACGCTGTGGGGCGTTTTTAGGATGCACTCTGACAAGCGAGTTACATATGGTCAGGTTTCCAGAGTTTTCTGAAAATTGGGTGGCACATAGTGAAAGTTCTAGGGTGCACTTTTTCGATTTGGCTGAAAAAAAGCGTATGAGGGATTGTAAAGCGAATAAGAAGTTAGGCACGGCGTGTTAGAACCTACGTAAAGGCAAACGCGATCTGTCGCATTTAGTGGAATTCTGCCAAGTTTAGCTTAAATCGTGCAAAACTAGAGACGCAGAGACTGAAGAAAGATGACCTCCGAAAATTCATTTCCAAAAATAATTATAAAAACGTAGTCTCCAGCACGCCGTGTTTGGCTTGCGTGCAGAAGGTTGGAGGATCGTTCACGTCATTTTTTTGAAGAGTTCGACTATCTAAAAATGTACTGTTGCTTGTGAGAACTGTGGTCTAGAAAATACGAATTCTTCCACGTGTAAATTTAGTAACGGCAATAATTTCGTTACGCCAACTTTCTCAAATTATCAGGACCACTGTGGTTGGTTTTGCAGAAGCTACACTCGCTTGCGCGAGACACAGACTAACCTAAAATTGTCTATTGTCCATTCGCGAAAAAAGCAAGTGCGCTCCACGGAACAGTACTTCGTGGATTTAATTTTCGTCGCCAAATTATTTCGATTTACGTGTAAACTCAACGTGAAATTCAATAATTTGGTGACGAAAATGAAATCCACGAAGTACGAAGTTTCGTGGAGCGCACTTGCTTTTTTCGCGAATGGACAATATATAAAAAAGATAATAAATATTTATTTTAAAGCTTAAAAACAATAAATTATCCAGCAGCTCCACTAGCAATTCCTCCGATAACTCCGTCCAACAAATCCTGTCCAACTTTTTTCAAACCTTTCTCCAATCCTTTCCCAACTTTCTTCAAACCGTGCTTGATTTTTTTCCACAATCCAAGTTCTAATCTATCTACTCGATCCAATTGAGCGAAATCTTCTGTCTCATATTCTTCGCTTTCTCCGCGTTTACTTTGAAGGTCTTCAAGTGGTGGAATCGTCTGAAAATTTTGGGATAAAATCGAGTCTCTGAAAAAAAGTTACAATGATATTGTCGAACTCCTCGATGGGCGGTTTTCTAGTTCGACGACTGTGTGGACGGGCGGGCGGGATTTTCGTCTGAAAATGTTTACATGGGTGAATTTTTGGATTTCTTTACTTAACGCTATGACGTGTTCACCACGGAATGGCACTTCGCGGTTAATTTTGGGAAAAACATATTTCTTCATTGTTTTAACGAGAAGTGTCATTCCTCGCGAATACGTGATATCAGAGTACTGACAAATTTTTTAAATATCACAAAATCTGAAGAAATGTCCGTGGAGTTTGAAGTCTCATTTGATGGAATCAGAATCGGAACAGCGTAAATTAGTGAAATATAGAAAATTGCCGACACAATTAATATTTTAGACATTTTGGTAGAATGTACTGATTTTGTTATGCACTATTGGCACTTTTATACGTTATTTTTTCGCTTGTTTTTTTCAAGTTTGGAGCTATCACTCGCCTTATCAATTGAAATTGTGAAAAATAATGTGCGAAAATGTCAAAACATGGGAAGAAACATCCGGTTTTTGTTTGTTTTGACGCTCACAATGCTCTTCCAGATTGGCGTTTTCCACTCGCTTGCCCGTGACATGCTCACCGCCTGCATCGAGTCTCTCGAGGTAGCATCAAACGCGATTCTCGCCACACCACCCGCCAAAAACGGCTGGAGCAAAAAGCTGGATGCACATCTTTTCGTCGTAAAACACTTGCTCATTCTCCGCGAGCAAACTGCTCCTTACCGGCTCAATGTGCTCAGGTGATTGACGCCGAAAACTTGCTCTTTACCCATCATATAGTTCCAGGTCGGAATCGCTGAACACGAAAGATTTCTCACTGGATTTTTCGAAATTCACCAATGTTTTGTTTGACACGAACTCGAAATGGTTCGAGCTGAGCACCAATAACACGTTGTTGGAGCTGATCACTACGGTAAGTCCGGTTCAATTTCTTAAATGTCTGCCGTCATTTATTATTGTTTTTAAATTTTCTAGCCGACTACAGTAAGAAGCAGTTTTCATTCGAAACCCCGCCCCCTCAGGTTTTTCAACTGAACGCAATGCGAAAATCTGAGCGTGATGTCTGGGTCTCTTAAAATTTTCACGCGGGAGAATATGGTATTATCGGTTCGAGTAGACGCAGACATAACGAGACGAAACACCCCTTAGGAGGCGGAGTTTCGATTTTTCACGCCACTGCTTACTGTAGCCGGCAAGAAAATTGAAACGGTATGTAATACCGATGTGATTTTGGTAAACGCGCGTGGTCAGGAAAACGAGAGAGTGCGTCTCAAGTGACAGCGGACTTATACACAAGCGGCCTTATACGCAAGAGAAAAATCCCAGGTGCCCATCGAAGTGCGCGAACAGGAAGGAGATTCCCGACGAATTCTGGATCAACAGCTGCGCGCTGCCTCGTTCCGTCTGGCTCACGAAGCGGCGCAGTTGATGATTGGCAAGTTGGCAGAATGGATTGATCTAGCCGAGGATGAGGTAAATTCGGGGATTCATTTGTGAGAAAAAATGAAATAGCCTTGAAAATTCGGTTCTGGGACCTTTCGAAAAATTTTCTGCATTTTGTCGTCGCGGTGTTTGCACACAATCATTTTTTAAAGCTTTTAAATATGAATTTCGTAAAAAGCTTTGATTTTTCAGATTGTGTGCAAACACCGCGACGACAAAATGCAGAAAAAGTTTTGAAACGTCGCACTTTCGAATCGTCCTAGTTTCGAAACGTCCCTGAACCGAAAATTCGCTTTCAGAACATTTCGAAAACCTAAATAGTATATCGTTGTTTTATTTAAATTGGCACTCGGTGTTTGCGGACTGGCGCTTCGTATGGATTTACGAACTTCCCCCATTGTTTTTTTTTCGTATGGTTTCGCTTTATTTATTATATTTCAGCCTATTTTTTATTATTATTTTTCCTGTTTTTAAAAATAAATTATTGATTTTAGATTGATAAATATCGAGTTCGAATAGAAGAAATTGGACGAAAAATTCGAGAAATGAGGAAAGATCCGGATGATGCAAAAATCGATAATAATCTTTCATCTTCACCGATTCGTGATAAATTAAGTAGTCTAAATAAAATTAACAAATTATTCTATACTCGGTATAAAGTGCTGCAAATTCGCCCTATTAGAACAACCAAAAAGACGGCCGCGTAAGTGGCCGATGTTTCGCTCTGTCTTCTCTAATGGACCTATTCACAAAACTGGAAAAAAACGGAAAACAATTGCGGGAAAAATCGGAGAATGCTCAAAAAATTTTGGACCAAAATATCGATTTTTCTGAAAATTTTAAAATCGATATTTTGAGGCAAAATTTTTAAAGTCGATATTTTGGTCCAAAATTTTTTGAGCATTCTCCGATTTTTTCCGCAATTTTTTTCTTTTTTTTACGGTTTTGTGAATAGGTCCATAAATTTCACACCAAATGCATGCGAAATTTATTGTTCGATTGGAGCGAATTTGCAGCGATTTACACCGAGTATAAAGAATAGAAAAATATGCATCGAAAATCGTACAAGAGCTAGGCAATGGGCGGAGCTTCGTAAATAAATCCGTACACAACGCCAGTACGCGAACACCGAGTGCGAATAAAAATAAAATTTATTTTAATTTCCAGCGCCTCAAAGACAACTTTGATCTATCTAAACATCCGAAATTGTCAGCTGCAGTGCTTAAGGATATTGCGTCAGAGGCGTACAAAAATGTGGGAAACAAGTTTGCAGAAGTGAGTTTATTTATATATTGTCGGCCCGCCAAAATGGTCAAACGCGCTCCGCTGAACTTAACGCTATCCGATTTTCATTTTTGTTTCCAATTTAATTTCACGTTGAATTTATACTTGAAATGAAATAAATTGGAGACCAAAATGAAAATCGCATAGCGTTGAGTTCAACGGAGCGCGTTTGCCCATTTTGGCGGGCCGACAATATTTTGTTTTAAATTTACATTAAATACAGGACTAAAAATACAATAAATGGACGATTCTAGAGATCAAATACATATAGTTTAGTCTGACCTATTTAAATTAAACAATTTTTATTATGATTTACGTGCTCGAATTGCACGTCCATCCTTTGCAAGCGGTGAAAAATCCGTGACTCGTCTTTCCGCCATAACCTGTGTGATCCACGTGGCCACCGCCATGATAATGCTGGCGATAATGTGGATAGCCGTGATAATACTGATAGTTTTGATGAGGGCTGTAGATTTGATTGGAGAAGAGTTCAGGAGAAGTGTGATAAATTTGTGCGACCGTTAGATCTAGATGGATCAAGAATACCAATAAAACTAGTAAAAACTTTGACATTTTCGTGTGACACGGACATTCTCCAGCTGTTGAATCTCTTATACACAATGATTAAGGGGCGGCGCTTAGTATTCTTTTGATTTCCGCTAACTGATACTTTGATTTTTTGACATCATTGGCTTCTCGTGATCACTTGGTTTCACTGGTGTCAAAAACATGATTGTAACGTGAAGATGTATGTAGAACCGATCGGGATTTGGAAGATTATAGATTAATCGAAAAGAATATTACAATTTTTGGCTGTCTGGAAGCTTTTCTGGCTTTTTTTTTTGTTTTTTTCTGTTGAAATGCCGGGTAATTAGAGTCTGAAGCACCAGACTCGGCGAAGCATTTTTTCCGGCATTTTAACTGAAAAATAGGAAAGTAGAACGGCTTAGCGACGTTTCGAAGCTTTTTTGTAATTTTTGCGTGACGGTATTAATTATTTGCTTATTTTTTGGCTCTAGGACGTTTCGAAACCTCAAATTTCCGATCTACCCGCGAAATTTTGATCAACTTGAGAGCTGTGGCCTAGAAAATGTAAACTCTTCCACGAATAAACGCAGCACGATCAGGCACAGCTGAAATGAGTGTCACTGTAATCAAGACGTCAAGTGTTCAGTTGTACTTAATTTATTTTACTCGTGGAAGAGTTTGCATATCACTTTCTAGGCCACAATTTTTTCGTTTTTTTTTTCAAGATTTTCAAATTTTTCACTCTTCTATTTTTGAAAATTATTTATTGCTGAAAGGTAGAAAATCAAATAAAATTGCGAAAAAAAGCCTTCAATTAGAGGTGTCCTTCTAATAGTGTACCCTAGAATTTTCGAGACCGAAGAGGAAATAGGATTCCAGAATGTCTCATTTTTGCAGATCCGTGAAGCCTACTCGCTGTACATTGGCGTCTCGGAAACGGAATCAATCCTCCTTTCGCCGGTAAGAAAACGTGTAATCGACGTGTTCACACGTGTCAACGCATTTGCCGCCAAATCGTACGATGACGATTCGAAGGCGGTCGCTGCTCTTCCAAACGTCCAGCAACTTGTTTTGATGCTCAACAAGTAGTAAAATAATCGGGGTAATTATTTAATTTGAAATGTAATTTAATGTGAATGGAAGGGATTTTAATTATTATTAATTAAGTGATTTTCTGCCGTTTTAATGCAGAAAATAGACGATTTAAATAATTATTTAACATCGGGTCTTTTTCTTCTGTTTCTATTGAATTGTGATATTTAAAATGAAAATATATTTATTTTCTACTTGAAGTTTTGGTATAATTTTACAATCGCCCCCCATCCACTAGAAGTTTAGCCCCCCGCCTCAATTCACTACTATCGCCCCCCGACCCGTGAAAACAAAAATGCGAAGTGGGGGAGGATAGTTACATGAGCCCTATTAATAAGTTTCACGTAAAAATTATTGATTAGAGAAACATATGATATAAGCGTGACATTTAAACACGTGGAAAACTAAACGGTTTCCCTATTTCCTTTTTTCACTTTTATTTCTCATTTCTCAAATGGATTAATGTGAGTTGTTTCTTTTTATTCTGTAGTGGGGGTGGATTGTTCAATCGGTGGGGGCCGATTGTAATACCAGGTGGGGGGTCATAGTCCTAGTGGACGACGGGGGGTCAGGGTATACCCGCGTGGGGGGTGAAGGTTAAAGAATACCTATGCTTTAACTTTCGCCCCCATTTACACTGGTGGGGGGGGGGCACATATAACATGGACTCATGTTACAATCAACCCCCCACAACAATCACCCCCCACCAGACCTCCGGGTCCCAAAATGTACTTCGGTGGGGGACAAGGAGTGTTTGTGGGGGGTGGTATGTGTGTGGGGGGCGATTGTAAAAATTTACCGAAGTTTTTTTTTTAAATTTGTTTTCACTTTTTTTTGGAGTTGATCAATTCTGCTATTTTTCACGTTTTCAAAAACATTTTTTCACGATTTTTCACTGAATGTTTGATCTACGAACGCATTTGCGCGATCTATGATTTTTTGAGAATCAAAAGAGAAAAAGATCAGTGATTCATTGATAAGAAATGATTAAACGGGTTAAACTTTCACGAAAGAAGAGCGTGGAGGGTTTTTAAAAGTTGGAAATTCCGCCCAATTTTGGGAAGTTTTTTTTCACCGAAATTTCAGAAAAAAGTCTGAAAATTAGGTAAATTGTATATATTCTTGGATATCTCTTTGACAGTGACTTGAAATTCCGATTAGTGAAGGCCGTCTTTTGCGCAGTGTAGGCTTCTTCTAAGCTCTCATAGAAATCAGCTAACTCTTCCGGATCAGAGTCGGCAACTGGAGCGTACACTTGAAAAACCCCTCCTGACACGGAAGTGGTGTTCCGTTTTCCTAATGCCGCGTCCAAAGTTCAAAAAATTCCTGAAATCCGGAGTTTTTTGCAGTCCAAAGGTCCACAAAAAATCCCAGAAATAACAGGTGGTGACAGTTGAAACCGGCGTTACCGTAGTTCCTTCGCTGCGATACCTTCTGTGTTTGAACTTGAATTTTCCCGCAAAAAATAAAAATTTGAGCAACTGTGGGAAAATTCAAGTTTAAACATAGAAGGTCTCGCAGCGAAGCAACTACGGTAACGTCGGTTTCAACTGTGACCGCCTGTTTTTTCTGGGATTTTTTGTGCACCTTTGGACTGCAAAAAACTCCTGATTTCAGGAATTTTTTGAACTTTGGACGCGGCATAAGAAAACTCCGCTCCCGTCTCGATGCATTATGTGTATTTCAGCTGCTCTCTTCGTTTCAGATAGTCTGATAATGTCGTACTTGATCTTCTTTGTCCCTTCTAGCAGCTCTGCAAGTCGGTCATCGGTGGCAACCGATCTGAAGTTTAACGTACACACTCTGTAGTCGATTCTTCTTGTTTTTGGCCGGGTGTTTTTATTCCGTACAGTCCCGATCAGGCTTTCTCGGAAATGAAAATTCCTCTTCCGAGTTCCGACGGAATTCTGAGTTTTTCATTTTCATTTCCGACTTTCCGTCGGAATTCCGAAATTTCAAATTCTCGTTCCGATTTCCGATCGGAAAAATCGGAAATGAACCTGACTAGACCCCTAAAATCTTAAAATATCCACAAAAAGTTTAAAAAAAATTGAGGAAAGATACGTAGACTCGTGTTTTAAATAGAAAATTTGTGTCACGGACATGGTCGAATTTTTTCCAAAAAAAAAAAAAACATCATTTTGTCACGGAACGGAATCGGAAATTTTTTCGGAAGTGAAACTGCCTCGGAACCGGAATCGGAAATTTCCGAGCAAGCCTGGCCCGATACTCTGTGATTAGATCGTTTCTTCCGACGTACTCTTGAATCTGATCTGCCGTAACAAGATAAAGCCAACTTCAGGTCGATGGAAGAAAAGAAAGAAGGTTAGGTGACAACACTTTTATTTATAAACGACTAAGAAAGAATAAGTACCTAGTTCCGATGAGCAGGCACGGGGTCCACTTGCGTCGCTCGTCGCCACCTTCAGTTGATGCAGCAGTTGTGGGAGTCCCTCTTCCGAAGGGACAGGAACCGTGGCAGCCAGACCATTGTTGGTAGAGCGGGAGCAGCCGGTAGACGAGGAGTCGAACGTGTATCTAGACTGGCGGTTCCTTACGGCTTTTCTGGGTCATCCACGTCATCGCGAGCACAGGTGGTTGGAAGTCAGGTCACGTCAATTTAATCGTTTATTTGCGTGTCCTCATGGTCATTTTTGACGTGAATTTATAATTTGTTATTTATTAATAAGGTCGAGGAAGGAGAGTCTTCGAGTTCCACGACACCAAACAGCGCAAGCTCTCACAGAAGTCTACCAACTTTTGATTTACATCTGAAAAAATTTTAACGGCACAGAAAAAAATGAACTTTGTTATGTTTAAAAGCAAAAACATTTTCTTTTCTCAATGAAACTCGTTTCTAAATAGGCCGCCTCACCGAAAAGTGGGCGTGTCGGGTCTCGCAACGAACTTTTTTTTTTGAAATCAAATGTATAGAAAGTAACAGAATTGAATTGGCAACAAGAAACAATAAACTTGAAAATATTAATCAACAAAAAAGCAATAAATCCATACTCAACAAAATCAACATTTCGGTGTGAAAAGCACACTCCGATAGTGACTAACACCGGTCACTTGAATCTTGCACTTTTCATCATCAACGGCATTTCGAATCTTCCGATACGTCAAAAGCCGACGACTCGTTTTTCGGGTCAATCCTTGCTCACAGTTGGAAATGAGCTCCATTGCTGGGTGATGAGGCAGGTTTTCGGCGCAGTAGCTGGAAAAATGGGGAATATTTGAAAAAAATGTCTAAAAACAAGGCGCACTTTTCCAAAATCACTGGATACCAAAAAGAGACACGCCCATTGTTCACCAAAATCTGGGCGGCCAAGTCTAGTAAATCGCAGAACGCGTCCTCCAAATCGTAGTCTTCTTTTTGTGGCAGTTGGATGCTGGAAATTGAAGAAAAGTTAGCGGGAATTTATTTTGCGCTTCATTGATAACGATACTGTCTGACTGGCAAAAAATATCACGATACAACCGCGAGAGGCTAGACAGTTAGACAGAACTAGGCATTGAGAGACACGAAGATACGCAGACAGCGAGACGTTCGATGGAGCGCGAAATGCAAAAAAAATACTTACAAATTCTCAGATTTCTCCACGATTTTCTTGTTTTTCACCGTTTTTCGCGCTTTTTCACGTACTCCGTAGGGCGCTGAAGTAAAGTGAGGGTTGTAAAAATACCAAACATAAGCTTACGATCGGCCACAATGACGTCAAATTTGGCGTGCGGGCTCCAGATGAGATGCTTGCTCGAGTCGGCGATCAGAATTGAGAGAAGTTGCGACTGAAATTTACCTTTTGGGAACAAGGGCATTTGTGGTCTCGAGCTCACCTCCGTGCCATACTGTTCAAAATTCGCCCGAATGCTCTCCGACTCATCCCTCTGCCCGATCCCCTGCCGAGAAGACCGCCCTTTCGCCCGAGCCGTCTGATAATTGATCTCAGTGCCCATCACGAACGCCCCGAACTCGGCGGCCGGCAAAATTAGACCGCCCGTGCCGACGAACGGGTCCACGACCAGATTAGAGGGTTGCACCATTGCCAGGTTTGCCTGGAAGAGAAAATTGGATTATTTTTTTTATAATTTGTCGCCCGGGTGCCTTTTGTACCTCGCGGGGTGCTGGCGACTGCCTTTCTTTCAAACTTTTTTGCCGCCGACGCCACGCGCTGCGGTTGCGTCGCGTGACAACGCTGCGTCTCATCGCTTACACGCTCTCTTACTTCACAAATGTGAATTCGCATAATTTGGCACACTGCCAATATTTTTTCAGTGGAGCGAACTTTCGCGAGGGCAGTCACCAGCACACAGTGTACCTGAATAAACGACAACTCGGGATCCATCGTGGTATTTCCGATGTAACAGCGATCTTTGAGATTATACTTGGTTTTCAGCTCGGATTTTCCCTCGCCGATCAATTTTCCGAAGAATATCCGCTTCGCCACGTCATCTGTCGCATTTTCGTACTCTTCCACCAGAAACAGCTCGTTTTTCGGGGAGTTTAGCGAGATTGGCGCTTTTTTGAACGGCACACGGTCCAGGAAGGTCTGAAAATTTGGCCAAAAAACTCGCGAACATCAATGTATGTTTTTCTGCGTCTCCTCGGATCGCTGCGAGACCATAAATGGTTGCGGCCGACTGACAGATTGCATTTTCAGGCCGAATTTTTGCCATTTTTCAACAATTTTCGACACTTATATCCACAAAACCGCAATAATTGCTCACCCGAATCTGCGCTATACTATCCAAATTCTTCTTCCGACCAATCGCAAAAAATCGAATCGCAAAACTCTCGTCCTCCCGATCGAATTTCTCCAAAATTTCCGGATTTTTCTCAATTTCCTCATACAAATCATCGTAATTGCCAGACTCGATCGACAATTCCACGGCGAATTTCACCAGAACTGCCCGAGACAACAGATTTTCAATGTCCCGCCGATTTTGGAACTCGAGCACGAAAATGTGGTTCTGAAATCAGTTACGACGCTCCAATGTTCTGTGCAAAAAAACAAAAAATCCCACACTTTTTGATTGAGATGACTCCGGTCCACTTTTATCGCAAACATTTCACAGATGGCGTCGAATTCTGCTATCCGGAAATCCACGTGGCTCTGTGAGAAGATTATTACCACTTTGAGCATTTTCGGCTGAAAAAATCTCTGTCTTTCAAGGGTTTTCGCCTTTTCTCATAAAAATGTCAATTTTTCGACATTTTTATGCACAAAATTTCCTGTAAAATGCACTTTTAATGGACCTATTCAAAGTACTGTAGAAAAACGGAAAAAATGACAAAAAACTGGGAGAAAACTCGGAAAATGCTCCGATTGGTCTGAAACTTTGGGAGAAACTGTCAAAAATGCTTCCAAACTTTCTCAGAAAATTTTGGACCGAAATATCGATTTAAAAAAATATTGATTTTTTTCTGAAAATTTTCTAAAATCGATATTTCGCTCCAAAATTTTCTGATCAAACCCGGAAGCATTTTTGACAGTTTCTCCCAAAATTTCAGACCAATCGGAGCATTTTCCGAGTTTTCTCCCAGTTTTTTGTCATTTTTTCCGATTTTCTACAGTACTTTGAATAGGTCCATAACAATAAATTTAAATTATTTAAAAACAAAAAAATAAATATAAAAAAAACAGAAAAATGAGAGAAATAATGCAAACGCGCTCCACGGACAACAATTTTTACGCGGCATTTTGAAAAAAAAACAAAACAAAAATTTGTTTTTTTTTCTTGTTTTTGAATCTCATTTTCTATTGATTTTCAGCAATCAAGGTGTGAAATTTCCCTTTTTTCAGTCATTTCTAATAGATTTTAAGGTTTTTCTATGCCCATTTAACAATATAAAAAAAAGGAATTGAAAATTTCAAAACACCGCTGAAAACATGCATTTTTCTTATAGTCGGTGAATACATCATCAACCTCGCTCTACTGCAAAATTCCTGTAAAACAGTGTTGCACTTGCAAGATGAACTCGAATTCTAGTTTTTATACTTATTTTCAACGGAAAATGACGTATCCACGACGAATTGCATTTAAAATTTGATTTTTCGCTTAAAAAAAGGCGCACTACACTGTTGAAAATTGAAAAGTGCCGTAGAGCGAGGCTGATGATGCATTCGCCGACTATATTATTTTCCTTTCAAAAATTTTGTTTTTCCCGTTAAATATGCTCAAAAACAACAAAAAAACGTAAAAAAAAAATGAGCAATGGCGCCCCAAATATGATTTTTGCATTGTTTTCAGATTTTTGGGGGTAAAAAATTGTTAAATTTGCTGAGAAATCTGAAATTTTGATGGGATAACGGTAAACATTGAAAAAATCGGTGAAAACAATTGTTTTGCTTCATTTTTTCGTGTTTTCCTATTGTTGCCCCGTCAAAATGGTCAAACGCGCTCCGCTGAACTCAACGATATGCGATTTTTATTTTGGTTTCCAAAATATTTCATTTCACGTTGAATTTATACGTGTAATGAAATAATTTGGAGACCTAAATGAAAATCGCATATCGTTGAGTTCAGCGGAGCGCGTTTGACCATTTTGGCGGACCGAAAATAAATTTATGACGAGATTTTTCAGGGAAAAAATCGGGAAATTTTCAATTAAAAACGAAAAAATCGATAATTTATCTGGCGGTGCGCACGGCGTGCTAGACCCTACGTAAAGGAATTCGCGCCTTTTCGTATCTGTTTGTGTCTCGACAGTGGCATTCTGCCAAGTCTAGCAAAAAGTGTGCAAAAATGGAGACACAGAGACACGAGAATTGGCGCTCGAAAATTTGACCTCAAAAAAGTTTTCTGAAACGTAGTCCCCAACACGCCGTGGTGCGTAAAGATTTTGAATTATTGATTTTTTTTAAAGTTCAAATCTATAAAAAATTTAAATTTCATGAAAAACGACGAAAAAATCCAATAAAATGCGGAAAAAAAGGACTTCACCCGAATATCCCGTAAAATTTATTGGTATGCACCTTTAAACTACTGTAGAAACAATTTTTGTTCCAATTTGCTTTCCTTTTCGTTTTTAAATATCCTTATTATTTTCAATCTGTGCTCTCTTTCGCGCTCCGCTCCACCGATAACGCGAAAAATGAGGCTTTTAGTGGCTGCCTCTCCTCGTTTCACCAATCTCTCGTTTTGTCTAACTGTCTAACGTCCACTAAAACAGCACCGCGTCATCAATAGAGCGCGAACTCTAAATTTCATGTTTTCTGCAATTTTTAACGGAATTTGACAATTTTTACCTATTTGCTCTTCAAAATTCCTTCATTTTTTTTTACTTTACAGATAACTGATCTACTCTCGACAAAATGAGTGTTCCGTTGCCGTATTCGATCGAATACGCCCGCTCGGCAAAATCAATTTGCAAAAAGTGCAAGAAAAATATTGGAAATGTGAGTTTTTTGTCCATTTATCGATAAAAATTTCTCATCCAGGCTTCTCTGCGAATGTCAATGTGCCAGCCGTCCTCGTTCTTCGACGGAAACATCGACTCGTGGTACCATTTCGAGTGTTTTTGGCAACAAATGCGACCGCGACACGACGATATCAATATAGCGTCGATTCGAGGTGTCGACTGTCTCAAATGGGATCATCAGAATGCGTTGAGGGAGAGAATTCAGATTTTTCAGGTGGGATATTTGGGATTGTCGAGAAGAAAAAATCGTAGCTTTGCCACTAAAGTGCGTTGCACGCACTTGCGAAACGGGCGCATTTTTTTGAAACTTTATTTCGTTGTTGATTTTTTCTTTGTTGCTCACAAATGATAAAAAAAAACCATTTTCTCGTTTTTTTGCCACCAAATTATATGAATAATTACCAGAGATGAGCGGAAGACGGAAGAAGATGTTTCTTTTCGGAAGATGGAAGACGGGAGAAAAAAAAAACTACGGAAATGGAAAAATTCGATGCTGAAAGGACAATCCATGAATATGCGACAGAAAAATCAGCGAGACTATTCTTGAAGAAGACGTTGGGAAGAAGGAACAAGGAGCCGAAAATTAAAGGAGTGTTCTCAAATATAAATATTTTAAATTCTCAATTATTTAATGTCGATAATATGAATAAATGTGTTAATTGGGATGTAGAGTTAGCAAAATGGGACATCAAATTTGGGCAAAAATGAGGAGAAAATATTCTTCCAAAAAATTGAGCTCACGGCGTGTTGTTTTTGAACATCTCGCGTCTCCGCGTCTCCATTCTTGCACGTTTTTAAATATACTCGGTATAAACTCGCTCCAGTCGAACAATAAGTTTCGCATGCATTTGGAGTGATATTCAGAGAAATAAAAGCGAAACATCGGCCACAATCCCTCAATTTTCTGCACTCTCGTCGCCAAGGTGGCCGCGTCCTTCACTGTGCGAAGGGAGCTAGTTTGCAGCGCTCTGTACTCTCACCAGTTCAGGCGTCAGGCTTGGTCAGAATTTTTTTTCTAAAAAGCGGGTACCGGCGTTTTTCTCCGTATGAGCCATTACAAGATTACAACTCTGGAATTCGATTTTCCGAAAAAAAAAATATTTCGACCATATTCGTAATTGTAAGCCACAAAATATAGTGAAGAAACAAAACTCCAAAAGAAGGTGTTCGAAACACAGAAAAGCTATGTCTTTACAGGCAACAAAATCGCCACTACCACAGCTAAACCATCTCGTTCTCTCATCCTTGAAAATTGAAAAATCCGCTACAAATCGTGGAAAATGCTTCAAATGCTCTAAATCATTCGAAAAAGGCGAAATCAAAATGTGGAACCGAAAATGGCTGCACGCGAAATGTCTATTCGAAAGTGTGGACAGAGTGGTGGATGAGTTGGAAGCGATTCCGGGGTGGCAGGAGCAAGAAGAGCAATTCAGAATCAAGGTTCAGCAGGTTTTTGATGAAATTATAAAGGAAAAGAAGGTTGAATCCTTCAATAAAGATTCGGAAATTTTGGAAGAGATGCAATCCTCTTCTAACAACATTCTCACTCTTTCCGATTCGCCCCGTCCCCATGTTCTAACCAATCAGGAAATCGAAATCGAACAAGACGAAGATGATCTTATTATAATCGAGGAAAAAGTTGAAACTCCAAGCCGAAAATTGGCGGATAAACGTAAAATGGGAAAGGAGGCAAAGTTGGCAGAATTGCGTCAAAAACGAATGAAAGTGAGACAATTTTTGGCGAAATGAAAATTAAAAATTTGTGTGTTTCAGAAACAAGCTGACAGGCTGTGGGATTACCGACAAAAGTTTGAGAATATGAGCTGTCATGACCGAAGATTGGTTCTCGAGTTTAATGATCAGGATATTCCGGAAGGACATGATCCGACAGCGCAGGTGAGAGAGTTTTTATTTTTAAAATATCAGAAAATGCTTCATGGAAACGCCGCCTGTTCAAAAATATGTTTTTTCCCTAATTGCAACTGATTTTAACCAAAATTTTACAGTGTTTTTTATTATTTTAATCCTTTATTAATTACATTATTATTATTATTATCATCATTACTGTTCGAGATTTGTGAACATAAAATTATTTGCAGAAGATATTCCAAATTTGATGAATCGCAGGCCAACGAGAGCGATTTTCCTTCGAAATGATGAGCACTGATGAGGCTAGACATGGATGAAAAGGCACAAGAAGCTGAAGAAATCTAATTCAATGCTCATATAATAGTAATAATGCTAATAAATATTTTTAGTTGAGTGTAGAAAAGGGGAAAAAATTGTTTTAAAAAATGCGGAAATTTATCAAATTATAAAATTGCTGGCTTGAAAATGTTGAAAAAAGAGAAAAGAGCTAAATGGAGCAAAATAATATGGTATTTGAATAATACAGAAACCTTAATGGGGTTATTCTCGGAACCAGCAAAAAAAGCAAAAAAATAGAAAAAACTAGCAGAAAAATCAGCGAAAATTCGGAGAATGCTCCGATTGATCTAAAACTTTGGGAAATCATTTAAAAAATACTCTCGGACATTCACTGAAAATTTCAGACCAAAATATCGATAATTTTTAAAATCAATATTTGGGTCTGAATTTTTCTAGGAATGTCCCAGACTATTTTTTTGAATGATCTCTCAAAGTTTCAGACCGATCGAAGCATTCTCCGAATTTTCGATGAACTTTTTGCTGGTTTTTTCTGGTTCCGAGAATAACCCCATTAGAAAAGATAAGGCACTCGGAAAACTTTAAATACACAGAAAAAAATAACGTTTCATCGGTAGAGAGTGCAGATAAAACATTCTCACACCAAGTGCGGATTAACTGATAAATAATAGATACATTCATGAAAAAAATCCTTGAAATCGGAAAACGACAGGAAATGTGTTTTCCGGAAGACGAAATTGGGAAATTGATGAATTTTGAATTATGGTGGTGAAAGACGCAGAGAAACAGACATGCCCATTTTTTGGTAAATGCCATTTTCCTGTTTCAGGAACATCGTTTTGCAAAAAATGGCTCTCTGCGTCTCTCACCCTTACCAAACAAAAATTGGCGTTTTTCGAAAAAAAAATTTCCCGAAAAACGATCTTCCGGTCGTTTTTCAGTTTCAAAAAAAATAACCTAGCACTGAAAAAGAAGTGCGTAGCCATGAAAACGGACCTATACATAAGAGGTTAGGCGAACCAGAGAAACGAGATATTGCACAAGAGTACCTGAAATTAGAATTTTTGGAAGAAAAAGCGAAGAAACTGAGAACAGACATGAAATATGAAAACAAAAAAATCTAGAATTCCTCAATTTCCAGCTACTGGACCGTCTTGTGGATAACGCCGTGTTCGGCTGTCCAATCGGTTGCCCGCAATGTCCAAACGGAAAAATAGTCTATGATTCGGCACAGCGCACGTACGTGTGCACCGGCTTCGCCACGGAATACACTCGATGCCAGTACAAGTCGAAAAATCCGACACGCACGCCTTTCAAACTCCCAGAAAAACTCTACAGACACTTTAAAGATGGCGTTTTTGTGTTTAACGAGATGAGCGAAAGGCTGTATGTGGAAGAGGAGGAGAAGGTATGGGTATTTGTGTGTGGGGGGGGGGGGGTGGGCTAAAATCAATGCTTAAAATTGAATTCAGCAAGAAGTGATACGCTTGAAAAGTGAACGTCGTCGAAATTCTGGCGGTAGACCTATTGTGTACGCGGCGGAGGCGTTCGAGTCGACGAATCGGGTGTCCACGAATGTTTTGAATAACAATTCTAACACGCACATCATCAAAGTATGTTGGCATTTTTTGGCCCTCGGACGTTTCGAAAATAGTCCTGCATTTTATTTTGTCGTCGCGGTTTTTGTACACAATAAAATTTCTTTTTTGGGGTTATTCTCGAAACCAGCAAAAAAAAGCAAAAAATAGAAAAAACCAGCAAAAAATTCAGCGAAAATTCGGAGAATGCTCCGATCGGTCTGAAACTTTGGGAAATCATTAAGAAGATACTTCCGGTCATTTTCTGAAATTTTCAGACCGAAATATTGATTTTTAAAATTATCGATTTTTATTTCTGAAAATTTTCAAAATCGATATTTTGGTCTGAAATTTTCAGGGAATGACCGGAAGTATCTTCTTAATGATTTCACAAAGTTTCAGACCGATCGGAGCATTCTCCGAATTTTCGCTGAATTTTTTGCTGGTTTTTTCCATTTTTTGCTTTTTTTGCTGGTTTCAAGAATAACCCCATTTGAATTTCCTAAAAAAGATTTTAAAATGATTGTGTGCAAACACCGCGACGACAAAATTCAGAACACTTTTCGAAACGTCCGATGTTTGAAGGCCGGACAGTCAAATACTGCAAATAAGACCCCTTTCTCTCCAGAATGGAACTGTAGTCGACGCGAAATTTCACCTAGCCAAAAATTGTCACGTGTACAAGAACGAGACGGACGGCTCGCTGTTCCAGGCGACTCTGTCCTACACGGACGTCACTCTGAACAAGAACTCGTTTTACAAGATTCAACTGCTCAAGGATGATCTTTATGAGTGGGTTTTTGTCTTTTAGCAACCGTCTTTTCGAAACCACGACAAATAGACACCTAGTAGTTTTTGCAACTCGAAATTTTGCAACCAGTTTTCTTATATTTCCGGGTCCAATTTATTGGTTGCGAAATGTCCAGTTTCAACAAATTTTGAGTGGCCAAACTACGATTTCCCTATTTGCCACGGTTCAGAATTTTGGGTTTTTAAAAAAGTCGCGGTTTCGAAACTGAACCCAATTTCCCCCCACAACCACCCATTTATCAGACACTACTACGTGTTCCGCTCGTGGGGCCGCGTCGGCACTGACGTCGGCGACACAAAAAGCGATTTTTTTGTCAAAGAAGTGGCGATAGAAGTGTTCCAGAAGACGTTCTATGAGAAGACGAAAAACGAGTGGAAGTACCGGAAACATTTCCGAAAAATGCCCGGATGTTTCAATTTTGTGGAGACGGATTTCACCGAATTTGTGAGTCCCAGCATTTCTCTGCGTCTCCATAGTGGTGTTCTGCCAACTTTAGAGACTGCGAAAATTTGATTAGTCCCCAACCAGCCGGGTAGCTGCAATAGATCTATCGCGCATGCTTATTTTTAGCCCGACGAGTAAATAGAGATACTGAAAAAACCACGAAACCGAGGAAAAATATTAAAATTTGGAAAAAAAAGTTGAAATTCTGCGGCACGGTTTTTCGGTACAAAACTCGCGTCGCAGACTTGCAAAGGCGGAGCTTAAAAATTTTTTTTTCGCGTCTTCAAATTTTTTATTTTCTTCGATTTTTTTGCGTATTTTTGGAAGAATTCATGAGATTACTGTATTGTCGCTGTGACACCTCTTATTTGGCGAGAGTTTGGCAACCGATCGGCATGAATTTGGCTTGTGTATTACCAAGCTTTCGCATAGAAGTGGCGTAGTTTACAACTGCTTGTGTACAACTTTAAAAAAATAATAATATTCCTAGGAACAACAAGCTGACGAAGAAGTCACTCCTAGCGAAGCTTCCCGGCTTCCCGAATCGGTGAAACAGATTGTGGCCTCGATTTTCAACATTGAAAACATGAAATCGGCCCTCCAATCGTTTGAGATGGACGTCAACAAAATGCCGCTCGGCAAACTGTCGACAAAACAAATCCGCCAGGCATACGATGCGCTCTCAGAGCTCGGCGATTTGCTCGCCGAGCATCCGATCCGAAAGGACAAGGTGCTGGACGTGACGAACAAGTTTTACACGCTTATTCCGCATAATTTTGGAATGAAGGTGCCGGAGCCAATCGATAGTCTTCATAAGATTAAGGTGAGTAAAGTTGATCCAATCGGCGCGACAGCCATCGAAAATGGCTATTAGCCAAAAATTCACTGATTTTGTTAATTTTTTAAATACGTTTTACTCGAAAATATAAATTTGAAGGCGATTCATGTCACGCCCCTAAAATACAGTCCGTTCCATAAGTATAGCGCCCCCCTTGAAGTAGTCTGTCTTGGCACTCCCGGGCAAAACTGCAACATGGAACATTAAAAAACGGATTCAGCATGCAAAACTACCCCGGAAATATCCGTTTTGTGATATTGTGCCTGAAGACATCCATGAAGCAGATAGATGTATGAAAAAATGGCTCCTGCAACCGTAACATAAGTATAGCGCCCCCCTCGGAAATTTCTTAAAAATCCCTATTAATGAGGAAATCTGTGCCTGGATTTTTTCAATTTTATGCTTTATGCGCTTTTAAATAACATGTGGTTATAGTTCTCATATTTTTGTCTATATTGTGCATAATTCAACCATGTTTCGTGGAAAACACTTTTCTGGCGCCGAACAACTCCAAATTGACGCCTGCAAAACAACCGGAAGATCAATTTGAGTAAATACACAACACTCGAAGTGTTCAAAGACGTGAATCAACAATTTTATTAAGAATCCGAGCCGTTATAAGAATTCTACGAAGTCTGGAGCACCACCAAAGAGACAAGGTGAAACATCATACGACATGTTTCGAACTCAATAAAGACTTGCATTGCTATGAATCGAGAGCTGAACCGCGATGCTTTCAAACAGAGGATCTGGAGAGCCAATGAAATGGATCCAAACCCTGTCCAGTAAGTTATGAAGCCGCTCCACGTCTCACCGATCCTTTCAAGGTCCGTGATTTTGAGTTCACGCGTAAAAGTTCTTCTACAAACTTGAATGCGGTAAATGTTGTTAGCTAGTTGCTACAAAACTCGAATCAGGAACTTAGATCATCTTTTCTAGGGTTAAAAGCTTAAATGAAGACGGTTCGGATTGTTACAGTACCTATGCTCATTATGCCTGATAAAAGGAGTATTTTCACTTGCTTGATAGTTGGACCTAACGTTTGTCTCCACTCGGATGATCTTTTCCGAGTATGAGGAAGTCATCGAGAACCACCTATTACTATTCCGACGTCTTTTCAACCGGTATTGTTTTGTTTTTCAGCGAAAAATGCTGCAATCCGTGTGAGTATCTAGACTTTGGACTGGTTTAAATCTAAAAATGTCGACGTTTTTCTATGTTCTGGGTGTGCACACGTCTTGAATCTTATGGAGAACACCTGAGAAAAGCTTGTGCAAAGATTTTCTGTCCAGAGTAGGCAATAAAACTTCGTCAATGTTATGAAAACTGGACCTTTGTACGAGTGGAAGAAAAAAGAGCATGAATTCGTGAACAAGATCATCCAGTACATTCCAAAGCCTATTAATTGTATGTCAAATTGCGTTTACAATTTGATTACGTCTAATGAACGTCAATAAAGTATTAATTTTATTATAAATCTTGATTTTTTGGAAATTTCCGAGGGGGGCGCTATACTTATGTTACGGTTGCAGGAGCTATTTTTTCATACATCTATCTGCTTCATGGATGTCTTCAGGCACAAAAGTTATTTCCGGGGTACTTTTGCATGCTGAATCCGTTTTTTTAGGTTTCATGTTGCAATTTTGCCCGGGCGTGCCAAGGCAGATTACTTTGAGGGGGGCGCTATACTTATGGAACGGACTGTATATATTTTTTTATTGGAGTTTTCAATTAATTTATGTTTTATTGATTTTCCGTGTTTTTTCGTTTTTAAATGCATTTTTTCACCCTTTTTTCATTTATTTTAACTCAAAAATCGATTATTGGGGCAAAATAACACATTTGGATGAAAAATGCTCAATTATACAATAAAAATCAATAAAAGACGAGAAGAAGCATACGGAAAGTCTGTCCTAGTGCACGTCACTTGCAAAAAGGGGCGTGTCACGTTCGAGGATTACGGTACACCGATACTTTATTTTTTCCGATGACACTGCCTCCAAAAGCGGGAAAGCGCAAAACAACATTGACTGGCGCACTTTGCGTTTGCAGACGCAGAGACACAGAATTTAGCACAACGCCTCTCCGTCTCTAATCTCTAATGCGTGCAGGTAGAGCGCAATTGCATCGTACCACGCCGAGAATTATTGCACCTTTTGAATATAATGAAAAAACGTGAAGAAAATTGGTTTTTTGAAGAAAAAATGTATAACATCGACATAAAATAATTAAAGCTATTTTTTGAAACGTTGAACACATATTAAATGTTCTCTACACTCAGTTAGATAGAAATTTAAAAAACGCCGGATTTTACCGCTTTCTGAGGCACTGCAGCTATATTTCTGTGAAATATTTAAATTTTTAATTGAATGTACCTTCACAAAGTACAAAAGAAACAAAAAACCACATATTATATCAGAAATTCAGAAATTCTATGCCAGAAGAGGAATTTTCTGCAATTTCAAATTCATATTTCCCCGCCAATTTTGAACGTTTCCGATCGGTTCTGCGCTTAAAATGTTTGTCTCGGTCATGTCTACAAAACTTGAATCGAAAAATAAGGAAATATTCAGTCATTCGGCAGAAATTTTGAAAAAATATGATTTTCCTTCAGATATTACAACTTTTTGTATTTCGTCCTCATTTCTCCACCGATTTTATCGAGCGAGCTCGTAAATTATCGAAAATACCTATTTAAACAAAAGTTGAATCTGAAAACAACCAAAAACTTTATGATTGAAGAAAAAATTTAAGGAAACCACAATTTCAGTTGAAAATGAGCGCTCATCGGCGCACGCAAAGTGCGCCAACCTTCTGCACTTTCCCACTTTTGGAGGCAGTGGATGATATTATTTTCCCAAATTTCAAATATGCATTAATTGAACTTTTTTCTAGGAAAAGAATAACATGCTCACCTCCCTCTTGGACATTAAATACGCGTACGATCAAATTTGTGGATCGAAACCGTCGAAAGGAATCGTCGGAAGGGATCCGGTGGATGTAAACTACGAGAAGTTGAAGTGCATTATGACTGTGAGTTTTTTTTTACAGTGAAATGGAACTGGAGCGAAATAGAACTGTTAAAGTATGGAATTTCAAAGGAATAGAAATGCACTTGATATAGAACTGAAACGGCACAGAACTGTTATGAAATAGAACTGTTACGGAATAAAGCTGTTATGCTGTAAAACTGCTACACAATACAACTATCAAGTTATAAAACTGCTACGAGATGGAACTATCAGTCTATAGAACTGCTACGGCTTTGAATTGGAACTGGAGAAGAATAGAACTGCAAAGGAATATAACAGAAATTCTATAGAACTGCTACGACATATAGCCTCAATCGACATAGAACTGCGAAATAATAGAACTGTTACGAAATAAACTGTGGCGAACAAGAACTATAAAGGAATAGAACTGTCACTTCATCGAACGGTAACGGAACCACCAACACTGCACTGCACTCTCTCTAATAGTTCTGTCACATTGCAGTTCTATTTCCTAACAGTTCCATGTCGTAGCAGTCCTATTTCGTAACAGTTCCATGTCGTAGCAGTTCTATACAGCTCTATTTGGTAGCAGTTCTATTTCGTTGTAACACCGTTTTTTCCATTTCAAAAACCGCTATCAGCATAAACAGCAAATTGATTATCATCAAATTTTCAGCCACTGGAACCCTCTAGTCCAGACTGGATGCACATTGAAGAATACATGAGAAACACGCACGGCTCCACGCACGAAGTCCGCGTTCAATTGTTGGACGTGAGTTTTGAAAACTGTCAATTTGGGAAAACACGGAATACGGAAATGATTTCCAGATTCACTGTCTAGATCGCCACGGCGAATCGTCAAAGTTCCGCTCTGATATCGGCAATCGAATGCTTTTGTGGCACGGATCGGGAAAAATGAATTTCGCCGGAATCCTTGGCCAGGGTCTTCGAATCGCACCGCCCGAGGCGCCCGTCTCTGGGTACATGTTTGGAAAAGGCGTCTATTTCGCCGACATGTTCACCAAGAGCTTTTTCTATTGTCGAGTGGGTTGGCACAGTTTTTTTGTTTAAAAAGCCGTACAATCATTCTAGGCGAACAACCACGAAGAGGCGTACCTCCTTTTGTGTGACGTGGCACTTGGTTCCTCGAACACGCTTACACAGGCGACGACAATGTCGTTGAAGACGTTGCCGGTGGGAACTAGTTCTGTGAAAGGTAAGCCTTAAAATATTTGGAAACAGATATAAAATAAATGTTGTGTTCAGGAATGGGTCGCGAATTTCCAAACGAGCGGGGTAACTTTTGCCATCCGGACGGTTATTTGATTCCGAAAGGCATACCTATGAGCCAAAAGAAACAGGGACTTTCATTGATTTACAATGAGTGAGTTTTACGGTTTTTTAGCTGTAATTGCCTTGCTAGGGTAAAGTCGCACCGCGGCGCGAATCCATATTTGATGGAGATTATTTTATTTTATTTTTTTGATTTTTTTCTCTGTTTCTTTGTCGTTATGCTCTCGTGTTCTAGAATTCAATATGAAGTTTAGATTTTTGGAAATGCGTAGCAAATTCTGGAAAAACACCAAATCCTGAAGATTCCACTGACGGCTCAATTGGTTTCAACGTTTCATTTTCTCACATTTCATTATTCTCAGTACGGAGCGCTGCAAACGCGCTCCCTTCGCACAGTGATGGACGCGGCCACGTTGGCGACGAGAGAGTACAGAAAATTGAGAGAGCCGTGGCCGATGTTTTGCCCTGATTTCTCTAAACCTCATTTCAAATGCATGCGAAATTCATTGTTCGATTGGAGCGAGTTATCAGCATTTTATACCGAGTATAATTTTTGTTATAAATAAAGTTTTGGTTTATTCTGAAAAATTCTGGGACGTTTCGAAACTTGAGCGCCATTTTTCGTCGCCTTGTTGGCACTATTGACAAAATTTGGCTAAAGTCCGTATGCAAGAAACTGGAAAACTGTATTTTCCGGAAGATGGGTCTTTCTGTTTCGTTGCGGGCTGACGCAAGCGACGACCATGTCTTGCCCCGGTCATATAATTTCGTTTTCCAGTTTCTTGCATATGGCCCCGAGGAACTTGCCGAAAAATTTAGCGCTAAAGTTTCGAAACGTCACAGAGTCTTCAAAACTATTATAGAAACCCCGCCCACTTTTTTCACGTTATCAATAATAAAAAAACTGCACAGGTAGAAATGTGAAAGCGTGGCGTTGGTCTCACCACGACAGTGTGTCGCTTTACGCTCGATTGGTTCGAATTAAATTTTAATAATTTTGAAAAAAGAGACCTACACCCGTTCCCTGTTCCTTGCGATACACTAATAATAAACCGCGTGAAAAAGTGGGCGGAGTTTAGAAAAAGTTGTCACATCCAAAGCCGCATGAACTTGAAATTTAAGCTCCGTCTTTTCACATGAATGAAATTTTTATTTTAATGTGTTGCTTGAAATTTGCGTGAAGAGGCGGAGCTTAATTTTCAAGTTCACGCGGTTTTGGAAATGACGAACCAAGAATGCGAGCTTTTATTGCATTTTCAAACAAGTTGCATCGTGAAAACAGAAGTCCGCAAACACCGTTCTGTCTGCATCTCTTCAAATAGAACTGATTGCGTGGGGTTTCCTTTTTTCATGTTGCAACTCGATTGAAAGCACAGTAAAATGGTATGGCTCTTGTCGGGCAGTAAACCCGAAGACTCTCATTAGACGTGAAAGTTTGTGGTGCATTCTCTCATAGAAGTACACGTTTTGAATTGCTCCCATATTTCAGGTACATTGTGTACGACGTGAACCAAATCCAGCTCAAATATTTGGTGCGAGTCCGATTGAATCAAGCGCGCCGCCTCGAATAGCTGAAATTTCCAAAGTTCGGCGCAAAATGCAATATTTCGCTGTGTCATCATCTAAATTACAAACTACAATCACTGATTCTCAGTTTTTCGCTGAGAAAAACTGTTTTTTTTTTTGCTTCAAAACCATTTTTATTTGCCTTTTCCAAAATTACCCGTTTCACTTGTTTTGTTAAATGAAAAATCAACATTTTCTGAAAGCTATTTATGACTCTTTCAAAATTAGAAATCAATCCGACAAAACAGTATAGCAAATTACGCGGCATCCCGGCTCTAAATCTGATTCGAGACGATCCGGAGGCTTCAAATCGGCCAAAAGTGCTTCCAGTTGCGATTTTTGCGGAGACAACTGAAAAACAAAGGTGAGTTTGGGAAATTGTGGCGTTTAAATTGAAAAAAAAGGCTTGCTTGCTGGCGTTCTGATTATGTTTCGTTTTAATTTGTTGTTGTACCGTTTTTTTTCTACAATTTTGTCATTTTTCATCTCAATCTTTTTGATTCAATAGTCAGTTATGTTTCTCATCGTTATATGTACCATAATTATCATTTTAAGAAAAGATAAAGATATCATTAATCGATAAGATCCATCGTAAAAACTTGCAGAAAGTCGATGGGAGCTATCTTCAATGCAACGACGAGCGGAACCATAATAAATAGTTAATAATTGGTTTTAACGTTAAAATAAACATTATTTGTAAAATAAAAAATTATTGTGAATAAAGATGGTTTAAAATGAAATTTTGGTCTATTATTGTTTTAAAAAAGTTGTCACCTCCAAAGCCGCGTGACCTTTAAAATTAGGCTCCGCCTCTTCACGCGAATTTCATGAAATTTTTATTTTCCTTCACTTTTTTTCATTAAAATTTAAAAAGATGGAAATTCGCGTGAAGAGGCGGAGCCTAATTTTAGAGGTCACGCGGCTTTGGAGGTGACAACTTTTTTAAAACAATAATAGAAGGGTGAGGTGAAAATTAAATTCTTTTCAAATATGCTGGAACTCTGTTTTTGCGGATAGTTATTTTTTAACGCAAAATTCGAGGCCGTGACAAAATCTGGAGACGTCAAAACTTAGGAAGAGAAAACCGGGGGAATTTTTGCAAGTCTGCGGCACGGTTATTCCTCCATTTTATAAGTTTCTGTACAAAATTCGTTCCACAGACTTGCAACCGGCGGAGCCTCTTGTTTTTTCCCCGGTTTCACCTTCCTCACAAGGGAAGTCTTTTCACAAACCATATTGGAATTCTCTGAAACTTGGTGGGCTAATATAAACTATCTCTGGCTACCGCGTCAAAAAAATTTAGCTGCCCAATTTCAAAAATAAGCTCAAAAAGTTGCTCCAAAGTTCCGGCTCCCCCCTCCGTCACTTCTCTCGTTTTTATCACGACCCTCCAGAGGTGAAAAAACCAACGAAAGGGAGGCGCAGTGGTAGAGTGGGGGTCAGCCGGAAAAAGGTCACGGGTTCGAACCCTCTTGTGGTAAAAGTTTTTTTGTTATTTTTTATAAGTATGGGAACAGGGGTGGGACCAAAAAAAAATGTTTTTTTTTGGGTGAGACAATTTTTTTTTGATGGTGAAGGTGAGACAAAATTGTTTTTGATTTCTTTTTTTGACAATTTGACAATTTTTTTGGTTTTTTTCTAGAGTCGCGGAGGCGAAGAAGGTTTTTGGACGGGGCTACCCGAGGCAGAACGTTCCCGTATCAGAGCTGTCCCGAAGCAGAACCGTAAAACAAATAATATTTTCTCTTCAAAAAATTTAACAAAAACAAGAAATCCCGAAAAGATTTTCGCCTCCGCGGCTCTAAAAAAAACAAAAAAAAAGTTTTGCCTACGGCGCATTGTCAAAAAATGAATAAAACAATTTTGTCTCACCTTCATCATCAAAAAAAATTGTCTCACCCAAAAAAAACACATATTTTTTTTGGTCCCACCCCTGTTTCCATACTTATAAAAAATAACAAAAAACATTTTACCACAAGAGGGTTCGAACCCGTGACCTTTCTCCTGCTGCCCCCCACTCTACCACTGCGCCTCCCTTTCGTTGATTTTTTCACCTCTGGAGGGTCGTGATCAGGCTTGTTCGGAAAATGCTTTTCGGAAAATCGGAAAAGGAAATTTTTTTCCGAAATAATTTTTCGGAAAATCGGATACCCGAAATTTTTTCCGACTTCAATTTTCGGAAAATCGGATATCCGACATTTTTTCCGATTTTATTTTTCGGAAAATCGGCTATCCGATTTTTTCCGATTTTCGAAACTGAAACTGGATTTTTTTTATTTTGTACTTTCCGAAAAAAGATTCTTAACAATTGGATCATCTTATTTCTTTGAAAAAATTCGAAAATCAACAAATTAACCAAAAATTCAACAAAAGACTCAGTTTTGAGAAATTCTTGGTACTTGGAAACGGCACCTAAAAGAACTGCACTTCCCCGATCATTTTCGGAAAATTTTCCGACGGAAAAATTTTCCGGATAATTAATTCGGAAAGTTTTCCGACGGGTAATTTTTCCGAAAAAAGTCGGAAAATTCGGAAAATCGGAATTTCCGTTTTCCGACTCCGACCAAGCCTGGTCGTGATAAAAACGAGAGAAGTGACGGAGGGGGGAGCCGGAACTTTGGAGCAACTTTTTGAGCTTATTTTTGAAATTGGGCAGCTAAATTTTTTTGACGCGGTAGCCAGAGATAGTTTCTATTAGCCCACCAAGTTTCAGAGAATTCCAATATGGTTTGTGAAAAGACTTCCCTTGTCAGTGTTGTCTTACACGGTTTCGTGGTTTTCCCCGGTTTGGTCAGGTTCTCCAAGTTTTTTAAATAGCTCTATCCTGCAACTACAGAGTTCCAATATATCTGGGACGTTTCGAAGCCCGTCATTTCAAAACTGGGACGTTTCAAAACTTTAGTGCATTTTTGCGTCGTGGTTTTATTGTGTTTTCAATCGACTTGCGGCATGAGAACGCGAGACTACGCCCACTTATTTGTGCGCGACCACGCGAACAGTGATATTTGAAGAGACGCAGACAGAACGGCACAAATAAGTGGGCGGAGTCTCGCGTTCTTATGTCGGAAGTCGATTGAAAACACAATAGCACTCGTTTATTTGAGAGCGTGACAAAACCGGGGAACAAAAAACCGGAGAAGTCCAACACTGTCACGTAAAATTGCGGACAACGCTGAATTTCAAAATTCAGCGTGTCATTGTCTGAACATTTTTCGCAATTTGCGCGGAAAATCGGAGCCATCCGCAAGTTTTTGTGTTCCCCGGTTTTGTCACGCTCTCGTTTATTTAAATTCTTAAAAAGATACCCGAATGCGCGTTTTTTGTGTCACTAGTGTGAACACCGCGACGAAAAATTGCACTCGACTTTAAAAGTGACAGGTTTCGAAACATCACAGAGCCAAAAAAAGAAAAAAAGATAGGCTGCACTATTGTGTTTTCAATCGAGTTTCACCATTCTGTCGGCGTATTACGTCTTCCTCGATTTGAGATACCTCGTCAAATGGTGCGCATGCGGGTCTCGCCACGACGCTGTATGCACACTTGTCGATTTACACACAGATCCACCAGTGTGCTCAATTTTGACCCAAATTGGCAAGTGTCGCGGTGAGACGAGACGAGGTATCTCCAATCGAGCAATACTCGATAAAAGCACAATCTCACCTGCTCTCCCGCCCTGCCAATACACGTCGCCATGTCCAACTTTTCAAACACGGCCCACTGCCACGGATGCTGTCGAAGCAGCTCCACGGCCGCCGTCGCCGCCTTCTCGTTGAGACGAACGTCGTTGAATTGGAGAAGAGCGGGCAGGTGTTGAACGATGCCGAACGCGACGAGAAGCGCTCGTTGAGAATCGTCAGCGGTGGTTAGTAGGTTGCCGATTATCCAGAGGCATTCCTGGGAAGATGGCAGTGTTTTAAATAAAAGTTTCAAAACTGTTTTTTTACCTTTTTGAATCGCCGTTCATTGGAGAATAATCCAGACAATAGCCAAGTGTAGAACTCGGTTGGTTCGTCGAGAACTGGAAATTATTAGGTGGAAAGGGTTGTACAAACAACAACAAAAAAAAAAGAAAGGCTGTAAGGAAAAAGGCAAACCAAAATCCACGTGGCTCGGCGTACCCGCCGCAATATTGGAAAGAATCCACGCGGCTTCGCCGCGATGCTCTGGCATTGTCATGGCTAGGTTCTAAAACGGAGGGACCATCATAATAAAAGTACATCGAACCAATACAATACACTTACAAGAACCTCTCTAAAGTGCGGAATTTCCAGCAACTGCTGAGTTTGTTGGTCGTTGCCGACGGCCACGTTGCCAATCAGCCGCAAAGCAGCTGGGTGCCACGTGGCATCAGTGTCCGGGTCGAGAAACGAGTAGAGCACGGTTTCGAGTAGGCGGGGGTAGGTGAGAAGGATGTCAATCTGTGGAAAACATATAAAGGGTGGCTCAGAAAATTGGATCGTACTCTTGTCGGGTCGTCCGTATGGTCAGCCAGATTTGACAACGACCAGAGCACCATAGAGCCACACTTTATGCGTTTCACAGTCTCCGTGTCTAGGAAAATATCGGCCAGGCCGCGGGCAAATTGTCGGGCGACCTGAAAAGGGACATTAGACATTCGTTGGATGGCTAACTCCTGGTTAGGCGCCAATAAGGGGTCCATTACTCGCTTTCAGAACTTTGCGGTTTAGAACTGCTACAATTTTGATTAGAAAGACGGGAAATAAATAACAGGCTCAGGAAAATTAAGTTCTAAACCGCACAGTTCTAAAACGAGTACCCCCTCCGCGCTATCTGCCATTTTAAACGGCTATTAGCCATATAACCGCGCCAAAAGTTCCCAGAGAATAGAGTAGGGCGCTTTTAAGCGCGAATTTTCGGTTTTTCAACTGTTTTTTTTTCATGATTTTACGGTACTGTATTTTTGCGTTACATGGTTTCAAAAAAAAATGTTTTCAGACCTCTGGAAATACCAAAAGCAAGCTGTAAAAACAAACAATCATCCACTCTACAAGCTCTCTCATACAGAAAAAATGGATTTTCATCTTTTTTTGTTTTCGAAAGTATTCTCGATATTTAATAAACAGTATGAATTTGCGTGTCGTTTCATGTGTCTGCGTACGCGGCATTTAACTTTACGACATTAATGGGGTTATTCACGAAATGGAAAAAACTGCGCGAAAACTCGGAAAATGCTCCGATTGACCTGAAATTTTGGGAAATAAGGAAAAAAATTATCACGGATATTCCCAACAAAATTTCAGACCAAATTTTTGGTTTTTTTTTATTTTCAGAAAAATTGATATTTCGGTCCAAAATTTTGTGGGAATGTCCGGGAGAATTTGTTTCTTTTTTTCTAAAATTTCAGGCCAATCGGATCATTTTCCCACTTTTCGCGCAGTTTTTGCCATTCCGTGAAGAACCCCTTTAAATTCTGGGGAAAATTCCAGTATAGCCACCCACTACAATATAGGTACCCACGCTATAGTATAGCCACCCACATAACTGAAAAATGGGATTTTTCCGATATTCTGTGGGTGGCTATTTTGAAATATATGGGTGCTTTTACTGGAATATATTATTACAGTTAAGCCACCCACTCAGTGGTAATGGGTGGCTATACTGGTTTCCTAGGGAATCTTTCAGAATAGCCACCCATATATTTCAAAATAGGTACCCACATCAACGGGCTATAGAATAGCCACCCATCATTTCAGAATAGCCACCCATAATTCCAGAATAGCCACCCACGCGGCGCCGACTGTGGGTGGCTATACTATAGCGAGTCAAATGGGTACCTATTTTGAAATATATGGGTGCCTATTCTGTAATTATCCCAAATTCGGGCAACTCTGGAAAAACGGGAAACCCCAAGGAACAAGCTCCGCCCTTTTTTACTCGTGCAGCATCTTGCAAAAGGGCGGGGCTTAATCCCCGGTTTTCCCAGAGCCTCCATTATTCGATCGTAAAATCAAATGCCAACTACGCAGGCACGTGAACCGACACGCAAATACATAATAAGCCAGTTTTTTAATCGGATGTCACTAAAATCACCCACCGCAATTGTGATAACGAGTCGACCGGCAGCGAAGATGTTATTGACGCACCATACCAAATTTCGCCGCTCCCGATCCTCCAACTCGTGTGATCTTTGCACTTTTCTAGCGAGAATCTGTGTTTTGATAAATTATTTGATTTTTCTTGATTTTATATTCAATAAATGGGCATATGTACGAATCCAAACTGGTACAAAAACTGAAAATTCCTGCCAGAGGTTATTGTGCTTTCAATCGAGCTGTTACATCGTAACACAAAACCCCGCCCATTTTTTGCCACGAATTTTCAAATAACGTTGAAATTGATTGCGTCTTCACGCGCAAAAAGGTGGGCGGGGTTTCATGTTTTGATGTATTTAGCAAATCGATTGAAATAAAAAATATGGTATCATTATTCTCAGTGGTTCTGGCACTTTTAATTTCTGATTCGTACCAGTACTGGTTAGTAGCAGTTTGGATACGGGCAGAACCGGTAAATGAAAACAGTGAATGGTTTTCCGGTTTCCAAAGAGGGATTACAATTTTTGGAATTCCCGAGGAGGAATCCAGGAAATGTGTTTTCCGCCGAAGACGAAATTTGGAAATTGACGAATTTTTTATGATGGTGGTGAGAGACGCAGAGAAACAGACTAACCCATATTTCATGGATCCTAAATATGGAAAATTAATTGCTAATTTTCGTGTGATAAAACAGGAAAATCTCTGCGTCTCTCATCACCATTATACAAAATTCATCAATTTCCAAAGTTTCATGAATTCCTCCTCCGGACACATTTACTGACCGCACGGTTATGTATTTATAGTGCCAGTAAATAAATATTCCAAAAGTTCAATTTACCTTCCGGTAAACCATTTACTGCTTTATTTACCGTACAGTTCTATTGTTTACTGGTGGGCTCAAATGCCGGGCAATCAGAGGGTGTATCGCCGAGTTTGAACTGAAAAGTGAACAATAGAACGGCATGCCAGCCAGGCTATTGTGAAACCAACAAAAATTGCAACGCGGTGATTTAAAAGTACGCAAACACCGCGTTGCAATTTTTTTGTTTTCACAATATCAGAGAAAATACGGCCTCTAATCTTACCCGCAACAATTTCGGTTTCCGGCACACCATTTTGCACGCTGGACAATCGGCGGCAATGTTGGAAATTGCCCAAATTGTTTGATTGGCGAGACGGGCGCAAGGCGAACGCACCATTTGGGTGAGAGTGTCGATGCAGTTCTAAAAAAGGGGAAATGATGCGAAAGCCACTTTTTGGCGCGGTATTAGCTCACCGCTTGCACAAAAAGATGCGTGACCGCTTGGCTAATACAGCTCATATTAGTGATGATCCAAACCGCGTTTATATCGCCATCATTATCAAGAATGTCGCTTCGCAGCAAGCTGAGCACTCGGTTTTTCTAAATTAAAAAAAAAAAAAAACATCGATTTTTTTAAAACACGCCCACAAAACCCACGATCCGCGGGTAGAAATGCTCGGGGACAAGAATGCCCGACGATTGCGGCCCATTTGCGAACGCCTTGCGAAAAAAGTGCAACGCCGTCGTCATTTGAATCTGGCACGACGATTCGAGCATGGTGACGAATAGAGCAATGTCTAGTGGTGGTGGTGGGGGCGACTGGAACTGGAATTTATTGATTTTTTAATTATTTGTCGTTTTTCAAGTTTACCTGAACATTATTCGATTTTTTCGATGATTTTACCATTTCTTGACTAGAAAATAATGGAGAAATAGAGAAATAATATTGATTTTGATTTGGAAATTTTCAGGAAAAATTGACAAGAACGTGACATGGACTGGAAAAAACATTCACGGTTAAACGTATTTGGGGTGAGATTTTTATTAAATATTGCAATTTTTCCGGGACAAAATGAAGCCAGCTCCTCCGAAGAATGTGGCAGGCAAGCCTGCTGCTGCTACTCCTCTGCCAGTCAAGAAGCCTGTTGCTGCACCTCCTCCTGTTAAGCCTGCTGCTCCTCCAGCCAAGCCAGCTGCTGCCAAACCTGCTCCTGCACCGGCCAAGCCTGCTGCTGCTGCACCTCCTCCTGTCAAGCCTGCTGCTGCACCTCTTCCAGTCAAGCCTGTTGCTGCTGCTCCGACACCGGTCAAGCCTGTTGCTGCACCTCTTCCAGCCAAACCTGCTCCGAAACCAGCCAACACCGCTCCAGCCCAGCCTGCTCCGACACCAGCCAACACCGCTCCAGCCCAGCCTGCTCCGACACCAGCTAATCCTGCTCCGACACCAGCCAATCCTTCTGCAACTCCAGCAAAGCCTGCTTCTACACCAGCCAATCCTTCTGCTGCTGCTCCTACAGCCAAGCCTGCTCCAGCACCAAAAACTCCATTTCCAGCCAGCCCAATTCCAGGCAGTCCAGTTCTATCACCTGCCAGCATGGTTCCGACTTCACCTTCTCCTGCACCCTCTCCTGCACCCACCACCACTCCCACCACCACCCCTTCTCCTGCAACCACGAATACCGTCTCCACCACGCCCACCACTGGCTCCACCAATCCGACATCGTCGATCGACACCGACGACAAAACGGTTGGCGGCCGCGTGGTCAAGGGAATGTTGGTGAGTTTTTGTACTGAAAATTTTGTTTTGTGTGTTTTCAATCGAGCTGCATCATCAAAAAATGAAACCTGGGTGGGCGGGGTTTCATTTTTTTGATGGAAAAAATATCGGCCGGTCACAACACAACATGGCAAGTGGACGCGATCTCAAAAAGCTTTCATGATGAACTTCTGAAATCCCGCCCACTTGTTTGCCCCAAACTTGCGAAATTCGGGGCCCAAAAATTGAAACCGGGACAAATTTTAATCTTATTTTCATAGTCTATTCGATTAAGCACATTTTTCTACGTTTAATAGACCTAAACACGGTAGATTTTGGGTTGTTTTGAGCAAAATTACAACGAAAAATGATTTTCCATGGAAAACGCCGATTTTCAGCGAATTTTTGAGTTTTTCGAGCAAAAAGGCTATAAATATCACATTTTTCTTATCTACGATTAAGCAAAATTTTCAATGTCAAATAGAACATGGCGCAACCAATTTGATGCAACTTTGAGCCAAATATGCTCGAAAAATAATTTCCATTCAAAATTTTTGATTTTCAGCGATTTTTTCGAGTTTTCTGAAAAGTTAAGCTCATTATCAAAAATGTTTCTTGCCTATTCGATTAAGCTAATTTTTCTACGTCAAGTAGAACCTGGCACAGTTCTTTTGGTGAATTTTTGAGCGAAATTACAATGAAAAATGGTTTTTTGTGCAAAAACGCGGATTTTTAGCGTTTTTTGAGTTTTTTTTTGAAGAAATCGGCTATAAATATGATATTTTTCTTATCTATTCGATAAAGCGAATTTTTCTTCGTCGAATAGATTCTGAAGCAGCTTTTTTGATGCATTTTTGAAGAGATATCCTTGAAAAATGATTTATGTGCCAAATTTTGGATTTTCAGCGATTTTCGAATTTTTTGAAAAGTTAAGCTTATTATCAAAAATGTTTCTTGCCTATTCGATTAAGCAAATTTTTTTACGTCAAATAGAACCTGGTGCAGTTATTTTGGTGAATTTTTGAGCGAAATTACCCCAAAAAATGATTTATGTGCCAAATTTTGGATTTTCAGCGATTTTTTCAAATTTTCTGAAAAGTTACGCTCATTATTACAATTTTTCTTGCCTATTCGATTAAGCTAATTTTTCTACCTCAAATAGAACCTGGCACAGTTCTTTTGGTGAATTTTTGAGCGAAATTACGACGAAAAATGGTTTTTTGTGCAAAAATGCATATTTTCAGCGATTTTTTCGAATTTTCTGAAAAGTTAAGCTCATCATCACAAATTTTTCTTGTCTATTCGATTGAGCAAAATTTTCAACGTCACATAGAACATGGCACAACCAATTTGGTGCAATTTTGAGCCAAATATCCTCGAGAAAAGATTTTCAGCGATAATTTCGTTTTTTTTTGTTATTAATTGGCGGAGAAAAGTGGGCGGGGTTTGCATTTATTGAAATCCCAGTGAAGTTTTTATGCTATTTAATTTGCGGGGAATTGTACTGTAATTGGGAAGAAACATGAAATCGCAATATCTAGCAATCAACCGCCTGAAATGGAGCTGTACCGACACAGAACTGCTTGAACAACTCGAAGAAATACATATTTCTTGTATATTGTGAGTCCCTGAGTTCTATTTCGTGCAGTGGTTTTTGAGCACAGCTCCATCTAAGCCGGCTCTAATCCGTGCGAGTTCTATACCGTAGTACCCCCAAGAAAGTTTGGCGAGGGGCGTGGCCTAAATAGCCGAGTAATTTTGGTTTTATGGCCGCGGATTAGGTTGGTATATGGCTCTTCGCCATCGAGTAGGGCAGGAGTGCATAGACAGCGGCTAATAGCCTAAATTCAAATCCTCTTTTAGATGCGCACCTACATTTACGCCTTTATCCTCTGCGTCTCTCTCCTTTTGGCAACTGATTTGAAAATGGACAAGAAATTTGACGGATATCATCGAATGGTGTCAATGGAAGAGTTGTTTAGTTTTGGATCCTCGAAAAGTGAGCAAATCCCGATAAAACAAAGATAATTAATTTTTAATACACGTTTAGAATTCGGTATCAATTGTGGTGTGATTGGCGCAAAGGTGGGCACTTATGGAGGTAATTCGCTTGTCAAAAATGTATCTTCCCCACAAATATACACAATACAGACCGAAAATGCACAAAAGACGTTGTCGTGAAGAACGGACAACGTCACGGATGCTACCTGACGGAATGTGGAAAAGAGCGACAAACAATGTGCACTGAGCCAGGAAACGGGTGGATTTCGAAGAAGGCATATAGAGATGGGTGCGGTCTAGATGTTTTACGAAATCAGAAAAATGCCACGTTTTCAGTTGCTCTTCCCGGTACCCGGTACGCCATTTGTGCTGCCGACCACTTCAAAACTTGTGCACGTGGCAAGGCACTTGGTCTGCTCCCACCTTTCCGCCAAAGTCTGTTCAGTGTGACTTTGTGCCTGATAAGTTTTGCGGACGGCTTTGGTGTAGGGTGAGTTTTTTTGAGCAGTTTTAGGCAATATTACCTCGAAAAAATGATTTCCTGTGCAATGTCGCGTATTTTCAGCGATTTTTCGAGTTTTTCGAGCAAAAAAGCTATACATAAAACAGTTTTGTCTTCCTATTCGATTAAGAAAATTTTTCGACGTCGAATAGACCTTAACACGATAGATTTTGGACGGTTTTGAGCAATATTGCATCGAAAAATGATTTTTCATGCAAAACGTGGATTTTCAGCGATTTTTCGGGTTTTTCGAGCAGAAATGAGCAACTGATGTCAACTTTCACTAGCCTATTCAATTAGGCGAATTTTTCTGCGTCGAATAGACCTAGACACTATGGATTTTGGGTGGTTTTTAACAAAATAGACGCGAAAAATGATTTTCCATGCAAAAACATTGATTTTCAGCGATTTTTCCAACTTTTTGCCAAAACATCATTAAAAATGCAAAATTCTTTTGGTTTTTCATTAAAAATTGTATTCAACGTTTTTGTGAGTATGAAAACAACAATTCTATCTCGGTGAATGTTGCAAACGCCCCCACCGCACCCCGACATTTAACTTGATACTTTTTGACATTTTTAGCGTTTTTAAGATGTTTTATATTTATTATTGTAGTTTATTTGATTAAGCAAAATTTTCTACGTCGAATAGACCTACACCCGATAGATTTTGGGCGCTCTTGAGCAATATTACCTCTAAAATAGTTTTCCAGGAAAAATGCGGATTTTTAGCGATTTTTTGAGTTTTTTCGAGGAAATAGGCTTTAAATAGCACCTTTTTGCTATCTATTTGATTAAACAAGTTTTTCTACGTCGAATGAATCTAACCACGACAGGCTTTGGGCGATTTTGAGAAAAATTTATGCGAAAAAGGATTTTCAATGGAAAAATGTTGATTTTTAGCGATTTTTTGAATTTTCTGACAAAATGGGGCAACTAATGTTAACTTTTACTAGCCTATTCGATTAGAAAATTTTTCTGCGTCGAATGGACTTAACCACGACAGATTTTGGGCGATTTTGAGAAAAATTGATGCGAAAAATTATTTTAAATGGTAAAACGTTGATTTTTAGCGATTTTTAGAGTTTTTTCGAAAAAATGAGAAACCAAAGTTAATTTTTATTTGCCTATTCGATTAAGCAAATTTTTTGCGTCGAATAGATGCTAGATCAACTCATTTGGTGCAATATTCGGAAAAATATAATGAAAATTGATTTTCCAGCAAAAATACGGATTTTTTGAGTTTTTTCGAATAAATGAGAAACCAAAGTTAATTTTTATTTGCCTATTCGATTAAGCAAATTTTTTTTGCGTCGAATAGATGCTAGATCAACTCATTTGGTGCAATATTCGGAAAAATATAATGAAAATTGATTTTCCAGCAAAAATACGGATTTTTTGAGTTTTTGAGTTTTTCGCTGAAAATGAGCAACCAAATTTAATTTTTATTTGCCTATGCGATTAAGCAAATTTTTCTTAGTCAAATGGACCTAAACACGATAGATTTTGGGCGCTGTTGAGCAAAATTACAGAAAAATTGAATTTTCAGAACGAAAAGAAGGATCATCGAATTTATGCGGACGCGAATGGCAGATGTCGCCTACTGTTTTTGAACGGGAAATGGGCAAATGCGACGTGTGGACTGATTCAGTTTGGCCACAAAAAGTGGTACAAGAAAGTGTGAGTGTATTGGGGTTTTTGAAAATTTTGAAAAAAAAAAAGTTTTTTTTTTTTGAAATTTAGAAAAATTTTTTTTTTCAGTTTTTCAGACTAATTTTTGTAACAATTTCAGCGATTTATTCTCAAAAATTGACGCTTAAAATCTGCCGAAACTGCTCATTTTCGTGAATCTCTTGGAAGTAAATGCATAAATATGAAAAATATGGAATAGTGAACTTTATTATTATTTTTTTGCTTGACATTTAAAACAAATGAAGCGCAGCAGGCTTGGCTCTCACACTCTTTATTTACTTGTCCCCCGCCCACTTGTCGCGGATATTTGTTCGCAGCATTTTCGTCATTTCCTCTCCTTCCCACCGCCCATCTTTTTTCCGTTTTGTTTGAACAATTGGACGGTTTGCGAAAAGGATTTTGCCATGTAACTGATACGGATTATTTGCCGCTTTTTACTGGCTTTTCAGCTCTTTTTTTAACCCTATTTTTTCTTTTATTACAGCTTTTTTAAGCCCTAAATATTTTTAGCTTTTTTGGCGCGGTTTTTCCCTTTTTTTGGCGTTATTTTTGACAAATATAGTGCCGTGTCTGCAGACACGTGAACTGACGCGCAAATGCCTATTTTCCCCCCTTCTCTGCGTCTCCTCTCTGACCGCGGCCGAGAAAGGCCGACTGGCTTTTTTTTGACGGACAGGTATTTACTAGACATTTTTGACTTAAAAAACTGCATTTCCAATATTTTGGAATTGCAGGCTGAAAAAGCGGTGCAAAAATGAAAATGTGCGGCAGTTGCAAGAAAAGTGTGCGGCGATTGCAAAGTGGGCGGAGTCGGTTTTTAAAACATTTTTGTACGATTTTTGAATTGTCATTTCAGACGTTTTTTAACAATTTTCTTGTGCAATCTGGCTCCACCCCTTTTTGCAAGTGCCGCACATTTTTTTTGCAATTGTCGCACGGTTATTTTTTATTACTATGCTATGCTTAAAAAATGTCTTAAACTGTCTAAAAATTCTAAAAAATTTCAATTTTCGCTTAAAAAAGTTTACAAAAACCCGATTCCGCCCATTTTGCAATTGCCGCACACATTTTTCTTTTATCAAGCTTTCTTTAAAAATGCCAAAAAAACAAACAAGAAAAAATGACAAAATTCCGATAACAATCTGCAAAAATGAAAATGTGCGGCAGTTGCAAAAAAAAGTGTGCGGCGATTGCAAAGTGGGCGGAGTCGGTTTTTCAAACCATTTCAGACGTTTTTGAACAATTTTCTTGTGCAATCTGACTCCACCCCTTTTTGCCAGTGCCGCACACTTTTTATGCAATTGCCGCACTATTATTTTTTATTTCAAAAAGTATGCTTAAAATTGCTCAAAAATGTCTTAAACTGTCTAAAAATTCTAAAAAATTTCAATTTTCACCTAAAAAAGTTTACAAACACCCGATTCCGCCCATTTTGCAATTGCCGCACACTATTTTCTTTTATCAAGCTTTCATTAAAAATGCCAAAAAAAAACCAGAAAAAATGACAAAATTCCGATAAAAATCTGCAAAAATGAAAATGTGCGGCAGTTGCAAAAAAAGTGTGCGGCGATTGCAAAGTGGGCGGAGTCGGTTTCTCAAAACATTTTTGTACGATTTTGAATGTTTTTCAAACCATTTCAGACGTTTTTGAACAATTTTCTTGTCTGGCTCCACCCCTTTTTCCAAGTGCCGCACAATTATTTTTTATTACTTCAAAAAGTATGCTTAAAATTGCTCAAAAATGTCTTAAACGGTCAAAAATTCTAAAAAATTTCAATTTTCGCTTAAAAAAGTTTACAAAAACCAAACTCCGCCCACTTTGCAACTGCCGCACGGTTTTTTGCAACTACCGCATGGTTCTTTTCTTTATCGAGGTTTACTTAAATTGTGAGTAATTTTGCTCAATATTGCCTACATTTTCTTTAAAATACCTAAAATTGCTCAGTTTGATCAAAAAGTGACTTAAAATCCTTACATTTTGCTTTAAAAAATGTTAACAGAAACCAGTCTCCGCCCATTTTGCAACTGCCGCACAGTTTTTATTTTTATCGAGATTTTGCTCAAAAGTAGCCTAAAATGCCAAAAATTGTACAAAAAATCCAAAAAGTTGCCGAAATTCTCCACTTTTGGTCAAAAGTACCTGACTCCGCCCACTTTGCAATTTCCGCACACTTTTTTGCAACTGTCGCACACTTTCATGCACTATCGATTTTTATTCAACTTTTTGTGAGAATTTTGTTGTTTTTAGTAAAAATAAGCCGAAATCGGCAAGCACTTGAAAAAAAAAGTGTGCGGCACTTGCAAAAAAGGGGTGGAGCCAGATTGGACACGAAATATGTTAAAAATGATCTGAAATGGTCGAAAAAACACCTAAAATCGTACAAAAATGTTAAAAAGTGTTCACAAAAATTAGGCTCCGCCCACTTTGCAATTGCCGCATGCGTTTTCGCAACTGCCGCACACTTTTCATTTTTACAGATTTTATTGGAATTTTGTCATTTTTTGGCAATTTCGTAGGTTAAACAAGGAAAAAAAGCACAAAAAAATCTATAATGGAAATCAAGTCACAGAAAAATCGCGCGGCAATTGCAAAGTGGGAGGAGTCTGGTGGTTTTTTGATGTTGTACTTCCATGACGTCATTCCTCCCGTCTTTATCATAAATTTTTCGAAATTGCTCCGCCCTTATCCCAGTACATTTATCATCTCGCACCGAAATGACATGGTGGTGTCAAATGCGACACAGCTCTCACACCACACTGCTGTGCTCGGCTCGACTCGGCTCGGCTCGGCTCGGCTCGAGCACAGAGGTGTGAGAGAAGCGAAGAAATTAAGACGTTGTCGGTGTGTTGACGTCTTCAAAAAAAAAAAAAAAAGATGAAGCGCCTTCATTATTTTTGTCCTCTCACACTGATTTTCTGGTTTGTTTTTTGTGGGCGGAGTTTCATATTTTCATGTAGCAACTGTACATATTTATGGACGTTTCTTTTTTTCATTTCTCCTTCTTGACTCTATTACGTATTCGCCATGCAAAGTGTCACTACGTGGCGAATTAAGAATAGTGCAAAAGGGATTTTGGCGCGGGGATAATACAATATGAATCATCAGAAAAAGACGGCTGGAAGCCTTTTTTCTCAACAATTTTCGAAAATAAAAACACTAATTATATGCTGGGCTTGTTTTGTGATCAAACATTTGTTTTTGCAGATTTTTGAGCATTTTTAGGCCATTTTTATGTATTTTCTGACAAATTTAGGTATTTTTAAAATCAATTTTAAGAAATTTAAAAGAATTTCTGGAATTTTAGATCAAAATTATTCACAATTTACATAAAACCCGATAAAGAAATCATCGTGCGGCAGTTGCGAAAAAGCGTGCACCCTTTGCAAAATGGGCGGAGTCGAATTTTTGTGACACTTTTGACCTAGCATTGACAATTCCTGATATTTTGAGCAATTTTAAGCAATATTTAGAGCAAAATTCAAGTAAAATCCTTTAAAAAAAGAATCGTGCGGCAATTGCAAAAATAACAGGCCCGCCCCTTTTTGCAAGTGCTGCCAATAATTTTTTGAAACAATCTTCATAATTTTAGAGTCGTTTTGCTATGTAAAGCGAAATTTGTTTTTGGGGATTTTCGAGCATTTTTAGGCCATTTTTATGTATTTTCTGACAAATTCAGGAATTTTTAAAATCAATTTTAAGAAATTTAAAAGAATTTCTGGAATTTTTGATCAAAACGGATAATTTTTGGCATTTTTTAGCAAATTTATTCACAATTTACATAAAACTCGATAAAGAAAAAATTGTGCGGCAATTGCGAAAAAGCGCGCACCCTTTGCAAAATGGGCGGAGTCGAATTTTTGTGACACTTTTTTGGCAGTTTTGAAATGTTTTTGGCACTTTTAGACAATTCCAAGCAATTTGTAGAGCAAAATTCAAGTAAAACTCGTTAAAAAAAGAATCGTGCGGCAATTGCAAAAACAACAGGTCCCGCCCCTTTTTGCAAGTGCCGCATATAATTATTTTTAAAAATCTGCATAATTTCGAGACTCGTTTTGCTATTTAAAGCAAAATTATTTCACAAATTTCATCGAAATCATTAAATAAGAGAAACGTGTGGCATTTGCAAAGTGGGCGTGGTCAGCTTTCTGTAAACACGTTTTTATTCAAAAATTGAGAATTTAAGTTTTTTTTGCGTTTTTGAAGAAGTTTTAAGCTTTGGGACAATGTACTTGAGAAAATGGAGCCCCGCCCCTTTTTGCAAGTGCCGCGGCAATTGCAAAAAAGCGTGCGGCGATTGCAAAGTGGGCGGAGTCGAATTTTGAGAGCACTTTTTTGGTTTTTTTTAAATTGTTTTAGACATTTTTAGACATTTCCAAGTAATTTTTTGAGTAAAATTCAAGTAATACTCGCTGAAGTAAAGAATCGTGCGACAGTTGCAAAGTGGGCGGAGTCGCGGCATTATTGAGCAATTTCAATTATTGAAAACATTTTTAAATTCGATTTTTTTTTTGTTTCTTCAGATTTTTCAAGCACTCAGAAATAGTATGAATTACGAGGTTTTGGCATTTTCGGACAGCGTTCTTGTTGAAATTCAAGCCCCGCCCCTTTTTGCAAGTGCCGCATACGTTTTTTGTCAAGGACCGCACAGTTTGAGACTTGTATTGCTATAAATAACAAGATAATACCATAAAAATGCATTAAAAGGTGATAAAGAAAATAAGTGTGCGGCAGTTGCAAAAAAGCGTGCGGCGATTGCAAAGTGGGCGGAGTCTAATTTCTGTTAACACTTTTTGAGCAAAATTTGGCAAATTTTTGGGGTTTTTTTTTATAATTCTTGGCATTTTAGGCTACTTTTGATCAAAATCTCGATTAGATATGAACCGTGCGGCAATTGCAAAATGGGCGGAGTCGAATTTCTGAAAACCCTTTTTTTGAGAAAACATTGAAAATTTAGGGGCTTTTTGAAAAATTTTGGGAATTTTTAAACTTTGCGTTGTCTGCGTCTCGTTTTGTCTAACTGACTAACCTTTCTTTTTTCTTTTTTTTTCTGCGGATTCAAGGACGGTTGGATTTTCCCCCTTAAAAACTTGCGGGCCATGAGGGATACAAGAGGAGGTATTTTTCTACCGTAGTCTGTATTTAGCTGCATAGCCAGACGCAGAGAAGCAGAGCGCGCGCGGATATTGTTGCTTTGTGGCAACTTGCTAGCGAAGAGACGCAGACAGCGGAGCGTAGGGAGCGAGTGGTCAGCCCGTTCTCTTTACGACCATGGTCATTGTAAACGGTCAATTTGGTGTGTCTGTGTTTTTTGCCGCCGCTCATTTTGTAAATAATATAATCAATTGGCGACGCTCATACATGTGTTTTCAATTATTCGTCTTCTTTGTGATTTCCTCTTCCCATCTGTTGTTGTCTGATTTACCACTGCTTACTTATTACTCGTCGTATTTTTCTTGTTTATCATGACGATTTTTCTTGAAATTTGGTCTGAAATTTTGACTTGCGAGGTTCGATTTTGAAAAAAAATGGTCAAAATATGAAACTCCGCCCACTTTTTTCATGATAAAATGAAAAATACAGTGGGCGGGGTTTCATGTTTTGAAAATTCAAATAGTGTATTTTTAAGGAATTTTTGGACATTACAATTCCTAATTCACTTTTTTTCCGCTTTCTTTCTCTCTTTCTCTCTCTCTCTCTCTCACTCCCTCTCTCTCTCTCTCTCCTATTTTATACGTCTTTTCTGTCTGCATCTCGTAGCCTTACAACCCCATAAAAGCCACATTAAAAACTGATATTTTTTGGCTCCGCCCCTTTTTGCAAGTTCCGCACACTTTTTTTGCGAGACATTATTCTAGGCTCATCAAGCACAAAAACGATCATTATATTCTAAGGCCTAACATAAAGAATCACGGGAAAAGCAATAAAATAACAACCGTGCGGCAGTTGCAAAGTGGGCGGAGTCACAGTTATGTGCGCACTGGTTTGTAGCCATTTTTGAAAATGTTCTATCTTTTTGCAACATTTTTGGGAACTTTAATTTTGAAAAAATAGACTCCGCCCATTTTTGCAAGTGCCGCACACTTTTTAAATTTATTTTTGCTAAAAAAAAAACAGAGCATTTTGCCACATTTTTCGTACAATTCTTGGCATTTTTGGCTATTTTTGAACAAAATTTCGATCAAAATAAGAACCGTGCGGCAGTTGCAAAAAAGCGTGCGGCAATTGCAAAAAACTGGGCGGAGTCGGGTTTCTGTGAACACATTTTTAAAATCAAAATTATTGCATTTTTCGTATGATTCCTGGCATTTTTGGCTATTTTGAACAAATTTTCGATCAAAATAAGAACCGTGCGGCAATTGCAAAATGGGCGGAGTTTGATTTCTGTGAACACTTTTTTGATCAAAATTTGAGAATTTTTGCATTTTTCGTACAATTATTGGCATTTCAAGCTATTTAAAAAAAAAATCTTGATAAAATAAGAACCGTGCGGCAGTTGCAAAAAAAACTGCGCACTACTTGCAAAATAGGCGGAGTCGCGCTTTTGTGAACACTTTTTCGCCAAAGTCAGCAATTTTCAGCATTTTTAAACAAAATTTTAACCTTTTGGAACATTTTAAAGCACTTTTAGGCAACATGTTTGAGAAAATTAGGCTCCGCCTTTTTTTTCAAGTGCCGCACACTTTTTTTGCAAGTACACTGCGATTTGAGGTTGATTTCTCACTAAAAACGGCAAAATAAGTTCAAAATTTGATTTTAAAACGATCGAGCATGGAAATGTGCGACAGTTGCAAAAAAGCTTGCGGCAATTGCAAAATGGGCGGAGTTGGATTTCTGTCAACACTTTTTTGATCAAAATTTGAGAATTTTTGCATTTTTCGTACAATTATTGGCATTTTAAGCTATTTTTGAGCAATATCTCGATAAAAATAAAAACTGTGCGACAGTTGCAAAATGGGCGGAGTCGGTTCTCTGTGATCACTTTTTTTGAGAATTTTTGCATTTTTTTTTTGGCGTTTTTGTACAATTCTTGGCATTTTAGGCTATTTTTGAGCAATATCTCGATAAAATAAGAACTGTGTGGCAGTTGCAAAATGGGCGGAGTCGGGTCTCTGTGATCACTTTTTTGAGAATTTTTGCATTTTTTTTGGCGTTTTTGTACAATTCTTGGCATTTTATCCTATTTTTGAGCAATATCTCGATAAAATAAAAACTGTGCGGCAATTGCAAAAAACTGCGCACCATTTGCAAAGTGGGCGGAGCCGGACACTTTTTGAATTTTTAAGCATTTCAAGGCAATTATAGACGTTTTTGGACAGTTTTATGTGGGCGGAGTCGAGTTTCTGTGAACTTTCTTTGCCATTTTTCGTGGCGAGACCTTTTCTTTCAATTTTTCATGATCAATTCATGACCTTTCAGACACCAAATCAAACAGCCATTATCGATTTTGTGCGGGTGGTGTTGAATGAGAATTGTGAAACAAGTCGACGACGGCTGCTGTGGTTCAAAATGTTCAATTCGAGACGTGTTGTGCAAGGTGAGCGTCTCTTTTTTTTTGTTGTTTTTTTGTCTTTTTGTCTGCTTGTTCATGGTTGAGCGGAGGCGGAGTTTTAAAATGGGAAACTTTTTTTTTATTGATTTTCGCGCTTTGACTCAAAAATCAATAGTTCTTTAGCCCTCTCGGAAAAAGGAGGCTTCTAAATTTATTTCAATATATTTTCCCGCCTATTTCCTCCTACACACACACATTTGGAAGATGGTGATGGTGATGTGAGATTTTGTTTTTTTTTCTTTTCCCTCTCTCATTGATAATGTGCTCTTTCTGAGAGGTGTTGGTGTCATATTTGTTGAAAAATAACGTGGCGAAAAAAGGGATTTTAATTAGGGAAATCGGCTGATAAGCAAGCGCAGTGACCTAGAAAACATGCCCTGTTGAATTCGAAAACTTTCCAGCTAATAGCCATGGCCCATTTGGCACGGCGATTTCCTTTACTACAAAACACTAAGGATCTGTCATTTCTTAATTTTTTTTGACGTTCAAGGGCTCAAAATGGGCGCAAAAAACTCCTCTATCGGAGCATGGTTCGTTTCGAGAAATCAAAGTTTTTGATTTTTCAGTGCTAATTTCAAAACACTAAGGATTTGCTATTTTTGGTTGAAATTTGCTCGTTTTTGGCTTAAAATGAAGGTTTTTACCTGAATAATCAGATTATGGTTCGAATTAGTATATTTTCTGAGTGAAATATTGAAAAAAAAAACTAGAATTTCAGTAGATGGCTGGCGCATTGGTTTTTTTTTTGCCATTTCTTTAATTTCGAATTATTTTGAAAGTTCTGAAACCGAAATCCCATTCCCTCTCTGCTTCTCTATTTTTCTTATCAAATGAGAGATATCACAGAGATAATCCGTCTGAAAAAAAACGGAAAAGACGTGCGCACGAAAAGACGAGTCATCTGATGGAAAACATCGCGTTTTGCCTCTAGTTGGAACACTTTTTTTTCTTTTTTTTTTTGCGTTTTTCACTTTCTTTTTATATATACGTGGAAGTTAAATACATTTTTATTGTATTTAAAAACGTTTTTTTTGTGATAAAAAAAGTTTTAAAAATTGTAAAAAAAAAAAATTTTTTTTTCGAAAAATTTCAAAAAAAATTTAAAAGCCCAATTGGGCTTTTAAAAATTGTAGTATTGTGTCAACACGGTGTTTGCGGACCCTAACATTTCAAAATTTTTCTCTAGTGCCATCAAAGTCCGCAAACACCGCGCAGGCACCTTTCAAAAAAAATTTGGAATTAAAAAACCAATTTTTAAACCCTGTTGAAACCGGAAATAGTGTGCATTCTACTGTAAAATTAGGTCTTGTTGTGTGTTTGACAACATTTTTTGGCTTGGAAATTTGGAAAAAAACATTTTTTTTTTTTTGAAAAAAAAAAAATTTTTTTGGAATTTTTTCTCATATTTTGGAATTTTCAAACCTTTTTATCTCAATTTGCACTAAAATTTAAGAAAAAATATCCAAAAAATCAAAAAATTCATCGAAAACGAGCAAAACAACGACACTCCGAAATTACGCACCGCGCCTTGTTTAGCCAAAAAAAATTTTTTTATTTGAATTTTTTGCTTTTTTTACAGCGTTTCAAACAATTTTGGATACTTTTTGATCACTTTTTTTTTTCTCAAAATTGCGCTATTTTGGCGAAATTTTCAAATTTTCCAAAAAAAAAAATTTTTTTTTTTTGGAAAATTCCAGAAAAATAATTCTCACACTCTCACGCCTCACGCTCGCCGTCTATTTATTTTTTTTTTTGCTTCTTTTTCCGCCCCTCTCACTACTCATTTATTACGTCAGCAGCAAATCGACACCAAATTTATAGCCCTCTGCGCTTTTTTTTTTTTGCTATTTTGGCCCCTTTTGACTTTGATGACAGCTTTTCACTTTTTTCTTTCCTCTTCTCCCATTTGCTTTTCCACTCTCTCTCTCTCTCTCTATTTTTTTGTTTTTTTTTTCTTCAGCTCATGTTGTTTTTGTTGCCGCGTTTCAAAAAAATGAGCTTTTTATTATTTTTCGTCAATTTTAATTTTGTTTTTGTTGCAATTTTCGGTCCCATCCTGTTTTTGATGTACCAGCGTGAAATCCAAATTTTGGAAAATTAAAAACTCTCTCTCCCTCTCTTTATCTCACCAAACCCCCAAATTTTCAGACAAACTAATCAATGAACTAACTCTTTAACCTCCCCCACCTCTCATTTTTATCGATTGATTCTGCGGCGGCACGATACGACACGACCGCAAAATGATGCACTCGTCGATCACGCGGACCATCTATCAGAACACGAATGTCAATTTAGGTCCTTCTTTGCTGCGTATGTGTGAAATTACCTCCGAAATTTTGAATTTTGGTGGTTGGCGCCCAAGAAATGCAAAATTTTGCCATTTTTCACGCAAAAATAACCAAAAAACGATAGATTACTGAAACCCAATTTTAAAGGCGCATGCCACATTTCAGTGGCGCACCCTAACTGTCTGCGTCTGCCGGCGCCGATGGTTAGAGTAAAGAAATTTAATGGGGTTATACTCGCACGGAGTAATGGCGAGTGACCTGGTGCAAACGTGCTCCATTGATAACACGCCACGCCGCACGCGCCGCATTCGACGGCAAAAATTTTGGGCACTGTGCCAATGCAAACATTTAGAAAAGAGACGAGACGGAGAAGACGAGCGAAAAAAGAGACGAGACGGAGAAGACGAGAGCGTCGCGCGTGTTCCCGCGCCAAAAAAAGTCGTTTGAAAAAAAGGCAGTCGCCATTACTCCGTGTACTCGGAACCATGCGAAAATTCGGAGAGGAAGAGAAGACCAAAATATCGATTTTGAAAATTTTCAGAAATAAAAATCGATATATTTTAAAATCAATATTTCGATCTGAAATTTTCAGGGAACATCCGAGCGTATTTTTTAAATGATCTCTCAAAGTTTCAGACCGATCGGAGCATTCTCCGAATTTTTTGCTGGTTTTTTTCTATTTTTTGTTTTTTTTTTTTGCAGGTTCCGAGAATAACCCCATAAAAATTGTGGCCTGAGCATTAAAATTGGTGTACAGTAAACCAAACTTCTAAAAAAAATCAAAAAATTTGGAAATATAGGTCCCCGAAAAAAGTGCCGCCGGCTTGCAAAAGGGGCGGAGCATGTTCCTCTGTTTTTAACATTTTTATCGCCGTTTTGTCATGGCCTAGATTGCCAATTTTTGGCGGTTGGCCTGAAAACACTAGATTGACGATCAAGAAATGTAAAAGTTTGCCAATTTTCACCCAAAAAAAGCCATAAACCGATAAAAACAACTCTAGATTACTGTACCCCAATTTTAAAGGCGCATGCCACATTTCAGTGAAACACTCTAACTGTCTGCGTCTCCTCAAGACGCCGATGGTTAGAGAAATGACATTTAAAAATTGTAACTTTTATTGTTTTTTTTTGTTATTTTTCGCTGAAAAAGGGAGTTTTCGTTTTGGTGGCTAGCCTTGAATTAAAAAATTTGGAAACCTAGGCCATGATAGGTCTGCAGCACAAATTTTGTGCAGAAAGTGCTATAAAATGCAGGAAAAAAAGTGCCGACGGCTTGCAAAAGGGCGGAGTTGTTTTTTCAGGATCTCTAGGCCATGATGGATGACCTAGAATAGCTAGTTTAGCCTCAGAAATGTCCGAAATGTTTACCCAAAAAAAGCCAAAAAAAAACGATAAAAACAACCCTAGATTACTGTATCCCAATTTTAAAGGCGCATGCCACATATCAGCACCGCACTCTCTCACGGTCTGCGTCTCTAACAGGAATCGATGGTGAGAGACGAAAACGGACGGTGGAAAACGTCGAAATGGAGGAACGAAAAGGATGGGGAAATTGGGTGGAGTCCAATACCTGTGCGACACTCTTGCAATTGGCTCCGCCCATTTTCCCTCATTTTCCGTTCCTTCATTTTGACGTTTCCCCCCGTTTTCCCGATCCATGAAACAGGAAAACGGCATTTTCCGGGAAATAGGCACCAGCATACAAAATTCACCAATTTCCAAATTTTGTTTTTCAATTTAATGGATCCTTGGGGTCTCGAAAATTTGCAAAATAAGGCATGCGCCTTTGAAATTGGTGTACAATACTCAAATTCAAGTTTGAAGCCAACCATGAACAAGCCAAAATTGTTTTTTTTTTCAATTTTTCAACTTAAAACATCCTAATTTCAGATAATGATCACACGGAATACAAATTCCAGAAAGAAGTGGTCGGTGTCACGTTGACAAGGTCAGTTTCTTTCTTTTTTATTCTGGCAATTAGTATTCTAAAAAAAGGGGTACTACGGTATTTTACTCGCACAGAATAGAACTGCGCGGAATAGAACCGGCTGAAATGCAACTTTACTAAAAAAAAAAGCAACTGCACAAAAGAAAACTCAGGGCCTTACAATGGACAACGAAATAATTCTTCGAGTTGTTCGAGCGGTTCTGGGTCGGTACAATTCAATTTCGGTGGGTTCTATTCCTTGCGAGTTCTATACCGTAGTACCCACAAAAAAGTTAGATTAAAAGTACAGTATCCCGGAGTGAGAATTTCTCAAAACAAAACAAAAACAGTAACCGACGAGCCGTGACATTTTTGCAGAACAGAGCTGACTCTGGTGCTGACAATGTACATTGCGGCCGTCATCATTTTGGTCGTCGTTTTCGAAATGCTGAAACCGTCGATTTCTGCGCACATAATGGGCTCGAATTAGACCTTTTTTTGTAACTCTCTAGATGTTGATTAGTGATTTTTTCTTTGGGGGTTATTGATTTTTCTTTACAACAAAAATCAATGATCACCAAAGAAAAAACAGTAGAAAAAAACCAAATAAGCTAACAAAGACTCCTATCTTGACTGAAACGGGTTTTTACAATCTTTTTTTTTTAATTTTGTGATTTTTCATTTTATACAAGAGGCACCTAACAAAATTCTGGTATCTTTCCCAATAATTCTAACATTTTTGTTCCCCTCCCCATTTCAAAACGAGAATAAAGTTTGAAAAGTACATACACATTTATAGCACTTGAAATCAAAATTCTTAAAAATAACAACAAATATTGTGTTTTCAATCGACTTGCGACATGAGAACGCGAGACTCCGCCCACTTATTTGTGCGCGACCACGCGAACACAGTGATATTTGAAGAGACGCAGACAGGTAGCACACAAATAAGTGGGCGGAGTCTCGCGTTCTCACGTCGCAAGTCGATTGAAAACACAATAGTAGGGCACTCTCACCATAGAGTCCAATTTTAGAAATTTAGTTTCAACCAGAAGGTTGTTGACGGCTATCGCCGTCAAAAACCTTCTGGGTAAGCTTGGGAACGCGCGAATCTTCCTGATTTTTGAAAGTTTTACTGTACGTCAAAAGAAACATTGAGTAAGTACCCAAGTCGAATCAATTAAAACATCAATGTTTTTATTTATGTAATTATTTTGATTGCAAAAAAAATGCCACGCACCTATTCAGTGCAGCAAAAAAACCACTGTATTTGGTGTCTTTAACCCGTTGCATTGTGCAAGAACTTTAAAAAAACAACCGTACTCACATATTTTCAATATGTTTTCAAATTGGACAAAACTCTTCGGACCGAGCCTTGGCATTTAAATATTCTAATGCGTCTTCCAATATTTTAATGGATTCGGGGCGGAGATACTTGAATTTTGTCAGCTAAATTGACATTAACTAAAAAAAACTTCGTTGCAAAAAAGAAAAAGCCACAGTAAAACTCGAACTTCTGACCTCCCACACGCCAGCAAAGACTACAAACCACTTGAACATCGCGCCGGCGGAAACCTCTTCAGTGTGTGATGTCACATTTCAAACGACCCGGAGATTCCTGTCGGATATCATTTAGACTGTAGAAATGGATAACGTGTACATAGAAGAAAATAATGTTGAGGGGCCTAACAGTAAAGTACCCTTCAAAATAATGATATCAAAATTTGGAAAAGACGGGCATCATCGCGACATTCAGGAGACTCCGATTTCTAATTTTGGATTTCCACGGACTTCTGAGGACTGCCCCAGCACCGCGAACATACCCATACACAGACAGACAGACACACAGAAAAATTTTATTAGTAATAGTAAAGATAATGGGGTTATTCACGAAATGGCAAAAAACTGCGCGATAACTCGGAAAATGCTCCTATTGACCTGAAATTTTGGGAAATAAGGCAAAAATTTTCCTGGACATTACCACAAAATTTCAGACAAAAATTTCGATTTCAAACATTTTCAGAAAAAAAATCAATATTACTTAAAAATCGATATTTTGTGGGAATGTCCGGAAGAATTTTCCCCTCATTTCACAAAATTTCAGGTCAATCGGAGCATTTTCCGAGTTTTGGCGCAGTTTTTTGTCATTTCGTGAATAACCCCATAAGATGCACATATCGTTCCAAACTCTCCTTAGCAGCAATGGTCGATCAGTGATTTTCCGAATAGATTCCATTTGTTCTCAATTAACTGTGATGACAGATACAGATGCATAATCAATTAACGGCCGCATGTAAATTATGTAACTTTCCAATAAGTTCTTCCAATTAGCTTCTCGGCTATGCTATGTCATCCAAACATTCTGATATTATTGTTTTTATTAAAGTTGTCGCGCGGTGTTTGCGTACTCGCGTTGCAAACCGATTTACGAGACCGCCCACTGCCCTGCTATTTTTTGTTGTGATTTTTCCTTTTTTTTTTTTTAATTTTGCAGTTTTCCTTCTGTTTTTTTTATACATTTTTGTTTCAGATCAATAAATGACGTATGCGAATGAATATTGAACAAGAAAATTCGAGAAAAAATGGCGGATTCGTCTTTTCATGGTAATTTTTGCATTCTTTCCTCATTTTTTTTGGAAATAATTGATTTCAGGTCGCTAAATGTCTTGTTCGAATAGGTATTCAGCTCAAAATTCGATTAATTGAGTACAATCCCGCACTTTTTAATCGAATCCCCATTCGCAGGGTGTGTTGAACGGCGGACCGCTGAAAACGCGCCCCCTCGCACTACTCATTGAAAGGAAGTTGTATGGTTACGGTCACTGTTTTTGAAATATCGCATTAATCAATAAATTGACGTGATTTTCTACTTTTTTTGTACTCTTCCGCATAAGAAAAAATTAATGAGTCGATCTGCAGCACTTTTCGCTAAATTAACAGAATTGATTCATGCGTTTTCAATGAAAATATTTTTTTGAATTGTCGTAGGTTTCGGCGCATGCACATAAACCTGTAACGTTATAATTTGAAAGCGCATGTGACATCAATATGCGTACTTTATGGACCTATTCATTTGAATTAAAACGAATTTTTATGTCACATTTATTCAATGCATTACATCATATTAATGAATTAATCTGAATTTTTCTGAACCATTGAGTTTGAGTCTTTCTGCAAATCGCGCCTAGCCATCCTGGTCAAATAAGTGAACTTATTAACAAATACATGCATGTGCCTTTAAACATTTACTCCGAGCACACAAAAATGATGACAAAAGATGCATTTTTTGACCAGGATGAATAGGCGCGATTTGCAGAAAAACTCAAACTCAATGGTTCAGGAAAATTCAGATTAATTAATTAATATGTTGTAATGCATTGAATAAATGTGACATAAAAATTCATTTTAATTCAAATGAATAGGTCCATTATTTTTTTTGAAAAAATGTACGCTTCAACACACCGTGATTCGAACAACACATTTAGCGGCTGAAATCAATTTTTTTTTCCGATTTTTGCATCATCCGCCATTTTTTCTTCTTCTCAAATTTTCTTGTTCAATATTCATTCACATACGCCATTTATTGATCTGAAACAAAAATTTATTAAAAAAACAGAAGGAAAACTGCAAAATTAGGAAAAATCACCACAAAAAATAGCAGGGCAGAGGGCGGCAACGTACGCAAACACCACGCGACAACTTAAATAAAACAATAATACATATGGATGTGATATTTCAGATCTTCTAGATCGCTGACAGTTCTCATGGAAGTGAGTAAGATATAGGAACTTTCAATTCGATCCTCCGCTATGCTATGCCATCCAAACATTCTGACACATATGGAAGTGATATTTCAGATTTTCTAGCTTTAGGTGTCCCGGACCATTTTTTTCATGAAGTTCTTTACCTGAAATTCAATAGATTGCCTGCAAGTTAATATGAGCAAAAATATTGGTATAACTGGTGGAAAAACCAAAAGGCAACAAGAAGAGGGCAATGATAAATATTTTTTTTTCTTTAAAAATCATAACACCAAATAGAAATCCAAAGAGAAAATACTTGAATCAATCACAAACTTTGCACCGATTTGGTAATGAAGGGAATGGATGCTATAAGTTCTTCTAATCCTCCCTTGGCTCCGCCCTCTCGTGGTCATCGGCGGGCGCCTGGTCTTCCAGCACAATAACTTCCTGACCGTCCTCTTCCAAATGGACCACTCTTGGTATTGCATTTTCCGCGTTTTCCTGACCGTCATTATCACCAGTCACCTCGATCCATCGTCTCACTAGGTCGCCCATATTCCCCATTCGATTTCGAGCATTGTTCATGTTTTCTTGGAGAATGTTCAGCAGTTCCTCGCTGTTTCGCTCCAATTGTTGGACTAGTGTTTCGCGCTGAAAATGCGCTCCATTAAACTTTAAAAACCTTCGCATTTCTAGGAACCCCGTACCGAGTCATAATACGGCACCAACGAGTGAACAAACGCGCCCAAAAACGAGTCCGCATTACCGCCATTCTCCTCCGGTATCACCCGTCCATCCTTTGCGTATCCGCACCGCGTATTGGCGGGCGGGACCGGATCGGAGAGAGACGTGCACGGAATAATCTCGAGCAGCATGCCAAGACGGTCCACGTTTGGCGAACGACCGTGGTACATTTTGTTTCTTCTGAAAGTCGATTGTCTGATAGTGAAATTTTTAATTTTTCCCCAAAAACCACACACTTATTCCTCCACTCGTCACACTCTTCCTTCTCTTTCGGATCCTGCGAGGTTGCCATGTCACGCGTGGCTCTTTCCAGGAATAGCATAACGTCGGGCGTGCTCCACACATCCTTGGTGAATTGTGCATAGATTTTCATGAGCACTTTAAGGCTTTCTCGTTCGCTGAAAAATGCCTAAACCGTCGGAAATATTCTATGAAAAACGGACTTATCAGCAACAAATGTGGTGAACATTTTGCAATTCATCACTTGCGAGTCTGGGTGAATTTGCAACATGTCCATCAGGGTGACCACCACGGACGGGAAATGGCGAATGGCGGTGCGGAGCTGTATAATAAAAATTGTGGAAAAAAAATAAACTTTTTGGTATTACAAATAATACCTCCACATCAGCCGCCTCCTTATCCTCTGCATTTTTGGCCAGATAAAACTTGGCAAGGGCCACCGAGTATGGCCAATTTGGCAGCAAATGCAACTGTTTGAACCGTTTTCCCGCTTCGTACATTTGCACCACCCACGTGTACTGTTTCGCCTTTATCGCCAACGAGTCAATTATTGACATTATGGCGAGAGGGTCGCCTGTAAACAAAGATTATGACATTGGTGCGCGTTTGTTCACAGGCTTTTCAAATCAATGAATTACTCACGAACAGGATCCAACTTGAAAATGAGTTTTGCCGTGTTCAGCGCCGTCTCCCAGCACCTTTTGTGCACCGCATTGAGCATATGTCTGTGCAGGAGGAGGTAAAAGGCGCGATTCTCGTAATCGGTGTAGTCCATGCGATGCCTCCAGTTGAATGGTTCAAAAGTTGGGGCAGAGTACTGATCCACGTAGAATATTCCCCTTTCTGGAATGGGTGATGCGTAAGAATAATGAAACATTTTAAAATTGCCCTGAACATTCCTAAAATTGTTTAAAAATGGCTAAATATGTTCAAAGATGAGCAGACCCAAAAATTAAAAAAAAAAAACGTGTAGATTTACGAAGGTCTAGTGTAGATTTACGAAGGCCAACTGTAGATTTACGGAGGTCTAGTGTAGATTTACGAAGGTTTCGTGTAAATTTTCGAGGATCTAGTGTAGATTTAAGGAGGCCATGTGTAAATTTACGGAGACCAAGTGTAGATTAACGAAAGTTTAGTGTAAATTTACGGGGACTAATGTAAATTTACGGAGCCCTATGTAGTGGGGATTAACGAGGGTCTGGTGTAGATTTACGGAGGCCATGTATAGATTTACGGAGGTCTAGTGTAGATTTACGGAGGTCTAGTGTAGATTTACGAAGGTCTAGTGTAGATTTACGAAGGTCCAGTCTATATTTACTGGAACTATTAAAATTTACGGAGGCCAAGTGCAGATTAACGAAGGTTTAGTGTAAATTTTCGAGAATCTAGTGTAGATTTACGAGGGTCTAGTGTAGATTTACGAGAATCTGGTGTGGATTTTCGAGGGTCTAGTGTAGATTTACGAAGGTCCAGTGTAGATTTACGAGGTCCAATGTAGATTTACGAGGGTCTACTGTAGATTTACGGAGGTCTAGTGTAGTGTAGATTTACGGAGGTTTTGTGTGGATTTACGGAGGTCTAGTGTAGATTTACGAGAATCTAGTGTAGATTTACGGAGGCCTATATAGTGGGGATTAACGGAGACTTGCGTAGTGTAGATTTACGGAGGTCTAGTGTAGATTTACGAAGGTCTGGGGTATATTTACGAAGGTCTAGTATAGATTTACGAAGGCCAACTGTAGATTTACGGAGGCCTATGTAGATTTACGAAGGTTTAGTGTAAATTTACGGGAACCAATGTAGATTTACGGAGGCCTAGTGGGATTCACAGATGTTAGTGTAGATTTACGGAGGCCCATGTAGTGGATATTAACGGAAGCTTGTGTAGTGTAGATTTACGAAGGTCTATTGTAGATTTACGAAGGTATGGGGTATATTTACGGAGGTCTAGTATAGAATTACGGAAATCTAGTGTAGATTTACGGAGATGTAATGTAGATTTACTGCAGCCTGGGGTAGATTTACGGAGACCAATGTAGATTTACGAAGGTCAGTGTAGATTAACGGAGGTTTTGTGTGGATTTACCAGGGCCCAGTGTAGATTTACGAAGGTCTAGTGTAGATTTACTGAGATATAGTGTAGATTTACGGAGGTCTAGTGTAAATTTTCGAAGATCTAGTGTAGATTTACGAGGATATAGTGTAGATTTACTGCGGCCTGGGGTAGATTTACGGAGACCAATGTAGATTTACGGAGGTCAGTGTAGATTTACGAGAATCTAGTGTAGATTTACGAGGGACTAGTGTAAATTTACGGAGGCCACGTGTAGATTTACGAGGGTCTAGTGTAGATTTACGGAGGCCATGTGTAGATTTACGGAGGCCGTGTGTAGATTTACTGGGTGGGTGGCTATTCCAGTATGGGTGGTGGTTATTCCATTTTCATAAATTTTCCACAAAAAAGAAGCCCACCAATCCACTCGGCGCCCGTGTTAAACTCCTCGTTCATCCGACTCATGTGCGCCATGGTGAGCAGACAATTAAGCTGGTAGGGAACTTCGCCGAGAATCTCGTGAATGAGCACCGGATTCATGTGAGTTTCCGATAGCCAGTACATTCTTAAATTTTCATTTTTCTAGAAAAAGAAGTGGGCGGAGCCTACCTCTCCCTCTGCTCGTAATAATTATTATGCTTGATTTTGAACCACGTTTCTCCTTTTTCCTCTTTCACTTGCACCATGGAAAGTCCTGGAAATTAGCGATTACTGTATTTATTTTTGATTTTTTTTTTCTACCTACCGTAATCCTTCTCCGGGAACCACGTCGGTCGATTCTTCACAATTCTACCTTTGGCACGACGACCAGGCGGCCAGCGGTGATCTTCGTCAGGTTCGCCAGAGCCGAGGGCTTCCTAAAAATGTTCAAAAATGCTCGAAATTGACTAAAAATGCCAAAAATCTTATTTTTGGTCAAAAAAGTGTTTGCAGACTTCTGACTCCGCCCACTTAGCGATTGCCGCACGCTTTATTGCAATTGCCGTATAGTTTTTTTTTTTAATTTCTGAAATTTTAAGGAATTTTTGTACAATTTTAATGCATATTTGGGTATTTTAAAGCATTTTTTGAGAAAAAAGAGAAATTAATTCAAAAATGTCCAAAACGATTAAAAACGCCAAAAATTCCTGTTTCTGGTCCAAAAAAGTGTTTACAGACTTTCGACTCCGCCAATTTTGTTCAAAAATGTCCAAAAACTGTTAAAAAATGCCACATCCGACCCCGCCCATTTTGCAATTGCCGCACTTTTTTGCAATTGCGGCACGGTTCTCTTTCATCGAGTTTTACTTTAATTTTGTGATTAATTTTTAAAAAAATGCTTCAGAATGTCTAAAAAAGCGTAAAATTACATAAAATTGTTCAAAAAGGCCACATCCGACTCCGCCCATTTTTGCAATTGCCGCACGTTTTTTGCAACTGCCGCACGGTTCTCTTTTTATCGAAATTCAGTTTTATTTTGCGATCAAATTTGCTCAAAAATGCCGAAAATTGTTAAAAAATGGCAAAAAATCACAATAACCGGCCCCGCCCATTTTGCAATCGCCGCACTGTTCTTCTTTGTGATTAATTTTGCTCAAAATGCTTAAAAATATCCAAAAAATCACGTTTTGGCCAGAAAAAAAGTGTTAACAGAAATCCGACTCCGCCCATTTTTGCAATTGCCGCACGGTTCTCTTTTATCGAGTTTTACTTGAATTTTGTGATTAACTTTCAAAAAAATTATGCTTCAGAATGTCTAAAAAAGCGTAAAATAACACAAAATTGTCCACAAACTGTCAAAAAATACCACATCCGATTCCGCCCATTTTTGCAAATGCCGCACGGTTCTCTTTTTAAAATCGAAATTCACTTTTATTTTGCGATTAAATTTGCTCAAAAATGCCGAATATTTTTTAAAAAATGCCAAAAAATCACAAAAACCGACCCCGCCCATTTTGCAACTGCCGCACGCTTTTTTTTAAAACTAATTTTGCTCAAAAATGCTTAAAAATAGCCAAAAATAAAGTTTTTGCCCAGAAAAAAAGTGTTAACAGAAATCCGACTCCGCCCACTTTGCAATTGCCGCACGCTTTTTTGCAATTGCGGCACGGTTCTCTTTTTATCGAAATTGACTTTTATTTTGCGATTACATTTGCTCAAAAATGCCGAAAATTGTTTATAAATGCCAAAAAATCACAAAAACCGACTCCGCCCATTTTGCAATCGCCGCACGGTTCTTCTTTGTGATTAATTTTGCTCAAAATGCTTAAAAATATCCAAAAAATCACGTTTTGGCCAGAAAAAAAGTGTTAACAGAAATCCGACTTCGCCCATTTTTGCAATTGCGGCACGGTTCTCTTTTATTGATTTTTACTTGTATTTTGTGATTAATTTTCAAAAAAATGCTTCAGAATGTCTAAAAAAGCGTAAAATTACACAAAATTGTTCAAAAATGCCACATCCGACTCCATCCATTTTTGCAATTGCCGCACGTTTTTTTTTTTGTAATTGCCGCACGGTTCTCTTTTATCGAGTTTTACTTGAATTTTGTGATTAAATTTGCTCAAAAATGCCGAAAATTGTTTATAAATGCCAAAAAATCACAAAAACCGACTCCGCCCATTTTGCAATCGCCGCACGGTTCTTCTTTGTGATTAATTTTGCTCAAAATGCTTAAAAATATCCAAAAAATCACGTTTTGGCCAGAAAAAAAGTGTTAAGAGAAATCCGACTCCGCCCATTTTGCAATTGCCGCACGGTTTTTAGTGGTTAATTTTGCTCAAAAATTCCTTTAAAATGTTCAGAAATTCCTAATATTGCTCAAAAATGCTCAAAATTACCCTAAAAACGCTGCCCAATTTGCGCTTCAACTCGGCGTTCATATCGAAATGTTTCATCTCGATTTTCATCAAACTCTCCACTGATTGATTGTTTTCCGAGCCGCCCGACCTTTTCGCTTCTTTCAGGTTCTGAAATTGGGGATTTTCAAATATTGTTGCCCGATTTTTTGGATAAAAAACTCACCGCCGCCGCTAACCTGGCCAACATTTGATTCTCAGTCTCCTCCGCCTCCTCGTCGCCCTTTTTTCCCTTCTTTTTGTTCGCCTTTTTTGCTTTTTTCTTCTGAAATTCAGAAAAATGTCTCACAATTCACCAAACATTTTCTAAGAATCTTAAAATTGCTTTAAATGCACAAAAATGTTTTAAATAAATCCAAAATTTTTGAATTTTTGATCAAAGATCATGAGGTGTTCACAGAAACTCGACTCCGCCCACTTTGCAATTGCCGCACGGTTCGATTTTTATCGAATTTTGCTTACATATCGGGTAAAAACGCTCAAAAAAGTCTAAAATCGATTGAAAAAATGCAGAAAATTACCGGAAAATGCCTAAAAATGCTCAAAAACCCCAATTTTTGCCAGTTTTTACTCAAAAACGTGTTTACAGACGTCCGACTCCGCCCACTTTGCAAGTGGCGCACGCTATTTTGCAATTGCCGCACGGTTCGATTTTTATCGAATTTTGCTTAAATATCCAATAATTTTGCTCAAAATTTCCTACAAAAATGTGTAAAAACGCTGAAAAAACACCCAGAATTGCAATAAAATGCCTGAAATTGCCAAAAAAAAAGTCAGAAATCGTATAAAAAATGCGGAAAATTTATTTATTTATTTATTTATTTATTTACGCCAATGTGACGTGTTGATATTGTGTACACAGATACATTAAAGGTATGTGCAGGGAAATAAGGAGAGCAATAAGGAGTTGGGTAGAAACAGATCAAGAATGAAAGCAGAAAAAAAAAGGTGGGGTAGAAGTGACAAAGGATCTTGATGACGTCCGTTCAGCAGTAGTTATAGAGTGATTGCGGTTAGCGTGCGGTTTGTGAAAAATTCTTGGCGGATCTTTGTTTTGCTGCGGGCCCAAATAAATTTGGTTTTTGCGCGCGTTCGCGTGTTTTGAAAGAAAGTAAAGAATGGTCTTGTGTCGATATCAACGTTCCCTGCTATCATCTTAGTCAGAAATTTCCTGTCAAAATACTTTCTCCTGTTTTCTAGTGATGAGAGGCCGTAGAGTGAATTTCTTTCGGGCGCCGAAAGATATTCGGGATCATCAGCTCTTATATATCTGCCTTTTTGTCGGCTGTACAGCCTTCTGTTGAAAGCATTTTGGACAGATTCGACAGATTTGATATCAGATTTTTTGTGTGGGTTGCTTATTACTGTACCGTATTCGAGGATGGGTCTGATAAAGATTTTGTATAACAGAGTGAGTAGTCTGCTGTTGTCGCTACAGTATTTTTTGAATATGAGTGATAAGGCGTATTTTGCTTGGTTTGTGGCTTTGTGCCAATGCTCGGAGAAGTCTAATTTCGGGGAAATCATAAACCCTAAATCCCTAGTTAGTTGTTTTCTACCGATGGGTGAACCATTAATTACATAGTCACAGTTTTTTGTAGTTTTTCCTAATGAGATCAAAATAGTTTTGCTATTGTTCAGCGCGAGTTTTTTGGTTTCTGACCATTGGCAGATGGCATCAATGGCTTGTTGTAGTTTATTGTTTTGTGGGTCGGAGTCTTTAGGGATCTCTGAGTATAGTTTTATGTCGTCGGCAAACTGCTTGCAGTGAACTCCCATTGGGAGTTTACTGGGAATTTCATTGACGTATATCCCAAAGAGGATCGGTGATAGAACTGCTCCCTGAGGTACGCCGCACTGGGCCATTTTAGTTGAGGACTGATTTTTAGTTACTTTCACTGTGAATGTCCTGTTGCTAAGGTAGGATGCTAACCATTTTAAAAGATTTCCATTGAGTTTGATTGAGACTAGTTTGTCTAAGAGAAGATCGTGGGGTACTCTGTCAAAAGCTTTAGCATAGTCGAAATAAATTACGTCTACTTGACTTCCCCTTTCTATGCTATTCCAGTCATTTAGGGATTCGAGCATGCAACTCACAGTTGATCGCTTAGGCCTAAACCCATGTTGGTTGTTGTTCCAGAAACGTATTTTATCTAGGAATGGCAAAAGCTTTGACAGTATGCATCTTTCGTATATTCTACATATTTGGGATGTAATACTTATAGGTCGAAAGTCTGTTGGTACCTGTGGTTTCGCAATTTTGTTAATTGGTGTTATTATAGACTGTTGCCATTTTTCGGGTACCTCCCCTCTCATCATGGAAAGGTTGCAAATTTGGGAGAGTGGGCTCGCAATGAATGGCGCGATGAGCTTTAAAAATTTAAAGGAGACCTTATCCGGAGTATCCGAACAAGAGTTTTTACATTTTTGGATGAACTTAAGCATTTCTGCGTCTGTAACCCATGGTATCTCTTGGTCGGATTTGTAGTCGGGAGGCAGGGTGAAACTGGTGTTTGATTTGTTTACATATTGACTTTCGAAGTTAACCGCTAACACTTCGGCCTTTTCGTGATCGGAGGTTGCATGGTGACCGGATTGGTCGACAAAAGTGGGCACCATAGAAAATTTGGGTTTCAGTATGTTTTTTGCTATGTGAGTGAAATGGCTGTTCCCAGATTTTTTCAAAGTTAGCAGTTCTTGGTTTCGTCTAAATTTCAATAGTTTTTTCCGAAATTTTCTGCTTAGTTCTATGTACAGAGCATAGTCTGCCCAACTGCGACTTTTCAGAAGCTTATCAAATTTGTTTTCAATAGTTTTGTGAAATGTCACCAGGTACTCAGGGACATTGTAGAGCTCTTTGTTTATTCTTTTCTTGGGAACAGCGAGTTCACAGATACGTCGCATTATTGTGAGAAATTCGTTGTATATTTCACTAATTGTTTTTACTGGATCAATTATAGTGGGCCAGTCAATTAAATTTAGTTCCGCTGCGCAAACTTTCCAGTTGATGCCTTTGAAATCCCATATTTCTATTAGATGTTTTGTTGGTTTCTCTAGAATGTCTAATGTGAACGTTATTTTTCTATGGTCACTGCTGCCTATCGGATTTGATATTTCTACATTTTCGAGTTTGGTGTTGCTAAAGACTATGTCAAGAATGTTGTTTTTTCTTGTGGGGGAGTTAACGAACTGTTTAAGGTTGTTGTTTTTACAGAAGTCGCTTAGTATTGTACCTAGTTTGTCTTTGGTCATTGGTCCCGCGGGTATCCACTTAATGTTTTTTATATTAAAGTCACCTAGTATAATTATCTGCCCATTGTGGTTGGTCATATCGGAAATTTTGGTTAGCAGCGTTAACGTGTTGGCGTAGGAGCAGGTGGGGGGTCTGTATACATTTATCAGTCTTATCGGGGTAGTTGAAATATTGATATCTAACGCTAGGATTTCGTAAGCCATGTTTTTGGTCTCCAAAAAACCAAAAAACCCCAATTTTTGCCAGTTTTTACTCAAAAACGTGTTTACAGACGTCCGACTCCGCCCACTTTGCAAGTGGCGCACACTTTTTTTGCAATTGCCGCACGGTTCGATTTTTATCGAATTTTGCTTAAATATCGAATAATTTTGCTCAAAATTTCCTACAAAAATGTGTAAAAACGCTGAAAAAACACCCAGAATTGCAATAAAATGCTTGAAATTGCCAAAAAAAAGTCAGAAATCGTATAAAAAATGCAGAAAATTACCGAAAAAAAGCCAAACAATTTCAAAAAACGTCAAAAAGTTAAAAAAAAATGTTTTTCTGAGCATTTCTCTTGTGTAGATTTACGGAGGCCTAATGTAGATTTACGGAGGTCTAGTGTAGATTTACGAGGGTCTAGTGTAGATTTACGAGTGTCTAGTGTTGATTTTTTGCTCAAAATTTCCAAAAAATGTTGCTCACCTTTTTCTGCTCACTAGCAGCTGGCTGATCGTCATCGGACGGGGCAGGATCCTGGTCGGATTGCTGATTATTCTCATTATTATCACTGCCATCTTCGTCTTGAAAATTTGATTATTATCAAAAAAAAACCAAATTTTTTTAATTTTTAATCACCGAAAAACACGAATCGATTGGCGGGTCCCTTGCGTTGAGCAATCACTGGCTCTTGCTCATTTTCCGAGTCCAAGTTGGTCTGAAAATTAAATTATTGATTTTTTTCAATAAAAATTGTAATTTAAATACCTTTTCAGCCTCCTGCTGCTGATGTAGGCGCTTAATTTGGCTTTTGGACATCTGGAAACTTCAGATTTTTCTATTCCATTTTAAAATGGATTTATAAAAAATAAAAAAGTACAGTAATCCCTGACACTTGACAGGCAATTTTACACGATTTAAAAGGGCAAAAAAGTGGGGGAAACAAATGTTATTATTGTATTGCGAATTTTTTGAGCCGGACTAGAAAATAATCTCGTAGAATTGTGCGTGAAAATGAGCAAAACAAAGAGCGAAAAAGAAAGAAAGACAAATGGGGAAAAAAATCAATAATTTCTTACAGTAATCCTGCAGCTTATTGTTGGCTATTAGCCACGGAAAGCTGCACGATGGTCGCCAATCGCCGATTAGACGCCAACTATGCGCCAGAAGGGCTTTTAAAAATAGCAACTTTTAAAGGCCAGAAATGGCTAATAGCCGTTTCCAGCTTGCTCGGAAATCTCCGCCAAACTCGCGCCGATCTGCCATATTCCACGGGTGGCTAATAGCCCCGTCGGCGCCGAAAGATATAAACCTTTCGTGCAAATCTGAGCAAGCTCCGCCCACTTTTAACACCAAATATAAACAAAAATTTTCACCTTGCCATTCGATTTCTGCCAGGAATTTATTTTTCGTGTCGAGACCCAAAATTGTAGGCAATTTTTTGATATAAAAATCTTGAATTTATGTCTGAAAATTCGGGGATTTTTTTTCCAAAAACTGAGGAAAAAACCTCGAATTTTCAGACACAAATTCATGATTTTGGGTCTCGGCACGAAAAATAAATTCCTGGCAGAAATCGAATGGCAAAAGGTAAAAATTTTTTCTATTTTTGGGGTAAAAAGTGACTGAAAAATGGGAATGGGCGGAGCTTGCTCAGATTTTCTCGAAAGATTTTATAGGTCTATTGAAATGATTTTTTCGGCGCGGATGTGGCTATTAGCCGCTGAAATTCGCTGCAACCCAACGAATATGGCAGATCGGCGCGAGTTTTTTTTTTCCAACTTTCACGCCAATCTCGCGCCAATCTGCCATATTCGTTGGGTTGCAGCGATTTTCAACAGCTAATAGCCATATCCGCGCCGAAAAATTTCTCAAAAATTCATTTCAATGGGCCTATAAAATCTTTCGTGCAAATCTGAGCAAGCTCCGCCCACTTTTAAGCCTCTTTTTACACGAAAAATAGACACAAATTTCCCTTTCTGCCAGGAATTTATTTTTCGTGTCGAGACCCAAAATTATAAGCAATTTTTTGATGTAAAAACCTTGAATTTGGGTCTGAAAATTCGGGGATTTTTTTTCCAAAAACTGAAAGAAATACCTCGAATTTTCAGACACAAATTCATGATTTTGGGTCCCGACACGAAAAATAAATTCCTGGCAGAAATCGAATAGAAAGGTGGAAAATTTTTGTCTGTTTTTGGTGTCAAAAGTGACAGTGGGCGGAACTTGCTCAGATTTGCTCGAAAGATTTTATAGGACCATTGAAATAAAATTTTGAAAATTTTTTCGGCGCGGATATGGCTATTAGCCGTTGAAATGAAAATGACAGTTAGCATTCGAATATGGTAGATCGGCGGGTGTTGGGCACCTGTTCGAGAACATAAAAATCTGACGTGGGCGGCCTTATACACAGGATTACTGTAAAAAAAGGAGAAAAATTGAAGAAAAACAAAAAAATTACCGTATTTATCAGCGTCTAGACCGGAAATAAAGGGGAATACGGTATCTTAAAAAGCCTAAATCCTAAAATCAAATTTCCCTTCAAATTAACACGCTCTCACGCATCCGTCAAACTGGTCCTCGTCTTGTTATTCGCCAGAATTTTATCGGGCATCCATTCCGGCTGCCGCGCTGTCAACGCCACGTCATCCGCTGTCAATTTAGCCAGCTTGAACGACGAGAGTTGGAGAATTCCCAGACAGCGAGACGTGTCCGAGGAAATAACCTGGAGAAGATTATGAGTCAAATTTTTTTTTACGTGGAAAAAACTGTACCTTTCCAACTTTATTCTTCTTCTCATCCAGAATATCGGCACCTTGCCGAACTTGACCCTGGCATTCGAATGGCATGATTCGGCGGCGAATTACACCTGAAATATCCACTTAAACAAAAAAAAAACAATTTTTTTTTACCAGTATGTGCAGTTCTGGCCGTCAATTCCTGTCCAATATAGCATCCTTTGTCCAGTGCAACCATATTCAGAAGATCTCCGTTTGCCTGGAAACGGAAAAAAAATTTTAAAAAAATTGAATTTGTCCAAAAGGAGTACACGAGGGTTTTTTCAATTTTCAAAACTTTTAAATATTTGATCGATTTTTGGTATTTTCATACATTTTTCTGCGAAATCTAAAAGTTCACAATTTTCCAAACATTTGAAAAACTGAAAAAACAACCACTTTTTTGAATCGACCGCCACATGATGTACTCCATTTGGAGTTAGAAATGCCCAAACATTCACAAAATGCATTATGTAAATTGCCCTAAAATTGTCCGAAAATGTCAAAACATGTTCAAAAATTGCTCAAAAATGTCAAAAAATTCCTAAAAATGCCTCGAAATACTCAAAAAATGCCTTAAAATACTCAAAAATTTCTAAAAATGTCAAAAATTGCTTTAAAATGTCTGAAAATGACAAAAATTACCTTTAACTATTCAAAAAAAATCCTAAAAATGCCTAAAACTGTCCAAAAATCAGTGCCTAAAATTACCCGAAAAAAATTCAAAAAATGCGAAAAAAAAATGTTCCAAATGCCTCGAAAAACTCAAAAAATGCCTAAAAATACTCAAAAATGCCTAAAAACGGCTTTAAAGACACCCAAAACGACCTAAAATTGTCCAAAATCGTTCAAAAATTCACAAATACCCACGAAAATACAAAAAAACAATTCAAAAAATGCAAAAAAAAAATGTTCCAAATGCCTCGAAATACTCAAAAATGCCGGAAATTGCTCAAAATTGTCAACAAATGCTTTTAAATGTCTGAAAATGACAAAAAAATTTCCCTTAAATTCCTCCAAAAATGCAAAAAAATTTCCCTTAAATTCCTCCAAAAAGTCCAAAGATCGTTTAAAAAATGCTCAAAATCAGCGAAAATTCTCAAAATTACCAGAAAAAAAAGCAACTCAAAAAATGTAAAAAAAAGTGTTCAAAATGCCTCGAAATACACAAAAAATGCCTAAAAATACTCAAAAATGCCTAAAAATGCTCAAAAATGCCTCAAAAATGACTAAAATTGTCCAAAAATGCCTTAAAATGCCAAAAATTGCTCACAAATGCCAAAAAATGGCTTTAAAGATACCCAAAATGGCCTAAAATTGTCCAAAAATCGTTTAAAAAATGACAAATACACCCGAAAGTGCCTAAAATTACCAAAAAATGCCGAAAAATGCCTCAAAATTCTCAAAAATGACTAAAATACTCAAAAAATGCCTCAAAATACTCAAAAAATGCCTCAAAATACTCAAAAATGCCTTAAAATGCCTAAAAATGGCTTTAAAGATAACCAAAATGACCTAAAATTGTCCAAAATCGTTAAAAAAATGCCTCAAATTACTCAAAATACCTAAAAATTACCTAAGATTGCTGAAAAATGTCAAAATGCTGAAAAATGCCTAAAAATGCTCAAAAATGTCAAAAAATTCCTAAAAATGGCTTTAAAGATACCCAAAAATGCCCAAAGATCGTTAAAAAATGCATAAAAAACTTTTTCTAAATCCTAGTTATCCAAAAATGCCTCGAAATACTCAAAATTGTCAAAAAATGCCACAAAATACCCAAAATGACCTAACTGTCCAAAAATCGTTTAGAAAAATGCACAAATACAGCCGATAGTGCCTAAAAATGGCTTTAAATTACCCGAAAATGTACAGAATTTCCCAAAAATGCATCAAGATCTTTTAAAAAAATCCTAGTTATCTAAAAAAGCATGAAAACACCCTAAAATTATCAAAACTATTCAAAAATTACCAAAAATGCCAATAATCCCCCCAAAAATTACCTGAAACGGCAACAAATCGGCCAACTCGCCGGCGCCCTCGGCAATTCCAGCAGCGCGGCGCAAATTCTCGTATTTTTCGACATTTTTGCTGAAATCTGATGGATTGCCAAACACGCGGCCACCGAATTTTGAAAAGCGAGGGTCTCGGTGCTCTGAAATTCGCAAATTTATCAAAATTTTCAGAAAAACCGACCACTCTCAGCCCCATCTTCTTGCTTGAAAAACACGCTGTCAGGATGCTCGTCGACCTCTATTTTTTTCCTGAGCCGGTATTTCAAAATCTCTTTTGTCAAGACTTGTTGGTTGCTCCTGGAGCATTCTAGAAAGACGTCATCGGTGCAACGGCGCCAGAGAAGTACGTCTTCGACGATTCGGCCTTTGGTGTTGAGTAGAAAAGCGGCTAGGCCTGATTGTGTTTGGAGTTTTCTGGAATTTTTTTTGTTAATAAGCCTGCTGCGCATGTCAATAAAAAATGTCAAAAATGTCGCAAATTACATAACTTTTTTAATTAACAAAGCGTCACCACGTAAATCATGCTCCATTTTTCACCTTTTAAGCACATTTCAACACTAAAAAACCCACGTAACATCATTGGTGACGAGTCCCTGAAGAAAAGCGGTGGTGTCGGCGCCGTGCAACTTTAAAAGCACTCGGTGTGGCAGTTTGATTAGTCGTTGGGATGTCATTTGGGCTGAAAAATTGCGTAAAATTGCATAATTTTCTCGTTTTGCTGGCTGCGAAGCTGGCGATCATGTGTGGCGGCGCCGTTTCTTTTCTCGGCCCCGCTTTTTCTTCCACTCGCAGGAAATTGGAGGGGTTTTGAAAAAAAGTTTTTACTTTTGATTTTTTTTTAAATATTTAATGCAAAATACTTTTAAAACACAGAAAATAAGTGGAAAAATGAAAAAAACACGCGGAAAAAAATAACAAAAATTAAAAATTTTTTTAAAGGAACATATCAACATTTTGTTGGGTCTCGCCACGATTTACAGTCTTACTGTAAGTTTTGCCTTTTGTGCCCAAAAATTATTGATTTTCTTCATGGTTTTTATTGATTTTTTTTCCACCAATTTATTGAGTTTTTTCTCAAATTTCAGAAAAAAAATGGTGGAAAAATCGTTTACGAACCACGTGGCGAACGCGGAACGCTTTAAATTCTTTTTCGATCAGCTCAACGAGTTCACACAAGTGTTGAACACTGAGAAAAGTGAGTTGTCGGCTTTTTTTGGTTTATTTATTCTAAAATTTCGAATATTTTTTTCAGACGCGGTCGATAAAGCGATGAAGTACGCAGAAATGCAGCAACAGGAAGGTTTGGTCTTTTTTTTGAGGCTAAATAAAGTATTTACCACGGGAGTTGCGGCTAGTTGTGAGCGCGGGTATCGCCACGATCTTGATGCGCCAATCATGGCTATAAGCCGTTTTCGATGGCTAACTCCCTCTTGGGCTATCCATCCCCGAACTCGCGCCGATTACGCTTCATTTTATAATTATTTTCCATATTTATTGTCTAACAGCCTCTTTCGTCGGCTAATAGCTCATATCCTCACCAAATTTTCCTTGGGGGGGGGGGGGGGAAGAAAATGCCGCACGGCGTTTTTATTGTAGCAGTTTACGATCACAGAAGAGCCTTGAAATCGATTTATTAGGTCTTCACTTTTTGCTGTTTTTTATAGTTTTCTTTTTTATTTTCCGTTTTGTCTATTTTTTTTTCATTTTCCTGAGCTCGTTCAAGTTTCTGTAAGCGGTGAAATGGAACATCGAAATAGAGCCGGCTCATTTTTAAAAGTGTCTTGCCACTCTCGCCAATCTCCTGAAAAACTGTTTTGAAAACTGTAAAAACCTGAGTAAATGCGGTTTTATGGGGTTTCGAGCGAAATTCAGGTACGACGCTTCATTTTCTGCAGGTCTCGGAGCGACCTGCGGAACATCGGAACGTCGTAACTGAATTTCGCACATAATATGCTTCCTAATTAATGTGCGTTACCGGTAAAGATTTGACGATTTTACCGGTAAATTTTCGAATCACGTTTTACCGATAAATATTCGGCAAAAGAGAAACCATTTCTAAAATTTTTTACCGGTAAATTTGGCAAATTTTGTCGATTCTTTACCGGTAAATTTTACCGATAAAAGTTTCGGCAAAACTTTTTATCGGTAATTTGCCGGTAAATTTACCGGTAAATTGACATTATTTATACATGAAGAAGTGGGACAGGCCACGTTACAATTATAGTCTTGGTATCACGGTCGGTCACGCTTTAATACAAATGCAATTTTTAAAAGATGTAAAAAAGACGGGATTGTGCAAGGCCGAGGTCGCGCCACGTATCGTCTGCGTATCTTTGTTTTTCCCGATCTCTTGTTTATCTCATACGTGAACTTAACGCCACGTTAAGTTTTGCCGAAAACCATTTTACCGGTGAAATTTTCGCGAAATTACCGGTAAATTTACCGATAAATTTGTCGAATTTACCGTGAAATTCGGTAAATTACCGATAAATTTACCGGTAAATTTTCGGCAAATTTACCGGTAAATTTGCCGAAAGATGATTTACCGGTAAAAAATTTTTCGGTAACGCACACTATTCCTAATATTCCTCGTTCTTTTTTTCCAGGCGAATTAGCGTTCGAAGAGCGTGTTGCCGAGGACAAGGTGTATTTCGCGGAGAAGCGAAAATATTTGGAGCGGGAGCTGCAAAAATCGACAGAATTCCTGGAAAAATTGTCGGCGCAAAACAAAGAATGGAGTGAGAAGCAGAATGAGTTGCACGACGAGCTGATGGCTCAGCTGGAAGCAGATGACGTCATCAGAATGGAATGGAATTTTGGGGATCAGTTTAGCGCGCTTATCGACTCGATTAATAATTTGGTGAGTTGATTTTTAAATGAATGTTCAGGTTTTTAATAAAAATGGTTTTTAGTCCCACCAATCTATGAACAACCAATTCGAGGGTCTGCAGAACAATCTGGATTCATTGAACATTGAGAGTTAGTTTGTTTTTATATGTTCAGTTAAAGAATAACTCCTAGGTATTGTCGCGATTTGCCGACGAGGGTGTTGGTACCTTGTTTTCAGTCGAACTTCAGCCAGAAATAGTATAGCTCGTCGTTTATTTCGTGAAATGTCTATTACCTAAATAGCAGTGTTGCACGGAATGAGAATTTTCTAAACCGGAATCAGGACAGAAAATGTCCGGACGGAATCTGAACTAGGATCCATGAAACAGGAAAATGGTATTGTCTGTTTCTCTGCGTCTCTCACCACCAGCATACAAAATTCATCAGTTTTCAAAAGTCGTTTTCCAGAAAACGGTTCTTCTGTTACATGGATCCGGCCCCTAGAATCCGGAATCCGGAATGACAAAAAATCGGGAGTCTGAAAGGAAAATACCGTAAAAACTCTAATCGAACGGCGTGCCCTTCTATTATTTCATTTCATCACAACTGCCGGATATTTAGAGGTTTCCACACCAAACTCGGCAAAACACTTTCTAACCAAGCAGACATGAGACGACCGAAGTTTGGTGTGCAAACCTCTAAATACCCGACAGTTGTGATGAAATGAAACAATAGAAGGGCATGTCGTTCTATTAGAGTTTTCACGGTATTCTTACGGATAACTGTCCGGGACAAGGATTCAATAGCACCGAATGAAAATTCGTTAATCCGATATATGGAACGAGAAAAATGGCGGAATCCGGAATTCTGTGCAACTCTGTTACCTATTAGAGAGCAAATTGAATTTTTGAAGCAATTTCGCTAGCACAAGCCCTAAAAATTAAACAAAATCCTGCCAAATCTATGATAAACAACCTTTTCTAGCTGAAATTCGACTGAAAACCTGTGACATTCAACATGGTAAACCTCGGTGAGCGAGGAGTTATCTCCAATTTTAACGGCAAAATATACATCGCACCATTAAACATGCTCCATGGTGTATTCGTGGCGGAGTGGCACTTGAAATTACATTTTTATTCGAAAAATTAAGAAATAACTAATGGACCTATTCACGAAACCGGAAAAAAAAGAAAACGGAAAACAATTGCGGTAAAAATCGGAGAATGTTGCGATTGACCTGAAATTTTGGGAAAAATTCTCCTGTACATGCTCAAAAATTTTTGGACCAAGATATCGACTTTTTCTGAAAATTTTTTGAGCGTGTTCAGGAGAATTTTTTTCCAATATTTCCCAAAATTTCGGGTCAATCGGAGCATCCTCTGATTTTTCCCGCAATTTTTTTCCGGTTTTGTGAATAGGTCCATAAAGAAATATGTTCATACTTGGAATTTCCAGCGAATTTTCAATTTTTCCTTTTTTTTTCAACCCGCGAAAACTTCGATTTTAAGCATAGAAGGTCTCGCAGCGAATATACTACGGTACGGTTGTTGTTTTCGTGGAAATTAAATTACGATAGTTAAAAATGTTCAAAGAAATATTCCGCAAATTTAAGGCAATTATTCCAGAAAAGCAGTTAGCCGCCGCAATAGCCGATCAATGCTCGACACTTTCGGACATGTCGGCAGCGCTGGCGCCCACGTTTGGAGTTTCGTACAAAGAGCGCAACACGATGCGCATTTCCATCCGCCATCAAGTTACAAAAGTGCGCACAGAGTATCAGAAAAGTCGGCTTATCGAAGAGAGTCTCAAGGCCAGACTCAGCAATTAGCCGAAAACCGAAATAGTGTGTCATTTTATTGTCATGTACCATTGAAAATGTGTAAGTTGAAAATGCTTGTTCTGGATTTATTTATTTTATTTTTTTCAATTGTAGTAAATATTTTGGATTTATTTTTATTTTTTTGTTATTTAAAAGTCGTTTTTAAATGAATTCAAAATATGCCGTAGTTATCGAACTATTTATAGTCGGCGAATACATCATCAACCTCGCTCTACTGCAAAACTCCTGTAAAACAGTGTTGCACTTGCAAGATTAACTCGGATTCTAGTTTTATACTTCTTTTCAACGAAAAATAACGTATCCACGACGAGTTGCAGTTAAAATTTGATTTTTCGCTTCAAAACAGGCGCACTACACTGTTGAAAATTGAAAAGTGCCGTAGAGCGAGGCTGATGATGCATTCGCCGACTATAAATTAATTTTCCTGTCATTCTAACTTTCATTTTTATGCATTAAAATGACAGGAAAATTCATTTTAACAGGTACATTAATGGATCTATTCAAAGTATTGTAGAAAAACGGAAAAAAAATGACAAACAACTAGGAGAAAACACGGAAAATGCTCCGATTGGTCTGAAATTTTGGGTGAAACTGTCAAAAATGCTCCCGGGCTTGCTCAGAAAATGTTGGACCAAAATATCGATTTTAAAAATTTTCAGAAAAATCGATATTTCGGTCCAAAATTTTCTGAGCAAGCCCAGAAGCATTTTTGACAGTTTCTTCCAAAATTTCAGACCAATCGGAACATTTTCCGAGTGTTTTCCCAGTTGTTTGTCATTTTTTCCGTTTTTCTACAGTACTTTGAATACATAGGTCCATAAGAATTCAATATTCCGAGTCAAGTCTCCTCCAAAGTGTCTAATCGGTCCATTCTCCGTCCTCCATGCTGTCTGGGAAACAACTGTTCTCTTTCCTCAGAAATGCTCCGAATTCTAGACGTTCTTCGCTGTTTAGGTGTCCTCGTAGGCGTAGTGGAACTGCTTCGTCGATTCTTCCTCGGTGTCTCATTGCCATTTGAATACGAGTTTCTATGCGCATTTTTCGACGAATTTTTGCTCTTCCCAGGCGATTTTTTATCCCGTTTTTTGTCTTTCTTACGCTTGTTTGAATTATCACCGTGGTGATGACGAGATTGTTGATAAGGAGACGAAGGGAAATCGTCATCGATAGTGTTGGCACGTGAGGATTGCATCAAATCCATGTTATGCTGTATGATATCCATATCTGGGGGTTTCGGATTGATGTAGCGGTCGTTTATGATGATTAGAGATCTGTAAACAATATTGTTTATTGTTTAATTTGATTCTCAAATCAAGAAAACTACACATTTACCGATAAGTTTGAAGCAGAATGATAAGCATATTCTTGAAAAAGAAGAAAATCATTGTGTAGGTCACCAAGTTGTGAACAGTCATCAAGTACAGACGAGTCAATAAAAATGGCACGTCTTGCAAGGCGTTTGCCAAAAATATTGCCCAAATATCCACGTCATAAAATGCCTGAAAGAATGGGTGGAACTTAAACCTACCATTTTTGAGATTTCCGTTACCTTGAAACAACTTCTTGGCCGATTTCTCGCGAAAAGCTGCTCGTAATCGTTGGTTATTGCCACGCGCATTTTTCGAGCTCGACTCACAGTCAGAACGAATGGGAATTGTAGAAGACTGAGCTGAAATTGTACATTGTATATATGTAGTTGTAGTTTGTCAGTAAGAAACTCACCGTCCAGGCTGATAGCACAATCTTCTGAACACGGCTGTTCGAGTAGACCACTCGTTCTTTAAAGACGTCGAAAAATTCGACAATGTCAGAGGAAATTGCCTGAAATAGGGTGGTGGAGTTGGTGATTTGGTTAGTAAGGGTTCGAGATCAGGCTTTCTCGGAAATTTCTGAAAAGTCGGAATTCCGATGTCGAAAATTTTCGATTCCGGTTCCGAGGCAGTTTTACTTCCGAAAAATTTTCCGATTCCGTTCCAAGACAAAATGATTTCCGAAATAATTCCGTTTCCGTCAGAAATAATTTTTTTCCCGATGTCGGAAAAAAACATATTTTTTTGTCGAAATTTGGTACGAAATTTTTTTTTTTTTTTTGGAAAAAATTCAACCATGTCCGTGACACAAATTCCCTATTTAAAACAGGAGTCTACGTATCTTTCCAAAAATTTTTAAACTTTTGTGTGGATAATTCAAGATTTTGTGGGCCTATTCAGGTTCATTTCCGATTTTTCCGATCGGAAATCGGAATTCCGTCGGATGTCGGAAAGAAAAATTTCAATTTCGGAATTCTGACGGAACATCGGAAGAGAAATTGTTATTTCCGAGAAAGCCTGTTCAAGATTTTATCGGTGTCAATTTGGTCGCATGCATAAATCTTGTTTGTCAGGGGCTCGTTGAACTTTGTTTGTAGGTAATCGGTATTTCGAAAGTAGTCTAAAGGTGTTATTAATGGTTTTTAGAATCATCAGTTTAGATTTTTTCAAAACCTAAGCATCCAAGGGCCGACAAAGTAGTTTGTCGGTCTTTGTCAGATGGGTGGTGGTTGGCAAACTAAAATTAGAAAATCCGAGGATCTACTGACAAAGACATATGAGCCCTTGTCAAGGTCTGACAGAGCCCTTTGCCCGGCAAACAAAGTTTATGAAATAACGGTGTTTTCCGGAAAATGGGTCTGTCTGTGTCTCTCGTCTCTTATCACTATCATACAAAAATGATATGTTTTTTTTTCCGAATTTTGTTTGCAAGAAAACGGTTTTTCTGATTCCTACTTATGACCTCTGATCTGGCTCTCGGACGTTTCGAAAGTGTTTTCGAAACATCAGAGAGCCTCTGATATCCGTACCAAGTACGCCAATAAGATTTGCGAAAGTTGCTCTCTGGAAATGTCCCCTTTTGGTAGCAACCATCTTCCGACAATCAAGTTGACAAGCAGCAATTGCTCCAAAAGTTGTAGACGTAGCTCACTGTTGTCGTGTATTCCTAAAGGGTTCGGTCAAGAATTGAGCTTATTGTAATATTCGGCTCTCGGACGTTTCGAAAGTTTTTCTGCATTTTGTCGTCGCAGTCTTGGCACACAATCTTTTTTTAACGCTATTTCGAGACGTCCGAGAGCCTAAGATTCGACGTACATACCAATAGAGTTTTGAAGATTATCGTAGACGGTCAGCGAGTTTTTATCCATTCCGTTCCTCCAGTTGCAAATTTTTGTCTCTAGTATCCAAATTGACGGGGCAGTGGCTACGATGTAGAGGAGGACGCTTGTGCAGAACCTGTAAAGGCGGGAGTTGTGGATGTACCGGTTGAATTAACCTAGTTTGACGGGTAAAGGGGTTTGTCGGTCTTTGTCAGAAGCTCATCGGACTTTGTCTATAGATAATCGCGCTTTGAAACGACTTAAGGTATTTGTCGTGATTTTCGGGGTTTACAGTTTGCGAGGCAGTGTGGACTTGTCGGTTTTTCTCGGTGGGTCTGAACGATTCAAGTTGGTCGAATACCGGTTTGCCCAGCAAATGTGGTTTATCAAGACCGGTTCCGAGCAATCTGAAGGTTGACAAGCCCGACAAAAACGTTTAGACTCTCTGAGACCGTAGGCGTCAGCCTCGTTTGCCGGGAAAAGAGATTCGTCGTCGTTAGTCTGACGGTCAGTGGTTGGAAAACTGAAGGTTGTGAAACCCGTAAACACCTTTATCCTCCATGTCAAAGCCAACGAGCCCTGACAAAGGCCAACAAACACGTTTTGACCCTTTGTGATGTTCTGTCTTTTTGGACCTGTATATCATCTCACTCACCACTTACGTTCATCCCCGGCTCGCATAATAATCGCGTATCCACCCTCAAACACGATGAGCAGCGAAAGAAGTGCAAATCCCCAGACGCTTTCTCTACAACAACCAGTCACAATTATTTATTCCCACTTTTTTTCGATCTAAACTATTGGTGTGCGTGTGTGCGCTTGGAAAAGTTCAAACACCACCAAAAGTTTGCCGAAAATAAAAAAAAAGTTCAAGAAGATGAAAGAAACCTCTCACTGATCAGCACGGTTTGTCGAATGGTGACGATAGAGTGGACGATGAAAATTCCACGTGCTATTATTGCTCTGAAAAAGCGATATTTTTAATATCTGGCGTTTGGTACCTACCTCAGACAAGAAATGAGCACGTGCGACGCATCCACACTATTCGGGCGCTGCTTGAGCTTTGTCGCGTGGTGACGATTACTTTTGGTCATTGAGACGATCGAGTCCATAGTTTGTCGAGAGGGGCTGAATCGAGGGAATAGGCTTCTTTATGTGGATCTCTGTGTATTTTAGGAAGGGTTTCGCTCGCTATTCTTGCTTAGTTTCTAACTTTCCGATTTCGGATTCTATTCCACTTATTGTAGGCCCGCCAAAATGGTCAAACGCGCTCCGCTGAACTCAATGTTACGCGATTTTCATTTTGGTTTCCAAATTATTTCATTTAACGTTGAATTTATACGTGAAATGAAATAATTTGGAGACGAAAATGAAAACCGCTTAGCGTTGAGTTCAGCGGAGCGCGTTTGACCATTTTGGCGGACCGACAATAATCAAACAGACATGATTAGTCCGAGAAATGCAAAAAGTGGGGGGAAAACTCGTAGAATGCTCCAATTGGCCGGAAACTTTGGAAAATAATGACAAAAATGTTCCTGAACATGAGATTGACAGAAAATTTTAGACCGAAATATCGATTTTTTAAAATTTCATATTTTGGCTCAAAATTTTCCGATAATTTCATGTCCGGGAGCATTTTTGACAATATTTCCCAAAGTTTCAGGTGAATTGCAGCATTTTTTTTTTTTGAATAACCCCATGACCAAATTAAGGCTGTGCGATTTAGTGGACTAGGGCCTGGAATCGGAAAGTTAGGCAACGAGTCTGAACTGAGAAAGTAGAGCGTTAGAATCGTTATCGGAAAAAAAAAATGAAAAGACTGTCTGCGGGAAGTTTAAAGGAAGTCTACGAGCACTCTAACAGCAGTCTACGGACAATTGAGATGCGCGACAGTCTATAGCATTCTAGGCACAGTTTACGGGAAGTTGAGTTGGAAAACGACATAAACTGTTGTCTAAAATGGGCGGAACAGTCTGTGAAATGTTGGGAAACTTTTTTCCGAGGGTTGGATTGAAGTATAGCGCTGATTGGTGGGCTAGAATTTGATTTAAATGGTTTGTAAAGTAGATACTGTCTACTAGCATTCTAGCAAAAGTTTACGGGAAGTTGAGTTGGAAAACGACATAAACTGGTCTAAATTGTTCGAAAAAGTCTGTGAAATGTTGGCAGACTTTTTGCCGAGTTCTGGTATAGCGCTTCGGGAAGTGCCACGTCGAAATTAAGCTTAGCTTTGCAAATATAGGATACAGAAGTTCTAACAACGGGTGTTAATTCGTAATAGAATATTCCTGAAGGATTTTGGAATTCGGAAATCGGAATAGAGGCTCTGGGACATTTCGAAACTTTAGTGCATATTCTTATTTTCTTCGTGATGTTCGCACTAGTGACAAAATTAGGCAAAAAAAGGTGTCGGTAAAAATCTTCCGCAATTTTTAGCGGTAAATTTTACTGGCAAATTCATTCGACAATTGGCCTAATTTTGTCACTAGTGCGAACACCGCGACGAAAATATGAATATGCACTAAAGTTTCGAAACGTCCCAGTTTCGAAATCCCAGATTTAAAGGAGAGAAATTATGTAATCTGGAATCCAATCCGGACCATGACTCACCCCAAGAGCCAGCCAGACACTTCATTTTTGCCTCATCTTATTCTCCGGAATCGACAATTTAGCTCCGCCTCTTCTCCTCCTCGTCAAAAGACATGAAACAAGTGGATCGGCTTTCTTTCTTTCCGTCACAATTCCCATAGGAGAGTCGATAAGAGTTGTGTACGCCAACTATTTTTTTCCTGAGGCAGCTGAGAAATATGGACTGACACTTCACTTTTTGGCGCGGGAAAAAGTCCGAAAAGTTGAGCAATTTTTGAGCCAAACTCTAAATTTTTGTCACATTGTCTGTTAGGCCCGCTGGGAGTTGACGATGATGTTGTTTCAGAAGATGGCTGACGAAGATTAGAACACAAACTTTTTCATTTTTAATTCTACATATGTACATGTAAAACCCGAATCAAATTTGGAAAAGATATGTACATGTATGTATGTGCAATTAATACGGAGAATTCATGCCTAGCTTCGTGTCAAACTCGAACTTGGTCCTTCTTTGCTCGCGAGTGAACTGGCGAATTCGACGAAGTTTTATCAGCTCATTGACAATCACTATCACCACCAGCCAGGAGAGCAGCAAGATCAGCGGAAGCAACGAGAAAAGATCGGCAAGTTGGACGCCTCGGAGGTAGGAATAGATGATCTGAAACTATTCATCGTTATCAGCTAACTCTACAATTCACGTCACCTGTGTCCCCACGGAAATCAAAACTGCCAGGTCCCAATACAAGCACTTTGCTGGAAACTCGTACCATAATGAGGAGAGACGATAGACGAAAGAGGAAGATAGAACGCAGTATATAACGGTTATCTGAGTTTTTGATTTAATAAAATTGTTATTTCTTTACTGTTTTGATGGGTGGGGTTGTTCATGGAAAATGCGAAAATTTAGGAAATGCTCATGGACCTATTCAGCGCACACTGGGACATGAGGCGTGAGTGAGTAAACTTGACCGAACGCACCAAATAAGGCCCACAAATTAATCAGGGAGAAAGACGGCTCTGGGACGTTTCAAAACTGGGACGATTCAAAACCTGCCACTTCAAAACTAGGACGGTTCAAAACTTTGAGTGCAATTGTGCGTCACGGTGTACGCACTAGTGACACCAGATCACACGCACATTAAATGTTTATTTTCGTTTTGTCATTGTTTTAAACTCTTTTCACGTACTATTCATTTTCTTTTTTCGTTTTGTCATTTTTTAACTCTCTTCACGCGTTTTCCTCTCGTTTCGCATTTTTTAAAAATAATTTTTTGCCGGTATTTAAATTTGGTCAAATTCGTCGAGCTCATGCTTTGTCTTTTGTCGAGTGCTTTACCGGTAAAACGCTTTAGTGAATTTTCCGATAAATTTAACGAACCTTTACCGGTGATTTATTTTATTTAGAAAAACTTCAACCGAAAATTCGGAGAATGCTTAACCTGAACTTTCGGAAATTTATAGAAAAATGCTCAGAAAAATTTGGACCAAAATATATTTTTTCTGAAAATATTGATTTTTTTCTAATACATTGTCATTTTTCTGCTTTACCGGTAAAGGTTCGTTAAATTTATCGGAAAATTTACTAAAGCGTTTAAAAATTATTTTTAAAAAATGCGAAACGAGAGCAAAACGCGTGAAGAGAGTTAAAAAATGACGAAACGAGAAAAGAAAATGAATATTACGTGAAAAGAGTTTAAAACAATGACAAAACGAAAATAAAGATTTAATGTGCGTGTGTTCTGGTGTCACTAGTGCGTACACCGTGACGCACAATTGCACTCAAAGTTTTGAACCGTCCTAGTTTTGAAGTGGCAGGTTTTGAATCGTCCCAGTTTTGAAGTGTCCCAGTTTTGAAACGTCCCAGTTTTGAAACGTCCCAGAGCCAGAAAAACGAACCAAAACGTGAAAATTACGAAATTTTTAATTTTTGGGCCTTATTCGGATGCGTTGCGTGTGTATGTTCGGGCGCGTTTACACACTCCCGCCTCATGCCCAGGGAGCGCAGGAAGAAACCGTTTTTCGTGTTTTAACACTGTGTCGAGACCTGGCTGTGGAATAATTCGATGCGCCTTTAAAGAAAGGTGAATTACATTATTTTAACGCCGGGTCTTAACGCAAAGGGTTGTTTTCCTGGTTCCCGGACTTTTCAAAGGTTTTTCTGGATTTCGTCGACGCGGTGTTTCACACAAGCATTTTAAAACGCTTTTTAAGGAAAATGTATCAAACATTGCGACGACAAAATGGAGAAAAACTTTGGAAACGTCCGAGAGCCGTTTTCCTAGCTGGATAAGGTTAAAACCGGTTTTTTCCTGCACTGATTAGGTCCACAATGTGAAAAATACTTCCGAACAGAAAATTCGCAGAAAATTTTGTACCGAAATAACAAATATCGGGCTGAAATTTTTTTTTAGAAAAAGCAAGATTTCGTCGGTACAAAATTTCCTGAGCATGTCATGTCCGGGAATATTTTTGACATTATTCCCCAAAATTTCTGGCCAATCGAAGCATTCACCAAGGTTTCCATCTATTTTTCGCATTTTCCATGAATAAGGCTCTGAGACGTTTCGAAACTCCAGTGCTTTTTTTTCTCGCCGTGTTCGCACTATTGACAAAATTGGGCCAAGGATAAAATAGTTGTCGAATCTTTTACCGGTATGTTCCGAAAATTTAGCACTAAAGTTTCAAAACGTCCCAGATCCATGAAAATCTTCCTCACCTGCAAACCCATGATGTGCCTTATAGTCTCTGTTGACAAACTGACGTTCCCTATGGTCCGCGTCTCGTTAAACTCTCCGAGAAGAGGCTGCGAACCAGCCGAACCGTCCGTGTTAAAAATACACGAAATGTCGGAGAACGAGCACATCATGTTGGAATTGCTCATGAGCATGAACAGGAACACCACGTTGATGTAAAACGCGGAGGGTACGAATTGAAGGATGAACGTAGAGACGGTTTTGAGTTTTTCCACTTTTGGAATCTCGTCAGAGTTCTTTGGTGCAATCCTGATAATATTCGACTTGGGCTCAAAAGACGTGAACAGAGTTCCTAGAAACAATAGTGGCAAGTGCACAAAACTGCTCAAAATTGTTTGAGAGTGTGTGAACACTATTGGCAGAAAGAAGAACGTGGATAGTAAAATTGTCACTGAGAACATCAAGGAGGAGTAGAGCAGGAATAGCAGAGAATGACGGAAAGAGGACATTCGATGACGAGCACACACGATGAGCGTGGAAAGTTTTTGAACCTTGAAATGATCCAATCGGAAATCTGTAGCCAGGGCGATAAGTTTACTCGACATTTCGTTGATATTGATGTCAGAAATGTGATCCGTGAGACGGCATGCGGACTCTTCCACGTCATCTACGCAAATTGAGATGTTGGCTTTGGAGAATAGGGTTGAATTGCTAGGATTTCGGGAGCTTCCAATCACCATGACTACTTCGCCGTTTTCCTAAATGTTTATAGGTTAGGAGTAAACCAACAACTCTCAAAAAAATTGAGGTAATTTGTACCTGCATAATCTCTACCATCTCCTCTACCGCTGCAGTTGTGGAATCCGTAAAAAGTCCAACTAGAAGTGGAACGTTATCAACGTCTTCCAAATGTGGTCGCACGTTTCTAACGCCCGTCGGTAGCCGTGCAATATTTGGAATCGGTCCCACTTTTGCTGATATCATGCTCATTTTTCGCAAAGACGGTGATCCTCTGATTAGGCTCTGGCAATCGAGGCTTTCCAAGTTTGATTCGCTTCTAATAATATAAGAAACGTTAATAAGCTTCCAAACTTAACCGATCCACACCAATTGGGTTTGAAAGTGGTTCTCCAAGTTTGGTGCAAACATCAAAGCTTAATAAAAGTAGAAACTATTCGAAACTTACAAAGCAATTCTTCTCCGAAACTTTGGTGCTGACGGCTTTTGCTTCACAAACTGCTCATGTGCCACCTCGATCTTTTTCGACGTTGTTGGCTCCTCTTCTGCTAGAGAAATATGGCAATTCCATCCGGCCTCAATGCCCAATTTCTCGGCAAAAACCCGGCTGCGCAACTCGTTTTCCTTGGAAAAATACACTGGTCGCACACAAATCTGATCCAGTTGTTCGATGATTGTAACCGACTCGGGTAGTGCTTCGTAATGCATGACCACTAGGCCGCAGAGAATTTGACCGGTGAAATATTGATCTATAACTTCTTCCGCAGACCGAACGGTTTGGGTGAATGCGGCGTCGGATAGTGATTCTGGAATTTTCGAGGCTACATTTGCGTTTTGGGTTTAAAGTCCTTCCTTACCATTACTATGGCTTCTCGGCAGCGAATTCTCAATCTTGGAGTGTTCATGATTTAATGGGATCTCTATGAACTTTCCGTTCAGCGAACCCGCGAGTTTTGAGAAAATTGGGCGGTACGAAACGGCCAAACAGTGCCCGGTCATGGAGTGTCGCTGGTAAAAGTCTTTTACGGAGATTTTGAGCCGTTTTGACATTGGTATCACCTCAATGCCATTCCATATGTGAGTGCAGGCCTGAAGGTTTTATAGGTCGACCTTCATTAAAATGCAGAGGCCGTAGTCAAGAAACTGGAAAACAGTATATTCCGGAAATGGATCTGTCTGTTTCTCTGAGTCTCTCACCCCCTATCGTACAAAAATCAGCGTCCAGAAAACGGTTTTCCTGTCGTTTTCCAGTTTCTTGCATATGGCCTCAGGTCTGCAATGGATGCCAGAAAAATTCATTTGAGCAAACTTACATCAACAACTAGATTCGCTGTCCCCTGACACGCCAAATGGCTGTGCAGCGACTTTGCGTCCTCTCGAATCGTGCAAAACGCCATTTCGATTGGAGTACGGTGCTTGGTCAGCCCGGGAAGTGGCGCCTCGCCCGGCTGCTTTTTGTAAAACCCTAGCAACTTGATTTCGGCTTGAAAGTTTTCCAGACTCTTCTCTGTGAAGCCCATAATGTGGGGAAGTTGACACATGCATCGACGATTCGCAGTGGCGATTGTCCGGGGAACCTTGCTAGAGACAACTGCCAAATGATCCAAAAAGCGGTGGAAATGCTCGGATTGTTGGCAAGAATTGAGCAGCAAATTGTAGGAAAGTGGAAGGAGATTTGGCAAGAAGCGCTGCCAGTTTGGATCGTCCATTGACAGGTTCCAGTGATTTGTGCCAGTTTCTGGGTCGGAGGAGAGGTTCATAACTTCTAGCTGGGTGGCCACCACGCCGGACTCGTCTGTAAGGTTTTTCATGTTAGCTTTTGGATCTATAAAGTGCAGGAAAACTCTATTGCTTTGTAACTCTGAGGCCGGGTACATGAAACTGAAAAACCACAGGAAAATCAATTTCGAAAAACGGCAATGTTCGAGTAATAAGTGGGGAAAACGATTTTCCTGTTGTTTTCCAGTTTCATGGATCCGGTCGCTGTGCAAGCAGAATTGCGGAAAAACGTACAATACCGTACCGTGAGCGGAGGTTTCGACTAGGAAAACAACCTTTCGCGCCGAGTACGGTACCTGGCTTTGGAATAATGTCTTCGGGAGATCATCAGTTTTTTTCACGTTTTATAGGCGCATATACCGCTCATCGCACTATTAGCAAGGGTCCATAACCCTTTAAAATGACCGCTTTTTCACGAGGAATGAATATCGGCACGAATTTTGACACAGTTCAATGAGGGCGACCGTAACCCATTTCAACGACTCTAGCGTTGAATGGATTACGGTCACATTCATTTCAGCTGTGTCGAAATTCGTGCCAATATTTATTCCTCGTGGGAAAGCGGTCATTTTGAAAGATTATAAACCCTGGCTGGCCCGAAAGTACGGTGGGATTTTCTGCACTAAACAGGTGGATCAAAAAATTCAAAAAAAAAAAAAAATATCAAAACCCACCAGTCTGATTCGTGGCAAACACCACCTTCTCTATCGATGGATGAATACATGAAAGAATTCCCTTCTTATCGATAAAACTGGTTCCGGTGACACTTGAAAGTATGCTAACTAGATCTTTGCACGACTCAAAGTCTTTGGGGAATTCCAAAAACTGTGCAACCTGACGGTTATTCATAAACTTTACGAAATGGAGAAGCAATGGAAGTTGGAGAATTAACAGCGGGAGCACTGTAAGGGATGGGATCGCGAAGGCGAAGCTGAAAGCTCATTATCAGAGATGGACAGTTTCATAGAAATATGGCATTCCTACCGTGTCCCGAACAAGTTTTCATCGTCCGAGCAACAAAAGCGGACAATTGTCCCTAAAATTGAGGCAAGTAGAGCTGTTGGAATGACGTAACGCTCGAAAACTTTGTGTATCGTGTACTGTAGCTGATAGTCGAATTGAAGAGGGTTGTCGCTGGCGGACAGGGTGGCCTCCAAGTGTGATTTTATCGGGTAGCAGGTGACACGGGCCTGGAAATTGGGAAAGTCCGCAAACACCGTGGGAATGCTTGGCTTGGATATATTACTCTCGTCTCAGCAAGGGTCCATCGTCCTTTAAAATGACCGCTTTCTCACGAGGAATAAATATCGGGAAGAATTCGGACACAGTTGAATGAGTGTGACCGTAACCCATTCAACGAGAAAGTGGAGATTAACCACGAAAATCTGTTTTTTTTTCCTGTGCTGAATAGGTCCATAAAAGTGTGCAACAAAAAACAAACAAAGAAAGATGAATGGATTACGGTCACACTCATTCAACTGTGCCAAAATTCGTCGTGAGAAATCGGTCATTTTAAAGGACTATGGCTATTAGCCTTTGAAGTGCTTGTTAGCCAATCGCTCATGCATTCGGTTTAGGACCCGAATTCGTCGGCTAATAGCCCGAAAATTGACTCACATAAATTGGCTCCAATGGCAGAACCGCATTCGATTTTGGATCAGTTTTCACATCCCAACTGATTCGATCACCTTCCGCCAAAACTCGTCCGTCGAAAGTTTCACAATTGCAAGGGGCTAACTGAATTTAAATGTTTTGTTGTACGGTGTCCAGGATTTGAAATGTGGGCGGAGCCTAATTTGTTGGCGCGTCAGCAAACTTACATGGCGCACTTTCGGTGCTTGCGCAGTTTGCGACTCTCGAATTTGTTTTATTGATTTTATCAGTTTTCTTTCAGTAAAACCTGTTTTTCTTTGTAAAATGTATGTATTGTATCTTTTAATACCATAAAATTGCCCAAACTTCGATTTTCGAAAAAATTTATCCTGCAAAAACACCAAAAAACTCAAAACGAATATTTCGAAATGGTGGCTGAACCAAATCCGACGTTCTTAGGCTTAAAAATGTTCTAAAGACCTCAGCTATAATTCCGTTGGAGCACATGTGGGAAAAAATTAAGAATTTATGCTTTTTTCCCGAAAAAACATAAAAAATGCGTCAAAATTTGAATTTCGCGCGAAAAAATCCAGTGGGGCGCGTTTGCTCGACTCCGCCCACTTTTCAAATCCTGGACACCGTGTGTTGTTAGAAAACAAAGGCCGGATCCGTGAAAAAAAGTGAGAGACGCAGAGAAACAGACAAGCCGTTTTCCTGTTTCATGAATCCCATCTCAGGATTATTCTCACCTGTCCAGGCCTAAAAAGTATGACGTCCCCAATGACTAGCAGTAGGCGTGGCACTTCCACAACTTTTCCATCTCGCAGAGCTGACTGACACACTGCCACGTCATCAGTCACAGCCTCTAGATGTTTGTTGTATTGAAATGTGGCCGGTTTGGACGCCTCGAGTTTCAGTATTTCCTCAAAAGCCTTTCGGTACTTTTGTTGGAAGGCTGTGGAGCGGATACGGTTTTGCCAGATTTCGAGGAGAATCGTGTAAAGGAGGAGGAGGGCGTAGATGATTACGGATTGGAAGGTTATGCGGTTTTCTCTGGAAATTTATGGAAAATTTGATTTTTTTTTTCAATATGTAATTGCGAAAATGCGCTCTGTTGAACTCGCGAAAAGACGAGAGACTGCGTTGCCACGCGACGCAACCGCAGCGCGTGGACTTTGGTGGCAAAAAAGGCAATCGCCACTCAGGAATTTTTTGGCGCGTATATGGCGAGAGGCGGCATCTAGGTGGCTAATAGCTACTGAAAATGGCTAATAGCCGCCGAAAAGGCTAATAGCGGGTGATAATGGTCAATTTCGCTATTAGCCAATATGGCAATTAACCGTCGAATATGGCTATTAGCCGCCGAAAAGGACTATTAGCCATTATGGGGTAATGCCACCGCCTATAAAAAATTCGTCTATTGGCATAGAATGTTTATGGGGTTATTCAGGGTCGGAAAAAAAATAGTTTTTTTCCTTTTTTTCCTTATTCAAATGACGAAAAAAAAAGAAAAAAATCCGTGGCCGCGAGAGTTTTTTTTCCGTTGCTTTTCTAGGCCCTCCGCCGTGAGAAAATTTTTTTTCAAAAATTATTCGCCTGTAAATCGATATTTCGCAGGTCTCGATGGCCTAGAAAAGCAACGGAAAAAAAACTCTCGCGGCCACGGATTTTTTTCTTTTTTTTTCCGTCATTTGAATAAGGAAAAAAAGGAAAACAACTATTTTTTCCGACCCTGAATACCCCCATTACTCAGCGAGTTTACGACTATTTCCAGACAGAAAATGTCCGAAATTTGAAATGGAAAAATCTGAAAATTATAGCCAACTGAAAAGGCTAATAGCCATCGAATATGGGGCGTGTGCCAAATACATATGGCACACGCCCCGAATCGGTGGCTATTAGCCGTTTTCAATGGCTATGAAACAATCGCGCTCCGTTGCACTCGGTACTTCAAAAACTTTCAAAAAAAAAAAACTTTTGTCGGCAAAAGGAATGAATAGATCGGGGTTAAAGATGAAAATTCGCAAACAAAAAATACAGAAATTCAATTTGGGTGAAAATAAAGACGAAAATTGAATATATGAAGTATTTACTGAGTGCGGTGGAGCGCACTTGCTTTTCCCGCGGGTCATCAATATGTATTACGTATTCGCCACAGTGTGACACTTTGCGGGGAATGAAAAGACGTTTTTTCTGAAAAAGAAATGCGCTGAATTTACCGCTAATTGTAAGATTCACTCTGTGGCAAATATCTATGTACATAATATAAAAATCGAGCCAACTCACATATCCACAGATCCAATGATCAGAAAAACCAGCGAAAAGCGGATGAACAAAAAAGTCCGAGTGCAAAAATAGTGCGAAAACGTGCGTATCTTGTCGGGCCCGTGCGCGTCAGGCTTGAGTTTGCTGAAGGAAATTTAAATATTTATGTGTCGATTAAAAAAATGCCAATAAAAATAGAGGACCACGCACTTCACAACATTCACACTATACCATTCGGCGATCGTCGATTTGGCCTCGTGAATGAGCCGGTCGAAGGCGAGACCGCTCGAGAGCCCAGTGTCTTTTTGATCCTCGTTGCTCATTATTAGTTTAAAATTGTAGAATTTTTGGGATTAATCATTTTCTGGTAATCTGAATTTGGCTTGTAAAAGTTTGTGAAAAACTAGTTTAAAAATAATGCTTTGTGAGCTCAGAGAAGCAGAGTCCAGTGGAGCATAATTGCACGCGAGCCCCTGAGGGAGGGGGGGGGGGGAGTGAGCACCACTTTGACGGTCTGCGTCTCTTGTGCTAGAGAGCAGTGGGGAGGGGAAGGGAGGGGGGAGGGCAGACAGATGTTGAGCATTTCCTGGTGTGACTATGAGACAAACGGAACAGACAGAAAAAAAAAACAATTTATTCAAACAAAATATTGATTACACTTGAATTTCCTTCCCGGTCCCTGATCCAGACCCAGTAGAACTCTTTGCCGGACTCGCAGTAGTTTTAGCCAAATTTCCAGCCTTCCCGGCGCTCAGCGGAATATGATCCACCTCCTTCCGCGCGGAAAGCGTCCGCGTCACTGCCGGAACCGCCTGTGTCTTGTAGTTCTTGTCAACCTTCTTAAAATCGTCCTCCAACTGAATCTCGTCGCCACGATCGTCGATCGATTTCTTCTGGAACATGGCCTCGATCTCCTTATCGGATAGACGCGGCTTGTTCGCCGAGTTGGCGCCGCCCACTGTTTGACGGGTCCTAGAAAACAAAGTAGATTTTTCGGCTCTGGGACGTTTCAAAACAAGACGTTTCAAAACTGGGACGATTCAAAACCTGCCACTTCAAAACTAGGACGGTTCAAAACTTTGATTGCAATTGTGCGTCCCGGTGTACGCACTAGTGACACCAGAACACACGCACATTAAATGTTTATTTTCGTTTTTTCATTGTTTTAAACTCTTTTCACGTAATATTCATTTTATTTTTTCGTTTTGTCATTTTTTAACTCTCTTCCTCTTTTTCCATAAATTTCCGAAAGTTCAGGTTAAGGATTCTCCGAATTTTCATTCAGTTTTTACCGGTTGTGTGAAATTCCGTTGCTCAGCCTGGCCGATGCGAGACATGCGGTTGAAGTTTTTCTAAATAAAATAAATCACCGGTAAAGGTTCGTTAAATTTATCGGAAAATTTACTAAAGCGTTTTACCGGTAAAGCACTCGACAAAAGACTTTGGCATGAGCTCGACGAATTTGACCAAATTTAAATACCTGCAAAAAATTATTTTTAAAAAATGCGAAACGAGAGGAAAACGCGTGAAGAGAGTTAAAAAATGACAAAACGAAAAAAGAAAATGAATAGTACGTGAAAAGAGTTTAAAACAATGACAAAACGAAAATAAACATTTAATGTGCGTGTGTTCTGGTGTCACTAGTGCGTACACCGTGACGCACAATTGCACTCAAAGTTTTGAACCGTCCTAGTTTTGAAGTGTCCCAGTTTTGAAACGTCCAGTTTTGAAACGTCTTGTTTTGAAAAGTCCCAGAGCCGATTTTTCCGTTGCCTATCCACTTTTTTGAAGCCGAACACTCAATTCTAGGGTTATTTGATAGGTCGCGGACAAAATGTCGGGAAAAAACTCACATAGTCTCCTCTTTAGCGGCATTCTGGCCACCGTAGTTGTAGTTTTTGCTCCAGTCACTTAAAGAAAAATATTAAAATTGAAATTTGATTCAAAAATTCATGTTGACGAACCTTTGCTGAGAATTCTGACCATTGTAGTTTGTCTGCGAGTTCCAGTCGCTGAAAAGTTGGAAAATTTTAATTTTGCAATTTTTGACTGGGTAACCTACTTATTATTGCCCCATCCATTATTATTCTGACCGCCGTTTCCGTTTCCCCACGTTCCGCCGCCACCGGCTCCACCACCACCACCACCACCATTGGTCAATTGTTGTGGGCTGAAAAGGGTTTTTTTGGGATAAGAGAGGCTATAAATGGTTATAATGGCGTAGGAATCGGTTTCGGGCAATTTTCGGCAATAACTGCACAGCTATGAGGCCGCTCGTCGTCACCAATTTGGCAACTACTCAAATGGCACAAAGTTGGCATGATTTCCACAGCTAAAGGGCACATAGTCGGCGCCAAGTTGGCAGTTTTCAGCTAGTCGGTACGCACTAATTCCGCAACTATTCTGATATTAGTCGGCACATATTTAGCAACTAGTCGATTGACATAAAGGCTTCAAATAGTCAACAGCTAATCGGCACCTAGTTCGCAACTAAGAAAACGTAGTTGGCCCCTATTCCGCAGCTAGTAGACGCCAGTTCCGCATCAATTTCGTCAGCAAGTAGTCAGAGCCAAGTTGACAGCTATTTGGCACAGGGGCGGCACCTAGTGTGAAGCTATTGGGCTCCTAATTGGCACTAAGTCCGCAGTTAGTCGGCATCAATCTCACTGCTAGTCGGTGCGTAGCTAATCAGGTTAACGCCAGTAGCAGCTGGTCGGCGCACAGTCGGCACCAAGTACGCTGCCAGTGCGCATCAGTCGGGACCTAGTTGACAGCTAATCGCTAATCGGCTCATATTCGGCACCAAGCCCTCGGCTAGCCAGACGACACGTATTCGGAACTAAGTTGGTGTTGGCAGCTTTCCCTCAACTAGTCGGCAATGAGTTCGCAGCTAGTCAGAACCGAATTGGCAGCTAGTTGACACGTGCTTGGCTTTAAGTTTTTTGGTTCACAGCCGGCACAAAAGTCCGCATCCAGTTTGCACCATCAATAGAGCGCGAAATCAATTTCTAAGCCTCTACAATACAATTTGTCGACTTTTTATTTTATTTTGTCACCCACTTATCCGAATACACCGGATTTCCGCCGACGTTGCACCGATCGTAACTGCAACAGCACAAGCTGACCGGAATCGCCTGGAACGTTGTGAATATGCACGTGTCTTTGGCGAGCTGGAAGAAAAAACGTGCAATTTGCATGTAAAGTAGAACGGCGACCTCACCATACACCGCCACGTGGAACACCCCGCTTTGACCATGTTCAACATGACGTACGCGGTGGTCGACATGTTGTAGCAGTACGCGGAAGCGGGACACTCTTCCGTCGTCTCGCCGACCGATTGCATTGCCAGCATTTTGCTGCCCTGAAAATGGGAAATGGTGGAAAAAAAATTATAGGAATTATTAAGGGAACCCACATTATAACAAGTCAGTGAATACACTGTTCCGATTGCGAGCAGACTCGCGAGTTTAATCAAGAGGTTAACCATTTTTAAAAATGCTGGAAAGTGGGGAATCCAATCCACAGGAGAATCGAATAGAATCGAGTCGAAACGACAACTGTTGTTTTCTATCTCTTTTGATTTAAAGTTAAAGTTTGTCGAGGGAACGGAGAGGATCAGATGACTATACGGATGTATGTGTGTGTGTTTTTTGTTGAAAAACGAAATAACACTAATAGTTACGTATTTTGAACTATGTATTATTGTTGTTTGTGAATGAGTCATTCGGGCGCTGTTGATGGATCGATGGGGAAATTTTCTTTGATTTTTGATTGGAAGATTGAAGGCGAGATAGAACTGCCTGAAATGGAGAAGTAGCCACACGAGATAGCGCATGGAAATTTGAACTTGGCGCCAAATGGCGGCGCATAAAGTGTATGCGAACCCTCCTGTCGGGACACATCCTTTTTTAGGCCAGCATAATTTTGACAATGCGTGGCGTGGTGTCTCATTCTGTTCGTTCGGCGCTCGCCACCTCTCGCCAAGTAATTTATTGATATTCTGCTGCGCCAAAGAAAGTCTCAATTTACCTGCACAACTCCGAAAGGCATGATCAGCGCCCACACCTCGTGATCGAAGTAAGTCATTATCGATTTTTCTATCGGCCGACAAAATGTATATATTTAGCGCAAGGATTGAAATGTGGCGCCAAGTGGCTGGCTGCAATTCGTATGGAATATGTGTTTACGAGCAAAAATCAGTTACGACGCTCCGTTGTTTCGCTGGTCTCTCAGCGAGATGTTTATCGTAAATTAATTCGAAATTTTTCGATTGTTTCTCGAGAACCACCATTTTTCATAGTTTTTTTCCCGAAAAAACATGTTTTTTGGTATAAAAGTATCAGTTTTGTGTAAATTAAGCACTTTTGGCGGTATTTTTCTCGCACACAGAGCAAATTGTGTGCGAGGGAGTTGCGAAAAGGTGTGCCAGGGTTGTGAAACCGGAATAGTAGACGGAGTGAGAAAAGTATCACGAGTATCTCTAAAATCGCGACACCGTCGGAAGTGGACGGAATGTGGCCGACGGAAAAGGAGCTTTTCGACACATGAGAAATGCAAAAACTGCAAAAAAATGATGATTCGCTGGAAGAAACAAAACTACGAGGTGAGTGTTGAAATTGAAAACACAGAATACGAATATTTAACATTCAAATGAATTTAGTTACGCTCTCACTGGGGCATGAGGAGGGAGTGAGTAAACGCGCCCGGACGCACACACGCAACGCATCCAAAAGAGGCCCAAAAAATAAAAAAACGCGCGAAAAATTTCCCATTATCGGTGAGAAAAACCAAAGCAAAATCGTGAAAATTACGAAACTCTAAATTATTTCGCGAGCGTTGGTTTTTCTCTCCGATAATGCGAAATTTTTCGCTCGTTTTTTTTTTCATTTTTTGGGCCTCATTTGGATGCGTTGCGTGTGTGCGTTTACTCACTCCCTCCACGCTGACGTATATCGACAGCACTAAGCGAGATGTGAGTAAATGCGCTCCATTGAATGGAGCGAATTTGAAATCTTCCACTGTCGTGCACAGTTATTTTTCTCTCTGCGCATCGATTTCTTCCTTGTCTCCCCGGAATTATTAATTTTTTTGTAAAAATCATTTTTTTTTGTTCCTTTTTTTGTCATAAACGCTCTGAATATGAGTTTCTAAGCATTTATCGATGCACGGAAAGTTTAGCGGCAACGCGCCGGAAGCATGTAAGACACTTTTCAATTTGGCGTCCGGAGGGAGCTGGGTGGAAGCATGATTTGTGATGGGATTTTTTGTGATTTAAAGTCTAACGGTGAGCAAAAAAGGTGAGAAAATGTTACCGGGAGCCGATTAAACACTCAGAGGGGTTAAAGCAAGCTTCCGCCCAGCTCCCTCCGGTCGCATATTTTAAATGTATCACACATGCTTCCGGCGCATTGCCGCTGAACTTTTCAGACGAAAATAAATTCTGAATGAGATAAATATATCAAACAAATCAAAAATGCAAAGTGGCAATAAAAACGAAATAAAAAATGTTTTTGAGTGGCCCCCAACTCCATCTGCCCCAAATTAAAATTGTTTAGTTAATTTTTGAACGGAAGTGGTGAAAACGAAGACGGGATAGGAGAAAATCAATACGCAGTGAGAAAAATAACGGTGCATGACAGTGGAAGAATTCAAATTGGCGCCATTCAATGGAGCGCATTTTGAGTGGAAATTATGACAAAAAAAACAAGATTCAGAATTGAAAATCTATACGACAGCCGAATGCTTGATGAGTTGGATAAGACGGCAATCCATGCTCGCAAATATAAATACGGAAGCCGAGATAAGGATCGAGAGTTTACGTGGATATTGTGCCGGCGGAGCCGAACAACTAAAAAGGTATTGTTTTTTCAATCGACTTGCGACATGAGAACGCGTGACTCCGCCCACTTTTTTCGCGCGACCACTCAAACACAGTTCGATTCGAAGAGAAGCAGAGAAAACATGTCTTTTTATCTCTCGTTCTCATGCTGCAACTCGATTGAAAACAGAATATTGGATCGTCGAAGAAGATTATACCGATTATACGAGAAAAAGTTCACTCACCGTCGATTATATTCAGCGATTTGTGGAAAGCGTACATTGTAAAGTGAATCAATCCAATAACTTTGTCGAGTATTGTGTTTTCAATCGACTTGCGACATGAGAACGCGAGACTCCGCCCACTTATTTGTGCGCTACCTGTCTGCGTCTCTTCAAATGTCACTGTGTTCGCGTGGTCGCGCACAAAAAAGTGGGCGGAGTCTCGCGTTCTCATGTCGCAAGTCGATTGAAAACACAATATGTCAATAAAAAGCCAGAATGAAAAAAGAAAATGACTTACTCGGTAAACGCCTGCAACTGTTACGCAGACTTTGGCAACTTTTACGCAGCTCTTACGCAACTGTTAATTTACGCGCTATGGGTTTCTGCTAAAGACCTGCTCAAAAGCTGCGCAACTGAGGGGCTACTACTGCTTTCACTTTGCTTTTCGTTCCTTTTCTCTTTTCTATTAGAAAATAAAACATACTTTTATAATTATTATTTTTATTTAAAAAAAGAAATAGCATTTAATACACATTATTTTCATCTCAACAACAAAAGAGCCGTGAAGGGCATGAGTGTCGGCGGTGGCTGGAAGGCGTCCTGTGAGAATGTCACGGCGGAGTTGGAGGAAGACGTAGTATCGCACGGCATGCTGGACCCTACGAAAGTGCAAACGCGCCCTGGCGCACTTTTGCATTTTTCTCTGCGCCTCCATATATTTCTCTTGGAGTATTGCCAAAAATCTTTGGCGCCTTGCCAAATATGTTTTATTTTTGGCAAAATATAACGTTGTTCGCATTTTTATTTCCAATTTTCGTATTTTGTTTTTCAGAATTTAAACTAAATTAAAATTAACTTTTTATTTACGAAAAAACCCGACTTAAAATCAATATTCCTACAAAAAAATGTATCACATTAATCTCAAAAACAACCATTTTAAAAAAATAATTTTTTTTAATGAGAAACAAACAAAAAAATAATAAATGAGCAAAAAAAAATAACAAAGAAAAGTAAGAAAGAAACAATAAAATCTCGTAAATCGACACAAGTCTCTGCGGAGGAGACGCAGGGACGCGAGAGTAGAATAGCGCGCGAAAATTCGCTTTTGAAAAATAATTCAAAAACGTAGCCTCCAACACGCCGTGTATCGTGCGTGATCGTCGACAATAGTGGTGGATGTGGTCGGGTAGAATTTGACCACAAAAGAGAACTCCCAGGGAAGATCTGTAAAGTTTGTTTTGAGCTTTTAAGTCAACTGGGAATCATCAGAACACCAAAAAAAAAACCACCAACTTTTCAATTGCTTTAATATCTTCTTATCATTATACAACCAGTGTCTGATGCCTTCCTCTTTGTCGTAGAAGCAGTGAGAAAAGTACTAGCGTTCTTCGATCGACAAGTCGCTCGTCACCTGAAGGAACAATGATTCACCCTCGGAGCCGCACTGAACGATATATTTTTTTTATTTTTGTTATTTTAAGTTTTACGCCCGTCCAAACAACTTACGTTAACCTCAAACTCCATCCGGCAGGCCAACTCGTGGCGCCTGCATTTTGGGATCTCTCGGGTGTTGGCTGGGCGCCGGTGACGTGGCGGATGGTGGATGGTGTTGTTGGTCGACGGGTTCTCTGTCTTTACCCATTTGCTCTGGAAATTAGGAATTTATTTGGCGCTCTGTGGGAAAGAGAGAGAGAGAAAGAAGTTAGACGGTTATAGAAAACGAGGCGCGTCATCGGTGCCGCGCGGGTGCATTTGAATCGCAAAAATTCTGTGACACTTTTCAAAAGGGCGACCGAACTGGGCGGAAGCATGCTTTGCGGTGGGGGGGGGGGGGGGGGGGAGTTTTTGTGATTAAAAATTTAAAGGTGAGCCTAAAAAGATAAGAAAAAGGTTACTGGGAGCCGATTAAACACTGTAAAAGCCTTTATGGACCTATTCATTTGAATTAAAATGAATTTTTATGTCATTTTAATTCAATGCATTATAACATATTAATTAATTAACCTGAATTTTCCTGAACCATTGAGTTTGAGCTTTTCTGCCAATCGTGTCGAGACCTCCTGGCCAAATAAATGCATGCGCCTTTAATAACTAGGGTCCGATCTGCGCTTTACGCCATATTTTTGCGTCATCTTGTCCACTCGGAGTACAAATTAAAGGCGCATGCATTTATTTGGCCAGGATGTCTCGACACGATTTGCAGAAAGGCTCAAACTCAATGGTTCAGGAAAATTCAGGTTAATTAATTAATATGTTGTAATGCATTGAATTAAAATGACATAAAAATTCATTTTAATTCAAATGAATAGGTCCATTAGACTTTAAATCACAAAACATTCCGTCACAAAGCAAGCTTCCGCCCATCTCCCTCCGGTCGCATATTTGAAAAGCATCACACATGCTTCCGACGCGTTGCCGCTGAACTTTCCGGACAAAAAATCAATGCAGAATTAGATTAATATATGAAACAAATCAAAAGCGATGCGAAACCGCACAAAAAAACGAGCAAAAAAAAGTTTTTTTGGGTTGGGCAAAACACGAACCAGCGACATTTGGATTTGTAAACACGGGCACTACCAACTGAGCCGGGGGTACGACAGAATAGAAATAGGCGAAATAGAAATGCTACAAAATAGAAATGCTACAAAAAAGAACTGGAAAAAATAGAACTGAGCGAAATAGAAATGCTACGAAATAGAACGGCTACAAAATAGAAATGAGCGAAATAGAAATGCTACAAAATAGAACAAATTTTGGCGATGGAGCGCGTTTGCATTATTTTTTCAATTGCTCAGTTTTTCGCCGATTTTCCATTTTTTTTTCTGAAACTGCATTGATTTTATACTTTTCTTCATTTTCGATGTTGTTAAGTGCGTAAAATATCTGAAAATTACTGAAAAATCCTATAATAATCGGAAAATTCGAAGAATAATGCAAACGCGCTCCATCGCACCGATTTCTATTTCGCCCATTTCTATTTTGTCACATTTCTATTTCGCGCTGTTCTATTCCGCTCATTTCTATTTTGTAGCCGTTCTATTTTTTCCAGTTCTTTTTTGTAGCATTTCTATTTCGCCTATTTCTATTCTGTCGTACCCCCACTGAGCCACAGAGGACAGAAATCTCTGCAGAACTGAGTGCTTATAAATGAATGATTAAGAGTGTAACGTGAGAAATAGTGGCGACGAAGTAAATATTCGCGCAAAAATGATTTTCTTATTATTTATTAATCACATTTTCTTTTTTTTTCCTCGAAAATATTTTTTGAAAATAAATTAACCTTCCACGTTTCCGAAAAACATAAAAATGTGAAAACAAAAAGACACAAAACGCGTTTTTATTTGAAAAAATGGAAGAAAAAATAATTATTTTGCGCTATATAATGTGGAATTCGTGACGTGAATGTCTTTTTTCATCTTTTAATTCACCACGGAGTAAAATAATGATAAAAAAATGGCAAAAAAAAGCAAAATACCGACGAAAAAACGGAAAAAACAAGCAGAGAACAGACGGGCGGTGCCACGATTTTGTGTCGCCAGGTGCGGCGCGTGTCGCGTTTAAGATCTGCGTAACATCTGCAGCCTTTTTAAGATCTGCTTAACAGGTGTTGCAACCTTCAATGTCTGCATAACATCTGCTACTGGGTTTAAAGGCTGTTTAAAATCTGAAAGGAGCTCTAAGTCATGCGCAAAAGCTGATATTGCTTCTTAGATCTGCGTAACAGTTGCAGGCGTTTACCGAGTAATTGTAGGGTGAAAGAAGATGGACAGGTGGCGCACATGAACAATAACGAGTCTTTCTGGTAACGGTTGAAGAATCCGCTCGTGATGGCCAGCAGTATCAGTGAAAGCGTCGTGCGTGAGAACTGCGGAAGTAATCTCTGAGGAATTGAGGAAGTTTAGCTGTGGATGACCCAATTGCTGTATCATATTTTGGCACGCTGCCAAGACTTTTCGGTGAATTGCCGCCAAAATCAGCATTACTGCCGAAGGGCATCGGCCCAAAATTGTTCAAAAGGATTTTAAAATGCCCGAAATTTCTCAAAGATTGCCAAAGTTGTCCAAAATTGCCTAAAATAGACGAATAACGTTTCTCGACTCCGCCCAATAACCATAATAATTTATTTAAAAAATGTACAATGAACTATTTAACAATACTGCGTAAGTAATCATAATCATGCAAAGAAAGTAGGGGCAAATAAATAGGAAACTCAATAAATAATTGAAAAACACAACAAAAATTACACTTTCTGAACCTTCTTCTCCTGTTCTTTACCCACGTCATCGCCACCATTTCTCTTATCCCGATACCCTCCTCCGCACCACGCGCAACCCTGTTGCCCGTTAGACGGTGGCAAAAGTCCCGGAAGGGCGCCGAATCCGGCGGAACTCTGAGTCTGTATCGGGGAGATTTGGGGAGTTGTCGTAGAATGCGTTGACAGGGGGCCATATGAGGAATATTGTTGTTGTGGTTGTTGGTAGGCTTGCTGAAGAGTTGGAAGTTCTTCTGGTGGATGGGTGGATGGCCAGTTGGTGGAAGATGTTGAGACTGTGGAGGGAAACTGCACAGGAGACGTGTAACCATCCGTCTGGTCAGAAGACGTTGGTGACGTGGCAAGAGATGTAGAAGCGCTGGGTGAGGAGAACTGGAAGTTGTAGTCGGGGTCTTGTTTGGAGACGTAGGCCTGAAAATTTGGATGTTAGCCATGACCCATGGGAATTGCCATCGGAAACAGAAACAGGAAAACTCGAATCTCCCGCCTATTTGTTTGCACTTGTGCCAACGACAGATTCCGACACAATTTAGTGTCAAATTACCGAAAGTTTCAACACACCTGCTGAATCCGCTGCGCAATCGACTTTCCGATTTCCGAGCCGAAGGTCTCGGCATCCTGACCGTACATGTTGAGCACGCGTTGTGACGGTTGGGATGGGCTGAAAATGTGCGATTTGTGAGAAAACTGCGTAAAACTTTTCAAAAATGTCTAAAAAGTTTCAAAAATGGTCTTGAAATGCCTAAAATTAGCTCAAAAAATAGCTAGTCGTCCAAAATTTCTCAGGTTGGTCTCAAAGCGCCTAAAACAGTCCAAAACGCCTAGAAATACGCAAAAATGGCAAAAAAAATGTTCGAAATCGCTCAAAAAATAGCTCAATATAATGAGATATGCCTAAAATCATTCGAAAATTGTCAAAAAATGCGTAAAAACGTTTAAAATGGTCTAAAAATGCCTAAAAGTATCCGAAAATGGTTGAAATTGACAAAAAAATCCAAAAAATGCGTGAAGTTTTTCAAAAATGTCTAAAAATCAATAAAACGATGTTTGGAGAAACCCGACTCCGCCCACTTTGCAAATGACGCATTCTTTTTTGCATTTGTGCGCGATTATTTTCTTTATCGAGTTTTACTCAGATTTTGAATAATTTTGCTCAAAAAGTTCCAAAATGACCACCTAAAAATGCTTAAAATAATTTTAAAAAATGAGTAAAAGTGTTTCAAAATACTTAAAAAATTATCAGAAAATGTATAAAATAGTCAAAAAAAAAGGCCTTTGAAAGTGCGCATAATTTCAAGAAATTTTTGGCAACGAGGCCGCCATTTGCCACGAAATTCGGCAGCTAGTGAGCGATTTGCCAAAAATTCCCTGGGATTGATCAATAGAAAATGCAAGAGGTCTTGCAGCGAAAAGCAGATTACGGTGGCGTCGATTAAGCTCTGCGTTTTGGACACATTCGGACCGGACTGGGTATCGTGAAAAAAAAAACTCACACATAACTGCTGAACCGGTTAGGTTTTCCATTGAAAAACTGATCAAAATTAAAATTGTAGCGTTTCTGAATCATTGGTGGATATCTGACGCCGCATTGGTGACAGATTTGTGAGTAGACGCTAGAAATCACGAAAAATATGGACAAAACAGACAAATTTCTCATGTCGTAACACTTGTAGAAATCTGAAAATGTTGCTGCTCACCGCTATATATATACATGCGCGGAGCAAAATAACTCGAACAACCAGTTCCCGGCGCGCGAGACGTCCGCGTCTACACGGAAGGGGAAGCTCGTAAGAGCGCAAATATTGCGAATGAATAAGGTGTCGAATTGTGAAAAGTGAATGGAATGGTCAGTACAATACGTTGCGCACATTTGTTATTGATGTTGTTGTTTTTTCTTCTTGTTCTCAGGTGCTCTTCTGCGCGTTCTAACGGAAAATCCGGACGACGAAATGAGGAGAGGAGAGGGTTGTGACGTGGTTGACAAGCACTTTGTAGAAGAGGAAAACGTAGTATCGCATTTTGAAATTGCACAAACTAAAATTTGAAATCGTCCAAAAGGAGTACACGAAATGTGGCCGATGGCCTAGAAAACCGGTAGCCTGAAATTTGACCATTTTTATTCATTAATTTTCGATGGAATTTGTTAAAATTGCAATCAATGCTTATTTGTATAATCAAAAATCGATATTCAGCAAATTCATCGCTAAAAATTCAAAAATTGTGCAAAATGGGATAAAAACGTGTTTTAAACGGGCAAAAATCGGATTTTCAATTACTTATCGCGGTCTGTAATTAATTTATCAAAAAAAAGTATTTTAAAAAAATGAAGAAAATAGCACGAAAAACGACAAAAATCGAATTGGCGCCAAATTGCCGGCTGTCAAATTTTCTAGGCCGGCGGGCACACCTCGTGTACTCCTTTTGGACGTTTTCCAATTTTTTTGAGCATTTTGAAGTGATAAAAATTCGATAATCCTCAAAATTTAAGTTGGTTGTTCACCATTTTTTCGTTTTTTTTTCCGAAAATTTTTGGACTTTTGTTTGACGAAAATAGCAAAAGGGTCTCGACGCGAACTCAATTTCACGTTTTTTCGTAAAATTACGAGAAAAAAAAAACCAATTTTTTGAGTGTATGAGCATACTGAAGAGGGTGGTGCGGGGCAGCAGTTTATTTCAGTAGTTGGTTAGAATTGGAAGCCTTGAGTCTCTGTAATGGGGGATTAAAAGGCCACAGTCAAATGGGCGGGGCAATGGGGGAATGTGTGGGGGAGTTGCTCAAGGGCAACCTCATGACAATCGTTAACCACAATAAGATAATTTATCATCGCTTCCTTGACCGTGTCCGCCGGAGAGATATTGTGTGATTGTGACGAGCCGCCGACAAATCGTTTCCTGCCTGCAATAATCAAGTTAGTGTGCGAAGGGATAATGGAGGGGGAAAACACAATCTATCTGTCTGTCCTGGACGGCTTCTCTAATGGACTGTATCCTGGGCTCTAAGTGATGTGTGAGTCACCCTGGGAGCATAGTACAAAGTGACGTATTGATAATACGGTAAAGGGATAGATATCCCTTACACCTTACCCCTTAGGCGAGGACCGTCCCTGGTCCTCGGATACAAAACCTTATCAATGTTCGAAAGACTTGGGGAATTATCACGAATCTTTTCTTTAGTTAAAAAAACAGTAGTAACAGTAAAATGAGCGAAACGTATCTCTAAGTTTTTTAAAACTTCTCTATTTTAAAATGTTGGATCGGTAGGCATTATTTGTGGGCGGAATACAGGGAGAGGGACAAAACAATCCAGGTCTTGCAGCCTGAATTGGATCGAAGTAACCTCAGATGATGTCGTGGCCTCATGAGCTGCAATGAGGTTGTTGTATTTAAAGTACGCGTTGGATCGTTTGCTAAATTCAACTTCATCGTTAAGCACAAAGCGACATTTTAATGTGCTCACGATTAATATCGATGAAAAACGGGAAGGTTTTTAATTTGTTGCCGTGTCATCTTCACTGATAAAACTTGGAGAGCTGCACCTGCGGGCGTCTTCCTTGTTCTCAGATCCGATTTTGGAAAAGGACGGGACAAACCTTCATCTATGAAGAGGGTTTAGTTGCATGAAGAACACTAGAGAACTGCGCCTCCAGGCGTCTTCCTGGTTATCTATTAAGATTTTGAAAACGAGAAGACGGTAGAGGGCTTTAAATTATATAATGTTTGGGGAACATTGTCTTTTTCTCAAATTTTCCTGCGGGTCGGGAACCACAATACCTACCGATGCGCTAGCGCTGGGCAGACAACTTTTGGATTGTAAAAACTCTGGGTCAGAGAATGTTTCCTGGTTTGCGCTTTGGTGGGTTGGAGTGTCCGTGTTCAAACCTGACTCGTCGATAAGGGTCGTGATGGCTGGGCCCGAAACATCCACGACCTTTTTGAGTTGGCCGAGGTGAGCACGGCGGAGCTGTTCAGAGGGTCTCGAAATGTTCTGGATAACGGCCTCGGGCCGATTAATCTCAATTGTCATAAATTGGAAAGACTTACCTTCTCCTTATAGTTTTTGTAAAGCTTTGTCAACAATCGGGTGGGTTCGTAGTTCTTTCGAAATTGTTCTCGAGTTTTGTCAAACTGTTTTCTTGAATAGATCCATTTGTCGGAAAGTGGACATTATTTCTTCTCCAAAGTTTCCGAATTCTCTCGACTATTACTGCGTCGCGAAAACCAGTCAGAGCGCTCGCGTGCTGCGGCCGTGGTCTCGCTAGGGCGGTGCTCGTGAGTTGGCGGTTTATGAGTGTTGCGAAGTGATATGAGCCGAGGACCGAGGTAGAAGTGGGCGACTCCGCAAAGAACGGCTAACCCGACGGCGACTGTGAGGACAGCGTTACATGTTAACGTCCAAATAAAGAAGACAATATCAAAGATGCGCTTGGCTTGCGCCCAGAAGTCAAATGCTTGCTCAATTCCGGCTGTGGAAATTGGACCGGACGTTGGGTCAGTGCGGGCCGAAATTAATCGAGTGATAGCTTCTGGCGAGCCTTGACTTGCTTCCCAAATCTCGTTATAGTGCGTTTCTGGTATGTTTTCCGACAACGATCCTATTATCATGTTGTGAAAAATTAGTGGGTTATCTTCGAGAGGAGTGGCCGTAAAAGGAGCAGTATTAGATACTTCCTGAGGGTGGAAGTTGAGGTTTTTACTAATCTCTAGCGTTTTTGGATTCAAAGAGAACAGAGTTTCGTTAATTATGTACTCGAAATTGGTAACTAAACTGCAGTCTAGTGGATATGCCCTACTGGTGATAATACTGGTGTCGAGGTCAATAAAGTTGGTGATGGTGACGTTTGTTGGAAGTGTGACCTACGTTTTTTGTTTGAAATAGCACTGGTTGTTGAATGGGATGGACTCAGAAGAACTAGGTTTGATTGCTGAACAGCATTTAACAGCCAGAAACCCACTGCCGATTGGCATGGCCTGGAGATCTGACTTTTCTATCTGTTTTCGAGCTGCTAGGGTAGGGTTATTGGCTACAGCGGAAAGCGTTGCTTGTGCTAGGACGTTTGCGGAATTAAGGAAAAGAACTCACGAAGTTGATGTAGGACTCAGCGGGAAAAAATGAACAGTCGATTGGGGAGGTAATTTTCCTTTAGTTCTCGTATTCGGTTCGACTGGCGCAAAAATATTTACATATTTTTTGGTAACCGTGAGCGGGGCCTTTGTTTGAGGACTATCCTCCCTAGAAGTTGCTGAAGCGGTGATCTCAACTGAAAGTTTTTTTGTTGATTTCTTGAGTGGCTGGTCGAGGTATACTCTTCGACAAAGTTTTCTAATGCGATAGTTAAAATAAAAAATTAGTGGTTCGCCTGCCCCTCGCATGTCGGCTTGAAATAGTGATTCTGGAAGAAAACACTGTCTGAATATCCCCGGCTGGCGCTCGCAGGCCGTCCGAGGAGTCTTCGTTGGCTGTGTCAAAAAAATTTTAGCGGAAGAAGGATGATAAGTAAGAAGCGAGGAGTAATATTGCTCTTATACAAAGAAGAATGAAAAGTTCACAAAATATGGTTAAAAACTAGACGATTAGACGTATGAAAACTCTTCGTTGGTTATGATAGACTGTTTAATGGAGAGCGCAGTGGAAAAATATTTAGAAAAAGAAGGAAGGTTGCTCGTATTAATTAGGTTAGAAAATATTTTTTTTTTTTTTTACTGATAACTAAATAATTTCGTAAAAGAAGACCGTCGCGCGCCGAAAGCAAAACCGCGACAAGCGACTGAAATAAAAATAACAATCACTTTCGATCGGTTTTTTTTGTGGTTGCCACAAAGTGTAGGATTGGCGTATTGAAATTGGTGAAGCGGAATTGGTGGATTGTTAGAACAACAAAATTTAATTTAGTTATTATTGGTTTTTTTTACGGGAGTGTATGAAGATATGAAGAACAGTTGTTGCGCGCCATAGCGAGGCTGCAACAACCGAAAATAAAATCACGGAAAAAGAAAAACAAAGCAGTAAATTGATTGGATATTTTGAAACGGTAACTAAAAAAAATGGGGCTCCACAGTACTCGCTACATTTTTAACTATTTAAAGCGCTATCATCGAAAGGGTGCGGGCAAAAACTAACTCACTTTTTCTTACACCTTACTACGTTTCAACTGTCTTGACCATTAATTTTTTTTTTTACAAAGATGTTTTTTTTTTTTTTTTTTTAAATTTTTTTTTTACTAATCCATCTATAGTAGGCTAAACCATCTATAGATGGGGCTTCTAGGCGCACTGTTGGGACACTTAAATCTTCGCACTAATTTATTTATATTCTCAAATCATAAACGTATTTCTCTTATTTCTCAAAATTCTCATTAACTCAAAAAGCTGACGCGATAACTCACTAAAAAAAACTTGAAACTATACGCGGCACTATTACCTAGGCCCGATTGGGCGCCCTGGACCTAGGCTCTAATGCGCGTCTTGCGCCGCAGGGTACCCTAGTGGCAGCTTTTCTGCTCACTTTTCCAAAACTCAATCTTTTCTTAAAACGTAATCTCTCATCGCGCGGCTAACTCAAACTCAATATTCATCGCGCGGAAACTCAAAACTCTCATAACTCATCGCGCAGAAAAACTCAAACTTTCATCGCGCGGAAACTCAAAAACCTCATCGCACGGCTAACTCAAATCTCATATTCATCGTGCGGCTCAACTTAAAAATCTCAAACATTTCCCAACTAGTGCCCTATCCCTAACCTAAACTACCAAAAAAAAAAAACTAAAACCCCGTGGTGGAAAGACTTACTTTGGACCGCACTCGGGCGGTCCCACTCGCTGCTGCCACTGAAGAGGGTGGTGCGGGGCAGCAGTTTATTTCAGTAGTTGGTTAGAATTGGAAGCCTTGAGTCTCTGTAATGGGGGATTAAAAGGCCACAGTCAAATGGGCGGGGCAATGGGGGAATGTGTGGGGGAGTTGCTCAAGGGCAACCTCATGACAATCGTTAACCACAATAAGATAATTTATCATCGCTTCCTTGACCGTGTCCGCCGGAGAGATATTGTGTGATTGTGACGAGCCGCCGACAAATCGTTTCCTGCCTGCAATAATCAAGTTAGTGTGCGAAGGGATAATGGAGGGGGAAAACACAATCTATCTGTCTGTCCTGGACGGCTTCTCTAATGGACTGTATCCTGGGCTCTAAGTGATGTGTGAGTCACCCTGGGAGCATAGTACAAAGTGACGTATTGATAATACGGTAAAGGGATAGATATCCCTTACAGCATTCTGCGCTCTACGGACAATGCGATATCAATTCGACGCGCTAAACATTTTGGCGCGTCATTGGATGCTGATGTTTTTAAATTTCTTTTTTTTTTAATCGTTTTTCTTCCAATTGTTGCATGTTTATTGGGGACAATTTCAGAACTGGTGAAAAATATTGAGGAAAATTCCTCGAAAAACAATTTCTGCTGTAAAAATCAACTGGAATCTTTCATCAAAATCTTGAAAATCAAGTCATAATCGAAAAAGTTCATGAAAACCTGTCAGTCGGCCACGCGACATTCCTCGGCCGCGGCCGCGTGGTCTCGCAACGATAGAAGAAAAAGAGCACATTGGCTGAGGAGACGTAGAGAAAAATAGAGTTATTGATCGATTTTCGTGAGTGACAATGTCGCATGAAATTCGATTTATTAAATTCGGGAAATTTCGCGCTCAAATTGGCATGCGAAATGGCGCAAAAATCGATAATTTTACTTTTTTAGCAGCTTTTCTCCTTTTTATTGTTCATTCGCGAAAAAAGCAAGTGCGCTCCACGAAACTTAGTACTTCGTGGATTTCATTTTCGTCGCCAAATTATTTCAGTTCACGTGTAAATTCAACGTGAAATTTAATAATTTGGAAATGAAAATGAAATCCACGAAGTACTACGTTTCGTGGAGCGCACTTGCTTTTTTCGCGAATGGACAATAACTATATTTTCCCCAATAAAAACATTTTTTACCACATTTTCCTCAAATTTGTTCTTCCCTCCATTTTCCCACTATTACAACGTTTCGAAATTGCGTCACCCGATATTTATCGTAAATTTACACAAGACATTTTTATTTAAATTCCCATTTTTCCCCGTTTTAAACAAAAAATTGCAGAAAAATGGCAACAATTGACGTCACTGAAATTATAAAATCTTCATCCGCTTCGTCTACATCGTTTTATCAGGTACTTTTTTTTACATTTTTATTAAAAAAAAACAGCCAAAGCATGACAATAAACGAAAAACTAGCAGCCACCAAAGAAAAAATCGCGTTTCGACGCCTCCACCAACGCTGCCGCCCCGGCGCCAACACCAGACGAGATCCTGGCCGCGCTGGAAGATGAGCAGGCGAATTTTGTGGCTCTGGACGATGCACAAATCAGAAAGTTGGTGGCACAGCTCGAGAAAAAAATGCGTGTGAATCGTGAGCAGCGCGTCAAGAATCCGGACGATCCGAAAAAGTTTATGGACTCGGAGATTGAGCTGGACAAGGCGATTCAGGAAATGCACAGTTTGGCGTCTCAGCCGGACCTGTATGGCGTTTTTTGCGAGGCGAATGGCGTCGAAATTCTACTTCAGCTGTTGGGCCACGAGAATACGGATATTGTGTGCGCGACGCTGAGTTTGTTGAGGGTGAGTTGTTAAATTCTTGAAAAAATCTATTCCGCGCTCCATTGATGACGTAAATTTCTTCCCGCCGCCCGTTCAAACCACAATTTTCCCCAGGAACTAACCGACGACGACGTGATGAACGAGGGCGAGGAGGACGCCGCCCAACTCATCGATTCGCTCATCTCCGGCTCAATAATCTCGACCCTCTTGGCGTGCTGTGAAAGGCTGGACGAATCTATCAAAGATGAGGCCGACGGAGTGCATAATGCGCTGGGAGTTGTGGAAAATGTAATTTTTACTATTTATTAACCAATTTTTCCATTCATTATGGTCCAGATGATCGACTTCCGCGACGAGATAAACGAAGAATGTGTGAAACACGGATTCGTCGTGTGGCTGCTGAAGCGGTGTTTCCAGAAAGGCGCATTTGAGGCGAATAAAATGTACGCGTCCGAGTTGTTGTCGATGATTTTGCAGAGCTCGGACAGTGCAAAGGCGAAATTGACGGAGAAGGTGGACGGGATTGATTTGTTGTTGAGGGTGAGTGCGCTCTATTAGACAGTTAGACAAATCGAGACAAAGCGCATGCACCTGAAAATAGGGCAAAAAATCGATTTTCGTGAGAATATCGATTTTTGGATTTTTTTTTCTTAAAAAATATTTTTGGTTTGCGTGATTTTTGCTAATTTATTACCAAAAAATATCCCGCAAAACCAAAAATCGATTTTTGGGCTCTCGGACGTTTCGAAAGTGCGACGTTTCAAAAATTGTTCTGCATTTGGTCGTCGCGGTGTTTGCACACAATCATTTTTTCAAAGCTTTGTATGGAATTTTCCTTGAAAAGCTTTATGGTACGTCCAAAGTAAAAAAAAACGAAAAAAAAAGACGAAAAAAAGGCGTCCAAAGTAACTTTGTTTTTGCGTCTTTTTTCTCTACAGTATCCCGCCAAACCTGCACATCTTAGCGACGCGCGAAGCAAATAATTTGAATTTCACATGTTTGTTTACATTTTTGATTGTTTGAAACATGTTTTTAGTTGTTTTTTTTGTTTGATCTGCAGGTTCTGCGGTATACTGTAGAGAAAAAAGACGCAAAAACAAAGTTATTTTGGACGCTTTTTTCGTCTTTTTTTGCGCGTTTTTAAACTTTGGACGTACCATTAAAAAATGATTGTTTGCAAACACCGCGACGACAAAATGAAATGCAGAACAATTTTCGAAACGGCCGAGAGCCGATTTCGATTTTTAAAAACTATTTTCGGGTTGAAAAATAGGCGAAATTTTATGATTTTCCGAAAATTCTCTACTTGAAAAGGAAAAAAAAAAATCATATTTTGGTCCCGACACAAAAAATTAGGGCAAAAAATCGAAAGTCGCGAAAAAAATTTAAAAAAAAAAAAAAAGAATTTTTCAGCCAATATCTATTCCGCGCTCCACGGATAGCGCGGCACCTCTCAAAAAGAGACGCTAGACAGTTAGGCAAAACCGGACATCAATAGAGCGCGAAATAACTCAAAAATGGGCGAAATTATTGATTTTTTCGAACATTCACCTTATAAAAAAATCATATTTTGGGTCTCAACGCGAAAAAATACATTTGAAAGGACGAACATTTTTTAATCGAATTTTTCAGCCAAAATCTATTCCGCGCTCCACCGTTCGCGCGTGGGAGGGGTTAGAAAGTTAGACAAATTGAGATAGAGCGCAAAGTAAGTATTTTCAGACTATCGCCGTCTATAAAAAGAACGATCCGTCGAGTGTCGATGAGCGTGAATATATGGAGAATTTGTTCAACTCTCTGTGCGCTGCTCTCATGTTTCCAGCGAATCGCAGTGAGTTTTTGAAAATCCTCTTTTCTGGCTATTAGCCGTCGAGTTTGGGCCCTTTTTGGCAAACGCGCTAATAATCGCCAACTACGCGTATTGGCTAATAGCCATATCATTTTCCTCAACTCTCCAGAGAAGTTAGACAGTTAGACAAAACGAGAAATTAACTTCCAGAAAAATTCCTCGACGGCGAAGGTCTCCAACTGATGAACCTGATGCTGCGCGAGAAAAAACAGTCCCGCCAATCCGCCCTAAAAGTGCTCAATCACGCCACATCTGGCGAAGAAGGCATCGAAAATTGCAACAAACTCGTCGAGCTCCTGGGACTTCGCACAATCTTCCCACTTTTCATGAGAACACCATCAAAAACGAAGCGAAAGGACACGACGCCTGATGAGCATGAGGAACATGTTTGTACGGTGCGTTTTTGAGGTTTTATGGGGTTAGGTATGCACGAAATGAACGGAAAAAACTGGGTGAAAATGCTCCGATTTACCTGAAATTTGGGCAAAATACTCCTGAATATACTCTGAAAATTTTGGACCGAAATATGAGGCTACGTTTTTGAATTATTTTTCAAAAGCGAATTTTCCCGCGCGCTACTCTACTCTCCGGGCCCTGCGTCTCCTCCGCAGAGACTTGTGTCGATTTACGAGATTTTATTCTTTCTTTCTTACTTTTCTTTGTTTCTTTTTTCCTCATTTATTATTTTTTTTTGTTTCTCATTAAAAAAATTATGTTTTTGAAATGGTTGTTTTTGAGATTGATGTGATACATTTTTTTGTTGGAAAATTGTTTTAAGTCGGTTTTTTTATTTCTTAAATAAAAACAGTTAATTAAAAATCTGAAAAACAAAATACGAAAATTGGGACTAAAAATGCAAACAACGTTATATTTAGCCAAAAAAAAAAAACATATTTGGCAAGGCGCCAAAGATTTTTGGCAATTCTCCAGGAGAAATATATAGAGGCGCAGAGAAAAACGCAAAAGTGCGCCAGGGCGCGTTTGCACTTTCGTAGGGTCCAACATGCCGTGTATCGTATTGAAAAAAATTGGGTTCACTCTAAAATCCTAAACATTTTGAGCAATTTATAAATTTTCATAAAAATGGTGAAAAAAAATTTAAAGTGGGACTCGCCACGAGTTGTCGATTTGCCGTTAAATTTTAATGTTTTTTCCACATTTTTTTTTTGCCGAATTGCAAAAAATACAAAAAATTTGATTTTGTCAACTGCCAAAAACGGCTATCTGCCAGTTTTGAGCCATATTCAACGGCTAATAGCCATATAGCTGTCTATATCCGCCATTTCAAGGCCAAAATCACTGAGCATTTATTGAAATTTCAAAAAAATCTCTTTAAAAATGTAGAGAAAATTGTTTGTGGGTCTCGCCACGAATTTTCGCTTTGCCTTTTAATTTTAAAGTTTTTTTCCACGTTTTTTTTGGCGGATTTAATTGATTTTTAGCCAAATTTCAGCCAGAAAATGCATGTTTATCGCTGAAAAACTTAAAAAATGTCGATTTTTAATTGATTTGGCACTTTTTGGCTATTAGCCGTCGAGTTTCACAGCCGCATACGACTCAAACTCGCGCCAAACCCCTGCTGATTTGATGCCAAATAATGGTGGCTATTTCAAACGGCTAATAGCCATATATCCGCCATATCCACTTTTAAATTTTTTGATGTTGGTACACGGTGTTTGCGGACTTTTTCGGCGAGTTATCTAAAAAAAACCCGCTAAAAATTCAAAAAAATAATGGAAAATGCGAAAAAAAACCTCCAAAAATTGAATATTTCATGAGAAAGTGGGTGGGCGGAGCTTTATGGACCTATTCAAGTGAGAAAAAAAAAGAAAAAAAAGAAGTTTTTTCCGATGCAGGAACGGCAAAAAAAGAAAAAAAAGGAAGAGAAAAATGAATTTTCTTCCTTTTTTCTCTTCCTTTTTTTTCTTTTTTTGCCGTTCCTGCATCGGAAAAAACTTCTTTTTTTTCTTTTTTTTCTCTCTTGAATAGGTTCATTAAAGGCGCATCGGTATATTTGAATGGGTCTCGCCACATATGACTACATTATCATCGGCAGAAAATGAATTTTTCTCTTCCTTTTTTTTCTTTTTTTGCCGTTCCTGCATCGGAAAAAACTTCTTTTTTTTCTTTTTTTTTCTCACTTGAATAGGTCCATTACTAATATTGGTTTCGGCTAATAGCTGTTGAATACGACTGCTCACTCCCGTTCTGAACGGCTAGCAGCCACAGTTGCGACATCAAAACGTAAATCCCCGTCCACTTTTTCTCATGCAAAAATTCAAAATGCACTAAAATGTAGTGTTCGCGTGAAAAAAAAGTGGGCAGAGTTTCACGGTTTATGTCGCAACTCGATTGAAAACGCCATATTTGCCATAATCGCGCCAAAAATGTATTCCAAATTGACGAAAAGTAAAAAAAAATCGATGAGAAGCTAGTTTTTTGGCTCTGGGACGTTTCGAAACTTTTTGACATTTTCGCGTACACGCGCATTTGGTTTTTATTTGACGTTTTCATTGATTTTTTCTTATTTTTTTTGGTATTTTAAATCCACCAACATGCTGAAAAATGGCATAAAAGTTTCGAAACGTCCCGGAGCCTTGACTGAAAATCGTTGAAATTTGAAAAAAAAAATTCGGATAAATCGTGGCGAGACCATCAAATATAATTTTTTTTTGTTTTTATTTCAGATCCTCTCCTCCCTACTCGCCGCTTGCTCTGAAAATCATCGCCTTCGAATTGTGCAAAAATTTGTGGAGCACGAACACGAAAAAGTCGACAGAGCGATAGAGCTGTTTTTAAAGTACAAGTGAGTACACCCTATGCGGCATACTAGTGGATTTAAATTCCCCGAAAAAAATGGTGTCAATTTTCGAAACGTCCTCTGCAATTTCAGAGAAAAAGTGCAGCGATTTGAGCTGAAAAAGAAGCGGCAATCACAAGAGGCTGGCACGTCCGAGGAGGCCGATCCGGACAGGGACTACCTGGACAAACTGGACAACGGGCTGTACACGCTCCAACGGCTCACCCTGATCCTGGTCGACGTGGCGATTTGCGAGAAGTCGGCACGTCTTCGCGAAGAGAAACTGTTTCAGATGAAAATGAGTCAGAATCGGCTGGATTTGATGATGTTGCCGGTGAGTTTTCGATCATGGGAAATGGCTAATAGCCAGAAATGCCCATTTCTCTCTTCCAGATCCTCCAAGAATACAGTGACAATCTGGGCGACGACGCCGTGCACGAACAGGAGCGCGTCGATTTGATGATTAAAAAGTTTGGCGAGTTTTATGCGTAATTTTGTTAATATCTATCTAACTATTTATTTATTGTTTTTTACTTTTTTATTATGGATTCGGGACGTAGCGACACGTTGCTGAGCTGAATCGTGACGAGACCCAACATCGCTACGTCATCAATCCATAATAACGTTTTTTTATTCCAAACGGAAGAAAGAAATACACGTTCTACCTTTATTTGTTATTGTTTTTCATATTTTTACTGTTTACACCTGTTTTTCCAACAGATTTTCATATTTTTTAACGATATTTCGGTGTTTGCGGATCTCTAGCTCCGCCCACGCATGTTGCATTTTTGCGTGAAAACACCGCGTGCCCATGTCAATAATCAATTCTTCCAGCCAAAAATGCCCCCTCTCCCACCGCCAACATTTCTGGAACGGGTAGCATTCCACCTGAAATCGGACGATGATTTTCGTACAGCCACCGGGGCGTTCACCGTCGCCTTCCTCCTTATTTCCACGATTTCAATAGGATATTCAGTGTTTTTGGGCATTTTTGCCAGTTTTCCACTCCTTGGAATCGCATATCTCTATGCCAGGAGACGGGTCTACGTGAACACTGCGATTCTGATGCCAGCCACGTTTTTGGGTTGTGTGAGTTGATGTTTTCAACTTTTTGGGTAAAAATCGCTACCGACGATTCGAGGCGTATGGCTATTAGCCATCAGCTAATAGTCATTTCTGGCATCTAATCCGCGATCGGGACGAGCTAGGCGTTAATCGGCGTACAAGCAGGATTTAGCCATCGAATTTGGACACCCCTGCAACATGCATTTGGCATTTTCCCGATATCGACGGTTTACTAAGGCAAAGATTCCCTCAATGTGGCTATTAGCCGTTAGACATTGAATATGCAGATAGCCATTACTGGCGCAGAGTTGACGCGTACGCCAAAGGCGTTTGCCAAACACCCTTAATGGACGGCTAATATCCAAAAATCCATTAGAAGGCGGCTATTAGCCAAAAAAAGTACTTATCGTCGGCCCGCCAAAATGGTCAAACGCGCTCCGCTGAACTAATACTACGTGGATTTTATTTTGGTTTCCAAATTTTTTCATTTCACGTGTAAATTCAACGTGAAATAAAATAATTTGGAAACCAAAATGAAATCCACGTAGTATTGACTTCAGCGGAGCGCGTTTGACCTACGTGGCGGGCCGATAATAGCGATTTTCTATTTTTTTTTCCGAGAAAACGCTGTTTGAACATGTTCAAAACTGTGTTTTCTGATAGAAAAATGAGAAACGACCTTGTCTTCTAGTCCCGAAATGAAAGCAAACGCGCCCTATTGCATGTCTGCGTCTCCACAGTGGCGTTCTGCCAAGTTTAGCTAAACGCGTGCAAAAGTGGAGACGCAGAGACGCGAGGTCCGCTAACCCCTAAAACACCCCTATTTCAGGCTGTAGCCGCCCCATTATCCTACTCGATTCAACACGAAGGTGAACTTATGGAACACCTCTCCAGATACTTTACCTTTCTTTTCCTCTTCCACTTTTCTGAATTTGTGTTCACCGCACTTTCAAACCGCCGGTCTCTCCGACCCGACTCGTTTCTACTGAACCACTCTGTCGGATATTGGGTGGCAGCTAGTGTCAGTTGGATCGAATTTTTAATTGAGGCTTACTTTTTCCCTGACCTCAAAAAATACCCAATTCTCTGGATTGGCACGATTGGATGTATCATTGGAGAGATTTGTAGAAAGTTGGCGATGGTGCACGCTGGATTGGGTGGGTCAACGTTTTTTTTTGGGGATATTTCTAGAATTGATGGATTGTAGGATTCACTCATCGCCTGGCTATGACTAAAAGATCGGACCATCGTCTGGTGAAGGACGGCATTTACGCTTACATGCGACACCCTGGATATTTTGGCTAGTTTTTTGATTTTGAATAACTAGTTTTAAAAAGAATGTTCTTCCAGGCTGGTTTCTCTGGGCCGTCTCCACCCAAATTATCCTGTGCAATCCTATTTGCTTCGTCGTTTATACGTATGTCACGTGGCACTTTTTCGCGTCGAGGATTTATGATGAGGAGAAGGATCTGATTGCGTTTTTTGGCGATGTTTATGTGGTAATTTTAGGGAGGAGGGGGGCGGGGTTGGAAAGGGATGGAAAAAAAAACGATTTTTCAGGAATACCAACAAAACGTGTGGGTTGGAGTGCCCCTTGTTGCGGGTTATCGGAGGCCGTGAATTGAGATTGTTGGCTAATTATTTACCACTAATTTATTGCATCTTTATATTTACCAAATTTCATTTCCCGACGATCTCAATTTAATTATTTATACATGTTCTATGATTTCTAAAAAAAAAATGTATGTGAATTTAATTGTTTTCTGCTATTTTTCATATTTTTTCGGTTTCAATGGACGACATCCGTAATTCTTTGCCTTTCATCAAAATTACAGAAAAGCTAGGAAAACAGCAGAGGAGCAGTGGATCCAACAGTTCTACTCGAAACTCTTTAGTAGTAATCGAGGCGAAAAGTCCCAGAGCCGCATCCATCACCCATCAGAATGGAAATTCCATTACCGTTCCTTTCAGAAGACGTCCGCGCTGCCATTCGCTCAGGAAATCGCCTCGTGGTTTGCGAACGCAAATCTTTCATTCGAAAATGCGATCAAAAACTCTAGCTCAATTGGAGAGTGAGCTGAGCTATTGTAGACTAGAATTCGATTATTCGTGAAATTCGTGGTATTGACGGAGATGTCGAAGTGGACGAAACTGCCATACATTTCCGGAAATATTCGTGAAGTTCAGAAAGCTCTTACTGTATGAAATAGGTAAGGAATATTAATCATACAGCAACTTCACCTAATTTGCAGGCTGCGAGAGATTGTCCCAAACAAATTGATTTCATTATTCAAATACAATTGTCTCAAACCGATCATCAAGAACAATGTTAACCATCCTTTTCACTGAAATATACACTGATATTTAGGAAAATACATATTAGAAGCACCATGAAACATAAAATGACAGTTATGAGTTCGTTCGCAAGGTAAATAAAACGCTGCAAACTCGCTCCAACCGAACAAAGAATTTTGCATGCATTTGGAGAGGAATTAGAGCGAAGCATCGGCCGCACTCTCTCAACTTTCTGTACTCTTTCGTCGCCAACCTGGCCGCGTCCTCCACTGCCAAGGGAGCGGGTTTGCAGCACTCCGTACTGATAATAAAATATTTTAATACTTAACTGTAAATTTATAGAAACTCGGCAGACATGATTTGTGTCAATAAATGCAATAGGAGAAGCCTGGGCGAGACTAAAGGTCCCACGTCACATCAGACGAAAATCTACTAGAGTACATCAATGAGTTCGTTGCTATGGAGCGTGAGGGCAATAAGTTAGTGTTTTATCTATCTGCTAAGTGACCGCTTTTTAAATGTCATTCACATGAATAATTCTTCCTATGATCAATATGGGACTATGAATACCGTATTTCGTCTAATATAGGCGCTTGAGCTTCTATTGGTTCATTTCATCAGAACTGCCGGGTACTTCGGTCGTCTCATGCCTGCTTGGTTAGAGTTTTTTGGCGAGTTTGGTGTGCAAACCTCTAAATACCCGGCAGTTGTGAAGAAATGAAACAATAGAAGCGCATGCGCCTATATTAGAGGAAATACGGTAAATCGGACTGCACGCCTCCCCCGTCGTTCAATGCGCCACCAAGTTCGTCAGATAATAAAATTATTTTTCACTCTAAAATTCACTTTTTTGAGAAATTCGAATCATTATCTGATTATTCAGGATGACACCATCATTTTTATCCAAAAACTAGGCCTTTTTGTCAGAAAATGACCGAGCCTTATGGACTTATTCATTGGAGAAAAAAAAACAAAAAAAAACGTTTTTTTCCTATTCATAGAGGTAAAAAAACGACAAACAATATCGAAAAACGAATGGTAAACAAGTGTTTTTTGACCACGATAGACCATTGATAGAGAGGAGGCGCAGAAAAGGGGCGGAGTTTGCATGAACTAGTAAACAAGTCCGTTCCCACGGGGTTGTAAACATCTCTGTGCCTCCTCACTATCAATGGTCTATCATGGTCAATAAACACTTGTTTACCATTCGTTTTTCGACATTGTTTGTCGTTTTTTTACATCTATGAATAGGAAAAAAAAACGTTTTTTTTTGTTTTTTTTTTCTCCTATGAATAGGTCCATTAGGGTTTTAAAAATGCGCCAGGTAGAAACGTGATGAATAATTCTTCCTATGATCAATATGGGATCAAGGATAAATCAAGCGCGGTTGAGAGGAAAGAATACTGGGTGGAGGAAAAAATAGACTTTGCATTTGCGTGTTCCCAAAGACTTGGAAAAAAGGGGCGGAGCCGCAAAAAGCCACGGCGCAGCAAGCTGTCAAAATGCAACTTTGCCGCAAGCTACTGATGTTTTATGAATTTTGTATAAAAATTGAAAGAAAAACCACCAACGACAGAAAAAACCGCGCGGCAGTATTGCATTTTGCTCCGGCCCTTTTTTCCAGATGTTGATTTCTTGATTTGACTTGTTTGTCAGATTTTCTTCCAGCTCCGCCAACTGTTTTGTGTGTCTAATCTCGATTGAAAACTAGCAATTTTGGCTCAAGATTTCATTTTATATACAAAAACGCGCAAAAATAGATAGATCAATTATTAAAAATTATAGTAAAATCATAAGAACATTTGAAATTATTGACGGGTTTTGAGAATAAAAATGCAAATAAAAAACTGAATTTTTTCAAAAAACGAGGGGAGCAAACCGTAAAAATGTGAATTTTCAGATTTTTCAAAGAGTTTCAAAATTTTTAAAACTAACACATGGCACTAGGAGATTAGGAAAAAGCAAAGACAGCGCCTCTCATGACCGATTCTTCTGCGCCAGCATCACTTTGTTGATGAAATTGACGACGGCGGTGGCCGGTTGCTCGGGTTCGAGTTCGGCAAACACGTGACACGCGTTCTCGGACGACGATGGGATTCGGGCGACAAACGCAAAGAGGCGTGCCTGTGAGATGCAACCGTCGTGGAATCCGAGGGCTCGCGTGTTTTCGAATCTGTAATGAGATTAGTGTAATAGGAGCGTATTTTTCGGCATAATTAGAATCGCTCCCTCGTCCTGACGGCTCTCGGACGTTTCGCAAGTTTTTCTGCATTTTGTCGTCACGGTGTTTCACACAAGCACTTTAAAAACCTTTTTAAGGAAAATTTTCGAAACGTCGCACTTTCGAAACGCCCGAGAGCCGTCCTGTCCAAAAAAAAATAAACGCTCACCTCCTATCAATCGGGTCCATTCCGGCAAAAATGACGTTTTGCACGTTGAAATGCCGCCTGAAGAACACTTTTCGTGTGTTGTCAGTCAGTGTGACGCCTTGTGACGAGACCTGCAACCAAGATTTTGTTATTCCCTTTTCCAAGAGTGACTTTTAGTCTGATTGAAGGAAAATTGGTGTTCCTAGAATTCCTTGCCCAACGTAGAATAGAACCGCTCTACTCAAATTTGTTCTAACACTTACCTTAAAATGCACTGAAACCGCGCGTCGGTCACCGTTTGTCGCTCGTTGCGAGCACGTCGCAATGCTCCGCTTTACGCATTCGATGCCCGTCAACGATTCCACGTCGACACTGCCCACGTAGATCACGTTGCAGGCTGAAAAAGTGTGCAAAGTTGAGTTTTTTGTTGTTTACCTCGCCCATTATTTGCAAAAATGGGTGGAGCTTTAAGAAACTTTTATTTCAACTATCCGGCGGTTAGGGACTTTCTAAAAAATAGGGTAATCCATTTTCGACGTTCCATGTCAGTTATTTTTCAAATCTAATTTAAACTAAAAGCATTTTCGCTACTCGAGAGAAAGACGTCGAGATTTTCGGAAAAATGGAAAAACTTTTTTAGGCAATTTTATAAAAATTATGCTTTCAATCATCAAATCATGAGACCCCGTTTAATTTTCACGTCAAAAAAGTGGGCGGGGTTTCATTTTTTGATAACAACAAAACTCGATTGAAAACACAATAGAGATCCGTACAAATTATTGTTCTGCACTGTCAGAAATACGGGATTATCCAAAAAAAAATTTGAAGCGGGGATTAAGCCCCGCCCATTTGCAAGTTTGCCGCACAAAATTTTGAAAACTAAACATATTCGAAAATTTTTGGGGAAACCGGATGTTTTGGGCATTTTCTTCCGGATCATTAATTCCAAACCGGATCTATCTTTCTTCTGAGACCAAAAAAATAGGCTTGCGCATTTAGAAATAGCGTTTTTTTTTCAAAAAATTCCTCAAAAATCAATGTTGCAAAATGGAATCAAATTAAGATAACTTTTAAATTCAGAAAAATAGGGAAAAAAGCTCACCTGCTCCCTGCTCCAAAAGCGCCTGTGTGGCGGACAAATGTTCCGGTGTGGCCGCGGGGTCAAAGTCGGGTAGGACCAGTTTTGTGGGTAGGGCGAGAGCGGTGATCGAGTGCTGATAGACCAGAGCGGAGAGGGAGCCGAAGACGGGCTGGAAATGTTTAGAATGCTTCCTTATTTCGTTCACCCTCACCTCATTATTGCACCCCTTCAGTTTGACACCCTTTGGTGACGGTTCGATCAAAAAGTGGCGGACGAGCTCGGTACCGTCTCCTGGGTTAACACCTGGCGGCGGTGTCGCAACTTTGAGCGCCAAACCGAATGCACCGGGGAACGAATTGGAGTCGCGGACCACAAATGTGCCAGGAGATTTGTCGCGGAGCATGTTGATGGCTGGAAATGTAAAGTTGGGTCCCTTTGAAAAATTGCTACAATTGCCGTTTCTTGCTGTCCGCATGGAGCAATAAATCCCATGAAAAACAAATGTCTGGTCGAGAATGCGGCAAGAAAGAGAGAGAGAGAGAGAGAGAGAGAGAGAGAGAGAGAGAGAGAGAGAGAGAGAGAAAAGCGTATTCATAATTCATGTCTTTTACAAGTTTTTTTGGAGGGGAAAATGTTGATGGGGATGGGAACAATGCCCCAAGCGCTTTTTTAGGTCGCTGAGAAAAACGGCTAATAGCCTAAGAGATCAAAATAATTAATATTGTTAGTAATTACTTGTTCGCCACAGAGTGACATTTTGGGTCTCGTTACGATTTGGATAGGCACAAAGGCACAAAAGAGTTCTCAAACATTTTTCGGAACAAAATTTTAAATGGCTAATAGCCATATACCCGCCATAACCGCGCCATAAATTCCCTGAGTTTATAAAAATTAAAGGCATACTCGTGGCTAGACCATTTCAAAAAACGGGGAAAAATTTGCAAGTGTGCGGCACGGTTTTTGCCCGTGGATCGTTTTTTGAATTTGCGCGTCAGTTCACGTGCCTGCATACTCGGCATTTAACTTTACGACAAGACAGGTAAAAATTGTAAAAACCGAGGAACAAGCCCCGCCCCTTTTGCAAGTCTGCTGCACAATTTTTGTTGCTGAGTTTTTAATACGTTTTTTGCCCCGATTTCGTCAGGCTTTCCAATTTTTTGTCTGATTTTTGGGGCGTAAAATTAAATGCTGAGTACGCAGACACGTAAACCGACGCGCAAATGGAAAAATTGCTCTGAAATTTCAGAAAAATTATCAAAAATGCTCCGGAGCGTACAAAATTTTGAACATTACGTGGACACTTTTTCCTCAAAATCTAGCGCAGAATATGTAATATTACCAGGAAGGAAACCCCCAACCCCGTCGCTAAATTTAAGGCACGTTATTCGTTCTAAAATAATTTTTCTAGAAAATTCATCAAAAATAGCAATTTTCTGCATTTGCGCGTCGATTAACGTGTCTGCGTACTCGGAAATGTCGTAAAGTTGATTGTCAGGTACGTAGACACGCGAACCGACGCGCAGATTAGAGAAAAATTCTAAAATAAAGGAAAAAAAATTAAATCACTTGCGCGTCAATTAACGTGTTTGCGTACAATGCATTCAATTTGACGACCAAAATGGCGAAACCGGGGAACAACCCCGCCCCTTTTGTAAGTCTGCGGCACGTTTTTTGCCCCCAGATTCGTCAGGGTCACCAATTTTTTGTTAAATTATGTGTACGCAGACACGTGAATCGACGCGCAAATGGAAAAATAGCTTTGAAATTTCAGAAAATACAAAATTTTGCTTCCGTTAATTGCAAACGCGAATGACACAAAGATACTTTTTCTTCAAAATCTACCGCAGTGTCACTCTGTGGCGAACCCGCCTCTTTTGCAAGTCTGCGGCACTGTTTTTCTGCAGAATCAGTGCCGCAGACTTGCGAAATGGGCGGGGCTTGCTCCTCGGTTTTTAATGCGTATTTTTTTCGTCTTTTTCTCAACATTTCTATGAAAACCCAATCTCACAGAGTTTCAATCCCTCCGCCACTATGTACACTGCGTAATTCTATTCTACTCGCCCCATTCCGCGATTCAAAGGTTTCACAACTTTGACTCTCGATATTGAGATTTTTGAAGCAGTGAAAAGAGATAAGTGTATAAACTTCGTCTCTCTCTCTCTCTCTCTCTCTCTCTCTCTCTCTGTATCCAGCGGCTCTAGTGTAATGTAGTGCTCGGGGAGCTCACACAAATGTTCCGAAAGTTTCGGAATAGTGTAAAGGGGGAAAGTGCGGGTAGGGAGATTGGGTGGGTATGATAGATTGAACCATGAAAAAAGTTTTTATTCAAAATAGAAAAATTATCGTCTAGATTTTGAGCTGGTGTACCTTCCGGGCCCAGATATGGTTCCAGAATTGTCGTCAAAGGTGTCTGAACAGTGTTAGAGCACAAAACATAGGTAAACATGAAAAAACCGCAAAAAAAATGTGAAAATTGTCCTCAAAATACGAAAATTTCGCTCAAATTCGCGTCCGAACCTAATTAGACCTCGTCCAAACCCCCATTTTCTTTCCATTATAACCTCCTAGGTGGCAAGAAGAGCGCCCAATTTGTCAATTTTGATAACGCTTATCAGTGCATTGCGTCAGCAAATAAAATTTTACTATCCGCAAGAAAGGAGGCAAATAATAAATCGCATTAAAAATGCTCACCTTGTTCCCGCGAAATTGTCGGCTTGTACCAGTATTTCGACGTGTCTTTCACGAATAGCGGATGATGGTGGATGATTTCTGACGTGTCTGAAAACGGGGAATTTTGATTTTAGGTAGCAATTTTCATCCATTTTTTTGGATTTTTGTGGTGTTTCCCCCATATTTTGACTTTTTTTTTTGAAAATTTTCGCCCAATTTCGAATTTTTTGACGCTTTTTCGAATTTTTGGACCGATTTTCACCCATTTTTTGGTTTTTTTTTAAAGTTTTTCGCCCATTATTTGAAAGGTAAAATGTGTGGTTTTTCGCAAATTTTTTTGTGGAAAAATGGAAATATCGTATTTTCCAAAAAAAAATCCCATTTTATGGAAGAGTTTTCCCGCCTGCTAAACTTCTTCCACTGCCATATTTTAAATTTAAAAAAATAATTTTTTGCCAATTTCTCAGAAATTTGCATTAAAAATTTCAAAATTTGAGAAAAAAAATTTTTTTTTTTGAAAAAAGTAATACTGAAAGATGGCCTTGGAAGAGGGGGTAAAACTCTTCCAAAAAACCTTCGAAAAATGGCATTTTTTTCATTCTAAAACAACTTTTTTAAGCAATTTTCTGCATTTGCGCGTCGGTTCAAGTGTCTGCGTACTCGGAAAAGTCGTAAAGTTAATTGTCACGTAAGTAGACATGTGAGCCTACGCGCAGATGCGATAAAATTCTACAAATGGAGGGAAAGAAAAATGAAATCACTTGCGCGTCAATTAACGTGTTTGCGTACAATGCATTCAACTTGACGACAAAATAGAAAAAATAGATTTTCGAGACGAAACGGGGAACAAGCTCCGCCCCTTTTTCAAGCCTGCGGAACTTTTTTCAGACTTTCAAAAGGGGCGGGGCATTTATCCAGTTTTTGGAGAGAGTGACAAAACCGGGGAAACAAGCCCCGCCCTTTTTGCAAATCTGCGCATTGTTTTTCCTGCGCACATCAGGCTTGCAAAGGGGCGGGTCTCGCTCTCATAAAGTCATAATGTCAAATGCCGGGTACGCAGACACGCAAACTGTATATCCCTTTTCTGACTAAACTACTTTAAAAAAAGGCTCCAAAAGTGTTTGCACACACCCGACTCCGCCCAATTTGCTCTAGCCGCCTTTCATCTCATCGCAATTCCCTTTTTCTGCCAAATTACTATGCTGCGCCGCCCTTCCTTCAAAAGAATCAAAGCCATAACCATTTCCACTCCGCATCTTCTCTGTTGTCTTCTTTCTTCCGAAATAAATAAATAAAAAGGATCCAAGTTTCCGCTCGTAAAACTGCGAAAAATATAAATCGGAAGAAAGAGTGGGAGGGGTTTTATGGTCTGTTTCTTTGTTTTTCTTGCGCGTCGTTTCACGTGTTTGCGTACTTAACATTTAAATTTACGATACGGTCTCGCAAAAGTTGAAGAGACGCAAACACGAGAACTGACGCGCACAAAAAAAAAAGAGGGACAAAAACTAGAATCGAATAGAATAGACTAGGCTAAAATAAAATGAAATCCAATCGAATTATCTGATGAAAGGGTGAAATTGGGCGGAAATAAAACTGAGAGGAACAACTTTACAATCCTCGTACCTTTTCCGCCACTCTTTTTCAAAATCCCCGCACTTCCCGGCGTCACTTTTTCCACAATCAGCTCTCCGGCACACACGTCTTCTTCCATGACGACGTCGTCAAACTCCTCCTCTTCCGAGTCATCCTCCTCCATAGTCTCTTTCGATGATGACGTGGCAGTTGTTCGGCGAATCAGCTCGTCTTTTTCGACGTCGTCGGCGTCCGAAAGATCCGAAGACTCTTCTGACGATGCAAGGGACACGTCACAGTAACGGAGGCGTGACATTGCCGAGGAGCTGTTCTGGACTTGGGCGGTGGTGGCGGCGTCTTGCGTCGTGCCACGTGGATTTTTGAGGTGGATGACGACGGTTGTGGAGGTGGAGGTGGTGGCCGTGTCCGCCATGGCGCTTAGCTTAGAAGTGGAAAATTGCGTATTTAAGGAGCGATAGATAACGAAAAAACGAGCATAAATATTATTCCATGAATAAAACGGAAAGTCTGTCTGTTCTTGCCTGCTTGTGGCGGCGGCGGCGGCGAAACGACGGAGAAAAGAGACAGGAGGAGGGTGTGTCCACCCGTCCTGCCTGCCAACAGCTGTCTCTCTTTCTCTTGCTATCTCGCCAAACATGACCACGCCCACTTTCGACCCCCCACCACCACTCTATCATATCTTCCTCTGCTTCTTCCGACACAAAGATTTCGAGCGAGCACACATTCCCATGGGATTTCGGCTCTGAGATTTCTCCCAGGGTTGGCGGGTTGAACGAAAAAAAAAACAGACACATGAAAATACTCGTCCAATCTGATAGACGTGAGTCGAAAAGTCTTGGTTGTGGGAAAACCTGACGACGGGCTTTTAACGGAACTTCGAGCAGACTGTTGGCGAACGTTGAGCAGACTGCTGGCAGATTTTTAACGAAACTTCATTAAGCAGGCTGTCAGAAGACTTCTCAAAACTTTTGGCAAACTTTTCCCGAGACTTCAAGCAGAAAGTCTGCAGACATTTCCCGAAACTTCAAGTCGGCAGACTTTTAGCGAAACTTCGAGCAAACTGTCGGCAAACTTTAAGCAGTCTTTCACCGAAATTTCAAACAAACTGCTGACAGATTTTTACCGAAACTTCGAGCAAACTATTCGGCAACCTTACACTGAAACTTCAAGCAGAATGTCGGTAAACTTCTACCGATACTTCAAGACGACTTTACCGAAATTTCAAACAGACTGTCGGCTGACTTTTAGCGAGACTTCAAGCAGACTTTCAGCGAACTTTTAGCGAAACTTCAAGCAGACTATCGGCAAGCTTTCACCAAACAGAAAATTCAAACGAACTGACGGAAGTACTTCAAGCGCCGATACTTCAAGCAGACTAAGTTCAAGCAGGATTTCGGTAGACTTTCACCGAAACTTCAAGCAGACTCTCGGTATACTTTTCACGAAACTTCAAAAAGACTGTCGGCAGACTTTTATCAAAGCCAAAACTTACACCCAAACTTCGATCAGACTGTCGAAAAACTTTCACCGGAACCTCAAACAGACTACCCGAAAATTCAATCAGATTGTCGGCAGACTTTTCCCGGACTTCAAACAGACTTTTCTTAAAACTTTGAGCAGATTTTACCAAAGCTTCAAGCAGACTATCAGCAAACTTTTACCGCAACTTCGTGCAGACTGTCAGCCGACGTTTAGTTAAACTTCAAGAAGGTTTTTGGTAGACTTTTCCCAAAACTTCAAGCAGATTTTCACTGGAACTTCGAGCAGACTTTCATCGAAACTTCAACCAGAATGTCAGTAGACTTTTACCAAAACATCGAACAGACTCTCGGCAAACTTTCAACTCAACTTCAAACAGACTTGAAGCAAAATGTCAGACAACGTTTAGCGAAACTTTGAAGAGACTATCGGCAAACTTTCACCGAAACTTCAAGCAGAATGTTGGCGGACTTTTACCGCAACTTCGTGCAGACTGTCGGTGAACTTCAAGCAAACTGTCGACAGACTTTCACCGAAACTTCAAGCATACTTTAACCGAAATTTGAAACCAACTATCGGAAAACTTCAAAGAAACTGTCCGTTGACTTCTAACAGAACTTCGAGCAGATTTTATTGAAGCTTTAAGCAAACTATCGGCATATTTCACTAAAACTTCAAGAAGACTGGCGACAGACTTTTTCTATGGTCAAAAAGATCGAAGCCTAATTAGATTGAAATCCATAATTCGTTGATTTCCTTCTCCAGGCAAGCACCGTTTTTTTTCTAATTGGATTCTAATTAGATTTGAAATCATCGGAATTCATTGGAAAATTAAATCGAATCAAATTAATTAAACGGTAAAATAATAAAAATGTTTTAAAAAATCCGGTCATTTAAACTAATTTTTCTGCATTAAATTTCCAGAAAAATACGTTTTAAAGGGACACTGAAAATCGGCGGCCGTCAATTTGGCGGAAATTCAAATTTTTTCGTTTTTCTTTCAATTTTTCACCATATTTCTCTTCGATTCGATTTAGAATAACTTTTTCTAATTGTCCACGTGTAGTACACCGATTGGCGGGAATTCAAAATGTTTTGAAAAATGTTTTTTTTTGTGATTTTTGGAAAAAAAATTTTAAAATGATTTTCCACGTGTAGTACACCGATTGGCGGGAATTCAAAAGTCTTGTACTCCTTTTGGACTTCTTTATATTTTTTTCGTAACACCTTAACCATTCCAAGTTCGCTATCCGTCACACCACACCACACCTCACGCTGTTCTGTTCTGTTCTGTTCCGCATTATTTCCGCGCGGAACACCTCGTATTTGTTGTTTATTTGTGTGTGCGTGTGTGCGCGAGCCAAAATTGTTTGCGCATTGGCTCACACCGTTCTTATGAATGAGAATATATATATGGCAAAGTTGACGTTATTAAATATTGCCCAGGGTATTAATATAATGGCCGGACAGGGCAAACGTGTAATAGGAATTTAAAAAAAAGGAAAAAAAAACTAACCGACAGAATTGAAGGAGGACCGTCTGCTGAGGGTGGACGAGCCGCCAAAGTGTCTAGGAGAGGCTGATCTGAAAATGAGACATTTTTCCTCGTGTATAAGACCGTTTTCATGCTTCGAATAAAGACGCAGGTCTCGTGTGGTCTTATACACAAGCGACTTGGGTATTTCCTAGTTTTTTAAAATGGCATTTTAATTTCGAGGCTCCGCCCACTTTATGCTTAAAAATGGGCGGAGCTAGCTTCCGGTATCACTTTTTCAGAGCGTGTCAGAATTGTAAAAATCAAATTTTGATATTACGCATTCACCACGGGAACTCTCTCATGGCCTAACTTTGTGCAAAAACTCTTCCAGAACAAAAAAAAATGCAAAATTGTATAGTTTTGTTGCATTTTTTGAGTGTGAATTGCCATTTCTCCTTCTCAAAACAATACAGATCGTAAATAAAAACATTGATAGCAACAATAAAAAAGTGATTCTTTAGTGAAAATTTTCAAAAATTAAAAAAAAGTCCAAAAGGAGTACACGAGAATAATTTTGAATTCGCGCCAATCGGTGTACTACTCGTGGAAAATCGTTTAAAAATTTATCCAAAAATTACTAAAAACCAACATTTTTTTTTCAAAAATTTTGAATTCCCGCCAGATTTTCCACGTGTAATACACCGATTGGCGGGAATTCAAGATTTAAAAAAAAGGTGTTTTTTTGTGATTTTTGGATCAATTTTAAACGATTTTCCACTTGTAGTACACCGATTGGCGGGAATTCAAGATTTTTTGAAAAAAAAGGTGTTTTTTGTGATTTTTGGATTAAATTTAAACGATTTTCCACGTGTAATACACCGATTGGCGGGAATTCAAGATTTTTTGGAAAAAAAGGTGTTTTTTTGTGATTTTTGGATTAAATTTAAACGATTTTCCACGTGTAGTACACCGATTGGCGGGAATTCAAAATTCTTCTCGTGTACTCCTTTGGGACTTAAAAAATTTGTTTTTTGCAATTTCAATGTGATATTTTACGTAACACCTTAACTACTAGCAAGCCTGCTTCGCATGGGCAAATTTGAGCAAAAATTTCGTTTAAAAATAGGCCAAACAAGCCTACTTCGCAAGCCTCTAAAAGCTTGCTTCGCTTGGGTCTAATTTCAGCGAAATTTTCGTTTAAAATTAGGCTAAACAAGCCTGCTTCGCAACCCCCTAAAAGCCTGCTTCGCTTGGGTCTAATCTCAGCGAAATTTTCGTATAAAAATAGGCTAAATAAGCCTGCTTTGCAACCCCCTAAAAGCCTGTTTCGCAATGGTCGAATTAGAGCGAAAAATTCGTTTAAAATTGGCTAATCAAGCCTGCTTAGCAAAGGTCAAATTTCAGCGAAATTTTCGTATAAAAATAGGCTAAATAAGCCTGCTTAGCAACTCTCTAAAAGCCTACTTCCAACTAGTCCATTTCCAGCAAAAATTTCGTTCAAAACTCGGCTAAACAAGCCTGCTTCGCATGATCAAAAATGGCGTAATTTCATAAGTTCACAGCCGTTATTACGACTACAATCTAAATAATCCCCGTTATCTGTCCGCTTCGCTCACCTGTTATTCATCGTTCCCTGTCCGCCAGCGCGTTCGCCGTTATTGTACAACAGTGGGTGGAAGGGAAGAGGTGTGGCACGAGAGACTGGAAAAGACGGTGTGTCGGCACGCTCCAGAACAGCGCTCTGCAGATTGTAAGAAATGGGTGTGGTCTCAAAAAATTGCAGCGCTATTAGCCAAAAATTTCCCGAAAAAGAGGAAAAAAAGAAGAACGAGAAGAGAATTGTCGCAAGTGCGAGATGATATCAAATCAAATCATATCATAGTACATATCATAAAAGTGTATGTACACGCATATGGATTTTTCTCTCACCGTTCTTCTCGCAAGACACCACCAACAACAACAAAAAAAAAACGAAAACAAAACAAAACCAACATTCTCCGGAAAATACCGTCCCGGCGTCTCGGCCCGATTAATGGTGCCACTGGCGTACATGTCGCGATGCGGAGTTTCTGCTCGATAGATCGCCGCCGCGACTCTTTCTTGTCCCGAGTGGAAGCGATTTGGCAGAAGATCCTGTTGCGACGCGTAGTACGCGTCCTGGATCCGGGTGCCACGTGACAGGCTTCGTCCGCGGTCCAGAGTGGATTGGTTTTGCGACGGGTCGTGCTGAAAATCTTGTTGGTATTTTGCGCGTCGTTTCAAGTGTCTGCGTACTCGGCATTTAATTCTACGACAATTTCGTGTACGCAGACACGTGAATCGACGCGCAAATGCAGAATAATCCTTTAAAAAACACCGTGATAAATTTTTTTTTAGCAAGCTCCACACACTTTAACCTTCATTTAAATAATTTTGGAACCCAAATTCGATCCGGTTCAATTTTTCTCAAAAAATACTGTTGCGCGTCGGTTCACGTGTTTGCGTACTCGGCATTTAATTCTACGAATCGACGCGCAAACACTCATTAATTTTTGAATATTCTACTTTTCACCAATTAGTCTTTTCAGTTCGGCTTGAATTGGAATATATTCGCGTCTGAGCAAGCTCCGCCCATTTTATTTTTCATAATGGTACGTCCAAAGTAAAAAAAAAGCGCAAAAAAAGACGAAAAAAGGCGTCCAAAGTAACTTTGTTTTTGCGTCTTTTTTCTCTACAGTATCCCGCCAAACCTGAACATCTTAGCGACGCGCGAAGCAAATAATTTGAATTTCACATGTTTGTTTACATTTTTTATTGTTTCAAACATGTTTTTAGTTGTTTTTTTTTGTTTGATCTGCAGGTTCTGCGGTATACTGTAGAGAAAAAAGACGCAAAAACAAAGTTACTTTGGACGCCTTTTTTCGTCTTTTTTTGCGCTTTTTTTTACTTTGGACGTACCATAAAACCGTTTGAAAATGGGCGGAGCTTGTGGGAAATCCGAATTCGATCCAGTTCGATTTTTTTCGAAAAATACATTTGCGCGTAGGTTCACGTGTTTGCGTATTCGGCCTTAGCAAGCTACGCCCCTTTTTATCCAAAATTTTTTTTGCAAAAAAAATGGGCGGAGCTTGACTCAGCAAATTTTAAATTTTTGAAAAAAGAAAAGTATGCCTTTTCGCGTCGTTTCACGTGCCTGCGTACTTGGCATTCGATTTTACGACATTTTCTCGTACGCAAACACGTGAAACAACGCGCAAAAACATTCGAACTGCGAGAAAATTTTCAAAGTTGTAAAAAACGCATTAGATTGACGTAGCAAAGCAAGCTCCGCCCACTTTATGTGCCTATAAAAGTACTTTTTTTGCTAGAAAAAAATGGGCGGAGCTTACATGAATCTGAATCCAATTCGACCCGATCCGATCCGCAGACACCACGTACGCGGCATTCGACGACAATTTTTTCGTAAACCGAGGAACAGGCTCCGCCCCTTTTGCAAATCTGAGACACTGCTTTTCCTGTATTTTTGGCACCAGACCAGACTAGACTTGCAAAAGGGGCGGAGCTTGTTCCCGGGTTTTATTAGGATCTCGAAAAATTCCCCAAAAACATTTAAAAGTTACTGGGTACGTACGCAAACACGTGAATCGACGCGCAATCAACCATGACTCACAGTAAAACTAAACAACGAGTTCACATCAAACTCGCTGCTCTCCTCATAGTTCCGCTGTGGATGCGGCAACGGAACCGACTGATTGTGGCGATGTCGCGTCTGTTCCAGATGATGTGACGGCGTCATTCGCGCCACCGAGTTCACCGGCGACGTGCTCGATTCGCGGGGTGGCGGCGTGGGCGGTTTCCCGCGCATCCTGCCGCGCCATCGTTCCTCGCCGTACGGACTTCGCGTGTTGCGCAGCCGTTCCTCTTCGCGACGGAACTCGGCGAGCGGGTCGGCGCGTCCTTGGCTCGCGTCGGCTGGGCGATAGTGACCGTTGGTGTTGGCGTGCGGATTTTCGTCGGCCCGCGACTCTTTCAGCTCTTCGAGCAGCATTTTCTCTTGTGTGCGACGGCGGACAATATCCGGATCGATATCCCTCTTGCTCTTCACCTTTTTCAACTTTCCGCTCAACCACGTGTCCGCATCGGACGGCTCCTCATTGCGCGCCACCGAGAAATGGTTGCCACGTGGCGTTGTAACCGACTGGCAATTACGGTTACGGTATTGTTGGCGGAAGTCTGGCGTGTTGTTGTTGGAAAGTGTATGTGAGAGATGTGAGAAGTCGTTGGAGACTTCGGGTTGGGTGTTGAACGGCTGGCGAATGTCGCCGACAGAGTAGGCGGAGCCTAGGCGTCGTGTGGTGTCGAGGATGTCGTCGAGGGGATCGCTGAAAGTGTCTTATTTTGTCTAACTGTCTGGGTTCTCTTCTGCACGTTTTTCAAACGCATATTTTTGCCGCCAACGCCACGCGCTGCGGTTGCGTTGCGTGGCAATTCATTTCAAAAAATGCGGTTTCGCATAATTTGGCACACTGCCAAGACAGCACGGTGCGTCATTCAAAAAGTTTCAAAATGGGTTAGAATAGTTTGAAAATGGCTTAGAAAAGTTTGAGAGCATCTTGAAAAAGTTTGATGTTAGCATGAAAAGGTTTGAAAAATATTAGAACGTCTTGAAAAAGTTTAAACGTGTCTTGAAAAAGTTTGAAAACTTGAAAAGTTTGAAAAAGTTTAATAATGGCTTTATTGTTACTCGGAAAATATTCAAAAAGTTTGACTAGAAACCTGAGTTGACATTTTTCCATGGATTACAGGATTTTTTTTAACGAAATTTACAGAAAATTTTCAATCAATCATCGGCAAAATGTTTCCGCAAAGCTCTAAAAATTTGAATTTTCGCGGGCAATTTGCAGTTTGCAGTTTGATGTGCAGGCACCATCGGCTACAGTATCCCGCGCGCACTGGCCTAAAATTTTTTTTAAAATTTTTTTGGGATTTCATTGATTTTTCTCGTGTTTTTTTCTATTTTTTCTTCCGCTTTTTTCCCCGTATTTTCCTGGACGGTTCTCTCGTGACAGGGCCCTATTTTAAATGGTTTTTTCCACGTTTCAGGAGAAAAAAAAATGTCATTTTTGTACGTATTCCCCAAATTTTCCGGTCAATTCTTGCCGTTTTTCTCAATTTCCGCTCAATTTTCCTTCGTTTTTGCAACTTTTTTTGCGCGAAAATCGCTGTTTCGTTTTTATGAGCAAAAACACGAAAAATCGATATTTTTCGAAAAGCCGCTCATTAAAAATCGATTTTTTTACAATTTTTCCCGTAAAAATCATTTTGATCGCTGCAAAATTTTCGTTTTTTTTTTGCCAAAAACATGGAATATCGATTTTTCGAAAAGCGACACATAAAAACGTTAAAAATCGCCTTTTCCTGTCATTTTATCACAAAAAATCTATAATTTCGTAATTTTCTCGCCGTTTTTGCATAATTTCTGCTTGTTCGAATGTTTCTTTGGGGCTTTTTCAGGGTTTTATCTGAATACCCACTTGGCAGCGGAGCTCACATTATTTTTTGTAGTCGCGGTGTTCGCACACAATTATTTGAATTTTTTAATAAAATTGTCTGCAAACACCGCGCCGACAAAATGCAGAAAAATTCACACATTTTCTAAAATTTACTCACGTCACTGCATCAAAATTCATCTTCTTCCTCGGCAATTGGACACTTTTGGCGCCCGCGTGTTGGAGAGGTGCTTGGTGTTGTTGCTGCTGCTGCTGTTGGTAATGATGATGACGTGGCGGTGGTACGGGTGTCTGTCGAGCTGTCGTAGAACTATTAAAGTTCAGATAGTACTCTGGATCGCACAACTCGTCCATATCGCTTCTGCAAATCCGGATTTTCATTAAAATTGATTGACACCAAAAACTCACGCGTACGCATCATCATTCAGCGTTCTATAACTGCCCGCTCTCGTCGGCGCTCTCGACTTTCGTTGCATCGTCGATGTGGGCGTGACCACCGCTCGTTGAGCCTGATCCACCACCTGCACACCTTCTTGCTCGTCACGATAATAATTGTGCTGCATGGCGCTCGGCGCCCTGGCGAGCTCTTCCAACAGCGCCGTCTGCTTCGCGTCCTCCACCTGATCGTCCCACTTTGTTGACGACAGAATCGGCTCCGGTTGCTGAAAGTTGTGCGGAATGGTGCTTCTCGCCACCTCTTCTTGTGACACGTTTTCCACACTGTTCTCGCGTTTTTCTATGGCCCGACTGAACGAGGTGCGACGAGGACGTTCGAACGCCTCTTGCATGGATTTGGCGGGGACGTAGGAGAAGCATCGGGAGGCTTTGTCGTATCTGTCGCGGCCGACGAGGTCGGGTTCGATGGATGGTGTAGCGCGTGCTTCGAGATCTTTTTGCTGGTTGATTTTCTCGCGGAGAGAGGCGGGTAGGATTCCGCGTCTGAAAAAATGGAAATTGGAAATGGATGTATTCCGGCTTTTGGTGGCTTCGTTATTCTCAGCACGGAGCGCTGCAAACCCGCTCCCTTCGCACAGTGGTGGACGCGGCCACGTTGGCGACGAGAGAGTGCGGAAAATTGAGAGAGGCGTGGCCGATGTTTTGCTCTGATTTCTCTAAACCTCTCTTCATGTGAAATTTTTTGTTCGTTTGGAGCGAGTTTTCAGCGTTTCATACCGAGTATTATCGATTCAATATTCTTGCCGGTTACAATAGGATTTCACGTGAAAATTCTGCAAACACCACAGTTATTTTGAGAAATGAGAACGCCACGTGTTGCCACACTCACTCAACTTTTTTTCATTGCATTCACACAGTGAATCTTTTACTACGTGCCGATGCGGATCCTAGGCCATTTTGAGAAATTTTCTCTTCCATGAAAGAAATCCTGGAGCTATTTTGAAAATGAAGGCCAAAATGAAAATTCGGCCCAATAAATATTGTTCTTCGTTTAATTTACTACCTTTTAAAAAAAAAGTTGGCTCAAATCGGTTCACTACCGGCTCTAGCAAATTTGTTAAAGGTGTCGCGGACTAGTAAAAAAATATCGAATTTTCTCTTCCATTTTCAGTTTTTTGTACTTTTCGGAAAAATAAAGGCCTAAATTAAAAATCGGCTCAATAATTATTTTTCTTCATTTAATTATTATCGGCCCGCCACGTCGGTCAAACGCGCTCCGCTGAACTCAATACTACGTGGATTTCATTTTGGTTTCCAAATTATTTTATTTCACGTTGAATTTACACGTGAAATGAAAAAATTTGGAAACCAAAATAAAATCCACGTAGTAGTTAGTTCAGCGGAGCGCGTTTGACCATTTTGGCGGGCCGACAATAGCTACGTTTAAAAAAAAAGTTGACCCGAAACGGGCTGCCACAGACCCCACAAGATTTATTTAAGGTACGGCCTAAGTTTCGCCATTAACTAATAGAGACCAGAAACTTGTCGCATGAGCTGTTTTCAACTGTAATTTATTTTTGCACGTTCATTTAGATGTTTTTCCTCTAATATTCACACTATTTATTCCCAAAATTGCAATTTATTAACCAGGTAATTCGAAAACGAAGCCAATAGAAAATCTGTGCCAGCCTTTTGCAACTAAATACCGCCCATTTTTTCGCTGATTGGTGGACTTTTCGTCAATGAAATTTTGGCTTGACGTAGTAAAAGATTCACTGTGATTCAGTTGAAAATCAAAAGAAAAACTGAGGGGATGTGGCTTTAGATTTTCCGCGTGAACTCTTGTGGTAGCCGGCAAGAAGATTGAATTGATATTCTCAGTACGGAGCGCTGCAAACGAGCTCCCTTCGCACAGTGGTGGACGCGGCCACGTTGGCGATGAGAGAGTGCAGAAAAGTGAGAGAGCCGTGGCCGATGTTTTGCTCTGATTTCTCTAAACCTCTCTCCAAATGCATGCGAAATTCTTTGTTCGATTGGAGCGAGTTTTCAGCGTTTTATACCGAGTATAATATATATTCTTCTTTTTTTTTTCTTAATCTCATTTCTTCGTTTCTGTAATATTTACGGCCGTTTTCGCTCATTTATTTCTCTGAAAGGATGTTGGCGACTGCATTTTTTAAACATTTTTTTTGCCGCCGGCGCCACGCGCTGCGGTTGCGTCACGTGACCACTCTGTTTGCAAAAATCTTTTCAAAAATGCAATTTCGCCCAATTCGGTACCGTAGAAAAAACTAATTTATAGTTTCTTTTGTTCAAAAACATTATTCAAAACGAATAGAACACTGTCATTTTAGCATAAAAATTATATTTTTATGGAAGAGCTTACACACAAAATTCATCCACGGCCGTATAAATATTCAAATTTCTCAGTTGTTTAATCAAATTTTCTTGATTTTTCAGCGATTATTAATGGACCTATTCAAAGTACTGTAGAAAAACGGAAAAAATGACAAAAAACTGGGAGAAAACTCGGAAAATGCTCCGATTTGTCTGAAATTTTGGGAGAAACTGTCAAAAATGCTTCCGGACTTGCGCAGAAAAATTTTGGATCGAAATATCGATTTTAAAAAATATTGATTTTTTTCTGAAAATTTGCTAAAATCGATATTTCAGTCCAAAATTTTCTGAGCAAGCCCGGAACCATTTTTGACAGTTTCTCCCAAATTTCAGACAAATCGGAGCATTTTCCGAGTTTTCTCCCAGTTTTTTTTGTCATTTTTTCCGTTTTTCTACAGTACTTTGAATAGGTCCATAAGAAAAAAAAACTCAATTTAAAACATTTGAAACTTCAAAGTGTTTATGGCCGTGGAAGAAGTTTTGCAGGTTGGAAAACTCTTCCATAAAATGTATTTTTGCTATTTCGTCCTTTACGGGAAATCGGCTGTCGATAAAGGCGCATATTTTTTTTGTTCTAATTTTCTTGTTCACTATTGTTTTTGCTATTTGTTTTCTCGTTTTTATGATAATTGTATAGTTTTCCCTTCTTATTTTTATGTGGTATTCAAAGAATTTAAAGATTTGTGTCTAATTTCAATTTTGGAACTTTCCAGACAGCCGGTTGCACGCAATATCGCGGTTATTTTTGAAACTCACGGCGAACTAATGCACTCCGATGAGTGTCTGCGTCTCTCCGAGCAAACACTGCTACAAATAAAAACAATATTCGTGCACTCTGCTTCTCTACGTCTCCTCTTCGTATCAGTTTAACGCAGATGCGAGCACGCGTTGGCCAGAATTTTTTTTTTCGGGAAAAAAGCCCGCGCAGTTTAAATTTAATTTTCCAACGTTCCGTCCAACACGCTGTGGAAACTGGAAAAACATAGTTTTACGGAAAATTTTTCTCTGCGTCTCTTTTCCGGTAATCGATTTGGCTACGAGAGAGTGCAGAAAATTGAGAGAGCGTGGCCAATGTTTCGCTCTGATTTCTCTGAATCTCACTCACTGTTCACTGTGCGATCGGAGCGAATTAACAGCGCAAAAACGAGAAAATAATTTTAAAGTTTTCAAAACTTTCAACCCACCTCTCCGGCATCTCATTCTGCTGAAACTCTCCGGCCGGTCCGCCATTCATATGGATCGGAGTGGCCGGTTTGGGCGGCACGGGCGGCCCAACTGGCATTTCTGAATGCTCGCGATGATTCGAGTGACCGTTGGCTGTTTTGTGCTTTTTTCGAATCTCACTATACTCCACCACGCCGTCTACTTTCGATCGATTCGTTTCTTCGTCTGAAATGTAGGAAATATTGTGTTTTGTTTCTGTGTACATAAAAACTTGAAACCCCGCCCATAGATTTGAAGTTTTCTGCATTTTGTCGTCGCGGTGTTTGCACACAATCTTTTTTTTCAAAGATTTTTATGGAATTTTTCTTTAAAAATTCCCTAAAAATCATTGAAAAAAAACGATTGTGTGCAAACACCGCGACGGCAAAATGCACAAAAACTTTCGAAAGCCCTACTGGGGGAAAAAAATGCGAGCGACACAGCGTATGCGTTTCTCTGAAAATTCAAACGATAAATTCCTTAATTTCCAAAAGTACGCAAACACCGTGTCGCAATTTTTTTTATTGTTTTCCCAATAGAACATGAAATTATAGAAATCCTAGTATGAAAATGTGCATGTTTGACACGAAGAAAGCGTATAAAGCCAAGACCTTCAAGATATCAAATTACCTGCATTTTACTGCGGTAAGATGGAAAAGAAGAAAACAACAAATTTTAACGATTTTTAATTTCAAAACCCCACCGAAAAAAAACGACTAGAATGGGGCGCCTAAGAGCTCAATTATTTAGCAGAGACAGAGGAACAAAAAATAAAAAAAAAAGAGTTGGCCATCAATTATTCAAGAACTGGTTAGCTCACAACCAGTGTGTGTGTGTGTGTGCTTTTTCTAGACAATTTATTGAATTTTTCCACGGTCATTGCTGCTCATAAACTCTGAAAATGGCCAATTTTCCTCCCACGAAATATCTTGAAGCGCTTTTTGACACAGTTGAAATGAGTGCGACCGTAATCCATCCATTTTCTCTTGTTTTTCGTTATTTTTTTTTTAATTTTTAATGGTTACTGTCGCACCCATTTCAACTGTGTAATTTATTGTCACCGTTGAAATGAGTGCGACAATAACCATTAAAAAAGTTCAAAAAAAATAACGAAAAACAATAGAAAATGGATGGATTACGGTCGCACTCATTTCAACTGTGTCAATAAATTTGTGCTTCGAGATATTTTGCGGGGAAATTGGCGTTTTCAAAGATAGGTACAGGGGAAAACTCTTCCACCAGCAAAAAACGTCAAAACCATGGAAAAAATGAAGAGAATGGATGGGGCTAGGCGGAGGTGTTCGGAAAAATGGAAAGAAAGAGAAAATAATATTTTACACAAAGTTAAAAAAAAGAGAAGATAGATAGAGAGAGCGAGAGAAAAAAATATGATTTTTCGGAATAGTGAAAAGTGGAAAAGTTCAATAATTCTTCCATGCTCTTCTAATAAAGTAGGGCATTATGTATTCGCCACGACGTGACACTTTGCGGTAAAGTGTGAGCTTTACCGCAAAGTGGCAAGTGCGTAATAGAGAAAAATGGTCAAGTATCACAGACTGAACAAAAAATATATTCCTCCGTCTTTTTTTTTTTGAAATTTTTTTGGGGATTCATCTAGGCTCACTATAATTATTTCCTCCGGGAAGAACCAAGAATCAACAAGGATCCAAATTTCAAAATATCTAGTTTTGATTTTAGAAAAAAACCAACAATTTTTGAAGTTTTTTTTTTCTTCAAAAAATCGCCCCAGTATTATGGATTCGTGACGTAGCGAGACAGTGTGCAAAGTTATGCGTCCGCAAATTTTGGGTCTCGCCACGATTCAGCTCTTGGCGGCGTCAGGGGAAACAATTTTTTCATTTTGCTGGCACACAACTTGCAGCAACGTGTCGCTACGTCAGGAATCCATAATAACTTTTTAAAAAATGCCAAAAACCAGAAAAGGCTGACACCCAAACTTTTGAGAGTCTGACAAAACCAGGGAAGTCAAAACCGGGGAGAAAGCCCCGCCCATTGCAAGTCTGCGACGCGAGTTTTGTACCGAAAAACTGTGCCGCCGCAGACTTGCACTTTTTCCCCAGTTTTGATTTTTTTTTCTTGGTTTTTCCAGGGTCTCAAATTTTTATGCATTCGCACGTCGGTTCACGTGTCTGCGTACACACAGCATTTGACTTTACGACATTTTTTTTCAAAAGCGCGGCAAATTTACGAGTCTGCGGCACGGTTTTTTATGCATTTTATGGTACATCCTGTTTTAAATTCGTGCGCGCGGCAGATTTGAAGGGCCTCAAAAAATCTCCTATTTTTTTCTCGAAAATTGCGCATCTGTTTTACGGGGAACAAGCTCCGCCTCTTTTCAAATCTGCGGTGCGCACGAATTTTAAACAGAAAGTACCATAAATCGTAAATTTGCCACGCTTTTGAAAAAATGTCGTAAAGTCAAATGCCGTGTACGTAGACACATAAACCGACGCGCAAATGGATATTAACTTTGGAAACTTTTTTGCCATTTTTTCACTTTTTTACTTTTTTGAAAAACTAATTTCGAGATATTTCGTGATTTTTCTATATTCTGACAAGCTCCGCCCCTTTGCAAAACTGCGGCACATAATTGTGTACGGGGAGTTAAACAAAAAAACCGTGCCGCAGGTATGCAAAAAGGGGCGTGGCTTGTTCCTAGTTTTGTCAAGGTTTTGAAAAAAAAAAGTCGTAAAGTCAAATTCCGAGACCCCACGAAAAGGGGGGAAAGCGTCGAAATGTGGGAACGAAAAGGGGGGAAAATGGGCGGAGCCTAATTTTTTTTTTGATTTTTGTCGAAGAGTTTGAGCATTTTAGTTTCAAAAAAATTAAATAAGGTCAATTTGAACATAAAAGTATTATTAGAAAACATGTCGCAAGAGTTTACGGCACTTTTGCGGTTGGCTCCGCCCATTTTCCCCCCTTTTCGTTCCCACATTTCAACACTTTCCCCCCTTTTCGTGGGGTCTCCAAATTCCGGGTACGCAGACACATGAGGAGAACAAGATCCGTCCCTTTGCAAAACTGCGGCGCAGAATTTCGCAGTGCAAAAAAAAAATTTTAATAATATGCCGAAAAAAACTCGCACCACAGACTTGCAAAGGGGCGTGGCTTGTTCCTAGTTTTGTCAAAATTTTGAAAAAAAAATTTCGTGAATTCAAATTCCGAGTACGCAGACATATGAAACGACGACCAAATAAGTGCATAAATACTAATTTAGCGGAGAAGTCGGGATTTTCAAGTGGCGTGGCTTTGTGGGAACCTAGCTGGAAGGAAGACGGAACGGAAAACGGGGAAAATTTTGCGATTCTGCGGCATAGCACTTTTTGTAAAAAAAAACTCGCGCCGCAAACTTGCAAAGGGGCGGGGCTTGTTCCCCGGTCATGTCCACGATGGTTTTGTCAGGTTCGCGGAAGGAAAGAGGAAAAATCACAGTTCTATTTGTGTACTTCGAGTAGCACGGTGAATTTCAAGTGAAACCCACGAGTTTTATACGATAAATTGACCTAGAGGAATAGAAATTCTGAGATCTGGAAGACGGAAAAAATGCATTTTACGGAATACGGAAGAACGAACATAGATCTAACAAAACTCCATTAAAGCGTAGAAAATCCAAATGGTAGAATCTCGTGGAAATAAATAAAAATAAACACACACACTCAAGAATTCGAACAATCCACAGTGTGCCGCCGGTCGACTCTTATCAAAAACCACGCCGACTTTCTCCCTCTCACCCTCTTCCATCTCTTTTTCACCTCTACACACACAGCGAATAGAATAAAATCCAGAGCAGCTGGCGTCTCGGAATCCAGAATCCTGAGTGGGCGGACCGCTCGGCGAGCAAGAGCCAACGGATCGGGGAGGTGGCTGAGAAATCGGAGGGGGCAAGTGTAACAACAAAGTCTGTGGAGGACGGACGGGAGCTCGCGATATATGTTCTTCTCGAGCAGGGAAGAGTTGGCGGGTGGAGAAGAAGAAGAGGAAGCTACTGGTCAGGGGGGGACCACAACAACAGTCGCGGCGGCGGCTGCTATAGGTTGATGATCAGTGATTAGCGTGGGGTATGGATAGTAGTAGTAGTTGTTGTGGAAGAAGAAGGGATAGAAAATCAATAGGTCAATCAGCATGTTTTGATAAGAATTGGCAGAGTGCCAAGAATCGTTTTCGAATTTCGAAACTGATTAGCAATAAACACTGCACTCGCAAGTGGTTTTTCGTAACAACCTCTTTTGTGTGCTCTGGCCGAGTCCTGGCTCCCCGAGAACATTTAGCGAAAATCTGGCACACTGCCAAGTCTCTACCCAGTGAAACGTTAAAAACTTTTCTAGCCAAGGTACTTACAAATTGTTCCCTTTTAAAATGATTGTGTGCAAACACCGTGACGACAAAATGCAGAACAAATTTCAAAACGTCCGAGGGCCGATTCTTATCAATAGGGGCGGTGCCTAATTGTAAATGTATCTCGTTGAGACCACCCTACTATCAAATCAACCCCGATAATTGAAAGAGTGCACTTTGACGAACCGTCCTTTTTTTTTTTACAATTCTAGCGATGAGGAATTGATCAAAGAGATGGAATCTATCGTCGTAATCGTAAAAAATGACAAAAGATTAGCTCCGATTGGCTAAAAACTTTGAAAAGTACACAGTATCAAAACTGGTCCCGCTCAAAATATTGTTTTCAATCGACTTGCGACATGAAAGCGCAAATCAAGTCTGCATTCAATATCACTGTGTTCAAGTGGTCGCGCACAAATAAGTGGGCGGAGTTTCGTATTCTTATGTAGCAAGTCGATTGAAAACACTATGTTTCGGGTCAAAACTCCAAAATTTTGAGCTTGTCATGTCCGGCAGCATTTTTGCCCCAATTTTGCAAAGTTTTTGGCTAATCAGAGAACTTTTTGACCAATTTTTGGACGTTATATGCACTTCTAACGAAAATAGTCATAATTTTGCTTTTTCCCCCATATTTTTAGATCAATCAGAGCATATTGGCTCAATTTTCTGTGCTATCCCGGTTTGGAACTGCCCGGAAATAAAACCGTCCAAAATAGAACTACCCTAGAACAGCATTAAACAGAACTGCTTCCGAAATATAATTTCTTGTAATAAAAACACCCGAAATAGAACTTTCCAGAGGAGAATTCTAAAATGTTTTTTTGCAAAAAGGGGCGTGGTCATTGCTATTCCACATTTGGGTTACGGTGTATTGTCGTTGTTTTTTTCGAGGGTAATTAAAGTATACCCCCACCCCCCCCCCCCCCTTTTGTTCCCGAAACTTCCGAAATTGTGTCAATTTTGTTTGTTTTTAATAATGGGACAGTTCTATTTCGGTTCAATTTAATTTCAGTCCAGTTCTATTCCGTTCAGTTCTATATCGTCTAGTTCTATTCTGTCGTACTTCCAATTTAGCTTGTTTTTAACTATGGGACAGTTTTATTTCAATCCAGTTGTAATCTGAGACAGTTCTATTTCGGTTCAATTCTATTTTGGAACAGTTCTATTTCGTCCCAGTTCCATTTTGAGAGCAGTTCTATTTTGAGTCAATTCTATTTTTGGGCAGTTCCAGGGCAGCAATTTTCGTCTTTTTTGCCAAAAACGAGGAAAAAATTGAGCAAAAATTCTCTGAATAGTCTGAAACTCCTGGAAGTTGTGAATAATGATCAAAACTGCCCTCGGGCATGACATTATTCAAAAATTTTGGTTTTAAATATCAAAGTTCAAAAATCCAAAATTTTTCCATTTTGTCATGCCCGACAGCATTTTGTCAGTAACAAAATCGGGACATTTCGAAACCTTGCGCCACGGTATTTGCACTAAATACACCAAATCACATGCGCATTTGGATTCTCTTGTGCCAACACCGAGACGCAAAAATGCGTTATTCACGGAAACCAGCCAAATATGCAAAAAAAACAGCAAAAATTCGGAGAATTCTCCGATCAGTCGGAAATTTCGGTAATTAATGTCAAAAATACTCCCGGACATGTGCAGAAAATTGCAGACCAAAATAACGATTTTGAAAATTTAAATGTCCGGGAGTATTTTTGACATTATTTACCAAAAATTCAGACTGATCGGAGCATTCTCCGAATTTTGGCTGAATTTTTTTGCATATTTTGCTGGTTCCATGAATAACCCCATTACAGATTTCCAAACGATCTCATTTCTTCAAATAACAAACGCCCTGTTGTCCTATAGGTACACCACGTTGTTTTCAACGAATTCATTCAACAAAAATAGCAAAAAAAATTAGCGAGTCCGTTGTTGTTGTTGTTGTTGGTGACGTCTTGCCAGTGGCGTGGGCAGGGTGTGGTCAAGCTGTTAAAAATAATTAATTAAAAACTTGTTGGATCGATGTGCGGTGTGGAATTTTCGTAGAATAGCTGAAAATTACGCGAACAGAAAAGAAAAATAACGATAAAATGAAAAAAATTACACAAAATCTCGAGCTGGCAACTGCAATTGCAAAAAAAAAAAAACAACAACGGGCGGGCGGGCGGGCGGGCGCGTCATAAAATCAAGGCGGAGGCGTAAAAATTAAGTACTCCACCCTTCCCCAAACCCACCACAAAAAAAGAAAAACAAAAAAAACTACCGTACCCTGAGCAACCTCAAACGTCTCATAACTGTTGTTGCGCGGCAGTAAATTGGAGACCGATTGGACGGCGACCGTCGCAATCGTGGTGGGACCCGGCGTGTGGCTGACGACAAACTCGACCGTCACTCGATTGTCCACTTTTTTGTCTGAAAATACCTTTTTTTCGCACATCCCTCTTTATTGCGTTTTCAATCGAGTTGCAGCGATTCAACTGATTCAACTCGTTTGAAAACACAATTTAGTACCATTAAACACCAAATCCAGCTCCTCTTTGTGCAATTTGACGACGCTGAAGCCTTCGGAATCGCCGGGTTGCAGTTCAAGCGCACACGTGTTGAGTTGGCACGTGAACAGGCATCGAGACCGCGAGCCAGGGCTGAAAATGCGTTTTTTTGTTTCATGATGGTTTTTGTTGGGGGCTCCAAAAAAGTCCAAAAAAACGAGTCGAGAACCGGGTAATGAGCCCCGCCCCTTTGCAAGCCTGCGACACCCATTACCGCAAAAGAGGCGGGGCTTATTTCCCAGTTTTATCCATTTGCGCGTCGGCTCACGTGTCTGCGTACTCGGCATTTGACTTTATGGACCTATTCAAAGTACTGTAGAAAATCGGAAAAAAATGACAAAAAACTGGGAGAAAACTCGGAAAATGCTCCGATTGGTCTGAAACTTTGGGAGAAACTGTCAAAAATGCTTCCGGACTTTCTCAGAAAATTTTGGACCGAAATATCGATTAAAAAAAATATTGATTTTTTTTCTAAAAATTTTCTAAAATCGATAATTCGGTCCAAAATTTTCTGATTAAACCCGGAGGCATTTTTAACAGTTTCTCCCAAAATTTCAGACCAATCGGAGCATTTTCCGAGTTTTCTCCCAGTTTTTTGTCATTTTTTCCGATTTTCTACAGTACTTTGAATAGGTCCATTACGATATTACTGCGTACGCAGACACGTGAACCGACGCGCAAGTGTGAAAATTGTTAATTATTGATTATTCGAGTTCAAATAATTCAAAAAAAAATGTCCGACATTGCAGTTTTTAGGGTTACGGTAAGTATTTTTCATTTTTATGATTTTTCTCGAGTTTTTTGTAGGAAATTTTCAAAATAATTAGAAAAACATGAAAACCAATTTAAATAAAATCGCAAAGTACCGTAACCCAAATAACATAATTTCCGAGAGTTTCTCGGGTTACGGTGGATTTGCTCTCTCATGGAATTTTCGACGTGGGTATGGCTATTAGCCATCAAAATCGGAAAGTCTCGGCAACTTTTAGGGCGAAAAAGGCCGCTACATGGCTATTGACCTTTGAAATCGGCTATTAGCCATCGCAATGGTATATTGAATTATTGACGACAGTTGGCATCTAATCGGCGCCAGGTTGGCGCAGAAGGGAGTGCAGAAAACGTCAAAAAATGAGCAAAAAATGTCGGCGCTAGTTAGGCGCGTGTTTGGCACGGGCTCGGGGCGTATGCGGCATAAGGTATGCGGTATGTGTTTGGCCCGTGGTAGACGCATATATAGGGCGCAAAAATTGTCAAAAAATACAAAAAAATATCCCCTAGTTTGGCGCGTGTTTGACACTGTTGCGGCGCGTATGCGGTATGTGTTTGGCCCGGGGTAGGCGCATATTTGGGACGCAGAAATTGTGAAAAAAATAGAGAAAATCTCGGCGCTAATTTGGCGATATTCGGCGCGTGTTTGGCGCGCAAACGGATGTGTAAAAATTTTAGAGAATCTCGGCAAGGATTGGGCGCGTGCTTCGCGGCAAATAGTAGTTCAAAAATTCTCAAATTGCGGAAAAACTCGGCGTAAGTTCGGCGCGTGTTTGGCGCATATTAAGGCTACAGAAAATGTCAAAAAAATCGGAAAAATCTCTCAAAAATCAAAAAATCACATAAAATCTGGGCGCTGGTTGGGCGCATATTTGGCGCGTAGAAGGGTGTGCAGAAAATATCGAAAAAAAATTGCATAAAATCTCGGCGTAAGTTCGGCGCTAGTTCGGCGATATTCGGCGTAAGATTGGCGCGCAAATAGGAGTACAGAAATTGTCAAAAAATTCAGAAATTCTCGGCGCATGTTTGTCGCGTGTTTGGCACGGGCTCAGGGCGTATGTGGCATGAGTTTAGCGCGTATGCGGTACATGTTTGGCCCGGGGTAGGCGCATATTGGGGGCGCAGAAATCGTCAAAAAATTGCGGAGAAACTCGGCGTAAGTTCGGCGATATTATTCGGCGCATGTTTGGCGCACAAACAGAAGTGCAGAAAATGTCCAAAAATTCAGAAAATCTCGGCGCTAGTTTGGCAGGTTAGCGGCATGTATTTGGCGTTGGTTGGGCGCGTGTTTGGCGCGCAATCAGGACTGCAGAAATTGTCAAAAATTGCGGATAATCTCTGCGGGGATTAGGCGCGTGTTTGGCGCGTATTTGGCGGCATTTGGCTCGCAGGAGGGACTGTAGAAATTGCCAAAAAATCTCGGCTTGAGTTCGGCGATATATGGCGCATATGTGGCATGTGTTTGGCTCTGTTTCGGAGCTAGTAGAACGGCATTTGACATGCTATTATTGTGCTTTCAAACGAGTTGCATCATGAAAACATGATTCGGCTATCTCTTTTTTGTCTGCGTCTCTTCACTGTGTTTGCGTGGTCGCTGACAACTAAGTGGGCGGGGTTTCATTTCTTCATGCTGCGACTCGATTGGAGACACAATATCCCACAAATTCTAGAATTCACTTGTTTGATGCCTGCTCTTCAATTAGAGGTGCCCCTTCCAATTGCATCATTTTCCTTACAAACCCAAGAATAATAAAAAATAAAAAAAGCGAGTAAAAGTAAAAGCAAAAGGAAAGAAAAACAGCAAAAAAAAACACACACACATATAAAGGAAAGAAGAATGAGAAGAATGATGCTTCTTCCTTCTTTTTTTTTTTCTTTTTCTCCTCTGTTCTCTCTCTCTCTCTCTCTCTCTGTCAGGCATTCGTTTGTCGTGGCTTATGGACCGACATATACAAAGTGATTTACACGAAGACGGGGAGAAGAAACGGAAAAGAAGAAGAAGAAGACGTTAAAATGCCTAACTCTCAATTCCGTCCGGCTCATCCAGGAGAGCAATGTGAGAACTTTTCGAGTGACACTTTTGAAAGCACTTTGACGTTTCGAAACGTCCCAGTTTCAAAACGTCGGGAAAATTAAAAAAAAAACTCACGCCGAAGCGGCAACGATGCACTTGAAGAAAATGTCGCCGCGTAGTTTCAGCCCGCTTTCCACGTCAAATGTCATCGATTCTTCCAGACATCTGAAAAATGCTAGATGCGGTTTCGACATGAAAATTTTAAACCCCGCCCACTTTTTGCGCTGGATTTTCAAATATTGTGTTTTCAATCGACTTGCGACACGACGTTCTGTCTGCGTCTCTTCAAATATCACTGTGTTCGCGTGGTCGCGCACAAATAAGTGGGCGGAGTTTCGCGTTCTCAAGTCGCAAGTCGATTGGAAACACACCACTAAAGTTGAGAGGTCGCGCGCTAACAATAAAAAGTCCAAAAAAAAAAAGAGAAAATGTGTAATTTTTTGGCGATTTTCTGGAATTTTCGATTATTTTCTTCTGAAAATTGCAAAAATTTTCACATTTTCTGCAATTTTTGATGTTGTCTTAATTTTCCCCGACATTTTCTGATAATTCACGGCATTTTTCTGGCATTTTTTTGACGATTTTTTGGAAAATTTCATCAATTTTTTGCAACTTTTGGGCTATTTCTGCAATTTTTAATGATTTTCTTCCCAAAAATTGCAGAAAATTACCAAAAAAAAAAGCATGAAAATTGTAAAAATTACAGAAAATGGCTAAAAATTGTATAAATGAAAATGGTTTGTCAAATTTTGAACTTTTATCAATTTTTTCTGGACATATTCTGGTAATTCTCGGCATTTTGCTGGCATTTTTTTGGGGGTTTCTGGATTTTTTTCGAAATTTTCAGCAATTTTTTGCAACTTTTTGGCTATTTCTGAAATTTTTAATGATTTTCTATCCAAAAATTGCAGAAAATTACCAAAAAAATGCATGAAAACGTCAAAAAATGCAGAAAACTGTATCAATGAAAATTGTTTGTCAAATTTTGAACTTTTATCAATTTTTTCTGGACATTTTATGGTAATTCTCGGTGTTTTTCTGGCATTTTTTGACGATTTTTTGGAAATTTTCAGCAATTTTGGAGCCATTTCTGAAATTTTTAATGATTTTCTATCCAAAAATTGCAGAAAATTACCAAAAAATGCATGAAAACGTCAGAAAATGCAGAAAATTGTAAAAATTACAGAAAATGGCTAAAAATTGTATAAATGAAAATTGTTTGTCAAATTTTGAACTTTTATCAATTTTTTCTGGACATTTTCTGGTAATTCTTGGTATTTTTTGACGATTTTTTGGAAATTTTCAGCAATTTTGGAGCCATTTCTGCAATTTTTGATCATTTTTTGCAATTTTTGATCATTTTTTGCAATTTTTGACATTTTTTTAATGAAAAATCTAAACTTTTTCTGCATCTTTTTGTGATTTTATTTGTAATAAGCTTCTAAAAATTGCAGAAAATGTCTCTAAATTGTCTAAAAAATCAAAAAATGCTGAAATTGTATGAATTTTTTTAATTTTCTGCTATTTTTTGACATTTTCAGCAAATTTTTGCGATTTTTATCGAGATTTCTTGCTAATTTTCTGCTCAAAAATTGCAACAAAATGTCGAAGAATGCAACAAACTGACTTAAAAATGCCAAAAATAAATTTTGTTTCGTAATTTTCAGCAATTGTTGAAATTCGTTGCCAAATTTTTAAATCATTTTCACGATTTCTCATGACTTTTTCCCCAAAAAATGCAGAAAACATCCAAAAAAATGCATAATAACGTCAAAAAATGCAGAAAATGTCTAAAAAATGCAAAAAAATGTTTTAAAAAGCACGAAAATTGTAAAAAAAAATTGAAAAAAAAATCCAAAATTGAAGATTTTTTTTTTTCAATTTTTCTGATATTTTTTGATCATTTTCTATCCACCAAAAAACTTGTAGAAAATGTCTTAAAACAGCCGAAAATGGCAGAAACACGGCGTGTTGAAGAGTACATCGTGAAAATGCGCTCCACTGCTCACATAGCTTTGAGGAAACGCGGTTGTTACAGATTTGAAACGGTTTGGATTTTCAAAAAAAGAGGCGCTGGCGGAATATGTTTTCTGCATAAAATAAATGGGTAAATATTGTTTAAATATTTAGAATCATGCAAAAGATATAAACCCATAAGAAAAAAATATATAAAAAATTGCTGCGGGGCCGCAGTAACGGCGTTTTGAATACGCCATTTCGCGGTTTTTTTCTCGAGTGACGTGGCAACTTTCCCGCGAAATTTAAATTTTAATTTTCATGTACCTCTCAACACCCCGTGTGCAGAAAAACGCCAAAGAGAAGTCAGACAGTTAGACGAAACGAGAAATTGAGAAAAATGAGGATGCGCAGATAGCGAGAAGCTTATCGGTAGAGCGTATACTCACACTGTCCTCGACTGATAGACCGGCAAAAGACGCTCGTAAATCTTCAAAAACACGTTGACGGGTTCAAAATACGTGAGAGTAATGTTGTGCAGGAAAATGGGCTCGGAATTAACGGATATTCGACCGGATAGAAGGGAGGAAAAGTAGCCGAGGTACCTGGAAGAATTTCCAGCAGTTTTTACGGGTATATAATTTTCAATAACAGACAAACCTCTTATAGCTGGGCGGTCCGAGATACCGCTCTGAAAACCTCTGCATACTGAATCGGTCCTCCACCGAGTCATCGCTGGAATGATTTTTTTTTTATTTTTCAATTTTAAGCCTTTAAGAAAAACCCACGTGGCAGAAATCGCATTGTAGCGCATGAAGGCGTTGACGACGACAGCGCATCGCTCCAGACCGCCCTTGCAAAAGATCACTGCCACGTTGAGCGGGTGTTCCAGCATCCATTGGTCCATATTTTTGCATATTGTGCACAATTTTTCGAGCGGCGGAGCCGTTTCTGCCGGCCAACCGAATGCGATGGCGTCCAGGGAGGAGCTGACGTCGTGGCGGCGTTGCGAGACGTTCCACACCTGGAAAATTGGGGAATGTTGGTGGTTTTGCGCTCCACGTTGCGTCGTCCGCGTCTCATCGCTTACACGCTCTCTGACAATGTGAGTTCGCATAAATTGGCACATTGCCAGCAATTTTTTCCGCCGAGTTCAACAGAGCGCACTTTCGCGAGGGCAGTTTTTTCATTTAAAAGTGCTAAAAAATGTGCAAGTTCTCGATTTTTAGCATGAGGGGTTTATTTTTTTTTGTGCATGTTCGTTTTCCATTAATTTTTTGAAACAATTTCAGCAATTTTTGGATAGAAAATTATCAAAAATTGTGGAAAACGTCAATAAATTGCAGAAAATGTTTAAAAATTACCGAAATTTTCTAAAATTGCAGAAAAATTACAAAAAAGTTTAAAATTGCTCATAATGAACAAAAATAGCATACACTTTTGAACTTTTTTGACGGAAAATTGTCGAAAAATTCCGGAAAATCTCAAAAAATTGTAGAAAATTTTTTTAAACCTTTTCTGCAATTTTTCGACAGAAAATTATGAAAAATTGCAACAAAAAATTCTGATATCCTGAATTTCATGAAACTTTGCAATTTTCTGCACATTTTATGCACAAAATATTATCTAAAATTAAGGGAAAAAAAGCCAGAAAACGCAGAAAAAAAATGCAGGAAATGTCAAATAATGTTTTCTGTTATTTTCAAAAAATTTCAACAATTTTTTTTTCAATTTTTTGTGAATTTTTAGAGATTTTCTGCAGAATTTTTTTTGACAATTTTTGGACATTTCCTGCAAACTTTAGGGCGAAAATTACCAAAAATTGAATTTTCGGCAATTTTCTTCATTTTTGTGTAGTTTTTTCACAATTTTCGGCAATTTTTTATTCTCATTACGAAGCGCTGCAAACACGCTCCCTTGGCGACGAGAGAGTGCGTAAAATTGAGAGACCGTGGCCGATGTTTTGCTCTGATTTCTCTAAATCTCATTCCAAATGCATGCGAAATTCTTTGTTCGATTGGAACTAGTTTTCAGAGTTTTATACCGATTATGACGGAAAATTATCGAAAATTCCGGAAAATCCCAAAAAAATGGAGAAAATGACAATTTTTAAAAATTGTTCTGCAAACTTTTGAGTTTTTCTCAATTTTTCTCCATTTTTATGTAATTTCTGGATTTTTTGCAATAATTTTTGGCGGAAAATTATCGAAAATTGCAGAAAATGTCAAAAAATGTTTTTAAAAAAAAAATTCAGAAAATTGTTTGAATATTTTCTGCAATTTTCTCAATTTTTTGCATTTTTCTGCAATTTTTTCAATTTTCCCAGAAAACCTTTTAAAAAAAATTGCAGAAAAAGTCAAAAAAATGTTTTTAAAATAAAGAAATGCAGAAAATTTTTTGATTTTTTTCTGCAATTTTCTCCATTTTTTGCATTTTTCTGCAATTTTTTCAATTTTCCCAGAAAACCTTTAAAAAAAAATTGCAGAAAATGTCAAAAAATGTTTTTAAAATAAAGAAATGCAGAAAATTTTTTGATTTTTTTCTGCAATTTTCTCCATTTTTTGCATTTTTCTGCAATTTTTTCAATTTTCCCAGAAAACCTTTTTAAAAAAATTGCAGAAAATGTCAAAAAATGTTTTTAAAATAAAAAAAATTCAGAAAATTGTTTGAATTTTTCTGCAATTTTCTCCATTTTTTTTGCATTTTTCTGCAATTTTTTCAATTTTCCCAGAAAATCTTTTTTAAAAAATTGCAGAAAAAGTCAAAAAATGTTTTTAAAATAAAAAAAATTCAGAAAATTGTTTGAATTTTTTCTGCAATTTTCTCCATTTTTTTGCATTTTTCTGCAATTTTTTCAATTTTCCCAGAAAAACTTTTTAAAAAAAATGCAGAAAAAGTCAAAAAATGTTTTTAAAATAAAGAAATGCAGAAAATTTTTTGAATTTTTTCTGCAATTTTCTCCATTTTTTTGCATTTTTCTGCAATTTTTTCAATTTTCCCAGAAAACCTTTTTTAAAAAATTGCAGAAAATGTCAAAAAAATGTTTTTAAAATAAAGAAATGCAGAAAATTTTTTGATTTTTTTCTGCAATTTTCTCCATTTTTTTGCATTTTTCTGCAATTTTTTCAATTTTCCCAGAAAATCTTTTTTAAAAAATTGCAGAAAATGTCAAAAAATGTTTTTAAAATAAAGAAATGCAGAAAATTTTTTGATTTTTTTCTGCAATTTTCTCCATTTTTTTGCAATTTTCTGCAATTTTTTCAATTTTTCCAGAAAACCTTAAAAAAAAATTGCAAAAAATGTCAAAAAATGTTTTTAAAATAAAAAAAATTCAGAAAATTTTTTGAATTTTTTCTGCAATTTTCTCCATTTTTTTGCATTTTTTCAATTTTCCCAGAAAATCTTTTTTAAAAAATTGCAGAAAATGTCAAAAAAATTCAGGAAATTTTTTGGAATTTTTGGACAAAAAATTATCAAAACTTTCAGAAAATTTCCCAAAATAAACTTCTAATTTCCATAAAATTGAAAAAATCCAACTAATTTTTATACCAATTTTGCGAAAAAAAAAGGGGCGTGTCTTCACAATTGCACCCAAGAATGCTAGCACAGAGAAATGAGCCGGGTGTCAGCAAACGCGCCCGATCGTACAACTGCAAACTATTTTTATTTTCCCGTTGTGCAATTGGGCGCGTTTGCTGACACCCGGCTCATGCGCCTGGTTTTTCAAGTTTTAAAGCCAATTTATCCCCCCAAAAAACTCACTTTGGTATGCTTATTATGAGCCGTTTGAATCTGCTGTGCAGCCACCAGTAGGGACTCGACGAAATTACGCTCGCTGGTTTGAGCAGTGCAAGTTAGGACTGCAAAATGTTAACGTTTTATTGTGTATTCAATCGAGTTGCGACATGAGAACATAAAACTCCGCCCACTTAATTGTTCGCGACTACGCAAACACAGTTCTAATAGCGCGGCCATAAATGAAAAAAAAGTGGCCATAAATGCAGAAATTTCCTCCCTTTTTTTCTAAATCGCACGTTTGAATTTAGAAAAAAGGGGAAATTTCTGCATTTATGGCCACCTTTTTTTCATTTCTGGCCGCGCCATAATTGAAGAGACGCAGACAAAAAAGGGATAGCAGACTCATTTTTCATGAAAACACAATATTTATTTTTATTTTTTGAACAAAAAAATACTTACCAATTAATCTAGAAGTCACGTATTCCACCTGCACGCCTTCTTTCTTGTCCTTCATTTTTTGTTTCTGAATTTAAAAAATATATATTTTTGCATTGTTGTGGTTTTTTTTTTTTTGAAGTTGTTCGCAGCTTTTAGGGGGAAAATTATTTAATAAATAGAGAAAATCTTATTTTAGGGTTGCGCGTCAATTTTAGTGTACTTTGAGTTAAAATGCTCTTTTGCCGACACCAAAAAGTGCTTCGAAAAAGTTGGAAAAAGATGCAAAATGATACTCACTTTTTCGCGCTTTTTCGCAAACCCTGCAAAAATTGACACATTTGTCTCCTGATTCGGTGTTTTTCTCAAACTTTTTCGCATTCTTTTTTTTTGTCTCGCTGCTTTTGAGCAAGAATTTAGACAGACAGAGAGAGAGAGAGAAAGAGAGAGAGAGAGAGAGAGTGATAAATTTCTCGTTGCTCGCTCATTTTTTGCGTTGGGTTGCATTGCTTTTTAAATTTAGAAAAAAAAAGAGTTATTGTGTTTTGTTTTCAATCGAGTTGCATCACGAAAAAATGAAACCCCGCCCACTTATTTGTGCGCGACCGCACAAATAAGTGGGCGGGGTTTAGTTAGTTAATAATGAAACTCGTTTCATTTTGATAATGGCAGTGTTTGCGGACTCTAGGCTCCGCCCACTTTTGGAATAAATTTTTCGATTTTTAGGGAATTTTTGTATTGTTAACAAATTTTCGGATTTTTTTTCGCATTTTTTAAATCGAATTTTTCGAATTTTTCACAATTTTAGCGATTTTTCGAAATTTTTAGCATTTATAGCGAATTTTTGGAGTATGTACCGGGTTTTCAATCGACTTGCGACATGAGAACGCGAGACTCCGCCCACTTATTTGTGCGCGACCACGCGAACACAGTGATATTTGAAGAGACGCAGACAGAACGGCACAAAAAAAGTGGGCGGAGTCTTGCGCTTTCATGTCGCAAGTCGATTGAAAACACAATATGAAAATTTTAACATTTTGAGCGAATTTTTGGAATTCTGATGAAATTTTCGGAATTTTTTCGCGAAAATTTGAAGTTTCTAGCGGTTTTTTCTCTTTTTTAATGGAATTTTAAATTTCTAGCGGTTTTTTGGGGAATTTTTAGCGAATTTTCGGAAATTTCAGGAAAATTTTATCGTTTTTATTGATTTTTTAGCTTTTTAGGGGGATTGTTCACACTTTCAGCAAAGAGTAGGACCTTTCAGTGAACTTTACGAATTTTAATCAAAATCTTAAAGGGAATTTTTAGGGGTATTTTCGGAATTTTTCAAAGGAATTTTTAGCATTTATAGCGAATTTTTGAAATTTCGAGACAATTGTTTCGTTTTTTCAGTGAATTTTTAAAAATTCCATGCATTTTTGCGTTTTCAGTGAATTTACCATCTAATTAGTTCGAATTAGCAAATTTTTGTAAACACTCAAAGAATAAAGCAGAAGATTGTGGTAAAGCTCACGAAAATAGAGAGATGGGAACCTAAGAACCTAAATATCAGCGCCAAATTGAATTAGTGGCCTAAAAACAAATCAGAAATCGTCTTTTTCCCGTGTTTTTTCGCGTAAAAAAGAACGGGGAATTCAGAAAAATATTTATAAAAACTGAATTTTTTTTTTGTTAAAGAAAAACCGGGAAAAGTGCATGTTTATACCCGGCAACATGATGCCGCCAACAGCGCTCTTTTAACTGACCTCGGGCAGCAATTGTCTCGTGGCCGCCATAGCTCAGTCGGTTAGAGCGTGGGTCTAATAAGCCCAAGGTCGCAGGTTCGACCCCTGCTGGCGGCAAACTTTTTTGTGGAGGGTGAAAGTGGGGTTGTATATTTGAGTTGCGACATGAAACGCGAGATGAAACTATTACCACCCGCACAGTTTTTAAACATCGGTTGGCAAATTTCAAGTTTCGTTTTCATGTCGCAACCCAACTCAACTTAAATCGGTGGTATGAAAAAGAAATTTGTAAGTGAGATAGGAACGGAAGTGTATTTAGAGTGTCGATAGCGATAAAGTGAGAATCTTGAAGGTTATTCAACAAAACCTGTTGTTTTGCGCGCATGTCTCGACGGGGCTGATAAAACATGATAAACCGAAAGCTTACCATTCTGAGTTGGTCCTCACTGATCGTGTACACCTCGTAGCCCGCCTCATTGCTGTATTTGTTCGATTTCTGCAACAACAAAAAAATTACTTCAATTCACACGCCAAGGCGTTTCTCTTTTTCTCTATGTTGTTAATGCAATTCTGATTGGATTAGCAATGTCGCTTTCAATCAATTCTACGCCATTCTCAGAGAAAGTTTCCCCATTTCAATTTCCATCAAATCTGCGTCAATGAGACGTGTCGCGCCACATTAGATACATGGAGAGTTCCAAAAACGGGCATAAAACGGTTCTCGGAAGAGGGTGTAACCCGGGAGAAATGAATCACCAGTTACGAATGTGTGAATGAATGAAAGAGACACTTTTCTGATTTTACGATTGGAATAGTTCCGTAACTACTCTATTTATGTGCTCCGCCCCGCCCTTTTGCAAGTCTGCGGCGCTGAATTCTTGCAAAAGGGGCGGGGCTTATTCCCCGGATTTTAACATTTGTCTGCGTCTAATTGAAGGGCACTTAAAAATGGCTCTGGAACGTTTCGAAACCTGTCATTTCGAAACTGGGACGTTTCGAAACTTTTTTACATTTTTGCGTATTGTTTTTCGCCAATTGACACCAAAAAACGCCGGCATTTGGTATTTATTTTTCGTTTTTATCAGTTATTTTTGAGAATTTGAATCCACTAGTAAGCCGCAAAAATTCAAAAAAGTTTCGAAATGACAGGTTTCGAAACGTTCCAGAGCCTTAAAAACAGGATATTTCTGCATAAATCGCTTCTAAAGATACAAAAAAGACTGTGTGCTTATTATTTCCCGGTTGATGGAACTGACAACACTTTAATTTTTTGGAGGATTTAGATTTATAGGTCAAAAGACAAAATCAAAGACAAGCCCCGCCCTTTTGCAAGTCCGAGGCACAGAATGTTTGCTAAAAATCTGAAAAACAGAGCCGAACAATTGAAAAAGGGCGGGGCTTGGTCCTCTGGCTCAATTTTTGATGCAAGTTTGTTGTGCGTTAGGGCGCGTTTTCTGACTCCCATTTTATGCCTCTGTGTGCGCGGCATTTGTTTTGGTCAATTTTTTCTCACTAACTCTACGAAGAAAACAGAAAAATACACGTTGTATCGTTTTCCGTGTGAAAAAGATAATATAGCCCAGTTTTGGCAAGGAATCTGCCCTTTATCTCGAAATATCTCCCTTTTTGAGAACCAGTGGTGCAAAAACTAATTTCCGGGCGTGATTAACATATTTTATTCACCAAAAACAATTCGGTTAGATTAAAAATTCAGTGCATTATTTTATCCTCCTCCTCCTCGCAAAACGGAAAAGCCGGGTGTGAGCTAGAGCACAGGGTTGGTTTTTCTTTTTGTCGAGCATATCCCTCGCGCGTCCTGCAAAATTTCGACCTGAAAAAATATTAATTAATAGCCAAAAAAAACAGTAATAATGTGGAAAACATCAATAATCACATTTCGCCCAATTTCCATGTTCTTCGCCTCTCTCCTCGCATTCCATTCGTAAAATAAAATGCGCTGCTCGAGACCAGACGAGGCAAAATCTCACGATTGTTTCAAGCTCTTTTCGCTCGCTGTTCCTGCTCAGCCGATCGAGAGTGCGTGCGCGATGGCGGAGGGCGGAGAGAAAAAGCAAAGAGAGCCACCGCCCGTTCTGCGGGGGGTACTGTTTTTGGAGAAGGTGCATATATATTCAAACAGAAGGAACCGAACAGAACAGAGCAGAACAGAAAAGCAGGAGGAAAGAGGCTTACGCGCATCTTCCGACACTACTTTTGTCGTACTGGGCGGACTGAATTATGGCTATTAGCCATGAAATACAGGGCAAACGCCGACTAGGTGCCAAGATATCTTTCATTCATATCCGACGGCTTACTGTCGTGAACTATGGCTATTAGCCATTGAATTCGAGTATTGGAACGGAACCCAGGTTGATCGCCGACTAGTTGCCAAGGAATGGCTGTCTTTCTTCCATATTAGGCGCCTAATAGCCACTCTCGATGACCGATCCCCGCCTGAACGCCGACTAGGTGCCAAATATGTGCCAACAATGCGCCAGTAATGGCTAATAGCCTATACTCCTGACATTGCCGCCCGGCTAGCAACTAGTAAACAAGTAGAAAATCAAAATTTGACAATAAGATTACGACGAGTTAAAGCGGAAAAAGGATTAACAACTTTTCCATTCTTCCCCTACCCCCCCCCTTTTTCCTCCATTTAAATCTCAATAAAACGGATAGGAAACACATGTGTCAAAGCATTTTTTTTTTCCAATTTTTCAACAAATACTCACCCGTGAAGCGGTGCAGCACAGTGCCGAGGCCATTTTCTGAAAGAAAAATGTTTAAAAAATAAAAAAATACAAATAAAAAACCACGAGCTTCTTCTTCTTCGCCTCCACTAAACTGTTTTCGGCGCAAACATTGTCAAAGACGAAGAGAATTAGGCGGGGACACAGAGAGAGAGAGAGACCTCGATCGGCGGAACACAGGCGAAAATGGGCGGAGCGTCCACGCACACACACACACACAGATCTTTACGCGCCGCGAAAAATCGGGCGGAAAGGGTGTGGTCTAATTGAGGGAAATGAGCGGATGCAAATGGGTCGGAAAATATGGCAAAAAAACGAAGAATCATATTTATACCGTATTGTTGTTTAGGCGTGGGAAAGTCGAGAATTGTGGCTGGAAATTCCAATTTTCGCTCACTTTGATGCAAAAAAGGTGAATGAAGCCACTTTCTCTTTTCGTTTTATATCTGAAAAATAAAAAACATGAATTTTAAATTGCACACAAAAACAGGTAAAAAACAGCAAAAATGAGCTTAAAAAAGGAAAAAAATCAATAAAATACAACTTAAAATCGATAAAAACAAGTCGCTTCGAGACCCACAGAACCTTTTCTGCAATGCGCCTTTAAAAGGGATACGGTATTGCGAAAAATGAAAAGAAAAACTGCAAAAAATCAATAAAATCTACAAAACGATTTCGCTGTGAGACCCTCAATAAGTTTTCTGCTCTGCGTCGTTAAAAAAAATACGGTATATTTTTCGATTTTTTGTCAGAAAATTCAGTTTTTTTTCGTAAAAACTACAAAATTCGTATCAAAAAGCAAAAAAATCATAAATTTCATAAAAACAGTAAAATATAAGAGCAAAATGAGGAAAACAATTACTGAAAAAAAAAATCAATAACACTACAAAAAAAAATGATTTCGCTGCGAGACACACAGAAACTTTTCTGCTATGCGCCTTTAAACAAGATACGGTATTTTTTTTCGATTTTTTGTCGGAAAATCCGTTTTTTTTTCTGAAAAACTACAAAATTCGAGACCCCACGAAAAGGGGGGAAAGCGTCGAAATGTGGGAACGAAAAGGGGGGAAAATGGGCGGAGTCTAATTTTTTTAAAATTATTTTTGTCGAAGGATTCGAGCATTTTGGTTCTTTAAAAATTAAATAAGGTCAATTTGAACATAAAATTATTATTAGAAAAAAGGTTGCAAGAGTTTGCGCCACTTTTGCGGTTGGCTCCGCCCATTTTCCCCCCTTTTCGTTCCCACATTTCAACACTTTCCCCCCTTTTCGTGGGGTCTCCAAAATTCGTATCAAAAAGCAAAAAAATCATAAATTGCATAAAAACAGCAAACAATAATTAAGTGAAAATGAAGAAAAAAACAGGGAAAAATCAATAAAAACCATCTGAAAAACAGTTCGCTTCGAGACCCTGAAAAGTTTTAGGCTATGCGCCTTTAAACAAGATACGGTATTTTTTTTCGATTCTGTCAGAAAATTCCGTTTTTTTTTTCTGAAAAACTACAAAATTCGTATCAAAAAGCAAAAAAATCATAAATTGCATAAATTGCATAAAAACAGCAAACAAAAATTAAGTGAAAATGACGAAAAAACAGGGAAAAATCAATAAAAACCATCTGAAAATGTTGTAGTTGACAGGTTACGCGAATACTGATCATTTATTAGGAAACAGAGCGGCTATTTATACAAAGGAAAGTAGGTCACCACGTGGCAACTACACGTGGTAACAAAAGGTATTGTAACGTGGCGGTTCACGTTATATTTATTCTTTCTACGACTCTCGTCGTAACATCTCCCCGAGCAGTTGTTGATCGTCTTGTTTCTCCACGAAGGTGACGGGGTTGACGACGGAGTGCGAGTAGTCTGTGGCAGGCCCTGTTCGATTGATCGTTGTGGTTTGTGCACAACTTTCTGAATGGCAGCATGAGCAGGATGTCGATCCTTTGGTTTTGTGTGTGCAACAGCTCGAGCTTCGGAGTACCGTCCCCTCCCTTGCAGAAGCTGATAGAGATGGTTGTCTTGCGCAATCCAGTCCATCCCGAGAAGAGAAACAGTGTCGGTGACGAGGCAGCGTCCCAAACCATGGTGACCATTGAGAACGAACTTGCAGTTGAGTTGTCCTCTGACTTTGATTCGAGCATTGGTTGTAGTGCGAAGGTTGGCGGATGACGGTGACAATTTCGGCTTGTTCAAACGTTCCCAATCCTTGACATTGAGCAGTGTGGCCTCGGCTCCGGTGTCCAGCTGCATTTTGATCGGCTTTCCATTGATGTGCACGGTAGTGTAGATGCGATTGTGTTTTGCAGCGGAAGTGTGAGCAATAAAGATGGCATTGGATACGTGCGTCTTTTTTTGTTGACCTGCCCTGGCCAAATGTCCTGCTTTGTTGCAATTTCTGCAAACGGTATACTGAGAAACTCTACATTTTTGACGCCCATGTATGCGGCAACATTTTGGACATGGATGTGATGATGAGGTGGTTGAAGATGATGGAGTTGACGGTGTAGAGGATGATGGTGGCGCCATTGCTGACTCTTGATGAAATACATTGTTGTGGCGGTGATGCCGTTTTGAAGAGTTGGTGACGGCGTGGACAACTGTTGAGGACGCTCCAATGAAGTGCGCATCGTTTCGAAGGGCAATGACCTGGTCCAGACGATCGGCCAATTCCGATAGGGTGACGCTCGGATTGATTTCCAGCTCTCGAAGTGCACGAAGTCGTAGATCCAAGTGCTCACTTGATTGGAGGCCAATGATACACAGGAGACACTGAGCTTGATCCTCGGTCATTTTCGTCCATTGAGCAGCGCTAAAACGACTTTTAACTAGACCAGTGTATTCTTTTCTATCGTAACCATCGAACTTAACTGAGAGCAGCTCGTATCGAAGACGAGTGAGGGACTTCGTCTCGTTGAACAACTTCTTCAGCATCTGGATTGTGTCCTCGAAGTTGACATCAGCGGGAGATTTCGGAAGGATGTGGTTTCGAAACTGCTCCGCCTCCCTCTTGTCCAACTTTGTCAAGATGAATCGAGCCTTAGCCGTATCGTCGAGATCGGCTCCGTCCAGCTTGATGGTGTCCTCATGCCTTCTAAACCATTTATCGAACGTCTCTCCATCCTCCGGTGCATACGTGAATGTGGGGATCCTGCTGTTGAGAGAGTTGATGATCGCGGTCGCTTCCGACTTCTGTGTGTTGAGGGCAGCGAGCATGGTTTGGAGAAGTTGTTCCTGCTGCTCTTTGAAGAAGTTGAACTGCTGCTGCTGCGCCTCCTTTTGTTGAGCCAGAAAGAGCTTCATCGCATTAGAGTCCATTTTGAAAAAACCTGATCGCCAGTTGTTGTAGTTGAACGGTTACGCGAATACTGATCATTTATTAGGAAACAGAGCGGCTATTTATACAAAGGAAAGTAGGTCACCACGTGGCAACTACACGTGGTAACAAAAGGTATTGTAACGTGGCGGTTCACGTTATATTTATTCTTTCTACGACTCTCGTCGTAACAGAAAAACAATTCGCTGCGAGACCCTCAAAAATTCCCTGCTATGCGCCTTTAAACGGGACACGGTATTTTTTGGTTTTTTTGATCCGAAAACCCCGTTTTTTCTGGAATTTTTCTACAAAAAATCCATTTTTTCAAGCTTTTCTCCGTTTTAATGGAAAAATAAATAAATATTTATTGATTTTTGAAAATTTCGGGCAAAATTCCAGCTTATAAACATGATGTGAGATACTTCGCAATTCATTTTCGCGATTCACTGATAGTAGAGCTCAAAATTGAATCCCTCGTGAATCTCATAGTCCATCAAGGTGATGTGGTCCTTGTAGATCGTGTACCACTTTTTCAGCACAATTTTCTCCCATCTGCAAGTTGGGGAGATTTTAATGTGTTTTTTTCAACAATTGTTGATTTAAAAAAAAATTGGCTATTTTCACAGCTCCACCGTCATATTTTCCACTTTTTTTCCCATTTTTCAACAGAACAATCAAAAATTAGGTACCTGGTTCCAGTCTGCGCGGCGATCAACTTCTTCAAATCGCCAATCGTGTCCGACGGATTGCACTTAATTCGCACCTTTTTGCCCAGCCGGTCGTTCACTGTGATTTCAATCATTTTCTGAAAGAATACTGGAAAATTGTGGATTTTTGTGGTTAAATTTGGTGGAAAATCATGGAAAATTGGGCGCTATGCGGGTTGGGGGGGGCCACCCAAAAAAAATTTTTTTTTTCGTTTTTTTGTGCGGTTTCGCATCGCTTTTGGTTTGTTTCATATATTAATCTCATTCTGCATTATTTTTTAGCCAGGACAGTTCAGCGGCAACGCGCCGGAAGCATGTGTGATACTTTTCAAATATGCGACCGGAGGGAGCTGGGCGGAAGCTTGCTTTGACCCTTTTGAGTGTTTAATCGGCTCCCAGTAACCTTTTCTTATCTTTTTAGGCTCATCTTTAGACTTTTAATCACAAAAAATCATCCCGCAAAGCATGCTTCCGCCCAGCTCCCTCCGGTCGCCAATTTGAAAAGTGTCACACATGCTTCCGGCGCGTTGCCGCTGAACTTTCCAGGCATCGATAAATGCTCAGAAACGAATATTCAAAGCGTGAACAACAAAAAAAGTGCAAAAAAAATTAGTGAAAAAAAAAATTTTTTTGGGTGGCCCCCCTCAACCCGCATAGCGCCGAAAATTGGAAATGGAAAAAAAGAAAAAAAAATTAAAAAATCAAATTCGAAAGTTCACCGTCACATCAAAATGCACTGGATAATGTACACCGTGACGCGCAAATGCAGACAAATTTGTTTTTGTTTATTTTTTTTTTGGGATTTTCAGCATTTTCAGCCCATTTTCCATAATTTTTTTCCATTTTTTCTTCTTATTTGGCTCAAAAAAAAAATAATATTTTGCTGTAATTTCGACAATTGTAGTAACACCTGTAATTAATTTTCCCTCTTAAATCCATACTAGTCACATTTATTCAAGAAAAAAGGAAAGAAAGCAGTCTTCTCTGGGTGGTAAACAGTATACAAACGGTTCTTAGTTCTATAAAATATTGAATTGTTAAAAAAAATGGTAGAAAAGAGTCGAAAATTAGCGGAATAATCACATTTTCATTGGGTGTGGTGGGGATTGGGGGTCTTAAAACGTCTGGAATGTGCGTCGATTGGGGGGAAAAATTCAAAATGTCTTGAAATTTTCGAAATATCATAGAGTTTAGGCGGCAAACTGTCCGTGAAGCTTCTTCTGAAGCGACAAGTTGTGATGGAGCTCTGGCTTAATGTCGCACACCAGCTGGAGAAGACGCACGATAACCTGGAAAAGGGTTTTTGTTATTTTTTCGTGTTTTTATTAGATTTTTTGCCATTTTTAACTAAATTGCAGTTTCGAGGCTTCGCCCAAATTTTTTTTAACTGCTTGCTAATTTTTTGAAGAATTTTCAGCAGTTTCAAGATTTTTTGGTTTTATTTTCGTTTTTTCCAAGATTTTTTGGGCCTCACTCATTGAGTTCTTTTCGGAATTCACCTATAAGAGGGTGTTTGTTATTTTTGTGTATTTTTTTTTCTAAATTTCGTTTATTTCATTGTACCGTGCCGGCTTTATCGTCAAAAGCAACCTCCTGTCAAAGATCCAAGAAGTCAAATTTCTCGACCACAGAATCGCCTACTTGACTTTCGGAGAATGCTCCGATCAGTCTGAAATTTTTACAAAAAATGTCAAAAATACTCCCGGACATGTGCAAAAATTTCAGACTAAAATATCGATTTTTTCTGAAAATTTTAAAAATCGATCTTTTAATCTGAAATTTTTTGCACATGTCCGGGAGTATTTTTGACATTTTTTGTCAAAATTTCAGATTCTCCGAATTTTTTGCATATTTTGCTGGTTCCGTGAATAAGCCCATAACAGCATCATTTTTTTTTTCAAAAATCGCCGAGGATTTTTTCGCTTTTCTTTTACTTTTCGTCCAACATATATTTTTTTTTGCTTTTTTTTTTTAAATCTACAGTATTATCAATTCAATATTCTTGCCGGCTACCATATGCGCCCGCGAAAGTTTTATAATAGACGCAGACATGATGAGCGACACACCCTCTCACATTTTTTGATCTACGTTCAGTTGAATTAAGTTAAATTCAGTTGAAAAGATCTGATGGGGCGGAGCCTCGATTTTTCGCGCCACTGCTTACTGTAGCCGGCAAGAATATTGAATTAATAATAAACAGCCTAACCTGCTGATCAAACAAAAAAACAACTGAAAACAAGTTTTCAAACCAAACAAACATTTAAAATTCAAATTATTCACTTTGCGCGTCACCAAGATGTGCAGGTTTGGCGGGATACTGTAGAGAAAAATACGCAAAAACAAAGTTACTTTGAACGCCTATTTTCGTCTTTTTTTTGCGCTTTTTTTTACTTTGGACGTACCATAAATGAGCATTAAATTATTTCATCTGCCGGTATCGACACGACTAGTTGTTTACGTCAAAAAACTACTGTAGTTTTTTTTTCCTGTGCTTAATAGCTTGATTATTTTATTATTTATGTGTTTTTAATGAAATTTTCGGCACGTTTTCTAGAGGTTTTCGTGATGTTTCACTATATTTTGTATTCGTCACAGAATTACATTCATAATTTACCGCAAAGTGTCATTCCGTGGCGAATGCGTAATAGTTTTTTCCACCAAAAGGAGCCCGAAATATTTAATTTTTTCATTACTTCGAGAAAATTGTAATTTTGGTTCAGGATTTCGCCTCTTTTACCGGAAAAAGTGTTTATTCTCGTTTTTTTATTTAATTTACGAAAAAAAAAATTAAATCTCGTGATTTTGGTGGCTAGGAGGCAAAATACTGAAAAAAAATATTACGCATTCGCCGGGTGTGACACTTTTTTCGCGAAGTGTCACATCGCGGCGAATACGTTATACAGTGAAGCAACGCAAAATTTCAAATTTGCTTCGCTAATTTTCCAAAAAAAAAAAAGTCCCTTACCGCTTGCTTATTCGACGCCACACTGTTCTTCATGCCGCTAATCTGATCCTCAGTGTCGCGACGAATCTTGCTCTCAATGTCTTCTTTGGTTCCGAGGTATTGCTGTTCAAAAGCCTTGAACTCTTGCTCGCGTTGCTGGAAAATTAGGCGTTTTTTTTTTTTTTAATTTCATTCTTTAGTCAAATTTCCTTACCTGCTTGTACTTCTCCACCTCAGCCTGAGCCTCCTGTTTCGCCTGCTTCGTTCTCTGCAACTTTCTCTTTCTCGCCTCGTTGATCTTTTCAGCGGCGCGCTTCTCGGCGGCCAAAAGCTGCTGAATTCCCTGGGTTTGTGAGGCCATATTGGAGGAGAAGAATGAAAGTAGGCTGAAATTTTAGGTATGCTCAGTTATTTCAAGAAATTTAAAAATATAGCGCGTGTCGGCAGGAAACCAAGAAATAAATATTTCAACAAAAAAAGAAAAGAAAGAAGGGCATTAAATAATTTAAAATCTACATTTAGGGAAATTATTTTTTTTTCGTTCTGTTCTCGGGCTGGTTTTGAAAGTAGAGACCCGTTAAAAAGGGGGAAAAGAAGCATAAACAAGTAAAAGTACATGTAAAAAAATGAAATGAATCACACTGGAATTGGCTGAAATTGAATGGCTAACACAGTAGTGGAGTCGACGATTTGACAACGGAGAGAACGCTCGGCACCTGTAGTGAAAAGAAACCGAAAATCAGTCGATAGTCAGAATGCGGCGGGCCGAGAGGAGTCAACGAGTGGTCTTTGCTCGTGAGGGTGCAAACACCGCAGCGTGTCCTCGGCCTAACGGCATTGAATTTTACGCGCAAAGGCATTTTTCGCCCATTTTAGTTCAATACTGCCGCCCACGGCGTGCTAGTACCTACGTAACGGCAAACGCGCCCTGTCGCATTTATCTGCGTCTCGATAGTCACATTCTGCCAAGTTTTGCTAAGTGCGTGTAAAACCAGAGACGCAGAGCTTTGAGAGAGATGACCTCCGAAATTTCATTTCCAAAAATAATTTTAAAAACGTAGTCTCCAGCACGCCGTGCCGCCATTTAAATGAATTTTTCTGCATTATCAAATAAATAATTTTTCAGTGTTTCTGATGGGGTAATTCATTTTGTGCATCTTGCATTTTTATCTTATTCATTTCATGCAGCAGAAAATTTAGTTTTCTGCATAAAATGAATAAGACAAAAATGCAAGTTGCACGAAATGAATTACCCCATGAAAACATTGATCTATTTACGGCCCGTAAATGTTTTCGGGAACACTGATTTTTTTTTGATAAACTAACCATGAATACGGCTTCTGATATGCATTTTAATGCAGATCAATTCATTTAAAATAGTGGTATTGGATTAAAATGGGCGAAAAATGTCGAGAAATGCAAATTTTTTGTCTTTTAAAAATTCAATAAAGGCTAATTGTAATGCCGCGTCCAAAGTTCAAAAAATTCCTGAAATCAAGAGTTTTTTGCAGTCCAAAGTTCCGAAAAATTTCGCAGAAATAACAGGCGGTCAGTTGAAACCGGCGTTACCGTATTTCCTTCGATGTGAGACCTTCTATGTTTAAACTTGAATTTTCCCGTATAAAAGAACCTACATGAAAATTCAACTTTAAACATAGAAGGTCTCGCAGCGAAGCAACTATGGTAACGTCGGTTTCAATTGTGATCGCCTGTTATTTCTGGGAATTTTTTGAACTTTGGACGCGGCATAAGTAATTCCGTCGTCAATATATTTTTTAAATAAAAAAATGCGTCAAAAGTATCAAAAAATCCACTAAATAAGAAGTTTCTAACGGACACACCCAGCTGAATCTAGGTCATCGTAGTATTGTTTTTCGTTGGGAGACACGGCGTGTTGGAGGCTACGTTTTTGAATTATTTTTCAAAAGCGAATTTTCGCGCGCTAATCTACTCTCGCGTCCCTGCGTCTCCCCCGCAGAGACTTGTGTCGATTTACGAGATTTTATTATTTCTTTATTAAATACTTTTCTTTGTTTTTTTTTCCTTATTTATTATTTTTTTTTATGTTTCTCATCAAAAAAAAATTATATTTTTGAAATAATTGTTTTTGAGAGTAATGTGATAATTTTTTTATTGGAAAATTGATTTTAAGTTGGTTTTTTCGTAAATAAACAGTTAATTTTAACTTAATTTAAATTCTGAAAAACAAAATACGAAAATTGTGGCTAAAAATGCGAAAAACGTTATATTTAGCCAAAAAAAAAAAACATATCTGGCAAAGCGCCAAAGATTTTTGGCAATACTCCAAGAGAAATATATGGAGGCGCAGAGAAACACGCAAAAGTGTGCCAGGGCGCGTTTGCACTTTCGTAGGGTCCAGCATGCCGTGGGAGACCTATAAAATCTTGCATGCGCTTTTAATTTTTTTTTTTCTTTGGGATTTCCTTTATGGACCTATTCAAAGTACTGTAGAAAAACGGAAAAAACTGGGAGAAAACTCGGAAAATGCTCCGATTGGTCTGAAATGTTGGGAGAATCTGTCAAAAATGCTTCCGGGCTTGGCTTTCTCAGAAAATTTTGGACCGAAATATTGATTTTTTTTCTGAAAATTTTTTAAAAATCGATATTTCGGTCCAAAATTTCCTGAGCAATCGGAGCATTTTTCGAGTGTTCGCCCAGTTTTTTGTTATTTCGTGCATAGCCCTATTACTTTCAAGCTCATATTTTGAATCGGATGTCATGATTCCACAGAATTGGGTATTTTGAAAAAAAAATCGATAAATTTTAAGTCGCAAGTGACTTGAGGCCCCCAGCGAAGAAGGCAGGCAATTTCATATTTTTTTTTGGAGTGGGTCTCGCAACGAAAAGACGAATACGGTGCCGTCGCTTCAGCTGTGAATTTTCGGATCGTATCAGCGCGATTAAAAAAAATAAATGAAATAAACCGCTCACCTTATAAAACACCGTCTCATCCACGCCCTCAAATTTCGCCTCCACACTTAAATTGGCTCCGCCCACATCGTAGACCGCCGCATGGCTCACTTTCCACTTCATTTCCACGTCCGCCCACTCGTCCGGCTTGATGAAATTGCGGCGGCTCACCGGCCGATCCGTCCACATTTGATGGCGGTTTTCCGGCGCGACAAGGTGGATTCCGTCGACGGAGTCGCGCACTTTTGCCACGTGGCGAAGGGAAATCGAGACGCGGTGTCGTTGTGGATGCGTGTTGCGGATTCGGACGCGGATCGGCAGTTCGCAGATGCGTGACGTGGAAAAATCGTGTGAGACCTCTTTGGAGGCCGTTTCGCACGATATTTGGATGTTTGACGCTGGAAATTTCGAATCACGCTTGCTGTGGCCTAGAAATTGTAAACTCTTCCTCACGAGACCAGCTAATTTTTGGCAGCGATGATATGACGTATATGGGTAGATAAATGGCTAATAGCCATTACTGCGCATAGCTAATCGCGACTAATCACCGGGCAATCGGTATTTAGCCACCTAAAACGGCTAATAGCCAAAAATTTAGCAATTTTTGATCATATTTTTCCATTAAATAAAAAAAAATTAGACAAACCTGTTCCATTTTCCTCCAGCTTTGCGCGTTCCGCCAATTTTCGCGTAAACGGATTGTCCACAAATGACTCGCCGATGAAGGAGGTTACCTAGAGGGGAAAAATGTGTTTTTAAATATTGTTAGGGCACAGTAATCTGATAATCTATTTCGCGTTATTGTGTTTTCAATCGAGTTGCGACGTCAAGAGGTCAAACTCCGCCCACTTTTTTTCACGCAAAAATTAAAAATGCACTAAAATTTAATGTTCGCGTGAAAAAAGTGGGCGGAGTTTGACTTCCTGAAGTCGCAACTCAATTGAGAACACAATACACCAAAATGTTATTTTTCAAAATGTGATTTTTTGTTAAAAACGGGTAGAAATTCGTAAAAATAATGGTTTTTTGGAAGAATTATGGAATTTTTGCCTAAAGTTATTCATAGGAAATGAGAAAAAATAGGAGAAAACTCGGAGTATTCTCCGATTGGCCTGAAATTTAGGGAAATAATGGCAAAAATAGTCCCAAACATGTCATGCTCTGAAAATGTTGGGCAGAAATATGGATTTTAAAAATATTAATTTTTTTCTGAAATTTTTTAAAATCGACAAGCCTGGCTGAATCAAAAACTATTTTTGATCTTTTCTCATCTCTAAACTGTTTTTATTAGACCTTTTCCTCTACCCAGAGGCGAACGCAACGGCATGTTGCCAGCCGCGAACAAATCTACTCCTCGAGAGCGTCATCCCACGTGTCCCGTGTGGCGCAGGCGGTAGCACGCTTGCACGTCGATATTTTATTTGGCCGCGGGTGCTGAGTTCGACCCCGCCATGCGCCTTTGACACAGACACACAAAGATCCTCAGTTACAAACCCAAACGGAATTTTATATATAAGGATGATATTTCGGTCCAAAATGTTTTCAGCTTGTCATGTTCGGGAATATTTTTGATTGCAACTGGAGAGCTAAATGGATTTGAAGTTTTGAATAAAAGACCGGAACTGCTAGGAAAATTGAACAAGTGGCTTCGGGATACAGAAGATACCAAACCGCACAAGCCGACCGTGTGCGAGGTTAGACGGGAAGTCCAATTCGGTGGAAGACACCCGAAGGGCCCACTCGAAAAGGACGGGGAGGATGCCGTTGGCAATGTTCATTCAGATGCGGATTCCAGATTCGGACTTGCTTATGGACGAAAGAATAGTCGAAAAGCTGCAAAGAAGAATGCCAGCAAAGAGCATGAAATGCGCACGAGAAGCTTCGATGAGAGGAGCAATGAAGCCAAACGCGAACATCATGTGAGACCTGCGAACCGAACGTTCACTCGCCCGCGTAGTTGTTTGGTGAGCAGTACACCAATCATCCCGTCGATACGCTGCTTGTCATGGCACCAGGTGTCTCTGAGAATGTCACTCTGGCTTTCACGGAAAAGCTGATTTTGAAGGGAGCACAGTCCGCTGAAGAGATGCTGCTAAAGAAATTCAACAAGAAGCGCTACTCACGGATGATTATGATCATCCCATTTGCGACTGATGATGGTTACGTGGACCAATGGTCAAGGCTAATCAACGTGGTGCCGGGATCAACAAAGATCTTGCTGATTCCCGCGCCCACCTCGATTAACGATTTTTCACTGGCTGGAGCATTTATCTCTCTTGTGGCGAGCGTGAAGAGGTCGAGAGGTGAACTCGACGTGATTTCTCCGGGAGATCGGGTGATTGCACACAAGAATCAGAGGCTTGTGGATCTGGGCGATCAGATGAATTCGTTCGACTACTGGCATGTCGTCAATAACGTGATCCGTGGACGGAACCTGGTATGGCAACCGCTGAAAGTGATTGTGGTGGATAGGGGTCAGACACGGAGGAGATCGGAACCACGCCAGAGACGGCAGTACCCGCATCGTGAGAAGTGATAATTAATGTTAACATTTTATCGTTCCTTCCTTATTATTGTGTGTCAATTATTATATTTGTTCTGTTGTTGTAAGACTTGTTCTGATCGTTTTGTCCGGTTAGTCCACAGTTAATGTCGATTTCGTTCCATTGTTTGCCGTTGTCATGCACTGCAGGATCACGAGTTTTCTTTTGTGGGCGGACTCGAAAAGGACGGGGATGTCGAGCGGGCACTCGATTTTCCTGATATTTTTCCTTTAAAGTCACAGTGCGCATTGCGCGCCGCCAGATGCAAGAGATAAACTATTTTCACGTGACCTCTGGCGTGCGCGGAAACGGTGGCGGCGAGCTTGCTGGATTCAGACAGGCGGTTAGATTATTCATTCCTTATTCCTAATTCTTAATTATTATTCTTTGCTTTGGTGTTCTGATTGGTATTCGTCAGTGTCAATAAAGTGTTTATTGACCACCTTCGTTTTGCCGTGAAGTCGTGAGCTACTGGTAGCCACGCACCGTTCTCGTCAGTCGTCTCGTCACACGTGCAGCTAGCTTGGGAGGGAGCCCCCCACCAAGATAGTTCGCGCACTATTTTTATCTGAACATTAATTGAAACATTTTTTGAATTCTCGTTTTTAAAAATCTACCACTTTTTTGCATATTTTATGTGACAAGTCAGCAAAAAAACTTGAAAATATGGCGTCTGTTTCTATTTTTCTTATGTTTCTATTGTCAGCCTGTTCATCAAATCCCTCACAACTCCCCCCAAAATCAAAAAACCCACCATTCCCTCGTTATTCACAATATTGGCCTTCCACAACACTCCAATCTTCTCAGCCACTCGTATTTCCGCCGCCTCATCGTCCAAACTGTTTCCAGACGAAATTACAGCCGGGCAAGGCCAGTTGGGCGGGGTTAGACTAGTGGAGCTGAACCAAGTATCGTAGTCTCCCGATTGGTCGGTGGTGTCAAAACGAGCGACAAAAGTGTCCGTTTGCTCAGATTCGACCTCAATTTTGCGTTCGGCTAGGAGGCGAATTTTTTCCAGGGGGAGACGGGTGGTATGAGAGGCGGGGTTTCGGGCGGAACGTATCCGGAGAACTTCCACGCGGGAGAGAGCCGCTTGGCTCACAGCTACGCAGTTTTTGAGGTAGACGGAGAAAGTCCGGGTTTCAAAGTCTGCAAGTAATAAAAATAAATAAATGAAAACCCACCCACCTAATACCGCGTCCAAAGTTTAAAAAATTCATGAAATCAGGAGTTTTTTGCGGTCCAAAGTTCTACAAAAAATCCCAGAAATAACAGGCGCGCACAGTTGAAACCGACACTACCGTAGTTTGTTGCTTCGCTGCGAGACCATCTATGTTTGAATTTGATTTTTTTTAGTTTAAACATAGAAGGTCTCGCAGCGAAGCAACTACGGTAACGTCGGTTTCAACTGTGACCGCCTGTTATTTCTGTGATTTTTTGTAGAACTTTTGACTGCAAAAAACTCCTGATTTCAGGAATTTTTTGAACTTTGGATGCCGCATACCAAACAAAATAACATTAAAAACTCACCCAGAACCTCCGCCTGCACACTTATCAACCGCCGTCTCTCACCATCCATCACTCTCCGCCACTGTCTCATTTGCCCTCCTGCACTACGGTAGGCGATCAACAGTACCGTACTCTCCGGGTTTTTCGCCATCACAGAACTCGTGCTAGTCGGCTCGTCGGCGCTTCGAATATCCACAAAAACCTTCCGTTTTTCGCCAACTTTCAGGAAAATTGCGGGCGATTCCTCAGAAAAGTGAAAAGTGGCAATTTTCTGGTTGTTCGCCGCGAGTTGTAGGGGAATTTCGGAGCGATCCGCGGCTTCTTCCAGATGACTCAAATTTCCCGCCGAGACCCGATCGAACGCGTTGGTGGCCAGGCACATAGAGACCACGTCTTCGTTGCCAATATTTTCAATTTCCAGGACGTAACGTTGCGCCTGGTCAGTGTAGGACCATTTGTGCGGCGTTTTAAGGGCACGGAATTCGAGAAGAGGCCACGGTTTTTGGGCGACTGTAGCGGTGAGGCGTTCGTCGGCAGCGTAGATTTTGGATTTTTGCTAAAAAATTGAAGATTTCTAATTTTTGTAAAATTCTGCGCGTCGGTTTAGCTTTTGCAAATTTCAAAATTGAGAAAAATTGTCGTAAAGTTAAATGCCGGGTACGCAGACACCTGAACTGACGCGCACATATGAAACGGCGGGTACCTTAATATGTTTTTCGCTGCGAGACCTCTTTTAAATGTAATTTTAAATTTTTCGGTATTTTTGAAAGAATTTATAACATCCGGTTCGGAGTTTGAACTTAAAAATGTAAAAAAAAAAACTCCAATAGAAGGTCTCGCAGCGAAAAGTACTGTAATCCCCTAATTTTTTAGGCCTAAAAATCGTAAACTAGTAGGTCTCGCAGCAAAAAATACAGTAATTTCATAGTTTTTTTTTTCAAAAACTTCGCAAAAATCCCTAAAAATCGATAATTTAAAGGCGCATGTACTTGGACGGGTCTCGAAGCGAAAAATACAGTAATTTTATAAATACTTTCGAAAAATTCGCAAAATTCCTAAAAATCGATAATTTAAAGGCGCATGCACTTGGACGGGTCTCGAAGCGAAAAATACAGTAATTTTATAAATACTTTCGAAAAATTCGCAAAATCCCTAAAAATCGATAACTTAAAGGCGCATGTACCTAGAAGGGTCTCGAAGCGAAAAATACAGTATTTTTATAATTTTTTAGCCTAAAAACCGTCAAATAAGAGGTCTCGAAGCGAAAAATACAGTAATTTTATAGTTGTTTTTTTTCAAAAAATTCGCAAAAATCTAAAAAAAAATCGATAATTCAAAGGCGCATGTACCTTGAGGGGTCTCGCAGCGAAAAATACAGTATTTAATTTCAAAAATCCCTAAATTCGACAAATTAAAGGCGCATGTACCTGGACGAGGGTCTCGCAGCGAAAAGTACAGTAATCTCCTAATTTTTTAGCTTAAAAACCGTAAGATAGGAGGTCTCACAGTAAAATATACAGTAAACTAATTTATTTTTAATTCGCAAAAATCTCTAAAAATCGATAATTTAAAGGCGCATGCAACTGGGGGTCTCGAAGCGAAAAATACAGTTTTTTAAATAATTTTTTAGCCTAAAAACCGCCAAATAAGAGGTTTTGCAGTGGAAAACACAGTAATTTTTAGTTGTTTTTTCAAAAAAATCTCAAAAAATCGATATTTAAAGGCGCATTTACCTAGAAGGGTCTCGAAGCGAAAAATAACAGTATTTAATTTTAACAATTTTGCAAAAACCAAAGAAAATCGATAAATTAAAGGCGCATAAAAGAACGTCTCACAGCGAAAAATTCAGTAATTTTATAGTTTTTTTTTTCAAAAAATTCGCAAAAATCCCTAAAAATCGATAATTTAAAGGCGCATGTACCTTGAGGGGTCTCGCAGCGATAAATACAGTATTTAATTTCAAAATATTTTCAAAAATTCGTCAAAATGTCAAAAAGTCCATAAATTAAAGGCGCATGTACCTTGACGGGTCTCAAAGCGAAAAATACAGTAATTTCATAAATTCTTTCAAAAAACTCGAAAAAAAATATCAAAAAATCCATAAATTTAAGGCGCATGTACCTAGAAGGGTCTCGCAGCGAAAAATGCAGTATTTAATTTCAAAAATCCCTTTAAAAAATCGATAATGTAAAGGCGCATGTACATTGAGGTGTCTCGCAGCGAAAAATACAGTATTTTTATAATTGTTTAGCCTAAAAACCATAAAATAAGAGATCTCGAAGCGAAAAATGCAGTACTTAATTTCCTAATTTTTTAGGCCCAAAAAATAGTTCTCGCAGCGAAAATTAAGACAATTTTCATAAAACTTTCCCACCTGCTTCTGCGTCTTATTCAACCGTTTTCCCTTGCATTCCAGCGGAATTCTCGCATCCACACCAACATCTCCAATGCTCAGACGGTACAGTAACGCATCGACGCGGAACTTGACACAACCAACACGTGGGAACACGTACAGCTCAACAGTTTTCGATTCACCAGCGTAGAGATCCAGTTGGGGAAGAACTCCGAGTTCTGGCGCCGCGTCGTCCTGCCCGGTTTTCTCAATCTGGCCGATGGAAAGTTTCACATTTGTCAGTGTGATGGGGATTTTTAGCGGATTCGTCAGGTCCAACATCACTCGGAATCGCTCGTTGGCTGGGGTTTCACGGATTTTCGAGTTCTCCGAGTGCTCATCGCTGACCAGTTGCATTCCACGGTAGGGGGTGCTGGCGCCGAAAAGGGTGTAGTGGGCGGCTCGTTCGACGGTTATCCAGCCGTCTGCCGAGACACTTTGATGCTCGTTTTCGTCAATTTCATTCCATTGGGGACGTTCGCCGTAGATTACTGGAAAAGTGGAAATTTGGTATTTTAGCTCCGCCCACTCGTTCTTTTTTTATTCAAAACTTCTAAAACCATTGCCATAAATCCACAGTGGTGTTTGCGGACTTACCGTAATCTCGCTAGCTCCGCCCACTCGGCTCTCGGACGTTTGGAAATTTTTTCTGAATTTTGTCGTCGCGGTGTTTGCACAAAACTATTTTTTAATGGAATTTTCCTTTATGGACATATTCAAAGTACTGTAGAAAAACGAAAAAAATGACAAAAAACTAGGAGAAAACTCGGAGAATGCTCCGATTGGTCTGAAATTTTGGGAGAAACTGTCAAAAATGCTTCCAGACTTTCTCAAAAAATTTTGGACCGAATTATCGATTTTAAAAATTTTCAGAAAAAAAATCAACATTTTTTAAAAATCGTTTTCTGCGCAAGTCCGGAAGCATTTTTGACAGTTTCTCCCAAAATTTCAGACCAATCGGAGCATTTTCTGAGTTTTCTCCCAGTTGTTTGGCATTTTTTCCGTTTTTCTACAGTATTTTGAATATGTTCATAAAGGAAAATCCCATTAAAAAATTTGTGTGCAAACACCGTGACAACAAAATGCAGAAAAACTTTCGAAAAGTGGGCGGGGTTTCATATTTAGATACCTTTCACACTTCCCGGGTCAATTCTCGGAATGTCCACCAGCAAATCCACGGGCTCGTTCGACGAGTACGCGTCCAGCACGTGCACAATTTTCCGTAAGCGGTCAGTTTGCGCCTGCGCCGACAATTTCCGGCAAACCGCGACAAGCCTGCGCACGCATTCCGCCGCAATTTTCGGCGTCATTTGTCCGGCTTTTTCGCCCTCGGCGAGCAGTCGAATCGCCAGGTGCTCGTCAAGAACTCCCCAGTGCTTTTGATCGAATGAGGGAAGGGCGAGACGGTAGCAGTCTGGAAATTTTTGAGGTAAATTTTTGACCCTTATCATTAAAGTGCCCACCAAACGACAATCCGTGAATTCCTGCCGCAGAGAACCGATTGGCCGCTAAAACACGATGGAAGGAGGCTTTCCGGAACATTTCCGCCTTGTCAAACTGCTCGGCGGCCAGCGTTTGAGCCACCGCCACGAATTGATCGCCTTCGATTGAGGAGACGCGTGACAACGTGGCAGCCGCCTCTTTGTGACAGCCGAGATCGGCAAAGATGTCGGAAATGTTGAAGGCGCATCGGAGGATCGACGGGTAGCGTCTGAATCTTTTTTGATTGTTTGTGTGGATTTACGCGGGGATGTGGCTGATAATGGACTTATTCACAAAACCGGAAAAACCGGATAATGCTCCGATTGACCTGAAATTTTAGGAAATATTGGAAAAAAAAATCTTCTGTACACGCTCCAAAAATTTTGGGCCAAAATATCGATTTTAAAAATTTTCAGAAAAAATCGATATTTTGGTCCAAAATTTTTTGAGCGTGTACAGGAGAATTTTTTTCCGATATTTCCCAAAATTTCAGGTCAATCCGAGCATTCTCCGATTTTTCCCGCAATTTTTTTCCGGTTTTGTGAATAAGTCCATAAATTTCTTCTCCCGTTTTTTTTTGGCAAAAATAAACATCTATACGGCTATTAGCCGTTAAAAATGACAGATTTCCATCAGTGATGCATGTTTAGCGGGGTTTTTAATTCCGCGCTCCATTTTGGCTATTAGCCGATTTCGATGGCTACCTCCCGCTTAGGTGCCGATTTTTGCCACTGATGGAAAACGGCTAATAGCCAAAATGAAGCGCTAAATCGATTTCTAGACGCCTACTCAGGTAACATCATATTAAGCTAATCAAACAATGCCTTTTCTAATCGAACGCTGCCAATTCTAATCGTCCGCTGCCGATACTAATCGAATGGGGCCGATTCTAATCGATCAGTGGCAAATCTAGCTAGCTTTTTACTAGCCTACGGTAAAAGCACGCAAAACACGCCAGCATTGTATTTGCGCGTTTTGTGGGCATATATTTTTTTTCGAGTTTCGGGAATCTTTACATAATTTTTATATTTTATAATTTTTATATTTAATAACTATATATATTTTTTTTGTATTTGCAAAAACAAAAGCGAACACCATATTTTTCATGTTCTATTTATTACAAAAGCTCTTCAATTTTAGAGATGCTTTCTTCGCGGTAACTTGTGAGATATTTAAAAATCGTTTCATTTCTTCTGCAATTTCTTTATTATTTTTAAATGAAAACGTGATTTCTTTAATCGCGGAGTATCGTGGGAAATGAATGATTATGGCTGGAACGGAGTGTTTTTCCAGTGAACGTCCCCATAATGTTTTACGACATCTTTTACGGTCAGGCCAAACCTATCGATTAATTTTTTTTTTGACAATTTATCTTGCCGGTGTCTCGTTTCTTGTAACTGTCTATCTTTAAAAAAATTCACTTCTTAATTTTCAGTTTAACAGTATTGGGTATGGAAGAAAAATTGATTGGACGAAAACGAAACAGGTACCCGCTGTTTCGATATCGCGAAACAACAAGAGAATTGCTAATGAGGGTTCAAAGAAAGCTTTTATCGCGCTCAATAGTGCCGGCTTCTCCAAGAAATTCGGATTGCATCGAAAACTGTGCTCTATATGCGATAGAAATGGAAACGGATGATTACGAGGAGCTTCCGGATTTGGACGCTTCGGACGGTTCGAATGGTGCTGATAAAAGTGAGTTATCTATATAATTTTTATGGGGTCATTCAAGAAATACCAAAAAACTACACAAAATCTCGGAAAATTCTCCGATTGACCTGAAATGCGTTTGGAGTGAGATTCAAAAAAATCAGAGCAAAACATCACTCAGTTTTCTTCACTCTCTCAGGTAATTTTCGGCATGTGCACGGCACACGAGCAGCAAGATGCCGTGAAAAACGGCAGGCTGCCGGGTAGGGGTAGCGTTACGCAAGGAAACGGCTCATGAGCAGCAAGCTGCCCTGCAAAACGGCAAGCTGCCCCGCGAAACGGCAGGCTTCCGTGCAAAACGGCAGCGTGCCGTAGGAGTGCCGTGCCGTCGACAAAGGCGCCAGCATTCTTCTCTTGCGCAGACTGAGCGATGACGCAATTTTTTCTACATGAGTTTTACTTTCGAGTTCATTTTTACGATTATTTTCGTATTTTTCTTCAATTTTGTGTGAAAAGTAAGTGTTTATAATTATTTCATGTAGACTAAAAATGTTTTTAGAATTTTCCACAAGGCATTTGCTCAATTCTGCTAGCCACGATGGTTTCTACAGTGATCGATTTTGGAAAAGGAGTTTCCAGTTGGTTCCAGGTATATTTTTATTATGCCGCGCCTAAGATTGCAAAAAAATTCTTAGAATCACTTGTCTTCAGTTAGAAGTTCCAGAAACAATCCCAGAAATAACAGGTGTTTACCATGATATTTTACCACGCGATGATGGTTTATAGTCGGTGAATACATCATCAACCTCGCTCTACTGCAAAATTCCTGTAAAACAGTGTTGCCCTTGCAAGATTAACTCGAATTCTAGTGTTTACACTTCTTTTCAACAAAAAATAACGTATCCACGACGAATTGCAGTTAAAATTTGATTTTTCGCTTCAAAAAAGGCGCACTACACTGTTGAAAATTGAAAAGTGCGGTAGAGCAAGGCTGATGAAGCATTCGCCGAGTATACACAAAATTTATTATGCGAATATAAACATTTCGACGCGATGATTGCGTACTTCTGAAAATGATAAGAGTTGCTCTTCATTTTTTCATTTATGGGGTTATTCTCGAAACCAGCAAAAAAAGCAAAAAATGGAAAAATCCAGCAAAAAATTCAGCGAAAATTCGGAGAATGCTCCGATCGGTCTGAAACTTTTAGAGATCATTAAAAAAATATAATCGGAAGTATCTTTTAAAAAAATTTCCCAAAGTTTCAGACCGAGCATTCTCCGAATTTTCGCTGAGTTTTTTGCTGGATTTTCCTATTTTTTGTTTTTTTTGCTGGTTCCGAGAATAGCCCCATTATAAAGTTACGCAATCCCCATGTTCCATTTTTTGTTTTCACAATACCGGTAAAAATATGTTATGGGATTATTCATAGCACGCAAACAAAAAATAATTAGTTGCGAATTTCGCCTTATCGCCTTATCACTCATCAAAAAATACTAAATATTCGAATCGTTTGCAACTCCATATTTCCAAATCTGAATTTTGACGGCAAAATTGAGCGCCAATTGACGAAAGGTTCTCGAACGAGTGTTACAAACGATACCCCGATATTTTGCAGTATTTGCTGCGAGACCACAGTAAAAAACGTAGCGTTGTTTGTATCACTCGTTTGTGAGCATAATAGAACTGTAACGGCTTACTAGATAAGTTTCGAACTGTTCGACTTAGAATTGCCTGATATGGAACAGTTCCATTCCACGCAGTTCTGTACCGACCGTTTTTTTTAACGTTATAGTTCTGTTCCGCAATATCACCTTGACGAAATAGGGTTGCAAACAAATAGAATTGTTTTTAAAACAGTGTGACTTGTTTGTTTTTTCTATGTGCGCAAAATAAGGCAAAGAATTGCAAACAATTATTTTTCAAAAAATGAATAACCCCATAAGTTATATCTGGATTTTTTGTGGAACTTTAAACTAGAAAAAAACATGGTTGGAGAAACTGTACTTATGAACAAATACTCTACGGAAATGTAAACAGTAAATGGTTTTCCGCGGAATTTCTAAAAGGGATTTCCGAGACCCTGAAAAATGCGGGTAAACCCTCGAAACCGGGTAAGTCAAAGCCAAGGAAGACTAAACCGGGGAAAAACTTCAGAAACCGGAGAAAAATTTTCAAGTCTGTGGCACGATTTTACTGCATTTTATAACAGTTTCTGTACAAATCTCGTGCCTCTTGCATGTTCAATTTTTGCCGTTTTGTCTTGACTTCCCCGGTCTGGTGTTTTTTTCCGGTTTTGTCAGGATCTTGGATTACCGTTTATAGTACAAACTAGCCAATAAAATTTAAAAAGTTAAATTAATCGTCAAGAAAACCATTTAGTGTTTTTATGTACCGTGCGGTAAACGCTCATAAATACAAACCCAGCAACTTTTTAAATTTTGAGCGGCAATAAATCTTCAACTTTATTTTTAATGAATTCAGTTTTGAAAGTTTTCTTGCAGTTGATCATCTACTCGTCGATATGCGGAAATGGACCTTGACAAACGATACGATTCGATATTGACGGATCGTGTGATGCTCCGTATTGTCGGCCCGCCAAAATTATCAAACGCGCTCCGCTGAACTCAACGCTATCCGATTTTCATTTTGGTCTCCAAATAATTTCAGTTCACGTGTAATTTGAACGTGAACTGGATGAATTTGGAAACCAAAATGAAAATCGCATAGCGTTGAGTTCAGTGGAGCGCGTTTGACCATTTTGGCGGGCCGACAATAAATATAATTACATTTTTCGTCATGATTTTTTTGTTACCTTTTAATGTTTTTTACTGTTTTTTTATTTAATAAATTTGATTAATTTCAACGAATAGAATCGATCAAATCAAAAATAAGCAGGGTTACGGCAGCTTGCCGTGCTTTATTTTGGCACGCTGCCGTGAAAAACGGCAGGCTGCCGCGCAAAACGGCAAGCTGCCGCTGGCAGGTGGCACCCCTGCCGATTCGCGCAGCAGCGTGCCGTTTCGAGGGGCAGCTTGCCGAAAATTACCTGAGCTGTCATCGCCAACGTGGCCTCGTTCTCCACTGTGCGAAGGTTCCGTGCTGAGAATAACATAGCATTTTCCGAGTTTTCGCGCAGTTTTTTGCAATGTTTGGCTATTATCACTATTGTGTTTTCAATCGAGTTGCGACATCAAAACGTGAAATCCCTTGGTAGAGATGGATATTTAATATTTCGTGAACAACCCCATTAAAGTTAACCACCATTATTACAGGGTCATCAATAGAAAAGCTGACGGACCAAGACTTGTCAAGGTTGTATTTTCTACTGACTATTACGCATTCGAAATCAGGTAATATTTAAGAAATGGTTTAGTGATGAAAAGTGATTTAAGCAATCGACAGCAATCGACAGACGACATTTGTTCAACGAGAAAATTTTGCGAAAGATTGTCTTTGATTGGCCACATATCGTTCGAATACAAGCCTGCTCCACTTGTGGAATGGACATTGACAAGTAGGTTAAATCGTTATTTTTCTCTTAAAAAAATGTGGAAACGAAGTGGCCAATAAAGAACAGTCGCCGGAGCATTGCGAAGCGAGCTTATTATTTTTATTTGTTAAAAACTGTTGGTTTTGAGGTGCAAATGCCTACTCGTTCAACCTTGCGAACTAGTTTTTGCCGACGTGAAGACTCTGATTAGATCTTTCGTCACTATTTATGGATCTGAAATTGAAAAAAATCAAAAGATAATAGTAAATGGTGGCCACAATTCGTCGCCCATGAGTAATGGAATTCTACGGCGAGCTCTTGCCGACGGATTCATAAAAGATAAAATTGTTCTAAATTTTCAATGCGGGTTTGATGGAATTAAACTTCATGCACGCGGCAGGTTGGTATTATTTTTTGAATGCTATTCAACAAATAAAAAGGATTGTAGAGTCAAATGCTGGCCTTTCACATTAGCTTCCCTGGATTTGGAGGACCCGGCTCGCAGCTCGCCTAGGACCGTGTTACTGGCGTCTATTTACTCTGGATCGACTGATCCGTCGTCTTCTATCCATGATCGAATTTTTCAGTGGTGTGTGAAAGCCCTGGGTGAGGAATTCGCGTGGAAACGGAAAATAGTGAGCGAAAAAATAACCACTTCCATTCACGACGATCAGGTGACTATATAAATCTGACTGTGGGAAGATTCATTAATTTTTTGCAGGCAAGAAGAAAAGTATATAATATGAAAGGTTATTCTTCCAAAGGATCCTGTTTTTTTTGCCTGAATCAGTCTACAGTTATAAAAATTAACGATTCTAACACGATAGGTTCGCTTTATGATTCGTTTTTTTTGCAATATAAACGAAATTTCCAGATCGAAGTACAGTAAAAATAAACGTTCCAGGCAACATGGCAGATGGATTAAAGAATCGTGGTAATCACACATTGTTCCACCATGTTTTACCTCTGTGGGATTGTCCTATTGGCTTATTTCATGTATTCAGTGAGGGAATCCATGATAGACTGATTCAAGGTTTCTCGCAGTGTCGAAATTCTCGGTGTCTTGAAGGTTGCGGAGCCTTTTTAATTTTGTCCTTACCTTTTTTTAAATTTATACTGTTGTTTTTGTTGGTGTTGTTATAAATAAAGCTGTTTTTAATAAATATTTAAGTTGTGAGGGTCAATTTTTATTTTTAAATGCTATCTAATAATAAATAATGTACTTCTAGTAACACCCATCCGTTAATCTAATCGGTCGCAAACACCAGTCTAATAAATTGCAAACTCTAATCTAATCGATCGCATGCACTAGTCTAATCGAACATTCAAATCTAATCGAACGCTGACCGAAAGCTACCTAGGACGCGTTAGTCGCTCATCTGCGTTTGATTAGACTATCGCGGCCGTTCGATTAGCTCAATATGATGTTACCTGAGTAAACTAACAAAAATAGCATTTATTGTGACTTTTAATTCAAAATTTCAAGTATTGGAAAAAATCTATTCCGGTCAGGAAGTTTTCAAAAAGATGTCCATTTCGTTTTTCCGGAATTTTCCGGAACAAACCCATTTCGTTCTTCCGGAATTTTTCGGGCAACGTCTGTTTTTTTCCGGAATGTTTAGATAAATCCCATTTCGTTCTTCCGGAATTTTTCGGACAAGTTCTTTTTTATTCCGGAATTTTCCGGTCAAGTTCTTTTTTATTCCGGAGTTTTCCGGACGAGTTCTATTTCGCTCCAAATTTTCGGACAAGTTCTTTTTTATTCCGGAACTATCCCATTTCGTTTTTCCGGAATTTTCCGGAACAATCCCATTTCGGTCTTCCGGAATCTTCGGAAAAGTTATTTCTTATTCCGGAATTTTCCGGAATTATCACGCTTCGTTCTTCCGGAATTTTTCGGACAAGTTCTTTTTTATTCCGGAATTGTCGGACAAGTTCTTTTTTATTCAGGAATTTTCCGGACAAGTTCTTTTTTATTCCGGAATTATCACATTTCGTTCTTCGGCAATTTTTCGGACAAGTTATTTTTTATTCCGGAATTTTCCGAAAAAGTTCCATTTTATTCTGGAATTTTCGGACAAGTGTTTTTTATTCCGGAATTTTCCGGACGAGTTCCATTTTGTTCCAAAGTTTTCCGGAACTATCCCATTTCGTTCTACCGGAATTTTTCGGGCAACGTCTGTTTTTTTCCGGATTATTTTGAAAAATCCCATTTCGTTCTTCCGGAATTTTTCGGACAAGTTCTTTTTTATTCCAAAATTTTCCGGACAAGTTATTTTTTATTCCGGAATTATCACGCTTCGTTCTTCCGGAATTATCACATTTCGTTCTTCCGCAATTTTTCGGACAATTTCTTTTTATTCCGGAATTTTTCGGACAAGTTCTTTTTTATTCCGGAATTTTCCGGACAAGTTGTTTTTTATTCCGGAATTTTCCGGTCAAGTTATTTTTTATTCCGGAATTTTCCAGACTTTTTCCATGGATTTTTCCACCAGTTCCATAGAATTTTTCTATGAGTTTCATACCGGTAATCTGTCATTTTCCACGGCTATTAGCCCTATAACGGCGGAAAAAAAGCACTCACTTCGAATGATCAATCAAATTCGCCAACGGCGTCTCCAAATACCTCACGGGAAACTGTTTGGCGTTCAAGTGTGGCTGTGCGGCACGCAGTGCCACACAGCACATTTCAAGAGCAACCGCGTGAGCAACCAGCGCCTTGTCCGCCTCCAAGTCGCGTTTAAGCGGCAGATATTGATCGTAGGCGGCGCCGGGCGAGCCAAACATGAATAGGAGATCTGCGAGGCGTCGTACTTGCATTTCGGGGCTGTCCCACGAGTAGCTGGCGGGAACTGCGAGATTTCCGGAAGAACTGCCAGTTCCAAACCATTTTCTCATTCCGGTCGATATGGATTTTCCAATGCCTTTTTTCTGACCGACAGAGTCGTGGAGGATGCGCATTTCTTTTTCCACGTGGGGCGTCTGAAATTACGTTTTTTTATTTTTTTTTGTTGGAAATTGTATCCCGAAATTAATTTTGCAACCCCGAAAATCAAAGATACGCAGACAGCGAAACGCCTCTCTTCGAATTATCAATAGAGCGTGAAAACTCACCAAACAAGACTTTAGAAACTTGGCGATAACTGCCTGCGCATTTTTCGCGTCCTGAGGCGATAGAATCTTCTTGGTATGCTTCCAAACCACGGCGCTGTTCAATTTCCGAGAATTTGGAGTTGGCGATACGGAGCCAACTGGTGGAATGATTGAGGAGATTGTGGAGACGGAGGAGGGAGGGGTTGGTGACTGGAAAATTTAATAATTTTGTCACATAATCGCCATGGTGAAATGTCCAAAAGGAGTACACGAGGTGGCCGGAAATTTGATTGCAAAATTCCTAATTTTTTGGACGCCCGGGGACCAGAAATCGTATTTTTTTTTCCTATTTTTATCTACCTTTTTTGTCTTTCACGGATTTTTTTCCGAAAAATCCCGTCCGGAAATTCCGAAATAAATTTGTTCCGGAAGAAAAATGGAAAATAATTGATTTTCTGTGGAATATTGCAAAAAAAAAATGCAAAATATTTTTTTGAAAACAAAAAATCTGGATAGGAATGGTTTCCGTCCGGAAAATTCCGGGCCGGAAAATAATTTTTCTTGAAATTTCCAATTGATCTTTTTTTAAATAAAAATTCCGGAAATTTCCGAATCAGCGATTGATTTTTTTTTTTTTGGAAATTTCCGGTCCGTAAACGCTTTCGTCCGGAAAATTCCAGAGCCAAATCTGATATTTCATATCAATTTTGAATATTCCGCTTCAAAACAATTTTTGAACAAAATTTAATTTTTCTTCTAAAAAAATTCCGGACCAGAAACGCTTTTACTCGGAAAATTCCGGAACGAAAAGTTATTTTTTCAAAAAAATAATACGGGCCGGAAAAATTTTTGTCAGGAAAAATCCGGATACATATGAAAATAGTCGGGAAAATTCCGAAACAAACTCAGCTCATTTCTCGAAAATTTCAGAACGAAAAACGATATTTTCCGGAATAAAATGGAACTCGTCCGGAAAACTCCGGAAAAAAATGGGATAGTTCCAGAAAACTTTGGATCAAAATAGAACTTGTCCGGAAAATTGTGGAACGAAACGGGATTTTTCGAAAAATTCCGGAAAAAAACAGAGGTTGTCCAGAAAATTCCGGAAGAACGAAAAAGGATAGTTCCGGAAAATTCCGGATAAAAATGGAGCTAGTCCGGAAAATTGCTGAACAAAACGAAATGCGATAATTCCGGAATAAAAAATAACTTTCCGAAAAATTCCGGAAGAACGAAATGGGATAGTTCCGGAAAACTTTGGAACGAAATAGAACTCGTCCGGAAAATTCCGGAATAAAAAATAACTTGTCCGGGAAATTCCGGAATAAAAAATAACTTGTCCGGAAAATTTCGGAAGAACGAAATTGGATTTTTTGAAAAATTCCGGAATAAAAAAGAACTAGTCCGAAAATTCCGGAATAAAATGGAACTTGTCCGAAAAATTCCGGAAAAAAACAAACATTGTCCGAAAAATGCCGGAAGAACTAAATGGGACTGTTCCGGAAAATTCCGGAAAAACGATGTGGGATAGTTGATTTTTTTTTTGTGAAAAATTCCGGGCCGGAAAGTAATATTCGCGAAGAATTCCGGACAGAAATACATTAGTTTCTCAAAAAATTCCGGAACAGACTCCATTCATTTTTTCGGAAAATTTCTGATTTTCAGAAAATTCCGGAACAAAATGGGCATCTTTTTGAAAAATTCCGGACCGGAATAGATTTGTTTCTCGACAAAATTTCGGAAATAAAGTGAATTTTGAGAAAATTCCGGACCGGAATTTTTTTTGTTTGAAAAATTTTGGAACGAAATATAACTCTTCCAGAAAATTACGGAATAATATGAAACTAGTCCGGAAAATTCCGGAAGAACGAAATTCAATTTTTCTGGAAAATTTGGTAATGCATTTTTTGAAAAATTCCGGAATAAAATGGAACTTGTCCGAAAAATTCCGGAAAAAACAGACATTGTCCGAAAAATGCCGGAAGAACTAAATGGGACTGTTCCGGAAAATTCCGGAAAAACGATGTGGGATAGTTCATTTTTTTGTGAAAAATTCCGGGCCGGTAAGTAATATTCACGAAGAATTCCGGACAGAAATACATAAGTTTCTCAAAAAATTCCGGAACAGACTCTATTCATTTGTCCGGAAAGTTTTGGAAATTTTTTTTTTGGAAAATTTCAGATTTTCAGACAGAAATTAGTAGATTTTCAGAAAAATCCGGACCGGAATAGATTTGTTTCTCGACAAAATTTCGAAAATAAAGTGATTTTTGAGAAAATTCCGGACCGGAATTTTTTTTTGAACAATTTTGGAACGAAATTCAATTTTTCTGGAAAATTTGGTAATGGATCTTTCGAAAATTCCGAACCTGACAAGCTCTCATCCGGAAAATTCCGGATAGACTTTCATCCGGAAAATTCCGGAATGGATTTTTTTCGTTTTTTGCATATTTTTGCAACTTTTTTTTCAAGTTATTAAAACTATTTTGGATTCCAATTTTTGTGTTCAAAAACTGTAAATCACCGGTAACAGCGAATTGTTGCCCGAGTTGGTGGTGGTGGTTGGCGTCGTGGTGGTCGAATCGGCCGCCTGTTTGAACGCCTCGTCGAGCCCTCGTCCGAGCACATCGTTCAGCTCGTCAATGTCGTTCCACACGCCCGTCATTTCGTTGGATTCTGGAAAGGAATGGCTATTAGCCGTTGTTCGGAGACTCTATCATTAAGAACCGGTAATTTTCGCCGGGTAAATGAAGAATATAGGCAGCTATGTGGCTAATAGCGGGCGATAAGGCAATTTGATTGCGCAATTTTGACAGTAGGAAGCAGGAGGTAGCCATCGAAAACGGCTAATAGCCAAATTTCAGGGACACAGTGAATTTCAAACAAGTTCAGGATAACTTTAACATCATTTTCCAAAGTTTCAGATCAAATTTTTTCAATTTTTCAAACAAATTCAGACTAACCACTCTCCGAATCGAACTGCAAGATCTGACAATTATCGTTTCCATAATTTGAGCACATTTGCGCAAAAACTTCGTCTCGCCGCTCCGTCGAGCCGTTCGCCAGTGTGGTGTCGTGCAGGAGAATGTAGTGTTTTGGTGTTTTGGCGTGAGCTGTCGCCCATTTTGGCGAGCAGCAGAACGGCGGAATCATGAGGGTGGAGGTGGAGTTCTGGAAAAAAAAAATCATTGAAATGCATCCACCGCATTTCAAAGAAAACCAACTCACATAAAGCGTCTGCTGCGTCTGAATCATTTTGCTGAGCTCGCCGAGCGGATTCTCGTCCTGTGTGGTCACGATGAAGACGCACGCGAGGTAGGCGCCAAACGATTCGTGCTCCGATGGCTCGGACCATCGCGCGAGTACTTCTCGAAACACTTTTATCGATTGGGACACGTCTGGACTGCTTTTCAGGGCCTGGAAATTGTATTTTTTGGAGCACTGGCTAAAAAATTTTACCTGTGAAAGTACATGGGGTAGAACTGAGAGTGAAAGAAGGTGTCCGTCGTTGGAAATGTCGCGAATGTCGAGTCGGACGCGGTGAAAGACTGTCGAGTTTTCGGCGGGTTCCTGGAAAAAAAAACCGATTTTCGCGGTTTTTTTCCCATCGCATCGAGACCCGGCAGTGAAAAATGCAATGCGCCTTTAATTTTCAATGGGAATTCGGTTGAAATTTAAAGGCGCATCCGATTATTTCATCGGCCGGTCTCGACACGACAAGTTGTTTACGTAATGGACCTATTCAAAGTACTGTAGAAAATCGGAAAAAATGACAAAAAACTGGGAGAAAACTCGGAAAATGCTCCGATTGGTCTGAAATTTTGGGAGAAACTGTCAAAAATGCTTCCGGGTTTGATCAGAAAATTTTGGACCGAAATATCGATTTTAGAAAATTTTCAGAAAAAAAATCAATATTTTTTTAAATCGATATTTCGGTCCAAAATTTTCTGAGAAAGTCCGAAAGCATTTTTGACAGTTTCTCCCAAAGTTTCAGACCAATCGGAGCATTTTTCGAGTTTTCTCCCAGTTTTTTGTCATTTTTTCCGTTTTTCTACAGTACTTTGAATAGGTCCATAAAAAAACCTCCGACTACTGTAGTTTTTTGTCTTTTTCTCAATTCTGCATAGGGAAAAAACCACGAAAAACGGTTTTTTTCCTCTGCTGAATAGGTCCATTAAGGATTTCAGAGGCTGGATCCATGAAACTAAAATTGATGAATTTTATATGATTGTGGTGAGAGACGCAGAGAAAATTCCGTTTTCCTGTTTTATGGATCCTGGCTGTGGACTTGCTTGCCAATCGTGGCGAGACCCGTTTTTCTAATTGTTTTTTCCAAATTTCTCATAATTTCCCCCGATTTTCTCCGCATTTTTAGAGGATTTTTTGTGATAAATTGCTCAAATTTCCTGATTTTTCTACAAAAAAATGATCAGAATTCGATAGAAAAACAGGTTTTTTTCGATTTTTCCGAAAAAAAAGTTTTTCCCTGACAATTGCAGAATTTTCTTCAATTTTCTCTCAAATTTCCTGATTTTTCTACAAAAAAATGATCAGAATTCGAAAAAAATGGTTTTTTTTTTCAATTTTTCCGAATAAAAAAACAATTTTTTCCCCGAAATTGCAGAATTTTCTTCAATTTGCTCCGCATTTTTATAGGATTTTTTGTGATAAATTGCTCAAATTTCCTGATTTTTCTACAAAAAATTAACAGAATTTTAAAAAATTAACAGGGTTTTTTTTTTCGATTTTTCCGAATAAATAACAATTTTTTCCCCGAAATTGCAGAATTTTCTTCAATTTTCTCCGCATTTTTAGAGGATTTTTTGGGATAAATTTCTAATTTTTCTACAAAAAATGATCTGAATTTGAAAGAAAAACAGGGTTTTTTTTTCGATCTTTCCGAATAAAAAAACGATTTTTTTTCCACAAAATTGCAGATTTTTCTTCAATTTGCTCCGCATTTTTAGGGGATTTTTTGCTCAAATTTTCTGATTTTTCTACAAAAAAAATGATCAGAATTGGAAAGAAAAACAGGTTTTTTTTCCATTTTTCCGACTAAAAAAACGATTTTTTTTTTCCACAAAATTGCAGAATTTTCTTTAATTTGCTCCGCATTTTTAGAGGATTTTTCGGGATAAATTTCTAATTTTTCTACAAAAAATGATCTGAATTTGAAAGAAAAACAGGGTTTTTTTTTCGATTTTTTCCCCGAAATTGCAAAATTTTCTTCAATTTTCTCTCAAATTTTCTGATTTTTCTACAAAAAAGTTGAAAAAAAGCCAAAAATTCACGATTTTTTGCAATTTCTGTCTGAAATTTAAAAATTTTCGAGGATTTTTCTCGATTACTAGTAGCTAAAAAATTGTATTTTTGCGATTTCGGAAAATCGTGGCGAGACCTTGTCGGCAAAAAAGCCTAAGCCTTTTCTCCGATTTTTTCCTAAAAATTTCAGCATTTTGAGGATAAATTTCCCAAATTAGCCGTTTTTGGCCGCAAATTCCTCACTCTAATTTGGCAATCGTGTGTGGTGAACGGGTGAAGAAGGTGAGCAATTGATTTGAAGCCGCGTCCGATGGCGTGTTGCTGACCGCTCGGCGAGCTGATTAAGGCGATTAGAGGTGGCGGTGAGGCCGCCATTTGACTGTGAAAAAAAGCACCGGCTGCAAATACACTTGGGATTACTGTAGGTCCGCAAACACTGTTTGCTTCTAAAAAAAATATAGGTACCGAACATGATGTAACATTAACAACAACAATTAACAACAATTTCAGAGCAATAAATGTATTTTTCTTCATTTTTTTTTTGATAATTTTGGGGAAAACAGTAAAAATTTATGCACAACAAAATAGCCAAATTCATTTTTTTTCCGACCCTTTTTGACTAGAGACATCACATTTTCAGGGGCTCGGTAATTTAGAAAACAGACAAAAAATACTTGTTTTTCACGCCGCCACGTCCATCCGTTCCACGTCTTCCGAGCTCTTCATATTCGGGCATTGGGAGGAGCATCGTTCGTACACGGTGCGTGACATTTCTCGTGTCATTCGGATTATTCGGAAGATAAATGTGGGCGTGCCTGGAATTTTTTGGGATTTTAGAAAAATCAATATTTTGGTCCTTCCCGGCTCACCATCAGAATTCTGCGTAATTCCAATTGCCGCCGGAATATCATATGTTGGTCCTCGGGTCGCGTACGAGTATCCTTCCTCGTCCACTTCGTTCCAGATAATTGAGCAGATGCTGAAAATGTGCGCGTCAATTCAAGTGTCTCTGCGTACTCGGCATTTAATTTTACGACATTTTTTTTGGGAGCGTGAAAAATCTGGTGCTATCTTGAAAATCGGGGAAAGCTGATAGGCTCACGCAAAATTGTGGAAAAGGCTGATTTTCAGACTTTTGAAATTTTAGAAAAATTATTCAGAAAATCTGAAAATTTTGCATTGTCCGCGATTTCGCATAAGCATGTCTGCTTTGCCCAATTTTCGGGAATTTTTCACTGATTTACTGCATTTTCTCAAGATTTTTGACCGTCAGAGCCAGACATGTTTATACGTTTGCGCGTCATTTCACGTGTCTCTGCGTACACGGAATTTAATTTTACGACAATTTTTTTTGGCAGCTTGAAAAATACGGTATTAAATAGAATATCGGGGAAAGCTGACAGGCTCACACAAAATTGTGGAAAAGGCTGATTTTCAGACTTTTGAAATATTTGAAAAATTATTCAAAAGTCTGAAAATTTTCCTTGTCCGCCAGTAAGCTTAAGCGTGTCTGCTTTGCCCGATTTTCGGGAATTTTTCACGGATTTACTGCATTTTCGCAGGATTTTTCACATACAGAACCATTCTAGACATGTTTATGCGTTTGCACGTCATTTCACGTGTCTGCGTACTCGGCATTTAATTTTACGACATTTTTTTTTGACAGCGTGAAAAATCTGGTGCTATCCTGAAAATCGGGGAAAGCTGACAGGCTCGCGCAAAATTGTGGAAAAGGCTGATTTTAAGACTTTTGAAATTTTTGAAAAATTATTCAGAAAATCTGAAAATTTTGCATTGTCCGCAATTTCGCGTAAGCGTGTCTGCTTTGCCCGATTTTCGGTAATTTTTCCCAGATATACTGCAATTTCTCAATATTTTTGACCGTCAGAGCCATTCTAGACATGTTTATACGTTTGCGCGTCATTTCACGTGTCTCTGCGTACACGGCATTTAATTTTACGACAATTTTTTTGGCAGCTTGAAAAATACGGTATTAAATAGAATATCGGGGAAAGCTGACAGGCTCACACAAAATTGTGGAAAAGGCTGATTTTCAGACTTTTGAAATATTTGAAAAATTATTCAAAAGTCTGAAAATTTTCCTTGTCCGCCAGTAAGCTTAAGCGTGTCTGCTTTGCCCGATTTTCGGGAATTTTTCACGGATTTACTGCATTTTCGCAGGATTTTTCACATACAGAACCATTCTAGACATGTTTATGCGTTTGCACGTCATTTCACGTGTCTGCGTACTCGGCATTTAATTTTACGACATTTTTTTTTGACAGCGTGAAAAATCTGGTGCTATCTTGAAAATCGGGGAAAGCTGATAGACTCACGCAAGATTGTGGAAAAGGTTGATTTTCAGACTTTTGAAATTTTAGAAAAATTATTCAGAAAATCTGAAAATTTTGCATTGTCCGCAATTTCGCGTAAGCGTATCTGCTTTGCCCGATTTTCGGTAATTTTTCCCAGATATACTGCATTTTCTCAAGATTTTTGACCGTCAGAGCCATTCTATTTAGACATGTTTATACGTTTGCGCGTCATTTCACGTGTCTCTGCGTACACGGCATTTAATTTTACGACAATTTTTTTGGCAGCTTGAAAAATACGGTATTAACGAGAATATCGGGGAAAGCTGACAGGCTCGCGCAAAATTGTGGAAAAGGCTGATTTTAAGACTTTTGAAATTTTTGAAAAATTATTCAGAAAATCTGAAAATTTTGCATTGTCCGCAATTTCGCGTAAGCGTGTCTGCTTTGCCCGATTTTCGGTAATTTTTCCCAGATATACTGCAATTTCTCAATATTTTTGACCGTCAGAGCCATTCTAGACATGTTTATACGTTTGCGCGTCATTTCACGTGTCTCTGCGTACACGGCATTTAATTTTACGACAATTTTTTTTGGCAGCTTGAAAAATACGGTATTAAATAGAATATCGGGGAAAGCTGATAGTCTCACACAAAATTGTGGAAAAGGCTGATTTTCAGACTTTTGAAATATTTGAAAAATTATTCAAAAGTCTGAAAATTTTCCTTGTCCGCAAGTAAGCTTAAGCGTGTCTGCTTTGCCCGATTTTCGGGAATTTTTCACGGATTTACTGCATATTTTCAAGATTTTTCACATACAGAACCATTCTAGACATGTTTATGCGTTTGCGCGTCATTTCACGTGTCTCTGCGTACACGGCATTTAATTTTACGACAATTTTTTTTGGCAGCTTGAAAAATACGGTATTAACTAGAATATCGGGGAAAGCTGACATGCTCACGTGAAATTGCGGAAAACGCTGATTTTCAGACGTTTGAAATTTTTGAAAAATTATTCCAACATTCTGAAAATTTGCATTGTCCGCAATTTCGCGTGAGAGTGTCTGCTATGCCCGATTTTCGGTAATTTTTCCCAGATATACTGAATTTTCTCAAGATTTTTGACCCTCAGAGCCATTCTAGATATTTTATGCGTTTGCGCGTCGGTTCACGTGTCTCTGCGTACTCGGCATTAAACTTTACGACATTTTTTTTGGGAGCGTGAAAAATACGGTATTAACTAGAAAATCGTGGAAAGCTGATAGGCTCACGCAAAATTGTGGACAATGCAAATAAAAAAAAATGCTTTGTCCGCAATTTCGCGTAAGCGTGTCTGCTTTGCCCGATTTTCGGCAATTTTTTTAAGATTTACTGGATTTTTCCCGAAATTAGCATGCCTTTGAGCGTCATTTTTGTAAAGCTCCGCCCAGATTTCCATCACTCTCGAGGGGAAATAAGGAAAAAAAAACATATTTTTTGCACAAAATTTCGTGGTCGTGGACTAGAAATCTCTCTATATACCATGACCAAAAATTGACTTTTTTGACATTTTTATGAGTCAGAAAAATTGAATCGAGCAGAATTTCACAAAGCAATTGGATTTTTCTCGAATTTTCGCCCGAATCAAGGAAACGGGCTCATAATTTTCCAATTTTTTGACGAAATATTTCAAGAAATCCAGGTCCGTAAACACCGTTCGTTACCATTTTTACGACGCGCACGAGGGTACCGTAATCCTTTTTCGCTACTCACTCGGTCATATCCTTCCAACAAACACTTTGAATTTGCCTAACTATTAAATCCAATTTGATCAGTGGAGACGTGATATGAAGCCGTTCCAACGAGCGTTTCCCATCCTTCCACTCCTGAATCATTCTGGCTATCGCATTGGAGGTTATAAATTCAGAGTGAATGCGAATATTTTGGGCGGATAGTTGGCAGAATTGATCGTCACGAATGTTGCTTATCAGTGACCAGAGGATGATACTTCGGGCTTGTTTTACCTGGAATTTTGGAGATTTGGGGAAATTTTCGAATTTTTTCCTAATGGACCTATTCAAAGTACTGTAGAAAATCGGAAAAAATGACAAAAAACTGGGAGAAAACTCGGAAAATGCTCCGATTGGTCTGAAATTTCGGGAGAAACTGTCAAAAATGCTTCCGGGTTTGACCAGAAAATTTTGGACCGAAATATCGATTTTAGAAAATTTTCAGAAAAAAAATCAATATATTTTTTAATCGATATTTCGGTCCAAAATTTTCTGAGAAAGTCCGGAAGCATTTTTGACAGTTTCTCCCAAAGTTTCAGACCAATCGGAGCATTTTCCGAGTTTTCTCCCAGTTTTTTGTCATTTTTTCCGTTTTTCTACAGTACTTTGAATAGGTCCATAAGATTTTTGACAATTTTTTTTTTCAATGTCTCAATAACTTATCTGCAATTTTTTTTTGACATTTCTCGACACTTTAAAGACTAAAAATAATTTTTTCTGCATTCATTTTCCGGAAAATAGAAATTTCACAAAATTTTTTCGGGGCCATTTTTCCGGAAAATCGGATATCCAAACTATTTAAAATTAATTTTCCGGAAAATTGGATTCCCGAAATTTTTTCAGGCTATTTTCCGGAAAATCGGATATCCGAAATTTTTCCGGGCTATTTTCCGGAAAATCGGATATCCGAAATTTTTTCCGGGCTATTTTCCAGAAAAGTGGATATCCGAAAACTTTTCGGGCTATTTTTCGGATAATAGAAATTTTCAGTAAGATTTTTTCGGATAAATTTTCCGGAAAATAAAATATGAGAAACATATTTTTTGATCAATTTTCCGGAAAATAGGATATCCGAAATTTTTCCGGGCTATTTCTCGGAAAATCGGATATCCGAAATTTTTCCGGGCTATTTTCCGGAAAATCGGATATCCGAAATTTTTCCGGGCTATTTTTTCGGAAAATAGAAATTTCAGAAAAATTTTTCGGGGCCATATTTTCCGGAAAATCGGATATCCGAAATTTTTGCCGGGCTATTTTCCGGAAAATCGGATATCCGAAATTTTTGCCGGGCTATTTTCTGGAAAATTGGATATCCGAAAATTTTTCCGGGCTATTCTCCGGAAAATTGGATATCCGATTTTTTTTCGGGCTATTTTCCGGATAATTGGATATCCCAAATTTTTTTCCGGGCTATTTTCCGGAAAATAGAAATTTCAGAAAATTTTTCCGGGCTATTTTCCGGAAAATCGGATATCCGAAAATTTTCGGGGCTATTTTTCGGAAAATTGGACATTCGAAATTTTTCCGGGCTATTTCTCGGAAAATCGGATATGCGAAAATTTTTCGGTGCTATTTTCCGGAAAATAGAAATTTCAGAAAACTTTTTCCGGGCTATTTTCCGGAAAATCGGCAATCCGAAAATTTTCCGGGCTATTTTTCGGAAAATAGAAATTTCAGAAAATGTTTTCGGGGCTATTTTCCGGAAAATCGGATATCCGAAATTTTTTCCGGGCTATTTTCCGGAAAATCGGATATCCGAAATTTTTCCGGGCTATTTTCCGGATAATAGAAATTTCAGAAAATGTTTTCGGTGCTATTTTTTCGGAAAATTGGACATCCGAAATTTTTTCCGGGCTATTTTCCGGAAAATCGGATATCCGAAAATTTTCCGGGCTATTTTTCGGAAAATAGAAATTTCAGAAAATTTTTTCGGACCATATTTTTCGGAAAATCGAATATCCAATTTTTTTTTCTTGCACGAAATAGCAAAAATACAGCAAAAACTCGGAAAATGCTCCGATTGACGTGAAATTTTGAGAAATAAAGACAAAAATACTACTGCATAAATGTGCTCAGAAAATTTTTGACCGAAATATCGATTTTAAAAAATTGCAGAAAAATCGATATCACGGTCCAAAATTTTCTGAGCATATTTATGCAGGAGTATTTTTGTCCTTATTTCCCAGAATTTCAGGTCAATCGGAGAATTTTCCGAGTGCTATTTCGTGCATAACCCCACCCCGTTACCGATTTTTATTTAATTTTAATTTAAAAATTTCTCAAAACAATTTATTTCAAAAATAGAAATATCAGAAAATTAAAAATCATGAATCAACAAGTCTGGCATCGGTTTTCCATCCATTTTTCGTGTCTGAAATAAATTTGAGGTACAATTTTGACAAAATCCATATAAAAAATCAAAAATAAACTGATAAAAATTTTTAAAAAATAAAAAAACCAAGAAAAATTAATCTCGCAGACATGTTAGGATCAAAAATTGATCCAAAAATTTCGCGTTAAATCTAAATCACCTTATCCAAATCAAAAATCGCTGTCTCCATGCCTCCGTGATCGTTCGCCAGGAGCGAAATTTCGTGGCGTGAATTTTTGGGCGCCGTCAGGGCGGTGGTGACCAATCGATAGTCGTTGGTGCTGAAATTGTTTTCAATTTTCAGAAAAATGGGAAAATGGGCTCACCGAATATTAAAACTTCTGACCGCGATACTGGTTTTGATCTCTTGCATGACGTCGTCCCAGATCTTGCTCAGGCCTTCGAAACATGGCTGAAAACGTTTATAGGCTGGGAACTCAGAAATCGAAAATTAAAGACTCACAATTTCTATAACAACGTTTTTGATTTTAGAACGCCTCCAAATTTTTAAAAACGCTCGCATCGCCTCAGCGGTGTGCTCTGGACATTCGGTTTGGCGCCTGAAAAAAATTTAAACAATTTTTCTCTTGAAAGTTCCAGACTTACAGCGTGGTTCCACGAAATTCCACCATTCGGCTCACAATCCGGCCCACCTGGTTTTTCCATTTCATAATTAGTATTGTTTTCTGGAAGAAAAATTTACATGAGGTGCGCAGAGAAGTATTCCGCGCTCCACTGCACCGCACCGCACTCCATCGCAGAGCAGACAGACAACAAAAATATTAATTTACCGCAGTGGAGGGCAGCTCCATAATTGTCAATTCGTGTAATTTATTGGGCAGAGAGGTGCTAATTCGAGCAGCGTCCCAGTTTACCAGCATCATGTTTTGTTTGTCCTGGAGCAATCAATTTTTTGACAAAAATATTTAAAAAAATTTACCGGAAAAGCAAGCCGCATCATGATATTCCGACGAATCTCGACGGGCAAGTGCTTCCAGCCGGCCACGTCTTCTGAAAATAAATATAGAATAAAAATTTTCCCAAAAATTGCTAGCTTACCTGTCAAATCCATCGGCTCGTCCGCCGCCATTTTCAGGAACTTTTTACACAATTTTCAGGCAATTCCAGACAAAAATTACTACGAAAATACGTGCAAAAGTCCAAAAAAGTGGAAAAAATTGGAGGAAATCATGAAAAGGAGAGCGAGAGAGGCGGAGAGACGCAGACGCACACAGCGAGAGAGTGTGTGGAAGCGAGAGGGTGCAGATGACGAGAAAACTGTTGGATAGCACAAAATCGAGAGACGCAGAGCGCGCAAAAGGCGTGGAGAGGAGACGCGAGAGAAGCGATCAATTTTTGACAGTCCGGGTACATGAAAATGACGTCATGCGTCATTATTTGGTAATTTCGAGGTTGAATAGAAGGGCATGCCGGTAGTAACGAATTTCTCGTTTTCACTGGAAAATTTGATTTTTTTTTGCTGGGAAAAATGCCAGAAGGGAATTTAACACAAAAGTACAATAACAAACTGATGAAAAGCAGAAAAAAGAGCACAAAATAACAAAAAAGGAAAGAAAAACCAAAAGAAAAAAGGATTTCAAAAATTAGAAACAAAACTATTTCGTTGCAAGACCCGCTCACAACTTTCGGTCTGCGCCTTTAAAGATTACGGTATTTTATTGCACAATTTTTCGAATTTTCAAAGTTTTCTCAACAGAATTGGACAAATTCACATTTTTTTGAAATTTTAAACGACAAAAAATTTTTTAATTCAAAAAAATTGAAAAAAACACCAATAAAATTAATTCAAAAACAAATACACTGCAATACCCGCTAACAATTTTCGGTCTGCGCCTTTAAGGATTACGGTAATTTTAATCTTTAAAAATTTTTGGGAATTAAAATTGCTTTTTTTTCCAGGTTTTTGCAGAAATTGCAGTTTTTTCTAATTTATTGAATGTTAAATAAATTTCTGTAATTTAATATTACGAATTTTGAAAATCCTTTTTTTCAATTATTTTTCTGTTTAATCAAGAAATGTTTTTTATTTTGTTACTGAAAACATTTCTCAAATTAGAAAAAAACGTTATTGTCTTGAAATGTTCTGGAAAACATCCTCAAAATCCAAAAATTCACATTTTTATCGAAAATAAAATTTAAACTACCGCGCTAACCAGCAAGATGTGCAGGCGCGCGGGTTACGGTAACGCGGGACCCAGCGCGAGCCTCCGCTCGCCTGGCCCAAATTTGTTTCAGAACATGTTTCATTTCAGTTTTTTTCATTCTCGCAATTTTTTTTTGCAGAAAATTTTGTTTTGTTTTCATTTCAATCATTTGTGTTGTCCAATAGGCGCTATGCGGGTTGGGGGGGGCCACTCAAAAAAAAATTTTTTTTTTCGTTTTTATGCGCGGTTTTGCATCGATTTCGATTTGTTTGATATACTAATCTCATTCTGCACTGATTTTTTGTCCGGAAAGTTCAGCGGCAACGCGCCGGAAGCATGTGTGATACTTTTCAAATATGCGACCGGAGGGAGCTGGGCGGAAGCTTGCTTTGGTCCTTTTGAGTGTGTAATCGGCTCCCGGTAACGTTTTCTAATCTTTTTAGGCTCACCTTTAGGCTTTTAATCACAAAAAATCCATCCACAAAGCAAGCTTCCACCCAGCTCCCTCCGGTCGCCAAATTGAAAAGTGTCACACATGCTTCCGGCGCATCGCCGCTGAACTTTCCGTGCATCGATAAATGCTCAGAAACGCATATTCAAAGCGTGAACAATAAAAAAAGCGCAAAAAAAATTATGAAAAAAAAATTTTTTTTGAGTGGCCCCCCCCCCCCCCCCAACCCGCATAGCGCCGTCCAATAAAAACCTAAATTCAACGTTAATTTTCAGTCAACCTCACTTGCTATTCCCACCAAAACGACCATGTCGGACACCGCAAACGCCGCTGTCGAAATCGCCGAGGAGGCGCTCGAGAAGCTCGAGAGCCTCACCGTCGACGATGTGACACCGCCAGCCAACAGCGAAGAGAAACTGCGCAAGAAACGCCTTCCGACCGTTGAGCGTATCCGCATCTGGGAGGAGGAGCAGAAGTCGAAGACCATCCTCGCTACCGGAGTCAAGGGTAAGGTGAAGTGGTACTCGGTTCTCCGCCGGTACGGCTTCATCTCCCGCGATGACGGGGAGAAGGATGTGTTCGTTCATCAAACCGCCATCTCCAAGTCTGCCACCGAGAAGTTCTACCTTCGTACTCTTGCCGATGAGGAAGAGGTCGTCTTCGATCTCGTCGACGGCAAGAACGGACCGGAGGCTTCCAATGTCACTGGACCGGACGGAGAGAATGTCATCGGCTCGAAGTGAGTTAAATTATTTAAAATCACATAATTTTGTTCTCTTTTTCTAGATACCGTCACAAGCTGCTCTCGCGTTTCCGCAAGAACCGTAAGCCGATACAATCCGATGAAGAATCTGCTCTGAAAGCCGATGCCGATCAGTCGTCGCCAACCGCCGAGGAAACGAAACCAAAGAAGCAAAGAAAGAACAAGAACCGCAAGTCGAGAGGACCACGCAAAGAGAAGGGAGCCGGAGACGCTGCCGATTCGTCTGCCGTCACCGAGAACACCGAAGCTTCCGACTCGTCCGCTACTGGCTCTCCAGACGGAAAAGTCTCCAAGATCATCACCGACGAGGCTTCGCTCTCGAAGCGTTGCGACTCGGCTCTCGGAGATTCCGCTGGACTTGGAGCTCAGCCGATCGACGCCCAGATCTAAGAACATTTGCTTCACTCTAAACTTGTACCTTTGTACATAGACATAGCGCACTTTTTATACCCCTACCCCCTCCCACATCATGCATGTTTTTTTCAACAAGTTCCCCTACGTATCCAAATCTGTCTTTCTTCCAATGCCACATTGCCATAGCTTGTAAGAGAATTGTTCTCCCCAATAAAACCGTAAACCGGCTAAACATTGTATTTTTTTTTCGATTTCTAATTTGTCTTGGTGAGGATGACTCATCAGCTTCTTGACGTTTCTTATCATCCGAAAATCTCATTGATAAGGTCGTGCGTCTCTATTTATCTTCGGATCTAACCTATTGATTCGTTCATCAAAATGTGTATACTTCGAAAGTCACTTTTATTATCCTTGGCACTGCTTACAGTTTCAGCTGAAAGGTGGGTTAAAAGTAAATTTTGCGATCGCGATTTTTCTAGCAAATAAAAAAATTCCAGATGCCCTCCAGTATTCGGTGAGTTCGAGTGTCCAGTGGGCTCCACGTGTGAAGAAAAACAGTGCATTGGACGGAACAGAGCTCCGTTGACTTCGTGCTCGTTTGAGGTTAGCAAAAAGTTATTCGAAGAAGAGAAAAAAAAAGTTTCAGGTAGAATGCCGCGAAGGATTCGTTTGTTCCGAAGGAAAATGCTATCCAATTACAGCAGTAAAGTGTAATCGGTGAGAGCAATCAAATTAGGATTTAATTAAATATTTATTCCTTGAACTTTTTATTTGCAGCCATGTGTTAGTTGCGGAAGGCTCCGCGCGGAGCATCGTCTCAGACTGCGGCAAACGCGGAAAATGCGTGAATGGGCAATGCGTTTTGGACAGTGAGTTATTGGCCATGTAATTAAAATAAAGTTAAAATGGAAAATTCTAGGATGCCAATCAGTCACCTGCGAAGATGGACACTTGTGCCGGGACGGGAAATGCGAAAAGGTTTTGGACAGTTTCTGCATCGGACACGCCGATTGTGGTCCGAGTTTGCAGTGTCAGCAGAACAAGTGCCAGTTGAAGTGAGTTCTAAATCTACGCAGATGAATTTTCCTGTCAATATATTCCTATGCAAACCTGCATTTTAGAGGCTACCCCGAATCAGAACTGTCCCGAAGCAGAACTGTTCGTATCAGAACTGCCCCGAATCAGAACTGTTCGTATCAGAACTGCCCCAAATCAGAACTATCCTGTATAAGTTTTAAATAAAATTTGTTATATTATGAAAAAAAAACACATATTAGGCCGTAAGCATGCTTATTAAATAGTTCTGATTTGGGGCAGTTCTGATACGAACAGTTCTGATTCGGGACAGTTCTGATACGAACAGTTCTGAATCGGGGCAGTTCTGATTTAGGGCAGTTGTGATTCGGGACAGTTCTGCTTTGGGGCAGTTCTGATAAAGGACAGTTCTTATACAGGACAGTTCTGATTCGAACAGTTCTGATTCAAGACAGTTCTGATTTAGGACAGTTCTGATACGAACAGTTCTGATTTAGGACACGGTTCTGATTCAGGACAGTTCTGATTTGGGACAGTTCTGATTCGGGGTAGCCTCGCATTTTAATGTCTCTTCACATGCTCAATAAAAACTGGGAAAATATTTACTTGTCATTTTAGACCCCAAGAACCGATATGCAATTGCCAGCCGCACGAAATTTGTCATCACGGCCAGTGCTATCCGAATACTCGTGAGTAGTACGGTACTTTGTTCAAAAAGTCCAAATTTTCAGAATGCACAACAATTTACTGCGAGCCGGGCACATATTGTGTAGAAGGGCAGTGTTTGAGTGGTAATTTTTCGAAACTTCCATTTAGAAAAAATGATCAAATTATTGTTTCAGCGGTCGGAAAAACCTGTCAAGATGACACGTGTCACGGCGGAACCGTCTGTGTGAATGGAGTTTGTGTGCCCAATCCTTGTCCTGGCAGGTAAAATAAGCGTTTTTAGTGGAAATATAAAACATTGGTTGAAAATGGAGGGTACGACAGAATAGAAATGCTACAAAATAGAACTCTTTGGGCGATGGAGCGCATTTGCATTATTTTTTCAATTTCTCAGTTTTTCGCCGATTATGCAATTTTTTCTGAAACTGAATTGTTTTTATACTTTTCTTCATTTTCGCTGTTCATAAGTGCGTAAAATATCTGAAAATTACTGAAAAAAACCTATAATAATCGGAAACTTCGAAGAATAATGCAAACGCGCTCCATCGCACCACGAGTTCTATTTTTCCACATTTCTATTTCGCGCTATTCTATTTCTATTTTGTGGTCGTTCTATTTTGTAGCAATTCTATTGTGTTGCATTTCTATTTCGCCTATTTCTATTCTGTCGTACCCTCTGAAAATGCTCGAATTGAACTTTTGGTAGAAATAATGGAAGTGTTAGGAAAAATTTACCGTAATTAATAACTAAAAACTTGGTTCTTTTTTTTTACTTTAGATCAGTGTGCCTTATCGAAAAAAAATTTGTCGATAAATGCCTTTTTCGACAAATTGTCGACAAAAAAATTTGTCAAATTTGTCGAAAATTTGTCGATAAATTTATCGATAAATTTGTCGACAAAATTTCGACAAATTTGTCGACAAAAATTCGACAAAAAAATTCGACAAAAAATCGACAAAAAATTTCGACAAAACGGCTAAACAAGGAGCGCTATTTCGAAGTGTTGTTGTTTTTGTTTTTTTTTTTTACAAAAATGTTCTTTTTTTCGTGTGAATGTCATACCGAAACAGTTTTTAAGTCTTTTTTAAATATTTTCATTATCGTTTTCGTTGTTTGTTGTATTCTGTATCCTGCAGGATGAGCCAAACATCTGGAAAAGGGGGATGAACCGCGTTTTATACGTTTTTCTGCGTCTCGCGTTTTGCGTCCTCGTGCAATGTTTCTTGGAAAATAATTTTTCAATCATTAAAATTTGTTTTTAAGTATTTTCTCGTTCGCGTTTTGTAAAAATTGTACTTTCGAATGCTAGTAAACCGGTTTTAATAATATTTTGAATACGATAATTAACCAATTGGTCCGTTCGCTCCATCGATTTTTAGTTTTTTTCCCTTTTTCGCGGACTTTTCTTTTCCGAACATTATATTGTTCCTTTTCTTTCTCAAATATATTTATTCTGTCTCAAAATCGCATATTTTACATGTTTTTTTCAACGAAAATCTTCAGATAGCTGAAAATCAATAATTTTTCTTATGTATTGTGTTTTTTAATCGAGCTGTTATTGTCGGCCCGCCAAAATGGTGAACCGCGCTCCGCTGAACACAACGCTATGCAATTTTATTTTTAATTTCCATTTCGATTGCATTTGGAGACCAAAATGAAAATCGCATAGCGTTGAGTTCAGTGGAGCGCATTGGACCATTTTGGCGGGCCGGCAGTACATCAAAACATGAAACGTCACCCACGTTTTGCTCGCGAAAACGCTATTCTCAGTACGGAGCGCTGCAAACTCGCTCCCTTCGCACGAGTATATCAAATGCTATTTGAAGACGGGGGGCCACCCAAAAACAAATTTTTTTTTTTGTTTTTTTTGCGCGGTTTCGCATCGTTTCTGATTTGTTTCATATATTAATCTCATTCTGCATTGATTTTTTGTCCGGAAAGTTCAGCGGCAACGCGCCGGAAGCATGTGTGATACTTTTCAAATATGCGACCGGAGGGAGCTGGGCGGAAGCTTTCTTTGATCCTTTTGAGTGTTTAATCGGCTTCCTGTAACCTTTTCTTATCTTTATAGGCTCACCATTAGACTTTTAATCACAAAAAATCCTCCCGCAAAGCATGCTTCTGCTCAGCTCCCTCCGGTCGCCCTTTTGAAAAGTGTCACACATGCTACCGGCGCGTTGCCGCTGAACGTTCCATGTATCGATAAATGCTCAGAAACGCATATTGAAAGTGTAAACAACAAAAAAGTGCAAAAAAAATTTTTTTGGGTGCCCTCCCCCCCCCCCCCCCAAACCGCATAGCGCCGATTCTGGGAGCAAATCTTTTCGGAAACTTTTCGGAAACCCCGCGTAGTAAATTTGCCGCCAAAATCGGCGCGTCTGCCCACAGGCAAATTGCCGAAAGAAAAGTTTTTGCAAACACGAGAGGCTGTCGAAACGCGAGACGCAGAAAAATTGTGCAAACGCGCTCAATTACCCTTTTTCACCTTTTTTGGCCAGTCTCTTCAAACAAGTGCTGCATTGTATTGATTCAGTTCAATTTTCTTTTTTTAGTAATATTTTTCATGTCAATTTGTATTTTCAGTTTGCAATATCGAAAATGATTCTATACATTTTTGACAATTTGTCGATAAATTTATAAACTTTCCCGATAAGGCACTTTGTCTATTCATAATAAATTAATTTTCAGAAATCAGAAAATATGGCGCCACCATCTTCAAGTAAAACGAAGCGAGGAAATTTTAAGCCACGATCTCTGGTTTGGGATTTTTTTGGAAATTCGAGCGAAGGAAATTCCATTGTTCAGTGCCCGAAATGTGAAGCGAATATAAAATATTGTGGCAGCACGAGTGGTCTCAAATACCACTTGCAAACACAACATCCCGAAGATTACGAAAAACTGAGTCAGAAAAAGGTGATAACATGAAATCATACAAAACATATTATGTGTTCACGAACGAGGTTTGCAAACGACGCTCTGATGTTCCGCAGCGGAACAGTGGAAAAATTGCGGAACATCGGAACGTCGTTTGCAAACCTCGTTCGTGAACACATAATATGTAATGGATTGCAGAGTCAGTGTCAAATTACAGCTCCGAATACAGTGAAAGAAGCGGAGCTTCAATTAGCAAAGTAAGCTGAGCACTGGAAATAATATTTAATGTTAAACGTTTCTAGGGCGTTTGCCACCGGACTTGTACCTTTTCGGTTCATAGAAAATGTCGAGTTTCGCCAATTTTTGGATTTAAAACCTCAAAGTTTCATTGCACCAAGCGCTGATAGAATGAAAAGGATTGTCCAACAAATCGCTGAAGACCACATTCTTCGCTCAAGCAAGGAATTCAATGGATTGGAGAGGTTCACGCTTCTAACTGACGGTTTCACCGATTCCAGACAAAAGTTTCACGTTTACTCAGTGCACATAAGCTTTGTCGATGACAAATTCACGCGAAAAATACGAGTAAGTGCAGTATCATAGAAACTTCCCTTCACACAACAATTTTTCAGTTTTGCTCACTTCAAACTGTGAAGCGCGGCGACTCGACTTCTATCTCCCAAGTCGTTTGCACAGTTCTGATCTTATTAATCAGAAAAAGAGAAATCGCATCAAACCGGAAACGTTGAATTCAATACTAACAGTCGCTGAACTCGCAAAATTAGAGTAATTTTGTTTTATCTTATGGACTTCGAATGTTTAAATGATTTTAGGAGAGCTCCTGATGTAAATATTCTCGATGGAAGCGACGACACTGATGATAGCAGTTCTTCTGATAACGACGATCCATATTTAATTGAAAGTGAAGATAACAATGATATATTCTCGAGAAGCTTCTCGGATCAGGAAGTTATGGACGATAAAAACAAATATGATATGCCCGATGAAACTTCCGATGTGAGAGCAATTATGCCGGAGAGAGAAGCCGAAGCGAATATTCAAGACGTTTAAAACAATGCATGACTGCTGTGTAGTTTACCAAACGTTTGGCGACGACAAATTTCAGTACGGTGGTTTTGAATATGAATTCAGTTTTTCCCCATTCATCATTGAAATCAATTAATTTTAAAAATTATTTGAAAAATTAATGTAAAATGGTAAAGAGCGTCATCATAACTAACGGTGTGTGACATTTCACCTCGCTGGTTTCAATGTATGGTTCGTGTGAGTAAAATGTATTTAGGATGTTCTATCCCGCTCATGTTACATTCTTTTTTCTCTAATACGACTGTTTTTTTCAACCTTTTTGAAAGTAATATTGGGTAATACAAGCATCAAAAAATATTTCGTATCAAATTTTTTCCGTCGAATGGGTGGATACAGGTGGAATATTAGCTCTGCGGCTTTATTGAAAAGTAAAAAAAAAAGGAAAAGTCGTATTACGAAAAAGTAGCAATAAGCAGAAATTACCGTAAAAATTCTAATACAACGGCATATCCTTCTATTGTTTCATTTCATCATAACTGCCAGGTATTCAGAGGTCTGCACACCAAACTTCGGTCGTTTCATGCCTGCTTGGTTAGAAATTGTTTTGCCGAGTTTGGTGTACAAACCTCTAAATACCCGGCAGTTATGATTGAATGAAACAATGGAAGGGCACGCCGTTGTATTAGAGTTTTTACGGTATAACGAAAAATGAAAAAATTGTGACATGATTGGATTGAACACTTTAACTCACTCACGCAAACTATACATTGAAATCAGTGTGGCGAAATGCCAAGTGTAGTTAGGCTAGATGAAATACATCATTTCACGCTTAAATTTATCATTGTACAATAATTTTTCAAACAATTTTCAAAAATATTGATTTTCGTTGCTGAATGGCAAAAACTGAAATCATTTTCGCAACCTCCGTACTGAGATTCATCATTGCTCAAAGTTTGGTAAAAATACTCGACCGTTATGCATTGTGGTTTCCTTTTTAAATGTTTTTTTCCAATGATCCGTTTTTTTAATAAAAGTGTTCTTTGTTTCTATATTTAATAAAAGTATAAGGTTCTCGTCGGGTGTCGCCGGTGCGACTACAAGATTTATCGAAACATTTTAAATGTATTGTCATGTACACAATGAATGCAACTAATAGCGAAAGAAATCATAAAAGTAAATAGTAAAAAAGCTTTTTAAAAAATCGCATTATTATTGAAAAATAGCAGTAACAACGACATTTCGAAATAGTGCTCCCTGTTTAGCCAATTTGTCGAAATTTTTCGTCGATAATTTGTCGAAATTTTTTGTCGAAATTTTGTCGACAAATTTGTCGAATTTTTGTCGAAATTTTTTGTCGAATTTTTGTCGACAAAATTTCGACAAATTTGTCGAAATTTTTTATCGACAAATTTGTCGATTTTTTGTCGATAAATTTCGACGAAAAATTTTGACAAATTTATCGACAAATTTGTCGAACCTTTGTCGATAAGGCACACTGCTTTAGATGAGCACCCGCAGCGAGTTCACTTCTGGGAAAAGTTTAGGGAGAAGAATATAATTTTAAAAATTCCCAAAAAATTATCCATACCCAAATATTCATTTCTCTATTTTCAGATGCCCCCACGATCAAGATTGCCGATTGGGCGAATGCAGAATAATGGAAGGATTGCCATGTGTTGGCGAGTGCAAGCATCCATTCGCTTGCGTGGATGGGCGGTGTAGAAGAAATGGTAATTATTTTTTGAATATTTACGACGAAGTGACACGTCGCGGTAAATTTCGAGCCAAAAATTAAGCTTGATTTTCATGAAGAGTAACAAAGAAAACATTCGGCAAAAAATAGAACCTCCAGCGCAATGCGAAAATCTGAGTGGGCGTGGCTTATTATTATTATTTTAAAGGCATACGATATGATCAGTTTTTGGCGTGAAGGTATACTGTAATCAATATCGGACCTATTAAAACTTTTGTAATTATGGGGTTATTCACGAAATGGCAAAAAAACTGCGCTAAAACTCGGAAAATGCTCCGATTGATCTGAAATTTTGGGAAATATGGGAAAAAATTCTCCCGGACATTACCCCAAAATTTCAGACCAAAATATCGGGTTTTAAGAAATATTGAATTTTTTTTCGAAAATGTTTAACATCTATATTTTTGTCTGAAATTTTGGGGTAATGTTCGGGAGAATTTTTTCCCTTATTTCCCAAAATTTCAGATCAATCGGAGCATTTTCCGAGTTTTCGCGCAGTTTTTTTGCCATTTCTAGAATAATTCCATTAGAATATAAAAAATTTCAATGATCCATGAAATTAGGAAAAGAAATTAAATCGTCTCTCTCACCCTAATCACACGAAATTTAGCTTCAAAAAACAATTTAAAAAAAATAAGAAATCCTTGAAAACGACAGAAAATATTTATGAAAAATGATGCAAATTGATGACAATTCGGCACCCTCTATAGTCGGCGAATGCATCATCAGCCTCGCTCTATCGCACTTTTCAAATTTCAACAGTGTAGTGCACCTATTTTGAAGCGAAAAATCAAATTTAAACTGCAACTCGTCGTGGATACGTTATTTTCCGTTGAAAAGAAGTGTAAAACTATAATTCGAGTTAATCATGCAAGTGCAACACGGTTTTACAGGAATTTTGCAGTAGAGCGAGGTTGATGATGTATTCGCCGACTATACACGAACGAATTATTTCTATTCGGCGGAGCACGGGGTGCTATATCCGCCTTTTCCAGCGGGGGTTATACTGTACTTATAACAAAGTATTACGTCTTCCCGAGTACGTGAGTTGTCGTAAAATGGGTCTTGACACGAGCGGTGTTTGCACACTTGTAAATTTGAATATTTGTTTTCGAATTTTTTCAATTAAAATTTTTCACGTTATTTTTTTGTTTTTTAAAACTTATATTTTATAAAACGAGGGTCATTCATGTATAAAAATAACATGATTTTTCCAATTTACGCATGTCGAAAAATTTAAACAATCTATAATGGATTCGTGGCGGAGTGACAATTTACGTGAAACTGGGAGACGAAAAATCTCTTCATTTCTTCAGTTATTTCTTCATTTGTTCGAATAAAAACGTGAAAAAAATTGTCACTCCGCCACGAATCCACTATACAGTATCACAAGTACTGTAGATTGTTTACAAGTAGGCATACACCGATCGTGGCGAGACCCATTTTACGACATCTCACGTACTCGGGAATACGTAATATTTGAGACCCTGACAAAACCGGGGAAGACAAAACCGGGGAAAAAAATGGACAAAACCGGGGAAAAATTGCAAGTGTGCGGCGCACTTTTTCAACACTTCCAGTACAAAACATCGTGCAGAAGTTGCAAAAGGGGGCGGAGCCTCTTCCCCGGTTTTGTCTTCCCTGGTTTTGTCTTCCCCGGTTTCGTGGTTTTCCCCGGTTTTGTCAGGGTCTCTAATATTTCCTGTAGTTTTTTATATTCCTACATACTTTTCTAAAAAATTCCATTTTCAGATTGCGCCCGAAAAGTGTGCCAAATCGGCGAATCGTGCGAGGGTGGAAATTGCGTCCGTGTGGCCGATCGTTTCTGCACTTTGGCTATTCGCGATTGCGGCGAACAGTTCACGTGTCAAGAAAACAAGTGTGTGGAGCAGATAACGGCTTTGAGGGGTTAACATTTACCCACTTCTATTTATTTATTTGGAAGTTATTTAAAGATAACTAAATAATATCTGTATTTTAATATTTTCGTGCAAATTAAACGATGGCAATATTTACTTTTCGAAAAAACTTTAAAAAAAGAACAAATGACACATACATTTTTGGTACACGATTTGGCAATGAAAAGGCGGAAAAGTTGAGAATTTTTCAAAATTTCAAAATCAAAATCGAAATAAATACTAACGAAAAACTGAAAAGAAAAAGAAAATTGGGAAATCACAAAATGTTGAGCGCGTCAGAAATGGTTTTCACGTCCAAAACAAGTGGGAATTTGTCGAGTTCTGTCGGAATTTCAAGCCAAACGAGCAGATCGAGACGGTTGAAGCCCATCAGTTTCTGTGAGTTTTTTTTGTTTGGTTTATCGAGTTGCGAGATAACATGTTTGAAAATTCGTGGACGTTTTCATGCCGAATATTGATTAAAAACGGAATTTAAAAAAATTACTGAAAATTGGTCAGAAATGCGCAGTCATTTTCTCGAAATTTCTATGAATAACCCTACAAAAACCAAAAATTACCCTCTCCGCTTCGGCTCTTTTGACGTGTAATTCGTGAAATTTTTTCGCGTCGAACAGCTTCTGAAATTATTAATTTTTTTTAAAGAGAAACGTCTTGAAAAAATGAAAATAAATAGAAACTTTGCACTGTTGAGCAGTAAATCCAAAAATCCGATTGAGCAAATCGGTGGCCACGAGGCAGATGACGTCAGAAGCGGACGTGTCCGAGACACGAATCTGAGAGTATGTAAAATATTTTTCAAGGTCTCGCCACGATGTATTTAGATTTTCAGTCCAATTTCTTCAAAAGGGCTTTTGAATGTTGTTTTTAATCAAAAATGATCGTTTTTATTTACCTGTAATTGCCAATCCACACCGTCTGATTTGATCTCGTGTACTTGGTGACAAATGGTTGGCTGAAAATACGAGAAATTGTATTTTTAATTTTAATAATTGAATACCTACTCAAAGAAGAAATTTTAAAAGTTTTCAAAAATACTTTCATTTTTTTTCTTTCATTTAAAAAATTGTTTTTTCTTGTATTTTTTCTCCAATTTCATGGGGTTTCCGCGAAAAAATAGTAGGAAGAACATGCCCTTCTAATATAATAAATATGGTATTTTTTGTTGCGAAATTTCAAAACTAACTCTATTTTCGTAAATCATGACTTTTTTTTTTTAAATTAAACTTGTTTATAAGGCCGGCCTAAACCGGCCTTGTACACAAGTGAGCCAAAATTATTTCAAAAAAAAAAATCAAAATTCTCACCATGACAACCACAATTTTCGACATCATCCAATATTTTCGATTCGCCAGCGCGTCACCGAGTGGGACAATGTTCAAATCGGACAGTCGGCGGACTATTTCTTCACTTGCAGACATGGATTGGTCGTTGCTGTGTATCTAAAAAGGAAAAATACGTAACAAAATCGGTTTTAAAATACCCTTTTCTGTCATTTTTATCCAAAAAAGTGAAAAATTAAACAAAAAATTGATTTTTCCAAAAATTATTGAATTTTTCTGTTGCAAAAAATATGCACTTTTAATAATTTTTATGAATAAAAATTTAGAAAACTCACCCTTTTGGCATACGGTGTTTTGTAAATTTGCACATTTGTCGACTGTCGAATTTTGCTCTCTCCGTCTCTGTCCACTAATTTTCTGGAGCGTCGGACCAACATTGTCGTTGGATTATTTCTATCCTCATCCTCTATGCTCTCAGTCTTGATTCTGAGCGGTGGCGGCGGCGGCGGTTCGTGAGAAACAGCAACGGGCGGGTAGTGTTGTCTGATTCTGGATTTTTCGGGCAATGAGTTGCGACATCGGGAAAATTCCATTATACCCCCCCACCCACTTAAGACCACCCACCAGTTGGAATACCCCCCCACCACCTTGAAAAGTGGGGGGTTATAAAAGTGGGAGCATAAAATGAAATGTCTCGGTGGGGGGACATATTAGATTCTAACATATCCCCCCACCGTTGTTTTGGGGGGTCATATTGAATTCCCTGGTAATCTTTCATTATAGCCCCCCATATCATTATATTATACACCCCCAAACGCCCATTTTGTTATACCACCCCACGTGGGTGGGCTTATTGAAATGATGGGGTGCTTTATTGAAATGTCCAAGATCTCTCCTAGTTGAATCCTACGTCTGATTTTGATTAGGGATGAGATTTTCATCGCTCAGTTTCGTTTCTTACGTTTGATACTCATTTATTTCAAAAAATTTTATAACCCCCCACCATTGGTGGGGGTTTCTATTGAAATGGCGGCGGGCTTAATGAGACCGGAGGGAGCTGGGCGGAAGTTTGCTAGGATCCTTGAGTGTATAATCGGCTCCCTGTAACCTTTTCCTATACGTTTATGCTCACCTTTAGGCTTTTAATCCCAAAAAATCAACCCGCAAAGCAAGCTTCCGCCCAGCTCCCTCCGGTCGCCAATTTGAAAAGTGTCACACATGCTTCCGGCGCGTTGCCGCTGAACTTCCCGGTCATCAATAAATGCTTAGAAACGCATATTCAAAGCGTGAACGACAAAATATTAAAAAAAGAAGGAAAAAACTCGAAAATCTAACAAAAATTAAAAGAAAACGGAAGAAAATCGATAAAAAATCTAGTTGTTTACTCCACAATTTGGCTTCTTGCATTTGATACTCAGCCAAGATAAAAATTTTTATACCCCCCCCCCCCCCCGCTCCACCACCTTCCATGTTGGGGGCATATATTGAAATGGGTGGGGGGGTTTACCAACGTTTATGCCAGGGGGGGTATAATGAAATGTTTCGGGGGGCAATATTTACTCGAAAAGGCCGACATGCCGGTTTATTAGAGTAAATAAATTGAAATTGAAGAAACGAAAGCTCCGCCCACTTTCGTTAATTTTTATTTTTTATTTTTGCGCGAATTCTGATGAAAGTGGGCGGAGTTTGCGGGAAAAATTGACATTTTTTCGCATTTTTCCTTCCAAAATCTATGTTAAATCATAAGAATGGTTAAAAAAAAAGCTCACCTTTCGTGTCCTTCCATACTCGTCATTGGATAGTTTTGCGGTAAATTGGTGGCATATTGCGAGAATTGTTGTGTTTGGATATTGCGATCGACTTATCAGAGAGGCTGTAAATTCGGAAATTATTTTTTTTAACAGTATTTACGATAACAGAAGCCACGCCCACTTAGATTGAGGAGGCGTGGTTACTGTAACCGGTTGATATGTCAAAAAAAATAAAACGATTTTTTCAAAAACGAAATAATTTTTGGCTTAAATCACTCTGAAAATCTTATTTTTCGGGTTACTGTAGGTCGCCGCACGGTGTCCAGGATTTGAAATGTGGGCGGAGCCGAGCAAACGCGCCCCACTGGATTTTTTCGCGCGAAATTCAAATTTTGAGGCATTTTTTGTGTTTTTCGGGAAAAAAGCATAAATTCTTAATTTTTTTCCCACATGTGCTCCAACGGAATTATAGCAGAGGTTTTTAGGAAATTTTTTAAGCCTAAGAACGTCGAATTTGGTTCAGCCACCATTTCGAAATATTCGTTTTGAGTTTTTTGGTGTTTTTGCAGGATAAATCTTTACGAAAATCGAAGTTTGGGCAATTATATGGTATTAAAAGATAAAATACATACATTTTAGAAAGAAAAACAGGTTTTACTGAAAGAAAAACAATAAAATCAATAACATAAAATGCGAGAGTCGAAAATGCGCAAGCACCGAAAGTGCGCCATGGGAGTTTGCTGACGCGCCAGCAAATTACTGAAAATCTTATTTTTTCGGGTTACTGTAGGTCGCCGCGTTATTTTTTCGACAATAAAATCTTTTTTTTAAATGATTACCGTAATCCTCCACATCTGGTTTCCGCTTCTCCAAAATACAATTTTCCCATTCTGTTCGTCTGTCTGCCATCTCTGCGTCTCTCTTCCGTCGCAGTCTCTCTTCGTCTTCCATCAATCCCCATCGTTGGAGCTCACGGCGTCCTTCTCGATCCATTGTGCATTCCACTGCAATTTTTTGCCGGTTTATTTTTGTGTCAATGTTTGCACTTTTTAACATTAAAATGCATTTTTCTGCATTTTCTGTCGCGGAAGTCGAAGACTCTCCTTCCTCGACCTCATTAATAAATAATAAATAATAAATTCACGTCAAAAATGACCGTGAGGACACAAATAAAAGACTAAATCGACGTGACCTAACTTCACCTACTCTCTGTGCTCGCAATGACGTGGATGACGTGGATGACCCAGATAGCCGCTATAAAAGCCGAGAGAACTCGCCAGTCGACACGCCAAGTCAACTTCGTGACCGATCCTACTCCTGCTGCCGCCTTCGTCAATATGGCCAAGAAGACATCCGCCGCCGCTGCTACTGAGGCTCACGCCCCTCCACCTGGGGAGGGGCTCCCGCAGATGCTGAGCGTCCTGGCAATGGACACTTCGGACGGACGTGGCCCGCTTCCCGGAGACGATCGAGTGACCCCAACAGAACTCGGTACGAACTAAGCGTCAGTCTTTAATAAAGTGTATCCTCTTCCTTTTCTCTCGTTCTTCGACTAAAGTCGGCACATGGTGCATCGACCGGTTGATAGGACCAAAGAGAAAAAGGAAAAGAGTGAAAAAACACAAAATTTGATTAAAAATCAAAAGAGGCCCTCATTTAGTAACTCTCAGAAAAGAAAGTTCGCGTGGCACTAAATGAGAGCACTCAAAACAATTTTAAAAAAAGAACGTCCTCTGTTATGAGAATATATATAACATTCAAAAGACAAGTCGTTCTATTCTAAATTTAACTGAACCACCTACAGTAAATTGATAATCTGAAAAATATAATCAGAAATTGTTAAATATGAGCTGGTAAAGATAACTTTGTCAGAAATTATAGATTGTTCCCAATCAACTTTAGCTGCCACACGCGCAAAACGGCAGTTGAAGTATGTTTGAAAAACAATCTCTAATTTGAATCTACTTCAGGCTGAAAGTAGATCGGTCCCCTGTGTTTAGGAGGTGCACATCCTAAGGATTCTGACTAGTCCCGACCCATAAAGGGACGAAAAAATAATGGGTAAATGGTTAAACACAGACCAAAGGGTAACCAAGGAGCTGAAACTTTCTTCCATGATAAGGAGATTCACGACTTGGTTAGCCTCTACATTGATTAGATTTCTTGAGCTTAAATTGCTTGAAAAATCACATTGCTAAAACTTAGATTCTTAAGCTTAAATGGCTTAAAAATCACATTGCTCAAACTTAGATTTTTTATGCTTAAATGGCTAAAAAATCACATTGCTTAAAAAGCGTAGTTGCTTAAAAAAAACCATCATTGCTGAAAAGAAAAAGTTATTTTTCACCAGTCTCAATGCTAATCAAGATCATGACAAGCGAAGTAATCTCGTCTCTGTCCGATCATCTTAAAATTAATTGATAAAAGACAATAGTCTCCAGTTTCAAAAAGTTTATCAATCCGTCACAAATAAAGTGACACAATCTCCAAATTGTGGATATGTGGGAAACCGACAAATCACCAACTGAAACAGAGATTTCGGCGGTGATAAACGGTCAAAGTATGAATAGTAGGAGTATCAACTCCACATTGAATAAACTTCTCGAAAGATCGTGGCAATTGGATCTGTTGGGAATAGAACCGCCAACGGCAGTTCAAAATAAACAAACCCTCAATGAAGAATTGATAAAAAGGTTTAAGGCTACGGCCGTAAAAGATAAGGATGATAAAATCCATGTTCAATTTCCATTCAATGGGAAAGAAGAGCATTTGAACGACAACTACCTAGTAGCTGTCAAAAGATTGATATCATTGGTTGAGAAACAACTAACAAATTCTGTGACCAGAGACGCATATCATGATATTATCATGCAACAACTTGCGTCCGGGATTATTGAAGTAGCACCAGAAGCAGAAAAGCAGATGGGACCTTAATTACTTCATCCCTCACAGAGTGATAGAAAAACTTGATTCGCTAACAACGAAATTAAGAATTGTGCTTGACGCATCCTCTCATATGAAAAATGAACTGTCTTTGAATGACTGCATTTATCCCGGCCCATTGATTCTCAAATCCATCGTTGGAATATTGCTCAGAGCTCGAAATAAGCCATTCCTCATGGTCGCCGACCTCGAGAAGGCGTTTCATCAAGTAAGATTACAAGCGCAGCATAGAAATGCGACAAAATTTCTTTGGATGAAAAATCCACATAGTCCGCCAACTCCGGAAAACATTATAATATACAGGTTTACGCGCCTTCCTTTTGGAATTACAGCGTCGCCATTTTTATTGGCAATAACAATCATACTGTATATGGAAATGGCTCCAGAAGTCATAAACGACAAGATCGCCCAGAATCTGTATGTCGATAATGTCCTGTTCACTCCCGAAACAGCAGACGAAGCTCTGGAAGATTATCGTAATTCCAAACGAGCATTCAATAACATGCACATGAATCTACGCGAATATGTGTGCAATGACAGCAAGGTGATGAGTATCATACCGGAAACCGACCGAGCCAGCAGCACTACGTGCAAATTACTCGGTCTGTTATGGGATTCAACAAATGACTCACTCAGTATTAAAATTGCAACTCCTCCAGAAGGAGTTCCAACAAAAAGAAAATTAGTGGCATTCCAAGCCGCCACATATGATCCGCTCGGACTCTTATCCCCGATAATAGTCCCAATAAAATTATTATCATCCAAAGTATGTGAATCCAAAGTTAAATGGAAAGATCCCATACCTGATAAATACCACCAAGAGTGGATCCAAATCAAAGCAGCATTCACTGAGAAAAAATACACCTTTTCCCGGATGGTGACTCAGTTGAAAGATATTGAAAAAACATCTTTGATCATCTTTTCCGATGCATCAAAAGATCATTACGCAACATGTGCATATTTGGTCTTTGAAAATATAAAGGGTGAAAAATCATCGACACTCATTTTCTCAAAATCAAAAATCCGTCCAATCAATTCGGACAATCTTACCATCCCTCGGATGGAATTACAAGGTGCACTAATTGCAACAAATGCAGCGTCTACACTGATAGACGAACTGCACATACCAATTTCATCGGTAACCTTTTTCTGTGATAACAGCGCAGTTCTCTATTGGATAATCCATAAGAAACCTGTTGACAAATGGGTTTCGAATAGAATAATAACAATTACAGCCACATTAAATAAATTGGCAGAAAAGAATTTGAATCCAAAATTCAGATATGTCCCCACAGGCATAAATCCAGCGGACATAGCAACAAGAGGTGCTACCCTGTCCGAACTAAAAATAAATTCACTTTGGCAAAATGGTCCCTCGTTTCTAGTGGAGAACGAAACCAAATGGCCTCCATCACTTGATGACACTTCAGCGGATCATCAAGAATTTCACTGCTACATCCTCAAAATACATAGACCAGCAGTTCCAAGAGGTAATACATTATTAGCATCTGAAAATTCTCTCGGATACGAATCAATCGTACCGTATTATAAGACAAATAGTCTGAGAAAATTAGTGACTATCACTAATAAAGTCCTGAATTGGACAGTAAAAACTATGATCAAGCGAAACGCTCGATTTCCAGATAAACCATACATCTGGCAACACCATGCAAAAATATGCAATAGCAAACATTACTAAGAATGAAACTCAGAAAAGAGCATTGACTCTAAAATATATAATAAACGACCACTACGTGGATTCTGAATATAGAATGGACATTAAACCACCAGTCTCTGAACACATCCACAAAGATAATAATGGAGTGTATCATTATGAGAATTCTTACGTAAATAAAAAGAACGCGAATCTCCCAAAATCATTAATTTATATCATGCACAAACATCCTTTGGCAAGATTAATAGCAGGAGACTCTCATGAAAGTCTACTCCATCAAGGGCCAAAAGATATGGCCACCGATATCTAACAGAGATACTGGATAAAAGGAATAACGACCCTCACCAGGTCGATAAGAAAAAACTGTCTCATTTGCAAGAGACAACACGGGAAACCTTACAAATACCCGTTTGCAACAGCTCTCCCGGCCGTTCGCACTCATGCGTGTAGACCATTCCAGCATGTTGGACTGGATTATTTTGGTCCTATTGGATACAAAACATGATCCGGTAATAATGGAAAACTTTGGGCTATGCTCAGCACGTGTTTAGTAACACGAGCAGTACATCTGGAAATCGTACCGGATAATAGTACCTCCAGCTTCTTATTGGCAATGAGAAGACTGATAGGCCGAAGAGGCACTCCAAAATCGATCATCTCAGACAACGCACCTGCGTTCAGTCTGGGCTATGCGATGATCAATGCAGATCTCAAAAGCATGATAAACTCGAGTCAAACATTGACATCATATTTAGCTTCTAAAGAAATTGAAGTACGTCAAATAACCCCATTCGCCCCATGGCAAGGAGGCGTGTATGAAAGAATTGTAGCAATTGTAAAAAATATGTTTTTTAAGACAATTGGAAACAATCAATTCTCCTACATTGAAGTAGAAACCCTATTGATTGAGTGTGAAGGCATTATCAACAGCAGACCTATCACAACAAACCCAATCAGTATATCGGATACTGAAGCAATCCGACCAATAGATTTCATGCTTCCACTAGCAGAGTTATCACTTCCTAACGGTGTAATCACTGCAAATAATACAAACTCAAGTATCACAGAAAGACAGACAAGAAAATACTTGGAAAGTCTAAATGCAACTCGCCAAAAACTTTGGGACGAGTTTTACAATGAATTGTACACAGGGAAGAAAGCCCCTACGTACAAAAACCGAGCCCACAGCTCAGAAGTCCCTCAGATTGGACATATTGTGCTGGTAGAAACCCCACTTGTACCACGTTACCGTTGGCCACTTGGTCGAATTACGGAATTGATCAAATCGAGCGACGGAAAAACGCGTTCGGTAACTATTAAATGCAAAATCAAGTTAATCCAGAGAGCTGTCAACCAACTCATTCCCCTGGAATTAACCCAATGAGGTAGTGTAAAGCCCTTTTCCCTAAAGGAAAAAAGGCCTTCGTCTCCGCCCCCAGTGTCGCGGAAGTCGAAGACTCTCCTTCCTCGACCTCATTAATAAATAATAAATAATAAATTCACGTCAAAAATGACCGTGAGGACACAAATAAAAGACTAAATCGACGTGACCTAACTTCACCTACTCTCTGTGCTCGCAATGACGTGGATGACGTGGATGACCCAGATAGCCGCTATAAAAGCCGAGAGAACTCGCCAGTCGACACGCCAAGTCAACTTCGTGACCGATCCTACTCCTGCTGCCGCCTTCGTCAATATGGCCAAGAAGACATCCGCCGCCGCTGCTACTGAGGCTCACGCCCCTCCACCTGGGGAGGGGCTCCCGCAGATGCTGAGCGTCCTGGCAATGGACACTTCGGACGGACGTGGCCCGCTTCCCGGAGACGATCGAGTGACCCCAACAGAACTCGGTACGAACTAAGCGTCAGTCTTTAATAAAGTGTATCCTCTTCCTTTTCTCTCGTTCTTCGACTAAAGTCGGCACATTTTCGGCAATTTGCATTAATTTTTCTGATTTTTTAAAAAATAATTTCAAAGCATTTTCCTGCGTTTATTTTTGCGCATTTTTTTGAATAAAATTTCATTTTTCTGCAATTTACACAGAAAAAGTTTTTTTTTTTAATTTTGCGCAATTTCGTATAGAAATGCCTTTTAATTAATTTTTCTGTCAGTTTGCATTAAAATGCATTTTTATACATTTTTCATTCGATTTTGAATTAAAAATTTCCAATTTCAATGATTTTGCGCAATATTGCATAAAATACAAGTTTTTGCGTTTTTCTTTATTTATTTTACCATTTTGAATTTTTGGTATTAAAATGCATTTCTTGTCATTTTAATAAATTTTTCTGCAATTAAAATTCCCATTTTTCTTCCAATTCGAATGATTTTGGGCATATTTGCGTTAAAACTCTTTTTTTTGTCCTATTAATGCACTTTTTTTTGAATTTTTGCATAAAATTGACATTTTTGTGCAATTTTGCATAAAAATTCATTTTTTTTTTGGCGTTTTTCTTAATTTTTTTGTTACAATTTTGAATTTTTCTGAAATTTTGCATTTAAATGCATTTTTCAACCATTTTTCTGACTCATTTTCCTTCAATTTTGCATAAAAATTCCTTTTTTCAACTTTAAAAAATGATTTTTTCAATGATTTCGCATTAAAATTCACATTTTTGCGTTTTAATTAATTTTTTTGCATAAAAATTGTAATGTAAAATTGCATAAAAATGCACTTTAATTCATTAAAAACATTAAATTTAAAATTTTTTTTTTGCATTTTAATGCATAAAACACTCATTTTTTAGCAAAATGCATGTAATTTTAATTTTTTAAAATCAAAATCTTACAAATCGAATCGTCAATTTGCATCCGGTAGTTTCGTGGCTCTTCATAAAGATGTTCTTGGGTGGAAAATTGGGTGAACTGTGCAGTATCCTGGATGGATTTAAATGTCGATGCAGGTGGTGGAATGGCAGATTTTTGTTGAATTTGGGATAGAATTGACTGGAAAAAAGAATTTAATTTGTCAACCGTAATCCTACCATCTTTCAACGTTTATGAAATCTTGACATTTTGAAAATTGGGGATCAAGCCACGCCCACTTTGCAAGCTAGGAGCACGAGGTCCGCAAACACCGCAAGCCCCCATAAAATTTTTACCTCCACAATTTCCATATCCTCGACACTCTTATCTTCCGCTTCTCTCTCGTTTTCTATCATCTCGTGCACAGATTTTTCAAAATCCTGAAATAAAAATAAAAGTAAAAATTTAGTTTTTATGGTAGGGCCACGCCCACTACCGTAACCCAGAATACTGCTTTTTGGGTTGAAAAACTTTCAAAAATCCAACTTTCCCAATTTTTTATGGCCTAGAAACCCAACTTTCCCAATTTTTTATGACCTAGAAACCCAAATTTCCTGATTTTTGATGGCCTAGAAACCCAAAATTCCTGGATTTTATGACCTAGAAATACAAATTTCCTGATATTTTATGGCCTAGAAATCCAAATTTCCTGGATTTTATTACCTAGAATTCTTCCAACTTTCCAAATTTTTTATGGCCTAGAAATCCAAATTTCCCTAGTTTTGATGGCCTAGGATTCCAATTTTTTATGACCTAGAAATCCAAATTTCCCCAGTTTTGATGGCCTAGAAACCCAAATTTCCTGATTTTTGATGGCCTAGAAACCCAAATTTCTTGATTTTGGATGATCTTGAATTCTTCCAACTTTGCTACTTTTTATGGCCTAGAAATCCGAAATTTCCCCAGTTTTGATGGCCTAGAAATCGAAATTTCCCAGTTTTGATGGCCTAGAAATCCAAATTTCCTAATTTTTTATGGCCTAGAAATCCAAATTTCCAAAATTCTTATGGCCTAGAAACCCAAATTTCCTGGATTTTATGACCTAGAATTCTTCCAACTTACCCATTTTTTTATGGCCTAGAAATCCAAATTTCCTGATTTTTATGGCCTAGAAACCCAAATTTCCTGATTTTTGATGGCCTAGAAACCCAAATTTCTTGATTTTGGATGATCTTGAATTCTTCCAACTTTGCTAATTTTTATGGCCTAGAAATCCGAAATTTCCCCAGTTTTGATGGCCTAGAAATCGAAATTTCCCCAGTTTTGATGGCCTAGAAATCCAAATTTCCTAATTTTTGATGGACTAGAAATCCAAATTTCCCCAGTTTTGATGGCCTAGGATTCCAAATTTTCAAATTTTGATGACCTAGAAATCCAAATTTCCTAATTTTTGATGGCCTAGAAATCCAAATTTCCTGAATTTTTTTTACCTAGAATTCTTCCAACTTTCCCATTTTTTATGGCCTAGAAACCCAAATTTCCTGAATTTTTATGACCTAGAAAATCAAAATTCCTAATTTTTTATGGCCTAAAATTCCATATTTCCTGATTTTTAAAGATTAGGAGTCCAAAAAACTGCATTTTTCTCAGCGTCTCCTATCACGCAAACTTGAAAAATATTGGCACACTGCCAACAAATATTTTGCCGAGTTCAACGGTGCGCATTTTCGCGAAATCCGTGACTGTTTTTCCCCAACAAAAATTATTTCTAACATATTTTCAAAAAATTAAAGAATACCTGAAAAACGTCATTTGCAGAAGGAGTTCTCGTACGTGGCTTTGCCGACAATTGATTGTGAGCGCTTTGAGAGTTCTGACAATTTGCAAAAATCTTTATTTGGAAACATCTAAAAATGGTTTTCGGGCCACTATAGGTAGGTTGTCGCTTTATTTTTTTTTTTTAGTTTTGATCACAAAATTTCGGATTTTTGGCTCCCAGATGATAGAAAGCAGGCTCGTTGAACCGTAGTCTTTCCGTTCTCGCTTCGTTGCCAATCTCCCAAAGCCGGGGAAAATAGCTCCGCCCCTTTTCGCAAGTATGCGGCACTGCATTTTATGGTGCTACCTCGGAATAGAACTGTTTTGGAATATAACTGTTTCGGTATAGAACTGTAGTAAAATAGAACTGTAGCGAAATAAAACTGTTCGGAATAGAACTGATCGGAATAGAACTGTAGTGAAATAGAACTGTTTTGGAATAGAACTGTTTCGGAATAGAACTGTTTCGGTATAGAACTGTAGCGAATTAGAACTGTAGCGAAATACAACAGTTTTGGAATAGAACTGTAGTGGAATAGAACTAAAGCGAAATAGAACTGTCCCGAAACAGAACTGTAGCGGAATAGAACTGTTTTGGAATAGAACTGTAGCGAAACAGAACCGCCTGAAGTGGAGCTGCAGTGACCCAGGAAAGCTACAGCAGCTCGAATAAGTATTCAGTTGTACATGGTAGGTTATTGAGTTCAATTTCGCGCAGCGGTTCTTCTTTTACAGCTCCATTTCAGTCAGTTCTGTTTCGCTACAGTTATATTCCAAAACAGTTCTATTCCGCTACAGTTCTGTTTCGGGACAGTTCTGTTCCAAAACAGTTTTTTTTCGCAACAGTTTTAATCCGCTACAGTTCTACACCGAAACAGTTCCATTTCGCTACAGTTTTATTCCGAAACGGTTCTATTCCGAAACAGTTCTATTTCGCTACAGTTCTATTCCAAACAGTTCTACTTCGTTACAGTTCTTTTTCGCTACAGTTCTATACCGAACGGTTCGATTCCGAACAGTTCTATTCCGAAGCAAGTTCAATATCGCTACAGTTCTATTCCGAGCGAGTTTTATTCCGAGGTAGCACCCATTTTATACCATTTCCTCAGAAAAGGGGCGCAGCTTGTGGCCCGGATTTGACAAGGCCTCGATTCGATTTCCATCCATTTTTCAGATTTTTCACTATAAATTCCGCGTAACAGGAGGTCTCGGAGCGAAAAGAAGACTATAGTATCCTCGTCTCTGCTAGTTTTTTTTCTCATTGTCAGTACGGAGCGCTGTAAATTCGCTCTATTCGCAGTGGACGAGTAGGCGACGAGAGCGTGGCCGATGTTTGTCCAAATGCGTGCGCAATTCACTGTGCGATTGGAGCGAATTTGCAGAGCTTTATACCGAGTATAACAGTCCTTTACTTGGTCCTGGTGCCCCTGATTACCTTAACACTCGAAAAATGCGCCGTAATCTTTCCTTTCGGACTATTCCTGACCATCTTTTCTGCATTTCTCAGTTTTTCTTTATGAATCTGCTCCTCGACTTGCAATCTTCTCGGCCCATGAATCGTTTTCGCAATTTCTGCAGATTTTTGTCGACTATCCAGGTCGTGGCGATCGGTTGTCTGAAAATTCTTGGAAAAAATAGCAACATATTTTTGAAAAGACAGGTACCTTACCTCCGTAAGAAAACATGATGGTAAAACCATGGATTTTTTAGATAAAAAGTCCTCTTCCTCGGATCCTTTTCGATCCCATTCATAGTCGGATTTTTGTTGCTCTGTAACAAAGCAAAAAAAATGGAACTAACAAAAGTTGCTCACTCTTCTTAGCCGCTTGTTCTGTTGTTTCCCATGGAGTCATCTTCGATGCTGCAGAGACTTTGGGAGCTCGTGGTGGCTCAGAAATATCGTCTTCTAAAAAATAGTTTGAACCATTTTTTAGCATTTTTAAAGCACAAACTTGTCAAAAGTTGCTCTGGAAGTTGTTTGACGGGCGGCTTTCGGAAATATTTCGAGTATTTGGTATTTTCATCAAGTTTTTCGATTTTCTCGACTTTTTCCGGATCCACAGAAGAAGAGAAAGAGTTGGCAGAGGTGAAGGTCCAATCTGGAAATGGTTTTTCATGCATTTTCAGTACTTTTTGCTTCAGGATTACTGTAAGCAACGATTTTAAATGCCAGTACCCACCTTCCACAGTTTTCTCCAGGTTTCTCTCTTCTTGTCTTTTTGGGTGTTCAACAATTTTCGGAGCAGCAAATTTTGGCGGAAGAGCCACCAATTTCTTCGGTCCTTTTCTATTATCCGAATTCCATGTAAACTCTTCTAAAATCGGATCGTAATCGGCATTTTCGTGCGGTTCTCGAGTTGGCTCTTGAACAGGTGCATCTTCAGTACAATCCATGTCATTTTCATCGAATGATGTTGGATTCTGTCTGGTTTTTCCGGTTTTCCGGTCCGTTTTCACTAAAAACGGTGAAATTTACGACTGGTTCAGCGGAAAAAAAGTGCATTTCTCTGGCATTTTAACTAGTTTTTCTCCAATTTTACATTAAAATTCATTTTTTGGCATTTTTCTCCAATTTCGCATCGAAATCCATTGTTTTTTCTGCATTAAAATGCATTTTTTCTGTCGTTTTCGTGAATTGTTTGTAATTTTGCATCAAAGTTCATATTTTCTGCATTAAAATTCATAATTGTGTCATTTCAATCAACTTTTTTTTTCGATTAATTTTCCGCATTGTAAATAGATTCAAAATGCATTTTTTAAGCATTTCTAATTTGCATTAAAATGCATTTTTCTGCCATTTTTTTGAATGTTACCCACTTTCTACAGTTTTCTGCAGGTTTCTTTCTTCTTGTCTTTTTAGCTGATCCGTAATTTTCGGAGCGATTATTTTTGATGGTGGAGCCGTTAATTTTGGTGTTGGTGCCACCAATTTTTCCGTTGCTTTTCTCTGATCCAAATTCCACGTAAACTGGTCCAAAATCGGATCGTAATAAGCATTTTCGGGAGGTTCTGGCGTCGGCTCTCGAACTGGTGCAATTCCAGAACAACCCATGTCGTATTCATCAAATGAATTGGATACAGTTTTCTCCAAATGTCTTTCTTCCTGTCTTTTTGGGTGATCAGCAATTTCCGGATCAACTATTTTTGGTGTTGGAGCCGTTATTTTTGGTGCTGGAGCCACCAATTTTTTCGTTCCTTTTCTCTGATCCGAATTCCACGTAAACTGGTCCAAAATCGGATCGTTATCGTCCATTTCGGGTGGTTGTGGCGTCGGTTCTTGGACGGGTGCAACTTCAGAACAATCCATGTCATTTTCATCGAATGAAGTGGCTTTTGGGAGGATGGGGTTTTGCGTAGTTTCTCCAGTTTTCCGGTCCTTTTTCACCAAAAACGGCGAAATCGACGACTGATTCAGCGATTTTTGCGCCAACCTTTTTTGCTTGGCGGTTGCTAAATTTTCAGCCGCCTTTTCGAGCGATTCTCTGGAGGAAAAAAAAAATTAAAAAAAAAATAACTTTCAGCAGAAAAGTGACCCACTTTCTCCGATTTTTTTCAGCGTCCAAGTCGATTTTCAGCAGTTCTGACCATTGTTTGATTTTATCAAATTTCAACGAATCCACCTGACCGCCGAGGATTTGGCAGTTGGATTTATCTAGGAGAAGGGTCCCGCGACGACATTTTACTTTACCGGTGAGCATAATCTGGGTAGAAAATGAACATAAGGGTTTCAAAATAGGCGGAGCCAAAAGTCCGCAAACACCACTGCCACCAAACTACTCACTTTCACTCCCGGAATCAACAATTTCTCGTCAAAAATCTCCTCGAGCTCCAATCCTTTCACCTTGTTCACCCCGTCCGTCAACTCCAACTTCAGAATGCCACGTTTCTTTTCAGTTTTCTTCCACGACATTTCTTTGTTGTTATTTTGATCGGCAAGAGTGTCTTTCTTAAGAAAATTACTGTATATCATTTTCATGTGTAACTAAACTTCTCCATTCTCCTCATCGTCTTGAAATTTCGAAAATCCGCCGTGAAACCACTTTAAATCATCGTTGCTCCGCGTGCACTCTGTCAACTGCTCGTACACTGATTTGGAGACGTTCAAGTAGGACGTCATCTGGGAAATTGTACATAAACTTTTTTTTAGACTTAATCTTTTGTGTATAAGACAGGGTTAGCAGGAAAAGTGACAAAATCTCTCGTTTTTCTGGCCCAATGAATTATGGGCCTAGCGCAATTGATTTTCAGCAAAACTAGACCACTTTTTGAAACTCTGTAATTAAAATATACTTTTTCAGATCAAATGCTTCGTTTATATTACAAAAATACCACGATTGGTGCAGAATTGATGGTGGAGATGCAATTAGTACATAATTTTTTGGAACATTACAAGGTATTTAAAAATTCTGCCTTGTGTAGAAGGTTCTCGCGAACATTTTAAGACCTCGATCAGCTGGTTTTTTCACGATTTTTCAAAAATTTAAAATGAATATTGTCCATTCGCGAAAAATTCAAGTGCGCTCCATTGAACTTTGTACTTTGCGAATTTCATTTTCGTCGCCAAATTATTTTTCCTCTTTTTCTTCGAATTTTTGCTAAAGTTCTTCGTTTTTCTTGATATTTCTTTGTTAAAATGACGAATAACAAACAAATTCGTAATATTTTGTGAAAAACGTCCTAATTATGCCCAATTTTTGTCAAAATTCGCCATTTTTCGAAACAACCGCTTCTTAAAAAAATCCTAAATCATTTATTTCAAAGGGATTTTTCTCAAATGTTTGTATGCTGACGCATTTTAATGTATTCTTTCTTTCTAAACCGAAAATTACTGATAATAATGAAAAATAGTATTTTTCGCGAAAATTCATATTAGAATCAGGACGTTTTTCACAAAATATTACGAATTTGTTTGTTATTCGTCATTTTAACAAAGAAATATCAAGAAAAACTAGGAATTTTATGGACCTATTCATTTGAATTAAAATGAATTTTTATGTCACATTTATTCAATGAATTACAACATATTAATTCATTAATCTGAATTTTCCTGAACCATTGAGTTTGAGTTTTTCTGAAAATCGCGCCTATTCATCCTGGTCAAAAAATGCATCTTTTGTCATCATTTTTGTGTATAGTCGGTGAATACATCATCAACCTCGCTCTAATGCAAAATTCTTGTAAAACCGTGTTGCACTTGCAAGATTAACTCGAATTCTAGTTTTATTCCTTTTTCAACGGAAAATGACGTATCCACGACGAATTGCAGTTAAAATTTGATTTTTCGCTTCAAAAACGGCGCACTACACTGTTGAAAATTGAAAAGTGCGGTAGAGCGAGGCTGATGATGCATTCGCCGAGTATACTCGGAGTAAATGTTTAAAGGCGCATGCATGTATTTGTTAATAAGTTCACTTATTTGACCAGGATGGCTAGGCGCGATTTGCAGAAAGGCTCAAACTCGATGGTTCAGGAAAATTCAGATTAATTCATTAATATGTCGTATTGCATTGAATAAATGTGACATAAAAATTTATTTTAATTCAAATGAATAGGTCCATAAGGAAATAATCGAAGAAAAACAGGAAAAATAAATTGGCGACGATAATGAAATTCGCAAAGTACTAACAATGGAGCGATGGAGCGCACTTGCATTTTTCGCGAATGGACAATACATCTCCTCCGTCAATAATTCTGCACCAATCGTGGTGCTTTTGTAATAAAAACGAAGACTTTGATCAGAAGAATATAATTTAATGACAGAATTTCAAAAAGTGGTCTAGTTTTGCTACAAATTCCAGTTGAAAAATAACTTCGCTGCGGCGGGGAGGTTAGAACACCGTGTGCATAGGTCCATTAATTACCTGAAAAATCATCTTCTTCACAATAAAAACCTTCACAGCGCCCGTCGGTATATTCATAACTGGACTCAAAGTCGTGGAAATCTCCGAGTTTAAAAACTGGTGTATCACAAGGTGCATCAATTGTTCGGTGCTCTGGAGTTTCTGCAAGTTCACATAAATTTTCAATTTCTTTTCAAAATTACCTCTCCAAGACGCACTTCCAGAAACTCGACACACGTTTTCAGCCATTCTTTCTTCAGCGTATAGTGCTTTTTGGCTAAAATTTCGCCAAGCCTGTCGATTTCGTCGTCGTCTTTCATATGCCTTTCAATGTGGCTTTTGAGGCGTTTAAAAGGATTCAACACAAAAAAAATTAAAGAGAAATAGAATTTCAATAGAGAATTTCTACATTTTGCAGTTTTAAAGCAAACAACGAATAAAAATAAAAAAGTTGAAGATTTATGAATACACATATTTTTTAATAAAAATAACGAGCTGAAAAAAAAAACAAGAAAATAACAAAATTCAATATCACAGCCTAAAAATTCTCCTTGCCCAAAATCCTGTCCACTCTTTTCAACACTTGCATGTTAAATTCGTGAATTCTTTGTTTCGCCGCCCGCGCTTTCGGATTTTTCTCGTCGACACCTCGCGTGTTTCGCACTGGAATCGTCTTTTCCAGAGCTTTTTGCCAATCACCATGCAGGTTCACTTCTCGTAGGCAATCTGCCACGGCGAGGAGGGTCAGGAATCTGGATGGGGATTTGAATGAGTGTCTACAGTAATCCAGCAAAGAGTGACACGCCCTTTTTTCTCAATGTTTCTTATTTTATTTTACCACGCGCACTTTTTTTTGGGCTCTGGGACATTTCGAAACTAGGACGATTCGAAACCTGTCACTAATGGGTCTATTCACGGAAACCAGCAAAATATGCAAAAAATGCAAAATTCTGAAATTTCGAAAAAAAATGTTCAAAATAGTCCCGGGCACGTGCAGAAAATTTCAGACCAAAATATCGATTTTGAACAATTTCGATATTTCGGTCTGAAATTTTCTGCACATGTCCGGGAGTATTTTTGACATTTTTTGTCGAAATTTCAGAGCATTCTCCGAATTTTTTGCATATTTTGCTGGTTTCGTGAATAGACCCAAAACTCTGACCACTATTTGCCCCGTTTTGCTCATTCTTAACAGAAAATACCAATTTTTCGCAATTTTTTTCAAATTTGGAACATTTTTCTAATATATTTATCAATAATTGAATATTTCACTCTGGGACGTTTCGAAAATTTAGTGATATTTTTCCTCGCAGTGTTCTCACTATTGGAAAAATTCAGTTTTACCGGTAAATTCGGATAACTTGCGCCAAAATGAACTAAATTTTCAAAGTGTCCCATTTTCGAAACGTCCCAGAGCCGAATGTTTTGAGTTAATTTGAGTTTCTTAGGGTACGGTAGGACAAGATTTACGGCATCTTTCATAAAAAATGAAACCCCGCCCACCTTTTTGGCCGCGAATTTTCAAATAACAATAGAATTTGGTGCTATTGCCGAATAGAACTGCCATAGCTTCATTTCTGGCAGTTCTATTTCATTACAGTTCCATTCAGCAATAGCACCCTTTTATAGAGCGATTCACGGAAAAGCAAAAACTCGAAAAATGCTCAGATTGACTAGGGAAACTAGGACAAAAATACTTCTGGATAAATATGCTCCGAAAATTTTGGACCAAAATATCGATTTTTGAATAAATATTTTTTTAATCGATATTTCTGTCCAAAATTTTCTGAGAATTTAATTTCGGAGAGTATTTTTGTCGTCATTTACCAAATTTTCAGGTCAATCGGAGAATTTTCGAGTTTTTTTTTCTGTTATTTCGTGAATAACCCCTTGCATTCGCTCAATGGGTCCCAGACTCTTTGGGTACACTTTTTGATTACGGTGCTGAATTTGTGTACGATCTCTTTGGGTAGGATTGCTGTATAATTACGACTACTCTTTTTGTCCAAATTTGGTGATTAAAGAGCAGTGAAGAAAACGTACCCAAATAGTCAGGGGCCCAAAGATCCGGGACCAAAGAGCCACAAGTTCAATTGAAAAATGTTTATTAATCTCATAGAAAAGGAAAAAAAACAAAAATTTTTATAAAATTAAATTGTCATTTTTCGGCTCCATTTTCGATTGTTGTGTGTGGTTTTTCTTCATCGCAGTCGCCACTGTAAAAATGTAACAAAATAAAACTGCTACAAGTAAAAATACAAAAATCACGGAAAAAATAGAGAAAAAAATAAACCATTACTAAAAATTATGAATCATGCTCGCAAAAAAAAAAAGGGCGTGTCACTTTCTGACAACTAAGCACTAAATACCTGGACCCCGATTTAAACTCCACATATCGATCAATCGGCAATTTTCGTGCCAAGACTCCAGCTTTTTGCGCCGCCTCCAGGGACGCTTGTTTTGGAATTCCATGCTCTGGAACTCTATCCACAATTCCGCCAATCACATAGACATTCCCATCTTCCACACTTTCCAGCTCTTCCGTCGCGTCTGGCGACAAGTAGATCACTTCTTTCGCGTCCTGAAACGAAAAAAACAAAAGTTATCCGTAGAGCGAGCTTGCACCTTAAAAGTCTCCCGCACGCCATTTTCACTGACAATCGCACTGATACCATCCGAATTTTGCAACCATTGCAGTTTCGTTTCCTCCAATTCTCGAATTTTTGGATTCTCTCGTTGATAATTGATAAAAAAGAGTCGAAATGGGTGCGAATTTTTTCGATTTTCCGTCGCCAGGTACTGTAATTGCAGGGCGGTTAGGCCACGCCCCCGCGGGCTCAAATCGGGCAGGAATTGGCAATCGACGGCTAGAATTGGGGAGGATGCGGTGGAAAAAGTGTGATGGTGGACTAGATTTCGCATTTTCACCCATTCTTCTGTGGTGGTGGAGGGTCGGAGAAGAGTGGGCGTGTCCACTGGCTGGGGTGTTGTCTGGAATTTTTTCCGCTTTATTCTGGCCTAGAATTTTCCAAGGCCATATTTTCAGATTGTTTTAATAAATTTTTTCGTTGAGTTTCTTCTCAAAGTCAGCCTTTGTAGGAAAACGCTTTCAAAACCCATAGAAAATATGCTTTTTTCAACAAAATTAATTTAAAAAAAAAGAGTTTCAGAGTTCATTTTTTCAGCTTTTACGGCATTTTGAAGAGTATTTCATTTTTTTTTGGCTTTTATGGCAATTCTCTAAAAAATTAACGACTAATTTAACGGAAAATGAGCATTTTCGCTCATTTTTTCAGCAAAATCCACCAGAAAAATCAAGTTTTCGATATAAAATGTTGAGTTAGATTCGTTTTAAAGCCTTTCTCGAAAAGTTAGCCTCTGCCTAATTCTTCCACAGCAGTGTCCAGGATTTGAAAAGTGGGTCTCTCAGATTTTATTTCCTCATGTATAAATAAAACAAAAATATCATGGAAAATAAATTAAATTAATTTGATTTTCATCGATTGTTAGCCAATATTGTGCGTTTCACGAAAATCGCTCCAATTTTTCGGCCTGCAAGAAGTTTAAAGGTTTTTTTTATAATTCGAAGTAAAATATTAGAGTTATTAAAAGATAAAATACATAAATTTGAAAAAACAAAGAAAAACATGTTTTACTGAGAAAAAATAATAAAAACAATTTGAATTTCGCGCGAAAAATCCAGTGGGCGTGTCATAGCCATATTTTCTGATATATTTTTTTTCTTTTAAGAGCCAAAAATTGTGAAAAAATTTTAAAAATAACGAAAAGTTAAATTAAAAATATAATCGCGGACTAACTTTTGGCGAAAACTCTTCCAAAAACTGTAAAATTCGCTTTTTTCGCAAATTTCCCATTTTTATAGCCTTTTCTCACTTTAAGATTCCCGGTTGAAAAAAGTTTTTAAAAAACCGAGAAACAAGCCGCGCCCCTTTTGCAAGTCTGCGGCGCGTTTTTTCAGAAAAACAGTGCCGCAGAACTGCAAAAGGGGCGGAGCTTATCCCTCGGCTTTTTTCAGGGTCTCCATGGTTACGTATTCGCCAAGGAATGACACTTCGCGTAAAAAAAATTAATTAAAATTTATCAGCATAAATTTAACAGCAAAGTGTCACTCGGTGGCGAATAGAGAACATCTTGCAAGTTGTGTTCACAAAACCGGAAAAAAATTACGGGAAAAATCGGAGAATGTTCCGATTGACCTGAAATTTCAGGAAATATTGGAAAAAAATTATCCTGTACACGCTCAAAAAATTTTGGACCAAAATATCGGTTTTAAAAATTTTCAGAAAAATCGATATTTTGGTCCAAAATATTTTGAGCGTGTACAGGAAAATTTTTTCCAATATTTCCCAAAATTTCAGGTCAATCGGAGCATTCTCCGATTTTTCCCGCAATTTTTTTCCTTTTTAAGTTTTTCGTAAAAATCCGGAATTACAGTATTTTTTGATGTTCTTTTTATCATTTTTCCAGCAAAATTTACCAAAAAAGCCAGTTTTCGATTAAAAAAATCTGATTTAGAGTCGGTGAATTTTTTCGTTTTTTGAAAGAGTTTTCACTAACAATTAGAGTTAGTCACTACGAAATGGCCATATTTTCAAATTTTTTTCAATTTCAGCCTGAAAAATTGAAAAAAAATTAATTTCAAAATATGACCGTGGACTAACTTTATGGGAACAATCTTACAAAAACTGTTAAATTCGGTTTTTCGCCCCTTTTTTTCTCATTTTCTGTAAGAGATTTTCCATTTTAAGATCCCCTGACAAAATCGTGGAAAAAAAGTAAAAAATTGAGGAACAAGCCGCGCCTCTTTTGCAAGTATGCGGCCCGTTTTTGTACAGGAAGTGCTATAAAATAGGGGCTTATTCCCCTGTTTTTTAAGGACTCCATTGAAAAAGCATGATTATGAAACATCGAGTATTACAACTTTTATTACGTATTCGCCACAGAATGACACTTCGGTATACGGTATATAAATTAAAATTTCTCGTGGCGAATAGATAATAAAAAATGAGAAATTAAAAGTCTGCGGCAAAAAACTGATGCCTCAATTTTGTAAAAAGGGGCGGAGTTTATTTTTTTTTTCAACAACAAAAAACCCTCACCTTTTCCCTCCTCGCCTCCAATTTCTTCCGCCTATCCTCCGCCGCTAATACCTCCTTTTTGTACAGAAAAAGCAGCTGATCGTACCGATTCTTTCTCGTTTTCAGCTCCAAAAGCGTCGTCCAGTCCGAGTCGGTCAACTTTTTCGGGAATCGCAGTGAAAGTTTCGAGAAAAGTTCCAATTCTCGGACAATTTTATCGATTTTTTCAATTTCCAGCGGGTTTTTTGAGCCGCGAAAGTTTTGGCTTGGCAAGTGGTTCGGCGTGATTGCGACCGGGTGCCAGATGAGCGGGGCCACAGTTTTCTGGGGGAGGTTTAGACGGTGTCGAAAGTTCCAGAGCAGCGTCTGCAACGTGTTGGACAGCTTTTCCATGTACTGTAAGTTTGTGTATTTTGGCATCGTTTAACATGGATACGTACGCAAGATAAGAAATAAAAAAATTGAGAATTTCGACATAATTCTAAAATACAAATTGAAATAAATAACCAAAAAAAATACATTTATGAAGACAACAAAAAAAACAGTTCAGTTCAATAACAACATTCGCGTAAAAAAGTATGCATTAAAAATGTGAGGCCGGAATTTTATATCTTGCGCAAAAAGCTCGTGTCAGTCGTGGAAAAATGGCAAGTTTCGCCTTCACAGGGGTACCGATGGCCGGCTGGAAATAAATATTAGCAATTTTCAGATAATTTTTCTAGACTTACAATAACTCCAATTTGAGGCATTGTGTCATCAAAAACGTCTGGGAAACAGGCAATGCAGAGATCTCTGATCAGTTGGAGATGAGTTTGGGTTCTGGAAAGTGGGGGGGGGATATACTCTATTAGAAGGACACCTCTTTTTTAACCATTTTTTGAGGCTCTTTCGGATTGGAAATTGCGTGAAAATAGAAACCCAGGAAATAGAAATTTAATAAATCAGAAACGTAACAAAATGAAAATGCGTGAAAACAGAAACGTAGCAGAGCAGAAATTTGTCGAATTGGGAGTAAAGTAAAATGGCAATGGAGCGCGTTTGCGAGATTCATTTTTCAAAACGACTTTTTAGATTTTTTTTTCAAAAATACGTGGTAGACATCGAAAAAAAAAACGAAAAATATTGAAAAAGTCGTTTTGAAAAAATGAACCTTGCAAACGCGCTCCATTGCCATTTTACTTCCAATTCGACACATTTCTGCTCTGCTACGTTTCTGTTTTCCCGCGTTTCCATTTTGTTACGTTTTTGATTTATTACATCTCTATTTCCTGGGTTTCTATTTTCACGCAATTTCCAAAACGTGACATTTCAATTTTGTCGAATTTCCAATCCAAAAGAGCCGCATTTTTTTCTGATTAAACATTTTTTTTTGCCGTGTTTTTGCCATTTTCGCGACATGACACAATAAAAAATCGGTGTAATTTTGCGAACAGCGCTACGCAAAAATGCCAGGTTTCGAAACGTCCCAGAGCCAAATTACAGATAGGAAATTTTCAATTTTCAATTTTTTTTTTACAGATAGGAAATTTTCAATTTTTTTTTTTTTTCGCAACCCTTGTTCGCTACGAGACCTTCTCGTTACAATCTTTCTTTAATTAAAGTCAAATTTCATCTTCCCAGGACAAAAAAACCGCGAACAAATCACGGCCGAGCAAACGCGCCCACTGGATTTTTTTTCGCGCGAAATTCAAATTTTGAGGCATTTTTTAAATGTTTTTTTTTTGGGAAAAAAGCATAAATTGTTTCGGAAAACGGTTTTCCTGTCGTTTTCCAGTTTCTTGCATATGGCCCCTGGCAGAGTTTTAGTGATTTTTCTCAGATTTCCCCATTGGTTAAAAAGTACAAAAATACGGAAAATAAGTAAATTTAGCAACAAAAAAACCAGTAAAAATAAGAAAAAAAAAACCAAATTTTTTTTCAAACTGTTTTCATTTTTTCTTGCTTTTGGAGTCTAAATTTTTAAAATTTTTGCCAATTTAATAGCTAAAAACCTGAAAAAATTGGTTTTTTTTTTATTATTTTTGGTTTTTTTTGTACGTTTAAGCCAAATTACCGTTTTTAAAGCGAAAATCTGGAAAAATTGCTAAAAAATCACTTTTTTTTTCAATTTTTTGTAAAATTACGGTTTTTTTAAAGAAAAATTGTAATGGGATTATTCACGAAACAGCAAAAAATTGCGCGAAAACTCAGAATATGCTCCGATTGACCTGAAATTTTGGGAAATAAGGACAAAAATGCTCCTGCATAAATTTTTCTGTGAATTTCATGTCCAGGAGTATTTCTTCCCTTATTTCCCAAATTTTCAGGTCAATCGGAGCATTTCCCGGGTTTTCGTGAAGATTTTTGCTATTTTGTGAATAATCCCATTACAATTTTTCTTTTAAAAAAACCGTAATTTCGAGAATTTCTACAAAAAATTGATGAAAAAAAAGTACTTTTAGCAATTTTTCCAGATTTCCCCTTTAAAATCGTTAATTAAAATTGGCCAAAAAGTACAAAAAAAACGCCAAAAATGATTTTAAAAAATATCCAATTTTTTCAGGTTTTTAGCAATATTTTCCACATTTATCCAAGATTTTCACTATTAAATTGGCAAAAATTTCAAAATGTAGACTCCAAGATACTATTTTTCGAATCTCCTGGTTGGGTGCCGGGAAATTAGAGACTGCCGGCTTGTTTTCAAAGACATTATTTGCATGCCGGCCTATTAGAGGCTGCCGGGCAATTAGAGTAATCACGATACTTTTTTTTGGCTAATTGCTGATTTTCCCCCAAATTATCCATTTTTTCCTGATTAATAAAAAAAACAACTCACAGCAAATTTTGAATCAATTTCTGTCTTTTTTCCGCCGGCGACGATAAGGAACCGTGATTTTTTATATGACGCTCCATGTCATTTACGAAATTTGTGCGGAATTTCGGCTCACATTCTCGGCACTCGTATCTGGAAATGTAAAAAATGGCCCAGATTTATTTAACGGTACGCCAAAAAACAGAGTATCAATGGAGCGCATTTGCATCATTTTGGAGGTGGGGGAGAGATGTTCGCTCATTTTGGAAGGAAATTAAATAAAGAAAAATCAAATTTCTACCTCTTCAATCTCGGATTTTCAGCGTCAAAGTGGGTCAACACGTGGTCTCTGACGGCCATTATCAACTGGCCAATCGGCGAAATTCCATAAATCTTCGTTTGACATTTTTCACAGCTCACCCCATTGGCGATGAGCTCGTTCTCAAATAAAACAAATTTTCGGAAAAAAAAAAACAGCAAAAATCCACTCACCTTGGCTGCGAAATCTGCGGATTTCACCGTCGAAACTGGCGTGGTTGGCATGGTATTGCAGCGGCGAGTTTCCTCTGCCTAAAAACTGAAAAAATGGCCAATTTTGAGCAAAAAGACCCACCAATTCTTTAATTTGTCTCGTCAGGTCCTGGATTTGGTCAATGGTGACGAATTGTGGCGATGGTGGTGGTGGAGGGCTATCTAGAGCTGTTTAAACCAAAAAAATATACATTTTTATTCACAAAAATCGAAACCTCGTGGTATATACAATGGTTTTCGGTCCGGCGTTCGGTTTTCGTCATTTTCCTGACTTTCAACATCTTCCTGCTCAATTTCAGCCAAATGCGCATACTGGAGTGGTTTGCCCAAATTTTCGGCGAAATCCGTGTGGAATATTTGATATTTCAAACGGAAAGTGGTGTCGAAACAGAATCCGGCGGTTTTCTAAGTTTAAAGTTTAAAGTTTCCAAAAAAACAAAAAAAAATATACAACTTACCAACTTCTCGACCAGCTTATCCGCATTTCTGCGATTCTCCGTGTAAACTGTGATAATCTGAGCAAAGCCATCGACATCAAACTCGTGTTTTTGTGGGAAAAATTGCTGAAAATTAAAAATAAAGGAGGAAAAAAAAAAATAAAATTTCACATTCAACTCAACGGCTAGTCGTTGATTTTGCTCCGCTGTAAAATCTTCTTTGAAGTGCAGTGACAGCATGTTAGTATTTCTTTTTTGATTTTCAGCAAAAATTAAACAAAAATATCGATTTTGGGCTAAAAACAAATTTTTTTAAAATTAAAAAATTTCTGCAGGTTACTGTAGATTTTAAAGTCCGCAGACACTCTGAAAAGTGTTACGTACCCGGCATTTTATTTAACGAGCAATGCTGTTTATTGATTTTTTTTATTTTTCGGTTTTTTTTTCAATTTTTATCAGATTTTCTGGTATTTTCAGCAAATCTCTTGCCAAAATATATCAGAAAATTATAAAAAAATTCAGCGAAAATAAAGATTTTTTGGCGAACTTCCAAATTTTAAAAATTTTCAAAACTTTGCGGGTTACTGTAAATAGATTTTATAGTCCGCAGACACTTTGAAAAGTGTTACGTACCCGGCATTTTTATTGACGCGCAATTTTATTTATCGATTTTTTTATTTTTCGGTTTTTTTTTCCAATTTTTATCAGATTTTCTGGTATTTTCAGCAAAATTATTGCCAAAATATCAGAAAATTATAAACAAATTCAGGAAAAATATCGATTTGTAGACGAAATTCCAAATTTAAAAAATTTTCAAAAACTTTCGGATTACTGTAAATAGATTTTAAAGCCCGCAGACACTTTGAAACGTGTTACGTACCCGGCATTTTATTTGACGAGCATTTTTTTATTGATTTTTTTTTGGATTTGTTTTTTGCAATTTTTCATCAGATTTTCTGGTATTTTCAGCAAATTTCTTGCCAAAATATCATAAAATTATAAACAAATTCAGGAAAAATATCGATTTGTAGACGAAATTCCAAATTTAAAAAATTTTCAAAAACTTTCGAGACCCTGACAAAACCAGGGAGGACAAAACCGGGGAAAAGTTGCAAGTCTGCGGCGCACTTTTTCAACACTCCCAGTACAAAACATCGTGCAGCAGCTGCAAAAGGGGGCGGAGCTTCTTCCCAGGTTTTGTCCGATTTTTTCCCCGGTTTTGTCTTCCCTGGTTTTGTCTTCCCCGGTTTCGTGGTTTTCCCCGGTTTTGTCAGGGTCTCACCAAATTTGAATTTAAATTGAGGGGTTACTGTAAACTTTAAAGTCCGCAGGCACGTCGAGAGGTGTCGCGTACCCGGCATTTTATTTCACGAGCAATGCTGTTTATTAGTTGGCCCGTTTTATTCAAAACGGCCGGGTTCCTAATAAAATAAGACAAAGACGGATTATAACGAAGAGTTTATGTACAAAAATAACACTGCCAAGAGGGAAAAACAACAAAAGCCAAAACAGAAACGAGAACTTAAACGAGAACTTAATGGCCAATGAGGCCGCTCAAAATAAATATAATCCACGTGGCACTAAATCGCGTGAACTCACGTGAAATTAAACTACTTTTGTTCTTATTTTATTTGTGGCGCTTAACAGCGTATATGGTGGTCTAGACAGAGTGCCGTGGCGCTGATACGTGTAGGCCGATAATAAAGGAGTTTTGGTGGGTGACTTGCCCAAGGCAACTTCCCCCCCGTCCGACAAACCGGACCCCTGGCCGGTGCTGGCACAATACACGTCCACTCGACTTACATTCTTCTCCTAACATGACCAGCCTTTTTCGCTCTTCCTAGCTTACTCTACTGCCACGTTAGAACAACAACAAAACCCTACAAATTCTCAATCCCTAACCTTAAAACTTACTTCCTAGTCTTAACAGGGCCTAATACACTCACAAGATCCTAAGCTTAAGAAAAAAAAATCTAAACATTTCCTAAACTCAAAACGGATAGGACCAAACCTATTGGCTTCCTAATATACAACACAAAACAACGGATAATTGTAACATACGTAATAAACATTGATGAAAATATTACTTATCAGCACTGACGTGGCGGCGACTTCCTGTCTTCTTGCACGGGTCCGTAGCCAAGCTTCCACGTCTTTCCGCGACTCTTTTCCGCTCCGAGATCGGCCCAGCCGTCGATTCGTCACTGATTCATGCTCCGGCACTGCCATGTCCCTGCAGTCGACCAGACACACCATCGAATCACTTGTCTCCGACAATGAAATTGACGATAACCGAACCCTGTCCGGTTTCACCGTACAGACACCTCCGTGTCTGTTTTCCAACGTTCTTCTGAGAGACAAATCCGTGTTTTCAACATGGAACTTGCTCTTTACGCTTCTCCCCGCACAGTTGACTACTCGTCTTCGCGCCTCTCGCCTTCCTTTCTTGGCTACCACCTGCCCGTCCGGCATCAGTCTCGTTTGTTCTCGTGAAACCCAGCGTATTTTTTCTTGACTCATCATGTCCACAGTATCCACTGTCCGTTGTGCAGCCTTCGGCAAACACCTTGTCGCGCTTCGCGATCCTACACCAATCCCTTGATTCCTTTTAATGTACAGCGGGTTCGACACCACCGCTCTCACCTTCCTTTCTTCACTCTTCAAGCACAAGCTCGTCGGCACACACTGTTTCTCCGTTTCCATCCGGATGAACTGTCCGAGACCTGCTTTCGCTTTCGCTCTACCTTGGACACCACTTTGTGGAGGCCCTCTGAAGTTTGGCTTCGCCAACACTTCCACCTCTTTCTCCCACTTCATACTTCTTCTCTTCGATCGCCCCCAACCACCTGTGGAGGTCACTGATACGACCGATCCACTATCAATCTCGAATCGCCTTCTCTGTCCAACGATTTTCACCGACTCAACCATCTTTGCTTTCCTTGCTTTCTTGGCTGTGTCCACTTTCTGTACTGGCCTCGACGTACACTGTCTTACCACATGGCCCACACCTCCACAACGGAAACATTGGTTCGTTCTTCCATACCTTCTTAATCTTTCCAACTCCCTTGACACTTTTTGCAAGCTTCCACTCAACTCCTCCGTAGTTTTCCTCTCCTTCTCGACTGTCCTTTGCGCCCTGCGCATTAACTTCTCGGCTCTGAGCTTCTCTGCCTCGCACTCCTGAATGCGTGCCTCGAGTCGCTCCTTCTCCTCCTTGAACCAAATCAGCTCATCCTGATGGTTTTCTTCACCTTCTTTCGTTGAGCTTCTGTCCACTAGACTGCCTCGCTCACACTGTTCTCTCAGTCCCTCAACTGTTTGCAGCTTCTGCTCCCTCATCAGCCTCAGCACTGATCGTGGCCACTTGTCGCGACCGATTTCTTCGAATCGCTTCCACAGTTCTTTCCTGAACTCTTCGATCGGCCCAACGATCATCTCCCGCTGCCTCTCTGTGCAACTTTGCACCGAGAGCAGATTTTCCATGACTTTCTTTTCAACTTCGTCGGCCGTATCCACGAACCGCGCAAAGTTTTTGAAAAGCTTCCTCCTTTGCTTGACATCCACGTGTCGCTTCTCGACGCTCAACTCCGAGCCTTTCGTCCCGCTCGTCCGAGTTCCGTCCAACACATCCAGCGCCATCTCGACTTTCATCACTTCACTCTCGTTGTCCTCCATCTTCGTCTGTCGACTTCCCAACCACCGCAGATTGTTTATCCAAACAATCAGATCAGCGTTTCTCACGATGATTATCCAATCAAAGTGTATCGAATTATCTAGATTCCTCCACAATTACCGGCGTTTATCCAAACAACCGGTAAAATCAGTGGGCTCCTCCAAAAAAACTCGACAGGGAAGGGAAAAAGACACGATTCGGCCCCCAAGTTGGCCCGTTTTATTCAAAACGGCCGGGTTCCTAATAAAATAAGACAAAGACGGATTATAACGAAGAGTTTATGTACAAAAATAACACTGCCAAGAGGGAAAAACAACAAAAGCCAAAACAGAAACGAGAACTTAAACGAGAACTTAATGGCCAATGAGGCCGCTCAAAATAAATATAATCCACGTGGCACTAAATCGCGTGAACTCACGTGAAATTAAACTACTTTTGTTCTTATTTTATTTGTGGCGCTTAACAGCGTATATGGTGGTCTAGACAGAGTGCCGTGGCGCTGATACGTGTAGGCCGATAATAAAGGAGTTTTGGGTGGGTGACTTGCCCAAGGCAACTTATTGATTTTTTTTTTTCGGTTTTTTTTTCTAAAATTTTCAGCAGATTTTCTGGTATTTTCAGCAAATTTTGTCTCGAATTATTTTTTAAAATTAATACTATTGATTTTTGGGTCAAATAGTGCGAACGAACATGCTGTAAACTTTAAATTTTCCGTTTTTAGGCCAATTTTATTGAAAAGGATTTCGTGGATTTCGCCAAATATGACGCATTACGACTACCGTAATCCCTGTTACTTTCACAAGAAATTATTTTCGATCATTTGACAATATATTATTTTCGTTTCTTGTTCAAACAACATGAAAAGAGCACCCGCTGCGAAGAGCCACAGAGTTATCCGCCCACCAATAAAAAAAACGAAGATGAAAAAAAAGGAAAGAAGCAAACAAGTCATCGACCAATCTCGAGTGGATGACGGGGCCAGCACACCATTCATCGCGACATTATCAGTTCGAAACGTGTGTTCACAACTGCTACAGTAATCGCTATGCCAATTTCATATGGTACGTAAGACTTTTTTTTTCATATTTTACTGGCCTCCCCCTCAAAATCTCATCAGCATCAGCTGTCATTAGGGCGCCACATGGAGATAGGATATAGCATAGGGTCGGGAGAGATTTAGAGATAAAAATAAATTTTACAATAAAAAAAGAAAGAAACGACGAGCTCTGAGCTCACTTTCTTCTTTTTTCCTAGTTAGAATATGTGAGCCTTAGTTTTCGAAAAAAAAAAATAACACATTTTCAGACAAAACGGCCAACTTTTTGAAATTCCGCGAAATGGAGCAAAACGCGTGTGCTCAGAGCCGTGGTGAGTTTTTTGTTGTTGAAATGTTGTTGCGCTCTATCGCACTTTGGCGATTTTTCTGTCTACTTTCCTCCGTGATGGCGGAGACGCAGACAGGGTGAGTGCGTACAATCGTCTGCGTCTACAGGAAGGCGAAAAGTGATATTACGCTCCATCGCACTTTTTGGGGAATTTTCGGCCACTTTCTCAACCCGTCTCCACTGTCTAACCGTCTGCGTCTCCTCGCTCGCACTTTTGGAGTGCACTGATGGCGGAGACGCAGAAAGTGATATAACGCTCTAACGCACTATAATTTTCTCACATTTCCCCGAAAAGCTATTCCCCCACTGTATAACCGTCTGCGTCTCTCTGACAACTCTTTCATCGTCCACCGCTGGTGGAGACACAGATAGCGAGTGGGCGGACTGTCTCACTGTCTGCGCTTCCCCGCGCACACATTTACCGTGCACTGCTGGCGGAGACGCAGAAATTGAGACGGAAAAGTGATATTACGCTCTATCGCACTTTTTGGGGGAATTTTCTGCCACGGCTATCATCATTTTGTGACATTTTTCCTGCAACTTCCTCCGCCATTCACGCACACAGCGAGAGTGTGAATTATCTAACCGTCTGCGTCTCTCCAACGCCAACGCTGAAAGAGACGCAGATAGCGAGAGAGACGTGTCTAACTGTCTGCGCTTATGAGGGTATGTACGAAATGGCAAAAAAAAGCTCCGATTAACTTGAAATTTTGGGAATAATGAGCGAAAATACTCCTGCATAAATATGATCACAAAATTTTGGACCGAAATGTCGTTAAAAAATTTATTTAATCGATATGTAGGCTTTCGGACGTTTTGAAAGTTTTTCTGAATTTTGTCGTCGCGGTGTTTGCGTACAATAATTTTTAAAAGCTTACAGAAAAACTTTCAAAACGTCCAAGAGCCTACATATCGATTAAAAAATTTTTTTTCGATATTTCGGTCCAAAATTTTCTGATCATATTTATGCAGGAGTATTTTTGCCCATTATTCCCAAAATTTCAGGTCAATCGGAGCTTTTTTTTGCCACCATCATTAGCGCAGATAGTCTCGCTGTCTGCGTCTTTTTCAGCGTTGGAGTTGGTGGGGAATTTTCCGAGCGCGCAGTTTTTTGCCATTACATTAAGCACATTTTAGTTCAACTTCGGTCAATTTCAGACGACGTTTACTCCAAAGATTTCGCGCCGAAAAAAATCGACAAGGACAGCGCCGAGTACGGTAGACCGAAACCCGGAACTCTGACAGAGGCCAGGGCGAAAAAAGCAGGTAGATTCACAAAAAATCACAAATTTCCTGAAAAATGCCACATTTCAGCCGCCCATGTGGCCCGCGAATTGCTCACCCTGTGCGAAGTGGTCGAGGATTACGGTAAGCGGCAAAACGAGGGAGATCGCATTCAAATCACATTCGGGCGCCTTTTCAGCATCTACGTCAGCATTTCTGATAAGGTACGTAGGTTCAATAAATATGTTTTGTTCTTTATTAGCTGTTTTTCAGGTCGTAGGAACTCTGTTGCGCGCCCGAAAGCACAAAATGGTGGATTTCGAGGGTGAAATGTTGTTTCAAAAGCGCGACGATCACGTCGTGATCACACTTTTGCTGGAGGGGGCGGAGCTTAAGGAGGCAATTCGGGCGCACGCTGCTGCCAATCCGAGAGATTGAGTTGAAATTTAATGGACCTATTCAGTACAGGAAAAAAACCAATTTTCGTGGTTTTTTCTCTATGCAAAATTGAGGAAAAAAAAACAAAAAACTACAGTAGTCGGAGGTTTTTTGACTTAAACAACTTATCGTGTCGAGACCCGGAAGTGAAAAATGCAATGCACCTTTAATTTTCAATGGGAATTCGGGTGACCCCACGAAAAGGGGGGAAAATGGGCAGTTGTGTGCAAAAGAGCCGCACGGTTTTTTCTGCATTTTTGGAGAATGAGAAATAGTGTTTTTTTCTGCTTTGTTTTGCTGGAATTTAGTATTTTTAGGGTATTTATTGTCCATTCGCGAAAGATGCAAGTGCGCTCCATTGAACTTCGTACTTTGCGATTTTCATTTTCGTCACCGATTTTTTGCTAAAATTCTTCGTTTTTCTTTATATTTCTTTGTTAAAATGACTAATAACAAACTAATTCGTAATATTTTGTGAAACATTTCATAATTATGCCCAATTTCAGTTAAAATTCGCCATTTTTCGAAATTGCCGCTGCTTTAAAAATTCTGAAATCATTTATTTGGAAATATTGTAGTTCAAATGATTTTATGACGATGTATTTCAATGTATTATTTCTTTTTAGCATACAAATTTCCTACAGTCGGTGAATGCATGATCAGCCGCGCTCTATTGACAATATTTTTCGAAACCGCGCCGCACTTGCAAAATTGGCGCGAATTCAAAATTTTTTATTTCATTGTTTACTAATAAATTAAGTAATTTACATAATTTTTCATATTTATTAACAAAAAAAAAACTTAAATTACAATGTGTTGCAAAATACTCACCAACACTTCGTTTTCTGAAATCAATAAATAATTTACAAAAAATTAGTTTCATTTTTTAAATAATAAAGAGAAAATAAATATGCAGCGAACAAATATTTAAAAAAAATTGCCAAACGACTGTTGCCAGCTCAAATTTGAATCTTCCCGCCGAAAAGGCGCGCCACATACTTGCAAATTCAAAAGTCCAGTGGAGCGCGGCTGATCATGCATTCACCCGAATTTTCGCGAAAAATATTAATTTTCACTAAAATCAATAATTTTGTGGACATCTCGCTGCTTTTCCGCTCCTTTTCTCCGCATTTCAAAGACCCAAAAATACTAAATTCCAGCAAAACAAAGCAGAAAAAACCGTGCGGCACTTTTGCACACAACTGTGCCTATTTTTCCCCCATTCCCATTGAAAATTAAAGGCGCATTGCATTTTTCACTGCCGGGTCTCGACGCGATGGTTTTTTTTCCTGGAAAACAACCTGCATAGGGGAAAAAACCGCGAGTTTTTTTTCCTGCGCTGAATAGATCCATAATGGACCTATTCAAAGTACTGTAGAAAAACGGAAAAAATGACAAAAAACTGGGAGAAAACTCGGAAAATGCTCCGATTGGTCTGAAATTTTGGGAGAAACTGTAAAAAATGCTTCCGGTCTTTCTCAGAAAATTTTGGACCGAAATATCGATTTTAGAAAGTTTTCAGAAAAAAAATCAATATTTTTTTAAATCGATATTTTGGTCCAAAATTTTCTGAGAAAGTCCGGAAGCATTTTTGACAGTTTCTCCCAAAGTTTCAGACCAATCGGAGCATTTTCCGAGTTTTCTCCCAGTTTTTTGTCATTTTTTCCGTTTTTCTACAGTACTTTGAATAGGTCCATAAGTCTTTTTGGAGAAAGTCGGGTTTGTAAGGTGACCACCATGTATTATTTAAATGCTTTACAATAAATTTCTCCATGTTGGAGCTTTTACTCAAAATTGGTGTGCAATGGAGCGCGTTTGCAACTTCCTACTCTCCTACGTTTTTTTGTCGCATCCGGGTGTCATTTGGTTTCGTCTCCAAACCAATTAAACCCGTCGTCGAGTAATTAACGCGGCGGCTAATTACTGTAGCGCGCGGGCGCATAACCTGTCCAGTTTTGTGTCAAGTGCAATTGTCTCTTCCACTTTTTTTTATTTATTCTTTTTATAGTTTTCTTACTTTTCTTTTTGGACATTTTTCCATTCTATTCACTACCATACACCTAAAAATTATGGCGGGCTACATTTGGCGCCGACTGGCGTCTCCTACCGTAGCCATCACGCTATCAATGACGTCGGTAATCTATGTTACCGTAATCTGCCCGCTGGTGTTTGTCAAGATGTTTGGTGTGGCCGATTTGAGGATTGGTGAGGACAATGGCGAGCAGCAGTGTCAGGTAATAGAGGTTGGAAAAAAAATAATAAAACCTGGCAAATTGCAGGTCGGCATGTCAGATTTACGAAAACGTGTGCATTTGGTGCGCGAGCAGATTCACGAGAATATGCGGCAGAAGAGAGAGTTGGCAGGTAATTTTTTCTCGCTAATAGCCGCTTGTGTGCCGATTAGGTGCCATATTCAATATCTTGAAGCCATTCTCAACGGCTAATAGCCACATCCAAGGCTGGCCCCCGCTTGTGTGCCGATTTTTGCCAAACCAGCGCCGTGTTGGCCCCAAACTTTAGCATCTTAATGCCCAACTCACGCCGAACAGGTGCCAAAATCGTTGTCCAATAACTCCTATATTCGGCGCCAACCCAGTGCCGCTAAACGCCCAGTTCTCAGTTATAGCCGATTAGGTGCCAACGGCTAATAGCCATATTTTGGCCCTAAATTTGCGAATTCAGTGTCTACCTCACGCTAATCGCCGAGTGGGGGCCAACTATGTGCCAGTAATGAGTGGCTATTAGCCGAGCCTAACTGTTATTTTCTACGGCTATTAGCCATTGATCCGCCATACCATAACTCCCGCGGGAGCGCCGAACTTGCGCCGATTAGGCGCCAGTCTAATTGAGAAAGATTAGATGATTGTTGGCTATTAGCCGTTGAATACGGGGCCTATTCCAAAACCATGTGGCAGAGGCGCCGAATTAAACGGCTAATAGCCGTTTTAAATGGAAATTTTTCTGGCTAATAGCCGCTTATGTGCCGATTAGGTGCCATATTCAATACCTTGAAGCCATTCTCAACGGCTAATAGCCACATCCAAGGCTGGCCCCCGCTTGTGTGCCGATTTTTGCCAAACTCGCGCCACGTAGATCCCAAACTTGTGCCAATTAACGCCCAAATCCTGCCGATAGCCATGCCGATAGCCGCGCCGATTTGGTGCCAGCCTAATAAAGTAAACGCACATACTTTGGCTATTTTTGTCCGCCAAACTCGCGCCGATTACCGGCGATAGCCGAATAGGGGCCATCCATCTACCATATTCAATTATTTTTCGGCTAATTATCGGGCTCTCGGACGTGTCGAAAGTTTTTCTGCATTTTGTCGTCGCAGTGTTTGCACACATACATTTTTAAAAGCTTTTAAAAAGTATTGTGTGCAAACACCGTGACGAAAAAATTCAGAAAGACTTTTGAAAGGTCAGAGAGTCGAATTCTCAACGGCTAATAGCCGTGTAGCCGTCATATCCATTTCAAAAATTCCCATTTCTAAATTTTCAGCCTGCTGCGTCGGACCGCCCGGAATGAAAGGCTTCCCGGGAAAGAACGCTAGAGACGGGTACGATGGAGAGCCCGGTGAGTTTTTTTTTTTTGAAAATGCGAACTCTTCCACGAGTAAATGCAGCACGATAGGACACAGCTGAAATGAGTGCTACCGTAATAATTCATTCATTCAACCCCATAAAAACTCGATAAAGTAGGCGGAGCAATAAAAGTTGGAAAAATGCAATTTCGCCGCATGCTTTTAGCACTTTTTTTCATGGATTACGGTAACACTCATTTCAGCTGTGTTAGTGGAAGAGGTTTCAAACATCTCTCACTCATTCCAGGCCGCGACGGTCGCCCCGGCCGCCCAGCCGAAGGTGACGCCCGCATGGTCTGCATCCGCGAATGCCCATCAGGCCGGCCAGGCCGTGATGGCCCAGACGGCCTCAAAGGTCAAAAAGGCCAACGAGGCCGTACTGGCCAGCAAGGTGACGCCGCACCGCCATCAATCCGCGGAGAACCCGGAGAGCGCGGCGAAAAAGGTTTTCCCGGAGTTCCGGGACCGGTGGGCGACGCCGGAGAGCCGGGAAGGGTGTACGAGTCGGATGGACCGCCCGGAAAGGATGGAGAACCGGGGCCGCGAGGACCGCCCGGCGATAAAGGAAGACCGGGCAGGGACGGGGAGGAAGGATTGCCCGGAGAGCGTGGCGAGCGTGGATTTCAGGGATTGAAGGGTGAAATTGGCAAGAGAGGACCGATGGGGACGTTTGGACCGATAGGTGGGTGGCGTGCGTTTGGTTTGGAAAAAAAGGCAATAGAACTGCCTGGAATGGAGATGTAGTGACACAAAGAAACAGAAAATCCCAACAGGCAGTTCCATTTCGCAATGGCACCCTACAGTATACCGCCCAACTTGCTGACATAAAAGTGGGCGGGGTTTCAACTTTTTGCCGTTGGGCGGTATACTGTAGACCGAAACAGCGCATGTTTAGAATTTTAAACTCCCCTTTTTTTTAAATCTAAATCTGTTTAGGTCCCAAAGGAGAACCATGGCCGTGCGAATCGTGTCCACCGCCACGTGTCAGTCCGGGCTACTATTTGAATTCGCGGCAGAAAAAGAATTGATACTTTGTATTGTGGCGCCAAAGGTCTTTCTTTTTTTTTCTTGAGACTCTGACAAAACCGGGGAAATTTGCGCAAATCGTTTTGCCGGGAGTACGACAGAATAGAACTTGTGATGCGATGGAGCGCGTTTGCATTATTATTTTTTTTTCCATTTCTCAGCTTTTCTCTGATTATCCTTCCCAGCCGGCACTGTTTTTTCCGATGAAAATTACTGAAAAACCAAAAAATCGGAAAATTCAAAAAAAAAAAGCAAATGCGCTTCATCGCACCACTAGTTCTATTCTGTCATGCCCTTGTTTTGCCTAGATTTTATACAAAACTCGGACCGCTGACCTCGTTTTTTTGCATATATTTCCCTGGTTTTGTCAAGGTCTCATTTACCGCAAAGTGTCACACCGTGGCGAATACATAATGGACCTATTCATAGGACAAAAAAACAAAAAAAAACATTTTTTTCCTGTAAGATGTAAAAAAACGACAAACAATGTCAAAAAACGAATGGTGTTTATTGACCATGATAGACCATTGATAGTGAGGAGGCGCAGAAAAGGGGCGGAGTTATGCAAACTTTACCATTCGTTTTTCGACATTGTTTGTCGTTTTTTTACATCTATGAATAGGAAAAAAAAAGTTTTTTTTTTGTTTTTTTTTCTCCTATGAATAGGCCCATAACACATTTTATATGTGTATCATGGAAACGCGCTCTAGTGCACTTTTACGCCAAATAAACAATTTATAAAGAGAAATAGTTTATGCAATGGAAAATATTGTTTTATAAAAAATCGTTGCTTCCATCTCGTCTATCCTGAAAAATGTCATTTTAAATGGGGTTATTCACGAAATGGCAAAAAATGGCAAAAAACGGCAAACAACTGCGCTAAAACTCGGAAAATGCTCCGATTGATCTGAAATTTTGGGAAATGAGGTAGAAAACTCTCCCGGACATCCCCACAAAATTTCAGACCAAAATATCGATTTTAAGCATTTTCAGAAAAAAAAAAGCAATATTTCTTAAAAATCGATATTTTTGTATGAAATTTTGTGGGAATGTCCGGAAGAGTTTTCTCCCTCATTTCCCGAAATTTCAGGTAAATCGGAGCATTTTCCGAGTTTTCGCGCAGTTTTTGGCCGTTTTTTGCCATTTCGTGAATAAATAAGAGTGAGTAAAAAATTGAAGGAAAAAAATCGGAAAAACAAGTAAACTAAGAAAATTATGGCCGTGGCCGAAAAATCCCCAAAATATACCATTTTCGGGAAAAATAAACTTTGACGAAACAGAAAAAAAAACGATAAAAAAAATAAAAAATTGGCGTCTCTCGCTGTCTGCAACTTTCAGCGTTTTTATCAATTTTTTGAAAAAATTTAACAATTTTCAAGAGGAAAAAACGCTATTTTCAGCCATTTGCAAAACTTCAAATTATTGTATTGAATTCTCAAAAAAATTAAAGTGTTGATCAACGCGTACTGGACCATTTTCGGTATTTTCTTGACTTTTGGGGCGGCGGTGGGTGTTAGCCCGGCTCGTCGTCATCATTCTTGTCGCCACCCTTATGACTCTTGTCAAGCATAATTTTCATAATCTGGAATGAGGAAACATCGATTTTTTCGCTGAAAAATGCAAAAAACAGTTTTTTCCAGGCCACTACTCTCCACAGTGGATATTTAAGTCACGCCCCTAAAAATGTTGCTTGTTTCTGCAAAAGAGGGCGTGGCCTTTGCTCATCCCTATTAGGGCTACGGGCAGAAAATCAGACAGGTGCCGCACACCAAACTTGCAAAAGGGGCGGAGCCAGATCTTCTTACCTCCATAGACTTGACAAACGCCGCCTCCGTCTCACTGGTGGCACAACATTGGGCCGCAAAGGCAAAAACATTGTAAACCGACGAGTAAAAGTCGTGTTTTCGCGAGCACGCGTGTGCACGACGCTTGCGAATCTCAATCCACGTCTCCATTGCCGAAAATTGACCAGTCTCGAGAATTTGACGTGACATGACGGCGCTGACGACAAACGAGGTGCAGCGACGGGTGCCCGCTTTGCCGTGGACGAGGACGGTCGTAGAGTCTTCGACGCCTGGAATTGTGCTCTAAATCTTGTTTTACTCTCGTTTCTCTAATGGACCTATTCAAAGTACTGTAGAAAATCGGAAAAAATGACAAAAAACTGGGAGAAAACTCGGAAAATGGTCCGATTGGTCTGAAATTTTGGGAGAAACTGTCAAAAATGCTTCCGGACTTTCTCAGAAAATTTTGGACCGAAATATCGAAAAACAGGTTTCCACAAATTTGCTAAATACGGCGTGATTCGTAATTTCGGAGTGTCGTTGTTTTTGTTTTTAGGAAAATGTTAAATTTTGGCGATATTGAAGTATTTTGCAGCTGGATTTTAGGGGAAAAATGAACAATTACCCGAAGAAATGAAAACATTTTCCGATAAATCGGTTTAGTCAACCCAGCTAAACTAGACGCGGGTCGCAATTTCGGAGTTTCGTTGTATTTTGAGCGAAATTTTCGATTTTTGGCATTTTGTTTCCCCGTTTTTGACGTGTTTTGAATCTCCGAAAAGTGAAAAAAAAGCGATAATGTCGTCGCGATTTCCTACCATTTTTCCAGCTGCTAAATATTGATTTTTCATAATTAAAAAGAGGAAAAAAATCGAGAACTCACCGAAGGGGGCGTGGCCTGAATCTGCTTCGTAAATCGAGCTTTTTGGGCTACTTTAGCCCCTTAATGTTAGCTGCTTCTGGGGAAAAAAGAAGCAAAAATGCCATTTTGAAAAATGCAAAAATTTGAAAATTTCTCTTAAAAACAACGACGCTCCGAAATTGGCCTAGTTTAGTCAACTTTTTTGAAATTTTCGGGGATAGGGGATATTTCTCCACCCAAATCGACCAGAGAAATAGCCGGAAAATAATAATAACTAAAAAAAAACAACGACACTCCAAAATTACGCACTGCGCCTAGTTTAGCTGGTTCGACCAAACTGATTTTGGGGGCGGTTTTTCGGAAAATTTTGGCACTTATTAGAGTACAAAAAACCCCGCGCTTCTTTTTAAAAATTTTCTTTCCTCTTCAAGCGACGCCCCGCCCGGCGAACATGACAAAAATAGAACCACTTTAGTCGGTTACGGTACAAAAGCGGATCTGATCCATTCGGCTAACATGACATCATTGCGGTGTGACTGACCTGTACGTCAAACTATGTGTATTCTGATCGTCTCTTTTCGCTTCACACGCCGCGACGGTGTCGATTCGGGCGGTTCAGAGACCAGTTTGGCGGCGGCGGGCGAGGGAAATGAGTGACCAAGGGGTTTCTAACTCAAGTGTGTTCTGTTTGGATGACGTTGAACTCTTGAACGCGACTTACAATAAGTTCTGGTTTTTTTTTTGAGACAGAGTTCGTCAATTAGAATGTAGCCGTTTCGGCGAGGACGATTCAATGATTTGATAGAAATCAAAGAGAGAGAAAAGTGTGTTGGACATTGATCATCAAGTGCCGAGATTAAAGAATTGTTGGTTTAATTTTCTTTTTTTGTTTCAAAGTGTCTTACATTAGAATTAGACGAGACTCAGGGTTTTTTGGCTATTGGCTATTAGCCGTAGAACTCGAAATGTTAGCCAGGTACATGTGGCATACACGCCGAATTCTATGGCGATGGCTAATAGCCGAATGTGCTTCAGTAGTTTCTACCTGCTATATTCGAAGGCTAATAGCCACATAGCTGACCCATGAAAATGTGCAAAAACGCCGTAGAGCAATGTGCTCCACCGGTGGCAAAAACCGATAAAAACCGGTGTTTTTTAATACCGGTGAAAACCGGTAGAAACCGGTTTCCACCGGTTACAAAAAAACCGGTTTCCACCGGTGTGAAAAAAACCGGTTTCCGCCGGTTTCTACCGGTTTCCACCGGTGAAAACCGGTGTTTTGTGTGCAAACACAGCGACGCGCAATTGCGGACCAAAGTTGTTTTGTTTTTTTTTAAATCTTAAATGTTCAAATCTTGCTTGCTTTTCTAGTTTTTGCTTCTTTTTTCCTCTATTTTTTTTATAAATCTTTCCCGAATTTCGAATTTTTCAGCCAAATGACGTCTCCAGTATGCAAAGTATTCGATAAGCCGATTGATTCGAATCAAAAAATTGTGGCATGTTCAAATAAATTATCGCACTTAAAAAAACTCACCCAGATGAATACGCAAGAAAAACAAAAAGGTAAGCTAGGAAATTAATTTTTTGAAAAAAAAAATATTTTTTTTATCGTCAATGGCGGAGCCGACAAGATTTTCTTGAAAATCAAGTTCACCAACAACAACGAGTACCGCATCACCCAGTCGGCTCCAAGGACGTCGCCATCACCCGTGCCGTCGAAGTGCCAAAGAAGGATAAGCCTTTCGTTTAATGCGCCCCAGCTCCACCTGACGCCCTGGCTGTTTTCGCCTTCGTCACCCCGGCCGGAACCCTGACCATCACCAGGTCGGTTTTTTTCGGAACTCCTCTCAAGAAGTAATATTTTTCCCCATGATGAAAGTTTGGATTATTTCATGCTATTTTTATTGCAGGTTTGATTTATGAGACGAAAACGAAGACCACGAAGACGACCTCGAGTACGATTACATTGATACGGATGATGTGGAAGATCCAGGAAAAGTCAGAGCGGAATCTTAAAATTCTGAAAACGAGGACGATTACTTTTGTTCGACTAGATTTAGCTGATCAAATTACTAAAATACATTTGTTTTTTTTTTCATTCATTCGTTCTTTTTTTTTTTGTTTTTTTTTTACTTTTTGTTGAAATAAAACGAAATTTCTTAATTACCAAGAGAAATATAATTTTCAAAGATGAAAAAAAACGTAAATTTTAAGATGAATGAAGAATTAATTATTCAGACCTTGTGGAGCCGCAAAAAAACAACTTTGCGCGTACTATTCAATGTATCTGCAATTGCGCGTCGCTGTGTTTGCACACAAAACACCGGTTTTTATCAGAATAGAAACCGGTTGTTTCGAATAACCGGTTATTCGAACAACCGGTTTTTTTCCACCGGTTTTTTGAATAAAAACCGGTGAAAACCGGTTGTTGGAAATCGGTTGAGCACATTGATTGAGACCAAAAAAATTTTTTTTTTTTTTTGATGATGCGCCGCCGGCAAAAAATTTTTTTTTAGAGCCACGGAGGCGAAAGAAAGTTCCGGTTTTTGTGCAAAAAGTTATTCAGTATATGCTCAGAATTGACAAAAACCTCTAATTTTAGACAAAAACTTGGAAAATTTATTTTTAAATGGCAGAAATACGTACTTTTTTTGGAATTTTTTTTTGTTTTTTTTTTGGTAAATTTTTTGAGGACAAAAATTTTTTTTTTGTTTTTTTGTTAATTTTTTTGAGAGCAAAAAAAAAAATTTTTTTTTTGGTAACTTTTTTTGGAGACAAAAAAAGTTTTTTTTTTTGTGGAAAATTTTTTTTTGTCCCACCCCTGCTAACCACCCTCGCCTCGCTCGCTGTCTGCGTCTCCACTAGCCGCGTGCCCCAGACGCAGAGAGCGAGGCAGTGTCGCTCTCTGAGCGCGAAATAAACCCGACAATTCTCAATAAAAAAAAACAAGACCCACTTGCCAGAATAGCCTCAGCCTGCTCAAACGACCACATATACTCCATGAGCACCGTTTGCTGACGTGGCGAGCGCAGGCCAGAAATTACCACGTCCGCGCAAATAATGTACACGATGCGGCGATCCATAGGCTTGGATTCCTTGTGCGAGATGAGCTCGCACTGGTAGACCGTCACGCCTTGCTTCTCGTCAAAAACCGCATGCGTTTTCATCGTGTATCGTTGAAAGACCTAAAAAAAAAGAGGAAGGTTCATATTGTCAGAGGCGGGGCTATCAAACGCGCTCCACTGAACTTGGTTGAATTTATACATGAAACAAATGTGGAAATGTGGGCGGAGCCTAATTTGCTGGCGCACTTTCGGTGCTTGCGCATTTTTTAAAAATTGATTTTACTATTTTTCTTTCCTGTTTTTCTTTGTAAAATGTATGTATTGTATCTTTTAATACCATAAAATTGCCCAACTTCGATTTTCGTAAAGATTTATCCTGCAGGAAGCAAGTCGAACAGAGGAACCAAAACCCAGGAAAAAGGGCGGGACAACAAAACCGCGCCGCAGTTTGCAAAAACGCAACTTCGCCGCACAGTTTTTTATATGTATAATTTATTCTTGTCGTTTGGATTTTCAATACATTTTCTTTTTCAATTTTGTTTTAATTTCAAATATTCGATGAAAAACCACCTAGAAATATAAGTTCCACAAACTAATTTCAAGAATAACAAGACTGTGCAAGGAAAAAAGAACAATGAAAAAAACTGTGCGGCAAAGTTGCGTTTTGGCAAACTGCGGCGCGGTTTCGTTGCCCCGCTCCTTTTCCTGGGTTTTGGTTCCTGGGTTCGACTTTCTTCCTGGGTTTTGGTAGGGTCTCACTTTTTTAGCTCCGCAATGCTAAAAACGATTATTTTGAAATGGTGGCTGGACCAATTTCTAAAGACCTCAGCTATAATTCAGTTGAAGCTCATTTGATAACAATTACTGTCCATTTGCGAAGAAAGCAAGTGCGCTCCACGAAATTTAGTACTTTGTGGATTTCATTTTCGACGCCAAATTATTTCCATTCACGTGTAAATTCAACGTGAAATGAAATAATTTGGCGACGAAAATGAAATCCACGAAGTACTAAGTTTCGTGGAGCGCACTTGCTTTCTTCGCGAATGGACAATAAGAATATATGCTTTTTTTCCCGAACAAACATGAAAATGCCTAAAATTTGAATTTCGCGCGAAAATCCAGTGGAGCGCGTTTGCTCGGCTCCACCCACTTTTCAAATCCTGGACACCGTGTTTCAAGTATAAATTCGACGTGAAATGAAATTGAAAATCACAAAGTACTAAATTCAGTGGAGCGCGTTTGAACGGCCCGGCGGGTCAAATTTGGTCAAGTCAGTTTTTTTTTTCTAGAAACCCAAAAAAGAAGCTTCCAATCTGTATATTTGAATCGCAAATTACTGTTAATTTAGAGCACAGTCATCGACAATTTTTATTACATCTGGAAATGCAGTTTGGGCTTAGGCTGAGCAGACTTTTAGGCTTGGGCTTATGCTGAAAGTTGGGCCTAGGCAAATGGTTCAAATTAGGCTTAGCGTTAAATCTAGGCTCTGGCTTAACAAATTTAGACCTAGGCTAAAATTCACATTCGTTTTAGGCTTGGACTTGAGGTCATAAAGTGGCCATAGGCTTAGCAGATAGAGGCTTAGGCTTAAGCTGAAAATCACCTGTAGGCCCAAGGCTCAGCAAATTTTTAGGCCTAGTCTTAGGCTCAAAACTTGGGATTTTTTTTAAATTAGGCACCAATTTTCATTCCACCTAGGAATCCAGTTTAGACATAGGCTTAGGCTTCATAAATTTAGGCCTAGGCTAAGCTTAGGCTTAAAAACATGCTTTGGGCTGAGCAGATTTAGGCCTAGGCTTAAAAATGCGATTTATCTCTAAAAATTCAGCTTAAACTATGATTTAGGCTTGGACTTCCTTTTTTTTAGGTGAAAAATAGTCATAGAATTAGACTTCATAGGCCTATTGTGTTCACCGTTCTGTCTGCGTCTCTTCAAATAACACTGTGTTCGCGTGTTCGCGCACAAATAAGTGGGCGGGGTTTCGCGTTCGCGTTCCGTTCTCATGTCGCAAGTCGATTGAAAACACAATAGGCTCAAGCTTCAGGATTAAATTTAGGCTCAAGCTCCGGTCTTGTAAGCTAAAAACTAGACTTTTCTTGACAATCCGTTTCAGGCATAAGCTCATCCGTCCAGAATTCCCACTCACCGTATACTTGCCTCCCTCCTTTGGCACAAAGTATCCACCCGCCTCATCGGGCGGCACCAAACACACCACAGTTCTCACATTATACAGCCACATCATGTGCAGATGGTCGCCGCACGTGTTCTCCTTTGGCGCCTGACTAATCACAAAATTGCCGTACGGCGTGCGAAACGTGTTCGCGTGCACGTAAAACTCGGGATTCTTGTCGTCGAGAACCTCGTCGAAGCAGGCAATGTTTGTGAAGCGGTTTTTCTGGAAATCCTCTATAAGGTTGAGTGCAGTAGCCTATTAGGTACCTCTCCATTGCACACAAATCGATCAATACGACGATCGTCTTCGTTCAACTCGTCCAGGTCCGCCTGGTACTTTTCCTTCTTTCGTGTCGTTTGCGAGTGCACAAACTCGTCGACCGTCTCCGCTTCGACCATGGTTTGGAAGCCGGCGTCTCTGGAAAAGGATTGCTGGGGGAATTTACCGTAATGGACTCACTGCAGTGTCTGATCTCCCATTCTGTATTATCCGTTATTCGTTGTCGTATGGTGTTTGGTGTTGAAAACTGGGAAATGGAAAATAAATTGTATTTGTTTTTGATTTTAACGGAAACTGGGGGCATCCAAAAATGGATATAGAGGACACGCAAAAATTCAAAATTGTTGAAAAAAAGGTATAAAGGTACACTTTTGAAAATGAATGTTCGCGGCTCGCGAATCGCGGGTCACCTCTCTCGTGTCCTTGCGTCCCTTTTTTTGGACTCTGTATGGGGCTATTCATGGAGCATTTTCCAAATTTTCGCTGTATTTTATGCTGGTTTTAGCTGTTTTTGCAATTTCCTGAATAGCCCCATAAGTCGAATCGAGCCGTGTGCCGGCTATTAGCCGTTTTCGATTACTATTCTCTTCAACTTCTTTCGCATTTCAAGTTCTGGGCATTCTCATGGAATTACCGGTATGGGCAGCTATGTGGCTAATAGCCATTGAAAAAGACTAATAGTCATCAAATTCGGAGCGTGCGCCAAATACATTTGGCACATGCCGCCCCGAAGTCGATTTGACTCAGGTAATTTTCGGCAGCTTATGGGCAACAAGGCCGCCAATGGCCGAGCAAAATGGCAGTTTGCCACAGGATTCGGCAGATCTGCCCGGGACAGGCGATGCGCAGCTAATGCGTAGTCTGCCACTCAGCGGGCAGTTTGCCCCGCAAAACGGCATGTGGGCCGATGGGAGTCGGCCCACATGCCCTTTTGCGGCAAACTGCCAAAAGTCGGGGCAAACTGCGGAAAATTACCTGAGGAATTTAGCAAAATGCCACTGCAGAGACGCAGAGACAAATGCGACAGGACGCGTTTGCCTATACGTAGATTCTAACACGCCGTGCGAGGTCGTAAGAACTTCTTGAAATTTGTTTGCCGGACAAAGGCGTTTGTTGGCTTCTTCCTTGTAGTTGAAAAAATAATGTAGAAGTAAAATTTCTTACCCATTGCATCAGATCTCACGACACGTTGCGTCCTCTCGAAAGGCTTTTTGCAGACTCTGAAAATTCACGTAATTGCATATAATTTAAATTCCTTATCCGCAAGTCAGTCGGAATTTCCTTTGTTGGAACTGGTTTCTCGCCGTTTCGCCGCTGTTTCTGCAAATTTTTTAAAGCATTTATGAACGTGTAAAAATAAATAATGTGTACGGTAGAAAACAAAATAATTAGTATTAATAAACAACCAAAAAACAGAAAAAAATGTCTAAACCCTAGTCTAAAAATGCAAGTTTGCGGCACCCATTAGTGCAAAGGGGTTTTCAAAATTCCAAAAAAAAAATCGGGCTTCCAAAAAGACCAAATTTCTTGATCCCTTTTATTTTTGGAAAAAAAAGATAAATAAAACAATAAATAAAAATAATTCACAAGAGTCAAATTTAAATACTTTCAAAATTCAAAATAAGAAAAAATTGCTGCCAAAAAATAACAATATCACATGAGAAAAGGTGGGTAATACAGAATAGAAACGGCTGAAATGTATCTGTACTGAAAAAACCACTAAACAAAATAGAACTCAGAACTTGAATTTTTCAAGCGGTTCTATACCGTAGTACCCCCGCGGAAAAGCGTTTCACTTGCCCACTGCCAACTTTCCAATAATCTTTTCCACCTCGTCTTGCGTCGGAGTTTTGTTGATTGCGTCACACGACAGGGCGCTGGGAAGGGGTGTTTTGGGTGGTGATGGTAGAGGGGTCAATGCGCCTTTAATAAGGCGTTCCAGGAATCCGTCGAATTGGGCGAGGATTATCGAGTCGTGGAGGGTTTCGAGGGAACGGAGAGGTGGCCAGAATCGTTTGATTTCTGGAAGACAAAGTGCATACATGTGTATTGTGGAGGAAAGGCGCTCCGCGGCACTTCGTACATTAGAGATTTCTTTTTTTTTTTGAACCGAAAATCTCCATTTTCTCCCATAACCCTTATGGACCTAATCAAAGTACTGTAGAAAAACGGAAAAAATGACAAAAAACTGGGAGAAAACTCGGAAAATGCTCCGATTGGTCTGAAATTTTGGGAGAAACTGTCAAAAATGCTCAGAAAATTTTGGACCGAAATATCGATTTTAGAAAATTTTCAGAAAAAAAAAATCAATATTTTTTAAAATCGTTATTTCGGTCCAAAATTTTCTGCGCAAGTCCGGAAGCATTTTTGACAGTTTATCCCAAAATTTGAGACAAATCGGAGCATTTTCCGAGTTTTCTCCCAGTTTTTTGTCATTTTTTCCGTTTTTCTACAGTACTTTGAATAGGTCCATTACAACAACAATATTCTTGAAGGAAAAAAAAAATTATTTTCAGCGATTTTCACGATTATTATAATAAAAAAAATATTAAAAAATTGTTTTTATACAGCGTAAAAACCGAAAAATCAATCTCTCATTGTCAGACGTTTCAAAAAATTTTCTGCATTTTGTCGTCGCGGTGTTTGCAGACAATCATTTTGAAGGCTTTTTATGAAAATTTCCTTAACACCGCGACGACAAAACGCAGGAAAATTTTCGAAAAGTCCGAATTTTTTGCGCCCGTGGCCTAGAATTTTCTCTTCCATAACGCGATATATCAAGAATATTTTTGAAAATTCGAAAGGAAATCTGCATTTTTATAAAATTTACGGTTCTGAGCAAACCCTTAGCTCAAAATTTTTTTTTTCGAAAACATGATATCAGTAAATGCGCTCTATTGAACTCTACGTTTCGCCGCCGATAAGGTGCCAACTATGCGCCAGTATTGGCTGACAGTCAACCTGAAAGGCTAATAGCCATATATCCGCCATATCCACGCCAAAAAATTCCAAAGTAGACAGCTAAAATTGGGCTATTAGCCACGAAATTCCGGTCGTATTCCAAAATCATTTGCATTTCCGAAAACAGCTATTCGCCGTCAACACAGTTGCGCGAATCCGCTCAAGAAATTAGAATTTTTGACTGCGATTTTTGGATTAAAAACGAAAAAGTAATAACAAGTTCAATAGAGCGTATTTGCTCATTTGAATGCTCACCTCCGACAGCAAAATCGTCCGATTCATACGTCATCAGTCGGGGCGCCGATGAGGATCTGGCAATGACTGCTGTGGAAAGAACGGCCGTTCCGGCGCCAAAGTCTGTAACTTTAGGAGGGGGTCAATATGGCTCAAATAGGCCGGTTTTTGCATTTGCGCGTTGGTTCTGGTGTCTGCGTACGTAGGCGCACAGACACACAAGAAAAGTACCTTTTCTCGAGTTCTTCTTATTATCGTGATCTCCAAATTTGCCCATCAACACGTCCGTGCTGATCAGCCGATTTTGCATTTGCACACCGCCGCTCATTCCTGAAAATCCTTCTGAAAATGTAATGCAGAAAAACGAAACAAAACCTGTCAACAATTGAGCCGTGTGATGCTTGAATCGATAGGGAAAGTAGCGACGGGCTAAAACGATTCAAAATTATTAATTTTGAAAGTTGGGGAATCCCAAAAAAATAAAAACACAGCTAACTAAATAGAAGTTACTACGATAATTAGGAAGAGAGCACATGGTTATTCGGTGGTACAATGGAATAGAACCGTATGGAACTGTCACGAGGTAGAACTGGTAGGGTTTAGAACTGGTAGGATATAGACCTGATAGACTATAGAACCGGAAGGCTATAGAACTGGTAAGCTATAGAACTGACAGGCTATAGAACTGGCAGGTTATAGAACTGGTAGGCAATAGAATTGGCAGGCTATAGAACTGGTAGGCTATAGACCTGATAGACTATAGAACTGGTAGACTATAGAATTGGTACATTATAGAACTGGTAGACTGTAAAACTGGTAAGATATAGAACTGATAGGCTATGGAGCTGCTGTGCTACAGAACTGTTAAGCTATATAACTGGTAAGCCATAGAACTGGCAGGCAATAGAACGGGGCTACTACGGTATAGAACTCGCACGGAGTAGAACCGCTATGGAATAGAACTGGATATGCAATAGAACTGCGCGGAATAGAACTGCACGGGATAGAACTGCTACGGAATAGAACTGCTATGGAATAGAACTGCACGGAATAGAACTGTGCGGAATAGAACTGCTACGGAATAGAACTGCACGGAATAGAACTGCTACGAAATAGAACTGCTACGGATTAGAACTGGTACGAAATAGAACTCGTACGAAATAGAACTCGTACGATTAAATTAATCGACGAAAAATAGCGCTAAACAACACGCGGTTCGTAATTTCGGAGCGTCGATATGGTTTTTTCAAATTAAAGAATTAAAATGATAGCGATCGCGGACCCGTGATTTGTCGGTACAAGAAACTATGTATAGCCGGTCGCGTTCTCCAAGAGGGCAGCTACCAGACAGCTACCTGGCAGCTATTTGGCGGCTATTTGGCGGCTATTTGGCTGCTAATTGGCTGCTATTTGGCTGCTATTTGGCTGCTATTTGGCTGCTATTTGGCTGCTATTTGGCTGCTATTTGGCTGCTATTTGGCTGCTATTTGGCGGCTATTTGGCGGCTATTTGGCGGCTATTTGGCGGCTATTTGGCGGCTATTTGGCGGCTATTTGGCTGCTTTTTGGCTCCAATTTGGCGGCTATTTGGCAGCTGCCTGGTTCTATTTCGTACGAGTTCTATTTCGTACGAGTTCTATCCCGGCTGCCAAATAGCTGCCAAATAGCCGCCAAATAGCCGCCAAATAGCCGCCAAATAGCTGCCAAATAGCAGCCAAATAGCAGCCAAATAGCAGCCAAATAGCAGCCAAATAGCAGCCAAATAGCAGCCAAGTAGCTGCCAAGTAGCTGCCAGGTAGCTGTCTGGTAGCTGTCTGGTAGCTGCCAGGTAGCTGTCTGGTAGCTGTCATCTTGGAGAACGCGACCGGCTATACCTAGTTTCTTGTACCGACAAATCACGGGTCCGCGATCGCTATCATTTGAATTCTTAAATTTGAAAAAACCATATCGACGCTCCGAAATTACGAACCGCGTGTTGTTTAGCGATATGTTCCGTCGATTAATTTAATCGTACTTCTATTTCGTACGAGTTCTATTCCGTACGAGTTCTATTCCGTAGCAGTTCTATTCCGTGCAGTTCTATTCCGTAGCAGTTCTATTCCGTGCAGTTCTATTCCGTAGCAGTTCTATTCCGTATCAGTTCTATTCCGCGCAGTTCTATTCCGTAGCAGTTCTATTCCGTGCAGTTCTATTCCGTAGCAGTTCTATTCCGTGCGAGTTCTATTGCATATCCAGTTATATTCCATAGCGGTTCTACTCCGTGCGAGTTCTATACCGTAGTACCCCCAATAGAACTGGTAGGCAATAGAACCGTTACGCTTTAGAATTTCACACGCTCGCCTTCAATGTCCTGCCGTTTGCGTAACAGTTCCATCTCAAAGCAGTTATATTCCCTTGCAGTTCCATTTTCTAGCAGTGTTATCTCGTGACGGTTCTATTCCGTAAAAATTCGATTTTCTACCAGTTCCATTGCGTGACAGTTCCATGGAGTGATTGTTCTATTCCGAAACAGATCGATTTTCTACCAGTTCTATCGTGTAGCGGTTCTATTTCATAACAGTTTTAACGCATGACGATTCTATTTTCTAACAGTTCTATTCCGAATCAGTTCTGACGCGAGACAGTTCTATCCCGTAGCAGTTCCATTCCTAACAGTCCTATTCCCAAGCAGTTCCATTTGGTAACAGTACAATTTCTACCAGTTTTATCGCATGACTGTTCGATTTTCAACTAGTTCTATCATGAAGCGGTTCTATTTCGTAGCAGTTCCATTCCTAGAAGTTCCATTTATAACAGTTCTACCTCAATATGTTTCTATTCCGTAGTAGTTCTATCTATCATTTGATGGTTCCAGTTCATAGCAGTTCTAACGCGAGACAGTTCTATTACGTAGCAGTTTTGTCGCAAGATGACTCTGTTCTATATCCGTTATATCACACCGCGGTTCCATTCCTAGCAGTTTCATTCCTGACAGTCCTATTCTGAAGCAGTTCCATTTGGGAACTGTTCGATTTTCTACCAGTTCTATCGTGTATTGGCTCTATTTCGTAGCAGTTCTATTCCATAACATTCCTATTTTCAACCAGTAGCAGTTCCATTCTTAACAGTTCCATTTCTAACAGTTCTATTCCGTTGCACCACCGATTTTTCACTAGGTAAGAAAAATCAGAAAAAAAAACGAAGAAGTGAAGAAAAAAGAAACTAAACACTGAACTCAGCTATGCTAATTAGGTTAATTTCGAAACTGAAAATTTTGTTGTTTTTTTCTAGAAAAATCCACACAGTTACAGACACGATACATTACACAAAGCTACTGCTGAATAAAATGTTCCAGGTCATCTAGGGTGGATTTACGAGGGCCTACTGGCTATTAGCCATTTGCTAGCCATCGAACATAACGGGACCCCGAATTTGGCAGCTAATAGCCAAAAAAGGCAACCCCCGTAAATCCACACTGTAGAATTACTAGACAACGCAATTTTCGACAAAATCAGCTAATGTAAAAATTAAAATAAAAAAAAACTAAGAAAAAAGAAGAAACAATAACAACTCGTTTTGCTCACTTTTCTCGTCGATTGGAATCTGTTCGATGGTGTTGAACGATCCGCGCTGGCCTAATTTAACATTTTTCGTTATTTACTTTTCGATATTGAAATTTGTGTTTAATTCACACCATGCCAGGGTTTGCTTCGACACAAAAAGGACAGTAAATGACTTTTGAACTTTTGAACGATGCAAGAAAGAAAGAAAGAGAACCACTTTTCCCGTCGAGACCCTACATCAATTTTAACTTTCCCCAACATCTCACATCTCGATTGCCTGTCAGTGGGCTCTTCGGGCTCCTGCACGGGCGGTTCCACCTCTCGAATCGAGTTCATCGCCATCGCCCGCTTCGTCTGATCCAGCAAATCTTTGACCCACTGGCCTTTTCCCGCGCCAACCGTCTCCATACTCTCGTTGTTCGACTCTGTCTCGTTTGAGCCCACGGAGATCTGCAGCGGTATTTGGATGTTTTGATAGGAAATTAATTTACATTTGCTTCTTTTTTATAATAAGGTGCAGATTGTACAGAGGGGACACACGAGTAGAGTACTTTTGTGCTCTTCTGCAAAAAAAAAAAACAAGTATCCACACCTTTTTAAGGAATTTTTTTGACGTCAGGGGCCATAGTCATGAACTTTTACATTCCTCGATTTGAAATAGATACCTCGTAAAATTCTGCGCATTTGGATCTCGCCACGATAGTGTAGGCACACTTGTCGATTTACGCGCAGTCCACAAATGTGCGTAGATTTATGAAAATTCAATTTCACGCGTAAATCGACCAGTGTACATACACCGTGGCGAGACCCGAATGCGCCGAATTTTACGAGGTATCTATCTCAAATCGACGAATACGTAATACGGTAAAAGTTCATGATTACTGCCCATGATTTTTTAACACCCCGACTCATTCGTTCGTAGCTGTCAGTTAGGGTGTCACTACGATAAAGAAGTAAATCGACACTATCGTGGCGAGACCCGACGCATCGAGACCATGACCAAAGCGGATATCAAGCACCGCCCCTTTGCAATCATGCGGTACTGTTTTTTTTCGGCGTTTTGTTATATTCCATCGTACAAGTTTAGTGCCGCAGAATTGCAAAGAGGCGGGGCTTAATCCCCGGTCACGTCAGAGCCTGAACGCCAACTTCAGCCCAGCACAAATGAGTCAAACTGTAGGTTTTTTTTTTTGGGTCAGGGACATTTTAATTTTAAAACCAAGACGTTTCAAAACGGTTTTGAAACGTCTCGGTTTTGAAATGTCCCGGATCCTTTTTTCCCCATAATCCCTCCGTAAAAACCATATACAGTCTGCCAAGAGTCTGGGGATTTTATGTACAACAGTCTGCTAGCACTGAAGCACTGAAACGATGATTGTGGCCTAGAAAATAAATTTTTGAAGTTTCCACTAGCAAATTCGACACGATCGGGCACAGCTGAAATGAGTGTGACCGTAATCCATTAAAAAAAAACGTTCAGATTTTTTTCATAGATTATTTTCGTCGTAACTTTTACTCTCCGTCTCGTTTAAATTTTTTAATGGATAAGATTACGGTCACACTCATTTCAGCTGTGTCTGATCGTGCTGAATTTACTCGTGGAAGAGTTTGCATATTATTTTCTAGGCCACATCTCTTATTATTGTGTTTTCAATCGAGTAGCGACATCAAAACGTGCAACCCCGCCCACTTTTTTCACGCAAACATTAAATTTTAGTGCATTTTGAATTTTTGCGTGAAAAAAAGTGGGCGGAGTTTCACGTTTTGATGTCGCAACTTGATTGAAAGCATTATAGCTGCGACGATAGTAATAACAACAGTGTCAACTAGTGTTTTAATGAGTTTGCAGACTTTCGACAGACTGTTTATAGTTTTTTTCGCGGGAATTCAAACTTCAGCTTTTTTTCAACAAGTTTATTGGGCAAAAATAAATATTTAAAAAATTAGAGTTTTTCGTTGCAGTTTGATTGGTGTAGAACTCGACGAGCCTGCTGCGCCTCCCTCTTGTCATTGCAGTGGAGTGTGGGGTGGAGTTTTGAGCAGCACACATAATATAACATACAATACACATTAAAAAACCGGAAAAAAAGTGAAAAATTCAAAAATGCCAGAAAAAAAGAAAATGAACGCAGCGTCATTGCACCAATATCTCTTACCTGACTTCCACTCTTCGCCACTCCATTCGCCTTCCATTCGCCATACGGTTTATCGCCTTCCTAAAACAAAAAAAGCAACAAAAATTCACAAAAACTGTTATGGGAAAACACGAAAATTGTATTTAGTTACCTCCATCGATTTCTCCGCCCCGGTTACGCTTCGTTGTCGTTTCGTGTTTTTCCCATCCTCGGCCACTGAATATTAGCAAAAACATAAAAATTTCAGATTAACACTGCAATCGACACGAATAGAAAAGCGTTAAAACATAAAAGATTTTGCAGATTGCATTTGTAGTTTTTTGTTTCTTAAAATTTACTCACGAGGTTTCGCCGAATTATTCAGCTCATCCAGAGCCACCAGGTTCACCGATTCCACGTCATTCAACTCGTCTTCAGAGTCTCCGTGCAACTTGGTGGTCGCGTTGACCAACCTACAACACAAAATTTTGATTTCTTGCAAAGTATTCAGTAAATTTATATACCGTACCCATTGCTCTCCGCTACAATCGATTCTGCATTGCTGCTTATCGACAATTCGTCACTTGTCACTGTGGGCGTGGTCAATTGAGTGGGCGTGACGACTGTCACAATTTTTTCGTTGCTCGGACGGCGACCCTCGGCGCTCGAAGAGGCCTTAAAATCAATTCTGATAGCCAGTTTTTGATAATTTTCATATTCATTTCTAGACGCCACAACAATTCCTCCAAAAAAACTTTTGACGCAGATATGACGGAAATAGGGCTAAGCCATTATTACGGCACAGCTAGCACTTGGCCTTAACCGGCTGTATTTTATGATGCACCGACTGATCAATCCGAGGAATAAGTCCCGCCCTTTGCAACTTTGAGGCAATGTTTTTCGGCGTTTTATTCTACTTCCTTATTCGGATTTTGTACCGCAGACTTGTAAAGGGGCGGGGCGTATTCCCCACTGATTTTCCCCGATTAACGCCAACGCCGCCGATTGCCAGTCCAGCGTCATTGATGAATACATGGTTTCTTCCTTGAATACCTCGATAAAAACCCTACACAGTCGGTCGAGAGTTTGGGGTTTGTAAAACTGCTAGAATTCTAACAACAGACCGCCAACTTTCGACAAACTGCCTATAGGTTTGTTTTGCCGAGAATCTCATTTTTTCAGAATCCATCCGGTAATGCGTAATGGACATATGCATGAAATAAAAAGACCCTTTGAATGAATTAATTTGACTTTTTTTTTTCCAATGCACCAAAGCAAGAAAATTCAATTAAATTGAATAAACTTGAACGCAGAAAAACTTTCGTGTCGAGATTTCGTAAATCGACGCAATTTATTAAAGGCGTACGCAACTTTTCAGTGGCCATATCTCCACACGAACGTTTTTCTGCGTTCAAATTTATTCAATTTAATTGAATTTTCTTGCTTTCGTGCATTGGAAAAAATTCAAATTAATTCATTTTAATGGCCTTTTTTTTTCGTGCACATTCAAACACTAATTTTTGATATTAAAAAAAAAACGAAAAACACAAAAAAATACTGCATTTTCGCGCGGCGGTGTACCCTAAGCTACAGTAGTTGCAGATTTCTTTTTTTTTCTCAAGCTCACCGAGTCATTGGTATCTCTCGATTCTCGTCCGGACGATCGACTGGACGTGGCCGGTTTCGGGTTAGTGCTCAGGCTGAAAACACATATTTTGAATCACTCCAATTTTTTCACAACTAACTTGAATCGGCTCTCGTAAATCCGTTCCTTTTCGGTCAAAAAGCAGGGGTATAAGCCGGGAGAAAACAGAATTTCGATATGGAATCGGGGCGCCGATTCCGGCTCGTCCTTGTCTTTTCGCGAGTCCTCGTACACCATTAGCACCACTTGGGTCATGTAGTTGAACTCTGTGACACCGGACAGGAAGTTCATTGCTCGCTGCCATTTTTTGTCGTCCACCTGGTGAGAACAAATTGGAGTTAGAGAAAATAGTGCTGCATTAAATGGAATCAATTCTAGTTATTTAGGAAAGTTTTGAGCTAAACTACCAGCGATTTTTTCGATTAATCTGGAAAAACAAGCGACAAACTTTAGATTTTTGTATAGCCTATTCGATAGAGAATATTTTTCTGCGTCGAATGAACACTAATTTAAATTCGTTCGGGCACTTTTGAGGAAAATTAAAGCGAAAAATGTTAAATTGACGATTTTAGCGATTTTTTCGATTATTCTCGACAAATTTCGCAATTATACTTTAATTTTCAAAGTCTATTCGATAGAGAAAAATCTTCTACGTCGAATAGACCCCAATTCAAGTCAATTCGGGCAATTTTGAGGAAAATTAAAGCGAAAAATGTTAAATTGATGATTTTAGCGATTTTTCAAAGAAAATAAGCAACGAATTTCAGATTTTTATAGCCTATTCGATAGAGAATATTTTTCTACGTCGAATAGTCCCCAATTCAAGTTGGTTTGAGAAATTTTGAGGAAAATTTAGGCGAAAAATGTTAAATTGACAATTTTAGCGATTTTTTCGATTATTTTCGAAAAATTTCGCAATCATACTTTAATTTTCAAAACCTATTCGATAGATAAAAATTTTCTACGCCGAATAGACCCCTATTCAAGTTAGTTCGGGTAATTTTGAAAAAATTAAAGCGAAAAATGTTAAATTGACGATTTTAGCGATTTTTTCGATTTTTCTCGGCAAATTTCGCAATTATATTTTAATTTTGAAAGTCTATCCGATAGAGAAAATTTTTCGGCGTCGAATGAACCCTAATTTAAATTGGTTCGGGCACTTTTGATGAAAATTAAGGCACAAATGTTAAAATTGACGATTTTAGCGATTATTTCGATTTTTCATAGGAAATAAGCGACGAATTTCAGATTTTTATAGCCTATTCGATAGAGAAAATTTTTCTGCGGCAAATAGACCTTAAATCGGGTTAGTTAGGGCAATTTTGAGGAAAATTAAAGCGAAACATGTTTAAAAAAAAAGATTTTAGCGATTTTTTCGATTATTCTCGACAAATTTCGTTATTATATATTAATTTTCAAAGTCTATTCGATAGAGAAAAATTTTCTGCGTCGAATAGACTTCAAATCAAGTTGTTTTGCTCGTAAAGGCGAATGCCGTGTACGCAGACACGTGATTTGACGCGAAGATGAGATGCAAAAATCAGCATTTTCGAGGCGCAGAACTTTATTTCGCGCTCCACTAATGATGTAGCGTTGATTTGAAAGAGATAGATTCACAAACCCACCAAAAAACCACTCACCGTGCACAAATTTCCATACCGAATCAAATTCATCAGCGTATGAATATGACTTTCACTGGTAAAGTACAACCTGGTCCTCACATGCCTGAAGGGCGTGGCAATACCCTGAGAAGCCCGAGGATCGAGCCGCGTCTGCGTCTCCTCACTCTCCTTGTTCTCTAGACATCTGTGCAGGTCATTTCGAATTTTGCGAAGAAGTGGCGTGCACACTCGTTGCGCAATCACCATTTTGTTCTCCGTCTTGATACCGTACTCTTGCGGCACAACGATATCGGCCATGTTTTTCACGCAAAGGTACATTCGTTCAAACTCGACTTCATTGTTGATACACAGGTCCGGATTGTGCTCCATGTCGTACTGTAAGCGATTTAAATTCAGTTACAATGAAAAAATTAAATAAAATCAGTAAAAACCTTAATGTTATCATAGATATCCGGTATTTTTGAAATGTCAAATTCCACTTCTCCGTGCTTATTTTTGCGTCGAAACTCTCGTAGTTCCTTGTTCCAGCGTCGCTGCGCAAGATCCATGGATTCTTGAAGGTAGAGGGTTGAGCCTATACTTTTCAATTTTTGTATTTTTCTAATTATTGGCAGTGATATTGGGTTCTGGGACGTTTCGAAACTGTGGCGATTCTCGGTATTTTCAAATCGGTTCGGATCGAATCGTAACGGATAATATTGGAAAAAAATTCTCCTGTACACGCTCAAAACAATTTTGGACCAAAATATCGATTTTAAAAATTTTCAGAAAAATCGATATTTTGGTCCAAAATTTTGTGAGCGTGTACAGAAGAATTTTTTCCAATATTTCCCAAAATTTCAGGTCAATCGGAGCATTCTCTGATTTTTTTTTCCGTTTTTTCCTTTTTTCCGGTTTTGCGAATAACCACATTAGAAAAAACTTTGGGAAAAAGAACAAAAACTAAAATGGGCGGAGCTTGCTAGAAATAAAATTCGATCCGATCAGACTGGTCCTCCGGTCCGCAAACACCGAGTGACAAAATTATTAAAGGAATTATCGATGCCTGGCACATTCCAAAACTGATGAAATTTAATCGCGATTTTAGGATCTTTTTTTTCTCCGAAATTATTTTGCATTTGCGCGTCGGTTCCCGTGTTTGCGTACACGACATAGAACTTTACGACATTTCTATTTTTTTTTTTAATTTTTCGGTTGTTTTTGCGGTGTTTGCGTACTCGGCACTTGACTTTACGCGTACGTGACATTTTTATATTCTCCTTTTTCTGTCGTAAAATCATATGCCGAGTACGCAGACACGTCAAACGACGCGCAAATGCATATTCGTTCCCTAGCAAAAAAAAATGAGCGGAGCTTCGCCAAAATTGCAGCAAGGAGCGGTCAAAATTTTCAGATTTTTTCAAAAATCTCTGGTCCGCAAACACCGAGTGGCAAAATTTTTTTGAGAAATATTTTTCCTCGAAATTATGATGCATTTGCGCGTCGGTTAACGTGTCTGCGTACTCGGCACTTGATTTTACGACATTTCTTTTTTTTTTTTAAATTTTTTGGTTGTTTTTGCATTTTAATTTACGACAATTTGTTTTTTGCCGTGTTTGCGTACCAAGCACTTGACTTTACGCCAATTGCCACAATTTAAAATTTTTTGCGGTGTTTGCGTACGCAGACACGTTAAACGACGCGCAAATGCATAATTTTCGTTTTTTTATGGGCGGAGCTCCATTTTCGTATTTTTTTTGCAAATTTACCTCCCGGCTTTGTCTGCGAGTACTCCAAAATGACGCCGCACATTTTCTCCACATAGCCGGCAATTTCGTGGCACATTTTACGCGGATTTTTGATAAATTCCATAGCGTTGGTGATGGCGCGCAGGCCGTTGGGGTTTAGTTCCAGATAGTCTTGTGGGGTAAAGTCGCGGTCCGCCTGGAAATGTATTTTGCTGAAAATTCGTTATATGGTTCCATACCTGCAGGGCTTTGTGCAAATATTTTTTCAGCTCCGTCTGGTAGAGTCTCGCTTGACAATCATCGTCTAGTAGTCCGTCCGTGTTGGCACTTTTTACCATCTACAATAATTTTATCCCATTTTTAATTGTTTTGTTGGGTGCGGTGTTTGCGGACTATCTAACCTGCATCAAAATCGGCGTCAATTCTCCCTCCAGTGCTAGCAAGCCTTTGGCAAACGCAGCAGCCGTAGTTTGTACTCGCCCCTCATCCGACGCATAGATTTTCAAATCATGTCTGTACGTGGAGTGTAGGCGAAGGAAACCGAGACCCTGCGTGTCTTCTGGGGACGATTTTCCGTCAGTTCGGCGGATTCCCGGGTAGAGGGTACGGAAGAGGCGGCCCAGTGCTTCCGCTTGCATGTTTCCTGTTGGTTTTAAATTTATTTTTTGGTCAATACACCCTGCTCATTTTGGTACGAGGAGCTATATGGCTATTAGCCGTTGAAAAAGAAAATGGCTGTAGATAGTTATTACGGGCGCATAAGGAATTTTTTTGGCTCTCGGGCGTGTCGAAAGTGCGAAGTTTCAAAAAATGTTCTGCATTTTGTCGTCGCGGTGTTTGCACACAATCATTTAAAAAAGATTTTTAAGGGAAATTCCATACAAAGCTTTGAACAAAAGTTTATGTGCAAACACCGCGACCACAAAATGCAGAATAAAATTTCGAAACGTCCAAAAGCGATTTTTTCCACTCACAAGTTCCGCATAAATTTACATATTGGTTCAACAAAAAAAAATTACGACACGGTGTTTGAGTACTTTTGAAATTTGAAAAAATTTCTCTTCATTTTCCGTGCTATTTCTTGCATTTTTGAAGTACGCAAACACGGTATCGCATTTTTTTTTTGTTTTCCCAATAAAAACAGACTGAAAGCTACTGTACCGTAGCTCTTCCGCTGCGAGACCTTTTTCATTAATTTTTGTTTAATTTGAAGGAGATCTCACAGCGAAACTCTACTACGGTACAACCGGTTTTCAGTTGTGCGTGCCTGTTTTTTTGTGGAATAATTGGCGTGTTGTGTTTTGAAGAAGCGCTATGGTATTCGTATTCTCGAGTACGTGAAATGTCGTAAAATGGGTCTTGGCATGATCGGTGTTTGCACACTTGTGGATTTGAATATTTGTTTTCGAATTGTTTTAAATTAAATTTTTTCGTGTAATTTTTTTGTTTTTTAAAACTTCTATTTTGTACTTAGGGGGTCATTCATGTAAAAAATAACATGATTTTTCCAATTCACGCATGTCAAAAATGTAAACAATCTACAGTATCCAAAGTACTGTAAATTGTTTACAAGTATGCATACACCGATAGTGGCGAGACCCAATTTGCGACATCCCACGTACTCGGGAATACGTAATACCACAATTTTGGCACTGGAGCGTTTCGAAACTTTAGTGCATATTTAGCGCTAAATAACACTAAAGTTTCGAAACGTCCCAGAGCCCCTAATTTGCCTTTTTTATTGAAAAAAACGGTAAAAACTTTATTTTTAAACAAATTAAAAAATTAAAATAGCAATTAATCAAATTATCAAATTCATTCTTCTCATTTTTCCGTTTCCAGCTCCTTCGAATCGCTTGTTTTCGTGGTGTTTCGACTATAATTCTGTTATTTAAATTCTCATTAAAAAACAAAACAGTTTGTGCACTGCAGAGTACAGTATACAGAGATTAAACAAAATATTTAGTTCAAAACACGAAAAAATATGAAAAATAAGAATTCTGCATATTCGCGCCGCGGTGTACCACAGAGTACAGTAATCCTAGAGTTTTCTAAAAAGAGCACCTACCTGCCGTGGTGAGTTCTCCTCCCCATTTCAATATCAGCAGCAGTGCAGGACCATCCCTCCTCATTTCCTCGTCCGACGTCTTCGTTTCGCGCTCTTTCAAATACTTGATTTGCACTTTTCGATTGATGCCCGAGAAGTGACCGTACCTAGAAAATTGGGTTCAATTTTATCCGTGTTTTTCTTCCTCCGCAAAACAAAGATCACATTTATTTCTCAATTCACTAGCGAAAAGTGATTAGTAGTTCGTTCACACGTGTTAGTTTCAGCTTTAAAAAACTTCTAGACAATTCTACCCTTTACAGTATGCTACACAGATCATGCCAACACTAGAAAACATGCTTCACCAAATGCGTACATTTCTAGAACCGTTCTCATCTGTTCCCATTTCTTCATCTCCTCCTCGCAAACTTCCATTTCGTGCTCCAAATTGTGAATTTGCTCGTCATCTGTCGATTCGCGAAGTTTCGAAATTATCGATCGGCGTTCTTGCTGAAAATGCATTAGAACTCAAGACATAATTTTTTTTTGGCTCTCGGACGTTTCGAAAGTGCATTTTGTCGTCGCAGTGTTTGCACACAATCAAGCCTTGAGAAATAAAATGATTGTGTGCAAACACCACGACGACAAAATGCAGAAAATTTTTCGAAACGTCCTAGAGCTAATTTTTTGAATGTTTTGCGCGTCCGTTCACGTGTTTGCGTAGAAAAAATTTCAAAGAAAAATGTCGTAAAGTTAAATGCCTCGTACGCAGACACATGAACAGACGCGCAAATGCATTTTCATTTGGGGGGGGGGGGTGAACAAAAAATTGTAAAACGCAAAATCCATAATGTCCACCCGTAAAACCAAATTAGAAATGGTCACGCCCCTTTTTGCAAGCTGCTCGCACTTTTTATCTCATTCATTTTTGTCAAAATTATCGCATTTTCTTGCTACACGAAATTTAAGAATTGCGCGTCGCCTTATGTGCTTGCGTACTAGGCACAACACTTTACGACATTACAATTTTGGCGCCGCTAGACGCTTCTACTTTCCAAATGTCGTAATGTTAAATTCCGCGTACGCAAACACGTGAATCGACGCACAAAGCCTGGCCACGCCCCTTTTTGCAAGGGGCGCGCAGTTATGTTTTTATTGATTTTCGTTCAAAAACGCAGAAATTTCTATACTTTTAGCATTTTTACGCTAGGAATCGGAAAAAAAAAAACGCATTTTTAGGAATGTCAAAAAGCCTGGCCACGCCCCTTTTTGCAAGGGGTGCGCAGTTGTGTTTTTATTTATTTTCGTTCAAAAACGTATAAATTTCTATATTTTTTGAATTTTTACGCTAGGAATGGAAGAAAATACGGATTTTTAGAGAAAAAATGTCAAAAAGCATGACCACGCCCCTTTTTTGCAATGGGTGCGCAGTTGCGTTTTTATTTATTTTCGTTCAAAAACGTATAAATTTCTATATATTTGAATTTTTACGCTAGGAATCGAAGAAAATACGCATTTTTAGAGGAAAAAATGTTAAAAATCATGACCACGCCCCTTTTTGCAAGGGGCGCGCAGTTATGTTTTTATTGATTTTCGTTCAAAAACGCAGAAATTTCTATACTTTTAGCATTTTTACGCTAGGAATCGGAAAAAAAACGCATTTTTAGGAATGTCAAAAAGCCTGGCCACGCCCCTTTTTGCAAGGGGTGCGCAGTTGTGTTTTTATTTATTTTCGTTCAAAAACGTATAAATTTCTATATTTTTTGAATTTTTACGCTAGGAATGGAAGAAAATACGGATTTTTAGAGAAAAAATGTCAAAAAGCATGACCACGCCCCTTTTTTGCAATGGGTGCGCAGTTGCGTTTTTATTTATTTTCGTTCAAAAACGTATAAATTTCTATATATTTGAATTTTTACGCTAGGAATCGAAGAAAATACGCATTTTTAGAGGAAAAAATGTTAAAAATCATGACCACGCCCCTTTTTGCAAGGGGCGCGCAGTTATGTTTTTATTGATTTTCGTTCAAAAACGCAGAAATTTCTATACTTTTAGCATTTTTACGCTAGGAATCGGAAAAAAAACGCATTTTTAGGAATGTCAAAAAGCCTGGCCACGCCCCTTTTTGCAAGGGGTGCGCAGTTGTGTTTTTATTTATTTTCGTTCAAAAACGTATAAATTTCTATATTTTTTGAATTTTTACGCTAGGAATGGAAGAAAATACGGATTTTTAGAGAAAAAATGTCAAAAAGCATGACCACGCCCCTTTTTTGCAATGGGTGCGCAGTTGCGTTTTTATTTATTTTCGTTCAAAAACGTATAAATTTCTATATATTTGAATTTTTACGCTAGGAATCGAAGAAAATACGCATTTTTAGAGGAAAAAATGTTAAAAATCATGACCACGCCCCTTTTTTGCAATGGGTGCGCAGTTGCGTTTTTATTTATTTTCGTTCAAAAACGTATAAATTTCTATATATTTGAATTTTTACGCTAGGAATCGAAGAAAATACGCATTTTTAGAGGAAAAAATGTTAAAAATCATGACCACGCCCCTTTTTTGCAATGGGTGCGCAGTTGCGTTTTTATTTATTTTCGTTCAAAAACGTATAAATTTCTATATTTTTTGAATTTTTACGCTAGGAATCGAAGAAAATACGCACTTTTAGAGGAACAAATGTTTAAAGCATGGCCACGCCCCTTTTTTGCAATGGGTGCGCAGTTGTGTTTTTATTTATTTTCGTTCAAAAACGTATAAATTTCTATATTTTTTGAATTTTTACGCTAGGAATGGAAGAAAATACGGATTTTTAGAGAAAAAATGTCAAAAAGCATGACCACGCCCCTTTTTTGCAATGGGTGCGCAGTTGCGTTTTTATTTATTTTCGTTCAAAAACGTATAAATTTCTATATATTTGAATTTTTACGCTAGGAATCGAAGAAAATACGCATTTTTAGAGGAAAAAATGTTAAAAATCATGACCACGCCCCTTTTTTGCAATGGGTGCGCAGTTGCATTTTTATTTATTTTCGTTCAAAAACGTATAAATTTCTATATTTTTTGAATTTTTACGCTAGGAATCGAAGAAAATACGCACTTTTAGAGGAACAAATGTTTAAAGCATGGCCACGCCCCTTTTTTGCAATGGGTGCGCAGTTGTGTTTTTATTTATTTTCGTTCAAAAACGTATAAATTTCTATATTTTTTGAATTTTTACGCTAGGAATCGAAGAAAATACGCACTTTTAGAGGAAAAAATGTTTAAAATCATGGCCACGCCCCTTTTTGCAATGGGTGCGCAGTTGTGTTTTTATTTATTTTCGTTCAAAAACGTATAAATTTCTATATTTTTTGAATTTTTACGCTAGGAATCGAAGAAAATACGCACTTTTAGAGGAACAAATGTTTAAAGCATGGCCGCGCCCCTTTTTTGCAATGGGTGCGCAGTTGTGTTTTTATTTATTTTCGTTCAAAAACGTAGAAATTTCTATATTTTTTGAATTTTTACGCTAGGAATCGAAGAAAATACGCATTTTTAGGGGAAAAAATGTTAAAAAGCATGGCCACGCCCCTTTTTGCAATGGGTGCGCAGTTGTGTTTTTATTTATTTTCGTCCAAAAACTTAGAAAGTTCTATATTTTTTGAATTTTTACGCTAGGAATAAAAAAAATACGCATTTTTAGGGGAAAAAATGTTTCTAAAAAACATGGCCACGCCCCTTTTTGCAAGGGTCGCGCAGTTGTTTTTTTATTGATTTTCGTTGAAAAACGTAGAAATTTCTATATTTTTTGAATTTTTACGCTAGGAATCGAAGAAAGTATGCATTTTAGTGGAAAAAAGTCAAAAAACCTGGCCACGCCCCTTTTTGCAAGGGGCGCGCAGTTGCGTTTCTATTGATTTTTGTCCCAATTTTCGCATTTTCTTGCTAATTTTGATCAGATATTCAGAATTTCATATATATTTTTTGCATTTTTAGGCAAAAAATTGACTCACCTGTTTCTCCAAAACGAGCGCTCTCGCCAACTCCAACACCTCCATCAACTGATTCGGCTTCTTCATCTTAATCTCATTCTTCTTGTACCCCTCATACTTTTCAAAAAGGTCGAAAAACCGCTGATCCGTCACGATCAGTTTCATTTTCTGTTTGGGAGTACGATCGCCGTGTCGTATCACGGCGATCACGCAACGAAGCTCCATAAGTTTTCCAGATGGTGTTGTGATCATTGGTGGGTCGTCGCCCAGGCCAAGGTCCAGGATTGGTGGCTGTGGCATGTCGGGCGGTAGTTTCCAGTTTTTGAATTTGGCGTAGTAGCGCACTATTTGGTTGCCCAGGATTTTGGCGGTGTCCTGGATGGAATGTTTTTTTGGGACACGGTGTTTGCGTACTTTTAAAAATGGGAAAAACCCCTCTAAATTTTTCTGCATTTTGTCGTCGAGGTGTTTGCACACAACCATTTTTTCAAAGCTTTGAAAAAATGGTTGTTTGCAAACACCGCGACGACAAGAGCCTTAAAAAGTACGCAAACACCGTTTCGCGATTCGCAAAATTTGATCAAACTGTATTTTTCTCTGCGTTCCCTCTAGACCACTATATAATTGTACCTCATAATACTTCGTCGATGTTTTCACAAACGAAAATCCGTTCACATCGCACACGTACGATTTTCCGTTGGCGCGCAGTAGATCAAATCCGCAGACGGTTTGACCGAATGCGTTCACAATTTGTTTGGCGATTTGTTTCTCTTTGCTTGACAAGATTACCGGGTAGCGGACTTCTTTTCCGTCTGCGTCGCGTTCTACCTGTAGTGGGAAAATTGAAAAAATTCCTTTTTTCCGGTGGGTCCCGCCACGATTCGCCCGCCGATTTCACGGCATACATTCGCTTCATTGAAAAAATATTGGCAGTGTGCCGAATTATGCGAATTCACATTTTTTGAAATAATTTTTTCAGGCAAGTGCGTCAGTTCACGTGTTTGCGTACGGCATTCTCATATACACGATAACCGACGCGCAGAAAATCGTGGCAAGACCCGCCCAGAATAAAAACCACAGGTTTTTCCCGATTTTTTCATTAAAACCACTTTTAAAATTAATGTTGCCCACCTTCCCATCCAAACCAGGCGCTTTGCGCGCCTCGGCATGCGCATAATACGGCCCGACCGCATAGACTTTCACGTCTGTTCCATCGGCCGGAATAAACTCTTCATAAATGTAGGAACCCTCCTTTCGAACCTCGGATTTTGGCGAGTACCAACTGCTTCTGTTATTGATCTGGAAATCAAGTTTGTGGCTTGAAAAATCGATATCTATTGGGTTTAGAAGCACAAAATTCAACTCTAGATTCTAGAAATCGTGTTCCAGAAAGAAATGAAAAAAAAAAACTGAAAAGGATTTGGGTGTTAAACTCAGATTTGCCCATCGGCAAGATACTCGGGTAATTTTTGGCTAATAGCCCTGGTGATAATCGACCCAATTTCGGCTATTAGCCAAAAACCTCCCGAGCAATAAATTTCCACGGCAATCTTGTTAGAGGGGAGGGGGGAGAAGACAGTTAGTCAGTCAACTGTAATTATTTTGGATTGATTATTCACACTCTTTATTTCTTTTCTCTATTCTCTACACTTTGACACTCACATGCCAGGATTTGACGTTTTTGCCTTTGATGGACATTGTTCCCTAGAGAAGATTCGATTTTAAATTGATTAGTTTGTTTTTTTGTTACCACGCCATTATTAATCCGATTGGTTAAGCTTGTTTTTTTTTTAAATTAAACTGTAATACCGCCCACCGACTATTAAAAAAAAATCAATTCCTTTGGCAAAACTGAGAAACCGAGGAACAAGCTCCACCCCTTTTGCAAGTCTGCTACACTGTCTTTCTGAATTCTATCACTTCTCGACAAAACTCGCGCCGTAGACTTGCAAAAAGGGCGGAGCTTGTTCCCCGATTTCACGTTTTCCCTAGTTTTGCCAGGGTCTCGAGTAATTCCCCGAAATTCTTTTCGGTAAATTACAAAATGTTCGATGTTTTTCATAGAAACTTGAGAGGACTGTTGACTGTTGCGAAATAGATGCACGAAACAGGGTAAAAATTTTTCTCTCATTTTCCGGATTTTACGACAACACCATGACAAAACCGGGGAAGTCAAGACCGGGGAACAAGCTCCGCCCCTTTGGCAAATCTGAGACACTCTTTCGCTGTATTTTATAGCACTTTCACTACTGAACTCGTGCCGCCAACTTGTAAAAAGGGTGGAGCTTTCGGCCAGGATCCATGAAACTGGAAAACGGCTTTTCCGTAAAAAAGTTTGTCTGTTTCTCTGCGTCTCTTATCCGATAGTAGGAAAATTAGATTTTTCCAAATTTCGTTTCCCAGTTTCATGGATTCGGCCTCTGGTTACCAGTTTTTCGGGCCTGGCAATACCGGGGATCAAGTTCCGCCCCTTCTGCGAGTCTGCTTCCTCTACAGAAACGTGTCGCAAACTTGCAACAGTGGGCGGAGCTTTCACCCTAGTTTTTTTTGTTTTGTTTTTTCAGAGTCTCGATTTTACCGGATCTTATTTTTCTCGTCAACATAATTTTAGAAGGGCACTATTAATGTGTTTTCAGACGAGTTGCCACATCAAAAACACCGTCCACTTTTTTTTGTGGGAAAAAGTGGGCGGGATTTCATTTTTTGATGTAGCGACTCGATTTTGTGGAATTTTTGTCGTGCCCTTCTAATAGATTTTCTAGATTTCAAGATGTAGAAAATTCAAATATTTATTATTCAACAAAGGGCAAATTAACAAAATCCTTTCGGTTCCGTGTCATTCTTTTAAGCATCTTCGCGCCATTGTTCGATATTTTTAGTCTCTATATTCAGTTTTACACATTTTTTAACGATTAAAAATTACAATAAAAAGCGAAATAACATAAAAAAAAATTAAATATTTAATTGAAATGACGGCATTTTGCGCGGGGCTTCATTACAGCGAAATCGGCCGCTAAGAAAATGCGCTCTACTGACAAACTCCCCCTATCACCTTTCTAAACAATCTCTGTGATCCTCCTCCGACGCTCGACGGATAGTAAATGTAGACATTGTGATCCTCGGAACTGATCGGTTTCTCGACAAACGGTTTGTTGAAAACCTCGCCGTTCACTTCAATGTGATCCGCGTGCTCGACGAGCTCAGTGTCCGGCTCGTTTGGTCGGCCACGTGACACGTATCCGTGACGTGGATGCTCGATGCCTTCCTCGGACAGGATTTTGAAAACTGTTCGACGGTCGAGCTAGAAATTATGGATTTTGGGTGTTTTTTGTCGAATAAAGTGTTTTTTACCAAATCATATTGCCTCTCCAAATTGTTAATAATGTAGGGTTGTCGGAGCTTTGCATACTCGATAGCCTGGAACGAAATAGTGCCGATAAAGGATAAAATTGCTCAAAAATGTCTTTAAAATGTTCAAGAACGCCTAAAATTTAAAAATTTTTGGTGAAAAAGTGTTTACAGAAATCAGACTCCACCCACTTTGCAAATAGCGCACGATTTTTTTCTGTATCGAGTTTTACTAGAATTGTAAAAAATGTTGCTCAAGGATACCCAAAATTGTCCAAAAACGCTCAAAAAAGTCCAAAATTGCCTAAAATTAGCCAAAAATGTCAAAAACTGTAATTTTGTTCGAAAATCTCTAATAATCTTCAAAAATTCCTTAAATTATTTTGCAAGTCACCAAATAGTCTGAAAATGCCTAAAAGTTCACAAAATGTTCTTAAAATCGTCCAATAATTCCAAAATTTGTCTGAAAATTGTATAAAACTTCTAAATATTCCCAAAAATGACTAGAAATGGCTAAAATTCCCAATATTGTTTTTAAAATGTCCAAAATTCTGCGAAAATGTCTAAAATTGTTCAAAATTCCTAAAATTGTCTAGAAATTTTTTAAAACGTCCAAAAATCTTTCAAATTTTTCAAATTAGCAAGAAATTTCCCAAAAGAGCCTAATATTGTTAAAAAATGCTCGAAAAACACCAGAATTACCTAATATTGTCCAAAAACGTTGAAATTTTTTTTTTATTTCCTGATTATATTCAAAATTCCTAATTGTAAAGTTGCCCAAAAATTCCCAGGACTGTTTGAAAACGCCTAAAATCGTTCCAAAATTCTTTAAAATCTCCGGTAATTTCTCCGAATTGCCTGAAATTGTCAAAATATTTAATTTTTCGGTTATATATTTTTTTGATTTATCAATTTTCGCGTTTTTTTTTGTCTATTTTTCCATATTATAGGTTCGTGACGTAGCGAGACAGCGTGTCAAATTGTGCGTCAGAAATAGCCCAGTATCGCCACAATTCAGCTCTTGGCGGCCAGAGAGCAAACAATTTTTTTAAACTTTTTTTCATTTTGCTGGCGCAAAACTTGCAGCAACGTGTCGCTACGTCACGAATCCATAATAATTATATTTATTCATAAATTACTTTATTTTTAAAGTCAAAAACAAACTTTTTTCAGCGGAAAATCCGTGGAATGAAAGGAGATCAGACAGTGACAAAGCGGCCAATTCTCCACCGGCTCATTGATTATTGTGTTCTCCGGAAAGATGAAAAAGTCCACCCATTGCTGAAAATGTTCACTTTTTATATTGTAGAAACTTATAGTTTACTCCATAAAAATCCACAATTTTCTTCATAATCGCCTTCATCGGCTTGCTCGTCGCCTTTCGGTGCATCGCACAAATTCCGATCGTGATCTTGAAAATATTTATAGGATTTTGAGAAAAATAAAAAAGAAAATAGTTTTACCTTGTACGGCCATATTTGCTCTTTTCCTTTGCCTTTAGGAGCCATTTTCCATCTGAAAATCGCAATTTTTGATCGGAAAATGGAAAACGAAAAAAAAAAACGAGAAAAAAGCGGAAGAGAGTGGAGTGAGAGATAAACAAGTTCAAATTGATAAATACAGTTCCATTCTTATCATATTGAAAAAAAATTCAGAAAACAGAGAAAAAGAAGACAAATGACCGAGAGTGGCCAAATATTAAAGACAAAAAAAAAAAAATGAATTTTCGGCCAATTTAGATAAAAATCTTAAATCTGATTTCAATCTGCAGCGAAAATTATCTCGTTTGTGTAAGAAAAATGGCAAAAATGCCAAAAATAATGAGGTCATTTTGGAAAATGCCAATAAATGGACAAAAAAATTGTTTAAAAATACCTAAAATTGGGCAAAAATTACTTAGCATTTCAAAAAAAGCATAAAATTGTGCAAAAAATGCATAAAATTTATCAAAAAACGCCAAAATTTTCAAATTTTGGTGAAAAAGTGTTTACTGAAACCCGACTCCGCCCACTTTGCAATGATGCACGCTTTTTTGCAATGGCCGCACGGTTTTTATTTTAGTGTTTTTTTACGTGATTTTTGCTGCTAATCCCTAGAAAATCACCATTTTAGTTCTAAAAACCAGAAATGGTCAATGATGCCTAAAATCAACCAAAATTGCACAAAAAGTTTAAAATTGTCGAAAAACGCCTAAAATTGTTTAAAAACTGACTGAAATTTCCTGAAAAAATTCTTTAAAAAGTCCAAAAAAATCCGACTCTGCCCATTTTGCAATGGCCGCACATTTATGTTCTTTAAAGATTTTTCTTCGAATTTTTTGAATATTTTGCAGTTTTCAGCAAAGTGAGTCTTAAATCGCGCGACACTTGCGAAATGGGGCGGGTTTCATGAGTTTTTGATAAATTTTTATCAAAATGGGCTAAAATTGACCGAGAAAATCCGAAAAATTGACGAAAATGCCTTAAAATTGCCCAAAAATGTCTTAACATGTACGAAAATGACTAAAATTGCCTATAAATGTTTGAAAATCGTCAAAACTGCTATAAAATGTCGAAGAATTTTTTTTAATTGTTGAAAAATGCCTTAAAATGGTCAGAAATTGTCCGAAAATGTCTCAAATTGTCTAAAAATGTCTAGAAATGAATTAAAATGAGAAATTGCTTTAAAATGTCTATAAATCCCAAAAAAAAGTCGAAAAAAATTTTTAAATTGTTGAAAAATGCTCAAAATGGCTAAAAATGCTCAATAATTCTCTAAAAACGTTAAAAAATTTCCAAATTGTTTCAAAATTCCTGAAAATCCCCAAAAATGCACAAAATTGTCGAAAAATGTCTGAAAATGCCTATAAAATTGTCTTTAAAAATGCAAAAACTGCTTGAAAATCGTTTAATATTGTCCAAAAATGGCTTGAAATTGTCAGAAAATGCCTAAAACTCTCAAAAATTGCTAAAAAAATTGGCCAAAGTCGCCAAAAAATTGGTCATTTCGCCCAATTATTTGACATTTTTGCACATTTCTATGAAAAATCGTTATCAAAAAAAAAATAATATTTTTAAGAGAACAATGCTATCAACTTTTCTTCCCATCAATTTCACGCCTTTTCTGTCTTTGTTTGAGAATCGGCCAAATTGTTCATTTTTTTGGGTAAAAAAGCCAAAAACTGTTCAAAAAACTTTAAAAAAAAATAGAAAAAAAGAAAGCAACGAGATTGTCCAACTAAATATTTACCTTTCTCGCGCGGGGGTTCTCAGAAAATGTGCTTCAAATTGAAAAAATAATGTATTTTTGGAAAACTCCATATTATTACGTATTTGCAATTTACCGCAAAGTGTCACGTGGTGGCGAATACGTAATAAATGTATAGTAGAGAGGAATTGGCTGCCAAATGAACAAATTCGTGTCCGGTAAGGCCTTGAAAAATGGTCAATTCTATGCAAAACGAGGCGATTTCAATCCGCTTTGCACGTCGTTCACCGTGCACTTTCACTCCTTTTTGTGAGGGTGGAAACATTTTTTCCTTTTTTTTGTGAGAGGGGTTTCCCCCGATTTCTCGAAAGAATTTATGAAATTACTGTGTTAGAAACATGAAGGCCTCGCAGAGAAAATTTGGCTGGAATCTCTGTAAACACGAATTTTGATGAAAAATAACAAAAATATAATGACACAGAAAAAAAAACCGTCAAATCTAGGGTAGATAAAAATATGAGAAAAACGAAAAAGGTTTATTGCACGAAAATCGATAAAAGTGTGGATTTTCAGGGTCCATTGTGTGCATCATCACTCCTCCCAGCTGGCATGAGCATCACGTGTGTGTGTGAAGAGACGCAGGCGGGTGTGCGGCATTATTTAACGCTCGCCAACTTATTGCCTGCATTTTTCGTTATTTTTATGGGAAAACATGAAAAAACTTGCCGAAAACAACTGAAAATATGCTAAAAATTAAAAAAAAATTTTAGGAAATAAAAAAATGTTGCTCGTCATTTAAAATGCCAGGTCCGTGAGACCGATGTTTGCAGATTTTAAAATCTACCGTAATCCATTATCAATTAAAAAACATTTATCGATTTACATTAAATCAATCAAAAATTTGAATATCAACTGGTATTTCCGGGGTAGTTGTCCGGTCCAACTCGACAATCGGAGCCACCAGAGCGTCTATTCGTGTGCATTGTTGATCCCAGACAAACTCACCAACGTTTTTCTTATCCATTTCAATGTACATGCTGATTGTGGTTTCGGTAAACTCGCGGAGGCGGGTAGGGGCTGAAAAGCGCTCTATTGCACTGTTTTCTCTCAGCTGTCTGCGTTTTGTGCAGAGCTGGCGGAGGCGCAGGCAGTGACTTTTACACAGTGAATCTTTTACTACGTGCCGATGCGGATCCTAGGCCATTTTGAGAAATTTTCTCTTCCATGAAAGAAATCCTGGAGCTATTTTGAAAATAAAGGCCAAAATGAAAAATCGGCTCAATAAATATTGTTCTTCGTTTAATTTACTACCTTTAAAAAAAAAGTTGGCTCAAATCGGTTTACCACCGGCTCTAGCAAATTTGTTAAAGGTGTCGCGGCCTAGTAAAAAAGTATCGAATTTTCTCTTCCATTTTCAGTTTTTTGTACTTTCACAGCCTCCCGCACGAGAAAAACACCAGCGAATTTGTATTTCGTCTGGCACTCTCTCTGCCTCGCTCCGCAAACTTGCATGCTCCTTTAAACAAAACCTTTTTTAATTAAATTTGCCCATTTAAAATCGTTATTTTTTGGCTATTTTTCACTTTTTTTTTGTTCTAATGTCTAAAATAGTGTTCCAATAGGAAGGAATAATATTTTTTGGTGCACTTGCTCAATCTGTCGTAAATCCTAACCGTTTTATATGTAAAAATTGCTTTATTTTACGATAAATGACCTCAAAATTGTTATTTTTACAGATAGCTCAGCAGCAAAATAATGAAATCAGCAACCTAGAAGGACAATCGAAATCATCGGGCCCGGAAATTCAATTTATACCAAAAATCGGTTGTAAACTATTTTTTGTTAATTTAATTATTTACAATGTACTATAAATATGATGGTTGCTTTTCGAAAATCAATAAATTTGGTTCAAATATGTTTCTTTCCTGTTTTATACAATTTATGACCCGGAGTAACTAAGTTTTCATCGAAGTTCAGACGCTTCTTCCGCCCACTCTGTTGGAATTCCGAGAAATACAGTAATCGAATAAAATATTCCCGAATCTTCTATTTTATATGTGTTTAATAATTTATGCGAACAATACGGACCTATTCTAACGAAAATCGACCATAAAACAGTGATTGAAGCGCTTGAGGGGCCGAATTCCGTACCTTCAGATGCCCACCGACCCATGACTGGAAATCTTAAAACCCTATTTTTTCCGTCCATTCTTGACCAAATCGGCCGGTTGAGGTCGCAAAATGACCGCAAGAAAATTTAGAAACTTTCCTCGGCAGCCGATTTTTGATTTGTCTTCTAGTTCCTCAGAAAAAAATTAAAAACCATCGAAATTTGCCCATTTTTTCACTTTTTCAACTGAAATTTGTTTTTCAACTACCGAAGCCATTTTTTGACGAATTTGTTTGTTCAAAAGCGAAAAATGATCGCCGTAAAATTCTCTACAAATCCCTGGAAGCCGATTTTCGAAAAAAAGTTCGAGACGAAATTTAGGAGCATCTGAATAAGACTTCGTGCTCGAGCAGCCGAAAATTCCCCTGTTTGGCAAATAAAACCGCTTGATTTGTCCTTTTTCAATGAATAAGCACTTCACTATATTATTCTTAACATGTCTTCATCGAGTATTTCCAAAAATAATAGTGAATTTTTCGAAAAATCTCGAAATTCGTGAAAAATCTTTGTTTGTAGGTATTTCCGTGAAGACAAATTATTATTTCTTCCATGATATCTCAAAAAATCGGCAATTTTCTGTTCTGTCTATTTATATTCCCTTTTCAATTGAATTCCCCGTTTTTAGTGTTTCCGACGCATTCTTAGATTCTCAACATTCCTGCAGGAAAGGCGGTGCAAGCGCGCTCTATCTGCACGCGCGAGAGAGTGCGAGACGCCGAGACCTTCTTTTTAGGGACCAGCGGTGCGCATTTCTCGTGCGGGAGGCTGTGTACTTTTCGGAAAAATAAAGGCCTAAATTAAAAATCGGCTCAATAATTATTTTTCTTCATTTAATTAGCTACGTTTTAAAAAAAAAGTTGACCCGAAACGGTCTGCCACCGACCCCACAAGATTTGTTTAAGGTATGGCCTAAGTTTCACCATAAGCGAATAGAGACCTGAAACTTGTCGCATGAGGTGTTTTAACTGTCATTTATTTTTGCACGTTCTTTTAGATGTTTTTCCTTCGAATTGCATATAATTTGTACGTAAAATTGCAATTTATTCACCAGGTAATTCGAAAACGAAGCCAATAGAAATTCTGTGCCAGCCTTTTGCAACTAAATCCCGCCCATTTTTTCGCTGATTGGTGGACTTTTCGTCGAAGAAATTTTGGCTTGACGTAGTAAAAGATTCACTGTGTTTTACCTTTCGCCACTCGCAAATACGCAGACTGTTAGAGAAATCAGAGTTGGCCCCCGCGAAATTCAAATCTCTTCAAACTCTACAGCACTAACCGTCTGATGTCTTCAATTTCTTCTTCTTTTTCCTCTTCACCACGCTGGATTTCGAATTCGACCTGACCAACTCCAACGCCACGTCATCATTTGACAGAAGGTCAAACTTTTTAAAGTTCGACGTTGGCGACAGCACGTCTTCTATTTTGGGTTCTATGACGTCATCTTTTTTGGACATGTGTCTTGTCGGTGTTGATGCTGGAATGGAATAGAAATTTTCACTGTAATGGCATAATTTTCCCATACCGGAAATAAATTTCGGCGCGCAGCCAGGCTTCTCGATTGACCATGGATGGAATTGGGGTGGAGATCCGGGCTCTAAAAAATTGTGGATAAATGTTGTTTTAGAGCGAATTTTCTAGATTTTTTGACAAGTTTCGAGGCCGCCAAAAATGAGAAAAATTTCTGGATAACTTTATACTCGGTATAAAACACTGCAAACTCGCTCCAATCAAACAATGGATTTCGCATTCATTTGGAGAGAGGTTCAGTGAAATCAGAGCGAAACATCGGCTACGATCTCTCATTTTTTCTGCACTCTCTCGTCGCCAACGTGGCCCGTCGTCCACTGTGCCAAGGCACGGCGTGTTGGAGGCTACGCTTTTGAATTATTTTTCATAAGCGAATTTTCGCGCGCTATTCTACTCTCGCGTCCCTGCGTCTCCTCCGCAGAGACTTGTGTCGATTTATGAGATTTTATTGTTTCTTTCTTATTTTTCTTTATTATTATTATTGTTTGTTTCTCATTAAAAAAAAATTATTTTTTTTAAATGGTTGTTTTTGAGATTAATGTGATAATTTTTTTTTGGAATATTGATTTTTAGTCGGTTTTTTTTCGTAAATAAAAAAGTTAATTTTGATTTAATTTAAATTCTGAACAACAAAATACGAAACTTGGGACTAAAAATGCGAACAACGTTATATTTTGCCAAAAAAAAAAACATATTTGGCAAGGCGCCAAAGGTTTTTGGCAATACTCCAAGAGAAATACAGGGTGGGGAATAAATATGGAGCCGCAACTTTGCGTTAGTTTTGTTGCTTACAGAAACACAAATCGCGTCTACCATATTATTTTTTAACGAATTATATTGTTTTTAACTATTTTGCAACGTTTTAGCGAATAATATAAAACTTGAGGTCAATGATAGCCGCTTCACCACCCCGGTCTGCTACCATTGAGAGCGCGACGTGGCACGCACCTGGGAGCACTCTTCACAGATGAGAGATTATTCACCGTGGAAGCCAATAAAAATGGTCAGAACAACAGGATAATTGCTGTAGACTTCCAGTCTGCATATCAGAAAGGTAAATTCCTCAATAAAACGTCTCATTCTTCATCAATGATGGTCTTCGGAGGAATATGTACAGATGGCTAGACACAATTGGTTTTCGTAAATGAGAGAGCCAAAATCAACCCGGAATACTACATTGAAAACGTTTTGGAGTCCGAATTGCTTTTTTGGTCCTATTCCCACTTCGAAAATCGTGATTAAATCTTCCAGCAAGACGACGCACCTGCTCCATGTGCAAAAGCCACTCAACAGTGTTGGGAAACCGATTTTCCTGGTTTCATCAATGCGCCTATTTCAGTCCGGATTTGAAACCGATCGATTTCGCAGTGTGGGGATATTTAACCCAGCAAGTCGCCACAAAGAATAACGCAAAATTAGAAGCCTTGAAAATCTCTTAGAAGAAGGCGTTGGACGATTTTGATGTCAACACCTGCGTGCCGTCATTGACTCGTACCCGAAGAGACTATAAGCTGTCATCGCGGCGAAAGGTGGACGATTTGAAAACTGTTAATGTCACTTATTTGTTGTTGTTTAATGAACATTTTGTTAGATTTGTAGAAAACAATCTCATGTTTGGACAATTTTACACCGTTTTGAATGCGGCTCCATATTTATTCCCCACCCTGTATATGGAGGCGCAGAGAAAAACGCAAAAGTGCGCCAGGGCGCGTTTGCACTTTCGTAGGGTCCAGCTTGCCGTGCAAGGGAGCGGGTTTGCAGCGCTCCGTACTGAGAATATCAAATGTTTAAAAAATAAGGGTTATCTTCGGGAAAAAAACGTGTTTTTATTGTTTTTTTCGCGGAACGTACGCAGCAAATTGAACGCGCGAAAAAAATCGAATTTCATAAAATGAGACTAAAACGTAGATGCCAGCATGCCGTGCTTGGCGACGACTCGACAGTTTCATTGACAAATTTTCGAGACTTTCCCTCCAAACCCCAGGCTCACCGCATCTAATCGTCACACAAATGGTGAGCTCACTCGGCTGATAGTGTTTGTAGATCCGCCGGCACACACCCATATCACATTCTTCTGAAAATAAAATCGTGGAAAATGAGATAAGAACATTGATTTTGATCAGTGGAACACTTGAAAATTAAGATGAAAAAAAGAAAAGTGGGCGGCGGTTTTTTGCGGCACACAAAATCAAACAAAAGCTCCTAAACGTAACTAAATATTATAAGAAAGCACAGAAATCATTGGTTTTATACTCGATTTTCTGGTGTTAAAACGTTAAAACTAAATTGAAAACACATGTCACAGCGAGCGGCCGCAAAAAAAACTCATTTGTCACATCACATTTTTGAAGGCAAAAAAGAACGAAAAAACGAAAAGAAAATAACAAAAAGTGAGAAAAAGAAAAAGAAGAAGGAAGGAAAAAACAGACGCCGAGCATCACCACATTATTTATTTATTGACTTTTCCCCCCGGCGCGTCGGGGGCGAATTAAAACAATAGATAAAAGACAGATGGATTTGTCGTGTTTCTAGAAAAATGCGATTTTTTTTTCAATAATCAAAAAAAAGAAAGAACGAAAAATATTTGAAAAAAAAGGGGTGCCAAGCGCGCGCGATTGCGCTGTGTGCAAGCACTGTGCGGTCGCGGTGAGACCCGCTTGTCTACCGTAGCGCCGCGCCTCCCTTTAATCCTAAAATAGTTTCCAGAATTCTCCTTCGCGCTTGCGTCGCTCGCCCGGTTTGCTGAATTTCTGCTCGTTTAGGATGTGATTCTGGAGCACTTTTTCTTTATTTTTATAATAGGTCTATTCACGGAACCAGTAAAATATGCAAAAAATCAGCGAAATTCTGAAAATGCTCTGAAATTTTGACAAAAATACACCCGGGCATGTGCAGAAAATTTCAGACCGAAATATCGACTGAAAATTTTCAGAAAAAAAAATCGATTATTTTTAAAATCGATATTTTGGTCTGAAATTTTCTGCACATGTTCGGGAGCATTTTTGACATTTTTTACCAAAAATTCAGACCGATCGGAGCATTCTCCGAATTTTCGCTGAATTTTTCGCATTTTTTTTGCATATTTTGCTGGTTTCCGTGAATAGACCCATAATTCTTGTTTCTCGTTGTATTATTTTGTGAGAGAGCAGATCGCTCTCGGACTCGCCGTCTTCTCGTCGATCTCTCCTGAGATCGACGAGCTCAGGTCAGCAGCTTCGCTGACCCAGCCAAAGAAGCGACTGAACTGAGCACTCAGTAATTGAGTCAAGCTTCAGATGAAACTCATGCGTTGAGTTTAGTCCAGATAAGTAATGGACATTTCAGGGTTTGCATAAGACGGCGAGTGCAACTCCCGTCATTTCTCAATGTTAAGGTTTTTCCTCCCGTCGCTTTTTTGTCTTGTTGTTTTCATCATTGTTCGCTAGTCACCGGGCAACAGCCGACGGGTGCCTACAAAATTTTAGGCCTACCCAAGTCCCGAGCCTATTTTAGACCTCCTTCAAAAATCAAAAATCAATTCCAATAACTTTCAAATGCTTCATATACATTATTTTCTACCCGTAGTATTTTCGTGTTTTTAGAGATCTCTGGACAATTATCGACCGGGTAACGACCACAAAACGGCGGATCGATCGGCGCTCGTGGAAAGGAATGAGAAATCGTGCGGGTGCCATCTGGAAGCTCTTTTCGGTTCTATTTTCTATTCTTTCAATATTTATCGTCGACACGCAGACGTGACCTCGACGGAGCGCGTATGAAATTTCTACACGTCGACAATAAACAAGTATTAGATACATACCTGCACTGTACAACTTTATCCGAGTGTTCTGCGACCGGTAGGTACATGAGCGGGGCCATGAGGTCGCCGCGCATGTCTGTGATTACTACGCTGAAAAGGGCGGAGCTTATTTTTCGGTATTGTCATGACCCACCGCTTATCATAGCTCGCTGTCAACAGGTAATAGGCCGCGTTTGAGAATCGAACAGTCCGGACTTCATCCCCGTGCGGCCTAAACGTCTGCAGCACCCGATTTCCCTGAATATCGAATAGCGCCACCGACGCGTCCTCGTGCCCCGACACCAGTAGTTTTCCATGGGGGTCCACGCACACCGAGGTGACTGGGGAGCCTAAAATATAGAAAAGTAGTACATGACAAGCTAAAAAAAGTACTATTCGCTTTGCTAGCCGGTGTGATAACATTGATGGCCGCCGATTGTCGTAGGTCCCAGAACCGGATCGTCTTGTCCTGCGAGCAAGAGACAAACTGGTTGCCAGCCTGGCTCCACGTGTATAGACCGAGGATGGGGGCTGGAAAGGTGGTGGGGGTTGTGGTGTTCAAAAGGGGCGGGGGCTTACCAGTGTGCCCTTTCATCGATTGAACCGCCTGTCCCGTGTTGCAATCGGTAATGTTCAGGTGGCAATTTCCGGCGCCTCCAGAGATTAGGATGGTGGAGCGGTTGATGGACGACTCGATGAATATCAGATCGCGAATTGTGCCATCGTGGCAGGTGAGTTCCATTTCGGCGCCTAGAATTTCTCGTTAGCTGGTGACCGGTGGTTGGCGCGTAGCAGTCTGATGCGCTGCTGTTCAGTTGCGACACGTGAAAGCTTATTGATTAAGCGCGCTAGTCATGAAATAGGCCTAGCAAGGCCTGAAATAAGCCTAGCAAAGGTAAAACAGGAATGACAGGAATGGAAATGGCTAGAAAAGCCTTAAATAGTCAAAGCAAGGCCTAACAAGAACTGGAATCGGAAAATAAATATATAACAGTTCTAGCAAGGCCTGAAATAGGCTTTGCAAGGCCTGAAAAAGGCCCGGCAAAGCATCAAACAGCCGTAACAAGGCTTGAATTAGGCCCAGCAAGGACTAAAATGGGCCTATTTTAAGGACTAGCACAAGTGATCAACCGCTTCAAGTTTGATTGGCTGAAATAGGCTGAAAATAACCCTAGAACAAGACCTGAAATAACCTTAGCAAGGCCTGAATCAGGCCTGTCAAGACATAAAATAGACCTAAGACATGCTATAGGCTTAACTAGGAGTATATTAAGGACTAGTGCTCTAAATCAACAAAATCTCGTTTCGCTTGCTGAAATAGGCCTGAAATAGGCCCGGTAAGACTTGAAATAAGCCTGGCAAGGCTTGAAACAACTAAAGGCCTGCATTAAGCTTGACAAGGCCTGAAACAGTTCTAGAAACGCCTATTTGAAAGGAGAGCACATTTAATTATCCTCGGCGCGATTGGTTGGCTGGAACAAGCCCAGCAAGGCCTGAAATAGGCATATTTTCGGACGAGCAAACTTAATCAATCGCAGCGCGTTTCGTTGGCTGAAATAGGCCTAGCATGACCGAAAATGGCCCTAAAAAGGTCTGGCAAAACCTGAAATAATCCTAGCAAGGCTGAAATAGGCATTCTAAGAGCTAGCGCAGTTAATCAACCTCAGCGTATTTGGTTGGTACGAATATGTCTAGCCAGGTCTGAATTAGGCCTGTCACGACCTAAATCATTCCCAGCAGGGCCTGAAATAGGCCTAAAAAGGCCTATTTTCCTTCCAATAGCTTACCAATTCGACACTCGCCCTCATTAAACGCCATCAATCGTATCGTCTTGTCATTGGAGCCTGTCGCCAACAGATCACCGTTCGGGTTGAACGACAGGCAGTATACAGAACTGCAAATTTTGAACTTAAAGTTGCTCAGACACGCTCTCAAACCCACCCTCTATGCTGCTTTGGACGTGTCACCGCAATCTCTGCATTCCGGGTCGCCTCGTGAGCCATCGGTCTGTAGTTTGCATTTCTATGGAGCGCATTTGCATTTACATACATACCTCTGTATGGAATTGCGGGTTTCCGGGTACTTGCAAATGAGCAACTGCTTCGAGTTTGTGCCGAGGGCAAAGTAGCGACCGGACGGGTGGAATGCGGTGGCGCGGATCGCCTGTGAGTCTTCGTATCTGTTATTATCAAAGTTTTACTAAACCGTAGATCACTTTTTACCTGCAAACAGGCACAAACTGAACACCCATTCCGGTTGGCGCGGAGACTGGCCGTTGGGGCACAGCTTGTGGTGGCATTTGTGGCAAACCGGCAATGGATTGTGGGCGCATTGGGCGGGCCATGGGTACAACCACGTGGCCGAGAGAGGTGGGAGGAGGGTGCATCTCATCTGAAATATGTATATATTTATGTGCACCCTCATCTTCATCTTCATCCTTTTTGCATCACATTTATTTCCGGTTCGCTAACTAACTGGCAGAGCAAATGCAATGCTCACGTGGTGTAAGCCCTACCTTTTTATCTTTCTCACACTGTCACAATCGCGTTCTATCGCTTAGAGTGTCTTGGCGATTTTTAAAATCCTAGAATACTAGAGCCTCTCTCTTTCTCTCTATCCTTCTGGCTTTCTTTCTTCCGGTTCAAGAATTAATGATAAAAAGCATTGGTGCATATTTTTGCTCATCCTCATCTCTTTTTTCCCCTATCCGTTCTCTGCCCTTTTCCATCCTATTTTCGAGTTTTTCGAGCTGTCCGCTTGATTTTGATTAAATTTCGCGAGCTTTGGGTTGAGCATGCTCCAGTTTTGGAGCCACCCGATGATATCATTTCGCAAAACTTTCTAGTGCACTTTTATAAACCTCTTCTTTGGGATAAGGCGGTTAGATTTACTGTTTTTTTATCGATCCGAAAAGGTTGTTTTTCCTAGTTTAATAGGAAGGGCGTCAGGAAAGGCTATTAGCCATATTTTCTGTTCAAGAGCGAGTGTCTGATGTTCCGCAGTATTCAGTGCAAGACCGGAGGATACTCGCTTTTAAAACTGTGCGGTTTAGAAATCAATTTTCCTGGGCTTGTTCTTTATTTTTTGTCTTTCTAATCACGTTTTCCAGTTCTAAAAGCAAGTAGCCCACGAGACGGCTCCGCGACGTTTCCAAACCAAGTGTATTTTCGAACATTTCTTCCATAATTATCGGGCAGTTCTATTCCGGCTCGCCAATAGCCGCCAAGTAGCAGCCAGATAGCAGCCAAATCGCAACCAAATAGCCGCCAAATCGCAGCCAAGTAGCAGCCAAATCGCAGCCAAATAGCCGCCAAATAGCCGCCAAATCGCCGCCAAATAGCAGCCAAAAAGGAGCCAAATCGTAGCCAAATAGCAGCCAAATCGCAGCCAAATAGCCGCCAAGTAGCAGCCAGATAGCAGCCAAATCGCAACCAAATAGCAGCCAAATAGCAGCCAAAAGGGAGCCAAATAGCAGCCAAATCGCAGCCAAATAGCCGCCAAGTAGCAGCCAGATAGCAGCCAAATCGCAACCAAATAGCAGCCAAATAGCAGCCAAAAGGGAGCCAAATAGCAGCCAAACAGCCGCCAAATCACAGCCAAATAGCCGCCAAATAGCAGCCAAATCGCAGCCTAATAGCAGCCAAATAGCAGCCAATTAGCCGCCAAATCGCAGCCAATTAGCCGCCAAATCGCAGTCAAATAGCCGCCAAATAGCAGCCAAATCGCAGCCAAATCGCAGCCAAATAGCAGACAAATCGCAGCCAAATCGCAGCCAAATTGCCGCCAAATTGCAGCCAAATCGCAGTCAAACCACAGCCAAACAGCCGCCAGATAGCCGCCAAAAAAAGAGCCAAATAGCAGCCAAATAGCCGCCAAATAGCCGCCAAATAGCAGCCGAATCGCAGCCAAATAGCAGCCAAATAGCAGCCAAATAGCAGCCAAAAGGGAGCCAAATGGCACCCCAAATCGCAGCCAAATCGCCGCCAAATAGCAGCCAAACAACCGGCAGATAGCAGCCAAATCGCAGCCAAATAACCGCCAAATAGCAGCCAAACAGCCGCCAAATCGCAGCCAAACAGCCGCCAGATAGCAGCCAAACAGCCGTCAAATAGCAGTCAAGTAGCCGCCAAATAGCAGCCAAACAACCGGCAGATAGCAGTCAAGTAGCCGCCAAATAGCAGCCAAACAACCGGCAGATAGCAGCCAAATCACAGCCAAATAGCAGCCAAACAGCCGCCAAATAGCCGCCAAGTAGCAGCCAGATAGCAGCCAAATCGCAACCAAATAGCAGCCAAATAGCAGCCAAAAGGGAGCCAAATGGCACCCCAAATCGCAGCCAAATCGCCGCCAAATAGCAGCCAAACAACCGGCAGATAGCAGCCAAATCACATCCAAATAGCAGCCAAACAGCCGCCACATAGCCGCTAATCAGCAGGCAAATCGCCGCCAAATAGCAGCCAAATAGCAGCCAAATCGCAGCCAAATCGCAGCCAGGTAGGGGCCAAATAGCAGCCAAATCGCCGCCAAATAGCAGCCAAAAAAGAGCCAATCAGCAGGCAAATCGCCGTCAAATCGCAGCCTAATAGCAGCCAAATAGCAGCCAAATCGCAACCAAACAGCTGCTATTTGGTGGCTATTTGGCGGCTATTTCAAGTTATCTGAAAGTGGGCGAGCCGGAATAGAACTGCCCGAAAATACACTCGGTTTCGAAACGTCTCTGAACTCAATATTATCGTTTTTTTTGTTGGCAAACGCGCTCTATCGCTCTAATCTCCCTGGTCAATTAAATGCAACAAAAATGACAAATTTTTATTCAAAAAAAAATTAGGAATTAACCATAATAACGCTTCCTCGTCTCCTCGCCCTCCATCTGAAACTCGATATCCGGTTGAGCATTTCCATGTCCCTGGGTGATAATCTAATCTGTTTGGCTTGGCGGTTCGGTTCGGAAATCCGCGTGTGTCGATAGATTATGTGAGAGCTCACTCGTTTTCTTGCGCCTCGCGCAAATCCAAATCCAGCAGGCGCTAATCCGGCTGGAAGCCAAAATGACCGACTTGTCATACATACTCTTCTTGCTCATTTTAATTCCAGAACTAATCATCGATTTGTTTGCTAAAAATGTGTATTTGCGTATGTACATACGAGTCCCCACGCAATTAACTAAAAAAATACATAAAAATAAAGTGCACCGTCGTCAAATTCGTCGTCGCCGCCGCGTAAACAATAATTGTACCCCAGGCTTTTGGGGGGCGGTTTTTCATTTCTTTTTTTCTCACGCACGTGTTTTTTGATTCACGGGCGAGACGAGAAATCTGAGCAGTTGGCTTGGCTCGGCGGGTAAGGTCCTTTTGCGGCGACATTTTGCATGTGACGACAAGAATTAATTATTCGAGTCGTCGGGGCAAAGATGATTTAACTCGTTTCCAGCCTTTTTGTTGCACCCTTCCTCCCACACCCGCTATTTTTTTTTCTCTGGTGTTATTTAACACACCAGAAAATTGAATGAGAGCTGACTTATTTATACGTTTTTGAGGCGTTTGTGCACTAGTTCCCCCCTGCCCAATCATTCTCGTCGCATGGTCATTCATGCAAAAGAACACATGCAAAAATGGCTATGTTGTGTCTTTGGAAGAGTTTTCGCACAAAGTTAGTCCCTAAAAAAAGTTCTTCCACGGCAATGTTTCAAAATTAGGGTTTTTCAAGTTTTGTGGATTTTTGAAATTATTTTCCGTTATTATGTTTTCAAACGAGTAGCATCATGAAAAAATGGGTCTGCTTCTCTTCAAAAAACACTGTGTTTGCGTGATCGCGCACAAATAAGTGGGCGGAGTTTCGCGTTCTCATGTCGCAACTCGATTGAAAACACAATAAAAACTAAACGGTCCCAGGTCTCACGACGTAGTTTAGCAACCAGTCAACTCGAAACGGGACATTTCGCAACCAAAATTTTTCAGTTTTCTGAATTTTATCTCGTTACTTCTATTATTGGTTGCCAAATGTCCGGTTGCAAAGTGTCCGAGTTTCGAAACTTCTCCGTGTCTTCTGAGGACAATTTATAACTATTTTTGACCAAAAAATGATTTCAAAAATCCGCCAAACTTAAAAAAAAAACAATTTTGAAAAATTGCCGTGGAAGAAGTTTCGCAGGGACTAGCTTTGTGAGAAAACTTTTCCATAAATGCAAAATCCGGACATATTTTTTAGGAAATAGTTCTTCCGCTTTATTTACCCCTTTCTTATTTTGTGTTCAAACGAGTTGCATCATGAAAAAATGAGTCGGCTATCCCTTTTTTGTCTGCGTCTCTTCAAATAGCACTGTGTTTGAGTGGTCGCGAACAAATAAGTGGGCGGGATTTCGTGTTCTCACGCTGCAACCCGAAAAAAACACACATTTTCAAATCCGACACTTCTAAAATTTTGTCACTTGGTGTTTGCGGATCGGATCGGATCGGATCAATTTTAATAGCTCCGCCCACTATCGATTTTTTTCAACATTTTAAAAAACGGCTTTGTCCCAAATCCAAACCGCCCGAATCAAAACTGTTTGACCTAGAAATGGCAGAGTTCTCACTGGTAAAGAGCTCACACAGTTTTTTGTACCAGTTCTGATTTGGACGGTTCGGAATCGGGCCAGCACACCTTTTGGGCGAAGCTTCCGCATTCGTAAACACCAAGTGACAACTTTATTAAAATGAGGAAATGCATTATTCAATTTAAATAGCAATCCACTTTCTTGGATTGTGAGTGAGTGATGTTTGACAGTCCGATAACCACTTCCATCTTCCAGAGTTAATGGACTCGATATCCCTGCTAGTAGGACCACCACCGAGCGCCTCACGAGCCCTCAATCAGGACGATTTCGACGCACGTTACAGTTTTGCAAAGTATCGTAAGAAGAAGACGAACACGGAAATTTTGCGGCAATTTTTGATTGGTGAAAATTGGTTGCTCTACCAATCGCCAAACTCGTGGACTCAGATACTGCCAATCACCACGTGGATCAACAAGTATCATGTGAAGGATTCACTAGGAAAAGACATCTTGGGAGCCGTCTATCTAGCCTTTTTGTTGCTTCCACAAGCGATTGGATACGGTGTATTGATAAATGACGTTCGATCGGCGATTTTCTCACTGTTTATACCGCAAATTGTGTATGCATTTTTTGGCTCTGCTCAGCATTCGTCGCTAGGAGCACTTTCGTTCACTTCTATTATGGTTTATTGCAGGTAAACGGGTTGTTGCATTCATTTTCTTTACTTTTACTAGAATATTTTCCGCTGGAGTAACGGTGAAACGTTGGACACACCAAACTTAACGAATTCACAACAAATATGTTTGAAAAACGGTCCAGTAGGAGCTCACAACGCTTCATGATGGTGCCAGATTTTGTGTGTACAGCGTTTTCTCAGATCCTACTGGATCCACTTGCCAAAACATTCTCAAGACATGAGGACACAGTTTGGTATTTCCACCACTGTTCCAGAATCTTCTATCCTTAATTCTATGTTTCTTTTTTTCAGCCTCGAGTACTCCCACTCCCATCTCTCCTCAATCTCGCTCTGCTGTGCAGTCATTCAACTTGCACAGTTTCTACTGCCTCTAGAATTCATCTTCTCCTACATCTCAACTTCCGCCTTGTCCGGATTCTCGGTCGGTCTGTTTGTCCGCATCGTGTTCCGCTTCCTCCCGCAGTTTCTCGTGTTTCGAGGGCACGACTGTAAAAGCACAACGGCCGTGGGCATGTTGCTGCCTAACACGACGAATGATGTGAAACGGGTGTTACAATGCTTTTATGCTGCTGTGCCGTGCCTCAGGTACATATTCTAATTTGCTATAGAGCGACTTTGCTAGAAAAAAACACTTTTTTAGGTCCGCCGACAATCTTCTTATTATCGCCACTGTGGTTGCTGCGCTAATTTTCATCCTTTTCAAATGGCGGCTATCTCGATTACTAGCGTCAAAAATCGGCTTCAGTATGCCTCACGAGTTTCTGGTGCTTCTCGCCGTCACTCTTATCATCTTCTTTTTCCAACCGAACCAAACATCTGAATCTATCGCCCAAAAATTAGACGTCTCACTTCCACGGGTGGCTTTATGGCAATTCCCAACATGGGTCACCTGGCTCGACTCGTTTGCAATTTCGATTTATGCAATGACATCGCACATGCAAATTACTAAATCGATAGCCGAGGAGAAGATGTATAAGGTTCATCGGAAGCAAGAGCTTTTCTGCTTCTCGTTGATCTCATTGATTTCGTCCATGTTCGGGCTTTTGCCTCCGTCGAGTAGCTATGGAAGCTCGCAGATTAACGTCGAGTCGTCAAAGTTCTCATTGGTGGCAAATGTTTTAATGTTGATTCCGTTGTTTTTGATGATTCATTTCGGAGCACCACTGTTTAATGCGTTGCCTTTTGTGAGTTTAAATATTCGTTTGTCGGTAAAGTCTTGGTATCTCTTGTTGTTCTTCCACTTCTTGTCTAAAGTGAAGATAGAATACGGCACGGGCATTGGAGTAAAAAATTCGCTCCTCCAGTTGCTCACTAGATTTATTCCTAGTGCAATCCTAGATACCAAGACTTTCCCGTCAATCTAATAGATTTATTGTTTCTTTTTAACTCATAGTCAGAATTTCCTGTTTCAGTGCGCCATCGGTGTGATGATCATGACTTCGTTTAACGGCTGGTTCAGCGATATCAAATTGATCCGCAAGACGTTCTACTCATCCTCCTGGGATGCGGTAGGTCGTTCCACAGTCGAAATCATTGCACACTCATACTTTCAGTCAATCGCAGTATCTGCTATCGCATGTGCGATAGTCTTTCCAAACGTGTGCACCGGATTCATCGCCATGCTGCTCATGCAGGTGTTTGCAGTGTCACTGAAGGTGCAATGGCCACATATGGAGGTGATGGCAAAGCTGTCCGACTCGCACTATGCAGAGGAGAATCGGTGAGTTCAGAGAATTCCATTGAGTAAGCTCAGTATTGAAATTTTTTGCAGATATGAAGGCGACTGCTTGGACACTCCCGTCCGAATCATTAGGCTGTCTGGGCCGCTGTTATCGGTGAACTGCGAAAATGTGCGAAACGAGTTGTACAAGCAGGCGGTGGTGGTGAAAGGGTATGTATTGTGTGTCTATGTATATTTGTGAATTTATGAGTTTGGCACAAAAGTCATTGGGCAACTTTCGAGTATTTTTTATTGGAATCGAGAATTCTTCCCATTAAAAATTTGCCATGTGTTATGCAAACTCGTGATTCCGGTAGTCTTGTTCTTTCAATGCAAAATTCCTCCTCGCTCAATAATTATCAAGTTTATTCACTATTCGTTTCTTCTGACTTTATTGGACTTGACATTTTTGACCCATCAATTGTACAGTCCGGCCATTGACTAATCCGTTCACTACTTCTTCTCGGACATGAAGCAATTCCTGTGGAGGACTGGCTTCAAATCTAGACTTCCAAACCACTAGAGTTCTGGTGAACCGGAATCATGAGTTTGCAGAACCCATAACATACTATTTCTGACAAGAATAACCCAACAAAATGTATGAAACTATGTACATATTATGTTCCAGATTAATCGGCATAGGAATCGGCACCCGAACCGGGTCGCTACGCAGTCAATGCCCTTCTGCAATCGGCCCAAAAGTGAGTCTCTGTTAGACCCGGGGAAGTTCCTTCCTTTTCTATGCATTAGTGATTCATGCTGTGTTGCTAATCTGGCCTTTCTGGTATTTTTTTCTATCACCGCGAAACAACAGACTAACAGCCCTCAAGTGTTGTGAATTTCCCCGTGTCTAACATCTCATTCTTCCGTGTCATTCTCCAACTTTTCCTTTCTTTCCTCCCGATTAAAGTTCTCAATTCAGGAAAGCGTAACTGCTCGAGAATCGGTGAATCTGTCGGCCAACATCACCATAATCCAGGAGAACGACGTGTCAATTGCACCTCCGTCAACCGATAGTCCGCCAATCGTACGCTTCTTGGTGCTGTCGATGAATGGTGTGACAGGGATTGATAAGGACATGTTGACGTGTTTGTCGCAGGTTGGTTTTGCTTTGTTACATAGAAATATTTGTTTTCGCTTCCGTTTTAAATAGCTCCATATTTTCGAAACAGTTTCCGTTTCCGCTTTCCGTATTGTCTCAAAATTCGGTGCAATAATTTCCTTTCAAGTATTGAACGAGTTGCAGCATGAAAACAAGAGTCGGTTATCCCTTTTGTGTCTGCGTCTCTTCAAATAGAACTGGGTTTGTGTGGTCGTGGTCGTGGTCGCTCACAAATAAGTGGGCGGGGTTTCATTTTTTCATGGGGCAACTCGATTGAAAACTCAATATCTCCAATATTTATTTTTGTGTTTATTTTCTCTTGTTTTCTCATCCATCTCCGAAGGAACTCAAAATATGTACTCCCTCCCAAAACTTCTAGAAACTCCAAATTCCATTTTTGTCAGTGTTCCGTCGATTTTAAATTGCGTTTCCGTGCTTTAGGTCCTAGAAAATTGTTAAAACTGTGATAAGTTGTTTCCTTATTTTAAGAAGCATTTTTCTGAAATTTTCAAAGATAATTACTTGCGGTACTTACGATTTTCGAGCTCTTGGATAGTGTAAACCCAATTGCGCCAATTCCTTTCCAATGTTTTTTTGTCTAAAACTCAATTTTTTTGAAAATTTTCATTGGTAAACCTTTCTTGGCCCAATTTTTGTTCAAAAAAAATTCACAATTTTTCATGACTTTTTAAAGACAAACCTCCTTTTTTGAGCAGTACGTCCACTTTTCTTTGACGAGATATTGTCGAACCGCCAAAATGGTCAAACGCGCTCCGCTGAACTCAACGCTTTGCAATTTTCATTTTGGTTTCCAAATTATTTCATTTCACGTTGAATTTATACGTGAAATGAAATAATTTCGAGACCAAAATGAAAATCGCATTGCGTTGAGTTCAGCGGAGCGCGTTTGACCATTTCGGCGGTTCGACAATATCTGAAACCATGAAATCTCTTGTTAAAAAGGACCTTTGCATGGCTAAAAAACTTATTTCTAAGACGACAACAAAAACAAAAAAAAACGGTAAAACATGATAAAAATGGCTTCAAACAAGTTCACTAACTTCGACAATAATGCATCCGCGCTCTACTGCCAAAATTTCAGGTCTACGGCGATCTGAACAGCGAGAACATTCGAATTCTGCTCGCCGGCGTGCCGGCGTTCGTCCGCGACTCTATGGAGCTTTTGGGCTTTTACAACACCGTGCCGCGCACCCAATTCTACCCAAATGTGCAGGAGGCGTTGTTGTGCGCCAGGAATACGGTACTACCGTTTCATATGAGGTATGTTTGTATAGTTTTAAAATCAATTTGCTACATCAAGACATGAAACCAACCCCGCCCACTTTTTGTGCGAGAACATTTTTTGTTAGTTCTCTTGCTCTATTCATCTGTTTTGTTTACAGTGTCTCCATGAACGGCTACCGTGACGTCATCGCCCTGTCTTGCGCGGCGTCTAATGCCGATTTAAATCGGCAACCGTCGCCGGAAGCCGTTTAAATTGTCCTATGTACATATCATTGATAAAACTCACTAATTTGCTGCTTGGTGGCCGAGAATTTCTGGAAGAGGCAGCTCTGCGTCATCATGTTCTCTTCTTGTGGTGATCCGAGCTCGGGAACTGTCGGCAGGCGGGATGGGGGCATGGATCTGATAGATAGAGATGGATAAAGCCAGCTACATGGCTATTAGCCAATGGCGAACGGCATAAATTCGGCGATAAGCTTATTGAAAACGGCTAATAGCCATTTTTTCAATTTCCTAGAATTTTTGGCCCAGTCGTGGCCGGTGACGTGCCGTCCCAGAAAAAAAGTTCAAACTTTTTGTATCCCATTAAAAACGATTTTAATTTTTCCACAAAAAAACCCTACAAAAGACGTCCAAAAGGAGTACACGCCAGCGTTGCGGCTGGCCTAGAAAACCGGCGGCCGAAAATTCAAATTCGCACTCCATTAGATGTGGTTTTTCAAGCCATTTTATTCATTTTTCTCATAAATTTTTGATGAATAATGGTTTAAAAAAATGCATTTTTTTATATAAAGAGAAGCAAAAAATGTGTGAAAGCGGTCAAAAACTCGTACGATTTATAAAAATATGTTTTTAAAAAAAGTTAATTTGTAAGAAAAACGAAAAAAAACAATTTAAAAATCGTATTGGCGCCAAATGAGTGGCCGCCGATTTTCTAGGCCAACGGTCACAGCTCGTGTACTCCTTTTGGACAACTTTTAAATTTTTTTTTGTGAGTTTCATCGAAAATGCGAGAATTTTTGCGGGTTTTGAGGGGATTTTTGTTCATAAACTAACTGAATTACGAAAATATTGAGGGTAGTCGCTTTTAGAACTGCTACAAAAATATCCAATATAGAATTGGGCAAAATATAAATGTCCCCCTCCCCCTCCTTCCAAATATATCTTTACCTTCTAGAAATCTCATCGAGCTGCCGTCTGACCATTTTTTCTGATAGCCATTTTTTCAATTTCCTAGAATTTTTGGCCCGGTCGTGCCGGTGACATTTTTCCACAAAAAAAACCCTACAAAAGACGTCCAAAAGGAGTACACGTCAGCGTTGCGGCTGGCCTAGAAAACCGGCGGGCGAAAATTCAAATTCGCACTCCATTAGCTGTGGTTTTTCAAGCCATTTTATTCATTTTTCTCATAAATTTTTGATGAATACTGGTTTTAAAAAAATCATTTTTTTTTAAATAAAGAGAAGCAAAAAATGTGTAAAAAAAAGTTAATTTGTAAGAAAAACGAAAAAATAAACAATTTAAAAATCGTATTGGCGCCAAATGAGTGGCCGCCGATTTTCGAGGCCAGCGATCACAGCTCGTGTACTCCTTTTGGACAATTTTTAAATTTTTTTCTGCGAAAATATGAAAAATTTTGCTGGTTTTGGGGAATTTTCGTTTATACTACTAACTGAACTACGAAAAAAACAGGGCAAGAAAGATGATCAATGCAAACGCGCTCCACGGCACAAGAGGTTTAAAACGCACAATTCTAAAAGAGTGCACATATTACCTTCTAGAAATCTCATCCAGCTGCCGTCTGACCGGTGTGAAATCGTAGTTCATCATGCTCTGAGCCATGGGCGGTACCATCGGAGCCATCACCTGCGGCGCCATTGACCTAAACAACATTCTCAGTAGGGCGCAATTACTGACTAACTTACACGCTCATAACCGCCGCCGGCGGAATATTCTGATTTCCTGGATCGGGCCGCGAAGTTTTCGCCAACTGACTCGACTCGAGCATCTCATCGATCAGCAGGCTTTGAGCCATTGCATCTGCGGACGGGTCGCCACCCAGCAAACAGAAACCTGCGGCCGTCGATTTGCTCATCTGACTGCCACGTGGCACCGATGGGAATACAGAGGTGGTTAGATCGTGTGCGGGTGGTAGCATGCTCATTGTCATCGATTGGCTCATTTTTTCGGCGAATTTGAGTTTGGAGGTGGGTACTAGATTGTGCGGGAATTGATTGCCAGGTTTTATGGGTGTGGCCATGATGGTTTCGGTCCATGGGGCTTCCAGTTTGGGTTTTCTGGAAAATAACGTTTTTTTTTTTGAATTTTAGAATTACGTTATTGGCGCGGTAAAGTTAGACAGTCAGACTAAATTCAATAAGCTCCGCCTCCTTTGCAAAGGGGCGGAGCCTGCAAAACGCAACATTTCACAAAAATGAGGTCATGAACCGCCTATGGTTTTTTACATCAAAAAATAGAGAAATGTCTGAAAAATGTTGTGGCAAAGTTTCAGAAAATTCTAAGAAACGATTTTTGAGAAAAATAGTTTTTTACATTTTTCTCGAAAACAAAGTCATAAACCGCCCATAATTTTTATATCGAAAAGTAGAGAATTGTCTGGAGAACTTTTTGGCAAAGTTTTAGAAAATTCTAAGAAACGATTTTCGAGAAAAATGGTTTTTATCTCAATTTTTCATTATTTTGCAATTTTTCTCAAAAATAAAGTCATAAACCGGTCATAATTTTGACATCAAAAAATAGAGAACTTTCTGGAAAACGTTGTGGCAAAGTTTCAGAAAATTCTAAGAAACGATTTTCGAGAAAAATGGTTTTGTCTGAAATTTCCCAATTTTTTCATTATTTTGCAAATTTTCTCAAAAATGGAGTCATAAACTGCCCATAATTTTGATATCAAAAAATAAAAAATTGTCTGGAGAACGTTGTGGCAAAGCTTTAGAAACTTCTAAGAAGTAGTTTTCGAGAAAATGTGTTTTTTACATTTTTCTCAAAAATAAAGTCATGAACCGCCTATAATTTTAACATCTAGCATTTTCTGGAGAACGTTGTGGAAAAGTTTCAGAAATTTATAAGAAGTAGTTTTCGAGAAAAATGGTTTTTTTGTCTGAAAATTTCACATTTTTTCATTATTTTTCAAATTTTCTTAAACATAAAGTCATAAACCGCCCATAATTTTGATATCAAAAGTCAGAGAATTTTCAGGAGAACTTTTTGGCAAAGTTTTAGAAAATTCTAAGAAACAATTTTCGAGAAAATGTGTTTTTTTTTGTCTGAAATTTCACAATTCTTCATTATTTTGCAATTTTTCTCAAAAATAAAGTCATGAACCGCCCATAATTTTAACATCAGAAAATCGAGAATCTTCTGGAGAACATTGTGGCAAAGTTTCAGAAAATTCTAAGAAACGATTTTTGAGAAAAATGGTTTTTATATCAATTTTTCATTATTTTGCAAATTTTCTCGAAAATGAAGTCATAAACCGCCCATAATTTTAACATCAAAAGATAGGAAACTGTTCAGAAAACAATGTGGCAAAGTTTTAAAAAATTCTAAGAACTCGTTTTCGAGAAAAAGTGCTTTTTGTCTGAAATTTCACAATTTTTTCATTATTTCGCAAATTTTCTCGAAAATAAAGTCATAAACCGCCTATAATTTTGATAACAAAAAATAAAAAATTGTCTGGAGAACGTTTTGGCAAAGTTTCAGGCAATTCTAAGAAGTCGTTTTCGACAAAAATAGCTAAAAATGCTGAGCAAGTTTTCGCGCAACTCACCTCACATGCTCCACCCTCAAATCCAACTGTTTCTGCTTGAACGGCATGGCGAACTGCTCTTTTCCAACCATTTCCAGCCAACACACCAGAGACAAATCCGTGGATCCCAATTTCGGGCGGAACATTAAAAGATCCGACGGACTCGGTCCCGCGTCGATTCCTCGGCGGTCACCGATCGCCTGTGCTTGACAGTAATCCACACATCCTTCGTAAAACCGTCCTTTTGCCAACAGGCCTGTGAGCCGATCGTTCACACTTTGAAACTCTTCCGCGCGCTCTTTTTCTTTGCCGGTAGGGGGAAGGAGGTGTCCGCAAAGTTGGTTTAGCTGAACATGTGATGGTTTTGCGCTCTATTGATATATTTTGTTGTTTGGGTGTCTTCGTTTTGTCTATTGTGTTTTCAATCGACTTGCGACATGAGAACGCGAGACTCCGCCCACTTATTTGGGCGCGACCACGCTAACACAGTGATATTTGAAAAGACGCAGACAGGTAGTGCACAAATAAGTGGGCGGAGTCTCGCGTTCTCATGTCGCAAGTCGATTGAAAACACAATAACTATCTTAATTCTCTCTATTCGCGTCATGGGAGTAGAGCGAAAAATCAATAGTTTTTAATTTTTGGCATCGAATCTTGTTTTTCTCTTATCTTAATTGCATTCTGCATTTGCGCGTCGGTTCACGTGTCTGCGTACTCGGCGTTTAATTTTACGGCACTTCCATGTACGCAGACACGTGAATCGACGCCAAAATGCACACAATCGTCGAAAAAATAAACCTTCGACCTACCGTAACACAAATAAGTAATGACCACGCCCCTTTTTTGGCAAAGTGCGCGCAATTGTGTTTTTTCAGAATTTATTTTCAACGAAAATTTGGTAACGTCCCAGTTTCAAAATGTCAGGTTTCGAAACGTCCCAGAGCCTGATTATGAGCTTAAAAATAGGGAAATTCTAGAAATATCGAAAAAAAGTTTAAAGGCGCGTTTGAAAATGTAAAAATGCATTGAAGGTCTCGCAGCGAAAAAATATAATTACGGTGTCGTCGTTTCAGCGTTTCGGGAAAATGTGGCTCGAAAATTTCGTAATGTAGTTATTTTTTTTTCCAATTTACTGGAATTCGCTTTTTCGGCTATTCTGCTGTCAAATATTTGAACATTTTATCTGATTTCCGGATAAATTTGGATATTTGTCCGGTTTTTGTTGGTTGTCATTAATTTTGCCAGTTTTTATTGATTTTTTGTAGAAAAAAAATGATGAAATTCGTGTTTTTTCAGGATGAAATCTAACAAAAAAAGTCTAAAAGTGCGTGCAAAACCTCCTTGAAGGTCTCGCAGCGAAAATAAGACTACGATATCTTTGTTTCAGCTGTGTGCTCTTCGGGACGTGCGGTTTTTTCTTGATTTCTTGACTTTTTCTTCAAAATTTTCGGCGGAATCGTAAAAAAAATCCCCCACCTTGTAAAAACACTCAACCCTCGCCGAGCTCGGATTCCAGTTTTTAAAATCCTCATGATCCGACAGTTTTGGAAGTGTTAAAAGTGCGCACAAGTGTCGATAATCTTCTGGCGACGGGCAAATGTGTTCGAGGTCTTTTAGGCATTCCACTAGTTCCTGAAATCATGGTGAAAAAAATGTTCTGGTGTAAAAAAGGTACCTCGACGGCAAAATCATTGTCATGTAGAGGTCCGGGCTCAAGTTTTACGCAGAGAAGTTCAAAGAATTTGTATTTTGTGACGTTGTAGCTGGAAGTTGTGGTAATTTAATTTGTTTCGCGCTCCACTGCTCCACAGATAACGCTCTCGTTTCGTCTAACCGTCTAACTTCTCTCCGCGTCATCAGTGGAGCGCGTATTGTCGGCACGCCAAAATGGTCAAACGCGCTCCGCTGAACTCAACGCTATGCGATTTTCATTTTGGTCTCCAAATTATTTAATTTCACGTTGAATTTATACGTGAAATGAAATAAATTGGAGAAAATCGCATAGCTTTGAGTTCAGCGGAGCGCGTTTGACCATTTTGGCGGGCCGACAATAATATACATTTATGCTCAAATTTTAACAAAAACTCACCGAAAACTGCCAAAATCAAACTCCTTGACCGATTTGAGCGGCTCGACAAAATCCAACGCATTGTCCCATTGACCGTCCAAAATTAGCTGTCGTAAAAATAGTAAATCGTCCGAGAATGCGCCATTGATCACACCGGCTTCGCGCTCCAATGATAACTGTGGAAAGGTTCGTTTAGAACAAAAGAAAGAGTGTCGGCCACGCGCAGTTCCTCGGCCGCGGACATGTGGTCTCGCAGCGATAGAAGAGGAGACATGAATGAACGCGTGCACGTATGCCGTTGAATGAGGGGCATATTCAAGGCTAATAGCCATATTTTTGCTCACTTTTTATCGATTTTTCATGTCAAAAATCGAATTTTGTTAATTTTTGGCTGGAAAAGTTATACAAATTGGGTAATCGTGGAAAAATAGGGTAACAATGAAAAAATTATCATATTCCGGACTGAAAAATGGGTGGAATTCGAAAATTTTTGAAAAAAAAAATATTGAAATGCGTGCCCGTGCCTTGCAGAAAAGGGCGTGGATTTTTTGTTAGTTTTTTTTTTCAAATTTGGGAAATTTTAGGAGAATAAAAAAATTAGGGGCGTATTATAAGCGCATCCAACGGCTTTTATCGATTTTTCATGCCAAAAATCGAATTTTGTTGATTCTTGGCTGGAAAAATCAATAAAAATTTTGACTTTTTGTCAAAAACAATTCAGTGCCACGCCCCTTTTCTGCAAGACGCGTGCACACTTTTTTGGTCATTATTGGCAAAAAATTGCCAATTCCAGACATTTTCCAGCGCGGAATACGGCAAATTCCAATTTTTCCGTCTTTTTGCCACGTTTCTCAGATTTTCGCTAATTTTTAAATCGATTTTTCATGTCAAAAATCGAATTTTTTGATTCTTGGCTGGAAAAATCAATAAAAATTGGCAAAATGTGGCAAAAATTGGAAATTATCGCATTCCGAACTGAAAAAAACGACTCGAATTGCTAATTTTTGTCGCAATAATGTCCAAAAAGTGTGCCCGCGTCTTGCAAAAAAAGGGGCGTGACTTATTTTCTTAATTATTTTCCTTTTTCTTTGTTTGTAGACCCATTTTCCTTCCAACTCAAATTTTTTTCGTGTCAAATACCTGTGAAATATGAAATCCGCGAATCTCCAAAAACTCCAAAATCGCCTTGATGACGTCACGTTCTCGTATTGCAAACGGAATTCCGGCCGGACCTTTCGGCGATTTTATCACCGATTTGTCCATTTCTGGAGCTCAAAAAAAAATTTAAAAAAATTCATGTATTGTGTATTCAATCGAGTTGCAAAGTTGCAAAATGAAAATGAGTCCGCAAACACCGTTCTGCCTGCGCCTCGCACGCAAATAAGTGGGCGGGGTTTCATGTTTTTCATGATTTAGCTCGATTGAAAACATAATACGTGGCAAAAAACGAAGCGTAAATAAAAACGGACGGAAGCGCAGCACAAAAGCCTCTGCTCGTTTTGGCTGGTAGTTGAGCCGCGGAGGGAGCACGCGGAGCCGGAGAGACGTGGGCGGCAAAAGAAGAAAAAGAAGAAGAAGAGGTCGATTCGGGTGTAGAGGAGACAGACGGAGCCCTCATTCTTCTTCTTCTTCTTCCAAGAATGGAAAGGAATAAACAAGTACGAAGGAGGAGGGGGGAGGAGAAGCCGCTTGAAACGACAGATGGCCGACGATAGAGCACTGGAGAGGAAGAGACGCAGAGAGGGACAGCCGGTATTGTATTTTCACATGTTTGCAGATGGTGAAAAAGTCACCTTTCACATTTTGTCACAATTTTGAAACTACTCCCATTTTCATGCCGTGCACTTCTATCTCACAACTAGCGGTCTTATACACAAGAGATTAGGGTAATCCCCAAAAAATTTTGGAGATTTTCTACTCAATTTCGAAAAAATGCAAGTGGGCGGAGCCAAATTTCTAGGCGAGTCTGTCAGTTACCATAAAACCCGAATGAATCGAAAAACCGAGACGCCACGAAAAGGGGCGGAGCCTAAATTTTTTTTTTCGAAGGATTGGATATTTTGAACATAAAACTCTTATTAGAAAAAATGTCGCAAGACTTTGCGGCACTTCTGCGTTAGGCTCCGCCCATTTTCCCCCCTTCTCGTGGAGTCTCGAAAAATCGTCTAATTTTCTATTTAGAACCCGATTTTAAAATTTAAGAAAATCACAACCCGAAAAACACGATTTAGAGACAGGCCACGCCCCTAAACATGTTTGCCTGGTTTTTGCAAAAAGGGGAGGGGGAGGGACGTGGCCATTGCTCATTCTTATTTGGGAGGTTACGGAAGTCGCTGCTTTATTTTTTCGCAATACTTTTCAAGAAGCCCGTAGAAGTGCCCTTCTAATAGAGGTTTCACTGAATTCAGTAGATCCTCTATTAGAAGGGCACCTATATGAATTTCTTGAAAAGTACGCAATGTTTTTAATTTCGTGGTTTATTTACGGTAACTACATTTTTCCGCCAACGTCTAACATCACAGCTGGAGCTTGCTGTGGCCTAGAAAATGTGCAACAAACTCGCTCTTCCACGAATAAATTCAGCACGACCGGACACAGTTGAAATAAGTGTGACCGTAATCATCAAAAACATATTATTGAGTTTGATGATTTTTCGCGAGAGGTGTACTACGGTATAGAACTCGCAGGGAATAGAACTGCTCCGAAATAGAACTCTGGGACTCAAAATGCCCAACAAAATACGTCTTTGAGTTGTGTTGTACGAGCGGTTATGTGTCATGTCGGTAAAGCTCAATTTCATGCGGTTCTATTCCGTAGCAGTTTGTTAAAATTTTGGAATGAATGGTTACGGTCACACTAATTTCAGCTGTGTCCACTCGTGCTTAATTTCTCGTGGCATAGCTTTTTATTTTATTTTTCTAGACCACAGCTCTCACTCAATAATTCAGAGGCCACAGTAAGCTCCGCCCACTTTTCAATGTTTTTCGTATATTTTAGAGTAAAAAACTCCAAAAAAAGAAAAATTTATTTCCAATCTGTTATACATTTCTATTAACAAAAAATCTCATAAATGGCAGCCAATTTAATACAGACAAAAAATTTAAACAAAAAAAATGAACATTCAAAAATTTCAACCAATAAATCTGCAATTGTCGCCGAATATTTTTCCTCTTCTCTTCGTTATCCGCTGTTTCCAGATATCTGTCAAAAAAAAGAAAAAAACGGAAAGATGAAAGGTACGAAAATGATGGAAGCCTCCCCTTGCTATCTTTCTATCCGTTCTGGTGAATGGCGGGAAGGTGGGAAATTTATAACGTCTGCAAAAAAAAACATTGGTATTTTGGAAGATGAGGAAAAATTGTAACAAAAAAAAGAAAACTACACGAAATAAAGCACAAAAAAAAAGAAAAATAAATGCAAAAAACTCATCGAAAATGTATCGATATTTGTCCCCAAAAGCGCGGCTGAACTTTTTTTTGCGGGTGCAGACTTTTACCGCAAAGTGTCACTCGGTGGGGAAAAACTTTAAAATTCATTTTTAGGGTTAAAAAAAAGGACAAACTGAAAAAAATAGGTAAAATGATCAAGAAATAATAATTAAATAACAAAAATGACCGCCCAAGATCGATTCCTGGACCCAAACGAAAAAAAAAAATGCAAAAAGGGCTACAATCACTCTTCTTCTTCCCCCGTTCGGCATTTTTTCGCTTCGGGACCCTCATCCTCTACATTCTCAGCATTTCCACCCCTATCAATGATAAAATCATCGTCACCAAACTCCTCCTGGTTCTGATTCGCTGACGATGATGCCGTGTCGTCTGAGGGCATCATGTAGTACGGTGTGCCAACGTACTCGGAAGATTTTTCGACCAAGAGTTGATTGAGGTCACGAATGCCAAGCCATTGGCAGAATTCCGCAGACTGGGGATTACGGTAGTACGCACTTGCTGGCACTTTTTTCGATTCAGCGGTGACCTTTAAACAAAACTTTTGGAAGAAAAATCAGACTGCAGGGCGCAGCATAAATAGTGTTGTTTACTCGTCCAAATCTTTTCTAAGAGGGGAAGTAATTTACCCTATTGTGTTTTCAATCGAGTTGCAGCATGAACACACGAAACTCCGCCCACTTATTTGTACGCGACCACACAAACACGGTGCTATTTGAAGAGACGCAGGCAAAAAAGGGATAGCCGACTCATGTTTTCACGCTGCAACTCGTTTGAAAACACAATAATATCTTGTGTATAAGGCCGACTTCATTTATACAAATGAGACTGCCTCGTTTCCCTGGCTCGCATAACCTTTTGTGTAAATGACCATCAAGCACTACTCTCTCTGTCGGGCTTATACACAACATATTAGAGCTAATAAAAATGAAAAGAAATCTGCGTTCGGGGGGAATCGAACCCCCGTCGAATGCTTGGAAGGCATCCATGCTGACCATTACACCACGAACGCGACATTATCCGTTGGAAAATGTTGCGGAGAAGAAAGCGAGTGAACAACACGGCATGCTGGAGACTACGTTTTTACAATTATTTTTGGAAATGAATTCTCGGAGGTCATCTCTCTAAAGTCTCTGTGTCTCTCGTTTTGCACGCACTTTGTTAAACTTGGCAGCAGACCACTAGCGACACGCAGAAAAATTCGACAGAGCGCGTTTGCCTTTACGTAGGTTCTAACACGCCGTGAACAAGCATTTCATGAGATATCTAGATACTTCTGGCGCGAATAGAAGCCAGTTTTTTCTCCCACTTTCTTCTCCGCAACATTTTCCGACAGATAATGTCGCGTTCGTGGTGTAATGGTCAGCATGGATGCCTTCCAAGCATTCGACGTGGGTTCGATTCCCCCCGAACGCAGATTTATTTTTATTTTTTATTAGCTCTAATATTTCATGTATAAGACCGCAGAGATAGTGGTGCCTAATGTTCCTATGAGGCTACCCCGAATCAGAACCGTGTCCGGAATCAGAACTGTCCCGAATCAGAACTATACTGTATAAGTTTAAAAAAAAATTTGTTTTATTATGAAAAAACAACATATTAGGCCGTAAGCATGCTTATTGAATAGTTCTGATTTGGGGCAGTTCTGATACGATCAGTTCTGATTCGGGACAGTTCTGATAAAGGACAGTTCTGATACGAACAGTTCTGATTCAGGACAGTTCTGATTCGGGGTAGCCCCTTTTTTTCGTAAACAAACTACCGTATACGCGCTGGTCGCGGCGAGACCACATCCGCAACGCACGTGCGCTCTGCATGATTTTGGCGATGCAGTAATATAATTCTCGTGTAGATGCAGTTTTGAAATGCCTAGTTGTTCACTTTCCAAAACTCCCAGCTTCCAAATTGCAAGTTTCGATTTATACGAGTGGGGAAACGTCTGATTGCGAAACATCACAGTAGCGAAATCTACATGAGTTGCGAACCACGGCGCGTTAGAACCTATGCAAAGGCAAACGAGCCCTACTGAACTTATCTGCGTCTCCAAAGTGACATTCTGCCAAGTTTAGCTACGTGCGTGTAAAAGTAGAGACACAGAGACTTGAGAGAGATGACTTCGGAAATTCATTTCCAATAACAATTGTTACGTCGCAATTTCTGAAGGTCACGTTTCGAAAAGTCGCGAAGCCACAAAAATGAGTGCGTTCTTTTTGACTTTGAGAAATGAAAACGGCCGTATACACAAGATATGTATTAGGGTTATTAAAAAAAGAGAAATCTGCGTTCGGGGGGAATCGAACCCCCGTCGAATGCTTGGAAGGCATCCATGCTGACCATTACACCACGAACGCTGCATTATCAATCGGAGAATGTTGCGGAGAAGAAAGCGGGAGAACAAGCCTTTTATGAGATATCTAGATACTTTTGGCGCGAATAGAAGCCAGTTTTTCCCCACTTTCTTCTCCGCAACATTTTCCAACGGATAATGTCGCGTTCGTGGTGTAATGGTCAGCATGGATGCCTTCCAAGCATTCGACGGGGGTTCGATTCCCCCCGAACGCAGAATTCTTTTTTTTTTTCTCAAAAATTCCTCGTGTATTTTGTGTATAACACGGCGTGCTAGAACCTACGTAACGGCAAACGCGCCCTGTCGCATTTATCTGCGTCTTGATAGTCACATTCTGCCAAGTTTTACTAAGTGCGTGTAAAACTAGAGACGCAGAGCTTTGAGAGAGATGACCTCCGAAATTTCATTTCCAAAAATAATTTTAAAACGTAGTCTCCAGCATGCCGTGTATAAGACCGCTGAGAAAAAAGTGTTTGGCAGCTTTTTTATCTAAAGTTCCACCCTTGCCCCTTGGTTGCTTCGAAAATACTTCGACCTCGCCATTGCTCGGGAAAAAAGCGCAGATCTCTCACATTTGTGTTGAATAGGGGCTGGACTTCAGACATGCCTCGAATAAAAGCGCTGAATAAATACCCAGAGTTTTGAGTAAAGTCGGTGTGCAAGTGAGCAGCTCTCGGACGTTTCGAAAGTTTTTTTTCTGTATTTTGTCGTCGCGGTGTTTGCACACATTAATTTTTAAAATATTAAAAAAAAATCCATAAAAAGCTTTGAAAAAAAAATATTTTGTGCAAACAACACAAAGACAAAATGAAGAAAACCTATCGAAACGTCGCCCTTTCGAAACCTCAACTTTGTAAACGTCCGAGAGCCGTTTTTCGAGGCAACCATGTAACAGACGCGGAGTTATGCGAGCCAGGGAAACAAGACACTACGTCTTTCTTTAAAAACTTAAAACGGTCTTATACACAAAATACTAGGAATTTTTGAGAAAAATAGAATTCTGCGTTCGGGGGGAATCGAACCCCCGTCGAATGCTTGGAAGGCATCCATGCTGACCATTACACCACGAACGCGACATTATCCATCGGAAAATGTTGCGGAGAAGAAAGCGAGAGAACACGCATTTTATGAGATATCTAGATACTTTTAACGCGCATAGAAGCCAGTTTTTCCCCCACTTTCTTCTCCGCAACATTTTCCGATGGATAATGTCGCGTTCGTGGTGTAATGGTCAGCATGGATGCCTTCCAAGCATTCGACGGGGGTTCGATTCCCCCCGAACGCAGATTCTTTTTTTATAAACCATAAACTCTTATTTAAAAGACCGGTTTCATTTATCCAAAAAAATACCGACTACCTCGTTTCTAGCCTATAGTATTTTTATGTCTGTGAACTTCATTTCCACGATGTGTCGGACGGAACGTTGGAAAATAAAATTAAAACTGCGCGGGCTTTTTTCACGAAAAAAATAAATTCTGGCCTAAGCGTGGTCGTATTTTTCTACCGGAGAGACGCAGACACTCAGCGGAACGCGTTGCCAATAAGTGCCTTATACACAAATGATTCGGAATAATTTCGCTGCGGGAAATCAGGATTCCATCACAGTTCAGTTTAGTCTAATCCGAAAGTTCTACGAAATTTTGGGGGTATTTGGATTGGACTGCGAACAACTAACTAATTCGTGCACCGTTACTGATTATTTAAATCTGATATTGTGTTTTCGAACGAGTTGCATCATGAAAACATGAGTCCGGAATCACCGTTCTGTCTGAGTCTCCTCAAATATCATTGTGATTACGTGGTTGCTCACAAATAAGTGGGCGGACCCACGTTAAAAATCATTGAAGGTCTCGCAACAAAAATAAGACTACGGTGTCATAGTTTCAAATGGGCGAGATGGTTTTTCTGAGAATTTCGAACTGAATCGCGAAGAATTCCTGATTTAGACTTAAATCAGGAATTCTTCAAAGTTTTGCTTGGGTATCAAGATGGGAACAAGAAAAAAAAACAATTTTATTTCATTTTTACACAAGTTTTACAAACTTTTATTAGGTTCATGTAGGTGTCAGATGAACATCTATCCACTTTTTCTGGATCGGTCCTGGGTTTCTTGCACTCTCGAATCAGTTGAGTTTTATCAAGTAAATAGAATAATTTAAAACGATTTTTAGTACATAGTTTAAAAAGGAAAACGGAAACAAATAAATGAAAATGTAGGTAGAAAAAATGAGCGCATGGCGACGCGTCTTTATACCGCCAAATTTAAATTTTTCAAAAATGTTACCTCTTTCAACGGCGGCGCTGTCTGTCTAAACGTGTCAGTTTTGATCCTCAAGTCTCCCAACTCTTCAATTTGTTTCAATTCACTTTCTGTAGGCCTAAAATCTTTCCTCTCGTAGACACAAGGCCGATTTCCAGCCATATCCGGCAGAATAATCTGCTCTTTATCGGCAGTTGTCAGTAGATCAGTCGATTTGAGGATAGCCAGCCAATGTGGATCGTAGGAGAGCTCCAATGGAGCATCGCTGGGGACATTGAGTTCCATAGCCGGAAATTTTAAAGATGTACAAGTTTAGGGGTGGGGTTTGACCAACCTGCATAAATTGGCGCCCTGGGATTGGTTTATCGAGAGATAGGAATCTGGTGGGAGCCGGTCGGTCATTTCCAGAGCCTTTATGGGGGACCAGGGCTGCAAAGGCAATGTGCAAATGGGCAGCCAGATAGTAGCGGGGGCGGCAGTCCTGGAAAATGGGGAAAAAATGGAAATGCGGCCCGGAGAGGCTCACGGCGTGTTGGAGACTACGTTTTTGAATTATTTTTCAAAAGCGAATTTTCGCGCGCTATTCTACTCTCGCGTCCCTGCGTCTCCTCCACAGAGAGTTGTGTCGATTTATTGGGAAAACAAAAAAAAATTGCAACGCGGTGTTTGCGTACTTTTGAAATTCAAACGGCAATCAAAGAAATAGCGTGGCAAATGAAGAGAGACGTCCCCCTTTTTGTTTGAATTTTAAAAGTACGCAAACACCGCGTTGCAATTTTTTTGTTTTCACAATACGTGATTTTATTGTTTCTTTCTTACTTTTCTTTGTTATTTTTTTGCTCATTTATTATTTTTTTTTGTTCGTTTCTCATTTAAATAAATATGTTTTTAAAATGGTTGTTTTTGAGATTAATTTGATAAATTTTTTTTGTTGGAATATTGATTTTAAGTCTGTTTTTTTTTCGTAAATAAAACAGTTAATTTCAATTTAATTTAAATTCTGAAAAACAATACGAAAGTTGGGACTAAAAATGCGAAAAACGTTATATTTTGCCAAAAAAAAACATATTTGGCAAGGCGCCAAAGATTTTTGGCAATACTCCAAGAGAAATATATGGAGGCGCAGAGAAAAACGCAAAAGTGCACCAGGGCGCGTTTGCACTTTCGTAGGGTCCAGCATGCTGTGAGGCTTAAAAAGACGAATATTATTTACATAAATCAACTTCATGCCAGACGGATTCCCGAGTTTTCCCGACTCGTGGTCCGCCTCAAACCGATCCTTTTTGCGGAACAGCCACTGCTTATTGCCGAATTCGGCAATTCCTCCCGGCCAATCATGCGAGATCATTATATCAATAGGGTTCTGCAACAAAACGAGTTAGCCCATCTTCCTGCTTCCCAAAAATTACCGAAACTTTATCCTCATTCGCCGCTTTCAGCTGCCTCAACCGGAACATGTCAACATTCCGGACGTGATACGCCGTTTTAACATCCCGCTCCGAGAACGGTGGCCGTTCATAATGCGAGTATTGAAAATCTCCAAACCCATAAATACCGGATAGCCCGGCGATTCGAAGTCCGGCAAACTTAATGCAACTCGCGTGGCCCATGAAATAAATGTTGGGTGCCACCCAGCCGCCGTTCGGCAATTCGCACAGATAGCCGGATGCTTCGTGGTTTCCGCCGATGAATACGGTGAGAACTGGCGCGGATTTCTCGCCGGAATAGTATTTGTAGAAGGTTTGAAGGCTACGGTAGCACGGTGGAACTGACATTTGCAGAAGGTCGCCGTAGTTCCGGACTGCTTGATAGTCACCGCAGCAGATCAGGAGGTCGAATTTGTAGTTTTTTTCTTGCTCGATTAGAGCCATTGTCTGAAAAATGATGGGATATGGAAAAACGTTTTTTAGCTTATCATGTCCGAGAGCGTTTTCGATTTTATTTTATTTTTAATTTCAGAACAACCAAAGAATTGTTTCCCAATTTACCAAATCAGGAAATTCCATGATGTTTGACTTCAAGATATTTCGTTGTCTGAGTATCATACGATTTTTTTTATTTGTTGTTTTAACCATTTTCTGAGCCGTTTCCTTATTCAGCCGAATAGTTTTAATTTTTTGCTTTCCGTAAATTTGAAACTTGGGGATTGAATTTTTAAGGGAGGTGTCAGGTTTTTATTATCAGTTCAATCTTCTTGCCGGCTACCACAAGAGTTCACACGGAAAATCTAAGGCCACACCCCCTTAGCTTTTTTATTTTCCATTCGCGAAAAATGCAAGTGCGCTCCATTGAACTTAGTACTTTGCGAATTTCATTATGGTCGCCAAATTATTTTTCGTCTTTTTCTTCGATTTTTTGCTAAAATTCTTCGTTTTTCTTGATATTTCTTTGTTAAAATGACGAATAACAAACAAATTCGTAATATTTTGTGAAAAACGTCCTAATTTTTTAATGTATTCTTTCTTTTTAAACCGAAAAATACTATTTTCCATTATTATCAGTAATTTTCGGTTTAAAAAGAAAGAATACATTAAAATGCATGATAATAAAAAAAAACATTGAGCAAAAACCCTTTCAAATGAATGATTTAGGAATTTTTTAAGAAGGTAATTTCGAAAAAATGGCGAATTTTGACAAAAATTGGGCATAATTAGGACGTTTTTCACAAAATATTACGAATTTGTTTGTTATTCGTCATTTTAACAAAGAAATATCAAGAAAATCAAATAATTTTAGCAAAAAATCGAAGAAAAAGAGGAAAATAAATTTGGCGACGAAAATGAAAATCGCAAAGTACTAACTTCAATTGAGCGCACTTGCATTTTTCGCGAATGGACAATATAATATTATCAACTCAATGCAAAGAAAAAAGTTGCGTGAAAGTGACGACACGTGTCTTTTTCATTTCTCAAAATAACTGTGGTGTTTGCAGAATTTTCACGTGAAATCCTATTGTAATCGGCAAGAAAATTGAATCGATAATATGCTGCGTTCACGTTACAAAATCGGTCAAGGGGAAATTCTTAAATTTGTTTACGTAAAATTAGTGTGACCGTACCCAAATCGTGGCGAGACCTCATTGTTAATAAAAAATTATTTCGAAAAAGCTACCTTAAATCGACACAAAACGAGGTCTCGCCACGATTTTGGTACGGTCATACTAATTTTACGTTAACAAATTTAGGAATTACCCCTTGACGAAAATGGATTTTCATCCATTTTTATAACTTTGAACGCAGTATTTACGAATTTCACATTAAAATCGCGCAAAAACCCAAAACTTGATTTTTGGCGAATTTCTTGTCGAAAAAAATTATAAGACGTCCAAAAGGAGTACACGAGGTGTGGCCAGAGGCCTAGAAATCCTTTTGTTGGTTTTTGTTTATTTACTAATTTTTTGTTTGAGATCGGCATAAAACTCACCAGATCCAAGAAACTGGAAAACGAGAGGAAAACAAAATTCGGAAATCGATGAATTTTGTATGCTGGTGGTGGGAGACGCAGAAAAAAAAACGTTTTTCTGTTTCATGGATCCTAGTTCAGGTTAGTCAATGTACGGATTTTATCCATTAAAGTAGGAGAAGAAAATTGATGGAAAAAAAATTGTCACCTGGCGATTTTCTAGGACAAAGGTCACACCCCGTGTATTCCTTTTGGACGTCTTTCATTTGTTTTTTGTAAAATTCACCGTAAAACTGAGAAATTTCGGGGTTTTGTCCTATTCTAATGTAATACTGCTTAAAATTTAGTGTAGGGTGGAGGATTTACGAATATTATGTGTTCACGAAGGACTGGTGCTGACAACGCTCCGTTCCGCAGTTTTTCACTGCGGTATTGAAACGAATACTGCGGAACAACGAAGCGTCGTCAGCCACAGTCGTTCATGAACACATATAATTCGTAAATCCTCCACCCAACACTAAATTTTAAAGCAGTTTCCCGACAAATTGGACCCTGCTTAGAAAATCACTATTGTCGTCCCGCCAAAATGGTCAAACGCGCTCCGCTGAACTCAGTTCAAACGCGCTCCGCTGAACTTCCGTGGGAATATAAAAAAATAAATGGCTTTAGGACGTTTCAAAACTGGGACATTTGTCACTTTGAAACATGCCAGTTCGGAACTGGGACGGTGCTATTTTTCGTCGCTGAAAACTCAGTTCAGCGGAGCGCGTTCACTGGGGTATGAGGAGGGAGTGAATAACGCACACACGCACGCATCGAAATGAGGCCCAAAAAATAAAAAAGGCGCGCGAAAAATTTCACATTATTGGAGAGAAAAACCAAAAAAAAATCGTGAAAATCACGAAACTCTATTCAAAATTATTTCGCGCGCTTTTTTATTTTTTTGGCCTTATTTGGAGGCGTTGCGTGTGTGCGTCCGGGCGCATTTACTCACTCCCTCCTCATACCCCAGTGCGCGTTTCACCATTTTGGCGGGCCGACAATAGTGTTTCCCGACCATTTTAAAAAAGAAATAATTTATTAATGACAAGGAGGTTGGAAAATAAATAAACATTAACGAAAATTGTGACAATTCCAAAGTTGATTTCTGTTTCTGTCTTCCGCGTTCGTGATCGTAATCGTCGTCAATTTCCATCGTTTTCTCAAGGTTCGGGGTGCTTTAATTAAACTTTTTGAGTGAATAAAAACATAGTTAGAAAGTGAAATAAATCGATGATTTGAGATTTACGGGAAATAAATACGGAATAAATTTTTTTAAAGCGCCGCTGCGCTGATATTGCAATTATGCAAAATCACTGGATTTTTCGAAAGAATTTATGAAACTACTGTGTTCTGTACCTCATAAATCGCCTCCATTTCCCCATGCGAGCATCCGACCACCGCGATTCGCACTTTTTTCGTCCCGTCGCCAAGTTCCTGCTCCACAATTAGAGGCTCTGTGTTTGTTTCAGAGGTGGCTGGAATGGTGTCGTGGGCGCAGCACGGGTCGCCTTCTTCTTCGTTTTGGGACATTTTTTGAAAGTTTCTGGAAGAATAGGTGAAAAATTGAAAAATCAAAAAGTACAATTAAAGCAAGAGATTGGAAAACTTAATATCTAGTTTTTACCACTGCAATTAAAATTTAATAAAAAAAAATGGAAGAGTATTTAAATACACCACGTTTTATATGAGATTTTCAGACTACACCAACATGAAAACGATTTGAACAAAAAAAAAGATAATCACTATTTCCTTGCCGGTGTCGCCGTGGAGAACATCTTCTTCCAGTAGTCAACTTTCTCCATACTGCACAACGGCATGAGCTGGTCGGCAAAATCGCGAAGCGTTTTGGCGGCCTAAACCACAAAATTTGAATATTAATGTTCTAGAACACGACAAACCGGCATATATTCGGCCGACTCTGGCAGCGAGATACTAATTTCCACAAGCGAAGAATCCGAGATAGACTTGATCGAACTGGAATCGTAGTTTCCGGGTCGGATCGATTTTGTTAGCGACGAGTGCAGGATTTTGATGTTTCCTTTCGTCCACAGTTTTCCCTGCGTCATGTACTCGTAGTCCATTCTCAAGCCGAGCGCTTTTGCGTACGTCATCATGTCGGATGAGTGGACTAGGGAGCTGATTTCTTTGCGGATGATGGTTGGGCATTTTTGATCGGGTTCTGGCACTGGAATGAATGGGAATTTTTTAGGCTAATAGACGTCAAATTCGGGGAGTATGCGATGTGAAATTTGGCGTCGATTTTCCTCACCGCTTGAAAAATGTAAGCTCCAACACACCGTGGGAATATGAAAAATAAATGGCCCTAGGACGTTTCGAAACCTGCCAGTTCGGAACTGGGACGGTGCTATTTTTCGTCGCTGTGTTCACACTATTGAGTTATCGAATCTTTTACCGGTAAATTCGAAGAAATTTTCGAAATTTATGGCTAGACGTTTCGAAACTTCCCAAAGCCAAATTCGTCGGCTAACTCCCGTTTTCAAGGACTCATTCTCGCGACACGCTGCTCCTCGCCAAGCTTGCGCCGATTAGGAGCCAAATCTGAGCAGCATCTGCCATTTTCACAGACTAACTGCCACATAACAGCCGTCTCGCTCCAAACTAGCGTCAATCGCCAATTATGTGCTAGCAATGGCTACCTGCCTTTCGTTTTCGATGGCTAATAGCCATATCCGCGCCAAAAATACCACCAACAGTTTGGGATCTTGCAGAGCCGTAGTTTTTTCAGGCGTCGACTTTTTTCCAGTTGGTCCCGCCACGAATTCGAATTTTTCCACGTTTTTTTTTGCGGATTTCCACTTAAAAAGGTAAATATTTTACTGTCGATTTTATAACTTTTGACAGACTTCAAGTAATTTCAAAGAACTTCTAGTATTTTGAAAAACTTCTGATACCCATAAGTTGAAAAATCGATATTTTCGTGCAACTTTACAGGAAAATATCGAATTTTCAACTGATGAGTATCAGAAGTCCTTCAAAATACTAAAAGTTTTTTTGAAATTACTAAAAGTCCGTAAAAAATTACCAAAATTCTGTCAAAAGTTACAAAATCGGCCATAAAATAGTTTTTAGTGAAAATCCGATAGGGTATTTTTTCCGATTTTTGCGGCGAAAATACTACACGTTTTAAAATTGTCCAGAGGCCGGATCCATGAAACTGGAAAACGAAATTTGGAAATTGATGAATTTTGTATGATGATGGTGAGAGACGCAGAAAAACAGGCAAAACCATTTTCCGGGAAATGCCGTTTTCCAGAGCTAGGGTCGATGAAACAGGAAAACGGAATTTCCTCTGCGTCTCTCACCATCATCATAAAAAATCCATCAATTTTCATTTTTCGTCTTTCCGGAAAACGGTTCTCCTGTCGTCTTCAATTTTCATGGATCCGGCCTGTTTTATGGATTTTATGGATCCTAGCTCAGAAATTCCCTACCCAAGTGCATTTCGCCCGTGTTTTATTGTTTTTTTTTTTTGCAATGTTTCAAGCAAATCCATGACGTTTCAGCTATTTTTTTTTCAATGTTTTCAACAAAAAAAATAAAGACAAACCTCCTATATACCTCAACTGCCAATAATTCTGGATCTGGTGGTCAGTTCGGAAACGGCGGCGCAATCTGGAATGGTTTTATTCATATTGTCGAGACAAAACAATCGCCTACGTGCTCTAACGCGCGCGAAGCGTGTCCGCGTCGCGGCTCGGCGGGATTTCAAATGTGTCCGCCTTTTTTTCGTTGCTTTATTTTCCATTTATTACATTTATTTAATATTTTTCGCGAAAATTTTGTTTTTTTAATGGCGAATATGTTGAAAATGTTGTTTGGGCACTTACATTTTAGTAGAAAGCTGTGAAATATTGCTTCAATTCTGCCAAAACTAACATTTCCCATCTTATCATTAAAAAAAATTATTCGGGTCGTTTTTCGGCTCGGATATCGTTTTTTTTTAGTGTCATTAGAAATTATTTCTCTGTTTTTCGCAAGTATCTCCAAAATATTTAAATTGACAATGAAATACCCAATTTTTTCTTGTTTGTCCCGTTTCCTTTGCATTTTCGCCATAATACGTTTAATTTCATGATTTTCAGGTAGAAGCGCGAAAACCGTCCGAAGGAAAAGCAGAAAGAGATAAACAAATGAATGTTGGAGGAGGAAGAAAGATTTTCCGAATTTTATTTATTAACTTTATTCGCGACAAAAACATTTATTTTATATTTTCAAAAAAAAAAAAGCTATTAATAAACCTAGACAAATCTTTTTAGAGAAGACACGACGATCGGCTGGGGAAGTGGGCTGCTTGCTTGACATGCACGCATTACGATGGTCCCAAAAAGCAAGATGGCGAACTTTGAAAACATGTCCACCGGATCCTCCGCCTCCACCACCGCTTCCAGAGCTTCCGTCGCTCGATCCGCCGCCAGATCCTCCAGACGCGTAGTCCTCAAGATTGTAGCCAGACGAGAAGGCGTTCGATCCCATGTAGCCAGACGAGTAGCCACCGGCGGACATATACGCAGATTTGTCATCCATTGTGCGGTTGTTGGTTGGCTGGGTCTTCTAGAGTAGTGGACACTCCAAATATCATCATACATTCGATGAGATGGACGACACCTGAAAAAAAGTTTATTATTAATGAAGTTTTCGTATTATTTTTTTTTACGGCGACACTTTTGAAGGTAAATTCTCGAGTTCGCCAGTTAACAGGCGCGCAGTTACTTATTTCGCGAATGGACAATACCATAATAAACAGTTTTTCATGTTTCTATTCAGAAAAATCAACCGACTTACAATATTGCATCCAGCTGTCCTGCATGATCTTAAAACCCGTTCTTTTTTCTCTGCTTGGCTTTTGATCGATTTTTGCTACCTGAAAATCATGAAATTACGGCAAAAATGCAAAGGAAACGGCGAAAAACAGAGAAATAATTTCTAATGGCACTAAAAAAAAAACGATATCCGAGCTGAAAAACGACCCGAATAATTTTTTTTAATGATAAGATGAGAAATGGGCGCTATGCGGGTTGGGGGGGGGGCCACCCAAAAAAAAATTTTTTTTCACTAATTTTTTTTGCACTTTTTTTGTTGTTCACGCTTTGAATATTCGTTTCTGAGCATTTATCGATGCCTGAAAAGTTCAGCGGCAACGCGCCGGAAGCATGTGTGACACTTTTCAAATTGGCGACCGGAGGGAGCTGGGCGGAAGCATGCTTTGCGGGATGATTTTTTGTGATTAAAAGTCTAAAGATGAGCCTAAAAAGATAAGAAAAGGTTACTGGGAGCCGATTAAACACTCAAAAGGGTCAAAGCAAGCTTCCGCCCAGCTCCCTCCGGTCGCATATTTGAAAAGTATCACACATGCTTCCGGCGCGTTGCCGCTGAACTTTCCTGGCTAAAAAATAATGCAGAATGAGATTAATATATGAAAAAAAACCAAAAGCGATGCGAAACCGCACAAAAAAAACGAAAAAAAAAAATTTTTTTTGGGTGGCCCCCCCCAACCCGCATAGCGCCGAGAAATGTTAGTTTTGGCAGAGTTGAAGCAATATTTCACAGCTTTCTACTAAAATGTAAGTGCCCAAACAACATTTTCAACATATTCGCCATTAAAAAAACAAAATTTTCGCGAAAAATATTAAATAAATGTAATAAATGGAAAATAAAGCAACGAAAAAAAGACGGACACATTTGAAATTTTCCCCCTCCCGCCGAGCCGCGACGCGGACACGCTTCGCGCGCGGTAGAGCACGTAGGCGATTGTTTTGTCTCGACAATAGAAACCGCAACAAAAAAAGGAAAAATCAAGGAAAACTCGGAAAATGCTCCAATTGGCCTGAAACTGAGAAAAAATTATCAAAAATACTCCCGTACATGAAATTCTCAAGAAATTTCGGACTGAAATATCGATATTTCTGAAAATTAAAAAAAAAACGAAAATTTTGACATTATTTCCCAGAGTTTCAGGTAAAATGGAGTATTTTCCGAGTTTTCTCCTATTTTTTCCAGAGATTTAATACTCACTTAATATCAGTTTTAACATCCGAGCTTGCCAGCGATCGCAGACAGAATGACATTTCATGCTCGAAGAATTCTTCACATCCCGGATCGCAGAGACCTGCCAGACGTCGTTCCAGGTCCTGAATTAAAATTATTTTTCTGCATTTTATAATTAAAATAGCAAAAAAGCCATCTTAATTGGTGTATAAGGCACCAATTCTCATTTGCCACATTTTATTCACTTTTCGACAATAAAAAACTCACAGGCACATGTTTCGAAAAGATGGATCCATAGAGTACACATTCTTGCGTTTGGTAAGGTGTGGAATTGATGGAGAGCTGAAATTAATAAAAAAAGTAATTATTTTTCTCAAAAATTGTGGGAAAAATACCTGCGGCCGCGTGGCTTCCTCATCAATATCGATCAGATTTTCCATTTTTGTGTACAAATTGGCTAATTAAATGAAAATTAAGGCTATTTTAAATTAAAATTTAAAAGCCAAATGTGCGTCAGATTGGGTGCTTCGAATGGTAAAGACGACGGTGTTTGCAGACTTGTCGCTGAAAAATGGAAATTTGGGTTTTCTGACATTTTATTTATTTAACTCATTTGAAACATGATCTGACGTGAATTGTAATGCAGAAATTCTCAATTCAAATGGAAAAAAGGTGAAAATTATGGAAAAAAAAAATCGGAAAATCGAACAAAAAAGCCAAGAAGTGCAAAAAAAATCGGTCCCAAATTGTTCAAAAACGTTAAATAATGATGAAAAATTGCAAAAGTTGAAAAAAACGCCAAAAAAACTGTTGAAAAAACTTCTTTGCGAGACCCGACCCGACCCCATCTGAAAAATTTTCGACCTGCGCCTTTAAAAGTACCTTTCGAGCATTTTTCGATAATTTCTTGTCGAAAAATCGCTGAAATGAGGTCTCGCATTTGCATACATTTTTCAAACAAGGCATTGCACAAAATAGCAAGCAAAATAAAAAAAAAAACCATAAAAACAAGTTTGTTGAGAGACCCTATCGGAAAAATGTTGAGCTCTGCGCCTTTAAAATACCGTAATCTTTTTTTTTTCAAAATTTTTTTATTTCTTCGGAAAGTCTCGGGGCTTTTTACTTCTATTTTTCTGCAACATTGTCATTGAAAAATAACATTTTGGACACCAAATAAATTCGGAAAAACCATGCTTTCCCCTCTGAAATTCCCAGATTCCCCAACCTTTCTTGATTTTTAAAAATCACAAATTCAATCTTATCAACCTTTGGAGCAAATACAATTTCAATTATCCTCGAAGGAGAAGAACTGAAAACAATGCGCCTGATCAAAGTTCACAATCAGATCTGAGACGCGCCAGGTGGGAGGAGAACACAGAATTGTATTGTGATAACGACTGCATGGAGATAAGCAAAAATTGACAGGTAGACAAAGAAAAATATGCGGCGAAAAAATAATTAAAATGAGCTGCATCACAGAAACATGGGATTTTGAAAAGTTGGAAGGGAAACAGCATTTTGCACAGGTTTTTTAACGAAAAATACTGCGAAAATTGGGTCGAACCGGGGACTTTCCGATTAAAAAAAATCGAAAAAAAACACAAAACTGTTGAAAAAGGTACGGTACTTTTTAAAGGCGCAGGGCTCAATTTTTCTTGGGGTCTCGCAGCGAAATAGCTGTTTTTGCAGATTTTTTCCAATTTTCCGGACATTTTGATACAGTTTTTTTTTCTGAAAACGCAAATAAAAAGTTTGGACCATCCTTGACAAACTTTCTCGTGGACAAAACCCATTAAAAATGTAAAATCCAAAAAACCGTTGAAAAAGTTACGGTACTTTTTTAAAGGCGCAGAGCTCAATTTTCTAGGGGTCTCGCAGCGAACTCGTCTTTTTGCAAATTTTCGGCATTTCGGGCAATTTGTACCGATTTTTGTTAATTTCGCATGTTTTCCGCTAATTTTCAAGAGAACTTTGTAAAAAAAAATACCGCTGTCATTAAAGGCGCAGAGCTATAAATTTTATTTAGGACGTCGCAACGATCTCCGCTTTTTTCGGGCATATATTATTATGGATTCGTGACATAGCCAGGCAGCGTGTCAAGATATGCGTCAGCAATTGTTGGGTCTCGCCACGATTCAGCTCTTGGCGGCGGGAGGGGAAACAATTTTTTTCATTTTGCTGGCGCGCAACTTGCAGAAACGTGTCGCTACGTCACGAATCCATAATACTGTGTTTAAAATTTAAAATAAACCCCTTTTCGACGATTATTCCGGTGCCAAAAATTGCGATGTTTTATGGTCAAAAATACCGTATTTTTAAAGGCGCAAGCTCAATTTTCACCGCGGTACGCCGGGTCTTGCAACGAACTTTTTTGTTTTGAATTTTACCGTTTTTTCTGTTTTTTTAACGATTTTTTCTATTTTTTGAGCAATTTGGGACCATTTTTTGGCAGATCATTGTGATGCGCTTCTCGGTTTTTTTTCAGATTTGGATTTTCCCGAATTATTTTTCACATTTTTCACTCACTGTTTTTCTTATTTTTCCGTTGTTTGCTCTGCACATCCGAGATCACTTTAAATTCAAAATGAAGGGTTTTGGAAATCGAATAAAAAAAAAGACTGGAAAACTCATCGTTCTTATTGTTACAGTTGGACCCATAATTTTGGAAAAATGCGAAAGAAAAATAATCCCGCGCGGTGTCCAGATTGGAAATGTGGGCAGAGCCTGGCACGCCAGCAAACTAGCATGGCGCACTTTCGATGCTTGCGCATTCTCTCGAATTTTTCTTTATTGATTTTATTTTTTTTCTTTCAGTAAAACCTGTTTTCTTTGTAAAATGTATGTATTGTATCTTTTATACTCGGTATCAGGCTTGGTCGGAGTCGGAAAACGGAAATTCCGATTTTCCGAATTTTCCGACTTTTTTTGGAAAATTTTTCCGACGGAAATTTTTCCGAATTTATTTTTCGGAAAAATTACCCGTCGGAAAAATTTCCGAATTAATTATCCGGAAAATTTTCCCGTCGGAAAATTTTCCGCAAATTATCGGGAAAGTGCAGTTCTTTTAGGTGTCGCTTCTAAGTACCAAAAACTTCTCAAAACTGAATTTTTGTTGAATTTTTTGTTAATTTGTTGATTTTTTGTTGAATTTTTAGTTAATTTGTTGATATTCCTATTTTTTCAAAAAAATAAGATTAGCCAATTGTTAAGAATCTTTTTCGGAAATCACAAAATTAAAAAAAAAATTCAGTTTTAGTTTTGAAAATCGGAAAAAAATCGGATATCCGATTTTCCGAAAAATAAAATCGGAAAAAATGTCGGATATCCGATTTTCCGAAACTTGAAGTCGGAAAAAATTTCGGGTATCCGATTTTCCGAAAAATTATTTCGGAAAAAAATTCCTTTTCCGATTTTCCGAAAAGCATTTTCCGAACAAGCCTGCTCGGTATAAAAGGCTGATAACTCGCTCCAATCGAACAAAGAATTTCGCATGCATTTCGAGTGAGGTTTAGAGAAATCAGAGCAAAACATCGGCCACGGCTCTCTCAATTTTCTGCACTCTCTCGTCGCCAAAGTGGCCGCGTCCACCACTGGGCGAAGTGAGCGCGTTTGCAGCGCTCCGTACTGAGAATAATACCATAATATTTCCAAAACTTCGATTTTCGTAAAGTTTTATCCTGCAAAAACGCCAAAAACGATTATTTCGAAATGGTGGCTGAACCAAATTCGACGTTCTTTGGCTTAAAAACATTCTAAAGACCTCAGCCATAATTCAGTTGGATCACAGTTGGGAAAAATTAACAATTTATGCTTTTTTTCCCGAAAAACATTTTAAAAACCCTCAAAATTTGAATTTCGCGCGAAAAAATCCAGTGGAGCGCGTTTGCTCGGCTCTACCCACTTTTCAAATCCTGAACAACGTGTCCCGGACATTAAACGCTTTAATAAATTGTTAAAGTCAATATTTTACAATTAGCCCGAATTTTCACTTCAAAAAGTAGTTTTCACATCCAATATTTCTCAGTTTCAAGCCAATTTTCGCATTTCTCCACATTTCTATAAATAAACCATTATCCCTTATGACCTACCCAATGAGGCCCAACCTATTAGATTTTAGCAGATCAAAAAAAGGTTATACCATTTCCCGTTGTTTCTTCCAGCCTGAAAGACCACAACGTGATCAGTGATCAGCGGGCATACGGCAAAATGTGGGCGGCGCGCATGCTACAGTATATAACACAACTTTCTCTTTTTCCGTCACCAATTGTTGTTTCGTTATGTCTACTTCTATTGCTACTTCATCTACAGCTCGTATTTTGAGCAAAGTTTTGGGAAGATCACGGCAATTCAGTACCGCGTGTGCACCAGCTGTGGCTAGTGAGGATGGTGCTCAGGTTGTGCCACCAGTTACGCAGTTGTCCGAGAATCAGACGTTTTTCGTGGAAACTGGTTAGTTTTGAGTTCATTTTGGGGCACGGGGTGGTGGCGGTCGCGTTAATTTGTATATTTTGGCACATTGCCAAGTTTTTTGTTTCTGTGTGTTCGCGTGACGCTGGCACCATGGGGTTATTCATAGAAATGTTTAAAAACGAAATATTGATTTTTGTTTTCAGAAAATCAATATTTCAGCCAAAAGCGGGAGCATTTTAAGCTTTATTTTCCAATTTTTCTGAAACAGCAGAATTTTCGGGGAAACTGGTCTCAAATGTAGTGTCCACATTAAAGTCGCACAAAAATCCCTCAATTACTCAAATTTTCGATGAATTTTATGTTAAAAAAAAAAAAGTTAAAAGTCGCCCAAAAGGAGTACACGAGGTTTTGTCGCTGTTTTAAAAAGCCCTCTGCTCTCGGACTTTCCGAAAATTTTTCTGCATTTCATTTTGTCATCGCGGTGTTTGCACAAAATCTCTTTTTTTTCAAAGCTTTCTATGGAATTTACCTTTAAAAGCTTTTTAAAATTATTGTGTGCATATGCCGCGACGAAAGAATGCAGAAAAAAGTTTCGAAACGTCCGAGAGCAGGGAATTCAAACTCGTTTGGCGCCAAATGAGCTTAAATTGTCGGCCGCCGGTTTTCTAGGCCAAATGTCACACCCCGTGTACTCCTTTTGGACATATTTTAATTTTTTAAAGACATTTTTCGCGGTAATTTTCGGAATTTTGTTTTTTTTTTTTTTGCAATTTTCAAATACGACTCTCAATTTTCTGATTCTTATTAACTTTTTTGGCAATTTTGTGTTTCGGCATGCGCCTTTATTAACCCTTTCATGGCGAGACGCGGCTACGTGGATTATCGACCTATTCACAAAAGCGGAAAAAGAAGAAAAATATGGAAAAAAAATGCGGGAAAAATTGGATAATGTTCCGATTGACCGGAAATTTTGGGAAATATTGGAAAATATTCTCCTGTACACGCTCAAAAAATTTTGGACCAAAATATCGATTTTTTCTGAAAATTTTTAAAATCGATATTTTGATCCAAAATTTTATGAGCAAATACGGGAAAATTTCAGGTCAATCGGAGCATTCTCCGATTTTTCCCGCATTTTTTTTCCGTTTTTTTCTTTTTTTTTCCGGTTTTGTGAATAGGTCCATTAGGTTTGGGGTAAATCCCCCGCCCAAAACTACATTTTAAACAGTTTCTCAAAAACGTGGGAACCCCCAATAATAAAATTTATCAATTTAAAGAAACAAAACCCAAAAAAACTTCAGAAACATTGAAAAAATTTCAGTGAAAAAATTCTCCCAAAATGTCGTAAAACCACTGGTTCGGGAAATGGACAAACACTCGAAGATGGACCCGATTGTCAAGCAGGGCGTATTTGAGAATGGGGTAAGACATACTATTCCCAACCACACAAAGATGAATTTCCATTCCAGCTCATGGGCCTCCACGTTCCCGAAGAGTACGGCGGCTCCGGCTCCTCCTTCTTCGACGCCATGATCGTCATTGAGGAGCTCGCAAAAACCGATCCCGCCGTGTCGGCCATGGTCGGCATCCACAACACCCTTCCCGTCTCCATGATTTTGGATCATGGAACCGAGGAGCAGAAGTTGCGCTACCTGCCAGCCCTCTGCTCGGACACGTTTGGCTCGTTTTGCATTTCTGAGGCTGGCGCCGGTTCCGATGCGTTCGCTTTGAAAACTCTGGCAAAGCAGGATGGCGACTATTTCCTTCTCTCTGGTTCTAAAATGTGGATCACCAATTCAGGCGATGCGCAGGTTTTTGTAGTTTTTGCAAACGTCGATCCAAGCCAACGGTACAAGGGAATCACGTGCTTTATTGTGGAGCGAGGGGCAGATGGTCTCACGGTTGATAAGGAGGTATGTATGTTGACATGCAGTAATTTCTTATTCTAATATTAATTTAGGAGGACAAACTGGGCATCCGTGCCTCTTCCACGTGTCAGGTTCACTTTGACAACGTGCGTGTTCACAAGTCAGCAATCTTGGGCGAGTACGGTAAAGGGTACAAGTATGCGATCGAGTGTCTTAACGCTGGGCGAATTGCTATTGGAGCACAAATGATCGGTCTGGCGCAGGGATGCTTTGATCAGACGATTCCATACTTGCAGCAGAGGGAACAGTTTGGTCAACGGCTTATTGACTTCCAGGTTGGTGATTTTGGGGGGGGGGGGGGTGTTAACTTGACTTTTAAAAACTAGAGGATGTAAGCGTATTTTGTAGTTTATATCAATGTTTTATAGCCTATTCGATTAAGCGGCTTTTTCTACGTCGAATAGGCCACAAATCCGTCCATTCAGAGCAGTTTTAAGAGAAATTACCCCGAAAAACCCAAAAATCGAATTTTGAGAATTTTTTCCAATTTTTGAGAAAAATAGGCAATAAATATCAGATTTTTATGGTTTTTCAACAAACTACCATATTAAATATTCTTGCGAGTAAGAACGGTGACCTTAATAGCCAAGCAATGTTGCAAACGCGCCCCATCGTACACTTAACCTCAATTGCCCTCTTTAAGCATTTTTTCTTCTATTTTGTTAGTTGTCATTTCGATATGCAAAATTTTTCTACGTCGAATACATAGACGCCAAAGCAACTTGTTCGGGGCAGTTTTGAGCAAATTCAAAGCGAAAAATGTTAAAATAGGGGTTTTAGCGATTTTTTCGATTTTTCAGAATGCAATAGGATTTAAATGTTAGATTTAAATTGCCTATTCGATAGAGAGAAATTTTATAGGTCGAACAGACGTTAGATTAGCTTGTTTGGGGCAGTTATAAGCAAAATTAGAGCGAAAAATGTTAAAATTCGGGTTGATTTTTTCGATTTTTCTGAAAAAATAACCAGAAACGTCAAATTTTGAGCATCTATTCGATAAAGCAAGTTTTTCTTGGTCGAACGGAAGTCAAAGCATCTTGTTTGGGGCAGTTATAAGCAAAATTAAAGCGAAAAATGTTAAAATAGGGGTTTTAGCGATTTTTTCGATTTTTCTGAATGCAATAGGATTTAAATATTAGATTTAAATTGACTATTCGATAGAGCAAAATTTTATAGGTCGAACAGACGTTAGATTAGCTTGTTTGGGGCAGTTACCGTAAAACCTGTAATAGAAGGACATGTCCTTCTATTCTCAACCCCCCTCAAATGATGTCCTTCTAATATAGGGTGTCCTTCAATTATAGGGTGTCCTTCTAATTTTCGGAGCATGATAAAGGAAGAATCAATTTTTGAAGGAAACATTTTTATCAAAAAGCTTCCATCAAACCAGCCGTTCGGCGACTGAAAAACGGGGGAAGGGTGGAGTACTGCGGTATAGAACTCAAACGGAATAGAACTTCGAGGGATAGAACCGTCTGAAATTGAGCTGTACCGACCCAGAACCGCTCGAACAACTCGAAGAATTATTTCGTTGTACATTGTGAGGCCCTGAGTTCTATTTAGTGCAGTTTTTTTTTAGTACAGCTCCATTTCAGCCGGTTCTATTCCGTATCAGTTCTATTCCGTGCGAGTTCTATACCGTAGTACCCCCGAAATATGTGTTCCAAACAATACACTTTAAAAAAATTTTTTAATAATTTTTCTGCTGTCTCTATTCTTCTCTTTTCAATTATTAATCTCTGAAAGTTCCACTGGGACCCTATCGGAACCTAGGCCATGCAGCGCTAGGCCTTCGGCGGAATACGTATTTTCTATGTGAGAACTTGAGAGACGCAAGACGATGTGCGGGAAAGTCCGCATCGCACGGTCCGTGTGCGAGCGGTGGAACTCTCATAGATGGATAATATGATTTTAAATTCACTCCATTAAGTTCTTATCAAATTTGGCGTCTTTCAAACGACGGCTACCATCCGGCAGACGTCGATAATCAGAACTCATGAACTGATTTTGTGACATACCGTAAATTCTCTAATAGAACGGCCGGCCGGTCTATTTTTCACTACCCTCCTAGGAGGGCTGGTCTATTTTAAGGAACCGTTATATTATAGGGTTAGGTTTACTTTTCAATGTCTTTAAACTTGTATTAAATCTTGAGGATTTTCCATAAAAACGACACAAATGTATGACAAAACAAATTTAGAAACCGGTCAATAAGTAACAATTAGAAAAATCTAACCAAATTATTGAAAAAAGTGTTAAATTCATTCCTATATAAGAGGGGGCCGATCTATTTTAGGGGGGCCGCTCTATTTTGGGGGGCCTTTCTATTATGAGGGCCGTTCTATTAGAAAATTTACGGTATCCTCGCTTTCGTCATGTTGAAATTATATTTTTTAACAAGCAAACAAAGAAAAAAAAAGAAAAGTTCGGAAACAAACGTTTAAAAAATCGTGGGTGTTCTTAAGTTAGTAAAGTGTCCTTCTAATATAGGGGTCCTTGTATTATAGGGTGTCCTTCTATTTTTCATTGGAAGCCTAAGACTGTCCTTCTATAATAGGGGTGCTTTAATTATAGGGGTTCTTCTATTGTAGGTTTTACGGTATAAGCAAAATTAGAGCGAAAAATGTTAAAATTGGGGTTTTAGCGATTTTTTCGATTTTTCAGAATGCAATAGGATTTAAATGTTAGATTTAAATTGCCTATTCGATAGAGCAAAATTTTATAGGTCGAACAGACGTCAGATTAGCTTTTAGGGCAGTTATAAGCAAAATTAAAGCGAAAAACGTTAAACCAGCGATTTTAGAGTCTTTCGATTATTCTAGAAACATTAGCAATAGTTGTCAGATTGTTTGTTGTCTATTTGATAGATAATATTTGTCTAGGTCGAATAGACGCTATTCCAGTCCATTTAGGACAGTTTTGATCAATTTTGAGAAAAATACCCCGAAAAACCGTAAAATCGCAATTTTCAAGGTTTTTTTGCAGTTTTTTTTTTTGTTGAAAAAATAGCTTTAAAATTTTGTATTTTTTATAGCCTATTCGATTCAGCACACTTTTCTGCCTCAAATAAACCTGTGCGCAACCAATTTTGAGAAAAATTACCCCAAAAAACCCTAAAATCGCGATTTTAAAGTTTTTTTTAAAATTTATTTTATGTCCTATTTGATTAAGCAAGTTTTTCTACGTCGAATAAGCCTGTGCGCAGCCAATTTTCGATGGTTTTTCAGCAGTAAAATAGTAAAACCCCGATTTCTCCACTTTTTTAAAGCCAAATTTCCAGGGCCTACAACACCAAATCGCCCAAGTGCGCACCGAAATCGAAGCGGCACGTCTTCTAGTCTACAACGCCGCGCGTCTCAAAGAGAACGGAATTCCGTACGTCAAAGAGGCGGCAATGGCCAAACTTTTCGCTTCTCAGGTATTTACACAATGCACTCGCGCCCCATTGCTAACAACCTTTTTCCAGGTGGCCACATCCGCCTCTGCGCAATGTGTAAAATGGCTCGGTGGCGTCGGATTCACCAAAGAGTTCCCAGTGGAAAAGTTTTATCGCGACGCAATGATTGGTGAGATTTACGAGGGAACGTCCAATATTCAACTGAACACTATTGCGAAACTGGTGGACGCCGAGTACAAGTTGAGGAATTGAATGGAGTGTTTTATTTGATTTGGTTTTTGTATATACATATTTAGTTTTATCACTTTTTTGTCCCGTGGAATACAAATTTTCAAGCATACTAAACTGGTTTTTTTGGTATTTTCAGTACGGAGCGCTGCAAACGCGCTCCCTTCGCACAGTGGTGGACGCGGCCGTGTTGGCGACGAGAGAGTGCAGAAAATTGAGAGCCGTGGCCGATGTTTTGCTCTGATTTCTCTAAACCACAATCAAAATGCATGCGAAATTCTTTGTTCGATTGGAGCGAGTTATCAGCGTTTTATACTGAGTATAGATAGTCTTAATCCAAGAGAATTTGAAATGTGTTTCTCTCGGTTCCGCTCGGCTCATTGACGGAATAAGCCTCCCAGGATTTATGAGCACTTCATCTTTGTCGTCTTACCCCGCCAAATGCCTTTCTAACGGCGAGAAAGAACAAATTTGAATTGTAAATGAGTTGGCGAAAAGTTCTTCTTCTTCTTCACACTCTTCAAAATTTTGAGTCACATTCTCAGAGAATTTTCGGCTTTGGCTAATAGCCATCGAATTCGGGGCTTAATTCATTTGACTTACCCACCAAACACGCGCCAATCGCCGATTAAGTGCCAACTATGCGCCAAAAATGGCTTTCTGCCATTTCCGATGGCTAATAGCTTATTTTTTACATGTACAATTAATATTTGTGGGGCGCAAAATTAGTATATTACAGATTTCTAGAACTCTTGTTGATACACGTATTTTTTTCCAGAAAAATCGAAAAAATCGCTAAAACCGCAATTTTAACGTTTTTTGCTCTAATTTTGTTCATAACTGCCCCAAATAAGCTGATCTGGTGTTTATTCAACCTAGAAAAAATTGCTTTATCCCATACGCGTTGAAAATCCCACATTTCAAGCCTTTTCATTCCGAAAAATCGAAAAAATCGCTAAAGCCCCAATTTTAACGTTTTTCGCTCTAATTTTTCCTCATGACTACCCTAAACAAGCTGCTCTGATGTTTATTCAACCTAGAAAAATTAGCTTTATTGAATAGACACTTAAAATCTAACTTTTATTGCTCATTTTTCCAGAAAAATCGAAAAAATCGCTAAAATCGCAATTTTAACGTTTTTCGCTCTAATTTTGCTCATAACTGCCTTAAACAAGCGGCTCTGATGTTTATTCGACCTAGAAAAACTTGCTTTATCGAATAGACACTTAAAATCTAACGTTTATTGTTAATTTTTCCAGAAAAATCGAAAAAATCGCTAAAACCGCAATGTTAACGTTTTTCAATCTAATTTTTCTCATAACTGCCCCAAACAAGCCGATATATTGTTTATTCTACCTAGAAAGATTAGCTTTATCGAATAGGCATTTAAAATCTAAGGTTTATTGAAAAAATTTTCCAGAAAAATCGAAAAAATCGCTAAAACCGCAATGTTAACGTTTTTCGCTCTAATTTTGTTCATAACTGCCCCAAACAAGCTGCCTGCTCTGGCGTCTGTTCGACCTATAAAAACTTGTTTTATCGAATAGGTCTTTAAAATCTAACATTTATTGCTAATTTTTCCAGAAAAATCGAAAAAATCGGTAAAAACCGCAATTTTAACGTTTTTCGCTCTAATTTTGCTCATAACTGCCCCAAACAAGTTGCTTTGGCGTCTATTCGACGTAGAAAAATATGCTTTATCAAATAGACACTTAAAATCTAACATTTGAAGCTTATTTCATTCTGAAAAATCGTAAAAATCGCTAAAACCGCAATTTTAATGTTTTTCGCTTTAATTTTGCTCATAACTGCCCCAAACAAGCTGCTTTAACGTCTGTTCGACAAAGAAAAACTTTCTTTATCGAACAGGCATTTAAAATCTAATGTTTCTAGCTAATTTTTCCAGAAAAATCGAAAAAATCGCTAAAACGGCAATTTTAACGTTTTTCACTCTAATTTTGCTGATAACTGTCTTAAACAAGCTGCTTTGACGTCCGTTCGACCTAGAAAAACTTGCTTTATCGAATAGATACTCAAAATCTGACGTTTATGGCTATTTTTTTCAGAAAAATCGAAAAAATCGCTAAAACCCCAATTTTAATGTTTTTCACTCTAATTTTTCTCATAACTGCCCCAAACAAGCTGCTTTGACGTCTGTTCGACCTAGAAAACTTGAATTATCGAATAGACACTTAAAAACTAATGTTTATTGCTAATTTTTCCAAAAAAATTGAAAAAACCCTAAAAATGGCGATTCTGCCAGGGAGCTTGTTTTTGCACTGCAATTTTGCTCAAAATTGCTTTTTTTTTTAAATTTTTTATACCCTATTTGATAGATCAAATTTTTCTGCGCCGAATAGACTCTAATCCAAGCGAATTCGGGAAATTTTGAGCGAAAATACATCAAAACACGTTAAAACCGCGATTTTAGCGATTTTTTCGATTATTCTGGAAAAAAATGCGACGAATGGCACATTTTTTTTAGCCTATTTGATAGATAAAATTTTTCTGCGCCGAATAGACCGTAATTCAAGTTAGTTCGGGCAATTTTGAAAAAAAAATAACGTGCCAAACTTCCTATTCAGCATATCTTTTTTTGTACCAGTTTTTTCCCCATGGCCTAGAAAATGCAAATTCTTCCACGAGTAATTACTGAAACAGTGTTTGTTTTTGGCAATATTTACAATCACTTTCTCCAGAGAAACTAACTTAATTATCGGTAAACAACACGTCGTGCGTAAATAATTTAATCTAATTTTGGAGCGTTTTTTTTTTTCGATTTATTTATGTACAGTAGTAACTTTTCAACCGATGCTCCAAAATAACTTTTTGCGTATTGTTTACCCTCAAATTTTATTTTCAAAATTCACACTGGAATAAACGTCTTTTCTTCCCAAAGGTGTGCAGCTCCTCACCATAGAAACGAGCGCGTTTACACGAAAAGAAACATAGAGATACGTGTAAATGTGCTTGCTCTTTCTCTCAGCTTTCCCCTTTTCTCTCTCTCTATCTTTTCGTTCTTGTTGACTTCGGAAAAAAAAGAGGAAGGAAACGACTCCTTTTATAATTAGCTCGTCGTGTGTGTGCGCGTGTAATTCTGTGCATTGCTTCTTGCCGTTTCGTTTCTCTTTTAAATAATAGTGAATAGTTTGCACATTTTTTCGCCACACCTGACCGAAAGGACCACATAGATAACTGTCAGCTGTTGCGTTTTCCGCCGTTTTTTTTCTCTCCGTGACTCTCTTTCTTAACAATAACTTTTGGGAAAAAAAGACCGAGTGTGTGTTGTTCTATTATTCTCGTGTTTTCTTGGTATACATGACGCATACTTTTATTTTCTTGTTCACTTCCAGTCGCACTTTCAGTATGCATCTCTTTCTAGGGCTAAATGCAAGAAACTGGGAAACCATTTTTCAAAAATATTTTCCGGAGTGATATTATGTATTAGCCACGTAGTGACACTTCCAGGTAAATCTCGAGGCAAAAAGTCTCTTCATTTCTTTGGTATATAAACGTTTTCATTTACTTAAACTGTCACCCGTAGCGAATACGTAATAGGAAAATTACAATATTCTCGATTTCAACTATTGTTTTTTTTCAATCGGGTTGCATCATGAAAGAAGGAAACCCCGCCCACTTAATTGTGCGTGACCACGTAATCACAGTGATATTTGAAGAGACGCAGACAGAACGGTGTTTGCGGACTCTTGTTTTCATGATGAAACTCGTTTGAAAACACAATAGGAAAAACGCCCAAAAAAGTGTTTTTTTTGTAATACTCTCCTCGTCAATTAAAAAATAAATGGGCGTGGCCATGGCAACTATTACTGAAACTGGGACGATCCCGTTATAGCAAACGCGCTCTAATCCAAAACTAATCCTTTTTAAGTTCAAATCGTATTTATCATGCGAAATACGTATCATAATTTATTTCATTAAACTAATGTGTTTTCAATCGAGTTGCATCATGAAAAATGGAAACCCCGCCCACTTTTGTTCAAATAACACTTGAAAATACAATAAATGTCTTTTACTCATAAAAAAAAATGGGCCGAACCGGGGATTGAACCCGGGACCTCTCGCACCCAAAGCGAGAATCATACCACTAGACCATTCGGCCACAAAATATTCACTTTTGCTTTCAAATAGTAGTTGGGTTCCAATATAGAATAAGGAGGGAGGTTTAGACGGGTTTAGAGGAAAAGCTTTTATTAAGCTAAAAGTTAGAGAAAAGAAACAAAAGAAAAAGCAAAACAAAACAAACGAGAACTGAATGACCCAATGAGCCGCTCAAAAATAAATAATAAACACGTGACACTAAACCGCGTAAAAACACGTGAACTTAAACTTATTTTATTTGTGGCACTTAATAGCGTGTATGGCGGTCTAGACGGAGTGCCGTGGCGCTGATACGTGAAGGCCGAGAATAAACGGGGTTTGGGTGGAGGACTTGCCACCGGCAACTTCCCCCCCGTCCGACAAACCGGACCCCTGGCCGGTGCTGGCACAACACACGTTCACGCGACTTACATTCTTCTCCTAACATGACCAGCCAGTTTGCTCTCACTAACTTACTCTACAGCCACGTTAAAACAACAACAAAATCCTAATCCTTCTCAAACCCTAACCTTAAAACCTACTTCCTAGTCTAAACAGGACCTAATACACTCACGAAATTCTAAGGTTAAGAAATAAAACCTACACTATTCCTATACTCTTAAACGGACAGGGTCCTACTATAAACATTAAAAAGGACACAAACATCATAAATGAAAATAAATCACTTATCAGTAGTGATGACGTGGCATTCGTCCTGCACGGGCCCGTAGCAAAGTGTCCACGTCTCTCCGCGTCTCTTTTCCGCTCGGTGATCGGCTCCTCCTTCGATTTGTCCCTGATTCCTGCTCCGGCACTGCCATGCCCCTGCAGTCGACCAGAGACTCCATCGAATCAATTGTCTCCGACACCGACAATGAATTTGGCAACCGATTCCTGTCCGGTTTCACCGTATAGACACCGTCGTGACTGTCTTCCAACGTCCTTCTGAGAGACAACTCCATGTCTTCGACATTAAAATTGCTCTTTACGTTTCTCCTCGCACAGTTGACTGTCCTTCTTTGCACCTCTCGCCTTCCTTTCTTCGCTTTCATCTGCACACCCGGAACCCATCTCGTCTGTTCCCGTGGTACCCAGCGGTTTTTGCATCCAACCATCTTGTCGACTACCGCTTGTGCAGCCTTCGGCGTACACGTTGCACCGCTTCGCGATCCTACACCGATCCCATGATTCCTGTTGATGAACACCCGGTTCGTCACTGTCGTCATCCTACTTTCTTCACTTTTCGAGCACTGATTCGTCGGCACACACTTTTTCTCCGCTTCCCTGCAAATAGCCTGCCCGAGGCCTGCTTCGGCTCTTGCTACTATCTTAGCATCACTCTGTGAAGGCTCTATGAGGTATGGCTTCGCCAACACTTCCGCCTTTTTCTTCAACTCCGGACATCTTGTCTTCAATCGTTCCCAACCACTTGTGGACATAACCGATACGACCGATCCCCCATCAGCCTCGAATCGCTTTCCCTGCCCCAGGATTTCCACCGGCTCAACCATAATTGCTTTCCTTGCTTTATTGGTTGTGTCCACCCTCTGCACTGGCCTAGACGTGCACTGTCTTACCACGTGGCCCACACCTCCACAACGGAAACACTGGTCCGTTCTGCCGTATCTTCTTAACCTTTTCAACTCTCTTGTTGCTTGTTGCAAGCTGTCTTTCAACGACTCCACAGTCGTCTTCACCTTCTCGCACGCTCTTTGCGCTTCGCGCATTTTCTTCTCGGCGTTGAGCCTCTCGGTTTCGCACACCCTAATGCGCACCTCGAGTTGATCCTTCTCCTTTTTACACCAAATCAGATCATCCTGATGGTTTTCTTCACCTTCTTTCCTTGAGCTTCTGCCCTCTAGACTCCCTCGCTCGCACAGGTCTCTGAGTTCTTCAACTGTTTCCAGCTCTTGCTCCCTCATCAGCCTGAGCACTGCCCGCGGCCACTTGTCACGCCCTATTTCTTCAAATCGCGCCGACAGTTCCTTCCTGAACTCCTCGATCGGTCCAACGATGATCCCCCGCTGCCTCACTGTGCACCTTTGCACTGAAATCAGCTTTTCCATCACCTGCTCTTCAACTTCGTCGGCCGTATCCACGAACCGCGCAAAGTTCTTCCACATCTTCCTTCGTCGCTTGACACCCACGTGTCCATTTTCGACGGTTAACTCCGAGTCTTCGACATTGTTCAGCTTTTCTCGTGATGCCCCCACCTGGCTACCGCTAACGGCCTTTTCGCACGCTTCGCGCAACGATTCCACAGTTTCCAGACCAAATTCTCGCATGACCCTTAGCACCGACCGCGCCCACTGATCGCCACCCATCTCCTCGAATCTTTCAAGCAACTCCTTGCTGAATTTCATAAATGGTTCCATGATCAACTCCTTCTGCCGCTCCGAGCATTTAGTCATCAGCGCAATTTTCCGTCTGGCCTCCTGTTCCACTTCCGTGGCCGTCGCCACCAATTTCGCAAATCCTCGAATTTTTCTTCGCCTCTGCTTCCGACTCATCACCTCGTCCTCGCTCTCGAGTTCTACCTCGAATGTTCCGATAGTCAATTCATCGGTCATCCTCCAGGCTTTTCGACCATCAGCTCCTTTTGTCGTTCTTCCGCCCGCCGCCGCCTTCGCGTCGGTTCTTCTGTTCTCCTCTACCAGCTCCTCCAAAACTCCATCCATCGTCTCCATGAACTCGTCCATCCGTTGTCCGTCAGCAAAACTTTTATTCAAAAGCTTTGTGCAGGTTTCAGCGGTCTTCAACCAGTGAAACGAAAATTTCACAAACTTTAGAGGTCTTCGACCAACCAAAGTTTTGTGCTAGTCTCAGCGGTCTTCCACCAAGGAGACAATTTCGCAGACTTCAGAGGTCTTTAACCAATGAAACGAAAAAATGACAACTTTCAGCGGTCTTCAACCAAAGAAAATTTGCCAAAAATTCGACGAAATGTATTTGGACAAAATGAATTGGTCCGGGAAAAATTTGAGCTACGCCGTGTCTCTTCAAAACTCCAGCGCAATACTCAAAACTTTTCCGAGAGAATTCAGAGTTCCAAAAATCTCACGAAAATTATTCAATCTTCGCGAGACGTATCGATTTTTCTGGGAAAATTCGAACTACGCTGTGTCTCTTCAAAACTCCAGCGCAATATTCAAAAATTCCGGGAAAAACCAATAAACCGGTTCGGCCCCCAAGTAGTTGGGTTCCAATATAGAATAAGGAGGGAGGTTTAGACGGGTTTAGAGGAAAAGCTTTTATTAAGCTAAAAGTTAGAGAAAAGAAACAAAAGAAAAAGCAAAACAAAACAAACGAGAACTGAATGACCCAATGAGCCGCTCAAAAATAAATAATAAACACGTGACACTAAACCGCGTAAAAACACGTGAACTTAAACTTATTTTATTTGTGGCACTTAATAGCGTGTATGGCGGTCTAGACGGAGTGCCGTGGCGCTGATACGTGAAGGCCGCACGGCCCGGCCAACGCGACGTGGCCGAGGAAAAACTTGTAATGGTACAGCAGTATTGGCAGCGAAACTGGTGTGCAAACACCGCGGCGCAACAGTGCAGATTGCGCGTCATCACCAATTCGTTTTGGTCTTAATTTTGCTTTTTAAAGGTCTTAACAGCGAAATTAGTTGCTTTATTTCATTAAAAATGCTTATAAAACAACAGAAAAATAAAATACAATCATAAAATAAGATTCGGGCAACAAGAATACGAGGAAAAGTATCAAAATAGCCACAAAAAACAAAAAATGTATAACAAAGTCGTGAAAACCTAATATTTTAGACAAGAAAAACAAGATAATTATTTGAAGTACGTTGGGGGAATGTTTCAGAATACTATACCTACTTATTTTCGAGAAAAATAGTTGTTTTTCTGAAAATTGTCACATTTTTTTCGATTCTTCGTGGTTTTTCTTGAAAATGCTTACATACAGCTTCAGGTAGTTGTTATCAAAAGAAGGAGAATTGCCTCGAGAACATTGTGGCAAAAAATCAGAGAATTAAAAGGACTGTTTTTCGAGAAAAAATGGTTTTTGTCTGAAAATTTTCACATTTTTCGACTCTTCGTGGTTTTTCTCGAAAATCTGTACATGAAGATTTAAATATTTAATATCAAAAGAAAGAGAAATGCTTAAAGAACATTGTGGCAAAAAATCAGAAAATTAAAATAACTTTTTTTCGAGAAAAACATTTTTTGTCTGAAATTTTCACATCTTTTTTACTTTTCGTGGTTTTTCTTCAAAATTCATAAATAAAGCTTTAAATATTTGATATCAAAAAAAGCTAATTGCTTGGAAAACGTTGTGGCAAAAAATCAGAGAATTAAAAGGACTGTTTTTCGAGAAAAAATATTTTTTGTCTGAAATTTTCACATTTTTCGATTTTTCGTGGTTTTTTTTTCGAAATTCACACATACAGCTTCAAGTATCTGTTATCAAAAGAAGGAGAATTGCTTGGAGAACATTGTGGCAAAAAATCAGACAATTAAAAGGATTGGTTTTCGAGAAAACAATTTTTTTGTCTGAAAATGTTCACATTTTTCGACTTTTCGTGGTTTTTTTTTTTAATTCACACATACAGCTTCAAATATTTGGCATCAAACGAAAGATAATGGCCTGGAGAACATTGTGGCAAAATACCAGACAATTAAAAGGATTGATTTTCGAGAAAAAATATTTTTTGTCTGAAAATTTTCACATTTTTCGACTTTTCGTGGTTTTTTTTCTAAATTCACACATACAGCTTTAAATATTTGGCATCAAATGAAAGATAATTTCCTGGAGAACGTTTTGGCAAAAACTCAAAGACTTTAAAAGATTTTTTTTCGAGAAAAACATTTATAAAAACTCACTACTTTTGAAGACTTGCGAAGGGAAGTGTGCGGAACAAATCCGAGCTCGGTTGTGAATTATCCTGAAAGTAAAGTTTATTTTAAACATTTATTTACAAAACGATAATGAAAAACACGAAAAAAAACAGCAAAAAAACAAAGTTTCATAGTTGCCTCTCGGCGCAATGCATTAAAAGGGAGGTGGCCGAGTTTCCGAAATTTTCTCGGCCACGTCGATTTGGCCGCGCCGTGGGCCGAGAATAAACGGGGTTTGGGTGGAGGACTTGCCACCGGCAACTAAATGACTAGATTCCCGATTCATTCTTTCCGCGTTTCGCCGCGCGGCGCGGAGATGACGCGGAAAACATTTGTTTGATGAAATAGCGTCCATTTATTACGCGCGGAAAGAAATATTTCATCAAACAAATGTTTCCGCGTCATCTCCGCGCCGCGCGGCGAAACGCGGAAAGAATGCATCGGGAATCTAGTCATTTGAAAGAAAAAGTGAGAAATTTGTGGCCGAATGGTCTAGTCACAGGTTTTGCGCGATAGGCCTATAATAGGTTGCGCGGTAGGCCTATCGAGTACCCGCGAAGGACCCTATAGTAAGCCTATTATAGGCTTATCGCGGCCCGTCACCTATAATAGGCCTATAATAGGCTTATCGCGGTTGACTTTCGCCTATAATAAGCTTATCGCGGTCACCAATAAGCCTATTGTAAGCCATGAATAGGCCTTTCGCGGACATTCAAAACTCGTCGATAAGCTCATTATAGGTGCTCCCAGGCCGATATACCGGCTCTTTAGGCTCAAATTTATTTGTATTAAAGGCAGTTTATTTGCAAAATTGATACAATGTTGATAAAAATGACAAATTTATTGCGAATTAAATAATAAAAAAAATGCTTGAGGAGTTATTCACGAAACAGCAAAAAAGGCAAAAAAGAACTTCTCCAAAACTCGGGAAATTCTCTGATTGACCTGAAACATCGGGAAATGGAGACAAAAATACTCCTGAATATGCTCAACCAGTTTTGTACCGAAATATTGAAATTTTAGTCTGAAATTTTTGAAATCGAAATTTTATTTTAATTTTTTTGAGCATATTCAAGAGTTTTTTCGCTTTTATTCCCATATTGTTCATTCGCGAAAAAAGCAAGTGCGCTCCACGAAACGTAGTACTACGTGGAATTCATTTTCGTCGCCAAATTATTTCAATTCACATGTAAATTCAACGTGAAATGAAATTATTTGGCGAAGAAAATGAAATCCACGTAGTACTACGTTTCGTGGAGCGCACTTGCTTTTTTCGCGAATGAACAATATATTTCAAATTACTCAGAGAATTTTCTGAGTTTTTGCGCAGTTTTTTTTTTGCTTTTGCTCCATTTTCGCTGTTCCGTGAATGTCCTCCATGATTGATGATTCGTTTCCCATTCCTCCAATCGCAGTCGTCTCCATATCCGACCGCGTCGCCACCATCGCTGCATATCGGGTAGAAGGCCACAAACTGAAACAAATATAATTTTAAAAAATTTGTCATATACTTACTTGTGAGGTTCCACCTCAGTTTTCGTCATATTTTGTTTAATTTTTTTTATTTTTCTCGTATTCTCTTCTTATTTTAATGTTTCGCACTTTTCATGATTCTCGCTCTGTGAATTCTTCAGAATTAAATGAAAAACCCAAAAAGTGCACAAATGCCAGCAGTTTTTTTTTCCTAGAAATAAATTAAACAAAAAAAAATTATTTTTTTCAAAAGAACAAAAGTTAATGGGGTTATTCACGGAGCCAGCAAAAAACTAGCAAAAAATTCAACGAAAACTCGGAGAATGCTCATATCGCTCTGAAAATTTGGGAAATCATTTAAAAAATACTCTCGGACATTCCTAGAAAATTTCAATATCGATTTTTGAACATTTTCTGAAATAAAAATCGCTATTTTTTAAATCAATGTTTCGGTCTAAAATTTTTTGGGGGTGTCTGAGAGTATTTTCAAAATGATTTCTCAAAGTTTCAAATCGATTCTCCGAATTTTCGCTGAGTTTTTTTTTTCTATTTCATGCTTTTTTTGCTGGTTCCGTTAATAACCCCATAATTAAAATTCTTTTTTTAATGAGTGTTTTGCTCTGATTTTTCTAAACTGGCGTTTGTGTACTTTTTAATAATTTCTTTCATTTAATTCTGAAGAAATCAAGGCAGGACATTTCGAAATTTATCCAATTTTTACAACACGAAGTAAAAACTCACTTTAAAATCGTTGGCACGGCGTTTAACGGTGTCGGGTGGATGGCGAATGGGTGGCGTCGGGCAATCTGAAATTATAAAATATTGAAGGAATAACGAGAACGGTGCGAATTTGTTTTATCGAGTTTTATTTGACAAGATATTTTATTTTCAATCGACTTTTCAATTGTTTTCAATTGAAGAGTCGATTGAAAACATTAAATTTTTAAATTTTCTGACCATATTCGTAAATTTCCTTGCGAGACATCAGAAGAATTTAAAAATCAGAAAAAATTCAGCAGTCTCACGACGAAATTTACAAATAATTTCAGAAAATATATCGAAAAATTTATTTTTTGGCAATATTCGTAAATTTCCTGTAAATTCTATCGAATTTCAAGAGGAAATTTACGGATCTCCAGATATTTGAAATCTCACGGTAAAAATCAGCATTTTTGATAAAAAAAATTATGTTTTTTATAAAACAAAAAAATAAGAAAATAATTCTTTTCCCACAATTTATCTCGAAATGCCAATTTTTACGAATGCGCAACAACAGGAAAAACAAGCACAATTTATATTTATTAAAATAAAAATAAAATATTATTTTAAAAAACGGAAAAGAGTTAAATGCGACGGCAAAAAATTAATTTAGGCCAAAAAAATGTGGTTTTTTGAAAGTCGCTGACGAGATAGTCTAGCCATAGAGCGCGTTTGCATTGACCTACAAATAGGCCTACCGCGGTCGCCGCACACCGCGTCCGCGATAAGCTTATTACAGGAGGGTAGGCGCTGCCGCCCGCGATAGGCCTATTATAAGCTTATAATAGGCCTATATTTGGCCTCAACCTATTATAGGCCTATCGCGCAAAACCTGTGGTGGTATGATTCTCGCTTTGGGTGCGAGAGGTCCCGGGTTCAATCCCCGGTTCGGCCCATTCTTTTTTTGTTGAATATGGATGCTATAGCGAAGTGTTCGTTCGGAATAGAACTGCTTAAAATTAAGCCTTACTGAGAAAAAACTGCGCGAACCGGCCATGTCTAACGAATACGTTTTCGAGCTGTTCTTTGTCTTGTCTATTTCAGCCAGTTCTATTTCGCTACAGTTCATTTGCTATAGAAAATTAGCACACGGCAACTTCAAAAACAAATCTTTTCTGAAATCTGGGGCCGTATTCATGAAACCATTCGGAATTCCGAACGGGTTCGGAAAAGTATTCCGAACTACTTAAAATTCCGAATGGGAACGGTTTTCTTTTTTTTTCTTCACTGTTAGTTCAGTAGGATTAGCGGTCTATCAAAATTAAAGAAAATAGTTCCCATTCGGAACTTTAAGTAGCTCGGAATAAAATTTTCCGAACCCGTTAGGAATTCCGAATGGTTTCATGAATACGGCCCCTGATAATTTCATAACGTATGTCCTATTCGAAGACTTTTAACCAAACATTAATTTCAAAAGAGCTATTCGCTGCCGAGTTACAGCCGTTTTCATGCTCATTTTCTATAGCAAATGATCCCAAAGAAAATGAGTATTGTCGGCCCGCCGAAATGGTCAAACGCGCTCCGCTGAATTCAACGCTATTCGATTTTCATTTTGGTCTCCAAATTATTTCATTTCACGTGTAAATTCAACGTGAAATGAAATAATTTGGAAACCAAAATGAAAATCGCATAGCGTTGAGTTCAGCGAAGCGCGTTTGACAATTTTGGCGGGCCGACAATATTTGCCTTGTTTCTGTTTCTCTCAACTGAGCAATTTAGTGGACGTGGCCTAGGATCTTTTTAAAAAGTTATTATGTAATCACCATGGTGTGACACTCGGCTGTAAATTGTTCGACAAAAAACCTTTATTATAAAAACGTATTAAAAAAATCCCACCCTAATCACAAATCACTTTTATGGAGGGTATTACAAAATAGAACTTGGGCGGAATAGAGCATTTGCGGCTGTGATAAAGAACAAATAAAGCAACATTGTCTCGGCTTTTCAGAATGTAGTTAAGAAGTTTTCCGTCCATGTTCTATTTCTTGATTCTATTTCTCATCCCTTTTATGGTTACGAAAAACCCGAAGCCACTAAAACGAAATACTGGTTTTGCCACAGAGCGCACTTGCCACTTTACTTTCCCATGAAACCTGAGCGTTGGTCATTTCGAAAAAAAAAGTAAACAATTTCGTGTCGGACGAACCGAACAAATCATCCGCAATGCAAACACACAGCCCTTCTCTCTCTCTCTCTCTCTTCCTGGCCACTCGTTCCCTTCCAATACCTTTGGGAATTACATTTTTCGCTTACTTCCTAGCCGTATTTTTCAGGTTTTTGAGCCTGAATGTTATGCGAAGACGTCGTCGATTCCTAGCTCTATTATTCATTTGCTTTGCCTTTCTCACGCCACTCGCCTTTTTCTACTTTACGATAGCAAATGAAACAAATGTAAGCATAGGAGTAGGAGCCACTAATAACTAGGTTTTGAAATTGTATTGCAGCACGATGATTACAACTCTGAATCTCGTTTCCGAACATTTGAAGCAACAGAGACGGTGGAAATGCCAAAATTTACAAAACTTTTGGAATCAGAGTGCGCGAAGTTCCCGGAAAATGTGACTACCCTGTGGCCAGATTGTCTGGAGAAAATGAAATGGATTCGAACTGGATGGAAGTAAGTTAACTTTTGAACACCGTAAAAACTCTAATAGAACATCATGCCCTTCTATTGTTTCATTTAATCATAACTGCCGGGTATTTAGAGGTTTGCACAACAAACTTCGGTCGTCTCATTCCTGATTTTGATTATAAAGTGTTTTGTGTTTTTCTTTTGTTTGGTGTGCAAACCTCTAAATACCCGCCAGTTATGATTAAATGAAACAATAGAAGGGCATGCCGTTCTATTAGAGTTTTAAAGTTCGCTTAAAATGTTTTCAATTATTTAGAACACACAAATGTTATTCTGAGAATCGAGTGGACGGCTCCGAGTGCTCATTTCGTTACTATCTATCACAAGTTGAGACTTATTGTCCACCAATCGAAAATTTGAACAAGCAATGGGTGTTTGCCAAAGTAGGTGTTCTTCATAAAAGCGTTTTTTTTTTAATCGTATCCTATTTTCAGATGAGCCCCAGTATTCGACGACTTTTGCCAATTCTGGAAATCGTCCCTCCGTATATGAAAACAAGAATCACTCGGTTATGGCAAAAATGGAAGAATGGAGCTCATGAAGTGTTCGAAAAGTATGAGAAGGCAATAAGTGAAAGAAGGAAATTAAATGTACGAGAATATACCCCGTTTTAGCATTAGAGCGAAATTGCAGGTTCTAGTATTTATCGGATTTTTGGCCAACGAGCAAAAACTGAAGATGGCGAAAACATCGGATCACGGAGGACCGCTTGGCGAGCTTCTTCAATGGTCTGACCTTCTCGCCTCACTGTCCATAATTGGTCACCACTTGGAAGTATCCACTGATAAAACCCACATGAGAAGTATCGTGTGGAAATACGGGCAAAAAAGCCCTTGTCAGTATGTGAACGGAGTTCGTCAGCATTTGGATATCATTTTCACTGATATTATGGGTTTGAACATTCTAAGACAGCAGCATCGACAGTTCTTGAATACTAATAGGTTCGTTCCTAGAAAAACGTCAATTCCCTCAGCTCCCATTCCATTTTCAGGTGCCGAATACGCCTTCTGGACAGCTTCGGAACGCATGCAGAGTTTGGCAACAAAGCCTACTTCTTGCAAAACAAAAAAGAACTCTCCGGAAAACTTTCACAACGTAATCCCTGGGGAGGCCATGGACTAGACTTGCGGCAACACTGGACATTCTATCCCCACTCTGATGACAACACTTTTTTGGGTTTTGTTGTGGATGCGGAAGACAATCGAAAAAATTATGTTAGAAAACAACCGACAGCGTTAGTATACGGGAAAGAGCAGTATATGTGGAAAGATGCGGAAGTTCCAATAAGGGTGCTGAAGAAACTGGTAAAAGTACACGCAACAGTTGCCGATATGAGTAGCTCCCCCGAAAACAAATCTTCAATTTTTGAAAACGTCCAAAACCACGGCTTCCTAAATTCCGATCAGATCTCCCAGCTTCTCGATTCCACAACAATATTTTTCGGACTAGGATTTCCGCTGGAAGGACCAGCACCTCTGGAGGCAATTGCTCACGGGGCAGTGTTTATCAATGCCAAATTTAGAGAACCAAAGTCTAGGAGAAACTATAGATTCTTGGCGGAGAAACCAACGTTGAGAGAGGTTAGTGCTTAAACTACGATATAGTGTTTTCAATCGACTTGCGACATGAAAACGCAATTCAAGTCTGCATTCACCGTTCTGTCTGCGTCTCTTCAAATATCACTGTGTTCGCATGGTCGCGCACAAAAAAGTGAGCGGAGTCTCGCGTTCTCATGTCGCAAGTGGATTGAAAACACAATATTTTAATTCTCGACTATATTTTGAATTTAGTGGACAAGCCAAAACCCATACATGGAGATGCTTGGCGAGCCGCACGTGATAACAGTGGATATTGAGAACGAGGAAGAGTTGGAGAAAGCGATTCGCAGGGCTATTGAAATGAAGGTAGGAGCAACTCAATATAAATTATGGTTCGACACGGCGTGATCGGGACTACGTTTCAGAAAATATTTTTTAAGATCTAATTTTCGAGCGCCAATTCTCATGTCTCTCCATTTTTTCACTTTTTGCAAAACTTGGCAGAACTCCGCTGTGGAAACACAGACACATGCGAAAAGGCGCGAATTTCTTTACGTAGGGTCTAGTACACCGTGTTAGACCGTGTTACATTTTGCCGGAAATAGAACTGCCCGAGAATAGAACTGGTCCACGTAGCAAAAAAAAAAGTTATCAGTATCTTCGCATAATATCTAGCAAAAATTATTTATCTAACTTTGTTGTTGTGTTGTTGTATAAGGCTGGTTTTATTTATCCACAGTCTCCCGTTTTGTCTGGATTACCTAACCGTTTTTGTATAGGGCCGTTTCATGTCAACGCACTTCTCGACCAACAGACTTATACGCAGGATATGAGGATCTCGGACGTTTCGAAAGTAGACGTTTCGAAAGTGGACTTTTCGAAGGTTTTTCTGGATTTTGTTGACGCGGTGTTTCACACAATCATTTTAAAAAGTTTTTTAAGGAAAATTCCTCAAACACCGCGACGACAAAATCCAGAAAAACCTTCGAAAAGTCCACTTTCGAAACGTCACACTTTCGAAACGTCCCACTTTCGAAACGTCGCACATTCGAAATGTCTACTTTCGAAACGTCCGAGAGCCGGATATGAGGGTAATTATTCAGTGAAGTTCTGTTAAAGTACAGTTATAGTTCTATTTCGGCGCAGTTCCAATTTGGAAAGTTTTAAAACGGGATAACATCAGTTCGAAGGTCAAAAAGAAACTGCGTTCGTTTTATTATCAAAAGTCCAATTTTGACTACAGCTTACAATTAGGGATGTTCCACCGTACCTCACAGACCTATTAAAAGCCTATGAAGAATTACGTCCGACTAGGTCCTAGACCCTAGGTAGGGTATTTAGAATCCTAGGCCATGTCAAAACTTTTTCCACTATCATTTTATTTTTGAGTTATTCATGAGAATAAAAATGACTTTCTTTCTTTCTTCAGCTTTTCAGCCTTGATCACTGCATTTTTACTCTCATGATAAATCATCATTTCCAAAAAGAAAAACACGTTTTGGGATTTTAAAAAGTTTATTAAACAGAACATGCAAAAATTAGTAGAAACTGATCGATTCCTGCGGCCTAGAACTCGTTCAATTCCATATTCGCTCAGTAGAACATTTGCTGCAACTCAACTACCTTCAAAGAAAAAAAAAGTAGATTAATACCTATTTAGATGGGAAAAATGGCGTTGTAGGGTCTGGAATTGTCGTGGGTCGAAATTAACTGAAATAAGAAAAATAAAAGTTTAACATTATTTTAAACGTGAGATAGATACACATATGTATACGAAAAAAAAGCACTGAAAACAGTAAAAACATACATAAAAATCAATAAACAATTTTTTTTCCAGCCATCTCCAAAAATCCCCGCCGAATTCACGCCTGCCGGAATGCTTCTCAGAGTCGCGCTTCTTCTCGAAAAACAGGAATTTTGCAACAAAATCCCAGTGTCTAAACTCTGGCCGCCCGTAACTCAAATGAAGGTTGTCCAATCAAAAGATTCATGCGAGAACGAGTGTCATTCGAGAAACCTGCTCTGCGAGCCCTCCTACTTTCAGATTATAAATTCTAGACTGTTTTTAGAGCAGTGAGTAGAAAAGAGCCATGAAAATGTGTTAACTCACACTTTTCCAGCGAATTCTCCTGCCACTCAATCCAAACCAAATCCTCCCCACTGGCACCGTTCAATTGCACTCTTCAACTCTCTCAGGAACTTTTCAGCTGTGCCACTCGTCCCAAAAAGTCTGAAAACGTGGTTAGGCTGTGCCCGTGTCGAGATTTCATCCTTGAGCAACATGCAATTTGTAAAAAGTGCCTATAATGACTTTGCGGGTGATAAATATTTACTTTACCGGTATGAATGACGCAGCTTGTAATGTGATTTTTATGGAAATAATAAAAATTTTTTAATGGTATTTAACAAGGTTTTATTGTTTACAACATTATTTTAACAATTTTTATAAACTGTGTTCAATAAGTATATTGTGTTTTCAATCGACTTGCGACATGAGAACGCGAGACTCCGCCCACTAATTTGTGCACTACCTGTCTGCGTCTCTTCAAATATCACTGTGTTCGCGTGGTCGCGCCCAAATAAGTGGGCGGAGTCTCGCGTTCTCATGTCGCAAGTCGATTGAAAACACAATAGGACCATATCAGTTTTTGGCCATGCAGACACAGTCAGAAAAGATATGAAAACTTAAAATCTTTAAATTTTCCATTTCTCGTTGCCCCGTAATTTAAATAATTCCATGAGATGGAGCGACATCCAGCGGAAAGAAAGTCTCAATTCACCAAGGCAAACTCAAAAAACTCAAAACCTCCTGGTCAAAAATTGCTGAAGGCCTTGTTTGTGAAACTTGTAATAAGTTGAGAGAGTTCCTATTACCCGGCCTGCTGTGATCGAAGGACGGATCGACCAATACAATAACTTTTCATAGATTTTACTCTATTTATTATCCATTTCTGCGAAATCCACCACTCGCACACGGACTGTGTACTGCATACTTAACCGCATTTCGTCTTGCGTATCTCATTTTCCACGGTGTTTTGTCTGTTGACCTAGTTCTGCACGGCCCAAGTTCCAATGGTGGAACTTTCAGAGATTGATAATATCGACAATTCATCGACTTTGCATGTTTGATATTTAAATACTTAATAGGTTCGACATCAGTTTCCATCCTGGATATTGCGATTTCCCTTCAATCTGCAGGCTTCTCGAAATATTCCGCCGGAATTTCGGAATCGATTGAGGTGATCCATTTTCCAGTATTTTCCGTAAAAAACTTAAAATAGGAATACCAACGTGATTCCCGTTAGATATTCGGTTACAGTCTTACTCCGAACACTTCGATAGCGCTCATATTTATGTAACAAAAAGAAAAAGAATGGGCCGAACCGGGGATTGAACCCGGGACCTCTCGCACCCAAAGCGAGAATCATACCACTAGACCATTCGGCCACAGATTTCTCACTTTTTCTTTCAAATGACTAGATTCCCGATGCATTCTTTCCGCGTTTTGCCGCGCGGCGCGGAAATGACGCGGAAAAAATTTGTTTGATGAAATAGCGTCCATTTATTACGCGCGGAAAGAAAGATTTGATCAAACAAATTTTTTCCGCGTCATCTCCGCGCCGCGCGGCGAAACGCGGAAAGAATGCATCGGGAATCTAGTCATTTGAAAGAAAAAGTGAGAAATTTGTGGCCGAATGGTCTAGTGGTATGATTCTCGCTTTGGGTGCGAGAGGTCCCGGGTTCAATCCCCGGTTCGGCCCATTCTTTTTCTTTTTGTTACATAAATATGAGTGCTATCGAAGTGTTCGGAGTAAGACTACCACTAGACCATTCGGCCACAAAATCTCCATTTTTTCTTTCAAATGACTAACTTCTCGATGAATTATTTCCGCGTTGCGCCGCACGGAGATAGCGCGGAAAAGAGTGTTTGATGAAATAGCACTCTGTTCCGCATTGTTTCCGCTCGGCGCGGCGCGACGCCGTACGAAAAGAAAGAAGGAAATATCTCATCGGCGCAACGCGGAAAGAATTACTCGAGAAGCTAGTCTTTTGCAAGAAAAAGTGAAAATTTTGTGGCCGAATGGTCTAGTGGTATGATTCTCGCTTTGGGTGCGAGAGGTCCCGGGTTCAATCCCCGGTTCGGCCCATTCTTTTTTTGTTGAATATGGGTGCTATAGCGAAGTGTTCGTTCGGAATAGAACTGCTTAAAATTAAGCCTAACTGAGAAAAAACTGCCTGAACCGGTCATGTCCAACGAATACGTTTTCGAGCTTGCCAAGTTTAGCTAAACGCGTATAAAATGAAGACACTCGGTTTCAAAAATGTTTCTTTTAAAGAGTTAAAAAAGAATGGGCCGAACCGGGGATTGAACCCGGGACCTCTCGCACCCAAAGCGAGAATCATACCACTAGACCATTCGGCCACAAAATTTTCACTTTTTCTTGCAAAAGACTAGCTTCTCGAGTAATTCTTTCCGCGTTGCGCCGATGATATATTTCCTTCTTTCTTTTCGTACGGCGTCGCGCGGAAACAATGCGGAACAGAGTGCTATTTCATCAAACACTCTTTTCCGCGCTATCTCCGTGCGGCGCAACGCGGAAATAATTCATCGAGAAGTTAGTCATTTGAAAGAAAAAATGGAGATTTTGTGGCCGAATGGTCTAGTGGTATGATTCTCGCTTTGGGTGCGAGAGGTCCCGGGTTCAATCCCCGGTTCGGCCCATTCTTTTTTTAACTCTTTAAAAGAAACATTTTTGAAAGCGAGTGTCTTCATTTTTTACGCGTTTAGCTACTCTCCGTTCTGCTGGAATGTCCATGATCAATTGCGTTTCGAAGTGAGATTGGGACCATGGAAAACAAATCTCTGTAGAATTTCGTTCATTTATGTGGTAGGTCTGATTGATTGACATTCTGACACCCGGTCCAAAGAAACCTACAAAGTTCGTTTGAATAGAAAAACAACCAAATCGTCGTCAAATTCGAATCGGAGTTTAATAAAGTGAAATATGATCAGATTGAGATCCGGGCTCGAAGCAGGCCATTCTCTAAGGAATTTAGGGAAATTGTCCTTGCACCACTTTTTGTCTTGTGAGCAGGGGCTCAGCGCATCGTTAATACATCGTTGTGCAACAACTACTTCCTTCAAATTGAAAATGGGTAGGATCTCGGCCAGGGTGAAATTGTGTCACAGCCAAGCCAAGGGCTCTGGCTACCGGAACTGGAGCTTCCCGTAACTTTGAAATTGGTAGTGGTGTGTCTTGTCCGTAAAACCATTCAGTAGGTGCTTCCAATCGCCATCACTTTTTCAGCATTGTAATTGTTATCGTCCGGTTCTCAATCTTTACTCTGTACTCTTCGAGAAGTGGCCAATTCCACTCTATTTTGGCTTGACATCGCTTCTTTCTCTTGGTGCAGCGTTGGTGGTGGTTTTACCGAGTTTTATACACGTTTTATACACCATGTTTTATACACGGTATAAAACGCTGTAAACCCGCTCCAATCGAACATTGATTTTCGCATGCATTTGGAGTAAGATTTAGAGAAATGAGAGCGAAAAATTGGCCACACTTTCTCGAGTTTCTGCACTCTCGTCGCCAATGTGGCCGCGTCCTCCACTGTACGTAGGGAGTAGGTTTGCAGCGCTCCGTACTGAGAATAGGACACATCAGCATGAGGTTCTGGCGACTGCCCTCGCGAAAGTGCAATCGATTGAACTCGACCAAAGAAATCTTGGCACTGTGCCGAAATATGCGAATTCACATTTTTCGAAATGAATTTTCAGATTTTGATCGAATCCGTGATGTCGTCGGCCCATCTTTTCGGAAGGGATCGTGCAACTTGGCGCAGCTTGGTTCGCAGTATCCAGGATAGAAACTGAGGTCGAACCTCACAAGTATCACAAGTAAGTATTTTTGGGGCAGAAAGCGTTTAACCGAAACAAGTTGGACTTCGGAGTAAAAAGAGCATTTGAAGAAAGGCAATCACCAGCATTCTGGATACTGTATCCTTTCGGTCTCTACAACCTTTTTATTATTTATATTCATGTTAAAATACGAATTGTAGAAAATTAAGTAAAATCTGTGGAAAATAATGGATAATATAGAGAAAAACACGACGTGTTGGACGGAACGTTGGAAATAAAAATTTAAACTGCGCGGGCTTTTTTCCCGACAAAAAAAAATGCTCGCCTAATTGTAAGCGTGTTCGCATTTAGCTGCGCAGCGTTTTTCTGTGTTAAACTGGTACGAAGAGGAGACGCAGACAAGCAGCGTGCGAGGATATTGTTTTTTTTTTGTAGCAAACTCTCGCCGGAGAGACGCAGACACTCGGCGGAGCGCATGGCCAATAACGTTCCGGCCAGCACGCCGTGTAACATAGAAAAAAAAAGTTTAAGCGAAAATCGATCCGTTCTTCGATCACGAGGTGTCGGCGATAGTTCACCAATAGGTTTTGAGTTGTTTGCCTTGGTAAATAGTATACAGATTTTTCTGGATTAGTCATAGCTAAAGAAATGAGTCCTAAACATATTGAACGCAGTCTATCTAACTTATGCAATGAGTTACTCTATTATCCAACTCTGAAAGCTCCACCGGGAGCCCATCCGGTTAGTCCGCAGTGCACGTTTCGTGAGCGAGCGGTAGAATTTTCAGGGATGGATAATACACATTAGTTATTAATTAATAAGGAGTGATATGCAATGCAAAATATAACAAATTAAAAAAAAAACATGAATAATGAAAAAAAAAGCGACAACTACTAATACGACTACTACTGCTATTTATTGGCGAACTCGGATCGTTTTATGGCTAGTAAAATCTAGCACCCTGTCCATCTCGTCCGATTCATCGAAAAGCTCCGGGGAGTCTGAATTCGGTTTGAAGGGTTGAAAAATTTAACAAAAAGGGGAAAAATCTCACCAGAATCGGTCGATGTAGCAAATTCTTCCTCACTAGTTTCTTCGTGATCCTCCATCTCCATCTCCTCTCCCTTCTCCTTTTCATTTTTCACATCAACCAATTTCTTTTCCGACTCCTTTTTCACCGGCGGCAAGTAATAATCCATGAATAGCTTGTCCCTGAAAATATCAAAATGTTTTTAAGTGCAAGGAACTCACTATTTTAAACAGATCAATCAATATGTAAATTTCAATTTTTTCTTTTGAAAAAAAAACTGAAAACTCTTGCCTGCGAGTCAATCCGTACCTGAAAATTTTCAACACTTAAACACATTTTTTATTTGATTTTTCGATTTTTTTCATCATGAGTCTGGGAGTCAGCAATCGCGCCCAAATGAACAAGGGATAGATTTTGCACATCTTTGCCAGAATTTGTCCAATTTTATTATGGGGATATTAATTTCATGCAGAAAACGAAATTTTCGGCTGCAATATTTTTTCCTTCGTTTTGGCTAGAATATGCACGTGCCCAGGATTTGAAAAGTGGGCGGAGCCGAGCAAACGGTGCTACCTCGGAATAGAACTGACGCGTAATAGAACTGTAGCGAAATTGAACTCGCTTTGGAATAGAACTGTAGTGAAATAGAACTGTAGCGAAATAAAACTGTTCGGAATAAAACTGATCGGAATAAAACTGTTCGGAATAAAACTGTAGCGTTTTGGAACTAAATTAGCAATGGAGCGCGATTGCATTGTTTGCTCATTCAAATATTGGAATTTCTCATGCGCATGCTTTTTTCAACAGTTTTATATTTGAGCTATTCATCAAAAATTGTTTGTTTTGTTGTTTTTTTGAATAAACTTTTATCATTTTTTTCTCGGCCCGCCTTGGCGGCCAAGCAATGCAATCGCGCTCCATTGCTAATTTAGTTCCAAAACGCTACAGTTTTATTCCGAACAGTTTTATTTTGCTACAGTTTTTTACCGAACATTTCTATTCCGAACGGTTCTATTGCGAAGCGAGTTCTCTTTCGCTGCAGTTTTATTTCACTTCAGTTCTATTCCGAGGTAGCACCGAGCAAACGCGATCCACTGGATTTTTCGCGCGAAATTAAAATTTTGAGGAATTTTTTTATGTTTTTCGGGAGAAAAAGGCTCTCGCTTTTTCGAAATTGTGAAATTTCGAAATTTTTTATGCATTTTGTCGTCGCGGCGTTTGAAAAATTCTCCTTAAAAAGCTTTTTAAAATGAGTTTGTGAAACACCGCGACGACAAAATGCAGATAAACTTTCGAAACGTCCGAGAGCCGAGAAAAAGCAATAATTGTTAATTTTTCCCAAATGTGCTCCAACTGAATTATGTCTGAGGTCTTTAGAATGTTTTTAAGCCTAAGAGCGTCGAATTTGGTTCAGCGACCATTTCGGAATAATCGTTTTTAGCATTGCAGAGCTAAAACGTGGGTTTTTTTGGTGTTTTTGCAAAATAAATCTTTACGAAAATCGAAGTTTGGGCAATTTTATTGGTTATAACTCATTCGGTTATGGAAAAAATCAATAATTGCTCGAAAAAAAACCCGATTCGCCGTCTCACGACAAAAATTTCTACGACCGCTCTTCGATTCGGGTTTTTTTTTGTTGATTCCCAGATCGTATGCATTGTTTTGACCCCAAAATTCAAGTCTTCTATCGGTTAAAAAAACTCGGGAGTAGAATAATGCTGAAAATACGTTTAATGCAGTGAAATCTCTCAAAGTTTATTTCGACATGTAAATGCAATTTATTTGATTTTCATCGATCGTTAGCCAATATTGTGAGTTTCTCAAAAATCGCCCGAATTTTTCAGCCTGCAAGAAGTTTAGAGGTTTTTTATGCTTCAAAATATTAGTATTAAAAAATAAAATACATACATTTTACAAAGAAAAACAGGTTTTACTGAAGTGAGAGAAAATAATAAAATCAATAAAAAAAATTAAATAAATTTTGAATTTCGCGCGAAAAATCCAATGCAGCGCGTTTGCTCAGCTCAGCCCACTTTTCAATTCCTGGACACCGTGTTATACTCATTTTGGTGAGATAGTTCTAATTTTGGCTAGATGTGTCCTAATTTTGTTATAATTTGCACAACTTTGACTATAATTCGCTTCTTTTAGCTAGATTTTGACTATTTTGGTAAGAATTTGCCCATATTGACTATACTCGGTATAAGGCGCTGCAAATTCGCTCCAATCGCTCAGGGAATTGCGCATGCATTTGGCGTGAGATTCAGAGAAAAAAAGAGCGAAACATCGACCACGGTCTCTCTCAATTTTCTGCACTCTCTCGTCGCCAACGTGACCGCGTTCTCCACTGTGCGAAGGGAGCGCGTTTGCAGCGCTCCGTACTGTGTATTTATTTTGCAAATTTTGACTAGATTTCGCCCATTTTGGTTATCACGTATTCGTGAGGAGTGACACTAAAGTAATTGAGAGATTGAGAGAAAAACATTTATTCATCATCTTTTAGTAATTTTTTCAAATAAAACATGAATTTAAGTGTCGCTCCTTGCGAATACATGATAGGAAGATGATGAGAGATCAGAAGTGCGTCGAAAATAGAAAGCAGTGAAGGAAAAATACAAACTATTTACCAACTAAAAATAAGTTCACTTCCTTTTTTTGTTTTCAATCGAGTTGCTAGTGTTCTTAATCGAGTTGCGACTTGAGAACACGAAACTCCGCCCACTTATTTGTGCGCGATCACGCAATCACAGTGTTATTTGAAGAGACTCAAACAAAAAGGGATAGTAGACTTATTTTTCATGTTGCAACTTGTTTGAAAACACAATAAATACATCAAACAAAAAAAAATGACACCCACTTTTTAACGCGAATACTAAATTTTTATGCATTTTGCATTTTCGCGTGAAAATAAGTTTTCGGGGTTTCATGTTTTCATGTAAGTACATATTACTGTGTCACGAGAAACAGGCAGAAACGTGGCAATATTACTCTCGTCTCAGCAGCTGCTCAGAAACTTTGAAAATAGCCAATTTCGCCGCGAAATATCTCGAAGCACAATTTTTTTTCGCGGTATATATAGCAACTCGCTTGAAAACAAAATAAACCGCCACAAAAATACAAAAATACTCACGGAAAACAGTGTCCTTTAAAGCCGCTGACCGCGTATTGCCGAACCGGAATCGATAATGGTCCTTTTTTAAGTCCATCGTCGGTCGCTGAGGAGAAAAGTGTGTAGTCATACTGAAAATGGTGGGATTTGTTTTCCAAATATGGTAAAATCAAACTGCGTGCTTACGGTTTTGGACAGAGATGAGCGTAAAAAACTTCAAATTTCAGTAAAACCCATTAAAAAATTACCTTTACAAGCGATCGAAAATGGGTTGGATTGAAACCACTTCGCACGAGCAATCTCAACTTTTCGATTATAAATATGTATTCTTCAGTGGGACGATTTATAAATTGATGTCTGTTTCTCAGCTGCAAATCAAGCAATCCAGTTGGCAAAATTCGAAGAGTTGTCGTCTCCTGGAGATCCGGTTTTGAGACGTACTGAACTTTTTCAAAAATATTTTTCAAATTAGAAAAAAAATAATGTTCAAAGCCCACATTCCAAATTGCCATTCTGATTACGTAGACCTCACCGAAAGGCAAATCGGGGGAGTAGAGGCTCTGGACGATGCACGCAACGACTTCGGTGGGACATTTTGTGACTATTGACCTAAAATGTTGGGATTAGAAATTTATTTCGCGCTCCACGGATGATTAATACATTTTTCTCACAAATATAAAATCCCCACCATTTTAACACCATTTGCAGAAGGCCACACTTTTTCGCCATTTTCACTCGTGACACCATAATTCCGAGCATCGACTCAGCGGTAAACTGCACCAATTGCTCTTCCAGAACTTCATATTCTTCGAGAAAATCGGCAATTTCCTCGGCAAATCGGTTTATAGTGTCTTCACCGTCATAAAGCAGCGTTCGTGTCGCCATGAAGCTATTTTGGGGCCGAAGTTTGAACGCTCGGGCGGCTGCTGCGTTGAGAGCTTTGATGGTGTCCAGCAGACGCATTTTTGCTGGAAAAAATGAGAAATTTTAAAGGGGATGCGATTTCTAACAGTTTTGCGAATTAATACGGAGCGTAGCGGTTTTAAAACATTTATTGGTACCTGTATATAAGACTACACGATCGCGAAAAATTAAGAGACAAATAATTAGGCGAAACATCCATCCAAAAAAAAAATCAAATTTATTTAAAAGAAAAAAATCAATATCGAGTTCGGAATAAAATACGAAGAAAAAACCAATACCGTATTTTTTAAAGGCGCATAACGGAAAACTTTTTGGTTTGGGTCGGGTCTCGCAACGAAACCCTTTTTCTACGCTTTTTTTTTCAATATATTGTCTTTTTTCGCGATTTTTTGTCGTTTTTGAGCTATTTACTTTCTTTATTTCTTCGAATTGTAATCACTTGTTTATTGTTTAACAATAAGAAATAAAGCGGCGACCCGACAATAACTCGAAAAACACAATTTTTGTGGTAATTTAGGCCACACCACGAAAATGTGTTTTTATTTTTTTTTTCTCTGTTTTTTTGGATAATTCGATGGTTTTTAACTTTTTTATTAATATGTGAAGTATTTTAGACCCAAACAGCAATAATTTATTGGCTAGAAATGATTTACGAAATTATCGTAAATTAGTTATTCTATTGTGAAAACGAAAAAATTGCAACGCAGTGTTTGCGTACTTTTGAAATTCAAACGGCAATGAAAGAAATAGCATGGTGAATGAAGAGATTCGGTCCCGTTTTCGTTTGAATTTTAAAAATAAGCAAACACCGCGTTGCAATTTTTTCACAATAATCGTCAAGTATCAATGTTTGGTGCTCAGAAATTAAAAAAATATGCCATTGTTACCAAAATTATTGTAAATAGGCTTGCCACAGTCGAAAAATCGAAAATCCCAGACATTTCGGTACAAATCCGAATTTTTGATTTGCGAACCCTCGGCGACCAACTTAAATTATCGATTCCCAATTCAAAGTACTGTAGATAAACGGAAAAAATGACAAACAACTGGGAGAAAACTCGGAAAATGCTACGATTGGTCTGAAATTTTGGGAGAAACTGTCAAAAATGCTTCCGGGCTTGGCTTGCTCAGAAAATTTGGGACCGAAATATCGATTAAAAAATATTGATTTTTTCTGAAAATTAAAAAAAAAGATTTTTCGGTTCAAAATTTTCTGAGAAAGTCCGGAAGCATTTTTGACAGTTTCTCCCAAAATTTCAGACCAATCGGAGCATTTTCCGAGTTTTCTCCCAGTTGTTTGTCATATTTTCCGTTTTTCTACAGTACTTTGAATAGGTCCATAGATAAATAAATAGAAACAAACAAAAATCATGAGAAAATTGAGAAATCTTGAAATAAAATGAACAGAAAACAGATTTACGCGAGAGCTACGGTATATATGCCGCCGGTTTTTTTTACAATAGTTTAATTTTCACGAACTAGGTTTTGTCAGATTGAATAAAAGGGTTGTTTGACAACAATTCATCCAATAATATCGATTTTCCAACCGAAAATCTGGCTGAAATCGCCAAAATCGTCAACACTCATAGCTCGAAATCGAAAAAATTAGTAATAAATCATTCCCCGATCGCAAAATTAATCAATAAATTTTTATTGATGCAGGCTAAAGAGCGCTCTAGCGTATTTTTTTTATTACAGATGTACACTCCCAATAGGACCTCAAGAGAAGCTCCCAGAACTGTATTATCAAAAATTGGGAGCTGAACGCCAGGGAAGCATGTAAGTTAATTTCAAAATGAAACACCCAGTAGTTTTTAAATTTGGAAAAAATATCGACGATAACGTTTTATTCTGTAATTTTCCAGAGGGGGCGATTCTGAAAGATTATCTGTATTTACAGAATCGGGCCTCTCTCAGTTTAGTGGGATTACTTCTGGAATAATAATTTTTCCCAATCACTGCCGCTTCTGTTTTTATTCATTATCATGTTGTTTTTAATCGATGATCATCTTATTAAGCAAAAATGCGTCTGCTGGACACCATCAACGTTCAAACTTCGGCCTCAAAAATGTGTCATAGCGACAGGAAAACTTCTCTGCGACAGTGACGACCAGGGGTGCCACAAAAAAATTTTTTTGCGAAAAACAAAAAAAGTTTTTTTCGCAAAAAAAATTGCGAAAAAAAAAAAACCAAAAAAAAAACAAAAAATGTTTTTCATTTTCATCGCCTATATTTATCGTTTTTTATCAAAATACTATCAAATTTACCAATTTTATTCCTGCAGAAAGGTGGAAAATTGCGTAAAATGTGCGAAAACCGTTTTCGAGACATCGCTAACACTCGTATTCTAGTCTTTAATCCAAAATTTTTTTTCCAATCTTTGATTTTTTCAAAAAAATGCGAAAATTTTTTGAAACAAAAAATCTATGCGAAAAAACAAAAAAATTTTTTTCGCAAAAACTGCGAAAAATGCAAAAAAAAAAAAAAAAAAAAAAAAAAAAAACGGCACCCCTGGTGACGACACACACTATAACCCGAATTGACATTGTAAGAATAAGAAATTCAGAGCTCTTCCTACTGTATTAAAATCAAAGAACATGGTGGAAACGTCGTCGACGAACTCGGCTCGGATGCTCTCGATAATGTTGTCGTCAGCTTCATGACCAATGGTGGTTTCGAGGAGCGGGCTCTTTCCAGGGGCGAGAAATAGCAACAACCAACGAGTGTGAAAAGAAGGTACCATTTGACTAAATAGGGTTTTTTTTAAGATCTTGAACTGTTAACGCGCTCCGCCCTAAATTATTCCAATAACTTGTTTGAAGATGGCGCAAAATGAGGATAATGTTTTTTTTTTTGCTTTAACAACGCGGTTAGAATAGAAATATTGATTTTAAGTATTATTTTGCTGTTTTTCTATAATAATCACTTGTTTTTTTTCAGGCCAAATCACGCAGATTTCGATTCAAAAAATGCAGTTAGAAGCTAGGAAGAATTATTTATTTTTCCTTATTCACATCTTTCCTGATATTCCGCTTTTTTTTGCAATAAAGAAGATAATTTTTCTTATTTTTATAATGGATTCGTGGCGGAGTGACAATTTTTTCACGTTTTTATTCAAAAAATGAAGAAATAACTAAAGAAATGAAAAGATTTTTCGTCTCCCAGTTTCACACTCCGCCGAATCCATTATATCACAATTAAAATACCACGTGGAGGTATTACTATCGTCTCACATCAGCTGGCACCTGCTGTGGCCTTGTATAGTGCAAACGAGTAAATCCAACACGACCTGACACAGCTTGATCCATGAAACTGGAAACCCGTTTCCCGGAAAACGAAGTTTGGAAATTGATGAATTTTGTATGATGGTGGTGAGAGACGCGGAGAAACAGACAAGCCCATTTCCCAGAAAATTCCGTTTTCCTGTTTCATGGATCCTAGCTCTGGAGTGAGGGTGATTGCAATCATCCATTCAAAATTTTTCACAAATTTCCCAAAACGTCATATTTTCACTCACTCTCGTTAAAATATTTTGAATGGATTATTACGGTCACACTCATTTCAGATCTGTACGGTCCAGTGTTGCACGGAATGAGGATGTACGGAATACGGACCAGGGACTGAAATATTTACGCTAAATCTAGAATCCTGAATTCACAATGAAATTTTTTCACGGAATCCGAAATGCGAAAACGAACAAAAAACATTTATTCCAAGGACCGGATTTCAGATTCCGTCAAAAAATTTTGAGCCCTATTCAGCATTCCGTGCAATACTGGTGTCCGTTCGTGCTTAATTTACTCGTGGAAGAGAGTTTGCCTAATGGGGTTATTCACAAAACCGGAAAAAAGGAAGGAAACGGAAACTAAACTTCTGGAAAAATCCGAGAATGATCCGATTGACTTGAAATTTCGGGAAAAATTGGAAAAAATTATCCTGTACACGCTCACAAAAGTTTGGACCGAAATATCGATTTTAAAAATTTTCAGAAAAAAATCGATATTTCGGTCCAAAATTTTGTGAGCGTGTACAGGAGAATTTTTTCCAATTTTTCCCGAAATTTCAGGTCAATCGGAGCATTCTCCGATTTTTCCCGAAGTTTTTTTCAATTTTCTTCCTTTTTTTCCGGTTTTGTGAATAAACCCATAATATTTTCGATGCAACTGCTCATACCAGTGTCGTAGGAAACTGAAAAAGTGTACCACCATTCCCGAAAAACTGCATAGAAAATTTCGCGACAAAGCATATAAAAAGTGTTTTATGTAGACAAAGTGAGGTAAATAAGTGCCATTCACCGGGCATCATCAAAACCAAATTTTGCACTTCATTTATTTCCACTCCGGTTACTTGTGCGTCTTCATATGCCGATGCAAATTGCCGCTTTGTGTGAATTTCATCATACAAATCGAGCACACGTATGGTTTGTGTCCGGTATGCGTTCGCAAGTGTTTCGTTAGTGTCGAGCTGTCTGTGAAGGCTTTTTCGCACTGAGCACACGGGTACGGTCGCTCGCCAGTGTGTGTTCTGAAATGAGCACTAGAGGCTTCTTTCGTATCATCTTTATATTTATATTTATATTTACACGGATTAGGATAATCTTGTATACACCATATTATTGGTTCGCAATTGGTGACACTGGCAGGTGGATGCATGCGTTTGCGCGCACCCACCTGTCAGTTGCCAATTACGGAGAGGATTGAAGAAGAAAAAAATACCCTAAACTCGTGTACTAACCGTCGATGGGTGACAAGAGAACTACTCTGCGAAAACGGCCGGTTGCAAACGCGGCATAAAAACGGTTTTTCGCCAGTATGAATCCTCTTGTGTGCCGTTAAATTGGCCGCCTGTGAGAAAGCTTTTCCACACGTATGACATCTAAATGGTTTTGGGGTAGACCTGGCGATTGGGCGCTGAGCAAGTCGTGTTTCTTTTTTGAGGGAGGATATGATTCTGGATGGTGTCGCCTGGTCCAGGTAGCAGTCCATTTTGGCGTCGGATGATAGGAATTGGTTAGTGAGTGGCATTTGTCTGGAAATTTCTTGTTGTCACGTGCGTGCGGTGCCTTCGCAACTTCCTATTCGATTCAGCAGATTTTTCTGCGTCGAATAGACAGCCGCGCATTAAATTTCATTTTTTTTTCAATTTTATTTCAGTCTAATTACCATATTCGATTTCATTCAAAAAGTGAAGTTAAAAAAATTACCGAAAAGAGTACAACTCCTGTCCGGTATTCTCATTCATCAAGTGCGGTGCCACCATTCCACCCATATGCCCACCACCATGCTCAATTGGCGCATTTGGCATCCATTGGGAAGACGTCGACCAATCTTGGCGCCATCCGTAACCACTGAAATATTAATTCTCCTTCTTTTCAGGCGTGTTCTTGTCCCGAAAAAAAAAACCAGGAAACCTTTTTTGTTTGGCAACCCTTCAAGTGCAATTATTTGTTGTAAGTCATCTCTTCTCTGCGCTTCGCTCTCTCTCTACGGATCTTGTCATTTTTCTGTTCTTCCACCAATATATTGCCTCTTTCAGAAGCCTACCTAGCGTGAAAGAAGCTGCACAAGAAGCTTGAAACACTTGGTTTCGAATCCCTACTAACCGCCGTCGGATGGGTTTCTTGTCATTCCATTTTTTCATGTCATACTTTTGTCCGCCATTCTATTATGGACCTATTCACTTATTTACATGAATTTTTCTGTCATTTAAATCCAATGCAGACCATTAGTTCAATTACCGTAAAACCTGTAATAGAGGTGCATGCGCCTCTATTTTCAACCTACCCTTGGGTGCGCCTTCACTGCAAAAACGCTTCAATTTGAGGTGTTCGCATCTAACTTTCAAACCGAATTGGTACAACTTTTAAAGCCTATTTCTAGTAGATAAACTTTACAAAAAATAATACGAACAGTTAAAGTAATAAGCATATAGAAGGGCGCTTCTATTACAGTTTTTACGGTAACGGTAACATTAAAATCTTTAAAATACAAGTTTGCACTGGATTAAAATGAAATTAGCATTAATGTCAATAGATCCATTACTTTCTTTCTCTAGACACGCTCCCGGATGCTCACCGACAAGGTATTCTATCGTTTTAACTAATAGTAAAGAAAATGTTCATACTTTCAGGATTTTTAATCTTTGAAACGTCATGATTCTTTCTGCCTGTTTCTGGAATTTTGACGCATTTTTGTATTATTAATTTCCGGAAAGTCAGCAAACATAAAGGATGTTACCACGAAATGGAACTGTAACGGAATAGAGATTATACGCTGCATAACTGTTACGTAGATGGTGTGAGAGCGAGAGTCTCCACCAGAGTAGCACGCATCTCCTGATTCCACATATTGATAAAACGAATAAACGGCGACGTGGTGTTTGAATGCTACTATGGATTCGTGACGTAGCGAGACAGCGTGTCAAGTGATGCGTGAATAATTGTTGGGTCTCACCACGATTTAGCTTTTGGCGGTGAGAGAGAAAACAATTTATTGAAATGTTTTAATTTTGCTGGCGCACAACTTGCAGCAATGAGTCGCTACGTCACGAATCCATAATACTTTGGAATGGAACTGTAGCAAAATAGAACTGCCTAAAGTAGAGCTGTAGTTACCCAGAAAAGCTAGAGCAGCTCGAAAAAGTATTCCGTTGTACACGGTGGGTTATTGTGTTCAATTCCACGTAGTTGTTTTTCCCGTACAGCTCGATATCAGGCAGTTCTATTCCGAAGTATTTGCGTATTTTGATAATTCAAACAAAAATGTAAGAAATATCATAGAAAACGAAAAGAAATTAGTTCATTTTCGTTTGAATTTTAAAAGTACGCAAGCATTGTTTTGCATTTTCTTTTTATTTCCCCAATGCCGTACCTCGCTGATTTTACCATTCCAAATTCCATTTAAACAAATTTATTCCGGATTAACCAATTTTCATTCCGCGCAACTGAAACATTTTCTGTAATGATTATTTTACTTCCGGTTTCCCTCTAACAATGTTTATTTTCATTCCGGATTCCTGATACCAACCTCCGTCAAAAAATGTTCATTCCGGATCAGCAAGTTCCCAACACTGTTCTCGGGAACTTTCTATTAATGCGAAACCGCCTAATTTGAAAAATAGTTCTTTCACCGATTTCTCTCAATTTTTAGCAATTTTATAGACTAATTTTGAATAATTAAGAGTTCGCCACGGACTGACTCTTCGCGGTAACTAAAACACGGTTTGATAAAAAGATACCGTAAAAACTCTAATAGAACGACATGCCCTTCTATTGTTTCATTTGATCACAACTGCCGTGTATTTAGAGGTTTTCACACAAAACTCTGCAAAACACTTTCTAACCAAGCAGACATAAGACGACCGTTCTATTAGAGTTTTTACGGTATGAACGATATAATATTTTTCGCGCTGCCCGTTTTGCGGCTCTCGGACGTTTCGAAAGTTTTTCTGCATTAAATTAGGGAAAAATTGTTTTTTAATATGACAATTTCGTCGAGACTACTGTTGTAAGAGGCTTCTTCCATAAATCAGAAAGTTGGAATAACGTAAAAACTGTATTTGACGGGCCCCTCTAATAGAAGGGCGCTACAATCAATCTCACGAAAAATAGAAGTGCCCCTCGAAATGAAGGACCCCTTTAATAGAAGGGGCCTGCGAGTAGGGTGCTACGGAATAGAACCGGCTGAAATGAAACTGTACTTCTTCGAGTTGTTCGAGTGGTTTTAAGTCGGTAAAAAAAATTTCAGGCAGTTCTATTCCGCGCAGTTCTATTCCGTAGCAGTTCTACTCCGTTCGAGTTCTATACCGTAGCACCCCCATTTCGGTGATTTATTCGATGTCAATGTTGTCAATGCTGACAGTCGGCTGCGCTTTCGTTACCGCATCGCGGCTCAGTTCTTGCTGTGACAGACCCGCGAAGTGAATATGCGACTGCCAGCTGAACGCGAATGAGTAATAGAACAACTTTTTAGCCAATTTTTTTTTCCACGTCAAGCACATACTTTTACCTACAAGTTCTGCACAAACTCACCCATGATCGCCCATTCGATTGCTCGGCGTTGGCTGCTGCTGTGGCATCATGAGCGTACCGTCCGTTTGTGGTTGCGGCGTTACCGTGGACGTCATCATTGATGACGACGCATCGTTCGGGTAAAAGTCATGGTAGCCGTGATGCATTTGCATCTGGAACATGGTTCTTTTTGGAGAAAAAGGACACTTCTTACCTGCGGAATATAGCTCGTCGAATCGAAAAATTCGCTTCCACCGACATTGTTCACATGATAGTGATATGACATTATTGTGGCCGAATCGAGAAACACTAATTGAATCTACTTCTTTTTTCGCTTTTTTCCTCCTCCTTCCAGGTGTTAAACCAGGAAAATGATAGGTTGGCAACTGGCAACTGGATACAGTAATCCCGCCCTACGAGTGAATCGATGGATATAATAAGGTGTGTAGGTGGGAGAAGCAGCTGAGAGATGGCGAATTCCGGGGCGATTGGATTTAATCCTGCCGAGCAACAGACCGTATTCTAGGGCTTCTTTCCTTATTTTCGTTGTTGGTTAGTGTCATCTTTTTCTTTGAATTCGTGTGGAGACTTTAATCTTTTGAAAATCAAAATTTAAAGGAAAATATGATTTTGATCATTGGCACGATGTTGAAATGGAAACGCGCTCCGTCGATGCAGCTCTTTTGTTTCGTAATTTCTTCCTTGAGTTCACTCCAATTATTGGGATCGTTTCGCTCAGCGCTTTTCGCTAAACCATGTAGTTTTCGAAATTGGAGTTGTTCTTTTTTCGAGATATCTCAATTTTCAACTCTAGAAGCCTCCCTCTCTGCTTCGTGCATTATTTCTTTTAATCCTCTGCTGCCAACTGTATGAATGCATCTGATTCACAGACAATCTTATGAATAGAGCGAGCCAACTTGGGTAGCGTCTCCTGTCTTCCGTAACATTATATATCCTTGCTGACAGCTCGGTTGTATGGATCCGAGACATTTCGCAGCCAACCTCCTTATATACACTTTTTCGTTTCTCTGACCATGCGTGTCACTAAGCTTTCCGCCATGGACGGGCCGTCCGAAAACGTCCGTTACCCGTCCGGAGAACGGGTGCACGCTGCCAGTCCTCCACCCATTATTAGACGAGTTGGAAATCGGTTGATCAAAAATTTTCTCAACGTTGAGCACATTGATCTCGATTAAAAATTTTTTCTTTTTAATTTTCACGCGAGCATTTTTCTTTTTCCCCGGGGATCGGACGGCCCTTTCCCCGAATGGGTCGGACGGGCAAAACACACCCGCGGTGGAAAACTTACCGTGCCACTGTCTCATTACATCACGAATGCATAATACCGGTAAAAAATTCAAAAACGCTGAGGCCATATTCAAGAAACTGGAAAACAGAGCTAGGATCCATGAAACAGGAAAACGGCATTTTCCGGAAAATGGGGTTGTCTGTTTATCTGCGTCTCTCACCACCATCATACAAAATTCATCAATTTCCTAATTTCGTTTTCCCGAAAACATATTACTGCGTCGCAAAAACCTGTCAGAGCAGAGCGCGCGACGCTGCTGTGGCAAGGTGCGCGACGCTGCTGTGACTCTGCTGTGACTCGGCTGTGACCACCACTTTTCGCGGCGAGACCACAGCGCTCCGCTCTGACTGCTTTTCGCGACGCAGTAATATATCCTCTCGTTATCCAGTTTCATGGACCCGGCCTCAGAAAACCATTCTCTGGAATAATACATTTGGAAATTGATAAACTTTGTATAACGGTGGTGAGAGACGCAGAGAAACAGGCAATTCCAGTTTCTTGTATACGGCCCAATGGTATCCTTGGTCGAATTAATAGCACTAGTTTCGAATCGTTCTATTGTGAAAACAAAAAAAATTGCAACGCGGTGTTTGCGTATTTTTGAAATTCAAACGGCAATGAAAGAAATAGCATGGGAAATGAAGAGATTTGTTTTCATTTTCGTTTGAATTTTAAAAGTACGCAAACACAGAGACAAAAAATTATTCCGAAAACTACAAAGACGTGGCCCAACGCGTCAAACCCAACACATCCAAAAATAAGAATTTTACTTTCAAAATATGCTCGACCATGTTCAGTACGCTTGAGACACTGCTCACATCTTTTGCTGATATTCGAGGTCGACCAGTTTGGCGATAGTGTTCATCTGAATGTTCGACGTGCCCTCGTAAATCTCGCCAATCTTCGCGTCACGATAGAACTTTTCCACGGGGAACTCTTTGGTGAATCCGACACCGCCGAGCCATTCGACGCACTGAGATGCGGTTTTGGTGGCCGCCTAAACGTGAGGATAGAAAAGTGACAAGAAAATGGAGGATAACGAACCCTGGATGCAAAGAGTTTCGCCATTGCAGCCTCACGGACGTACGGAATTCCAGCGTCTTTCATGCGCGCCGCATTGTAGACCAAAAGACGGGCGGCCTCGATATCCGTGCGCACCTCGGCAATTTGATGTTGCAATCCCTAGAATGGCAAGGATAGAAAGGTATGGGACGTTTCAAAACGTCTCCGTATCGAAACCTACTTGAAAATCAATAAGACGTTTTCCAAACTGTTCTCTCTGCTGGAGATACGGAATCGTCTGATCAAAACATCCCTGCGCCAAACCCAACATTTGGGCGGCAATGCCAATTCTTCCACCATTAAGACACTCGATGGCGTACTTGTAGCCTTTTCCAAGTTCTCCCAGGATTGCCGACTTGTGCACGCGGACATTGTCAAAGTGGACCGGACACGTGGAAGAGGCGCGGATGCCCAGTTTATCTTCCTAAACCGAAACACAAATTTGAAATGTGTTTTCCTAGACAAAGAACAACCTTCTTTCCGATAGAAAGACCCTCCGAATCACGATCCACTATAAAGGCCGTGATTCCTTTGTAACCCTTACTGGGATCCGCGTTGGCAAACACAATAAACGCCGTCGAGTCTCCCGAATTGGTAATCCACATTTTGGACCCGCTAATCAAAAAGTGGTCACCGTCCTGTTTTGCCACCGTCTTCAACGCGAATGCGTCAGAGCCGGAGGACACCTCTGACAAGCAGAAAGACGCCTGCGACGTGGTGACAGTTGGTGGTAGATACTTTTGCTTCTGCTCCTCGGTACCAAGCTCGACGACGGGAGGAATGAAAAGTGTGTTGTGCACGTCGACCATGGCCGACACGGAGGGGTCCACTTTTGCCAACTCTTCGACGACGAGAATCGTGTCGAAGAACGAGTAGCCGGGGCCGCCGTACTTTTCGGGAACTTCCATGCCCATGAACTATAAGAACAAGGTGATTGGGATGGTACCGTATATATATATTTTTTTCTTTTCTTACCCCATTATCAAACACGCCTTGAATCACCGACGGGTCCATTTGCGACGCATCGTCCATCTGCCGGACCAGTGGCTTGACGACGTCCACAGAGAACCGGCGAACTTTAACAGGAAATAACATTTTGACATATTTTTAGAGCAAAAAAGGATCTCACCACTTTCTTGAATCGCCAACTCTTGCTCGCTGAGCTGTAAAATTGGAACGGGCACCTGATCCTCGGGGCGTGGCTTCATCGACACTGAGGCGCTTGTGGGGTTACGAAGACGGGCGGATCGGTGGAGGAGCGGAAGAGCACGTGATAACAAGGACATTTTTGGGCGAGACGAACAATGTTTTTCGTTCACTTTTGTTAAATTGTAATGATTTTTAAAAATATAGAATACTCAACATATTGATCGTTTCTTGATAATATAAAAAAAAACAGGGAAAAAAGTTCACGTTAAAAAAAAAAAAAAAAAAATCAATTTGAATTAGCGCGCATTTCGCGGTGGCCGCGGCGAGACCCACCGTGGGTACTGTAGAACGCGTCGCACCGTGGCGCGGGGCGTGCGCGCAGATGATGCAATCGGTGGCAATTTTTTAGGCCAGTTCTTGACATTTCTCCTGGTTTTATGGTATTTTCTGCGTAATTTTCGCTACTCTGCTAATTTTCTGCAAGTTTTCGCTGGTATTCACGACCTGGTCGAGGTAAAATTCGTATGTTTCTTTGTTAATAAACTGTTTTTTCAGCGTTTAATTTAATTTAACTTTTTCGTGTGCATTCCTGCGGGTTCTGAGAACTCCCTGAGGACATGCTGTATGTGAGGTCTCGAAACGAAATTTTTGTTTGTTAATAAACTGTTTTTCAGAATTGAAATTTATTTTTTCAAGTGAATTTCTGTCAAATCTGCGAGTTCTAATGGGGTTATTCACGAAATGGCAAAAAAAGGGCAAAAACTGCGCGAAAACTCGGAAAATGCTCCGATTGATCTGAAATTTTGGGAAATAATGGACCTATTCATAGGAGAAAAAAGACAAAAAAAAAACGTTTTTTTTCCTATTCATAGATGTAAAAAAACGACAAACAATGTCGAAAAACGAATGATAAACAAGTGTTTATTGACCATGATAGACCATTGATAGAGAGGAGGCCCAGAGATGTTTACAACCCCGTGGGAACGGACTTGTTTACTAGTTCATGCAAACTCCGCCCCTTTTCTGCGCCTCATCTCTATCAATGGTCTATCATGGTCAATAAACACTTGTTTACCATTCGTTTTTCGACATTGTTTGTCGTTTTTTTTACATCTATGAATAGGAAAAAAAAACGTTTTTTTTGTTTTTTTTCTCCTATGAATAGGTCCATAAGGGGAAAAACTCTCCCGGACATTTCCACAAAATTTCAGACCAAAATATCGATTTTTAGGAGATATTGCTCTGAAAATGCTTAAAATCTATATTTTTGTCAGAAATTTTAGGGTAATGTCCGGGAGAATTTTCTCCTTTATTTCCCAAAATTTCAGGTCAATCGGAGCATTTTCCGAGTTTTCGCGCAGTTTTTTGCCGTTTTTTGCCATTTCGTGAATAACCCCATAAGGACTCGGCGAGGACGGTGTATGTGAAGTTTCGAAGCGAAAAAACTATGATTCTTATACTGCGAAGAATTCCTGGTTTTACTGCTATTAATTATGCACATTTGCACTGAAGGTCTCACAGCGTAAAGTTCAAACTGGATTGCGAAAAATTCCTGATTTCTTCTTCATTGCCGTAATTTTGTAACGTATTATTTGTTTCGTTTAAATTAACTATTCACAATTTCTTAATCAGACGTCGTCGAACGAGTCGTCAGAGTATGACGAGCTGCTTTCCTCGGACAAGTTTAAATCTTTTTGGGGTTTGGATTTCCCACCACCACGTGTATTCCCACGACGGCCACGTCCTCGTCCTCTTCCTCTTCCACTTGCTATTGTCTTCGATCGCTTTTTCGGCGACGGCTTCACCTTTTCGACCACAATATCGCTATCCGTGGCGACTGGAACTGTCACACCAGTCCTTTTCCGCTGAATCTTCTCCAACGCCTCCACCATTTTCTTGGTGAACACAAATTCCAGGGGTTTATCCAAAAGTTTGGCGGAGAAAAATCCATCGAGTCGGCGTTGAGAGTGACCACCCAGCTCCAAGAACGAATTCCATTTTTCGAATGCGGCGAACGAGTTGTTCTCCTCGTGTATCTGTGACTTGTCGGGCCAGTTAAGACGTTGGTGGAGTATCTGGCGGACTAGGGGAATGTTCATTTGACGCCATCGGAATTTCTCTGAGGAGGTGTCGACAAGAGGCTCGAGGTAGGCGTGTACGGCGTCGCGATTCGAGCAGACCTGGAAAGAGGGTGGCATTTTGGATGCATACGACCTCTGATATTTACGAGCTATGTTACCATTTCAATGTTCTCTTTCTCGTTCGCTTCGTTCACATGCCTTCGTAGTTTCATGGCGTTTCGACTTGCTTCTCGTGCCTCGTCTGGAGCCGATAGGAATAGATTGCGGGCTTTTTCAAGGAGTTGCATGATCTGGAAGGTCATAAAATTAGATTACGAGAAATTCATCAATTTCTCAGTGGCTATTAGCTATTGAAAATGGCTGTTAGTCATCGAATATGACTGATAGGCATTGCTGGTTTGGTGGTCAGCGGCATTATCCATTTCTGGGAGTTCCACGGACCGTTCACTACGAACTTACCCGAATTTCGTTTCGCGTCTCTCAATTTCCCACGTAGAAAAGACATATTTCGCCGTTTAGTTCTGTATGACCTAAATTCCGATGGGCCCCACATGAACTTTCAGAGATAAAGAAAATAGCCACCGAATTTGAGGCATGTGCCTCATGCACTTCACCTCACAAACACCTCAAAATCGAAAACCAAAACCAAAACATCCATCCCTTGTACATACATACTTACCCTGTTCTCAATCTGTTCTACACTCCCATATTGCTGCTCGTCTCGTTTCTCGTCAATAAACTCTGCGACAAGTTCCAGTGCTCCAATCGCCCCGATTTTGATCAGCCCCGGACAGTAATCCCCGCCAGATAGCAAAGCTATGGAGATGTAATCTTCGCGTTGGAGGCCTATAACCTTTCTATTAATTATCATTATCAACCCAATACTCACAAAATTTCCTCAAATTGTCCCTATTCGCCGCAGTCGTCTCTCCATACCTCTGCACTCGTCGATTCTTCGAGAACATGTGCCTGTAGACGTGCCTGACGCCAAAAGCCCACACGTCTGAGTCATCAGTGACCACGCCGTCGACTAGTTTTAGTTTTTCGAGTTCGACGCATTGCGCCTCTGCCTCTCCGGGAGCCTCAATCCATGGGATACCGCAATTTGTTAGGAATTCTTGTAGATCGCGGTATAATTCTGGGGTTTTTGTGGTTTCGTCATTATTATCCCTGCTTTTGTTCATCAAGTTTCGGAAATCGGATGATGTGGACGGTTGGGGATCGTAGCGTTGTGGATCCCATTCCACTTCTTCTGAGTCTTTAGAAGTCCCAGGAATTGGGCTCGGTGGAAGTTTCATCTTGTCTTCGAGATTTTTGCTAGCAGATTCCAAAAGCACAGCTTGAAAGGCCATCTCATCATCAGAGACATCACCAATCACCTCTTCCTCTTCTTCCTGGTGCCGTTTCCTTCTCTTTTCCACTTCTCCAGTTCCATAATGTTGCCTAATTCGTTTCCTTGCTATCGCTTCCAGCATTCCAGACTTGCTCTGATATTCTCGATAATTGCTGCCAGCGCTGCTAAATTTCTTCTCGAGACCCTCTTCTAAGACGTCATCTGGCGTTCCCTCCCGACTGTATTTTTTTCCACCGTACTCCACATTGAAAATGTCGAGTGTCATTTCGATTGGTTGCTTGCGATAAAGACTATCAATTTCTCGATTTCCCTGGATTTCTGGTTGAAGATGTTGGATTTCGTCTTGGTATGCGTGTTGGAGTACGTGGCGCGTGCCGTCCGGTCCTGTCACGTTAATTTTGTCCGAGGTTAGGAATCCGGTGGTGTTTGAGGATTTGGCGAGCTGAATAATGTATGTATTTTCAGGACTTTGATGGTACTTTCTGGGAATTTCCATTTATTGCGCCTTCCAGTGTCATGGATTTTTTCTATCAGTTCAACGAATTTTGCCTACCAGTTCCATGGATTTTTTTTTCTACCAGTTCCACGGACTTTTGCCTTGGTGTTTGCGTACTGGCGTTGCGTACGGGTGAATTTACGAAGCTCCGCCCACTGATCTGTTTTTTCGTTTGATTTTCGCTTTTGTTACTGTGTTTCTGCCGATTTTGTTTATGTTTATTTAGTAAATTATTGAAGAAAAATTCGAGAAAAGAGGAAAATGCCGGATGATTCAAAAATCGAAAAGCGTCGCCAATTCGTGGTAAATTTTTTCCGTGCTTTTTTAAAAAATAAATTAATGATTTTAGAATTAGATTGCTAAAATTATCATAAATCGGATCGGCGAAGATGAAGGATTTTTCTCGAATTTTTCTTCCAATTCTCTTCCATTCGAATGCGATATCTTTTAATCTAACGTACATAAAATCAATAATTTATTTAAAAAAAAAACAGAAAAATTCATCAAAAGTCGGTAAAAGTATAGTAATTAAAGCGATAATCATACGAAAAAACAGGGCAGTGGGCGGAGCTTCGTAAATAAATCAATAAACAACGCTAGCGAAAACTCAAACACCGCGTTGCAATTTTTTATTTTGGCTATTAGCCGTTGAAAATGGCTGTTATTCATTGAATATGTAGGGCAGATACTGACACAAATCTCGCGCCTAATCGGCGATCGGCGCAAAAGCGGCTGTCTCACAGGAAATTTTTAGCTGATAGCCATTAAAAACGGCTAATAGCCATCAAATCGGGCTGTGTGCCATATGTATTTGGCGCCCGCGCCCGTCCCGAGTTTGATGGCTATTAGCCATTTACGATGGCTTTTCTCTTCGACTTCTTTCGCTTTTTTTTCGTTTTTTGGCGCCTATATGGCGGGCATTGGCAGCTATGTGGCTAATAGCCATGGAAAACAGCTGATAGCCATGGAAAACGGCTGAAAGCCGTCAAATTTGGGACGTGCCCCAAATGCAAGGATGGCTATTAGCTAAACATTTCCTGAACTCAGATACAAATTCATACGTCCCGAAATGATCGGCTAATAGCCGAAAAATCCCTGAGAAGGTGATTGTTTTGTTTACGGCCGAAGAACATGAAACCGGCCTTATACACAAGAGATTAGGGTAATTTAAAGTATTTAAAAAACATTAAAAATCTGAAAATGCTAAGAAAAACCTTAAAAAACTAGAAAAAGAATTTCAGAAAATTCAGGAAAGTCTAAAAATGCATTAAATTTTTAGAAAAAAGTAGAAAACCTTTTCAATTTGCTCATTCAGCCTGCCACGTTGCAAGAGCCGTTGCATTTGAAAATTGCTAAACGTTTTCGAGTCAGCGGGGATCTTAAAATTTCAAGATTTATCGATTTTCAGAGCCTTCCTACCATTTCTGGCCTCAATCTGCTGTTGCGAATGAATTCTCTTTTATCCAACAAGTTTTGGATTTCTTCGCGACGCGTCGCACTAGGGGTTTGGTTCCGGACGGGTTTTTCGGGTATTTCTTCTTCTTTTTCTTTTTCTTCCACTTCCACCTTTTCCACCGGCTCCATCAATATTTCCACGTCGCTATCTTGGTCTTCAGCTTCTCCCCCCTCACCATCCTCCTCGCCTTCAGAATCCCCAGAATAATTCATCCGATCAAAGTGAATTCGCTCTTCCAATTCCAGATTGCTGCTCGTGGCGCCTATATCCTTGTACACATCTTCTTCCCGTTTTCTCAGAAGCCGCTTCGACGGGCTGATAACTTTTTGTATTGTGCTCTCAAGCGCGGCTCCTTGCAGTTGACCACTGGCGATTTCTTTCAGGCTTTTCATTTTTTGCGTGTTTTTCAGAATATCATCCTCTTCCAATTTTCGGGTTCTGCGCATTTCTAGAACTCGTCTTTTTAGATGGGGAACTTGTGGTCCATCAAACACAAAAACGGGTCGAATTTTGTAGAATAAAAGTTTGGCGAGGCGAGAGACGAGGAGACGCAGGTGCGGGTACGGTTGATCGGCGGGGTAGGCGGTTTGTGCCTGGTAGATCCAGATGGAGACGTCTGAAATTTTTTTTAGTTTCACATGTTCAAAACGCGCTCCACTGAGACCTTGACAAAACCGGGTAACAAGCTCTGCCTCTTTTTGCAAGTCTGTCTATAGAACTTGTGCCGGAGACCTGCTAAAAGGGGCGGGGCTTGTTCCGTGTTTTTGTGCTCTAATTGGCCTGAAATTTCGGGAGAAGATGTCGAAAATACTTGAAATATCGATTTTAAATCGATATTTCGAATTTCAACCCAATCGGAGCATTTTCCGAGTTTCCTTTTTCCGTTTTTCTGCACTTCATTGAATGTTGTGTTTTCAATCGACTTGCGACATGAGAACGCGAAACTCCGCCCACTTATTTGTGCGCGACCACGCGAACACAGTGGTATTTGAAGAGACGCAGACACAACGGCACAAATAAGTGGGCGGAGTCTCGAGTTCTCATGTCGCAAGTCGATTGAAAACACAATAGGTCCATGAAATAAAAAAGAACAGTTAGACAAAACTGAGAAATTATAAAAATAAAGATGCGCAGACAAAAAAAAAGCGTCGCGTCATCGGTGGAGCGCGCTAGAAATTTCTGGAACTTTGAGGGGGCGTGGTTTCTATTGATTACTCTACCCGTTATCGATTTTTACCAATCTATATCGAATTTTCAGAAAATTTTTTCAAAATTACCAATTTTTTCAGTTTTCTCCATTTTTTGGTCAAATTAAATACAATGTGTCATCAGATTAGATTAAAAAGCGTTATGGACCTATTCGAGAGAGAAAAAAAGAAGTTTTTTCTGATGCAGGAACGGCAAAAAAAGAAAAAAAAAGGAAGAGAAAAATTCATTTTCTGCCAATGATAAAGTAGTCATATGTGGCGAGACCCATTCAAATATACCGATGCGCCTTTAATGAACCTATTCAAGAGAGAAAAAAAAGAAAAAAAAAAGAAGTTTTTTTCCGATGCAGGAATGGCACAAAAAGAAAAAAAGGAAGAGAAAAAAGGAAGGAAATTCATTTTTCTCTTCCTTTTTTTTCTTTTTTTGCCGTTCCTGCATCGGAAAAAACCTTTTTTTTTCTCTCTTGAATAGGTCCATTAGTATGAAAGGGCGTTTTGGCGCAAATTTGGCTATTAACCATCAAAATTGGTCATTAATCAGGGAATTTCGGGCAGCTAATGGACATGTCCACTCACCAATCGCCAACTTTTTTCCCTCGAGACACTCCAATGGGATTTCTGTGCCAGTCGGCTCGACAATCTTCCACAATCCGGTGATTCCCATCTGAGCAAGAACTCGTTCTTTGAAAATGGCACAAAAAAAAAATTCAAGCACACATTCGTCGGACTTTTAACCTCCTTTTCAAGACCCAAAAAGGTAGAAAAAAACATTTTTTTACTAGAAAATTGAAAATTGACAAAATTAAAAAATGAAAAAAAAGAAAAGAAAAGACACCCGGAAAAAAAAAGCAATGAAAACGTCGGTAAATTTTGATACAAAAAAAACGGGGATGGGGGGGGGGGGGGGGGGGGGGCAATATGGCTGTGTTGGTGGGCAGATCTCTACAGTAATAAACTCTACATAAAAAATGAAAAAAAAAACTATTTACATTTTGGGCTCTGGGACGTTTCGAAACTCTAGTGCTATTTTTCGTCGCCGTGTTCGCAATATTGGCAAAATGCGGCCGGAAAATATAGCGCTAATGGACCTATTCAGCGCAGGAAAAAAAAAATGCAATGCGTCTTTAATTTTCAATGGGAATTCGTTTGAAATTTAAAGGCGCATAGAGTTATTTCATCGGCCGGTCTCGACACGACAAGTTGTTTACGTCAAAAAACCTCCGACTACTGTAGTTTTTCGTCTTTTTTCCTCACTTTTTAATAGGGCAAAAAAGCGACGAAAATCGGCACCAAAGTTTCGAAACGCCGCAGAGCCAAGAAAACGAACAAAATCAAGATAAAATATACAAAACGACGACTAGAACAAGAGTATTTTGAAGTGATTTAATGGTGGAAATAGCGGGATTTGAGGCAAATTGGTCACCATACTTGTCCAGGAGGTCCAGAATTACACCGTTCGTCCAGCCAAAACCAGTCTGAACAATTTAGATTTAAGATATCATTTCAGACAGACTATCCGGCTAATAGCCATTTTCGCGCCGAAAATTCCATTGCATCTGTTAAAAAAGGGGCGTGGTTTCATATTCTCCACCCTGATATGGCGGATAATGGCAGTCATACGGCTATTAGCCTTTGAAAATTGCTGATAGCCATTACTGGCGCATAGTTGGCACCTAATCGGCGCGCATCCGGCTGTTGGCTACAGAAAATCAATTTTCTTGTCGGATACAGTATGCCTGCTGCACTGCTTACGGTACCCAGCATGAAATTTGAAATTTTTGGCGCTGATATGGCTATTAGCCATTACTGGCGCATATTTGGCGATTGTCGTTAATTTGACAGTAATTGGCACGAGTTTATCAGTAATCGGCGTGCATGCGGCTATTAGCCATGAAAATTTCGTGATGGAAAATGCCCAAAAATGCAAATTTTCCAACACGAAATAGAATAAAATTTGTATTTTGCGCTAAAAAAATAAATTGTTCAAATTTGTTCAAATGAGTCCATGTAGCCAGAAAATTAAAAGTAAGAAAAAAAAGTTCCTCACCTGAACCTCATACTCGCCTCCACCGCCTCCGGACGTCTCCTCCGTGTGCGGCGTCACATTGTACTTTTCAAACATTGCATGCGTCCTGATAAATGACTGATAGGTGCCGGTTAACCACGAGGTCGCCATAGTTTCCGCCACCTTCATCAATTTCAGATCGCCAGTGGTACGGAATCCTTCGATTACCATGTGGATCATTGGCGGCCACGCATTCTCCTTGTCCCACTGCTGGGAACTTCCCATTGCCAGGGAGGTGGGCAGACCTTTTTTGTATTTTAGCACTCCTTCTCTCTGCAATTTTTGATATTGTCGAGGTGAACCGTAACGAGGAAAACAAAAAAACGTCACGAATAAAAATATTTTTTACTCAAAAACATATTTTTCTGCGTCTCTCATCCCGATAAGACAAAAATCAGAATACAGTTTCCCAGTTTCATGGATTCGATTTCAGAAAACAAGAAAAATAGCAAATTCCGGAAATTTCGATAAATAATTGTCCAAAATTAAATACAAAATTAGAAATTTCCATGTAGGTCAGTGTTAATTTTTTTTACATTACACGGTGTCCAGGATGGGAAATGTGGGCGGAGCCTAATTTTCTGGCGCGTCAGAAAACTTGCATGGCGCACTTCCGGTGCTTGCGCATTTTTCGACTCGCATTTTTTTCTTTCTGTAAAACCTGTTTTTCTTTGTAAAATGTACGTATTGTATCTTTTAATACCATAAAATTGCCCACACTTCGATTTTCGTAAAGATTTATCCTGCAAAAACACCAAATAACTCAAAACGATTATTTCGAAAAGGTGGCTGAACCAAATTCGACGTTCTCAGGCTTAAAAAATTTCTAAAGACCTCAGCTATAATTCCGTTGGAGCACATGTGGGAAAAAATTAAGAATTTATGCTTTTTTCCCGAAAAACATGAAAAATGCTTCAAAATTTGAATTTCGCGCGAAAAAATTCAGTGGGGCGCGTTTGCTCGGCTCCACCCACTTTTCAAATCCTGGATACCGTGCTTTACAGTAACTTTTAGTGGAAAACATTTTTCAAAAAAAAAAACTGCCAACGGTGTCCAGGATTTGAAAAGTGGGCGGAGCCGAGCAAACGCGCCCCACTGGATTTTTTTCGCGCGAAATTCAAATTTTGACGCATTTTTTCATGTTTTTCGGGAAAAAAAGCATAAATTCTTAATTTTTTCCCAAATGTGCTCCGACTGAATTATAGCTGAAGTCTTTAGAAATTTTTTAAGCCTAAGAACGTCGAATTTGGTTCAGCCACCATTTCGAAATAATCGTTTTGAGTTTTTTGGTGTTTTTGTAGGATAAATCATGACGAAAATCAAAGTTTGGGCAATTTTATGGGGAATAATTCACTTTGGTTATGGAAAAAATCAATATTTGCTTGAAAAAAATCCCGATTCGCCGTCTGACGACGAACATTTCTATGACCGCATTCGGGTTTTTTTTTGTTAATTCCAAGATCGTATGCATTGTTTTGATCTCAAAATGCAAGTCTTCTGTCGGTTAAAAAAAAGTCGGTAGTAGAATAACGCTGAAAATACGTTTAATGCAGTGAAATCTCTCAGATTTTATTTCGTCATGTAAATGCAATTTATTTAATTTTCAACGATCGTAGCCAATATTGTGAGTTTCTCGAAAATCGCCCGAATTTTCCAGCCTGTAAGAAGAGGTTTTTTATGCTTCAAAGTGAAATATTAGAGTTATTAAAAGATACAATACATACATTTTACAAAGAAAAACAGGTTTTACTGAAAGAAAAATAATAAAATGAATAAAAAATGCGAGCGTCGAAAAATGCGCAAGCACCGAAAGTGCGCCATGCTAATTTTCTAGGCACCGCCCACATTTCCAATCCTGGACACCGTGCTACGGTCAAACGTAGTTTAAGAAATGCGAGTTGTCCTATTACGTGTTCGCGATAGAGTGAGACTGACCAGTTTCAAATAAAAACCTTTTTCTAGACACTAGGCAAGTGTTTGCACGTCGTGACGAGACCATACTACTGTTTGGTTCACATCATTACAGGAATGTGCTTACATGGAAAATGCGTAATAAACATTATGGCTCTGGGACGTTTCGAAAGTAGAGTTTTTCGCCAATTGACACCAAAAAACGCGCGCATTTGGTATTTATTTTTTTGGGGAATTTGAATCCACTAGTATACCGCAAAAATTCATAAAAATGTTTCGAAACGTCCCAGAGCCAACATTATTGCGTAAAATAGCAGTCTACAGTAGTCCAAGAAAAAACTCTGTTGTTCATTCTTTCTCACCTCCAAATATTGATGCACCCGGTGCGGTGCCACGTCATCCTCATCGTAGCATTTCGCGTAGAGTGGGACGGCGTTTGAGACATAGTACTGGTGCGAGTGCGTTTTTCGCTCCACATCGTAATCGTACCATATTCCTGAATTTAGGGGTCATAATTCTAGCAACGGGCCCAAAAAAGGCACAATTCTAGTTCGAATAGAATCAAAATCGGTCAAATCACAGCATAAAATGATTTTTTTTTTTCAAAAAAAAAAAAAACACCAACCATCAGTCTCATTCCAGTGGAGCTCTCGCATTTCTCGTTTCGCCCACGCGTAACGCTTCTCGAAAATTTTGACTTTCTGGAAATCACCAGCAATTTCGTACAGGCTTGCCAGGATTCGGGCGTTGGCGCACATGAAGGCGTTCAAATCGACTGGGATGATGCTCCACGTTCTGAATAAATGGGTTTTCGCAGTTTTTCGGCAGGATAGGAAATACCTTATAGAATCCATTCGGTGCTTTTCATCTCCAGTCTGCGAAAACCATCTGGTGGAAAAATCCCAGCCAGTTTCAGCCGCACTTGCCACTTCACTCCACATGCGGATTTTTTGCTCTGGAAGTAAATAAAAATTTCAATTATTATGGTCCTATCCATAAAACCGGGAAAAATCGGAGAATGCTCCGATGGACCTGAAATTTTGGGAAATATTGGAAAAAATTCTCCTGTACATGTTAAAAAAATTTTGGACCAAAATGTCGATTGTTCTGAAAATTTTTAAAATCGATATTTTGGTCCAAAATTTTTTGAGCGTGTCAGGAGAATTTTTTCCAATATTTCCCAAAATTTCAGGTCAATCGGAGCATTCTCCGATTTTTCCCGCAATTTTTTCCGGTTTTGTGAATAGGTCCATTAGCAAATCACCCACCCTGGGTCTCCAAATGCTCGGCCAACTCGAAATCCTCCCTATACGATTCGGGTCTCGGCACCTTCAGTTTCGCCTTGTACTGATAGTACGGAAATTGGGCCACACCCTCCTTGTCTTTGAACCATCCCTGCCGATGTTTCACCCAGAACTCGTACTCTTTCTCCAGAGTTGGCAAGATGTCCATGACAAACTCCAGGTCGCCAGTGGACATGTAGTATTCGTAGGCCATTGGGATTAGGAGAGGTGGTTGAGAACGAGTCAGGTAGTAGACTCGACCGCCGTTCGGAACGAATCCATGGCTGGAAATGGGAATTTTACATATTGTCGTTGAAATAAATTGGGAGATGATGGGCTCGTGCCGTCTATTATTTTTCTGGAGCTCCCACCAATTTTTGTAAGTGTTTGGTGAATTTCAAGTTCCCGCGCCGGCACACCGTGTTGGTTCTCGATTAATTCGACAATATGAATAGGAATAAAAGTGTTTTGTTTGTTTTTTTTCTCCTATGAATAGGTCCATAAAATTTCTTACTCATAACAAAAACTTTTAATTTCGACCAAATCGAAAAAACCGAACCATGGAAATGCAGAAAAATAGAGAAAATACAACAAAAAAGTTCAGAATATCTTGAAACTATGAGAAGTTTTCAAAAATACTCTCGGACATGTTTAAAGCGTTTTATTGTTAGACGTACGCATTCTTTCAAATTCAATGCAATCCGCAATTTTTTGAGAATCTTAGGTCCGGAAGCATTTATGACATTTATTTCCAGAGTTTCAGATTAATCAAAGCAATTTCTCACTACGTTTTTTGTCATTTTTGCATTTCTCGAAATTTCTCAACATTTTTACGTAGCGTCTAATGGGATTCACGGAAACCAGCGAAATATTCAAAAAATTCGGAGAATTCTCTTATCAGTCTGAAATTTTGACTAAAAATGACAAAAATACTCCCGGACATGAGCAAAAAATTTCACAACAAAATATCGATTTTAAAAATTATCGATTTTTTTTCTGAAAATTTTAAAAATCGATATTTTGGTCTGAAATTTTCTGGGCATGCCCGGGAGTATTTTTGACATTTTTTTGTTAAAATTTCAGACTGATCGGAGCATTCTCCGAATTTTCGCTGATATTTTTGCATTATTTGCATATTTTGCTGGTTTCCGTGAATAGACCCATAATGTACATAATGCACACAAAAATACGAAAAATAAGCCACTGATGAATAGCCTGTTCTTCTTGTTATTTATTGGTTTTTATTGCATTTTTCTCAATAATTTGATTTGAATCTTTATCGCTAACAAGGGAAGTGTTTGATTCCTCCTAATCTAGAATTTCCCAAAATTTCAGCATAGGTGCTTTCGACTATGCTGATTCCATTTCTGCAATAAAAACCGGCTAAATACTCACGTGAGCCAAGTTATGAGCTCCTAAACTTTTTCCTATGGTTAAGCATTTTTTGCGTGAACCGAATAGTGTACTAAAACCTATACTGCAGAAAACATCGGTTGGTTGGTTCAGTGGTTCGGTTGCAGGGTTCAAGTGGTGAGGTCACGCACAGGTGATTCGCGTGACGCAAATAATTTGTCAAATATTGTTCGCGCGTTTGCGAAATGGGTACGCGTGAACATTACTTTTGTGCGCGCACAATTCGCAATTCGCGAACATTTACATGTAATTTGCAAATTGTATGCGCATCCCGAAAAAAATGACTAATAATTGGCGATTCCCGAAATGAAATTTTCGCCGACAATAATTTTGTTCGCGCACAAATGGCAAATCCCGAAAAATTTCCTTTAATTAGCCGATTAAAAATTCTTCGATCGCATAATTATTTAGTATTCCTATCAAGCTTATCAATTTAACATGTATTTTTTGACAAGAGGAAATTTATTATTAAATTATATTTCAACCCAAAAAAAAATTACATGACAACACAACAAGAAAACAAAGAAAAAAGAATAGTAAACAATTAAAAATATGTTCTACAGGGTGGCCGATAAGTATAGGACGCTCGCTTTCAGCGTTCCCTGGCACGGTGCCAAGGGATATTTTCGAAAAATTTCGAAACTTTTCGAAAGTCCAGAGACTATATAAGTAAGCTTCTCAGTCATTTGTTCTCACTTCTCCATATCGCCGAGCTATGAAAAGTTCTCCTCATCGTCCTTCCATTGAACTCTTGTTCAAGAGAGGCCTCGGAAGTGCTGAGATCGCTCGACGCCTTCAAATTTCGTCTTCGACGGTTCGAAACGTTGTCGGCACATTGCTGGTGGTCCATTTATCCTTCAACAAGACTGGGCACCGTCCCATGGCTCGAGATCGACATTGGCCGTCTTGGAGGCGCATTTCCCTGGATTCCTGGACAAGAACTTGTGGCCTGCTTCCAGCCCGGATCTCAATCCGATGGATTTCAGGGAAGATCGCGGGAAAAGTTTTTGCTACTGTCGATGACTTGAAGGCCGCTCTCGAGGTAGCATGGGCTTCGATCGACGACGGATACCTGCGGCGCACTGTCAATTCGGTGAAGAAACGTTTGAGAGCCTGTGTCAAAGCTCGTGGATCCAACTTCGAAATTCTCTTGTAAAATCAAATTTTCTGCTTATTTTTTGTTGTTTAATAAAGGTTGTTCTCGAAAAATCCTCAAATTGAAAAAATGGGAGCACTTTCAAAACGTCCTATACTTATCGGCCACCCTGTATATCGAATTGGCGTGGGCTGGGCGGGGGCGGGAGGTATTTCACAGTCAGACGAAGAAAAAAAAAAGGTAAAAGGTTGGGAAAAAATCCGAGAATTTCCCGATAAGTCTGAAACTTTTGGAAATGGTGACACAAATACTGCCAAACATTCTAAGTTTCAAACCTATCGAAGAATTCTTCAAACTTTCTCCTAATCGTGGAAAAACTTGATTAAAAATCGGCCTCCTTCGTCTGACGAGCGTCGTTTGCAGTTGCCTTGCCCTGAAAAATAATAAATTTAGCTTTTGCGAATCGATAATCGCTATTCTTCTTAACTGTGTCACCCATGCACCCAACTATTTTTAATATGTTTAAAACGCCGAAAATATGTCGCAAACCTTCAAAGTGTATTCTATCATAATGTTAAGGCTATTTGAAACTGCTATTTTAAGCGATTTTAAACACTAGAGTAAAAATTGCGCCTTTTTTTAATGGTGTTATTCGCAGAACCAGAAAAAAATAGAGCATTCTCCGATCGGTCTGAAAAACTTTTGTTCAATTTTTCGCTTTTTTTTTTTGCGAATTTTGCTGGTTCCGTGAATAAACTCATAAATGATATTTTTAAAACGTTTTTAAACTTAAGTTATTCATTACTGAAAATTTAAAACTCACATGTATCTTGATTTCCGCGCACCTTATTTGGAAATGAGGTGCTACCTCGGAATAAAACTCGCTCGGAATAGAACTGTAGCGATATTGAACTTGCTTCGGAATAGAACTGTTCGGAATCGAACCGTTCGGTATAGAACTGTAGCGAAAAAGAACTGTAACGAAGTAGAACTGTTTGGAATAGAACTGTAGCGAAATAGAACTGTTTCGGAATAGAACCGTTTCGGAATAAAACTGTAGCGAAATGGAACTGTTTCGGTGTAGAACTGTAGCGGATTAAAACTGTTGCGAAAAAAAACTGTTTTGGAACAGAACTGTCCCGAAACAGAACTGTAGCGGAATAGAACTGTTTTGGAATATAACTGTAGCGAAACAGAACTGACTGAAATGGAGCTGTAAAAGAAGAACCGCTGCGCGAAATTGAACTCAATAACCTACCATGTACAACTGAATACTTATTCGAGCTGCTGTAGCTTTCCTGGGTCACTACAGCTCCACTTCAGGCGGTTCTGTTTCGCTACAGTTCTATACCGAAACAGTTCTATTCCGAAACAGTTCTATTCCAAAACAGTTCTATTTCACTACAGTTCTATTCCGATCAGTTTTATTCCGAACAGTTTTATTTCGCTACAGTTCTATTTTACTACAGTTCTATACCGAAACAGTTATATTCCGAAACAGTTCTATTCCAAAACAGTTCTATTCCGAGGTAGCACCGGAAATGACGCTCCTGACGCCTGGAAAAATAAAAATAACGGAGGAAAAATCAGTAAAAAATCAAAGATTAAAAACTATAAAAAATTTTGAAGAACTTTTACGAAAAAAAAATACAAAAAAACAACATCATTGAGGCAGAAATGAATTAACTTGGGCCTCAATTAAGGATGAGAAATAGTTCGCTGCGAGAGTTCCTTCGTGATTCGCCAATTGTATTTTCGCGATTTATCAATAATTTACCCATAATTGGGAAATTCCGACCATTTGTCGGCAATGCAATATTGACAAATTGTGCTCAAATCGCAATTTTCTTCTTCGCGATTTACGTACAATTTGTAAATTGTTTGCCTGCGCGAATAATGCATAAGTGGCGAATCACCTGTGCGGGTTCAATTCCTGCTCATGCTAATCTTTTTTTTGCACATTTTTTGTGTGATTTTTTTCAGCCAGTAAAAGTCAGAAAAAATCGGTTACATTTACTTTTTTTCAGATTTTGAGTGAGTATTCCGGCTGCAAATAGCTTCGAGAATGCATTTATGACAAAAAATTAAAAACTTTTTTTTTTGATTTGGCGACATTTTGAGCCATTGAGCACATGCAATTTTTTTTTCAAGTTTTTTTGAATTATCGTTTTTGATCTGTTTTTGTGACTTAAATCCGCGTAGACGTTTTGTTCTAAATGAACTGGAAAAGCGAGAAACTGGATATAAAATACCGAATTCGCCAGTTGTTTGTATGTAATTATGTCTTCCAAGCTTGTTATTTTGGCCTACGCTACTGCTGTGATCAAGGATGAGCCGAAAAAGCCAAAATTGAATTGTTGGGATCAGAATTTGGCTGATCGGATCGTCATTTTGCTGAACCAACACGAAGAGGGTCATCAAGAAACAGTTCTTACAAGGTCACCAAGAGACAGACGGGTACATCCAAATAGTATACCAAAAAGAAAAGTTTACGCGGATAAAACAGATCAAAAACGATAATTCAAAAAAATTGAAAAACATTTTTTGCATGTGCTCAATGGCTCAAAATGTCGCCAAATCAAAAAAAAAAGTTTTTAATTTTTTGTCATAAATGCATTCTCGCTGTTTGCAGCCGGAATACTCACTCAAAATCTGAAAAAAAGTAAATTTAATCGATTTTTTTTGACTTTTACTGGCTGAAAAAATCACACAAAAAAAGTGCAAAAAAAAAAGATTAGCATGAGCAGGAATTGAACCCGTGACCTCCCCACTTGAACCCTGCAACCGAACCACTGAACCAACCAACCGATGTTTTCTGCAGTATCGGTTCTAGTACACTATTCGGTTCACGCAAAAAATGCTTAACCATAGGAAAAAGTTTAGGAGCTCATAACTTGGCTCACGTGAGCATTTAGCCGGTTTTTATTGCAGAAATGGAATCAGCATAGTCGAAAGCACCTATGCTGAAATTTTGGGAAATTCTAGATTAGGAGGAATCAAACACTTCCCTTGTAAGTTTTCCGGTAAAATTTGACAACTTATTTATCCTTGTCCGAATTTTGCTAATAGTGCGAACACAGCGACGAAAAATATCACCAGAGTTTCGGAACGTCCCAGTTTCGAAACTTCTTATTTCGAAACGTCCCAGAGCCGTGAAAAACTCTCAAAATATAGAGCGAAAAATACCTGTTTTTCTGTGATTTTTTGTGGACATTTGGACTGCAAAAAAGTTCGAATTTTTATTGATGCAATTTCGAGGTTTTATGGACCTATTCACAAAACCGGAAAAAAAAAAGAAAAAACGGAAAAAAAGTTGCGGGAAAAATCGGAGAATGCTCCGATTGATCTGAAACTTAGGAAAATATTTGAAAAAAATTCTCCTGTACACGCTCACAAAATTTTGGACCAAAATACCGATTTTTTCTGAAAATTTTTAAAATCGATATTTTGATCCGAAATTTTTTGAGCATGTACAGGAGAATTTTTTCCAATATTTCCCAAAATTTCAGGTCAATCGGAGCATTCTCCGATTTTTCCCGAAGTTTTTCCCGTTTTTTTTCCGGCTTTGTGAATATTTCCATTACAGTTAAAAAGCAATTTATTTAAAACAAAGAAATCATTTAATAACGATCAAAAATCAAAGTGTCCAGGTACCGATCGGTAGTGCGCAATTGTCCCATTTCTAACAGTGTCATTTTCAGTCCAAAACCTGAAATCTAGATTAATTTTTCTCAGAATCGCAATACTCTCCAATCAATTGTCGATTTACTTGGAAATTATGATTGTTCTTTCAAATTAAGGCTCTGGGACGTTTCGAAACGTAATTTGGCCATAATAAATCTTCCATTCTAAATAGGTATTACAACGAAAGCGCACAAAAATAAATAAAAAACAACGATAAATACGGCAAAAAAAAGACGAAAATATCATGTATTTGAAATAATGCATTTAATGATGATTTTGTCGCAGCAAATTTTCAAGAAAGCCTATTTCCTACCGTAATTCCCGTGCCCTCTAGTGGTCTGCAAGGTCAAATTACAAATTTTCTAAAATCGTGTCGTGTCGCGTTCTTTGGTCTAACAGAAATCTTTTCCTGCACCGAGTGCGCTTCGCACTCGTACCACACCCCTTTTGGCGTAATTCGAATCACAGAATACAATTAATTACCCCAAGAAAAAGCGAACATTCTTGTCCATTTTTACCCAGTTAATCACATGATCATCCCGTGTCTTTTAAGGGGAGACCATCAATCAAGGTTAATTGTTATCAGTAAATATTGATATTGGTATACCAATAAGAGAAACTAAGCTTGTTTTTTTTTGTGTTTGGGCGGCAGAAAAGTTCAAATTCAAAATTTTCGCTAAAACTCACTTATCAACCATGTAGCCGAGATTTTTGATGACACCTCGTGCAGTTTCATACATTTCCGAGAATAATAGGCCTTTGAGTATCCAATAAGTGTCCCTGAACACCAAAATTTCGCCCAAAAAAACCCCATTATAACGCACCAATAATAAAATTCTCTAAATCTCCCGCCAGGAATTATAAACGGGTACGGTACGTAGAGCAGAGAATATCGATCCTGGTGAGTTTTCACGTCATCTCGAACCTGGAAAGTTTGAAAAATTCAAATTTTCATCTTATTAGAACCGACTTTTCGACACAAATCCTTCCAGATCCTGTGCAAGTGCAACGCCCATCGCCGATGATGATAATCGTGAATGTTCAAAAAATTCGATGGAAAATCCACCCAATCATCCGGAAACCACTCGACGAGCTCTGTGCCGGGCGGGTTAAAGTGTGAGGAGACGAATTCTTGGAGGATTATCGAGTCGGATACCCGATCGCCGAGTTCGTCGAAATGGCGGAGTGTTGTTACTGGAAATCATACCATTTTATTGTCTTTGAATCACCTCATAAAACGATTCATTTTTCTTCTTTCTCTCATAAAACTTTTTTTGTTCCTTTTTTTAATTGGTATTTAGCGTCAAATATCTATTGCACTGATATGATAGCCACGTGACTTTGACTTTTGAAAAGAAAAACGATATTTGTTTTAATGGACCTATTCACAAAACCGGACAAAAAGAAAAAAAAACGGAAAAAATCAGAGAATGCTCCGATTGATCGGAAATTTTGGGAAATATTGGAAAAAATTCTCCTGTACATGCTCAAAAAATTTTGGACCAAAATATCGATTTTTCTGTACATTTTTAAAATCGATATTTTGGTTCAAAATTTTTTGAGCGTGCACAGGAGAATTTTTTTCAATATTTCCCAAAATTTCACGTCAATCGGAGCATTCTCCGATTTTTCCCGCAATTTTTTTCTTTTTTTTCCGGTTTTGTGAATAGGCCATAATCAAATTACTGCAATATTTGCAATTTAAAAAATAATTAAAAAAAACGGTATAGAAATGACGAAAAATGCCAAAAATTACAAAAAAAAATGGCAAAAAATTAAAATTTTTTATACAGTCCCTCCCAGATTTCTGGAAGGGAGCATTTTGACAATTTTTCGAAGTTTTTTGACCAATTTTTGCAATTTTTCGAAGTTTTCAGACCAATTTTTGCAATTTTTCGATGTTTTTAGGCCAATTTTTGTCCTTTTTTCGAAGTTTTTAGACCAATTTTTGCAATTTTTCGATGTTTTTAGGCCAATTTTTGTCATTTTTTTTTTAAATTTTTGAGAGCATTTTTCGAAATTTTTACTAAATTATCTGTTTTTCTTAATTTAAAAATGGTTCTAAAATGCTTTAAAAAAAGCAGAAAAAATGAAAAAAAAATCATTTTTAAATTCAATATTTCATCTCGCAACTTTTTGAGCACATCCGGGTCTATTTTTACGTTACTTTTCAAATTTTAGACTGATTTTTCCTTTTTTGAAACATTTTTATGCTATTTTTGGCATTTCTACGTAATTTTTTGAAGAATTTTAGAAAAAAAATCCACAAAATATCAACAACAAAAAAATACAGAAAAAGCGGAAAAAAATTTAAAATGTGTAAAAAATAAATATTTCATCCCACTAGATTTTGAGCATCTTCAGGGATATTTTTTCTAATTTTCCCTAAATTTTCAGATAAGGTTCAGCATATTTTTCTCAATTTTTGTAATTTTTTTGGCATTTTTATGTGATTTTTTAAAAATGTTTAATGTCAAAAATGCAAAAAAAAAACACATTTGAAATTTTTTGAAAAAACCAAATTTTAAGCTACATTTTTGATATTTTTCCTGCATTTTCAAACAAATTTCAGCATTTTTATCCTATTTTTTTTAGATTTAATTTTATTTTTCCCCGTATTTTCAGACCAATTTTTGTCATTTTCTTCATTTTTTGCTTTTATTTTCAAATTTTCACGTAATTTTACGACTGTTCGTTAAATATTTACAATTTTTATATTTGTTTTCTGCGTCATTTTCTTCGGGGCCCAAAAACAAACAAACAAAAATTCCAGTAGGTCTTATCAAATTACTTATTTTCCATTTCTCGGCATTTCATTTCTCTACCAAAAAACACATTTTAACCTTCTAAATAGTTTCAACAATTTTCCAAAACTATTTAATCACAAAAATGGGCATACAATTATTTATTTAGCAAAGATCAAAATCTCTCTAAACAAAAGAGAGAGGAAAATGAAAAGTTATTACGCACAACAACCGGTTCTCCGGCCATCGAAAGGTGTGCAGAAAACAATAAAGATAACAGTGTGATTGATTAGTCTCATCTTTTGATAAATTATGTACAAGTTCGCAACTTTTAAGGGTTTGGAATTATTTCTTTACCAGTCCCTTTTTATCGCAGCCGTTAAAACGGTCATATAAACGAGAGGTCTGACCAGAAAGTGAAACATCTCTATTTCAGGAATCAAATCGGCATTATACACAAGAGAACAGGACACAAATCTCACCCGGATCATATTTCAGCGACATGTCCACAAAGTGTTTCGAGTCGGGGAACATGTGCGAGTCCTGGACCGTCTGCAGGATAGGGCCATTGCAGTAGATTTGTCTGGAAAATGTTGATTTAACATTTTTTCAGAAAAATCACCAAAAACTCACGCTAGGAGGTTGATAACAGTGTAGAGCATTGTTTCCTACTCAAAAGTCAAAAATAAAAATGAGCGTCGCATCGGTCAGACACTGGCTAATTCGGTCGACACGGGCGGAGGAGGCGGAGAAGTTGAAAATAAAAATGAAAAATAAAAATCAAGGAAATGAAAACGCGTGCGAGGGCGTTGCGGAATTACATATTTTTGTTGCGAAAGAAGGCGGGGCGTGGGTCTCGCGACGATAACGTTGGCAAAAGGCATGCGCCTTTAAATTCCGCCCGCAGATTTTTTATTTTTTTTCACGGAGCCACGTCGCTTTTTTTCTATTTTTTTATTGATTGGTTATATTTAATTAATTTAAATGTATTTTTCTGTCATTTAAATGTTTATAACAGTGCAGAAAAAATCTATTAAATAGGTTTATTAATACATTTTTCCTGTTTACTTGTACATATTCGGTCAAAGAAACAAATAAAAATTAATGATTCTGCCAGTGTAATCCATTGCAAATCAAATCTGCATGCTTTATAAGGCATAAAAGCATAAAAAACGTTTTCAGGTTTATTTGGAATTAAAATGCAGTTTTATGAAAAATTGTATTTTTTTGATTCAGTCATTTTTACCCCTTAAAATTAATTTTTCTGCTGTTTTTTAAAGCAATCCTGCATGTCCAGGTTGCATTTTTCAGTAAATTCCATGCTATTTTGCGGAAAATTTTCTAAATTCTAGAAATAATGGTGATTTATGTGAACATTTTTAAGAATATGCCTGAAACTTTGTAAAATGGTGTAAAAATGGTCTCCGATATCGATTTCGATTAGTTTAATCTTTAATCTTCAATTTTGAACTATTTAAATTCTTTTGGGAGCCTTTTTTTTATTTTTCGGTTTAAGCACACAATTCTTGTCTAAAATTTCGGCTCTGGGACGTTTAAATATAATTTTTTGAAATTTACGGGAAAACTTACCGCTAAAAATGCACTATGTAAAATTTCTAAATGTCCCGAATCTAAAATTTGCCTTAAAAACATTTTTCTGAAACAAAACTCTACATTTCATGTAAAACAAGTCGTTGACCAATTTCAAAATTTTAATATTTTCAGAATGGCGTCTCAAGTGATCCCGGTCCTCACGAAATTGTTCGATGACTACCAGAAGACGACGTCGTCAAAGCTGAAGATTATTGACGCCTACATGGTGTACATCCTGTTCACTGGAATCTTCCAGGTAAATTTTTTACTATTTGGAAAAACATGAAAGAGACAAGTTTTCTGTGTGTTCCTGCTGATTAAAATTGTTGAAAAATTCTCAATTTTCACGGTTTTCTAGCCCTGAATTTGTTGAAATATACTTTTTTTAAGGCTTGGTGTGGCACGCGTTAAAAAATGTGTTGTTAAATATGTATCTCGTGGAGTTACCTAAATGTCTGCTCATACGACTTAAATTTACGAGTCTCATTCAGCCACGATAATTATTCGAATGAGTCGTTTTAGAGCCGTAAATTTTCTAAAATACAAAATGAAATGGCTGAAAAGAAGATAAATTATTCGTTTTGCCACTAAACTTGGAAAAATTATATATTTCATCGAATTGACTCATTAGAAAAATATTAAAAAAAAAAAGACAAAAATAAGCCAATTGTAAAAAATTTAAACAAAATTTGTAGTTCATCTACTGCCTTCTCGTCGGAACTTTCCCGTTCAACTCGTTCCTCTCTGGATTCATCTCAACCGTAACCTCTTTCGTCCTGGCCTGTGAGTTTTTTTATTGGAAAAATATCAGTGTTTTCATTCGCGCACAAGTGCAATAAGGCCCATTCGAACCAATTTTCGTCCGTCCGTCCGGTTCGTTCGGCACGCTCTAATTGGCTGGGAATTATAATTTATGGCACTCTCTTTAAAAATTCTAACATTGAAAATGTAAGCGGTTGCAAATTTATGTAGAATTAGCTTGCAAAAACAAATTTTTTAATTTTTTTCCGAATGTTTGATAGCAGAAACAAGACATTTCTGTTGATATTTTAAAGAAAAAAGAACAAAAACAGCTTTTGAAAACAGAATACAGCAGAAACGAAAAGAAAAACTAACGAGAAAAAAAAACGGACGAAGCGGACCGACCTCGGACGAACCGCGGACGAGCGGACGAAGTTCGTCCGAATGGAAGCCTTAAAGTGCAAAATGCACTATTTATTAAATATTCCATGAAAAAGGTGGGCGGGATTCAATTTTTCATGATGCAACTCGATTAGAAACAATATTTACTCCAATAGACCGGAACGCTATTTTTATGTGTTCTGTTAAGGCGCATACGCGAGGAAGTACGATACTTACAAAATCATTATAAATATATCATTCTTCCAGCTTGCCTCCGAATGCAAGTGAACAAGGAGAACCGCTCGGAATTCACGGCCGTCTCAACCGAGCGCGCCTTTGCCGAATTCATCTTTGCCAACCTTATCCTCCACTTGGTCGTCGTCAATTTCCTGGGGTAAACACTTCAGAATTTAGCTTTAAAATGTGTATTTATTGATTGGTTATAATCTCGTCTAATTTATTTTTGTTGATAAACAAATTCCCTGGGTTTTATTTTTCCTTCCTTCTCTTGGACTTTCTGTGTTATTTATTCCCAAAAACCGAGAATAATAAAAACAATTTTATCTGGTCTTTTACTGTTTTAATATGTATTTTTTTTAAATATTTTATAGCGTTCAATCGCTTCGCAATATCTATCCTTCACTTTATTTGAAAAACCATAAAATTGCTCAGGTTGAATCATGCTGTACATGAAGCCCGCCCGTTTCGTCAAGAACGCCTTTTCCAACCCGAACTAGTGAGTTTTTTTTTTCAAATTTGAAAAATAGTTTATTCATAGAAAAAAAAAGAAGGAATAGCAAAAAAAAATTGGGGGACAACTCGGAGAATGCTCCGATTGGCCAGAAACTTTGGGAAATAATGTCACAAATATTCCCGAAAACGCTCAGAAAATTTTGGACAGAATTAACAAAGTTCTGAAAAATGGATATTTATTTCGGTGCAAAATTTTTTAGGTGCGCATATTGGCAGCTATGGGGCTACTAGCCATCGAATATGGGAGTATTTTTGACATTATTTTCCAAAGTTTCAAACCAATCAGAGAATACTGAGTTTTCCCCCTATTTTTTTAAATCTTTTTTCGGTTTTCATATGGGGGTACTCGTTTTTAGAACTGCGCGGAATAGAGCTCAATTTTTCTGAGCTTGTTACCTTTTCCCGTCTTTTTTGAAATATCACATAAATATACCGTATTTACCCCATTTGCTCGACAAAAGGCTCCGGGGCATTCAAAAACCGGATTTTTCAAAACCGTTTTAACATAGGAAGGAAGAAATACAGTAGAGTTGTATTGAAAACCACGAAAAAGTTAAATCTGAGGTTGGCTAGCAAGTAGTGTTGAATATAGGCCCGATTTCGGACCCAGCCGTGTTAACAGGGTTTTGAAATATCCCGGAGCCAAACGAACACAACTATAATATTTCAAGGAAAAAAACAGGAAAATTTTTCTGGAAATGAGTAAATTCACGTCAAAAATTGACAAAAAAATTAATGCTGCTGACTAACGGCTTATTTTTCAGAGTATTTTTACATGTCGTCTATTAGAGACTGCAGGGAAATTTGAAATGCCTGGCAATTACATATAGTAAATATTGTCGACCCGCCACGACGGTCAAACGCGCTCCGCTGAACTTAGTACTTCGTGATTTTCATTTTCGTTTCCGAATTAATTTACCGTAAATTCTCTAATGGACCTATTCATAGGAGGAAAAAAAAGTCAAACAATGTTAAAAAACGTTAAAAATGTCAAAAAACGAATCCTATGAATAGGTCCATAATAGAACGGCCCCCTAAAATATAGCGGCCCACTAAAATAGACCGGCACTTCACATATAGGAATGAATTTAACACTTTTTTTCAATAATTTGGTTTGATTTTTCCAATTGTTACTTATGGACCTATTCATTTGAATTAAAATGAATTTTTATGTCACATTTATTCAATGCATTACATCATATTAATGAATTAATCTGAATTTTTCTGAACCATTGAGTTTGAGTCTTTCTGAAAATCGCGCCTAGCCATCCTGGTCAAATAAGTGAACTTATTAACAAATACATGCATGCGCCTTTAAACATTTACTCCGAGTACACAAAAATGATGACAAAAGATGCATTTTTTTGACCAGGATGAATAGGCGCGATTTTCAGAAAAACTCAAACTCAATGGTTCAGGAAAATTCAGATTAATTAATTAATATGTTGTAATGCATTGAATAAATGTGACATAAAAATTCATTTTAATTCAAATGAATAGGTCCATTATTGACCGGTTTCTAAATTTATTTTGTCATACATTTGTATCGTTTTTATGGAAAATCCTCAAGAATTAAGACAAATTTAAAGACATTGAAAAGAAAACCTAACCCTATAATATAACGGCCCCCTAAAATAGACCGGCCCTCCTAGGAGGGTAGTGAAAAATAGAACGGCCGGCCGTTCTATTACAAAATTTACGGTATGTCACGTATAAATTCAACGTGAAATGAAATAATTTGGAGACCAAAATGAAAATCGCATAGCGTTGAGTTCAGCGGAGCGCGTTTGACAATTTTGGCGAGCCGACAATAGTAAAATAGTTAGAAAGACAGAAAAAAATAACAGAATCCGCGCAGTTCTAGAAACAAGTACCCTATTTTCTATGAATACCCCCATCAATAAAAAATTCTGTAAATTCCAGCTTCAAATCGTACGGAGCATACGGTGGATCCGCCTTCCTCTTGGCCGTCTACTTTTGCGAATGGAAGACTGTCGGACAGTACATTCCACTCTGGAACAAGCGCTACGTCGAATAATTCTTCTCGTCGATCGATAGAACAATGAAAATTCACAAAATCTTCTAATTTTGTGTTTGTTTCGTCTAGAAAAAACTACGTCTATTTTTTTAAAGAGATAAACCTTTTTTGTCTTGATTGTAAATTCGTCGCACTTTCGAAACGACCACTATTGAATGATTCTTGCTAGGAAAGAGAGAGAGAGAGAGAGAGCAATTTTATGAAGAGACGACAGGCTGGAAAACTTGTTTTCGTTTTTGTTGTTCTCAACGGGTGAGAGGCACCGCCCGTTTTCGAAATCGTTTTTTCCGTTTACTCTTTTTTCGCTTTTCATGAACTTTTCAACAACAAAAAAAAATGATTTTTAGCACAATGTTCTCACTTTTCTGGAAAATTCCGGACACTGCGCAAGTGGATGCCGTATTTTCAGAAGCTTACGCGGCGATCGAGCAGGGATTGTGCTATGATGAAGTCAATGATTTTGTGAGTTTTTAATATTTTGAAAACCGCCTGAATAAAAAATTGTTAAGGAAAACACGCTGGCCATGTACGAAAAAGGGCTGAATCTGATTCGAGAGGGCGAGAAAATGAAGCGAGCGCAGAAGAGTGAGATGTGGAAAATGCTACAGGAGGCGAAGCCGTCTATTGAGCATAGGTAAATATTGGAAAGGCGGGCGAAGAGCAGGAATTTGTTTGTTTTTACAAGTTTTTGCCAGCCGCAATTATGGGGTTATTCACAAAACCGGAAAAAAGGAAGAAAACGGAAAAAAAAACTTCGGGAAAAATCGGAGAATGCTCCGATTGACCTGAAATTTTGGGAAAAATCACAAAATTTTGGTCCGAAATATCGATTTTAAAAATTTTCAGAAAAAAAATCGATAATTTTTAAAATCGATATTTTGGTCCAAAATTTTGTGAGCGTGTACAGGAGAATTTTTTCCAATTTTTCCCAAAATTTCAGGTCAATCGGAGCATTCTCCGATTTTTCCCGAAGTTTTTTTTCCGTTTTCTTCCTTTTTTTTTCCGGTTTTGTGAATAACCCCATTACCCAAAAGCTAAATATATATTTAAATTCAACGTGAAATGAAATATAGTGGATTCGTGGCGGAGTGACAATTCACGTGAAACTGTGAGTCGACAAATCTCTTCATTTCTTTAGTTATTTCTTCATTTTTTCGAATAAAAACGTGAAAAAAATTGTCCCTCCGCCAAGAAACCGCTATAATTTGGAAACCAAAATGAAAATCGCATAACGTTGAGTTTAGCGGAGCGCGTTTGACCATTTTGGCGGGCCGACAATATGCAGAAATTAATAAAACACGCTATCAGACTGCTTAAAACTAATTTTCAGAGTAAAAGTGCTAAAATCCGAGGGTCCAAAAGCGGAAAAAGTGAAAGAAGTCGAGGAAAATGAGGTAAATGCTTTTTTTTCTGGAAATTTCTGACAAAAATTTCATGGCTAACCGCAAAAAAGCCAAGTTTTTGATAAACTTTTTTTTGCTTAGACGGCTATTAGCCGTTTTCGATGGCTACCTCAGGCCTGTGCGCCAATTGTTGTTAAATCCTCCAATCTTGTGCCGATTTTCGCCAAATTCACGCCGATTCAGCCCCCTCAGCTATATAATAACGGAATTTTTTTTGCATAGACCATCTTCTCGCAAGTGTGTGCTTTAAATCCCAACTCGGCCAGTTATCCGAATTTCCCAATTTTTTTTAACTGTTGAGGTAATGGGATTATTCACAAAACCGGAAAAAAGGAAGAAAACGGAAAAAAAAACTTCGGGAAAAATCGGAGAATGCTCCGATTGACCTGAAATTTCGGGAAAAATTGGAAAAAATTCTCCTGTACACGCTCACAAAATTTTGGACCGAAATATCGATTTTAAAAATTTTTAGAAAAAAAAATCGATAATTTTTAAAATCGATATTTCGGTCCAAAATTTTGTGAGCGTGTACAGGAGAATTTTTTCCAATTTTTCCCGAAATTTCAGGTCAATCGGAGCATTCTCCGATTTTTCCCGAAGTTTTGTTCCGTTTTGTTCCTTTTTTCCGGTTTTGTGAATAACCCCATAAGCTAAATAATCGCCTGTCAGCTATTCTGAAACGATTTTTTGGTCAATAGGCCATCCGCAGAAAGTCTTGGACCATCCGAAACGCCATTTCCATTACGCTGAGGGGGCTGAGAAATAGCCATGTGACTGCCTATACCCGTCATGGGATAAGTACAATAAGACCCCCCCCCCCCCATGAAAGATCAGTAAAGTCCCCCTGATACGACGAGGGACTATTTTGGTATGATGGGTGCTTTTATATTGGTAAATTACCAAAAATTCTTGAAACGTCAACTTTTCGACGCGACACTAACCACAAAAATTACAGAAGGAAGCTATCAGAGTGCAATTGGACTCGTACGGATCGCAAGAAGCGGAGCTCATCTACTTTTTGCCAGAAGGAGTGCAACTATTCACTATTGATGTATTTATCCACGAATATTCCTCTGAAAACCGAATTTTTCAGGACGAAAAAACGACTGCACCCACCGCGCCGACATCACTTCAAATTTTGCGTTTCCCTCGTGAAACTTCGGACGAATCAGACGCGGAAACAACGCCACGCGCTTTCATCCAAGTCGGACCATGGGTCTATCCACTTATGGGACCAAAAACGCCGGTGTTACGAAACGAATTTGGAGCATATCTGCTCGCGAATCCTACCGCTGAAACGCCGAGTAAGTTGTAGATATTGTTTGCGGACACTTTTTAGCATCAAGAACCGCAATCCCGAAGCTCCGCCCCATGAAAAAAACGCTCAGAGCTGCTAACCTATGCCCAGGAAAAACCTAAAATTCAGACCTAACCGTCGCCATCCTCCTTTCCTCCGACACCGAGCAACGTTTGATCGACGAATTGAACACGGTGCTCCGCGAATTCGCAGACCTCAAAGAGAAAAGTGAGCCGATCGAAGAGCTGAGCAAAGACGAGAAAAAGCGGATTTCAACGAAGATTGCACAATTTTTGGTGAAAAGTAAGCTACAAATCAGAGAAAAAGTTTCGTAAAAAAAAAATGTTTTAGGCGGTCAAAAAATCGCGTGGGGCGTCGAAACAACCACAGTCAAAGTGGTTTCGCGAGTGGAAGAGAACGGAGAGCAGTATCGCGTCGGAATAGTAGCCACTGACAAGCCGATGAGCGTGTCGCCACTGGTGAAAGGATCTGTGGTGTACATGCACAAGGGCAGCAAGACTGTCGCCAAGTGCACCAGATATCTGTGTACGTTTATAATGGATCAGAAAAGTTGAAACGTATTGATTTCAGTGGATAAAATTGGCGACATGGGCGTTTCGGTGGGCCGGAAAATGGCGGACAGTGCCGAGAGACGATTTGGAGGCGGGAAAACGGGCGGTCTGGTTTCTGGAACGATTGGTAAGTAGAAAATAGGCCTTTTTCGCTGCGAGACTTGGATTTTCTTTATTGTCAACTAGAGTCAAATTTCATGTTTCCGGAAATGAAAAAAAAAATCAATTAAAAAAACGAAAACATGAATTTTCTTGCAGAAATTCTCGGCGGCGGAATTGTGGGCGTGTCATCGGTGTGGATGAGCTTGGAAGACGGCTCGCGTCACCTCTGCCGCTCAATCGCCAACCAAACAGTCCAGAATGTCAAACTCAAATATGGCGATGACGCGTCGGATACCACCCATCACGCCCTCTTCGCTGCGGGACACGGCACCTTGGCGGCCGCGCAAATTTGGGACTTGGGACCGCGAAGTGTCGCTGGAAGAATGGCGAGAAAGGCTGGTATTCAAATGGTCACCGACTTGCATCATTCGAGAAAAGGCAGCAGGATTGTGGAGGAGATCGAGATTAAAAAGGCTCTTTGATTTAATTTGTTGTTTTTTTGCGTGTGGAAGAAAATTGTGTATTTGTTTTTCAAGAAATAAAAAAATTAAGAACCATTTTCGCTGCGAGACCGGATTTTCTACACTGTCAACAACAGGACTCGAAGACATTCTTCCAATATTGAAACAACATTATTGCCGCCTCCACTTACTTACTATTTGTTACTTATGTTAGTCGATCCGTTCTTCGGTCACATGGTGTGGTTGCGGATCACAGCATTCCAAGCCTTTCGGTCCTTGGCGATGGTCGACCAGTGTGTTTTGAGTTTATCGCCATGGTATAACGATATTTCTTCCTTTAGGGAGTCGCTCCATCTCATTCGTGGTCTTTCAACAGGTCGCTTCTCATCTATGGGAATCTATTCATGCATCAGCATCGCCCATCTGCCATCGTTTCTTCGCATTATGTGTCTGGACCATCCAAGCAAAATCACAGAAAAATAGGGGCGCGAGTTGAAAAAAATACCGAAAATAAAGCAGAAAATGCCTATTTTCCTGGCAATTTTCTTTTGGACATTAAAAATTCCCGATTCTATTAATTTTTAATAGTCTCGGCGTGGCATAAAATTATAAGCCCAAATATTCAATCACATTAAAATGCATTTTTCAGCCATTTTCATTTTTAAAAAGTGTGAAACAATTTTTTGAAAATAATGAAAAAAAAAGAACAGAAAATGACAGTTTTTGAACGAATTCGCCGAAAAAATTGTTGAAAATTTTTAGGTAAAACTACCGTAAAACTCCTTATTCGCCGCGAGACCCAAACAAAACACGTTATGCGCCTTTAAAAATAATACGGTATTTTCAAACATTTTATTGATTTTTCTGGATTTTTTTTGTCATTTTCTTTGAGTTTTTCGCGATTTTTTTTTCTGTTTTGGACGTGTCAGACAGAATTCTGAACGATTTTTTGTTTCTTTATGTCATTACAATGGGAAAATTGCTCAATTTTCTCTGCTCGCTTTTGGAAGCAATTTTTGAAGTTTTTCTTGAAATGCGTTTTAGAAAATCAATAAATGCTAGGAAAATCTGCCAATATTCCCGTTAAAAATGAGAAAAAAATGCCCTCAAATTGATTTTTTTCGAAAATCCGCCAATTTTCGAGCCGCGTTCAGTGGAGCGCACTTGCATTTTTTCACCTTGAGTTCATTTTTTTTCGTTATTTTTTAATTTTCGCTTAATTTTAGATTGTTTTTGCTTCTTTTTGCACGGAAAAAATGTTTAAAAATCGCTGATTTTTCTGAATTCACCTTTTAAAATGATGAAAATTATCGATTTTCCGTTTTTCTGTTGTTTTTTGCTCTTATGTATAAAAATCCTATATTTTCCTCATTCATTATCTTTTATGCACTTATTTAAATGCATGTAAATTTGAAAATTCGCAATCATGATCCTTTTTTCAGAAAATGGCAAAAGTTGTGAAGAAAACCAAGAAAATTGTCAAGAAAAAAGCGGCGAAACCCGTAAGAATTGAAGAGGTTAAAGAGGAAGAAGAGGAAGGTAAGGACTTGAAAAAAACGATAATTTTTTAAAGACACAAAAAATTTTTAGTGCATATGGAGCCTAAACCGGAAGAGGAAGAAGGCGTCGAAGATAATGAACAAGACGCTTCAGGAATCGCTGAAAACTCTGAAATTAAAACCGAAGATGATGTGGACGAGACGTATGAGGACCCAGAGCAAAAACAGAAGAAAACTGGGGTAATTTTTGCAATAAAAAAACATACATTTTCTCTTCCTAAAAATCGATATTCCAGGTGGTCTACTTCACCATGATCCCGCCAAAATACAACGTCGCCCGAGTTCGTGAATATTTCGAGAAAATTTGTCCTGGACAAGTCGGCAGGATCTTTTTGGCGGTAAGTGTATTTAATTTCAAAAATCCCTTCGAAAAAAAAAATCAATGCACTTTCTTCCAGCGAAACAAGCATTCGAAGAATCCCGAAACAAAATACGCGGAAGGGTGGATGGAGTTGAAGAAGAAAAAGATTGCCAAGGCGATTGCTGAACAAATCGACAACACGCCCATCGGCGGCAAAAATAAGGATCCAGTGTCCAGTATGCTCTGGAATATTCGCTACTTGTCGGGGTGGGTGTTTGGCTCTCGGACGTTTCGAAAATTTCTTTTTTTTTTCAAAGCCTTTTATGGAAGAAATTTCCTTGAAAATCGTTTCAAAAATGAATGTGTGCAAACACCGCGACGTCAAATTATTGCACTTTCAAAATATATTTTTACTCTCCTCTCAGCCCCTCTTGCTATGGCCTAGAAAATGTGAAACAAATTCTTCCAAGAGTAGTTAATTTAAATTCAGCACAGACACAGCTGAAATGAGTGTGACCGTAATCCATTAAACAAAAAAATAACAAGAGAGGAGAGTAAAAAATAAAATTAAAACAATGAAACTTCATGGATTACGGTCACACTCATTTCAGCTGTGTCTGTCCTGAATCGTGCTGAATTTAATTTACACATGGAAGAGTTTTTTTTTCACATTTTCTAGGCCACAGCAGGTGCCAGCTAAAACGATATTTATACAGAGAATTCATCCATGATTTGGAAAAAATTTTGGAATTTTTTTAGTGAATTAAAAACAAGGAAACACCGAGAAGTGTTCAAAAAATGACAAAACCATTTGGAAAAAAATTCTCATTTTCAAAAAAAGTGCCCAGAATTGTTGAATTGGCAAAAATAAACATTTTTTTTTGAGAATTTTCAGCCCATTTTCTGTTAGGGTTATTCACGAAATAGCAAAAAATAGCGAGAACCGGCAAACAAATCAACGAAAATTTGGAGAATGATCCGATTGGCCTGAAACTTTGGGGAATAATGACAAAAATACTCGCGGACATGTGCAGAAAATTTGAGTAAAATATCGATTTTTCTGAACATTTTTAAAATCGATATTTTGGTCTGAAATGGTTTGCACATGTCCCGGATTATTTTTGTCATTATTTCCCAAAGTTTCAGGCCAATCGGAGCATTCTTCAAATTTTCGTTGATTTGTTTGCTGGTTCTCGCTATTTTTTGCTATTTCGTGAATAACCCCAATGGAAATATGGTGAATTGTCCAAAAATGGCAACAAAATTCTGAAATTGATCGAAAATTCGGAGAAATAATGGAAAAATGGTCATTCTTAAACAATTTTGCTATCATTTTCTTAATTTCGAGAAATAGGCATTTTTTTACGTTGTCTTTTGTAAAGCATTGTTTGGCAAAAAAATTCTAAATCTTGGCAAAAATACCAAAAACTCGAGGAAAAAATATTTAAAAAAATTCGGGGAACAAGCTCCGCCCCTTTTGCAAGTCTGGTCAGCTCAGCGGCAAAAGGGGCGTGGCTTATTTCCCGGGTTTTTCACGGCCTCCAAAGGTGCAAAATGAAAAAAAAAGTCGTAAACTTAAATGCCGTGTACGCAGACACGTGAAATAGAAAAAATTGGCTAAAAATGACCGTCGGACGTTTCAAAAATTTTTCTGCATTTCATTTTGTCGTCGCGGTGTTTGCACACAATCATCTTTGGCAGCTTTTAAAGGAAAATTCCATACGCGACGATAGAATGCAGACCAATTTTCGAAGAGCACTTTCAGATTCAAATGGGTGCATCTGATGGAGCAGCTACAGTACGAAAAGGAGGTGGAAAAGCGCCGAATGAATGTGGAAGTGGCGCAGGTATATTGTGGAGAAATGATGGTGTTTGCGGAAATCCAACGCCGCGAAATTGGCAAACAGTTGCAAAACTGCCGCGAATTTTAATTTGAATTTTATTTTATTTTACTTTTTAAACTCGTTTTCTACTTACTACCATCTAAAAAATGTATAAAAATCGATATTAAAATTGCGCCTTCTTTTTTTTCAGAATTGGATTTCCGCAAACACCACCGTTCTATAGTCGGCGAATACATCATCAACCTCGCTCTACTGCAAAATTCCTGTAAAATAGTGTTGCACTTGCAATATTAACTCGAATTCTAGTTTTTATACTTATTTTTAACGGAAAATGACGTATCCACGACGGATTGCAGGTAAAATTTGATTTTTCGCTTCAAAACAGGCGCACTACACTGTTGAAAATTGAAAATTGCCGTAGAGCGAGGCTGATGATGCATTCGCCCAGAGCACTGTATATTCAATCTCTGAAAATTCCAGGCCCGCCGAATCGCCGCCCACTTTGAAGAGCAAATCGAAAAAGGACGACACTTGAAAAAGTTGGAGGCACGTGTGAAGGCGTCCGGTGGCAAATGGGACACGTTCCAGAGAGATGTGGCGCAAAAGAAGACGTTGAAGACGAAGGGAAAGAAGGAGCGGTCGAAGAGCGTGAATACCAAGAACTCGGAGCTTATGGATATGATTTTTCAATAATTTTTAGTTTTCTTGTTGATTTTTTGTTGCTTTTTCTGTTATTTTGACTATTATTTTAAATAAATAAAAGATGCACTGTTATTTATTTATTTACAACCTTTATTAGCGGGGGATCAAAAATGTAATGCAATTTAAAGTGAAGAGCAAGAGCACGAAAAATAAACCAAAAGTACCGTAATATACAAATTAAAGGCGCAGCGCCCAGTAAAAACACTTAAGAGATCACAATACGGTTGCACAATGGCGCCAAATTGCGGACACCGGTACCGGCGACGCAATTGCACAGTTGGCGAACTCCGTTGGTGTCAAAGCCGGCCGAGATGGCGCACTGCTTGGTGGACTGGACGAGCACACTGTCTGGCGGCAGCTCAAGGCCGCACTTGAGCTTCTTGTAGCAGTTTCCGGTCGATCCGCGATCCATGCACTTCATGACGCACGCGGCGAATTTCTTGCCCACTGACAGGAATGCCTTGGCTTCGGCCTGGATGCCAGATCTCTGCAGGATCGAGTTCACTTCGGTGAAGGCGGCCAGTTTGAGTGTCTCTGGGTAGCGCTTGCGGACCATACCGCCGCCGGTGCGGCTGCATCTGTAACAGGGGGCATTTTGTAGAGGGAAGGTTCTAGAATTTTGGGGAATAGTTCGCGATCTAGGCAAACACGACGTTTTTTTTAGCTAATAGCCATTGAATCGGATTGTATGCCATATGCATTTGGCGCGGCACACGTCCTGAACTCGATCGCTATTCGACATTTTTCATTTGGCGAACGCCCCAGGCTATTAGCCGTTTTCCATGGCTATTAGCCACATAGGTGCCAATGCCAGCAATAAACAAGCCGAAAATTCTCTGCCAATGCGAATGGCCCGCATTAAAAATGAAATGCGAAAGATTCAATGGCTAATAGCTAAAAAATTCCTTTTTCCTTAGTAGAGAGTGTGCCCCCCTTTGTAGAAGTTCGCGACAAGACCCAAGAGAGTAGGGAATTCGAGGAAAAATAGCGATTTTTTCGTTGATAAATAAATAGGGATCTTGAAAGTTTCGAAACCTGCCATTTCGAAACTGGAACGTTTCGAATTTTTTGTGCATTTTTTGCGGCATAAAAAATAATTAATAAAAACAAAAAACGCTACGAAAAAAGGAAAAAAAAACGTTTCGAAACGTCCTAATTTCGAAATGACAGATTTTGAAAAAATAGGGTATAAAATGGTGAATTTTGTTAACTTACAATTCGCAGGAAAAATCAATAAGGGAGTTAGCGGAAGTTGAAATGAGCGTAAAACGGCCCGACTTGGCAAATATAGAAATTTTAAACTAGCAGAAACAGCGCGGCACTTGCAAAAGTGGTTGTGGCTAATAGCCTAACTGATAGCTATTCGCGTTATGGTTAGGATAGATTTTTTTACTAGCGTCAGTCCATAAGACCGTATTATGATCTGGAAAACTGTTTTCTGGAAAATGCTACAAATATGAGAGACGCAGAGAACAATTTTCCGGAAAAAGTTTTTCCTGTCGGTATAGAACTGCCTGAAATGGAAGTATTCGGTTTAGCAGTTCTATTTCTCAAAGTGGTACAGACAGTTCGCATAGTTAGCCATCCAAAACACGAAAAACCCCAAAACTTACGAGTTCTGAAGATTATTCTTCTGGCAATTAGCCGCTCTCGCAATAACCGGCTCCTTGGCCAACATGCACTGTCTCAGCGCCGGATAACTGGCACCCATAGCCGCCACGTGGTTTTGACACTGATCCGCACATTGCATGAACCCGCCAGTCGCCTGGCCGAGACACTGCTCGATTTCCGTACAACCGCATTGGCGCACCATTTGGGCGGTGGCCAGCGGGACAATGGCACTGAGCAGGAGCACTGATACAATGTACATGGCTCTGAAAGTTTTAGTTTGCAAAGGTTTAGGAAAGATGGTTTGCCCAAACCAAACCCCGCCAGCGATTATATACCTGCCAATCGGGTCCTCCCTCTTTGCCGACTCCGCCCCCCCTTTTGTCTCTGCGCCTCGGCACTCTATTCTTTACGGAAGAACATGAAGAAAAAAAAAACACTTTCTGATGGAAATATGTTACCATGAAACTTGTTACGCTACACTTTCAGTCAAACCGCCAGGGTGACTGAATGTGTAAAAAAAATAAGTAGAAATGGGAGAGGGGTTAGGGAGAAAAAGAAGAGAAGAAAAAATTGAATTGACCGCCTGCCAAACAATGGGTCAGTAAATCGTCAAGGACAAATAATAGGGACGGGGTGGAATGAAAATATGTATAATTTATCAGAAATCAGTTGCACACCCCTTTTTTTGTTTAGTTAGACCGTTTTCCGGAAATTGACGCTGATGACATGGTGTCCTTAACCCAAAAAAATTTGAAATTTTTTGATTAAACTAGACGCGGTTCGTCATTTCGGAGTGTCGTTTTTTTTGTTTTTTTTTTTAGGAAAATGTCAAATTTTGGCGATATTAAAGTTGTTTTCTCGGCTGGATTTCAGAAAAAAAATGTTTTACCCACGGGGTGTTGAGAGGTACATGAAAATTAAAATTTAAATTTCGCGGGAAAGTTGCCACGTCACTCGAGAAAAAATTGCGAGAAATGGCGTATTCAAAACGTCGTTACTGCGGCGCCGCAGAAATTGTTTATATATTTTTTTCTTATGGGTTAATATCTATCTTTTGCAGGATTCAAAATCTTTAAACAACATTTTTATATTTATTTTATGCAGAAAACATATTCCGCCAGCGCCTCGTTTTTGAAAATCCAAACCGTTTCAAATCTGTAACAACCGCGTTTCCTCAAATCTATGTGAGCAGTGGAGCGCATTTTCACGATGTACTCTTCAACACGCCGAGATTACCCCAAAAAATGAAAAAAATTTCCGATAAATCGATCTGTTTAGTCAACCCAGCTAAATTAGAAGCGGTGCGTCATTTCGGAGTGTCGTTGTATTTTTAAGGGAAATTTTCGATTTTTGGCATTTTTGGCTTGATTTTCGTCTTGATTTGGGAGGGGAAATCACCAATATCCTCAAAAAAATTGCCACAAATTGGTTTAACTAGGCGCGGTGCGTAATTTTGGAGTGTTGTAGTTTTTTGAAAGGAAATTTTCGATTTTTCACATTAAAAGCCCGATTTTGGGGTGCTACCTCGTAATAGAACTGACGCGTAATAGAACTGTAGCGAAATTGAACTCGCTTTGGAATAGAACTGTAGTGAAATAGAACTGTAGCGAAATAAAACTGTTCGGAATAAAACTGATCGGAATAAAACTGTTTGGGAATAAAACTGTTCGGAATAAAACTGTAGCGTTTTGGAACTAAATTAGCAATGGAGCGCGATTGCATTGCTTGCTCATTCAAATATTGGAATTTCTCATGCGCGTGCTTTTTCCAACAGTTTTATATTTGAGCTATTCATCAAAAATTGTTTGTTTTGTTGTTTTTTTTGAATAAACTTTTATAATTTTTTTCTCGGCCCGCCTTGACGGCCAAGCAATGCAATCGCGCTCCATTGCTAATTTAGTTCCAAAACGCTACAGTTTTATTCCGAACAGTTTTATTTTGCTACAATTCTTTAACGAACAGTTCTATTCCGAAGGGTTCTATTGCGAAGCAAATTCTATATCGCTGCAGTTCTATTACACTTCAGTTCTATTCCGAGGTAGCACCGATTTTGGAGGAGAGGAAAATGGCGCCCGCCTAAAAATAGGTTTCCACAAACTGGCTAAACTAGGCGCGATCCGAAATTTCGGTGTGTCGTTTTTTTTTCTTGTTTTTTTTAGTGGATTTTTCGCTTTTTTGCTTTGCTCTACGGCGTTTTTGCACATTTTCATGGGTCAGCTGTGTGGCTATTAGCCTTCGAATATAGAAGGTAGAAACTACTGAAGCACATTCGACGCGGAAGTTAGCTTTCGGAAACGGCTATTAGCCATCGCCATAGAATTCGGCGTGTATGCCACATGTACCTGGCAAACACTCCGAGTTCTATGGCTAATAGCCAATAGTCAAAAAACCCTGAGTCTCGTCTAATTCTAATGTAAGACACTTTGAAACAAAAAAAAAGAAAAGAAAACCAACAATTCTTTAATCTCGGCACTTGATGATCAATGTCCAACACACTTTTCTCTCTCTTTGATTTCTATCAAATCATTGAATCGTCCTCGCCGAAACGGCTACATTCTCATTGTCCTCATTGACGAACTCTGTCTCAAAAAAAAACCAGAACTTATTGTAAGTCGCGTTCAAGAGTTCAACGTCATCCAAACAGAACACACTTGAGTTAGAAACCCCTTGGTCACTCATTTCCCTCGCCCGCCGCCGCCAAACTGGTCTCTGAACCGCCCGAATCGACACCGTCGCGGCGTGTGAAGCAAAAAGAGACGATCAGAATACACATAGTTTGACGTACAGGTCAGTCACACCGCAATGATGTCATGTTAGCCGAATGGATCAGATCCGCTTTTGTACCGTAACCGAATAAAGTGGTTCTATTTTTGTCATGTTCGCCGGGCGGGGCGTCGCTTGAAGAGGAAAGAAAATTTTTAAAAAGAAGCGCGGAGTTTTTTGTACTCTAATAAGTGCCAAAATTTTCCGAAAAACCGCCCCCAAAATCAGTTTGGTCGACCCAGCTAAACTAGGCGCAGTGCGTAATTTTGGAGTGTCGTTGTTTTTTTTTAGTTATTATTATTTTCCGGCTATTTCTCTGGTCGATTTGGGTGGAGAAATATCCCCTATCTCCGAAAATTTCAAAAAAGTTGGCTAAACTAGGCGAATTTCGGAGCGTCGTTGTTTTTATGAGAAAATTTCAAATTTTTGCATTTTTCAAAATGGCACTTTTGCTTCTTTTTTCCCCATAAGCAGCTAACAATAAGGGGCTAAAGTAGCCCAAAAAGCTCGATTTACGAAACAGATTCAGGTCACGCCCCCTTGTAAATTTGATTGTTTTTTTTCGGTGAGTTCTCGATTTTTTCCTCTTTTTAAATATGAAAAATCAGGAAAAATCAAAAATGGTAGGAAACCGCCACGACAATATCGATTTTTTTTTTCACTTTTCGGAGATTCAAAACACGTCAAAAACGGGGAAACAAAATGCCAAAAATCGAAAATTTCGCTCAAAATACAACGAAACTCCGAAATTACGACCCGCGTCTAGTTTAGCTGGGTTGACTAAATCGATTTATCGGAAAATGTTTTCATTTCTTCGGGTAATTGTTCATTTTTCCCCTGAAATCCAGCCGCAAAATACTCTAATATCGCCAAAATTTAACATTTTTCTAAAAAAACAAAAACAACGACACTCCAAAATTACGCATCACGCCGTATTTAGCCAATTTGTGGAAACCTGTTTTTGAGAATTTTTTTTGGTTTATTTGTGACTTCTCCTTAAAAATCGAGACAAAATCCAAGCCAAAAAAGTAATAAAATTTCAAAAAATCGAAAATTTCCCTAAAATTGAGACAACAACAACACTCCAAAATGACGAATCGCGCCTAGTTTAGCCAAATTGTGGGAATACATTTTTTGGGGTTGTTGGGCAACTTTCGATCCAAAGCGAGCTAAAAACAAGAAAAAAATGTAGAGAAAAATGCCAAAAATCGAAAATTTCCTTAAAAATAATACGAAACTCCGAAATCACGCACTGCTTCCAATTTAGCCAAATTGTGAAAACCTGTTTTTTTGTCGTAAAGGCAACTGGAATCCATCCAAAAATCGAACTTTTTCCTTGAAAAACAAAAAAAAAACGACACTCCGAATTTACGCACCGCGCCTAGTTTAGCCGCGTCGTAAAATAGATTTTTCGGCAATTTTTCAACAATTTTGAGGTTATAGTTCATTTTTCCACCCACGTAGAGCTGGAAAATCAAGCTAAAAATGTAGAAACATTGAAAAAATCGAAATTTTCCCTCAAAAACACCGACACTCCGAAATAACGCACCGCGTCTAGTTTAGCCGGGTAGTAAAAACTGCTTTATTGCCGATTTTTTCAACTCTTTTTTGCGTGATTACCTATTTCTCCTCCCAAAAACAACGACACTCCGAAATTACGCACTGCGCATTTTTTTTTTGGAAATTTTTGTTTTTCCACGTGTTAATCGAAACCGGTTTACATCATCGTCAATAGTTGTTTGCGAACAAACAGGTAGTGAAAATTGTTTATTTTTCTCAGCGACGGCGACGCCTTCTTGTCTTCTTTTTCTGTCTTTTTTGTATTCTGAGATCTTTTCGGTTTGGCAAGGGATCATCAATATTTACTTCTTCACGGACCGATTTTCCTGATTCGATATCGAGTTAGTGTAATCTAATTGGTGGATAATTAAGTACCTCGAAATTCGACGAATACTCTTGAATAGATGACGTCAATAAACTACTTTTGTTACCAAGAAAAGAAGTCGTTTATCACCCATTGTTCACGTTTGGGTTCACGTGTTGGAAGAAAGAAAGTTTTGTGATTTCTGTACGTTTTGTCTACCTGTTTTTGTCGCTGTCATTCAAGAAGGAGGGGGAAGGAGAGAGAGAAGTGACCTTCACGTCTTCTCGCTTCGTTATGGTCAGTTAAAGGGGAACGCACGGCACGCGACTCGGGGTTGCAACTTGTCGGGAACGCGGCAGAAAAAAAAAATCAATTTTGATTTTTTGTTCTTATGGACCTATTCAGTACAGTAAAAAACCGTTTTTAACCCTATACAGAATTGCGGAAAAAAGACAAAAAACTACAGTAACCAGAGGGTAATAAACTTCTTCAAATTTCGGTAGAATTAATTCTATTGAAAATTAAAGGCACATTGCATTATGTACATTTTTAACGAGCTGTCTCGACGCGTGGACCACGCCAAACTTACTGAAAACTTAAAATCGCTATTCCACAATTTCTCGAGGATAATATAGGATATGAGTTTGTTTATTCGACGTAGAAAAATCTGCTGAATCAAATAGGCATGAAAAATTGAAGTTTGATGGAATATTTTTTTGAAAATAAGAAAAAAAAAACGTAAAAATCGGGATTTTGGAATTTTTCGCGATAATTTTGCTCAAAACTTCTCTAAATGGGCTGCGCGGCGGTCTATCCGACGCAGAAAATTTTTCTGCATTGAATAGAGATGAAAAATTGAAGTTTGATTGGATAATTTCCCAAAAAATCTGGAAAAACCATGAAAAATCGGGACTTTTGGAATTTTTCGGTTTAATTTCTCTGAAAACTGCACAAAACGGGCTGCGTAATAGACTATTCAACGTAGAAAAATATTCTTCATCGAATAGACACAGAAAATTAGGAATACGTCACGATTTTCTAATAAAAAATTGAAAAAAAAAAAAGGAAAAATCAAGATTTTTCTGTTTTTCGCGGTAATTTCTCTGAAAACTGCACCAAATGGGCTGCGTGATGGATTATTCAACGTAGAAAAATCTGCTTAATCGAATAGGCATAAAATTGAAGTTTTATTGGATAATTTCCCAAAAAAATCTGGAAAAACCATGAAAATTCGGGATTTTTGGAATTTTTTGCTATAATTTTGCTCAAAATTGCACCAAATGGCTTGCTTTTGGGTCTATTTAACGTAGAAAATTTTGCTTGATCGAATAGACAATAGAAATGCAAAGAAAACAAATGAAAAACAGCACACGGGTCGAAATAGTTCTCGACAGAGACAGGAGTACTATGGGGCGCGTTTGCATCATTTTTAAAGCGTTGTTGTGCTACAGGGCACGTTTTTATGTGTATTGCGGTACCTTTTATTCAAAAAGAAAATATATAATGAAATCCATTGGCAAATTTGCAACAAAAAAATTAATAAATAATCTGGAAAATTAAGATTTTTTTTGTTCGAAAATTGCTGTACCGGAAAATTTTTTTGGAAGGGCACTAAATTGGTTGTTGATGTCTATTTGGCGTAGAAAAATTTGCTTAATCGAATAGGCATGAAAAATAGAAGTTTTATTGGATAATTTTCCAAAAAATCGGGAAACCTTGAATATTCGGGATTTCGGTAATTTTTCGCGGTAATTTCTCTCAAAACCGTCCCAAATGGGGTGCGCTGAAAACTATTCGACGCAGAAAATTGTTCTTTATCGAATAGACACAAAAAATTATTAATACTTGGCGCATTTTCAATGAAAACTAGAAAAAACATTGAAAATTCGTGATTTTTGGAATTTTTCCTCATAATTTCTCTGAAAACTGCCCCAAATGGGCTGCGCGGGGGACTATTCGTCGTAGAAAAATGTGCTTAATCGAATAGGATACAGAACTGCGAAGAAAATTGCGAAAAAAAACAGTTCGCGGCTTGAAAAACAGCCGATTAAAGACAGGTGTGCGGTGGAGCGCGTCTGCAACATCGGGGGTAATTTCGCTCAAAAGTGTTCTAAATCAGTGACTCTGGTGTCTATTCAACGTAGAAAATTTTTTTTTATCGAATAGACAACAAAAATACCGTAAATACTGTAATATAAGCCCACCTGTATTAGAAGCCCACCTGTAATATAAGCCCACCCTTGAGACCCCTTTGAAAAATAGAAGCCCACCCTGTAATAGAAGCCCACCCTTTAATAAAAGCCCATCTTTAAATTGTAGCCAACACTCAATGGGTCCCGGACCTTTGGTTTCCTTGCTCTTTTGGTACGTTTTTTATGGTTACCGCTGCTCTTTGGTTACCAAATTTGCAAATTTCATACGAAAAAGTTGCCGTAATAAGGAGCAGTCGTACCCAAAGAGGCCGTACACAAATTTGCTACCGTAAGCAAGTTTGATCGAAAATCAATCGTGCCCAAAGAGTCTGGGACCCATTGATTATTGGCTTGGCATTGTGCGCGTTTCATCGCGATGTGTTCAATTTTGCATTACTTTCACCCGTTTTTAAACATTTCTATTAATGAAAGCGGCCATCAAAGCCACCAATGCTGGGCGTGAAATTTATTTTTTTAAATTGATTCCATATTGTGTTTTCAGTCGAGTTGCATCATCAAAACAAAAAATCCCGCTCACTTTTTCACGCAAATGTTAAATTTTTTCACAGTTCAGTAAATAAAATTGACTATTGTCGGACCGCCAAAATAGTCAAACGCGCTCCGTTGAACTCAACGCTATGCAATTTTCATTTTGGTCTCAAAATTATTTAATTTCACGTAAAAATTCAACGCGAAATGAAATATATTGGAAACGAAAATGAAAATCGCATATCGTTGAGTTCAGCGGAGCGCGTTTGACCATTTTGGCGGGCCGACAATACTAAATCCAGTTATAATATCAAAAATTATAATGAAAATGGCGAAAATAAAACAATGCTGCAATTTTTGGTTTAGTTTTGGTAGTTAACATCGAGAAAAACGTTGAGTTTTTTTGAAAATCATTTTGAATGATTTTCGAATTTGGAAAATTTTGTCGTAAAACAAAAGCAGATAAAGCTACACACCATTGGATTACGAAAATTATTATTTTTAAAGTTACAAACATCTATTTTATGTTGTTAGTGCTCTTGAATTAGAACTTCTGACTCGCAATCAGAATTTAATATTATGAAAATTGTTGTTGGTTTTTTGAAGTTTTTTTTTGTTGTGGATAAAAAAGAGGGTTGAAAAATAGAAGCCCACCCTGTAATAGAAGCCCACCTGTAATATAAGCCCACCCTTGAGACCCCTTTGAAAAATAGAAGCCCATGGGCTTATAATACAGTATTTACGGTATATGAAAAAAAACTATCATTAACATCAGACATGTCGAAAAATGACAAGTTGCTTTTTAGGTGGGCGGTAGGGCGCGTTTGCAACTTTCTCGACAGCATATTGTTTTTTCTTGAGTAACCAATAATTCAATAAACAAAAAGTTAAAGTAAAGAACCAGTTCATTGGAAAATAAATAGCACCCGTGTAAATGTCAAAAACTAAATATTTTCAAAAAAAAAAAGAAAAACTAAAATTATTGTGTTTTCAATCGACTTGCAACATGAGAACGCGAGACTCCGCCCACTTTTTTGTGGGCGACCACGCCAACACAGTGATGTTTGAAGAGACGCAGACAGGTAGCGCACAAATAAGTGGGCGGAGTCTCGCGTTCTCATGTCGCAAGTCGATTGAAAACACAATAAAACCAATTTTTACGGCGTATTTGAAGTGGAGTCGTACTTTTCCTTAAGTCGATCCAACATTTCTTGTTGATCGATTCCTGGAATAGGAAATTTCAGAAGTTCTAGACAATGAAAAGTTGATGCTATTGCGGAATATAACTATGAAACCCCGCCCACTTATTTGTGCGCGACGACGCAAACACAGTGCTATTTGAAGAGACGCAGACAGAACGGTGATTGCGTACTTCTGTTTTAATGATGCAAGTCGGCAGTTCTATTCCGCAATAACCCCTGAAATTCCGGGCTTACTCTGAAACACGTGCGGCGCCGAGAACAAAATACCGCAAGTTCCGCCCACGGTGATTCCAAAGAATACATACAGCAAAAGCCTATCGATGATCATTGCCACGTATTTCCAGTCGTCGCGGAACTGAAAAATCATGAATATAGTGTTTTCATTATGTTTCATGTTTTCACGTGGTGCGCGCTCGCTCCTTACCGATTTATGCTGCTCATCCCTCTTCAAATGCTCCGTGATATACTCGATCGCATCTATAGCTCGCAGAGCATCCGTGCTCAGCGGGTAGTAGGCGGATGTCTCGTTGACAGCCGAATTCCTGATCACTGCGGTCCGATCATCGGCCGATGGGCAGAGCGGGTGATGGGCGGACGGGGAGAGTGTGAATTGTCCGACACCGGGTAGTTGAGCCATTCCGGAACGGACGGCGCTTCGTTCCGACACTGATTTGGGGCGCTTCATGCAGACTAGTTTGGGCAGGTACTGAAGGAAATTCATTGAAACAGTTCTAGAAATCTTGTCAAATTCAGTGAAGTTTGGTTTTCTATTGAACTCATTATACTTCCAAAAGGGGCGGGGCTTATTCCCCGGTTTTGCCAGGGCCTCAAGAAATGCAACAAAAATTCAGCAAACATGGACAATTGTGGGGCCCTGACAAACCGGTGAAAACCTCCCCTTTGCAACTTTCGGGCACGGTTTTTCGGGCTTCTATTGAATTTTCTTGGCGCCAGAGACTTGAAAAGGGGCGGAGCCTATTTCCTATCTTCGACCACCCCGGTTTTATCGGGGTCTCGAATTTTTAAGACCCAGAAAAATCGATGTATAAGCCACGCCCCTCTGCAACGGAGTGCCGCAGACTTGCAAAAGGGGCGGGGCTTAGGTGTGCCACGATTTCATTTTCTCGGGAATCTATTTTATGATTGGACTCCCATGTATGTCCGCAAAAGGCTCTGGGACGTTTCGAAGCTTTTTTGAATTTTTGCGGCATACTAGTGAATTCAAATTCCCAAAAAATAAAAATAACCGATAAAAACGGAAAATAATTACCAAATGCCCCCGTGTTTTGGTGTCAATTGGCGAAAAACCATACGCGAAAATGCAGAAAAGTTTCGAAACGTCCCAGAGCCCCGCAAAAACTGCGCTCCTCTAAAATTCAGCAAAAGTGGAAAATTTTGGAACGCTGACGATCCGGGGAATGAGCCCCGCCCCCTTGCAAATTTTGGTGCCACAGACTTGCAAAGGGGCGGGGCTTAATCCACGGTTTTTTTAAGGTCCCAAAAAGTTTGTGACGCTGGCAAAACTGGGGATAAAAGAACCCGATATTATTGTGTTTTCAATCGAGTTGCATCGTGAAAACACGAAACCCCGCCCACTTATTTGTGCGCGACCACGACCACGACCACGCAAACACAGTTCTCATTGAAGAGACGCAGACAAAAAAGGGATAGTCGACTCAGGTTTTCATGATGCAAAGTTGCAAAAGTGCGGAACTTGGATTTTTAAAGGTCTCAAAATTGTTTAAGAATCTGTCGTAAGATTGGGTGTTTTGTCTGCAAACACTGAAAATTTTAACCAATTTTTTTCTGCATTCTTTCCAGTTTCAGTAATACTTTTTTCGGTGTTATTTTTTCAAAAATTAAAAAAAAAACCATTTTCAGGACGTGACCTCTACATTTTCTCAAAAGACTTGTGGTGTTTGCAGAATCTCTTCACGTGAAACCATACAGTAACCAGCAAGAAAATTATAGAATTTTCCAGAGCCCGAAAAGACAATAAAAACCTGCTCACCTGCAAAAACACCACTCTGACCCAATGCGGCATCCTGTGCGTCCGTGGCCCCCGAAAGTACACATTTATAATAATGACAGTCACCAGAATCGTGATCACGTTGAGCACAAACGTGAGCAGCAAATACTTGGCCATCAGGGGAATTGTTGAAGATGTTGGCGGTAGGATTTTGGAGACGAGCAGCAGGAAAACGACAATGGACAAGAGGACGGAGATTGTGAGCGTGATTTTTTCGCCTGGAAGATGCTCACGGATTTTGTTTTCAAACGAGTTGCAGCATGGAAACATGAGTCGGCTATCCCTTTTTTGTCTGCGTCTCTTCCTTCGAATAGCACTGTGTGTTATAAATAAGTAGGCGGGGTTTCATTTTTTTCATGGTGTCAGTAGCCGCCCGAAATTCCCCAAACGTACCCGAATCAGTCGGCAAGAAGAACACGGCCATACTCAAAAACGCCATCAAAACGGTGGGAATGATTAAGACGACAGTGTAGAAAAGAGTCTTTCGGCGGATTCGCACTTGAAATTCAATCCGGGACCGCTTGTTCACCAAGGAGGCCGGCACGTCAATGACATCCCAGATGGAGCTCGACGAGTACTCGGACACGTCCACCAACTCAGCTTGTACGAACTCTAGTTTTATCTCGTTTTCGTTGTACTGTAAAGTATATTTTTTGTTTGAATAAATTTGTTCTATTGGAATGCTCCTATTGTGGATTCGTGAAGTAGCGAGACAGTGTGTCAATTTATGTGTCAGTTATTGTTGGGTCTCGCCACGATTCAGCTCTTTTGCTGGCGCACAGTCGCTACGTCATGAATCCATAATATTGATTGAATTCCGGGCAATTAGAGACTGGTACGGAATAGAACTTCTTGGAATAGAGCGGTACATCGTCTCGCCATGACGGTGTATGCGCGTAAATCGACAAGTGCGCATACACCGTCGTGTGGCGGGGTACCTGTCTGGACTAAACTAAATCAGTTCTATTCCGACCAAGTCGTAACACCATATTTCGGCCGCTAAACGCCTGAGTTTTGAAGGCACAAAAAGTGGGCGGAGTTTCTAGTTTTCATGTCGCAGCTCTGCGTCAAATTGAGCAGCTGAATAGAGACCCTATAGCACCGCAAAAAATTAAAATACTAACCGTCCAACTTCCAAACACCAGCGTGCACACCTGCTCGTCGAACGGGAAAAACTCGACGTCTGAAAATTGTAATTTTTTTTTTGATATTTTAAAGAGGGGAAACTGCTTAAAAATGTAGTTTTAGTGGGGATTTACGAATACCACAGTTAACCCGCTCGAAAAAAAATATTAAAGTCGTCCAAAAGGAGTACACGAGAAGAAAACCGGCTGCCGGAAATCTACTTGTAAGTTCATTTGGCTTTGTTTTGCTAGCTGGGATTATCAAAAATCGATATTTCGCCACAAATTAATGGCCGCCAATTGTCTAGCACGGCATGCTGGACCCTACGAAAGTGCAAACGCGCCCTGGCGCACTTTTGCGTTTTTCTCTGCGCCTCCATATATTTCTCTTGGAGTATTGCCAAAAATCTTTGGCGCCTTGCCAAATATGTTTTTTTTTTGGCAAAATATAACTTTGTTCGCATCCAATCGGTCCCAATTTTCGTATTTTGTTTTTCAGAATTTAAATATAATTAAAATTAACTTTTTTATTTACGAAAAAAAACCGACTTAAAATCAATATTCCAACAAAAAATTTATCACATTAATCTCAAAAACAACCATTTTAAAAACATAATTTTTTTAAATGAGAAACAAACAAAAAAAATAATAAATGAGCAAAAAAAATAACAAAGAAAAGTAAGAAAGAAACAATAAAATCTCATAAATCGACACAAGTCTCTGCGGAGGAGACGCAGGGACGCGAGAGTAGAATAGCGCGCGAAAATTCGCTTTTGAAAAATAATTCAAAAACGTAGCCTCCAACACGTCTTGTCTAGGCCAGCGACCTTTTTCGTGCCATTTTAATGTGATATTTGTAAATCCCCAAGCCAAAACGACATTTTAAATCAGTTTCCCTGGTACTTACCAATAATACAACTGCTCTTGTAAATCGCCGGCGGCACCCACAACATGTCACCCTTATGGTTAATCACCACGTTGCACATGAACGAAACCTCGTAGTTTCCGTCGGCGCTGAAAATTTTGTTTTGTTTTGCGATTAGGGCAGTGCTACAAAATATAACTGGGATGGGGGCGGAAAAGAACTATGGAGAATTGAGATCCTATGTATAGCAGTTCTATTTCGTAGTCCTGTCACCATCGCCATTAGAGACTATTAATAGATGAAAACCCACTTGTTGAACAGCACAATGTCAGGCAGCCATACTTTATCGGGTGACACACGAATCTGCTTGATCTCTCCATAGTTGACCGGGTTCCACTTCATTTGAAAGTCGTGCCATTGCTGTAACGGACTTATACACAAGACGGAGGCTAGGCTAGTCAGAGGGACGAGAGAGTGGCCTTATAGACGCAATTTTCCAACATCAAAAAAAGTATAAAACCCTACCAATGTCAGCCAAACGTTGGTGTGCATCACTTGATCCTTCTCGTCCTGTAATTTAATTTTTCGGGGTGGGTTAAACAATTTTGGGCTGATTAGCAGTTTAACAAAACGCCGACAAACTTGCTGATCTAATCTAATCTAATTTAATACCACCCCCCACCCCAAGCCTGCTGCGCCCACAACTCCAACTCACCACATTGATGAGCAACACCAGCTGAAGTGCCATTCGCACGATGAGTGGCAGCTCTGAAGAGTTTCGCACTGGCTGCAAGAACAATAGAAAACATATTTGTGTGGGCCCTGGGCTCACCTGAATCAACGAGTTGTAGCCGCGAAACACGTCCACCATAAGGCGTTCCTCATCGTCCGATGCGGAGACTTAAATATGGTTTTTTAATTTTACATAAAATAACAAATATGGTTGTAAATAAGGGCTGCGCGTAAAACTACTCAACTCACCCATTGGGAATAAATATTTAGAATAGCGCGGAAAGTTATCTGCTTCTCAAAGCATAAAAAACAGCAGCAAAAGTAAAGTAGGTCGAAATGTAAACAAATCATAGCGCAACGTGTTCCCTGGGGTACCATTTGCACGTATTAACTATGGAGGGAAATAAAGCGGGTGGCAAAAATATCATTAGACAGTCTGGAGACTTTGTTGAGAGTTGAAAATATAGTTTTGCCACTAGCAAAACTCGAACCAGTGATATTGAGATCGGCAGCCGAGCCTGCTATCCACTTGACCATGCCGCCAGCATGACTTAACCCATCACATGCCTATTATGTGTTCAGGAACGAGTAGGACTTACGAAGCTTCGATTTTTTACTGTTCCGCAGTAGAAAACTGCGGAACGGAACACATATTATGATAAAAATGAGCAAATCCTCACCTATGGCACCGGTGACAATGATCCCTAAAACAATGGCGACCACATGAAAACGTGAGCAGGACCTCATCAGGATCGTGCTGAAAAATTTTAAACATAAATGAAGATGAGATGAGATGATGAATTCTAAAGTGTGGGAACAATTAAAACCGCTCATCGCGTCGCGCCGCCTTGCGTTCTTATTCTTGTTCTTTCCCATGTGAAGGAAAATATTAGGCAAAAAGAAAACGAGGCGAAAAGAGTGATTGTGTGACGCGCCGCCGTCGGACCACGAAGGATTATGTATACATACAGAAAAGGACGGCCGGGACCACATCATCTTTCCTCCCCCCACCCTTCCATCCACCATCATTGTTTTTGGGCGGTGTGGCGGAGAGGAGAAGCAGGAGAAGGAGCAGGAGAAGCAAAAGATGGATGAAAATGGAATGACAGAAAGAATGCGCAAAATTTCCACGAGTGCCGGCGATTAATGGATGGCAAGAATTTATAAATGGTGAGGGGGGATGGGGACGTTTTGATGAACTCTGCAGATCATAAAAACGCCGATTAATTCTAGGAAATTCCAAAAGGAAACCCCCCCCCCCATTTGGATTACTGTAACGGACGTTGAAGGGGCCTAATGTTACGAAAAGCATGTTTCACCATCTTGCACCATTATGGGATCATTACTGTCTGAATATTTCCGTAAGAAATCCTATAAAAACTGCTGGTTACACGGCAGACCAATTCGAAAGTTTTGCAAACTTTCAACGCTCGTTTCCCGTCGCCGCACAATAAATTTCAAAAAGTCGTCAACCACAGAACCATTGGTTATTACGTTTATGAGAGTTGAGTTGTGGTGGTGAAACGGCGCAACGAAACGAAACGAAATGCCAGATGTCGTGGGAAAATTGCACTTTTCAGCGGGAAAAGTTTGCAAATTCTCAAATGAACCTATTCAGCGTAGGAAAAACCATAATAAGAAAAGGAACAGTGTTTTTAACCTTACACAGAATTGCAAAAAAACGTCCAAAAACTACCGTACCGTCGAAACCTGGTGTTTGAATAATCTAGTGTGCATTGGCCGATATTTAAAGGCGCACAACGGGCTGTTTACGCCAAAAACACCTCTGAGTACGGAAGTTTTTCGCAATTCTGCATTGGTTCGAAAGATACAAAAAACAGTTTTATTTTCCTGCCCTAAGTAGGTCCATAATCGCGCATTTTTCCTGTCATTTCAATTCAAAATACAAAAAAAAATTAAAAAAAAAGAAACAATACAAAAGAAAAAATTTCACAAAACAAGAAAAACCTAAACAATAACAATCCTGATAAAGCTCATTGATTGATATCGTGCAAAAGGTGGAAGCTGAAGCCTTCAAAAATATAAAAGTGTCCTCCTCCTCCTCCTCTTCCGTCTTATTCTCTTTCCGACTGATGATGATAGTGTGTAATTGCTCAGCAAGCAGCTGCTCTCGGAGCAAAGTTGTTCGTCAAAATGAAGGGAGCGATTGGCGAGTCTGAAGTTAACCTGTTGACTTTCTTTACAGCGTTTTTTGAAAATTTATAAGTTGAATAAAAAACAACGGTGAAAACAACGAAAAACTTTCGGGATCTCCCCAAAAGGGATAAACAACAAATAAATAAATAAAGAAACATCGAATTATTGAATTTATCAATTCCTAAGCTGGAAAAAATCCTTACCTGATGTGGTTTTGGTGTAATAGAGATGTGAAAATGAAAGAGGTTGTATCAATTTTTTTAATGGTACGGAATTTGACTTTTGCGCGATTGACGACGGTCTCGATGTCCTACTCGCTTGTTTTTGTCCATGTTCCATGCCTTTTGACAAACGGTACGGCATGTTCTAACCCGAGATGTTAGTTTGGAATGGTTGAATCGTCCGCCCTGGACTGTTTGAGTCATTGAATGTTGTCTGTCCTGAAAAAACCGATGGGAATGGCAAAATAATAAATCTGGAAATTGAACAGATCGTCCATCTCCAAATTCGTCATATATCTGAGCATGCACATTTTCGAAGTATTTCTCAGTTACAGTATTCTTTGATCGCTGATCTTCACACGTATTTGTTGCCTGCATGCATATCTCCACCTAAAATAGCTCAAACTGATTGCAACTCCCCTTGGTTGTTTCCCTTTTTGTCCCGGAATTCTGAAACTTGAAACTATATATCATTTTGGTTCCACCCGCCTACTCTAATTCTTCCTGCAGTGTATCCAACTGCATTTCAGGCACGTCCACTTTTAAAACTGTTACAAAATAGCATAGAATCAGTAATAGCCTGACATCGACATGAACTGGATGAGGTTTTTCAGAACTGAAGAGAATGCGTAATCTGAGACCAAGCCAGCACGAGCATCCCAGAGACTTTCAATTGGATTCAGGTCAGGCTTTTTTACTTGACCACTCCATGAAAATAACTCTTCGCCACCTAACTCTGAATAAGAATCAGGAGTTGGTTTGGGTGTGAAAGGTTGGGCTCACCTTGAAAAGGTTGTATAGGTGTTTTGGATCGTTATCTTGTTGGAACTTGCCACTGATTCTTGGAAAATCAAAAATTTCCAATGCAAAGCGGAAAAAGGCAATAATTTGCACTTTTGGATCTTATTTTCCTCGTATCAATGTCCCTCCGTCAAATCAAAACGAAGGGCGAGATTTGATGACGAGGCAAAAGATTTCAATTAATCTATACCCATACAATTACAGCATCAAATTTATAAGTAAAAAATAACAATGATGAGAACAATGAATAAATTCGCGGTAATAAGATTAACAACAAAACAAACAAACAAAAAATGATGGTTTGGTCAACGATAAGCCAACTTTCCATAGTAGGCGGTAATCGTTTTTATTTTGGTGTTTAGCGAAGATTGCTCAATTTCCAGACGAGATTTGGCGCGCATTGATAATTCGACGAGCTAGAATATGAAATTTGGGTGAGCGCCTTAATTAAAAATACGTGTTCTTACCTGGCTAACTTTCGTGTTTCTTGGTAAGAAATACGCAATGTTTGGCGAAATCTTCAGCGATGCATCAAAAATGTGCACTCCGTTCGGTGTGCATCCTGTCTCCAAGTCGAATTCTTTGGACTGAAAAAAGCAAAAGCCGTAAATAACTTGGAGGTGCCGAAGAAAATCAAGCCTGCTACGCAACAAACCTTCAAATAAGACGGTCCACCCCACGGCGGCGACAGAAAGACGGCGTCAACTTTCGGCGCAGTTTTCGGATTCGCTTGCCAAGTGGCGGCCACCGAGAAGAAATCGGCGCATATAAAATGGATGTAGTCTTCGACGCCGTAGACGATCGCGTTTTGACGGGCGCATTTCAGACGCACCGGGTCCATGTCGATGGCGATGACTGGAATATGAATGAGTTTTAGGTGCGTGAATTTGGGAAATCCCAAACACTTCAAATTCTTACCGTGCGCTCCTTTTAGCGCAAACTGAATGGCATTGCCACCAACACCGGTGAACGCGTCAACGACCATAGAAATGTTGTGACGGACCACCCGATCAGCAATGTGCTCGGCAATCGCTTCTGGGGTTACAGAGAACCAGCCTTCTGCAAACATACAAAACAATTAAATTTTTCTAGTTAATTAAATATATATATTTCGCACCGCGATCCATGATAATTCCCTCGTCCAGCTTCGAGAATAGTCGATAACGCTGATGATAGTATTTTCTGATTTCTGGATCATCCGAATACAATTTTCCGGCCTTGGAAGCGATCAAATGTTGCTCAGTGTTCGGATCAAAGTGGAAGCGAGCTTCTCGTGGATTTTGGCTTTGGTTTTGGTCCGGCACACACGCTGATGACGTGGCAGACAGAGAAGGCAGCGATTCAGATTCTTCCACTTTTGTCTTGTCCTTATCATCCCAGCAAAATTTTTTCGCGTACGCATCGTCAATTTTATAGCGTAAATCGGCAATCACGGGTTGTTCTGAGGTCTGCTCACTATCCGGAAACTGAGCATCGGCGAAGCCAGGCGCGTAGCCGAGTCGTTTAACGCGTGCCACCATATCCTTACACCGACGAACCACTTCTTTGGAGTGGAATGCGTGATAATCTGCTTCGGATTGTTTTTTGATGAGTTCCACGTGTCGGGTGTAAATTTCTTCGAACGTGACAGTTGGATTGATCTCGAACATTGGAAGGGTCACTTTTTGGTAGTCGGGGTTTTGCTGGAAAATGAGAAATAGTGGGATTGAAAGCAGACGGATGAACGTAAATTTTATCCATAAAATCCGCAAATTAAAGTCATGTTTTCTTGTTTTCTTTGTACTCTACTCTCTTGTGTATAAACCCGGTTTTATTTCAACAAGAAAGACGCCCCCTATTGCCTAATCGTTTGTGTATAGAGCCGATTTAATGTCTGTGGGTGAATGGGCAACCCGAGTTCATACACGAGGGGCCTTATAGAAATGGCAAAAAACTGCGCGAGAACTCAGAAAACGCTCCGATTGACCTGAAATTTTGGGAAATAAGGGAAAAACCCGAAATATCGATTAAAATAAATTTTTTTTGAAAATTTTAAAATCGATATTTCTGTCCAAAATTTGTGGGCAGGTCCGGGAACATTTTTTCCCTTATTTCCCAAAAACTTCAGGTCAATCGGAGCTTTTTCCGAGTTGTCGTGAAGTTTTTTTGCCATTCCGTGCATAACCCCATTAGGGTAATCTTTCTTATATAAATTACGCTATTCAACATGTCCGTCTGTTCGCTTCGAAGGGTCAGGGTCAAGTTCAATCATTTTTCACGTTTAACACTTTTTTTTCTTTCACTGCGCCGATAGGCGCCAGATCAGGCTTGTTATAAATAATTTTCGTTGTTATTTACGCTTTTCTGCTCTTTTTCGTGATTACAAACTATTATGGGGTTATTCTCGGAACCAGCAAAAAAAGCAAAAAATAGAAAAAACCAGCAAAAATTCAGCGAAAATTCGGATAATGCTCCGATCGATCTGAAACTTTCGGAAATCATTTAAAAAATACTTCCGGCCATTCCCTGAAAATTTCAGACCAAAATATCGATTTTGAAAATTTTCAGAAATTAAAATCGATATTTTTAAATATCAATATTTCGGTCTGCAATTTTCAGGGAATGTCCGAGACAATTTTTAGAATGATCTCTCAAAGTTTCAGACCAATCGGAGCATTCTCCGAATTTTCGTTGAATTTTTTGTGATTTTTTCTATTGTCGGCCCGCCAAAATGGCCAAACGCGCTCCGCTGAACTCAACGCTATGCGATTTTCATTTTGGTTTCCAAATTATTTTATTTCACGTATAAATTCAACGTGAAATGAAATAATTTGGAAACCAAAATGAAATTCTCATAGCGTTGAGTTCAGCCGAGCGCGTTTGACCATTTTGGCGGGCCGACAATATGTTTTGCTTTTTTTTGCTGGTTCCGAGAATAACCCCATTAGAAAAGCGTTTCCCTTCCATTTTTTTCTGTAGAACCAATACAGTGTTCGTTATTCTTTCTCTATTTCATCCGTCAGTAAAGACCATTACTTTCAGACCATCTGCATTCTAGTTTTGTACCCTAGAGCGTTATTCCGAGCGGTTCTATTTCGTGGTACCACCACTTTTTGCTTAGAATTCGTCACTTGCTAAACTTGCATGAGCTCTTCGTTTTTGAACTAAATTTTATTGTCGGCCCGCCTAAATAATCAAACACGCCCCGCTGAACTCAACGCTATGCGATTTTCATTTTCGTCTCCAAATTATTTATACTCAGCGAATGCATCATCAGCCTCGCTCTACGGCACTTTTCAGTTTTCAACAGTGTAGTGCGCCTTTTTTGAAGCGAAAAACAAATTTTAACTGCAATTCGTCGTGAATACGTCATTTTCCGTTGAAAATAAGTATAAAAACTAGAATTCGAGTTAATCTTGCAAGTGCAACACTGTTTTACAGGAGTTTTGCAGTAGAGCGAGGTTGATGATGTATTCGCCGACTATAATTTCACGTATAAATTCAACGTGAAATGAAATAATTAATTTTGAAACCAAAATGAAAATCGGATAGCGTTGAGTTCAGCGGACCGCGTTTGACCATTTTGGCGGGCCGACGGTATAAACTTTTGCTATTTCATCACCAAATTTCATAGAAATGTCGAGAAATGCTCCGATCGGTCTGTAACTATGTGGAAATATCGCCAGAAACGCTCAATCGATAATTCGGTATCAAATTTTCGAGCATATAATGCTCCTAAGCAGCTTTGACACTACTCCCTAAAGTTTCAAATCAATCCGAGCATGTTAACCCCATTTTTAGCATAGATGCAACGGGCCGGGCACAAAACCTAGAAAATTAGTGCCCGTTCCCAGCCCGTCTTTGTTCATTTATGGGGTTATTCACGAAATGGCAAAAAATGGCAAAAAACGGCAAAAACTCGGAAAATGATCCGATTGATCTGAAATTTTGGGAAATGAGGGAAAAAACTCTTCCGGACATTCCCACAAAATTTCAGACCAAAATATCGATTTTTAAGAATTATTGCTTTTTTGTCTGAAAATGCTTAAAATCGATATTTTGGTCTGAAATTTTGTGGGAATGTCCGGGAGAGTTTTTTCCCTTATTTCCCAAAATTTCAGATCAATCGGAGCATTTTCCGAGTTTTCGCGCAGTTTTTTGCCATTTTTTGCCATTTCGTGAATAACCCCATTAGAAAAATTTTCGAGTAATTTTTGCAATAAAGTAAAAAAAAAAACAAATTTATTCAAAATAAATCATGTTTAATCTAACAAAGTAAAAAAATAACCACTTGACAAGTTTTTTACAAAAAATTCCTCACCATATCGTTTCCAAAGAGCAATTTTCGCATGTTCATTACAGAACTTGTCTTCCTGTAGAATGAGTACTGCAAAACGGATTAAAGTGTTCAAACCTATCACCATTTGGTACTAAAATTTCGAGAATTTTCGCACCTGGAACGCTCAAAAAAGTCATCGGAGACGAGGAAATATCGAACAAGTAGTGGAAAAAAAACAAACAATTTTAAATCCAACGGTCGCTGCGCAAATGCATTCGCGTTTTCCTTGATTCGCCATTAAAAACTGCAGTATCCGTTCGCAAAAATTCGAGACGGGCCAGCCTGGCCCGGATTTTTGCATCTATGATTTTTAGGAATTTTAGTTTGGGTTTCCACAGAACCATAAAAGGGCATACTCTTAATTTTGTTCTCCCTTTTCTTGAATCAGCCGCAAATTTTAACAGCCAATAACCAAAAACTCACCAACAAATCCTTATGCTGCTCTATCAGATATATGGGTTGCATCTGTTCACAGTTCTTCGTCAACTCTTTCCGATTCTCCTCCGTCATTTGCTCGCCATAATCGTTCAGCCAGGTGAGATGCGTGAGCCAATACGATGAAACGTCCCAGAACTCGGTGAACGATCGATAGTGATAGCTTTTGGGTTTTCGCTTTTTTTTACGGCTCTCGCACTTCCATTTTGGCAACACTTCGTAAGCCTTGTCGCACTTCTCGTCGGGAAGACTTTTTGTGGCTGGAAATGAAATCGGTATTTGTTTGTTGATAATAATTCAAAAATCGATATTTTCGTCCAAATTTCCCATTTTTCGACGTTTCTATGAAAATCCCCCAAAATAAAATACTCACAGTCCGTCTGCTCTTCTTTCAAGCTCATCTCGTCAAGATCCTCTTGCAATTTCTCTTCTGCTGACGACGATTTTTCGGGTTTCGGTGGTTTGCTGGCTTTGAGCAGCTCGTAGTCACTGAAGAAAAGTTGTTTGCGCTCCACGGATGACATGAGAGAAGTTAGAAAGTTAGACAAAACGAGATGTTGGCGCGAAATCGAATTTTAAATAGGCGACGAAAATGAAAAAAAAAATCAAAAATTTTTTGTCGACTTGCCTGCGTCTCTTATCTCATTGGTGTTCTTTCACTGTCTGTGTCTCCATTGGTTTAAATGGAGAGAGAGAGATTGAGAAATTTTTTTGAAGAAAAAACGAAAATTTCGTTGAAATTTTATCTTGATGTCTTGATTTCGCGCTCTATCGATGAATTTCGCTATTTTGTCGTCTGCGTATCTTCGTTGAGCCTTATGTCTTGTTTTGTCCAACTGTCTAATCCCTCTTGCAGTGGACCTCGCGTCTTCGGTGGAGTTTTTTTCGCCACGAAATTCCGAACACGATTTTTTTAATTTCATAAATTTCCAGTCAAATTTAAGCCAAAAAAGGTGTTTTATCATCTATTTTGGTTAAATTTGAGAAAAATTTAGTTTTTTTGGGCTTGAAAAGCATTTATTTCGAAAATTTTTCAAAAATCGACATTTTCGGTGAAATTCCAGAAAAATCTGTTTCTTTTTCTCGAAAAAATTATTTTTAAAATGCCAAAAAATCTGGAAATTCTTTCAAAATACGGTAAAAATTGCTGAAATTCGAAAAAAAAATTTGTTAAAAAAAGGAAATGGAAAATAGACAATTCGTGGCGAGACCCGATGGAATTTGGCCGGAAAACCGTGGTGAGACCCCAAAAAGATCGAGAATTATTGATTTTTTGAGAGAAAAAAGTGGAAAATCGCATTTTCCCGGAAAATACTTTTTTTTCGTGGGAATTGCGACAAAAAAGGAAAAGGAAAATATTGATTTCACACGCTTATCGACAGAGAGGTCAGTAAGTGCGCTCCACCGCCTCAGTGCGCTCCAATGTCTCATTAGAGCGCGAAATCAACATTTTCCTGACCAATTTCACCAATAAAACTAAAAACAGCAAAATTCCCTCACTTTATATACGCCCTTGACAAATCGCCGACCACCGTCACCTTCACGCCGTCGGCTCGCAAGAAATCAATGTTAAAATGGCCCATTTGACACCACGGCCACAGATAATCGCCCTGATCGTCAGCGCTTTCAGATGAGGAGGCCATTTGAGCAGTGGAGCACTGAAAATGAGGGAAATTGCGCAAAAAATGAATCGGAAAAAGAAAAAAATTGGTGAGCAGAGGGCGAGAGATGAGCGACATAGACGAAAAAGGGATTGCGAAATTTGAGAATTAACTGGTTTTTTTCTCTTTTTCTCCCTAGTTTTGTTGTTTTTTATGGCTAGCCATGGCTGGAAATGGATATATATATATATGTTTTGGGGAAAAAATTTACAGAAAACATTTATTTTTTAATCCAAAAAATATAAAAATTCGTGTGAAAAACCAAATTGGACTCGAAAATTCCATGTTTTTGAGGAAAAACAGATACAAATGAAAAAATATTTGAACTTCGCGGCCAGCAACTCGCTGATCGCTTCGCAGCGACTCAGAGGATACAGAGTGCAAAAAAGAAAAAAAAACACGCGCGCGCTTAAAATTGTCTGCAATTGTGCGTCGTGGTGTTTGCACAAAAATTGTCATTTTACAGAATTTTTGCAAAATTTTTGGAGCAATCTGCTAAATTTCTATGAAAAGGTCAAAAAATGGCACAGTTCTTTCAAAAACTGTTCGGGCATACCACCCTTTTGCAAGACCCGCGCATGCATGTGTTTTTTATTTATGTTTCACTGAAATTCTCTATTTTTTATGGATTTTCATATTTTTGCCATAAAATGGGGAATTTTGATGGGGTTAATCATTAAAATATTGAAAATTCGTCAAAAAAAAGTCAGAAAATGCGAAAAATGCTCTGACACGCCGCTTTCTGCAAGAAAACTTAAATCTATCTGGAAAATTTCCGGGTTAATTTGGAAAATTCAATTCTGGTTGGGAAATTTCGGTGTTAAAAAGGGGTCTATATTAACGAGGGTACGACAGAATAGAAATAGGCGAAATAGAAATGCTATTATGTTTTCAATCGACTTGCGACATGAGAACGCGAGACTCCGCCCACTTATTTGTGCGCTACCTGTCTGCGTCTCTTCAAACATCACTGTGTTCGCGTGGTCGTGCACAAATAAGTGGGCGGAGTCTCGCGTTCTCATGTCGCAAGGGGGTACGACAGAATAGAAATAGGCGAAATAGAAATGCTACAAAATAGAAAGGCTACAAAAAAGAACTGGAAAAAATAGAACTGAGCGAAATAGAAATGCTACGAAATAGAACGGCTACAAAATAGAAATGAGCGAAATAGAAATGCTACAAAATAGAAATTTTTGGGCGATGGAGCGCGTTTGCATCATTTTTTCAATTGCTCAGTTTTTCTCCGATTTTCCATTTTTTTTTTCTGAAACTGCATTGATTTTATACCTTTCTTCATTTTTGATGTTGTTAAGTGCGTAAAATATCTGAAAATTACTGAAAAATCCTATAATAATCGGAAAATTCGAAGAATAATGCAAACGCGCTCCATCGCACCGATTTCTATTTCTCTCATTTCTATTTTGTCACATTTCTATTTCGCGCTGTTCTATTCCGCTCATTTCTATTTTGTAGCCGTTCTATTTTTTCCAGTTCTTTTTTTGTAGCAATTCTATTTTGTAGCATTTCTATTTCGCCTATTTCTATTCTGTCGTACCCCACTGCACCTTGCATTGGGAGACTCGCTTCAAAAACCAGAGAAATTGGTCAATAGAGCGCGCGTGCACCGCGTCTGCGTCTTGTATCTCGGCACACTCTCTCGCTCACTTTGTTTGAAAATATGTTTTTCAGAGCATTAAAATTCATTTTAAAGTATCTTCTCGTTTCATTTTTGGAAATATCTCTCTGTTAAAAGGTAGCAAATTTTTTTTAGAGTGTTTTTAAATCAAATTTTTCGAATATTGGCCGATTCTTCCGTGCACCCTACCGATTTTTAGTTGTTCTTCTATTTTCGCAGGCATTTTTTTATCCGAAAATTCATATTTTCTATTTTTTCCTCTCAATTAATATTTATTTTGTTTGAAATTTACAGTTTTACGTGCCATTCAACGAAAACCAGCCTTTGGTTTTGCGAGAAACCATAATTCTACAATTGCAATGCGAAACTTACGAAAAATTGTGCGACGAGTACTTTATCCCATTTCTTTTTTTAGCTCAACTTGAAAACTGATATATCAATTATTTTTCTTATGTAAATCGCTAAAATCACATATTATGTGTTCACGAACGAGGTTTGCAAACGACGCTCCGATGTTCCGCAATTTTTCCACTGTTCTGCAGTATTCGCTGCGAGACCGCAGTGATAAACTGCGGAACATCGGAGCGTCGTTTGCAAACCTCGTTCGTGAACACATAATACAAATTCAATTTTTTTTTGTTCATTGTTAATTGAAGTGCCAAAACGTTTTTGAAAACTAGAAATTTTTGTCGAATCCCGTATTCCAGAACGATCCTAGACTCGAAAAAAAGATTTCAACACAGAAATTCAAAACTATGGCTAAAAAAGTTCGGCAAAAAATTTTATTTATTTATTTATTTTATTACGACTTTAAAGTACGTGAAATAGAAAGAAAATCATGGTATTGTGTTTTCTAAGCTTTCCACGGCGGGCGTTTTTTGCCCGTCCGACCCGTGCGGGGAAAGGGCCGTCCGATCCCCGGGGAAAAAGAAAAATGCCCGCTTGAAATGTTTATTATTTTTTCCAACTATTAAAAAAATTGGAGAAGAAAGTTCACGCATTTATACAAATAATTTCAATTTCCCGTGACAAAATATTATTTTTTATGATTCCACATTTGCCAACGCGATATGCCCTTATTTCTATCCTAGGAAACCGTCACGTAACATTGAAGACCGGGCAACGCGGACGGGCAGCGGGCACCCGTTCTCCGGACGGGTAACGGACGTTTTCGGACGGCCCGTCCATGGTGGAAAGCTTAGTGTTTTCAATCGACTTGCGACATGAGAACATGAGACTCCGCCCACTTTTTTGTGCGCGACCACGCGAACACAGTGATATTTGAAGAGACGCAGACAGGTAGCGCACAAATAATTGGGCGGAGTCTCGCGTTCTCATGTCGCAAGTCGATTGAAAACACAATATAGTAAAATGAATAAAAAGAAGGATCGAATTTCCATGTGATTGTGCCGGAGTAGTTATACATGTAATGCTAGAAATAATAAGATGATTAATTGGGCAAAATTGGGCATTGGGCCAAAAATTGACAGCGAACAAGTAAGTATTGGCCAATTTTGATAAACTTTGTTTTAAAAACATTCTAAAATTTTTTTACTTCCATTCAACGGAGCGATTTTTGAAAAAAGAGAATGAGAAAATGCTGAAAAATGCATTTTAATGATCTGTTTCAAAAAAAAAGTGGGGGGTACGACAGAATAGAAATAGGCGAAATAGAAATGCTACAAAATAGAAATGCTACAAAAAAGAACTGGAAAAAATAGAACTGAGCGAAATAGAAATGCTACGATATAGAACGGCTACAAAATAGAAATGAGCGAAATAGAAATGCTACAAAATAGAACAAATTTTGGCGATGGAGCGCGTTTGCATTATTTTTTCAATTGCTCAGTTTTTCGCCGATTTTCCTTTTTTTTCTGAAACTTTCGATGTTGTTAAGTGCGTAAAATATCTGAAAATTACTGAAAAATCCTATAATAATCGGAAAATTCGAAGAATAATGCAAACGCGCTCCACCGCACCGATTTCTATTTCGCCCATTTCTATTTTGTCACATTTCTATTTCGCGCTGTTCTATTCCGCTCATTTCTATTTTGTAGCCGTTCTATTTTTTCCAGTTCTTTTTTGTAGCAATTCTATTTTGTAGCATTTCTATTTCGCCTATTTCTATTCTGTCGTACCCCCAAAAAGTGAGCGAGAGAGTGTGCCGAGATAAGAGACGCAGGCAGACGTGGTGCAAGTGCGCTCTATTGCCCATTTCCTCTGAATTTTGAATCTAGTCTCCCCATGCAAGGCGCAGTGTACCCCCATATTAACCCGTAACGATTTTTGAATTTATATAGAACCCCTTTTTTACCTGTATCGCAAAACGCGCCAGCAAGCGTTATTTGCGCTCTTTTCAGTTCTTTTTGTCATTGTTCATTTTTTTTTGATATACTCAGGTATCGAGTCAAACTTTTTCAAACCTTTTCATGTAGCAATAAAGCCATTATTAAACTTTTTCAAACTTTTCAAGTTTTCAAACTTTTTCAAGACACGTTTAAACTTTTTCAAGACGTTCTAATCTTTTTCAAACCTTTTCATGCTAAAATCAAACTTTGTCAAGATGCTCTCAAACTTTTCTAAGCCATTTTCAAACTATTCTAACCCATTTTGAAACTTTTTTAAGCAATGCTTATTTGTTACATGAAAAGGTTTGGAAAAGTTTGTCTCGCGATACCTGAGATAGTGGATTCGTGGCGGAGTGACAATTTTTTTCACGTTTTTATTCGAAAAAATGAAGGAATAACTGAAGAAATGAAGAGATTTTTAGTCTCCCAGTTTCACGTAAAATATCACTCCGCCACGAATCCACTATATTGTCTAATGAATTTCGTGTTTTTGCAGTGATAGTTTTTATTCTTGAACCATATTGAAAATTTGTATAACTTTATTGTCGGCCCGCCAAAATGGTCAAACGCGCCCCGCTGTACTAAACGCTATGCAATTTTCATTTTGGTTTTTTTAGTTATTTAATTGAATTTATACGTGAAATGAAATCAAAAAACGACAAACAATGTCAAGAAAAAACGAATGGTAAACAAGTGTTTATTGACCATGATAGACCATTGGTAGTGAGGAGGCGCAGAGAAGAGGTGGAGTTCTCATGAACTAGTAAACAACTACGTTCCCACGGGGTTGTAAACATCTCTGTGCCTCCTCACTATCAATGGTCTATCATGGTCAATAAACACTTGTTTACCATTCGTTTTTTGACATTGTTTGTCGTTTTTTGACACCTAGGAAAAAAATGTTTTTTTGTTTTGTTTTTTTCTTCTATGAATAGGTCCAATAGCGTTGAGTTCAGCGGATCGCGTTTGGCCATTTTGGCGGGCCGACAATATTTATTTTCAGATAAAAATGCGCCGAGTCCGAGTCACTACTCGCTGGATAGTAGAAAATAATAGAGGAGACAAAAAAAAGATGAAACCTACGGAGAAATAAACAATAACGAAGATTTCTCCGAAGCAAATGAATCTTCCGATTGTAATATGGGCGGTTTCAGTGCGGAAAGCAGCGGAATTCACAATTGGTGCGCTGATGAAGCCTGAGCTCGACCCGATTGAATTGGAAGTTACGGTGTCAAGCATATTCAAGATACATGTCGACGACCTTTTGTAAGTTCATCTTCTTAAAACATGTATTATGTTTTTGAACATTTCAGTTACGCGACATGTGCGAAACGTGCGCTTGAAAAAAAGACTGGCGGACAGTGGGCCAAGCACGTCGAACATAAGAGATTAAGTCTGTTTTCGCGATGACTTCCAATTTTTTAAAACTCATATTCACATTCATATGAATACATTTTTTTACCTCTCTTTTTTGCAGTTATTTTTACTAAAGCGTGTGAGATTTACTTTTACTGGTACAAATACTTCCCATTTTTCTTAGAATATACTCATTTTTAACATTTCGTCGCAAAATAAAGCCTTTTTTAATATTTCAACCGAATTTGAAAGTTCCGATTCGTATTGATTTGAAACATTTCCGGATTTATATAGAAAAAAAGGGGGTTAGATTAGAAAGGTTCCGGGTTGATTTGGAAAAAAAAGGGGCTAGATTGGAAAATTTACGGGTTAATTTAGGAAAAAAGGGGGTTAGTTTAGAAAACTCGGGTTGATTTGGGGAAAAAGGGGATTAGGTTAGAAAATTTGGTCATTTATAGAGGTCACTTTAGAATCTAAAATTTCCCCGTTTTAACCCGGATTTTTTTTCTAAATTAACCCGAAATGAAACAAATGAAATAACAGGTGGTCACAATTGAAACCAGCATTACTGTAGTTATTTCGCTGCGAGACCTTCTATGTTTAAATTTGATTCCCACAGTTGCTCAATTTTTTCTTTTTTGCGGGAAAATTCAAGTTCAAACACAGAAGGTCTCACAACGAAGGAAATACGGTAACGCCGGTTTCAACTGTCACCGCCTGTTATTTCTGGGAAATTTTTCTGAACTTTGGACTGCAAAAAACTCCTGATTTCAGGAATTTCTTGAACTTTCTCCTCTGGACCACGAGCTGCCGTTGATTTAAGAACAGCTGGTTTCGAGAATAACCCCAATACAAATTTTAAAACAGATTGTGTAATATTGCGTCATGGTGTTAGCACAAGACACAGATTGAAAATGGCAATTTTATCGATTTTTTCAAACTAAGAGTTCACGCTGAAAATCCAAGGAAGATTTTTGATAAATAATAATTCGCGCGCCACCGAAGAGTCTCGATGTCTCTAACTGTCTGCGTTCCCTCGTGCGGTGCGCCGCACCAGGAGCGCGACAAAGCTAAAATATTGGCAGTGTGCCAAACTAACAATTTTCACTATTTTTTTTGCAGACATGCTCCAAAAATGGGCTGCCTCGCTTAGCGTCTGTCTACCTACCTACCTCAGGATACCTCAGGATAGTCTACCCGGATTCAACTTGAAAACTCTTGAGATTAATTCCTTGCAAAACCAGTTAGTGCGCACACTGATATACACGTAATACCGTAGCTAAGGATCATCACCGGAGAAGCTAGCGATGCAACAAAAAAAGAGAATAGACAAAGCAAAAGCACATCAAAAGCGACTTTCTTGCGGCGCGGCGCAAAAAGCGCGGTGCTACTGGATAATGATGGGCGGGATAACGACTACCAGTATTTAATCGACGTTACGTGTACGATGCACGTCTTCTGGTGACTGGAGATAGTCAGTTTAGCACCCGGCTACTACCGCTACGATGACGACGACGTCTTCAGCTTCGGCTATTGTTTCCATGTTTAGGGTGAGTCCATGTTGCACACATGGGGTTTTTTGACTTTTGCGCTGGTTTTTGGAATTTTCTTAATATTTTTGTTGTCTGTTCGATGCAGAAAATTTTTCTACATCGAATAGACTCCAGCGCAGCTTATTCAGGAAAGTTTTGAGGGAGATTAGCCCGAAATAGTAAAACTGTCCAAAATTTTCAGAATTTTTCGAAAAATACCCAAAAAATTGTTTTGTACTCATAGTGACTCGAAATTTATAAATAAATAATCAAAAACATGCTTAACAACAACCACACTCCTCAAAATTTCGAATTTAATGCAATCGCGCCCCACCGCACACCTAACCGGCAATATGATGTTTTTCGACTTTTTTGCTGATTTTGAGGATTTTTCTTGAAACTTTTGTTGCCTATTCGATGCAGAAAAATTTTCTACATTGAATAGTTCCTAAAACAGCTTGTTTGGGGAAGTTTTGAGGGAGATTACTCCGAAAAATGATTTTTCTTGAAAAAATTGCGATTTTTTCGGATTTTTGAACATTTCACAGAAAACTGCGGGCTGATATAAATTTTTGAAGTGTCTATTCGATTTATCGAAATTTTCTTCGTTGAATAGACCCCAGCGCAGCTCATTCAGGGAAGTTGTAAGAAAATAACCCGAAAAATGATTTTTCTTGAAAAATAGCGATTTTTTTTCGGACTTTCCAATTTTCGCAGAAAATTAGCTGTGAATATTGATAAAATTTTCAAAAATTGCGCAATAAACATGCAAATGGGCATCTCAGCGCTCTAATCGTTTGAAATGTTGCAAACGCGCCCCACCGCACACCTAACCGGTAATATGATGTTTTTGGACTTTTTTGCTGGTTTTGAGGATTTTTCTTCAAACTTTTGTTGTCTATTCGATGTAGTCTTGAAAAAATTTTTCTTTTTTTTTTTTTTTTTTTCTTGAAAAAATTAACTTTTCTACATCGAATAAATTCTAAAGAAACTCGTTTGGGGAAGTTTTCAGGAAGATTACCCCAAAAAATGATTTTTCTTGAAAAAATAGCGATTTTTTCGGATTTTTGAACTTTTCACATAAAATCGGCGGCTTATATCCATTACTTTGTTGTCTATTCAATGCAGAAAATGTTTCTACATCGAATAGATTCCAAAGCAACTGGTTTGGTGCAGTTTTGCTGAAAAATACCTTGAAAAATGATTACCCCTGAAAAATAGCGATTTTTTCGGTTTTTCTCAAGTTTTTTCCTCGAAATTGAACAGTAAATATTTTATTGTTTGCCTAAAAATTGTTAAAAATCGTGCAATTGGCAGAAAAACGTGCCTCGCAACACTCAACTCGTCGGAAATGAAAAAATGGTGCAAACGCGCCCCACTGCACATTTAACTTTACATGGCATTTTTTCAACTTGTGTTTTGGCATTAAGCATTTTTCTTTTTTCACACTTTTGTTGTCTATTCGATGCAGAAAATTTTTCTACGTCGAATAGATGTTAACGCGAGGCATTCGGAGCATTTTCCACGAATATTTCTGCGAAAAACATGAAAATACCGATTTTTTAAGAATTTTTCCAGTTTTCAAGAAAAAGGCGGCGTATATGAATTTTTTTCAAATGCCTATTCGATAGAGCAAAATTTTCTGTGTCGAATAAACCCAAACCCGATCATTTTTTGAGCAGTTTTGAGTGAAATTAACCCAAAAACGAAATGCGCCAGCAAAATCGACATTGGCGCCTATTTTGACGCACTAACCTCCTGTTTTTAGTACCAAGTACTGCTCTTTCTCGCCGTAAAACTAATCTCCGGCCACAGCGACGCAGATTACGAGATTCAAAATGGAGTCGTCGGCAAGCCAGAAGTGTTCTGTGGTATTGACACGATCAGGGTCAAGGTGAACACGGAGCATCAATTTAAAGGTATTAACGATTTTTTTTGTTTGAAAAGTTCACAAAAAAAACGGTGCCCTTCTAGGCCGCATCTACGTGGACGGCGAGTCGGACAAGCAGCACTGCGTACAAAACTCGGAAAACACGCATTCGAACCAGGAGTTCACGATTCCGATCGGCGCGTGCAATATGAGAAGACAGCGGACACTTCATCCACGTGGAATCTCGTTTTCTTTCACCTTGATCACATCGTTTCATCCGTTTTTCGTGACCGGAATGGATAGGGCGTTCAGTATTCGCTGCTTCTTCTTGGAGTCGATCAAGGGCTTGAATGCGGAGATTGATGTGGGGTGAGTCTATTGGTATTTGAAAAATTGCTATTCAAAAAAACATGCATTAGCCTATTCTCAGTACGGAACTCTGCAAATTCGCTCCACTCGCAGTGACCACTTTGACGACGAGAGAGTGCAGAAAATTGAGAGAGCGTGGTCGATGTTCCGCTCTTTGTTTTCTCTAAATCTCACGCCAAATGCATGCGCAGTTTACTGAGCGATTTGAGTGAAGTTGCAGTGCTTATACCACACCATTGAATCACCTAAAATGCTGCTAGCATGTTGCTGACGCGCCCCATCGCACACCTACCTCCCAACATGACATTTTTTGCTTTGTTTGCAATTTTTCGTCCTTTTTCTGCACATTTTTTGTGTCTATTCGATAAAAAAAATTTTTCTACATCGAATAGACAACATCCTGACTAGTTTGGGGGAATTTTGAGCAAAATTAACCCGAAAAATAGGTTTCTTCCGAAAAATTGCGATTTTTTTAAAAGTTTTTTCGAGGTTTTCAATGAAAATATGCGGTAAATATCGATTTTTAGGCTAAAAATGTCAAAAATTACGTAGAAAACAGAAAAAAGTACACCTCGTAAAAACTGTTTTATTATTTGTTGCAAACGCGCTCCACTGTACGCTTAAACTAGAGCGTGCCATTTTTGGTGTTTTTCGGTGTTTTAAAGTTTTTTCTTCACATGTTTGTCGTCTATTCGATAAAGAAAATTTTTCTGCGTCGAATAACCATTAGCCCAACAGATTTGGTGCAGTTTTGAGCAAAATTAAGTCAAAAAATAGGTTTTTCAAAAAAAAAAAATAATTCTTCAGTTTTATCCAAGTTTTAAATGAAAATATGCGGTAAATATCGATTTTTAAGCTAAAAATGTCAAAAATAACATTAAAAAACAGAAAAAAGCACACCTGGCAGAAACTTTTTGATTAGGTGTTGCAAACGCGCTCCACTGTACATCTAAACTAGAGCGTGTCATTTTTGGCGTTTTTCGGTTTTTTAAAGTTTTTTCTTTATTTTTTTTTGTTGCCTATTTTATTCAGCAATTTTTTCTACATCGAATAAACATTACCCCTACAGATTTGGTGCAGTTTTGAGCAAAATTACGTCAAAAATAGGTTTTTCAAAAAAAAAAAATAATTTTTCAGTTTTATCCAAGTTTTAAATGAAAATATGCGGTAAATATCGATTTTTAAGCTAAAAATGTCAAAAAATAACGTTAAAAAACAGAAAAAAAGCACACCTGGCAGAAACTTTTTGATTAGGTGTTGCAAGCGCGCTCCACTTTACACCTAAACTATACGCGTGTCATTTTTGGCGTTTTTCGGTGTTTTAAAGTTTTTTCTTCACATTTTTGTCGTCTATTCGATAAAGAAAATTTTTCTGCGTCGAATAGACCACACCCTGACTGTTTTGGCGAAATTTTGAGCAAAATTGCCGCGAAAAATGAAAAAATTACGATTTTTCGTTTTTTTTTTTTCAAGTTTTCAGGCTAAAAATACCGACTTATTCCTAATTTTTTGTGTTCATTCGCTGCAGCAAATTTTTTTTCGTCGAATAGAAACCAGCCCAACCGATTTGGCGAAATTTTCAGCCACTTTAAGCTGTTAAAGACGAAAATTCCATTTTTCACAGTTTTCCACTATTTTCTTCTTCAAAATTTCAACGAAAATAGGCAAAAATTGGGAGAAATTGTGAACACGAGCCTCATAGTCCTCTATTGGTTGTAAATGTTGCAAACGCGCCCTATTGCACTTCTAAACTGTAGCGTTTCATTTTTTTTTTGCTATTTTTGATGTTTTAAAGTGTTTTTTTTTGTATTTTTGTCGTCTATTCGATAAAGAAAATTTTTCTACGACGAATAGACTTATTCTCAGCTTGTTTAGAGCGGGTTTGAGCAAAATTAACCCGAAAAATGGGAAACAAAAATTTTTTTTCAGAATTTTTTCAATTTTCTGAAAAAAATAAACTGTACATATCAAAATTTTGTGGCCTATTCGATAAAGCAAATTTTTCTGTGTCGAATAGACCTTAAAACATTTTGTTTTGTGCAATTTTGAGCAAAATTACCCCGAAAAACCAAGAAATGCCTATTTTTTTCCCTGTGTACTCCTTTTGGACGTCTCCGCTTGACTCATAAATTGTTAATTCTAGAACCCTGGCGCCTCAAAATGTCGATCAAGAGTACTCGCTGCCAGTTTGCGCCTACCATTTGAAGGACGGAATCGAGGGACACGTGCTCCGGTTTGCTCAGGTTGGACAAAAGGTTACACATGTTTGGAGGTGTGATCAGGGTAATTGGAGTTTTTAAATGGGTCTGAAATGGCAAATAATGACGATTATGCAGACGCGAGTCACGTGTACGGGATTCTGATTCACAGCTGTTTCGCCGACGATGGGCATGGCAACAAGTTCGAGTTGGTGGATGATCGAGGGTGAGAAAGCGCAGATCGCCAATTTTTGAAGGCTAATAGCCTTGTAGATGCCTATATCTAGGCTTGGCTGCCAACTGCGGCCATTTGTGGTCTCGCAGCGATAGAGGAGACGTAGAGAAAAATACAGTACTTTATCGATTTTTGCGGCTGCAAAGGGAATTTGGGGAAATTCTAGGCCATCCAAAATCAGGCATTTTTGAGTTTCTAGGCCATCAAAAATAAGGAAATTTTGAAGAGTTCTAGGCCATCAAAAATCAGGGAATTTGGGGAAATTCTAGGCCGTTAAAAACGATGAAATTTGGGTTTCTAGGCCATTAAAAATCAGGAAATTTGGAATAATTTTAGGCCATCAAAAATCAGGAAATTCGGGGAAATTCTAGGCCGTTAAAAACGATGAAATTTGGGTTTCTAGGTCATCTAAAATCAGGAAATTTTTAAAGGATTCTAGGCCATCAAAAACAGGATTTCTAGGCTATAAAAAAAACAGATAATCTGGAAGAAATCTAGGCCATTAAAAATCAGGAAATTCGGGGAAATTCTAGGCCGTTAAAAACGATGAAATTTTGGATTTTTAGGCCATAAAAAACAGAGAATCTGGAAGAAATCTAGCCCATCAAAAATCAGGAAATTCGGGGAAATTTTAGGCCGTTAAAGACAATGAAATTTGGGTTTCTAGGCCATTAAAAATAAGGAAATTTTGAAGAGTTCTAGGCAATTAAAACGCAGGAATTTTTGGATTTCTAGGCCATGAAAAAACAGAGAATCTGGAAGAAATCTAGACCATAAAAAATCAGGTAATTCGTAAGAATTCTAGGCCACCCAAGATCAGGAATCTTTGGGTTTCTAGGCCATCAAAAATCAGGAAATTGTGGGTTTCTAGGTCATTAAAAATCAGAAAATCTGAAAGAATTCTAGGTTTTCAAAAATCAGGATTTCTGGGCCATCCAAGATCAGGAATTTTTGGGTTTTTAGGCCATAAAAAACCAGGAAATTGTGGGTTTCTAGGTCATCAAAAATACGGAAATGTTGAAGAGTTCAAGGCTATCAGAAAATAGGAATTTGTGGGTTTTTAGGCCATTAAAAATCAGGAAATTTTTGAGGATTCTAGGCCATCAAAAATCAGGCATTTTTGAGTTTCTAGGACATTAAAAATCAGAAAATCTACAAGAATTATATTTTTCAAAAATCAGGATTTCTAGGCCATCCAAGATCAGGAATCTTTGGGTTTCTAGGCCATCCAAAATTAGGCATTTTTGAGTTTCTAGGCCATCAAAAATAAGGAAATTTTGAATAGTTCTAGGCAATCAAAACGCAGGAATGAATTTTTGGATTTCTAGGCCATTAAAAATCAGAGAATCTGGAAAAAATCTAGGTTTTCCAAAATCAGGATTTCTAGGCCATCCAAGATCAGGAATCTTTGGGTTTCTAGGCCATCAAAAATCAGGAATTTTTGAGTATCTCGGCCTCAAAAAATCAGGAAATTTTGAGTTTCTAGCCATAAAAATTAGGAATCTTTGGGTTTCTAGGCCATCAAAAATCAGGCAATTCGGGGAAATTCTAGGCCGTTAAAAACGATGAAATTTGGGTTTCTAGGTCATCCAAAATCAGGGACTTTTTAAAGGATTCTAGGCCATCAAAAACAAGATTTCTAGGCCATCCAAAATCAGGCATTTTTGAGTTTCTAGGCCATCAAAAATCAGGAATTTTTGGGTTTTTAGGCCATTAAAAATCAGGGAATTTTGAAAAATTCTAGGTTTTAAGAAATCAGGGAATTTTTAAAGGATTCTAGGCCATCAAAAACAAGATTTCTAGGCCATCGAAAATCAGGAAATTGTGGGTTTCTAGACCATAAAAAATCAGGGGATTGTGGGTTTCTAGACCGCAAAAAATGAAAATCAAGACGAGAATTTGGTCTCACTCCCAATAGCTTCGTGGCGCCCCGCACGAGAGACCCCAGACAGTTAGAGACATCGAGACGCTTCGGTGGCGCGCGAAACACCCCCGACTAATCAAAAACCTGTTTCCAGATGCTCCACCGACCCTTTTCTCCTGCCGCAAATCGACTACGAGTCGGGCGCCATCTCCGCCTACACGAACGCGCACGTCTTCAAGTACGCCGACAAGGTGCAGCTATACTTTACATGCACCGTACAGCTCTGCTATAAGCATGACGGTGGGTGCGATGGAATCACCCCGCCAAGATGTTCGCCACATGAGATTTCCGGGCCGCCACACCCACAACATCCACAGCATCCACAAAAATTCGTGCATTTGAATGGTAATGGGCTGGGATCGGAGGGACCAGAGGGCCCAGAGGGCCCTCGCTTCCATGGTCATGGCCATGGCCCCAGCCCCGCCCCCAAGAGCTCCGAATCCTCGCCACCAAGCCACGTGCCAGGCTACATCAAGCCCGACGACTTCCAGCCAATAATCCTCGGCCCACCACACCCGACAGTCTTCAACAAGGACGGTGCCCCCCCACCGCCACGTGTCCCACCATTCAGCGGTCCCAAAGACATTCCAAGCCCCTATCGTCGAGACAGCCCCCTCAATGACACTGATGACATTGTCATGCAAGTTGCCACGTTGCGAACCACCCTGCCAACACATACTCCACAATTGGTCACGTTCAAACCGGTACAGAGCAAGAGTCCGAGAAATTCCGAGGAAGAGTTGGAGATTACACCATTCTATGACACCACCATGGCGGCCACGTCCACCAAAGTTCGCAGAACGGTTGGCGAAATGGAGACGGACGTGTCGGTGGATGTGATTGTGTTGCCGGTGGAGGATAAGGAGAGAAAAGGTGAGTGGAAATTCGCTGGGGGTGTTTTTTGCCTTTTTACAATGTTTTCGAGAGTTTATTTTTAAGTTCTAGTGCCCATTTGATTAAGCAAAATTTTCTGCGTCGAATAAAACCAAAAACTACCGATTTGGAGCAGTTTCGAGCAAGATTTAACCGAAAAACAATTTTGTCTGGAAAAATAGAGATTTTATCGATTTTCTCCAAGTTTTCAGCTAAAATAAGCAGAAATTATCGATTTTTTTTGGTTTAAAAAAGTAAAAAATTGCGCATTAAACATTTAAACGCGCTTTGCAACTCTCTAATTACTAGAAATGTTGCAAACGCGCTCCACTGCACACCAAGGACATATTTCGCTATTTTTGACGTTTTTTGTCATTTTTCTTCTTTATTTGTTGTCTATGTGATAGAGAAAAATTTTCTGCGTCGAATAAAACCAAAAACTGCCGATTGGGAGCAGTTTCGAGCAAGATTTAACCGAAAAACAATTTTGTCTGGAAAAATAGCGATTTTTTCGATTTTCCCCAAGTTTTCAGCTAGAATAAGCAGAAATTATCGATTTTTTGGTTTAAAAAAGTCAAAAATTGCGCAATAAGTTAAAAACGTGCCTCGCAACACTCAACTCGTCGGAAGTGTTGCAAATGCGCTCTACTGCACATGAAAGAACATTTTTTGTTATTTTCGATGTTTTTCAACATTTTCTTCACATTTCAATAGTCTATTCGATAGAGCAAAATTTTCTGCGTCGAATAAAACCAAAAACTACCGATTTGGAGCAGTTTCGAGCAAGATTTAACCGAAAAACAATTTTGTCTGGAAAAATAGAGATTTTTTCGATTTTCTCCAAGTTTTCAGCTAAAATAAGCAGAAATTATTGATTTTTTTTGGTTTAAAAAAGTAAAAAATTGCGCATTAAACATTTAAACGCGCTTTGCAACTCTCTAATTACTAGAAATGTTGCAAACGCGCTCCACTGCACACCAAGGACATTTTTCGCTATTTTCGACGTTTTTTGTCATTTTTCTTCTTTATTTGTTGTCTATTTGATAGAGAAAAATTTTCTGTGCCGAATAACACCAAAAACTACCGATTTGGAGCAGTTTCGAGCAAGATTTAACCGAAAACAATTTTGTCTGGAAAAATAGCGATTTTTCGATTTTCTCCAAGTTTTCAGCTAAAATAAGCAGAAATTATCGATTTTTTGGTTTAAAAAAGTCAAAAATTGCGCAATAAGCTAAAAACGCGCTCCACATTAGACTAATTAAGGGAAATGTTGCAAACGCGCTCCACTGCACACCAAGGACATTTTTCGCTATTTTTGACGTTTTTTGTCATTTTTCTTTTTTATTTGTTGTCTATTTGATAGAGAAAAATTTTCTGCGTCGAATACAGCCCAAAGCGTGCTCCACTAGACACTAATTAACCGGAAGATTGCAAACGCGCCCCATCGCACACCAAGGGGCATTCTTCGCTATTTTCGACGTTTTTCAATATTTTTCTTACATTTCTTCTGCTTATTGGATTCAGAAAATTTTTTTGCGTCGAATAAAACCAAAAACTACCGATTTGGAGCAGTTTCGAGCAAGAATTAACCGAAAAACAATTTCGTCTGGAAAAATAGCGATTTTTTCGATTTTCTCCAAGTTTTCAGCTAAAATAAGCAGAAATTATCGATTTTTTTTGGTTTAAAAAAGTAAAAAATTGCGCAATACGCTCAAAAAGCGCTCCACAGTACACTAATTGGGAGAGATGTTGCAAGCGCGCCCCATCGCACACCAAGGAAATTTTTCGCTATTTTCGACGTTTTTTGTCATTTTTCTTTTTTATTTGTTGTCTAATTGATAGAGAAAAATTTTCTGTGTCGAATAACACGAAAAACTACCGATTTGGAGCAGTTTCGAGCAAGATTTAACCGAAAAACAATTTTGTCTGGAAAAATAGCGATTTTTTCGATTTTCCCCAAGTTTTCAGCTGAAATAAGCAGAAATTATCGATTTTTTTTGGTTTAAAAAAGTAAAAAATTGCGCAACAAGCTAAAAACGCGCTCCACATTAGACTAATTAGGAGAAATGTTGCAAGCGCGCTCCGCTGCACTCGTAAACGTTTTTTTTGCGATTTTCGCAGGTTTTCAGCGAAAATATGCAGTAAATATTGGTGTTGTTTTCACCAAAATCATTAAAACATGCGCGACAGGCCTGAAAACGCGCCTCGCTTAGCCCCAATAGTCGAAAATATTGCAAACGCGCCCCATCGCACACCTTCACTATAAAGTGCCATTTTTATCTTTTCTTGGTGTTTTTGGGTTTTTTTTTTTTAATTTTTTAGTTTTCTATTCGATAAAGAAAAATTTTCTGCGTCGAATAAAACTCAAAGCTACGAATTTGGAGCACTTTTGCACAAAATTACTTGGGAAAAATGTAAAATTACGATTTTTTCAAATTTCCAGACAAAAAATAACGACACATTAAAATTTTTTTCTGCGTCGAATGGACCTTAAATCAAGATTTTCGGGGCTTTTAAGAGAAGCAAAATAAACCTGAAAGTGGAAGGAAAATAGCGATTTTTTCAATGTTCCAGACAAATTAAGTGACGCATTTTGAATTTTTCTACGTCAAATAGAACTCTTTTAAAAAAATTGACTTCTTAAATATCAAACTCCATCAATTTTCCAGACACAAACTCGCCCCCTCAATCTCTCTCCTTCCAATCCCCGTCAGAAGTGTGTCTGTCAAAAATGTCGACCGTAATCTTCTGCACCGCCCTTTTGCTGGCGCTCTTCTGCTGTGTTACTGTAACATTTTTGGTCACCCGGCAGAGGAATCGACAGCTTTTGCAGCACGCCAAACGGAGAATTGATAATTTTTAATTTACAATTGGCTATGAGGCTATTAAAATATTTCTATTCCTTATTTTGTCTGTACTGTCTGTATATTTCTGTCTACATTTCCGATCTGTCCTTTCTCTCAAACTCTACTGTCAGGTGATTTTTCTTTCTTTCTTTTCTTTCTTTCTTTTTTTCTCCGTTTTCCCCCAAAAATTGAATATCTAAAAAAAAAAGAACGCTCAATTATTATTTCTTTCCATTTCGGTGTTGCCTTACTCATTAATAAAAGTGTTTTTATTCGTGTTAAAATTCAAAAACTGCTCAGGTGACAATATCCGGGTGATTTGGTGCCGATAATTTGGCAGGTACTTCTTGCCAATATTGTGGCTTCGAGGCGTACAATGAGCGGGTGAATGGCAAGACGGGCGGTTCAAATAGAGTGGCCTGAAAATATTAACTTTAAAATGTGGAAAACTAAAGATATGGCCTAAGCGTGGTCGCATTTGTCTACCACAGCGACCACCGCCAAAGATCTACTACGAAGAGGAGACGCAGAGAAGCAGAGTGCGCCCAAGTTGTAGCGACCACCGCCAAAGAGACGCAGACAAACAGCCTCCTCACTCAGCGGAGCGCATTGCCAATAGCGTTCTGGGCTGAACGCTGTGGGCTATTAAAAATCAGGTTTTCTAATAAATTAAAAACCAGGAAATTTTACACTGCCAAAAAAGTTAAAAAAAATAGAATTTTTAAAACTCTAGTCCATCAAAAATCGCAAATTTTAAATCCAATATTTTGCCTATTCGATAGAGAAAATTTTTAAACGTCGAATAGTTCTCTACACAGTCCGATATGAGCAGTTTCGAGCCAAAAATAGTTTTTCCAGAAAAATAGCGATTTTTTCGGATTTCATGGAAAATATGAGGTGAATTGAGATGTTTCTGTTTCAAAATTGTCAAAAAATGCGGTACAAGCTAAAAACGCGCTCCATAGACCATAGTATACAGATTAGGGGAAATGTTGCAAACGCGCTCCATTAGACACCAATGGGCATTTTTCGTCATTTTTGACGTTTTAAAGCATTTTTCCTTTTATTTATATGGTCCAAATTTTTTTGCGTCGAATAAAACATAACACAACCCATTTGGAACATTTTTGAACAAAATTGACCAAAAAATATTTTTCCGAGAAAAATAGCGATTTTTTAGTTTTTTCAAGTTTCCAGGCAATTCAAGCGACGCATTTTAAATTTTTCTTGCCTATTCGATGAAAATAATTTTTCTGCGTCGAATAGAACATAACGCAACCAATTTGGGCCAGTTTTCAGCAATATGGGCTTGAAAAAAGAATTTTCCAAGAGAAATAGCGATTTTTTCGGGTTTTTCCAAGTTTTAAAAGGAAATATGCGACGTATATCAATTTATAAGTTCCCATTCGATTACGCAGATTTTTCTACGTCAAATACAATCCAAAGCTACCAATTTGGGGCATTTTTCAGCAAGACTATGGAGAAAAAGACGAAAACTCATTTTAAATAAAATCTCAAAACACATTTCCTACCCCAAATAGCCCACACGGCGTGTTGAAGAGTACATCGTGAAAATGCGCTCCACTGCTCACATAGATTTGAGGAAACGCGGTTGTTACAGATTTGAAACGGTTTAGATTTTCAAAAACGAGGCGCTGGCGGAACACGTTTTCTGCATAAAATAAATAGGGAAATTTTGTTTAAATATTTAGAATCATGCAAAAGATATGAACCCATAAGAAAAAAATATATGAAAAATTGCTGCGGCGCCGCAGTAACGACGTTTTGAATACGCCATTTCGCGCTCTTTTTTCTCGAGTGATGTGGCAACTTTCCCGCGAAATTTAAATTTTAATTTTCATGTACCGCTCAACACCCCGTGGCCCAAAACGCCACTAAATTTCTCACCTCTCCCTGCTTAATCCAAATCGCGCTCATCTGACACGTCGGCTTCCTTGTGGCCTTGAAAATGTCGTCCACCGTGTCAATATGAGAATTATTTGTCATCTCCACCACAGACGCGTCGGCAATTACAATCACGTGCCTAAAAACTCAAAAACTTGCTTAAATATGCTGAAAATGGTTACTTTTGCTCAATTTTCACAATACGGTCCTTGTAAAAGTTTAGCACGCGTGTACTGAAGTCGTCAATCGTTTCCGAGCCGAAAAAGCCCTGGTACGGGACGTATTGCGTGTTGATGGGGTAGCCATGGCCAAAGAACTGTAATGAAAACCTTAATATCAAAATTCCAAGTCCTTCATACCACTTTCGGCGAGAGTAACATTTCCTGATAATTCGCTGGCAGCAATTGTCGATAGGGCATTAACGCGGGTTCAATATTGATCGTAGTGTAGGAAACGCCCAGTCCCTTGTACAAGTAGGCCGCCGTTTGCACAGATTTCATATCAGGTGCACAATAAATCTCAAAAGGTTTCACGTCCGACGCCGCCAGACTTCGGCCATACGTTTCCGCCATAATTTGTCCTCGTTCAGTGAGCGGCGGGTCAAATTTGTAGTGAAGTGGTTTGCGGGGTATTAGACGGGGTGGCATGTTCATGTCGTATGGTTGATATTCGACAGGACCACGACGATAACAAATGCGCACCCAGTTAGGGAAGATTAGGGCCATTGATTCGGCAGCGGACACTGAAATTTGAAAAAAAAAAGTTTGCAAAAAAGTCAAGCCACCTAGGGGACTCGAACCCCTGACCTTAAGATTAAAAGTCTCACGCTCTACCAACTGAGCTACACAGGTAGTGCGCGTTCAGCTTATAATAGGTTGCGCGATAGGCCTACCGAGTACCAGCGAAGGACCCCAAAGTAAGCCTATTATAGGCTTATCGCGGGTCGGCGCCTATAATAGGCCTATTATAGGCTTATCGCGGGTGACTTTTGCCTATAATTTACTTATCGCGGTCGATAGTAAGTCATTTGTAAGCCAATAATAGGCCTTTTGCGGCCGTTCCAATCTCGGATGTGGGCTTATAATAGGGCTGCCACAGATCATTACAACGGTTTTTAGACTCAGATGTGCTTGCTTTTAAGCAAGTTCATCTAAAGAAAATTCACTGTTGGAAAAAATCAAATTTTATTGCATATTAAAAGTTTAAAAACATGAACACTTTGTATTGTATTGTATTTATTACTTACGTTTCAAAAATAAACGTGAAGTAATAAGAAAGAACAGAAAAATAAAAGTAATGATTAGAAATAAGGGTATAAAAGAGAAAACAGACAACAAATCACGGATGACATTCAGACGGGTTATATAAGGTAAGAGAGGGGGGAAGTAGGAAGAAAAAGAAGCAAAGATATTTGTAAAAATTCAAGGAGTTGAAAAGTTATTAACGAAATTAAGCAAAACAATAAATGAAATTGAACAAAACCTTATGGAAATTGGGTAAACAATTAGATAAAACTATGAAAATAAGCCGGTCGAGTTTGCAGAACTTTCAAAAATTGGGCAGCGTGTAGTTCATTTTTTAATAGATTTCTTACATATTCTTATTTTCTGATAATCTTCAATAGTTTTACGATTTCGCATGAAATGCAGCAAGCCAGAAATTTCTCAAAATCTTTTGGTTTATGCAAAATTGTCTTGTAAGATTATTTATTAATGGGGTTAATTGGAGAAATTTCGACGAGTAAAAACAACCAAAAAATTAGGATGAACACGGTGAAAGCTCCAATTGGTTTGAACGTTTTATGGGGTTTTTCACGAAATGGCAAAAAATGGCAGAAAACTGCGCGAAAATTCGGAAAATGCTCCGATTGATCTGAAATTTTGGGAAATAAAAGAAAAAATTCTCCCTCCCGGACATTACCCCAAAATTTCAGACAAAAATATCGATTTTAAGCATTTTCAGAAAAAAAAAAAATCAATTTCTTAAAAATCGATATTTTGGTCTGAAATTTTGTGGGAATGTCCGGGAGAGTTTTCATCTCCCAAAATTTTAAGTCAATCGGAGCATTTTTCGAGTTTTCGCGCAGTTTTTTGCCATTTCGTGAATAACCCCATTAGAAATTATGCCAAAAATACTACCGAGCATGCTCAAAATTGGGAAAGTCAAAATAATTATTGCAATCCTATTTATTTTTTTTGCATTTCCGGTTGTAAATTTTTAGATTATTACCCATTTTCAAACCAATAGAAGCATTGCCCAAATGTTTGTCACTTTTCTCATTTCTTGATATTTCTCGGATAAACTCCGACATGATATAATAGATTCGTAGCGGAGTGACAATTTTTTTAAACGTTTTTGTTCGAAAAAATGAAGAAATAACTGAAGAAATTAAGAGATTTTTCTTCTCACAGTTTCACGTGAAATGTCACTCCGCCACAAATCCATTATATGCAAAACACGCTAGCCAATTTTCAAAACGCTCTAAAACCTTACCGACTCTACAAAAAATTCGTTGTTTCCGTCGTCGTCGATGTAGCTGACCACGGCGTCCTCGCTGCCACTTTCTGTCTTTCACTTTCAAACTGAGGTCCGGCGACGATCTGAAATTTGTAGATCGTTAATGATAGAGGAACATATGTGAAAGAGATAACGACAGACGACGAAGCTGTGGTATATGTAATAGGAATAGGAATACGCGATTATCGGACCATTCAGCGTAGGTTATTGACCAAAAATCATTTCCCACCAATTATTTCCTATTTTTAATATTTTCTTAAATAGGATCATATACTATTTTTTTCCAAAATGGTCATTTTCCTACGAATGAAAATTGTCAAAAATAAGCAAGTTATCATGTTTTTGAAGATCATTGCATTTTGCGAGCTTTCTGAGAAGCTTTTTCAGTTCAGAAATTAATTTAATAGTGTCGACCAGCCACGACGATCAAACGCGCTCGGCTGACTTTAATACTTTTTGATTTCCATTTTGGTTTCCAAATTATTTCTTTTCACGTATAAATTCAACGTGAAATAAAATAATTTGGAAACCAAAATGAAAACCGCATAGCGTTGAATTCAGCAGAGCGCGTTTGACCGTCGTGGCGGGCGGCAATACCACTTCTATCATACACCATTAGGGAACTCAAAAATTAATAAAACTTCAATTTTATCTAATGCAAAAGTATGGAGATTTTACGAATTCATGTTTTCGACAGGAGTGACACTTCTCGGTAAAATAATGAAGAAATTCCTATGGAAATTAAGCGATTTTACTTTTGCAATTTACCGTGAAATACAAACCTTGAATACAAGTATGCCTTATCGAAAAAAAAATTAACGATAAATTTCTTTTCGACAAAAAATTTGTCGAAATTGCATTGATATAATGGATTCGTGGCGGAGTGACAATTCACGTGAAAATGGGAGACGAAAAATCTCTTCATTTCTTCAGTTATTTTTTCATTTTTTCGAATAAAAACGTGAAAAAAATTGTCACTCCGTCACGAATCCACTATACATTTTCGACAAATGATTGAATCGATAAATTCTTTGAATCTTTGTCGATAAGGCGCACTGTAGGTAAGGTGCAAAAACAAGAAAAGTAATTTGAGTCAGAAAGATAAACTTAAAAATAAAAATTAATTAGCAGAAAATGGACTCCAAAAACGGATGAAAACTTGCAAAAAAAAGTTGTCCGAAATTTCGGAAAAAAAATTCACGTTTTTTACGAAAAAAAGGAGAGAAATAACTAAAGAAATTGAGTTTTTTACTCACAATTTACCGCGAAGCGTCACTCTGTGGCGAATGCATACTAAACAAGAAATGAAATGAAGAAAAAAAATTACATAAAAAAAAATTAAAATCGATTAAAAGAAAAATAACAGTTCAAGCGGTCGAAAATTAAAAAAAAAAAAAGAAATATTGAACAAAAATTTAGGCCGCCCAACAATGTGTCTCTGCTTCTCTGCCGCAATAGCGTAGCCGGCGAGCGCGTTTGCTGCGTCTCACAGCTAGACGGCGTGTGACTTACGATAGGCCTAACGCGGTCGCCGCACACCGCGTGCGCGATAAGCTTATTGCAGGAGGGTGGCCGCTGCCACCCGCGATAGGCTCATTTTAAGCTTATAATAGGCCTATTTTTGGCCTCCACCTATTATAAGCTGAACGCGCACTACCTGTGTAAGGAGGCCAGCGAGACGAGAGGTGTTCTGTGCGTACACTTTTTAGCGAGAGACGCAGACATGAAAATAACAAAAAAGTCAAGCCACCTAGGGGACTCGAACCCCTGACCTTAAGATTAAAAGTCTCACGCTCTACCAACTGAGCTAAGGAGGCCAGCGAGACGAAAGGTGTTCTGTGCGTACACTTTTTAGCGAGAGACGCAGACATGAAAAGAACAAAAAAAGTCAAGCCACCTAGGGGACTCGAACCCCTGACCTTAAGATTAAAAGTCTCACGCTCTACCAACTGAGCTAAGGAGGCCAGCGAGACGAGAGGTGTTCTGTGCGTACACTTTTTAGCGAGAGACGCAGACATGAAAAGAACAAAAAAAGTCAAGCCACCTAGGGGACTCGAACCCCTGACCTTAAGATTAAAAGTCTCACGCTCTACCAACTGAGCTAAGGAGGCCAGCGAGACGAGAGGTGTTCTGTGCGTACACTTTTTAGCGAGAGACGCAGACATGAAAAGAACAAAAAAGTCAAGCCACCTAGGGGACTCGAACCCCTGACCTTAAGATTAAAAGTCTCACGCTCTACCAACTGAGCTACACAGGTAAAACGGCATGGCTGAATGGTGGTTCACTGGTGCGCCGCTCGATGCTCGAGTGACGGAACCACCAACGGTTGAATTTGCGGTTTTTCAATGGTCCACCTTTCGCGCATCAGCGGTTTTTCTATGCGCAAAGTGTCTTTTTTCGCTCATAAAACATATTGATTTTAAAAAGGGATCGGGAATTTTTATTAAATACAACTATTCAAAAAATGGAAAAAAAAATGCACATTAATTATTCGTCGTCCGCCTTTTGTCATTGGTGGCTTTCCATAGACGAACAATTTTGGATTTGAAGATCCGATTTCGAAACATTCCGTTCCTGAAAATAAATAAACTTTGTATCGAATAGGAATTTACAGAAAATAGGTTTTTGTAGAAATAGTGGACCTATTCTTATTTTGTGTTCAATCGAGAGGCTACATCAAAACATTAATGTCCGTTCAATTTTTTGCATGTGTCTATTTAAAAAGCAGGCGGGTTTTTGTGCAACTCTATTGAACACACAATAGTCGAAGATCTTACCAGCGCGATCCCGAATAGCGCCAAACAACTCCAATAGAAAATAACACGAAGAACACCAAGAAACTCCAGTATTCTGTGTAGAATGGAAATATCATGGTATCGAGTCCAGCCATCATAAGAGCAATGTAGTTGACAACCAGAACAGAGACTTCTGGCTGATCAGCAACCCATCCACATCCGATATGAGCAATAATGTTGAGAACTTCTATCAACGTGACGATTATTGAATTTTCTGCACCAGTACGGCCAGCGATCTGAACATATATATTTTTTTAACATCGTGAAGTGAATATGAATATGGTGCTCAGCGTCCAATTTCAGGATAAAAGTAAACAATTTTTGTGTTTCCAAACGAGCGGCATCATGAAAACATGAGTCCGCAAACACCATTCTGTCTGTGTCTCTTAAAACATAGCGTAATTGCACAGCCCTCGGACGTTTCGAAACGAAAACTTTTCAAAACTTTTAAGTTTCGAAACGTCCCAGAGCCGATTGCGCGGTCGCGCGCGAATAAGTTGGCGGGGTTTCCCTTTTTAATGATGCGACTCATTAAAAAAAATCACGGTTCTGGGTCGTTTCGAAACTTTAGTGCATTTTTAACGTTAAGTTTTTCAGTAAATTTTGAAAAAATCGTCGAATTTACTGGTAAAGGTACGACAACTATTTTATCCTTGGTGTTTTTTCTTTGAAAATATCCAAAATCAAACCTCTTCCAAATAGTTTCCAACAACAATGAACGGCTCGTAGAAGCAGCAAACAGTCAGAGTTCCGGACGGCGATCCGAGGAGCTAGCAACCGAGAAGGCTCTTGAAAGACTATCCGATATCTCTTTAAGACATGATGAATGGTTCCGTCGTCGGCAACAGTGAGATTTTTGAGAAGCTCAGCGGCTTCCTCACGGTTCACTGTAAAATAAAAATTTTTTCACATAGCTCACTTGATTCAGTACGGTTTCTAGCCGCGGTAATATTTGAACAAAGTTCAAGCATTCAAAGGTACAGTTTGGTTTTAACTGATGATGCAAATATATTAATTTTTTAATTTTATAGTGAAGGTAAACAAGTTTTTCACGTACTTCAATATACAAATAAATAAATACAAATAGAAAAAGATGTAAAAAAACCATAGTAAACTTCACGAGAAAAACAAATTAAAATTACATAGGATCAAGCGCATGCGCTGAGGCCATATTGCGCGATCGATTATTCGCCCACCGGTGGTGCATCGTTCAGAAATTAGCGGACACTCACGCATTGTTGTTGCGGCTCCTCCACCAAGCAGGCACCATTCGCGCATTACCGCCTGTTGGGCCACCATTCAATCACTTCTCATCCATGCCGGTTTACCTGTGTAAGGAGGCCAGCGAGACGAGAGGTGTTCTGTGCGTACACTTTTTCGCGAGTGGAGTGAGTGAGCGAGTGTGAGAGCGATAGAGAGAGAGAGAGAGAGAGCGCGCGCGTTCAGCCGAGTGGTCGCTCCACTGCTAGAGGCAACCAAATTTGTCCGGAAAAAGGTGATTCCGGATTCCGTACGGTTTTTTGGCTTCAACAACTTACTAGTAATACAGGTGAGCTCGCGATTCGGCTGCTCCGAGCGGCCAATGATGGTGAGAAACGTTTCGCCGTGACCGGTTTTCTCTTGAACAGTGTACGTAGATGCGCCACATGAACCTGAAAATTGTCGGGGTTCTGAACTTCTGAAATTTTAGAAATGCGCGGCTCACTAGTACTATCCCTTCTATTTTTGGCCGCATCCGCCGGTTCTCCAGACTGTGGAGGTGCTGCGCTCATCTTGGAAATACGAAAAATTCGAAAATAATTTTTTTGCGATTTTTTCTGAGATTTCTGTTTCCATTTCCCATGGTTGACCTTTCTTTGCCCTATTCCTATTCATTTTTTTTTAATTTTATGCGGGTTACGCGCCCTATCGCATTCTCTGCGTCTCCACAGTGCAGAGCGTTCTGCCAAGTGGAGACGCAGAGACGCGATAAATGGATAAAAGTGACATCACGTCGCTTCTGATTTGTTCCGATACGATATCTTATCAATTCTCTGACAAATTAGTCTCTGGTCTCTGGTTTTATCCCCACGTCATCATCGTAAATCGTGTATTCGACGAAAACACACACAAGGCGGCGTATAAAAGGGGAGAAGATGTTTCGGGGAATAAAGTGAAACAAACTGAAACGTAAGTGAAAGTCAATGTCGATCAGAAATATTGTGCTCTTGGTGCTGTTGCTGACTGTTGCAGGTGAGATTTTGATTTGAAACCTAAACGAAAACGGGGTTTGGGCGATCTGGGCCCGCTTGGGCGTCAGTCGCCCACTTAGGTGGGTGAAGGGTCCCTGTCCCGGTTGCAGGACCTAGGGCATCTTTAAATCCATTTTAAAGGGTAAGAACGCTAACCGCGCACGTTTTGAAAGGCTAGAGGCGCCCTGACTCACTTGGGCGCCAGTCGCACATTTCAGAGGGTGGTGGTGTCTTTGTCCCGTTTGCAGGATCTACGACGTCTTTTAACCCATTTTAAAAAGCAAGGGTGCCAACCGCCCACGTATAAGGTTGAAGGGCTAGAGGCGCCCTGACTCACTTGGGCGCCAGTCGCCCACTTAGGTGGGTGGTGGGGTCTTTGTCCCGTTTGAGTGGAATAGGGCGTCCGATATAATCCTGAAGACCCGTACCCGTTTCAAAACGGTAAGGGAGCCCGAACCCGTTTTTATGAGGGTGAGAGCGCCCAGTACCTGCTCTTTGAGGGCGCTTCAAACCCGCAAATTGAGGCGGTGGCGCTCCTGGCCCGTTTGAGAGCGAACTGTCTCGGATCCGCTTTTTGGAATGAAGAACTCGCTTTTTGTTTTTAGGTCGAAGGCGTTTCTGGCCCGTTTTTCAGAGCAGGGGCGCTTTGAACCCGCATATTGAAGTGTTGGTCCGTTTGAGAGCCGAGCTGTCTCGGATCCGTCCTTTGGGATGATGGTGGTCCGGACCCGTGTATTTAGGTCGAGGGCGTTTCTGACCCGTTTTTTTATGCGGGCGAATTAAACCCGTTCATTGTGCTGGGGCGACTTAGGCCCGTTTTTGGTGCAGGGACGCTTTGAACCCGAGTTTCGTGGTGGCAGTACCCTGGGTCCTATTTGTGAAACTGAGGGGGGGGGGGGCGCTGTTCTGTTTTTTGAAAGTTAAAATGCATCAGTTAAAAAAGGGAGGCGAAGGACGCCCCAGACACGCACAATAGGAGATCGGCGTGGGCGACCTTCACCCAAATGGCTTTTTCAGCCCGCAGCGTATATTTTCATCTAAACCTCTTAATTTTCGCGTGTTCCGGACTCATTTATTCAGGCTAGGGTGCCCCAGACCCGCACAGAAGCACATGGGCAAAGGCGAACTGCGCCCAAATGGCCCATTTAGCCCGCAGCCTATTTTTTTTTAATTAAACCTCTTATTGTTCAGGTGACCTGGACTCATTTATTCAAATTAGAGTTCCCCAGACCCGCACAGGAAGACATGGGCGTGGGCGACCTTTGCCCAAAAGGGTGACCTTCGCCCAAATTTAGCCCGCAGCGTGTTTTTTCCTAGGAACCTCCTTTATTCGGGTGACTCGAACTCATTTATTCATGTTAGTTCGTCCCAGACGCGCACAAAAGGACATGGGCGTGGGCGACCTTCGACCAAAAGGGTGACCTTCGCCCAAATTTAGCCCGCTGAGTATTTTTTTCATCTAATTCTTTTATTTTTCGGGCACCCCAGACCCCCACAAGAGGACATGGGCGTGGGCGACCTTCGCCCAAAAGGGTGATTTTCGCCCAAATTTAGCCCGCAGCGTTTTTTTTCATCTAATTCTCTTATTTTTCAGTGTCCCTGGCCCACTCTCACTCGCATTCTCACTCCCACTCTCACGAACACTATCATCATCATCATCACGGTCATGGCTACTACTACCCGCAACAACAATACTACAACCCGTACAATCAGGGCGGATACGGTCGAGGCGGCTACGGTGGATACTACCAGCAAAATTATTGGGGAAGAAGGAAGTAGAGGGTCATTTTTTGTTGTTTGACTGGACGACCGGGTTTTATGATTCTGGAATGTGTACATAAATAATTTTTTTTGGATTTTTTTGGGCTGTGGGGCAGGGCATGGGGGATTGGGGGGAGGGTGAGCAATAAAAATAATCTTTTTATGTATGTACCATACATAAATCTAATCCCCCACTCTCGTCCAAAATGGGACCAACTACAAGAGGGAAAGAAAAAAAAAAGGCGTCAAAAGTTGTTCCTCTCCTCCTCCTTCTCCTTCATTTTTCTCGTATAATGGGGTGGAGTCGGCGCGGCGCGATGGCGGGAAGAACAACATTTATAAAAATGCTCAAGAAGCAAGTGGTCCCTCCTTTCTTCTTCTTCTTCTACTCCTTCTACTGCTTTTCGCGCCCCCTCCTTCTTTTGTCTTCTTCCTGCCACCAAAGCACCCTCCTGGGACTTGCAAACTTTGCCCAGTGTACATTTTCCATGCCGATTTTTCATAACTTCTTTTTTTTCGCGGCGAAACTGACTCTGACACTCCTCCCGGAACCCCGTAATTTGGCTCGTTTGGATGGAACCCGAAACTCGTTTTTTTCCGGGCTTTTCTTCACCCATGGGCGTGGCTTGCTTTACTCCAATGCGGAGCATAGGAAAAAGTTCAAAAGAAGCAGAAAAATCAAGGCGTTTCTTTTGTTTCCGCCATTATTACCTTTCACTCATTGTTCCGCTTCCGCCAGCGCAATTTTGCACTTTTCACTTCAAAAAATTTCAAGCTTGCTAAAACAGGTCATATTTACCTTCAAAATTACGAAAAAACACCGAAAAATCATTAGAATAGGTTACGGTACCTTTAAAGGCGCCTACTCAAATTTGTTTTTTAATTTTTGCAATTCTCGGTTTTTTTTTTCAAAAAAAATTAAAAATTTAATGGAATACATCATTTTATTTCTAATTTACTCTAAAAACGCCAAAAAACCCGAAAAATTCAACAAAAATCCCGAAAAAACCAAAAAAATTGTTAAAATGGATTACGGTACCTTTAAAGGCGCATACCCAAAAAATTTTTTGCTCACAATCAATTTTTTTTTTAATTTTTTCTGTGTTTTTTTTTGCGCAATTTTGCGATTTTTGAGCAATTTATTGTCTTTTTTTGGCAATATTATCTATTCATCTAGTTGGAAGGAAAGATCCATATTTTTGCAGTATTTTGCTCATTTTCCCATAAACTATTGAAATGTTCGCATTTTTTGTAAAAAAAAAGTTCACACTTTGCTGAAAATATTGTTTACTTTTCAAATATGATTAAAAAACGCCAAAAACTCCAAAAAAATCAACAAAAAATCATTTTTAGGCAATATTATCGGATATCTATCCATCTAGTTAAAAAAATCAATATTTTGCTCCCTTTCTCGAAAATAACTGTCATTTTTGATTTTTTCGTTAAAAAATTCAAATTTTTTGCTCAAAAATAATATCTTCCTCTAAAATTTTCCTTAAAAACGACAAAAAACTTTTTAAAAAAATAGGCAAGATTACGGTACCTTTAAAGGCGCATACCAAAATGTTTTTACGGATCTAGCTGTTCCCGGCTATTTTTCCTCCATTTTTATATTTTTCGAGTTGAAAAATAGTGTTTTACTGTCCAATTTTCTTTAAAAATATCGAATTTTTCGAATTTTTGACCGAAATTCACAAAAAAATGTTTTTAAAGATTACGGTACCTTTAAAGGCGCATACCGCAAATTTTCTTATTTTTTTCGCAAAAAAAAAATGTATTTTCTGTATTTTTCTTGCGGATTTTCGTAGTTTTGTACTTTTTCCTGAAAGTCAAACTAAAACTAGTATTTGTTTCCCAAATTTTACTTTAAAATACCAAAAAATCCCGAAAAACACCTAAAATTTCAGAAAAACGATTACGGTACATTTAAAGGCGCATAACTAAAATTGTTTAACGGTTTCACAACGTAATTGATTTTTTTCAATTTTAAATAATTTTTAAAGCGATTTTCGCTATTTCAAATCAATTTAATTCAATTTTTAGCAATCATCCTTATCTCTCTCTCTCTCCACTTCTCGCAAAAATTCCAAAAATGCGAATTCCACAAAAAAGGGTTGGAGAATGTCGGTCATAAATCTCACCGTTTAACCCTAACCCCATTATTAGAATTGCCTCTTTATATTCCCCGAAAAAAGGTTTTTTTCCGTGCTTTTTGAAGTTTTTTGGTGTGCTCGCTCTTTGTTGTCCCGTCCGCGCGTTTGGCTCACTTTATTTTGAGTTTTTATGGGGAAAAGGAGAGTTTTAAAAGCATGGAAATCATGTATTTATTTATTTTCAATTAAATAAATAGAACGCGGGAAAAAAGTGAACATTTTTTGTGGTCGACTCGACACTTTTTATTCAATTTCCATAGATTTTCTATGCTCTCTTTCATTTTTTCCTTTCTTTCCTCCGTTTTCCTCGTTTTTCTCGTTTTTTCCTTCATATTGCTGTATAAACCCCGATGGAATTCCGTTGTGCGCTCCACCGCTCGTACTCCACGCTCAAAGAGAAATCAGAGAGTTAGACAAAAATCGAAGCGCGATGGAGCGCGGAATCGATTTCTGCGCTCTGAAATTGCAAAATTTATGATTTTCAGACATAAAGATGAGTCGAAATGATTCGAAATGCGTAGGATGAAAAACCATGGTCAATTTCACTGCCATTATAATTTTTCTTCTCACTTTTTTGCTCTGCCACCACGTGGCAAGCGGGCTAAGTTGGGCGGCGTGGTCGCCGTGGAGTTCGTGTTCAAAAACGGTGAGTAACGAGAAAATTTGAGCGGTTTTTGTGTTTAATGACCTGGTTTCAAGGAAAAAGGCGATAAAACCGCGGAAAATCTAAAAATTGTGCCGTTTTTTACCGTCATTTTATCGATTTTATTGAAAAAATTATAATAAACCGATAAACCCCAGAAAACCTGAAAATTTTGTCGTTTTTTTTTCATAGCATTTATTGAAAAAGCAGGAAAAATCGATTATTGTGTTTTCAATCGACTTTCGACATGAGAACGCGAAACTCCGCCCACTTTTTTCGCGCGACCACGCGAACACAGAGATATTTGAAGAGACGCAGACAGAACGGTGAATGCAGACTTGAATTGCGTTTTCATGTCGCAAGTCGATTGAAAACAACGCTGACGTATATCGACAGCACTAAGCGAGAGGTGAGTAAATGCGCTCCATTGAATGGCGCGAATTTAAAATCTTCCACTGTCGTGCACCGTTGTTTTTATCTCTGTGCATTGATTTTCTCCTTTCCGGTCTCCGTTTTCACCACCTCCGTTCAAAAATTAACTAAACATTTTTAATTTGGGGCAGATGGAGTTGGGGGCCACTCAAAAAACATTTTTTCCTTTGTTTTTATAGTGGATTCGTGGCGGAGTGACAATTTTTTTCACGTTTTTATTCGAAAAAATGAAGAAATAATTAAAGAAATGAAGAGATTTTTTGTCTCCCAGTTTCACGTTAAATGTCACTCCGTCACGAATCCATTATATTGCTGATTTTGCATCGCTTTTGATTTTTTTGATATATTTATCTCATTTAGCATTTATTTTCGCCCGGAAAATTCAGCGGCAAACACCGAAAGCATGTGTGATACTTTTAAAATATGCGACCGGAGGGAGCTGGGCGGAAGCTTGCTTTGATCCTATTGAGTGTTTACTCGGCTCCCGGTAACTTTTTAAAATCCCCTCGCAAAGCATGCTTCCACCCAGCTCCCTCCGGTCGCCAATTTGAAAAATGTCAAACATGCTTCCGGAGCGCTGCCGCTGAACTTTCCGTGCATCGATAAATGCTTAGAAACCCATATTCAAAGCGTCTACGACAAAAAAAATTTATTGAAAAAGAAAAAATACATAATTCATGTACGAGCCGGGGAGAAAGGAAAGAAATCGATGCGCAGAGATAAAAATAACGGTTCACGACAGTGGAAGATTTCAAATTCGCGCCATTCAATGGAGCGCATTTACTCACCTCTCGCTTAGTGCTGTCGATATACGTCAGCGTTTGAAAACACAATAAACCGCCGAAAATGTGAACATTTTGTCGTTTTTCAAGGTCATTTTATCGATTTTTCATCAAATTTATCGTCTATCGAAAAAAGAAAAAAAAAATCAATGAAACCGCTGAAAATCTTGACATTTTTTCGTTTTTTTTGTCATTTAATTGATTTTTTATCGAATTTTCATCGATTTTATTTTTTAAAATTGAGAAAAGTGCCGAAATTGTGAAAAATTTGTTGGTTTTTACCATCATTTTATTGATTTTTATTGCATTTTCATCGATTTTATTTTTAAAAAATTGAGAAAACCACTGAAAATCTGAAAATTTCGTCGTTTTTCACTGTCATTTTATTGATTTTTCATCGAATTTGTCGTCTATCGAAAATAGGAAAAAAATTAATAAATCCGCGGAAAATTTGAAATTTTGCCGTTTTTCACTGCCATTTTATCGATTTTTCATCGATTTTATTGATAAAAAGAAAAAAAAAATCGATAAAACTGCCGAAAATGTGAACATTTTGTCGTTTTTCACGGTCATTTTATTGATTTTTTATCAATTCTTCATCGATTTTTTTTTGAAAAAAAACGGAAAAAAGCAATAAAAACCGGAAAATCTGAAAATTTCGTCGTTTTTCACTGTCATTTTATTGATTTTTCATCAAATTTGTCGTCTATCGAAAATAGGAAAAAAACATCGATTAAACCGCGGTAAAAGTTAAAATTTTGTCGTTTTTCACTAACATTTTATTGATTTTTCATCGATTTTATTTAAAAAAATCGATAAACCCGCAGAAAATTAGAAAATGTTTTCGGTTTTCACTGTCGCTTGATTGTTTTTTCATCGAACTTATTTTTTAAAAAAATCCTTGACATTTTGTCGTTTTTCAAGGTCATTTCATTGATTTTTCATCGACTTTATTTCATAAAATTGAGAAAAGCGCCAAAATAATTGTGAAAAATTTGTTGGTTTTTACCGTCATTTTATTGATTTTTATTGATTATTCATTGATTTTATTGAAAAAAAGGGGGAAAAATCGATAAAACTGCAGAAAATCTTAAAATTTTGTCCTTTTTCACCGTCATTTTATCGATTTTCCCATGGAAATCTGCAAAAAAAGCCAAAAATTGATCAACGTCGATAAATAACTGTATTTTTCTCTGCGTCTCCTCAATAGCTGCGAGACCACATGGCCGCGGTCGAGGAACAGTGCGTGGCCGACTGACAGTTATAGGCCACGTGAATCGACGCGCTAATTCAAAAATGAGCAAATTTTTCAGTGCGGCGGTGGAGTCTCCCGCCAACTGCGTCGATGCCTCACATCAAAATGCTCGGGCGAGTCGGTCCGATTTAAGGTCTGCGCACAAAAGGCTTGCGAATCGAGAGCCCGATTGGCGCGTGATACAGTCTGTGGAGGCGAGGAGATTGTGTCACGGGGACAGGTGGGTCCATCATTTTGCATACTTATATTTACAGCCAATTTTTGCTTTCAGTGCGAAGTAGTGTGTCGATCTCGGCTGACAAAGGCTAATTTTTTGTGGCGTGTGGATGATGGGACGGCGTGTCAAGCTGCGACGAGTCGGGCGGTTTGTAGCAAGGGAACGTGTCAGGTATTTATTTTGCGCTCTATTGATGATGTTTTGTCTAACAATAACTGTCTGACTTCTCCTCGACGTTGGACGCCGCATTTTAATAGGAATTCGTTTTTTTGGCACGTTGCCAAGCATTTCAAAAAGAGAAGTCAGACTGTTAGACAAAACGACACGTCCCATTTTTCCCAGATCGTCGGCTGTGATGGTCTCGTTGGATCCTCTTTCCGCTTCGACGCGTGCGGTGTTTGCGGCGGCCGTGGCGACACTTGTGAAAATGGGAAGTTCATATGGAAGGTGTCAGGTATGCCAACAACTTCCTAATCCCCATAAAACTACAATTTACAGAAGAGTACACCGCCTGCGCCTCTAACTGTGATGACGTGGTGGACTGGTCGGGGGCGGGGCGATCGATCGCCTCTCACTCCCAGCCCATAGTGGTTTGTGTGAATGCTGTCAGCGGGCGAGTGGTGCCTGAACGATTGTGTGCTGATAAACTACGACCGCAAGTTGAATCGCGACCATGTCCAATGCTGATTTGTCCGTCAAGGTTTGATCTTTGGGAAAAAACTGGGGAAAAGGGCGAACCAGACCCTGGGCGGGTGGGGTGCGCCCGCGGGAGGTGTGGGCCCCAACCTATTTTGGAAGGGTTTTATGCGCCCGCAATCTTAGCTAAGGCAGAGGGCGCCCGTTCTCTCAGCTAGGGCGGAGGGCGCCCATTCGCTTAGCTAGGATTGTTAGCGCCCACATCCTTAGCTAGGATAGGGTGGAGGACACCTGCTCTATCAGCTAGGGTGGTTAGCGCCCTCACTCTCAGCTAGGGCAGATCGCGCTTACTCTTTGGGCTAGGACGGTGGGCGCCCATTTGCTTAGCTACGATAGTTAGCGCTAGGGTGTTGGGCGCCTGCAGTTACAGATAGGGCGAAGTGCGCCCGAATTTCCAGTCAGGGCAAAAACACCCGATCTTACAGCAATAGCGCAGGGTGCCCATTCTCTGAGCTAGGGTGGTAGGCGCCCACACTCCCAGCTAGGGTGAAATGAGCCCACACTCCCAGCTAGGACGTAGGAAGCCCACTCACTGAGCTAGGGCGGTGGGCGTACACTGTCTCAACTGAGGCGGAGGGCGCTTGTACTAGCACGAACAATAGGGCGCATTCGTTCTCAGTTTGGGTGGAAGGCGCTCGCTCCTCAGCTAGGGTGTTGGGCGCCTGCACTTACAGTTAGAGGGAAGTGCTCCGAATTTTCTGCCAACGCAAAAACACCCGATCTTACAGCAAGGGCGCAAGGTGTTCACTCTTTGAGCTAGGGCGGTGGGCGCCCACAATTTCAGCTAGGGCGTAGGGCGCCCACTGTCTCAAGTAGGATGAATGGCGTCTTTTTCTTAGCTAGGATGAAGAGCGCCCGCACTAATAGCTAGGTCGTAGCTTGTTCGACCAGTCAGGAAAGTTGGGCCGGGTCCGACCCCTCAGATAGGGTGGAGGGCGCCTTTTTTTCAGCTGGGGTGGAGGGTGCCCGCTCTCTAAGCAAGGGCACCCGCTCAACCAAAATAAATGACTATACCCCAGAAAAGGTGATGTACGCTCCTCGTTTTGAGAGCCCACCTTCTCAAAAAAGCACCAACTCAAACGAGTGGGGCTCGCCCGCCTCAGGGCTGAAACTTGCCTGTCTTTTCTGAAGAGGCGGGGTGGTCGGAGGAGGTTTGGTAGGCCTTCCTTCATATGGAATGGGGTGCTCACCCATTCAAGGGGTAGTTGGCGCCCGTCCTCTCAGGAAGGGCGGTCAGCGCCCGTCCTGTCAGGAAATAAGGGAAGCACTTGCACATTCAGTAAGTCATCTCTGCATGGGTGGTCGGTGTCCGAGTTCTTGGTTAAGGTCGTGAGCGCCCGCCCCCGCAGGAAATATGGGACGTACTTGCCTAGAGAGTGAGAGTAGGGCGCACCCCTGTAGGGTGCTAAACACCCGCCTTCTCAAATAGAATCCCCCTCTGCCCGGAAAAATGTGACCGTCCAGCCAGCAAGGGTGGACGACGCTCGCCCTCTCAAATAGGGCTTTGAGCGACCATTTTGCCATAAAGTGGGAGATGCGCCCGCTTTTTTGAGTAAAGAGGTGTTTGACCGCCCGTTCTTCCAAGTGCTATGAGGGTCGCGTGCGCCCGCAAACTCAGAAAGTTTTGAGAGTGGCTGTCAATTTTAAAAGGGTGGTATGTACCCGTTTTTCGAGCGGGCGGTGTGCGCCCACTCGCTCAGGGGGGTGTTTAGCGTCCAAGATTTATACAAGGAGAAAATCGCGGTCTTTTTAGAAGGGCGTGGAGCGCCCGCCAAGCCGAAATAGTTCAGGCACGCTCGATGTGGCAGGTGGGCGGTGATAGCCCGCACTTGCCAGAATAATGGATGCACCCACCGCACTAGGTCCCCGTATGGGGAGGCGCGCCCGGGCTCTCAGAATGGGGCATGATGCACCCGCTTCTTCAAAAAGGGTGAGACCTTAGTGCGTACGGGCGGTGATCGCCCGGTCTTGCGGGGATAGTGAATGCACCCTCTTCACCAGGTCCCCATTAGGGATGGCACGCCCGCGCTTTCAGGAAGAGGCGTGAAACGCCCTCTTTTTCAAAAAAGGTCAGGCACGCCCGTTCTTCGGGCGGTGATCACCCGCGCTTTTAGAAGCGGGCGTAGGACGCCTGCCGTTTAAAAAGAGGTAGTAGCGGCGTTATCACGGGTAATGGCCGCACTTTGGGTTAGGGCGACGATCACCCGTTGTCCCTGGCGCGGGGGGGGGGGGGGGCGGAGCCGGGTGGTGTGCGCCCGCTCCATTACGCGAGGCGTTTTAATTATGAATTTTCAGATGCCGGTGAGTAATACATTATACATAATTTTTGTGTAACTTTCGTGAAACCCATCTCGGTGATGGGTAGGTAAGGTCTGAAAGTGTGCCCCACAAGAATGACGGGGATGATTGATTGTCTCATTTTCCTAGACTTTTTTCAGTTTCACATTTTTCTCACTGTACATACATAAACATCACAGGGGCTTGAGACGGGAGGAGTCAGCAAATGAGCCCTGCTGCACACCTTTGTGCAACCGGGCGCGTTTGCTGACACCCTGCTCATGCTGCTGTACATATTCTGAATGGCTACGTTGGTACTAAATCTGTGCATTTTAAGTTTCCATAACTTTTCAGATGGATGGCAGCGGATTGGACGGAATGCGTACCCCATTGCGGTCCGGGGATCCGTCGGCGAGACGTCTATTGTGTACAGTCCGCCCATAATGTTACCGTGCACGTGGCAGACACGTTTTGCGAGAATAACACGAGACCGGTAGGTAACTAACGTTTTAAAAGGGTTTAAAATTTATTTGGGGCAGGCCGGCGAAGAGAACTGTATATCCACGTCATGCGGCAGATGGGAGGCTGGAAAATGGTCGCGGTGTACGGTTTCGTGCGGGCAAGGGTTTCGACGACGCCACGTGGCATGTGTTGGAGGATCGGATTGTGATGATCTGGGAAGGCCGAGACAGGAGACGACGTGTTATGCGGGCATTCCGTGTAGCATGTTGGCGACGAATAGGTAATTTCGTTTCGGTGTCTGCGTATTCTGGTTTTGCCTAGTGGCTAGTTAAGCCTAACTGTCTAACTTCACTGCGCCCTTGAATTGAATCACTTTGTTGTCTTTCTGCGTCTCCTCGTTTAGTCTAGTGAATAGTTTTGTCTACCTGCCTGGCTAGACCCTAAGTAGAGGCAAACGCGCCCTATAGCATTGTCTGCGTCTCCACAGACTTCTTGCTCGTTTCTCTAGCTGTCTGCGCTTCCGCTTCCTGTACGGTGCGATGTGAGTTCGATAGAGCGCACATTGACAATTCTTATTGGCATTGGACATCAGAAAAACGCCGAGAATCACATTTTCCCCCACTTTTCAAACCCCCCTCATCAATCATCATCTCGCGGCTCCTTCCAAGTACACCCCCCATGTACAACAATTCCACCGCTTTTTCCCACTATTTATAGAGTACTAGATTTGAAACCAACCCGCCGGATTACTAGTTTTCTAGGGGTTTACCAGAGCGCAGAAGAAATAGAAACGATGGAAAGAAAGGATGGGAAGAAAAATTGCTTTGAACAAAAAAAAATTGCTCCTTTTTTTGGGGTGACTAGGGATTATGGAAGAGCCCATGGGAGTGCGCGGAATGTTGCCAAAAAGTGGGTTTTTTGGAGAGGCCGATGGCTAATAGCCGTTTTTGAGTAGATCGCTGATTAGGTCAGAGTGGCTAATAGCCCATTTTAATGACTAGCTCCCGTGCCAAACTCGCGTCGTTCGCCGATTAGGTGCCAACTATGTGCTAGGAACGGCTATCTGCCAGGTTTGATGGCTAATAGCCTAACATCTGCCATATCCGCGCCATTTCGGCTCCAATTTAAGCCACGCCCATTTTCATTTTTTCTGTTTTTTTTTTCTCTAGTTTTTTATACTCGGTATAAAACGCTGATAACTCGCTCCAATCGAACAAAGAATTTCGCATGCATTTGGAGTGAGGTTTAGAGAAATCAGAGCAAAACATCGGCCACGGCGCTCTCAATTTACTGCACTCTCTCGTCGCCAACGTGGCCGCGTCCATCACTGTGCGAAGGGAGCGCGTTTGCAGCGCTCTGTACTGAGAATACCTGATAATTTGTGTGTTTTTCCTGAAAATTCCGTTTTTTTAATGAAAAATCTATAACTGAAATTTTAGATCGTCAAATGGCAAGAAACGCTGAAAATCTGCAAGATGTGATAATTTTCATTTTTTAAGGCCATTTCTTACAATAGATAATGAAGATGTACTTTTCCAGTCATTCAAAAATGTTTAAATAATTTTTCTGGTCGGATTCAACGGCTAATAGCCATTTTCCGCCGATTTGGGGCTAACTAGGTGTCAGTAAGGGGTATTTGACGGCTAATAGTCATTTTCTATGGCTAACTCCCTCCCGAATGCCGAATATCTTTTTGATGGCTAATAGCCATAAACCCGCCATTTCGTGCTTGTATTTGGCATACTCACCGAATTCGACAGCAAATAGCCATTCTCCATGGATAACTCCCACTTGCCAGCCGATTGTCGCCAAACTCGGGCCAGTCGCCGATTTGGGGCCAACTAGGCCCAGTCTACCATATTTGATGGCTAATAGCCATATACCCGCCATTTCGTGCTTGTATTTGGCATACTCGCCGAATTCGACAGCTAATAGCCATTCTCCATGGCTAACTCCCACTTGCCAGCCGATTGTCGCCAAACTCGGGCTAGTCGCCGATTTGGGGTCAGCTAGGTGACAGTAACGGCTATCTGCCATATTTGTCGGCTAATAGCCATATCCGCGCCATAAATTCCCTAAATTGGTTAAGATCTGTAAAATCAACCCCCCCCCCCCCTAGTTCAATTTTTTAGGGAATTTCCCTTTCTTGCACATTTTAAAAATACAAAAACATTGAATTCGACGGCTAATAGCCGTTTTCTATGACTAGAACGCGGATAGCCGCTAAATTAGTGCCAATTAGGTACCAGTAATGGCTATTTAGTGGCTATTAGCCATATAACAGCCATATCTGCGCCAAAAAATTGTGAAAACCTGCAAAACCAAATTTCTGATATTCCAAAAATTGCTTAAAGCCAATTTTAGCGGCGGCTAATAGCCATATCCGTGCCAGATATGGTCAAAACGTGCAAAAACGAATCGCCTTGACATTTCAGAGACGGCTAATAGCCATATCCGTGCCAAAAAAGCTCCAAAAAGGCGGAACCAAATGTTCTGAGATTTCTGCACTTTCCAAGAATAGAAAAACAGCAAAAAAGTACTTTTGGTCACAAATCTTGTCCCCCCCCCCTCCTTAGCTCTCTCTATCATCAAATGTTGAAACTCGAAAAGTGCCCCTCGACTACTATTGTTCTTGCTCCGTCCCTCCCCCCTGCTCACACTCTCCTGCTCTTTTTTCTGGGGGCACAATCAGCGGAAAATAGGCGAAAAGAAGAAGAAGAAGACGTCCTCGCTTTCTTCTGTCTTCTCAACTGAGAAATAAATTGATGGTCCTCTCCTGCTTTTGTGTGCTCGGCGCTCGGGGAAGGAAGCCACGCCCACTTTTTTGCCATAATTGGGCGTGGCCCGGGGTTTCCAACGGGCTCACTTTTGGCAGGCATTTGGTGTGAAATGCCTGAAATGGAAATGCTGCTAAGAATATTCCTGGTAGGGCTCATAGCGCCCAGGTCGTTGGCTTTGTGAGTTTTTTTGATTTTTGGGCGTATGGTTTGGGAGGAGGGGGGGGGGGGGGGTGAAGGTACGGTGGACAGAGAGACAGATTGACACTTGAGAAATCGAGGCGTGTGGTGGAGAATGATGGGGAATGAAATAAAATTAGGGCTGAATATGTATGTAAATACTTGAGAATTATAATTAGTGCACAATATTGAGCCCCTGAATTGATGGCTGTGTCAGAGATCTTGGTTTGTCAGATTTTTTTGGTGGATTTCTAGTTTTGTAGGTTTTGAGGATTTTCACGTTTTCCTTGTTCTGCGCTCTTTGACCCGTCTATTTAAACGCTACAATTGTTTGTCAATTCCGGGGAATCCCCTGGAGACGTGCCGCCGCGTTTCGTGAAAATCCCAGTATTTCTAAGCCACCGAGAAAAAATGTTTCTAAAAACTATAATTCGTAATAAAGCGGCAGACGACGACTAAATTCCCCGCTTTATATAGTAATTGTTTGTCCCCCTCCGCCCTTGTTCTTGACCAATTGAGCCGTAAGGAAGTGGAGGCCCTCCCCCCTCCTCTTCCAATAAATAATGAACACCAAACGTGAACGTGGACCCCCTCTCGAGAATATTATAGTGCTCTGCGCTGTCATTCCGCATTATGTCATCAAGGAGAGCAACGGAACTATAGCGAGGTGTGAGGTGTGAAAAAAAGTGAGCGGCTCCAAACGATCCACTCTGTTCGTCAAAATTAGCATAATGAGATGCTGAACGCACGGAAGAAGGACGCGTGTGTGTGTGTGTGTGTGCATTGAATAACCCGAATGAAGGGTGCAAAATGAAGAGTTTGGGTAATTTGATTACGTGGCTGGTGCTCGCACGCACTTTGTGATTTGTGAGGTTTCGGGTGGGAGGGTGGAGGGTGGCTAATTGGACGAGATTTGAACTTTCTGAGGAGTTGCCGAGGCGCTTCACGTTTTCACGTGTGCACGTGACGTCCTGGTGACACGTGTTGTGAATGTGCAGTTTTGGGGAGCGTAAACTGGTACTGGCTAAACATCGAATCGCTTGAAAAAGGGTGTCAAAGTATAAAGTTCACGAGGTGTGAACGTCATTCCAAGTTTTTCGGTCCTTGACGATTGTTGTCAACGTCTTTTCGCACGAGTTAGGAGTTGCTCCATGCTCTTCCAACTGATTGCTTTTCTTAGTCGATCCGTCCCTCGATTACATGTTTTGAGCGCGAAACGGGATCACATCAGACCAACCCTTTCGTTCCCTGACGATTGTTGTCCAGAAGGTGCTGAGCTCTTTGCCTAGCTAGGTTGAGACGTCTTCCAGTTGGTCGCCTCGCGGAATCCGCTATTGCATTAGCCCTGTTCATTTTCGTGTTCCTATTGTCAGTTTGTAAGGTATTGAATGTGACAAAGTGTAGAGGGTAGTGGGTGCTTTGGTGTGGTGTCGATAGTCTAATTAATTCAAATTAATAGTAGTTGTTGTTTTTCTTGGATTACTGGGATATTATGAAGCCACTTCTACTTTGCACCGTGGGTAAAGGTGGTTGCTGCCGGTAGACTAATTTTCTGAGATCGGGCAAATCAGGAAGATGGTTTCTAAGCGTGTCTTACTAGCGGAACCAAGTTTTCGAAGCCTGTAGAGCTGTTGCTATTTGTTGAGCACAGTTTTCCCCTCGTCTTCCACACCTGGACCTTGTTTGGCGGGAAAAATGGCTTGTTAGGCCTTGTCAGCGCCTCGTCGTGCTTTGCCATGGTCTAAACGTGTTGATCATAACTGTCGGCTGTGCTAATCTTCTGTTTGTCTATCAACTACTTTCTGCTAAGCACTGTCTAATTCACCAGGACGAGAAAATAGGTTCATGAAAACCGCGTCATAGTCTCGTCGGGCTTTGTCACTGGTCTAGACGTGTTTTAATGATTGTAAAAGTTGTGAATCTTCAGTTTGTCGATCACTGATCCTCTGAAAATTCTCTCTGTTCGGAAAACGAGATTCGTGTGTAAGACATCGATACTGACATGAGGGTTGATTGTCAGTAAACCACGGCGTGTTGAAGAGTACATCGTGAAAATGCGCTCCACTGCTCACACAGATTTGAGGAAACGCAATTGTTACAGATTTGAAACGGTTTGGATTTTCAAAAACGAGGCGCTGGCGGAATACGTTTTCTGCATAAAATAAATAGGGAAATATTGCATAAAATTTCGAATCATGCAAAAGATATGAACCCACAAGAAAAAAAAATTTCTGCGGCGCCGAAGTAACGACGTTTTGAACACGCGAGTTCGCGCGCTTTTTCCTCGAGTGACGTGGCAACTTTCCCGCGAAATTTACATTTTAATTTTCATGTACCTTTCAACACCCCGTGGTAAACTGAAGGTTCTCAAGTCCGACACTCACGAAGAAGGGCTAAACTCGTCTAGACGCCCTGTAAAAGGCCGATGAGCCACTAGAAAAGTCCTATGAACTTCTCTGCGCCGCACATAAGGTTCTAGCACACAACCTCAGGCCAGAAGGTCGGTCGTCGGCGAACTATTGGTTGGTGAACTCGAGAACTACGACGAACACGTCTAGACTCCCTTACAAAGTCCGAAGAGACTCTAGCAAAGCCCAAGGAACACCTCTGCCCGGCAGACGAGGTTTATGCATCGGTCTCTGAAGGTTTGCAAGGCCGACGCTCACGTCAAACACGTCTAGACTGCCTGTCGGGGGCCTACGAACCCTTGATAAATCCCTATGAACCACACTGCCCGGTAAACGAGGTTTATACATGCGCACTCTACAATGCATGAGCAGGAATGCCGAAGAAGTCTTTTTCCCGGGCAACCGAGGTTCACGTTCACTGTCTCTGAAGATCGACGCTCCAAACAAACACATCTAGACTCTCTGACAAAGCCTGGCAAGCCCCTGACCAACGAGGTTCATCAGGTAGTATGTCTGAATCTTGTTTGGCGGGTAAGTGAGTGGTCCTGAAAGATAATCACAACAAACGCGTAATAGTAGAGGGTCTGACAATGCCCCGAGAGCCCTTGACAAAAACTGACTGACGATAGGTACCTCCTATCAGGTTTTCTGGTAACGTGGTAGCAAATGTCTTCTTGCAAAACGTACTCAAAATGACACCGGCACTCCCAGGACCACCCACCTCATCTATCATTAGTCCTTCCTTCCTGTCCTGTACCCAAACACCCGTACCCGCACCCTCCACGACACCCCACTAATCCTTTCGGTGTATTTGTGTGTGTGTGACTTAACTTGACTTGACTTGCGCTTTTCGTTTTATTCTCTTTTCTTTTGCTGCTCCCGTTATCATGCGTCCACATCTAATCTGATTCGTGTCAAATTCAAAGACGACAAAAAACTCGTCGTCTCCGGGGAGCATTATTTTTTTTTGGAAAAAAGGTTCTAATGAGAAAAGAAATCCGAGTATTGTGCGGGTGCGCGCGCACACACACACAAACAACACTCATTTGTCATTTGTCATTTTTCTTTCTCGTTCTCGTTCGAGAAGACGGTGTGGGATTACGGGGAGGGGAAGAAAGACGAGCGAAAACGAAGCCCATGTATACTTTCAATAGACCTAAAATTTTTACAGTTTGGACTGGAATGATCGCGCCTATCTGGATGGCAACACGTTCGGATCGATGGATAGCAATGATTGGCAGGCGCCAAGGTAGTAATTTGGGGGGGGGGGTGGCGGAATCGCTTCTCAACTCGAAAATCGAAAATTGCAGACTGGTGACTGGCGAGTGGAGCGCGTGCTCGTCGACGTGCGGCACGGGCGTCATGTCGCGCACCGTCGAGTGTGTGGCCGTCAATCCGATCTCGTCGGCGCCCATCAAACTTCCCATGTCAGAGTGTCAGGGTATGCGTTTTTAGTCACTCTCATAAAACAATCCGCATCTCATGCTCGAATGCCTAAATATGGCAGCAAGACAAAAGGGGGAGGGGCATAATTAATGGGGCTTTCGAGAAACATTGACGAAAAACACCTAGTTTATTGGCTTCGCTTTCAGACCAAGAACAACCAAAACTATTTGAATCGTGCGAGGTGAGAAGCTGTCCTCTCCAAGAGGACGCCAAGCTCAGCGAAGACGAGGCTCCTCATCAATGGAGATACGGGGATTGGACGCAGTGCAGCGCTTCCTGTTTAGGAGGTAGGGTGACCCCCATGACAAACAGACAATTCCATCTTCTCAGGAAAACAAAAAGCAGCTCTCAAATGCATCCAAGTGTCCACCGGAAAATCGGTCCAATGGTCCCAGTGTGACGCCCGTCGTCGCCCACCCGAGAAGAGCCGTCTGTGCAATCAGCATCCGTGCCCGCCGTTCTGGCTCACCTCTCCGTACTCGGAGTGCTCTGCGTCGTGTGGCACGGGAACTTTGCGAAGAACTGCGAAATGCGCGCAGACTGTGAGCAAGACGGACGGCTCGGACGCGCATATTATTCTGCGGGACGACAAGTGCTTGTTGAAGAAGCCACAGGAGACGGACGTTTGCAATGTGGTGGCGTGTCCGGCTACTTGGGTGGTAGGTGGAAAATTAATGGTTTTGAGAAATGATAGAGTCGAGTAGTGAAGGAAGAGGTGTACTGACGATAACGTCTGCGTCGCTTGCTATTATCCATCCCTGCACGGGGTGCTGACGAGTGCCCTGGTGAAAACATGCTCCATTGGGAACACGCGCACGCACCGCATTCGACAGCAAAAATATTGGCGCTGTGCCAATGCAAACATAGAAAAAAGACGAGAGATTCGAGGCGTCGCGCGTGTTTTTCGCGCCAAAAGAAATCATTTGAAAAAAAGACAGTCGCCAGCACTTCGTGTCCCTGAACGTTCCACAGCTCGAATTATATACGCACAGTGGACTTAACCGCATCTCGTCTCTCATCGCTCCATTTCCACGTTTTTTGGCGTTGAGCTAGTTTTCTATGGCCTAAGTTCCAATTAGCACCTGGTGGATAATAACATATTGTCGGCCCGCCAAAATGGTCAAACGCGCTCCGCTGAACTCAACGCTATTCGATTTTCATTTTGGTCTCCAAATTGGAGCGCGTTTGACCATTTTGGCGGGCCGACAATACTTACTTTTACTCTCATCCCAGGAAAAATCCATCATTCTTAAAAATGGGCACTTCTACACGAGGAATTCCGGTCCCCATTTTGACACAGTTGATTGAGTGCCGCCGTAACCTATTCAGAGAGATAGGGACTCATTTCTCCCTTCAGAAAACACTCCCTTTCAGACCGCCCAATGGACCGAATGCTCACGCTCCTGCGACTCTGGAGAACGTCGTCGCCAGGTGTGGTGTGAGATCAAAGACGCCCGCGGGAAAACCCTACGTCGTCCAGACGTTGAATGCGACCCGCTCACCAAACCTCTCTCCGTAGAAGTCTGCAGCTTCGGATCATGCTCCAGACCGGAACTCTTAACCAACAGAGTCTTTGAGCAAAATGCCGAACAGAAGAAACTAACACTCGGTATTGGCGGAGTGGCGACTCTCTATCAGGGAACCAGCATCAAGATCAAGTGCCCGGCAAAGAAGTTTGACAAAAAGAAGATTTACTGGAAGAAGAATGGCAAGAAGATTAGAAATGATGCGCACATCAAGGTGTCCGCCAATGGTAACCTGCGAGTTTTCCATGCAAGAATGGAGGACGCGGGGGTGTACGAGTGCTTCACAGATCGGCTACAGGGAAATGTCACATTGAACTTTAAATACCGCGATTTCCCTGCATCGAGAGATATCAGTTTTAACCGACTTCCAAATAGAAAAGGTCAAAAGTTGAAGTCCCAACAGCCACCGCAAAAATCCACCGAAGACACCATCCGAGAGCAAGGATCCGTGCTTCACAAGCTAAACACATCGATCATTGAAGCACTGCTCAATGCTCCAAATGACGAGAAGGCTCGCGAGCAGCTGAGAAATTATGGAAACAAGTTGGTCGCCAGATGGGATATTGGACATTGGAGTGAATGTCGTCAGAAAACGTGCCACGTAGCTGGGTATCAGGTGAGAAGCTCTAATAAAATAGAATTAGAACATGTAACCCTATTTTACTTGCAGGCCCGCAGTCTGTCGTGCAAAGTCACCTTCCACGGGGAGACCCGATCTGTGGACCCATCAATTTGCGAGTCGCTCGCCTCAGTTCGCCCTCCAGAAACTCGTCCGTGTCACCGCCAAGACTGTCCCCGATGGGAGGCCTCTCAATGGTCGGATTGCTCATCGCAAAGGTGTGTCAGTAGTATGTTGGCACAGAAGAAACGAAATGTCACGTGTCGTTACACGAACGGAACTAGCGTTGATATTCTGCACTGTGACATTACAAATCGACCGGCCACTACTATGGATTGTCCAAATCGTGGGTTTACTTGTAAAAAGTCATTTAAAAACCCTTACATCCAGAAAACTGCAAAGCCGAATGGCGCACGTCGGATTGGGGATCGTGCAGCTCAGAGTGCGGAACGGGCGGTGTACAGCTCCGTTTACTGTCCTGCGTGTGGATCTCGTCCGGACGGCCAGCCGGACGGAATTGCGAGCAGATGCGACGACCGCATTCTGCGAGAGCATGTGTTGCCGACGAGCCACTGCCACCGTGCATGCCCACTGCCAGTGCTTTATTCCAGAGAGGTATGGGGGTTTAGTTTTTGCGCTCTATCGACGACGTAATAGTACTGTTTCCGCATCTGCCTGTGTCTTCTTCGATGTCACACCATATGCGTAATATTTAGTTACAAGCCTGAGCTGGCGCCTATCGGCGACAGAAAAAATAGTAAAATTGACATGAACATTTAATGTTCAAAGTATTATTTCTGCAACGTGTACCAATTGGTGTAGTGGCTAGTGAGTTGCAAATCGAATCTGCACTTCCAAGTTCTATTCATCCCAAGGTGTTGGGTTTTTATCGCTCCGAGACAGCTTTACCTGACCCTTCAAAGCGAACAGACGGACATACTTGAATAGCGTAATATATATTTATTATCGGCCCGCCACGTCGGTCAAACGCGCTCCGCTGAACTCAATACTACGTGGATTTCATTTTGGTTTCCAAATTATTTTATTTCACGTTGCATATAAACGTGAAATGAAATTATTTAGAAACCAAAATGAAATCCACGTAGTATTGAGTTCAGCGGAGCGCGTTTGACCATTTTGGCGGGCCGACAATAGTTATGTTCTGTTGTACCACCCTGCGCAGAGCAGGTATACATAGGATCCGAGCGAGGAATTTCGCCCCTTGCGGGGCACAGTTAGAATATCAGCAATAGATGTGGGGGAGCACGACCCCAAACCACATTAAATGTACTGACGGCCTAGCATAGGCTGAAATAGCCGGGATTAGTCTCTAATAGCATCTACTGTCCCGACAGTTCGATCCCTTGCGGCGCGTGAACAGGGGTACAACGGAATAGAACTGCTAAGACAGTCTACATGTTACTCAACCCTGAAGTTTTAACGGTCGCCCCCGAAATTTGCATTTTGCCCTAAAGGTGCCCGGGGAAAATTGTGAGATGCGAAACGAGACATCGATTGGGCTATGGTATGGATTTCACAGTAATTTTATTTCGGTGAAACGCAAAACCGGACCAAACCAAAGCCAATTCTCCCTGGGGTCTAATTCCGGGTTCAACTGAATAGAACTGCTATGATATAGTCCGTCAGTAAACTGCATCCAAACCGATCTCCTATTTACAGACGCTTCGTGCCAAGACCAGTCGCGCTTTTGCGACATCATCAAACTGTTCCACTCGTAAGTCCCTTTCTTTCCTTTTTTTTGGCGTTTACCGCATTTCGCACCCCCTGTCAAAAACTAAACAGTTTGGCTCTATTTGTTCTTTCACTTATCACACTTACCCATCAGTCAAGTTTACCCACCTACAGTAAAATTTTTGACAGTTTTTTCCCCATTTTTCGGGGATCAAAATTACCGCCAAAGTCAACATTACTGTTTAAACAATACAAATTTTCAGCTGCGACTCTCTGGAAGTGCGTCAAAAATGTTGTTCTACGTGTACTTTTGTCGAACGAAAGAAATTTTGATTTAAGAAAAAAAAACTCAACTTACCTCTTCCTCCCTCTCTCACTTTTTTCTGTAGTTGATAGAGTTTTAAATGAAAATTTTTATTTTTTTTTTCTCTGTTTCATATAAATGGTTTGTCTCATAATCGTACCCGAAATGGAAGACGAATACACAAAAGTCGGTAAAAAGTTTCGCGACACTTGGCATTTTTCATCAGCGTGTGTCGTGTCGCGACTCTAAAGCGTGGGATGAATGTATGTGTGTGCAAAATGTTGTGAGAAAAGGGCCCGTTTCGAAAAGAATAGTCGTGTTGCGTTGGATTGCAGAGCTTGGGTGGGGAAATGGTAAAAATGAATGACAAGAAAAGACGTACAGGGATAGGGGTGCAAAAAGGAGGTTAAATGGCGTTTTTTTTACTTTCGGATGAGACGAGAGTACCAGCAACTGGCCACTGAGGGGATTATCTGGAAGAAAAACGTATTTGTGCATAATTTATTCGGTGGTTTGCTTGGAGTGTCGGGTAATTGGGGTTGTCGCTTTTTATCGGAACCTTATAGGGCGTTGACCTTAGGTCGTCGAGATTCGGCGGTTGTGAGGCGGTATGTGATCGACGAACAGAAGGTTGCAAACCTCGAGGAACCGGAAGAACACCTTTAGGCCACCGGAAGGGCCGAAAAACAACGTTCATACATACAACGTCTGAGAGCCTATGCATGAACCTTGTTTTACGACCAAAGGGCTTTGCAGCGGGTTGGTCAACAGAAAGCTGAAGGTTTATATCACCTCACAACCACGACAAACACCTTTAGACACCCTGGCAGAGACCTGAAAGTGAGGTGCACCCACGGACTCTGAAGCCGTAAGCATGAGCATCGTTAGTTGTGCATAGCTGTTTGTTGGGCTTTGTCAGGGGCTCATAGAGCGTTGTCTGTAGATTATTGGGCTTTTAAAAGAGATGTCAAGGTTTTTTTTTTCGGAATTTACAATCTTCCATGTTCCGGCTAACGACCCTATGACATAGCTCGACGACCCCCTCTGCCCGGTCTTTGAGGTTCATGCATTCAACATCTGTGACCATCGAGGAAAGGGACTTGTCTGACTAGTCAGGGCGTCGGTGATCAACGAACTAAACGCTGTAAACCTCGAAAAACACGTTTAGACGCCATGGTATAGCCCAACGACCTACAGGCAAGACCCCACGTGATCCTGACGAACGTCGATGAGCGAGACTCATGCATGAACCTCGTTAGTCGTTCAAAGGCGTCTATCAGAGGGTCGGTGGTGGGAAAACTGAAGGCTGTAAACCTCTTAAAGCCCGAAAAACACGTTTAGGCGTCCTGGTATAGCCCACCGACCTGCAGATAAGGCCCTACGCACCCCGTTGCCCGATGGGTAAGGCTCATGCAAACGGCCTGGACGACAAATGGATCAAGGCGTTCGAAAAACCCAACGAACACTTCTAGATCGACTGACAAAGCCCGACGAGTCCCTGACAAACCAGGTGCATGTGTGAATCTTGTTCGCCGGGCACAGGGCTTCGTGAGACGGCCTGTGGTCGACGAACCGAAGCTATTTTTCAGAGAAGAGGGTGTGTCAGATGATCGGCCTCCTTCGAACCTCGAAAACTCTGACAGGCACAGTTCGACTGCCCGTTAAAGCCCAACAAGCAACAGATAAGGTCCTACGTGCCTCTGATAAAAGCTGACAACCCCTTCGCCAGACAGACGAATCCCTATGCCAACCTGCACAATCGCATTGCTAATACACAACCACGACGCGACGTTCATCACGTGTAACAGATCGTTCTGCAGTGGTTCATAACACGTTTTCTCATAATATGTGCCGGGGACCGGATTGGCGCGACACCGATCGAGTTCTGATGGGATGCAGCTGAAAATTTTAATTTTTGATGCGTTAAAAATGTGAAAAAAGTACCATGACTCTGGAATGAGCGCTTTTGGCGCTTTCTGATGCATGTACCACTTGGACGTTTTCCAAATCTGCGCGTCGTCCGTTCCGTTCACTCCGCAGCATTTGAACTGTAACGGGGATATTGATTTTTGGGTTGGCGGGTTGGCGTCAAATATTTATGCAGAGGAAAACCCAAAAATTGGCTGAGCACTGTTTTTGTCTAATTTTTAAATTTTTTAGTGTCAATTTCAGTTGGATGTCATGTTTTCAACAATAAAAACAGTAATTTGAAACTTTCAGGGCAAAAAATGCGAAAATAAGTGAATATTTCAAAGTATTTTCGATGAAAAATGGAAATTTTATATTTTTTGACAAGAAATTCGTGAAAAAAACGCAGAAAAAAGACCAAGAACCATCAAGAATGCACATAAAACACCCCGAACAATTCGCAAAACAATTTAAAGGCGCATGGAGGGGTCTCGCAGCGAAAATAAAGCTACGGTGGCACCGGTTCAATTTTGCGCATTTTAGGCGAGTATGTATTTGGGCAGTTTTGACTGATTTCGTGATATTTATTTTAATTTTCCGTTTGTTTTAATGCAATTTTTCATTTTTATGCAAAAATGCCAAAAAATCGATAAACATTCACTTTTTTGTCGAAATTTTGCAACTTTTTCCTTTATTTTTGCCATGAAAATGCCGAAAAATCAATAAAATTCTGTTTTGAATGGCTCCGTTTTTTTTCGACGCGAAAAACGTATTTTTTCAATTAGTTTTTCCCACTTTTCCCCAAAAAAAAAAAACTCACATTCGACTGCAGTGCGTCCCACGACTCTGTAATTCCCTTCATATCGTGTGTGCCGTACAATTCTCTGAGCGAGGTGAGCATTTTCAGGTTCAATGGCGTGTAATGGGTGAGCTGGTCGCGGAAGTTGAGTCCGATGAGTCCGCCAATGATCAGCATCACGGCGATTACGACGGACGCGACGGCGCACTGTAAATTGGTGTTTTATTATTTTTTTGTTTTGTTTGGTGCTGGCAGCTGCTACTATACATCTCTGAACGTTTTACCGGTTGCCCATGGAACCTACACTCGTGGGAGGCCGGTAGAACCTTCAGGGATGAACAATATCGTGTTTTCATTCGATTGAAAACACAATAAGCATTTCATTTTCAGACAACAACAGACAAATCCCAAAAATTATGTCCACTCACCGACGTAACAATACACCGCATCTCCTTAAAAATGGCATAAAAGCAGATGAGATAGTTGGCAATCGAAAGAATACTGATTATCACCAGAATTCGGCCAACGTCCACGTAGAGCGACGGTGAGACGAGCTCGGCGTATTGCGATCGTCGAGCCAACAGCCAAATGCCGTAGCAGATGCAGCTGATCGAGAAGAGCTGGAAAATTTGACTTGTGGGTATGTTTTAACGTGGCTTTATGAATATCTTGCAGACCATTGTCAAGGACCGAGGTTCGCGCCACCCCTCGTGATCAAAACAGATGCAAGCCTGCGGCACCACCTTGTGCCGGCATTTTGGTGTTTTCGGGTTTGAAAACCTTTTCGTTTTCCCGGCCTTTGAGGTTCATAAGTTAAACGTCTGTGACCATCGAGAAAAGCTACTTGTCTGACTAGTCAGAGCGTCGGTGATCAACAAACGGAATGATGTAAACCTTGAAAGCCCCGCAAATACGTTTAGACGTCCTGGTATAGCACAACGACCTACAGATAAGGCCCTATAAACCCCACTGCCCCATGGACAAGACTCATGCAAACGGCCTGGACGGCACATGAACCGCGCTGACGGGAATCACCGCCAAGCACGTCTAGATTGTCTGGCAAAGCAAGGATACGTCCGACGAGCCCTTGGTAAACTAGTTTCATGCGTGAATCTTGTTGGCCGGGCACAGTGCTTTTTAGACGGCATGTGATCGACGGACCGAAGCTATTTTTCGGAGCAGAGGGGTTTGTCAGAGTGTCGGCCTACATTAAAACCTCGAAAACCCCGAGAAACACGTTTAGGCGTCCTGGTATAGCACAACAACCTACAGGTCCTACAAACCCCACTGCCCCATGAAAAACGGCCTGGAGGACAAATAGATCGGGGCGGTCGAAAAACCCAACGAAAACGTCTCGCAGTCTCTCACTCTGCGTATCGTCGCTTACACGCTCTCTGCCCCGATATCCCGCTACCACCTATTTTAGCATATTGAGTTTTAAAAGGTGGAGTTGACAGTTTTTAGCTCGTTTTCTAGGCATTTCCTATGCGTGTTATTGGTTTTTCTGTTCATTTATCTTGATTCTTCATTTTCAAGCTCAATAAAAGATATTTTATTGTGTGAACTCTCGCTGTTTTCGAAAACCGCGTAGAAATCACGGACGGGGGCAAGAAAATGGGAAATTTGTTGCACTTTGCGACCTTTCTTCGAAAAACCACAAAAAGTTCGTTTCTTTGCAAACTATTCGCCGAACTTGTGAACTTGCGCTCCACTTCACAATACGCTGACAGTGCCTACCGCGTTCGTTGTTACTTTTCTTGCAACAGTAAACGGTGGTAAAGCAGTTTTTTGTTCTCGCTAACCGTCTGCGTTTCGTGACTTTTCTTTCTCAAGGTTGAAAACGTCACAACAGTTCGATTTGTTGAAAGAATTTATGAAATCAGTGTTCCAAGGACTCGCATTGATCAATTAACAGAGGCAAGGAAGGAACTCAACTCAAAATCGTCCGGACAACCAGAGGTCTTGCAGCCAAAAAAAAATAAAGACTTACAATAGAAATCAGTGCGAAAACAATGTAGAGAAATCGAATGAGTCGTCCGCGAGCACCGTACGCACTGTTCCCGTACGCACCCATGGTTTTGGTGGGATCTGAAAGTTTTTAAAGGTGAGAGCCAAAGGGTTAAACCTTGAGGAAAACATTGTCAAAAGATTCTGAATGGGTGTTCAGCTCACAAAATGCCAGGCAAGTGGTAGACACAGCGCCGCCACCACCTGTCTGTGAACGAAATAGATATAAAATTGAAAAAAATTTGAAAAGAAAAATAATAAGAAAAGAAATGAGAAGGAATGTGTGTGTGTGTGTGGGTTATAGACACACATACACATACAGATGAGAAAAAGAGGGACGAAACCGGTATTTTGCCTCATATATATGAAAAGGGGGCGCGAAGATGGAGGGGGGAGGCGAAGAATCGAATGAATTGCGCACCGCACCGCCCGTGCCCCCTCTTTCACTTTTTTTTTTCGCAACCTCCCCCACCCGTTTTAACCTCCGTTACCAGTGGTAGATCAAATATTTACCCGCTGCCGCCAACCTTCTCTATGATCTGATCAGACTTTTGATCCTGGTATACCGTGCCCACACAGACATCACCCTCCTCCGAATAACTTGAGAAGGAAGAAGAAGACGAACAAAAAGTGTGAAATTTTTTGAAAAACTGGTAATTTATATATATATATACGTACGTGTGGAGGAGGAGGGGGAGAAAGTTCGAAGAAAGAATAAGAGACAACTGGTAGTGCGCGCGCGCGCGCAGCAAAACAGCTGCCACTAATACCTAATGGTTTTGGATGATACATACGACGCGGACGGATGTGATGGTTGTAATATGCCATGCAAACGATTCGTTTAGACGTACATATTTAGGGCATTGCGGAGGCGTTGAAGCGCTCTAAATAGGTCTATAGGGTAGTGGGAGGTCTGATGGAAGCTAGCTGGTGGGCAGGTAGTTGGCAGATAGTCGGCGACTAGTTGGCGGCTATTCGGCAGGGATGTGGCCAGGGACCTCAAGGAGTGCTGGCGGCTGTTTTTCTATTCAAAAATTCGTTTGACACGGCAGCTAGTAAACGGCTAGTCGGCAGCAACTCGGCATCTACTCGTGAACTACTTACTTGCCAGTGGTTGAAGCCAAATGGCACGTTTCCCAGTCGGCGGACTGTAGGCAGCTAGTGGGCAGCTAATGGGCAGCTAATAGACAGCTACTAGGCAGCTACTCGGTAGGGATATGGTCAGTGACCTCAAATTGTGGACAGGCACGGACGAAGTGCTGACTATCGGTGTTTACTCGCATTGTCAAACGCTTGTTTGGCGCCCCAGTTCAACGCTATTCGGTAGCAACTTGGCAGCTAATTTACAGCAACTAGGAAGCTACTCGGCAGGATGCATTTTTGCTCGAAAAAAAGGGGACAATCCGTCGAAAATTCCCCGCGTTCCTTCTCCTTTCATCATACGCGCGGGCTTCTAGAAAAGGGCAAGGTTGGCGCGGATCTGGCAGTAATCGGCGCGAAAACAGTAATTAGCCATCCAATACGACAAAATTCCCAAAATGTCCCCGGCGCCGATTTATCACCTCCCTCCGCGCGCTCTTCTAAACATGGCTAGGTGGCCGAGTGGCTATCACTTTTGCCCTCCACCCAAGACACCAGGGTTCGAGTTTTGTGGTGGCTAGAGTGTTTTGCGTTACCAGATTGACGAAGAGAAAAGTAAACATGGCTATTTGCCATCGATAAATGCGGATAGACATTACTGGCGCATGCATAGTTGGCACTTAATCGGATATCGTGGTGAGACTGGTCCGTTTTCGGCACTAGGTTGGCGGTGATCGGCAATGGGATGGCGCGGGACTGGCAGTAATAGGCTCACAAACGGGAATAAGGCAAAATCCACAGACGCTCCCCCATTTATCACCTCTCTCCGCGCGCCCTAACTTCTGTGACCCAGTGGCCGAGTGGCTATCACTTTTGCCACCCATCCACGACACCCGGGTTCGAGTCCACTGGTGGACAAACTATTTTTGCACGGCCTAGACTATCGCGCAAAGTGCCAAAGCACGTGATTTCTGAGAAAATAGAGCAAATATCTAATTGATACTGATCTGGGAGATATAAATGATGGAGTAAACACACACAAGAGCAAAAACCGAGTAGAGCAGAGTTTTGCGAGGAAATATATACCCGTCGAACTGTGTTCCGCCCCCCTTCCCCCCTCCATCCTCCCTCCCACGGTCTATGTACATGTTTGTTTATTTTTTCGCACCACACTCTCCTTGTCACAACCCTACCGCACAAACAGCCAGCATAAAACTGTTATCAGTAGTACATAGTAGTACATAATCCAAGTTTGCGAAAGAGTTTTAGTAAAAACAAGGAAGTTTTGGCTACTTTTAAGGCTTTGTTTTGTCAGAAAAGTTAACAGCAAAACAGTAAATGTAAACAAACATTGTAAACTTTGTTTCGACTATTTAACATTCCGGTCAGATTTGTCCACAAAAATTCGGGGAATTTTGTTCGCCGTTCAAACATTATGCAAAGTTGCAGAAAAACGCTGAAAATCTACCGTAACCAGAGTTTTTTGAGAGCCCACAAAATGGGGAAAGGGGCGGAGCCTATTGCAAGTGTGCCGCACGCTTTTTCCGGAACTTACTAGGAAAGTACTTTTTGGTACATTTTGGAAAATTCTGAAAAAAATCAGGATAATACTAGACTTTTTGGTGAATTTTTTAAGATATTAAAAATCCGCAAAATGTTTTCAGAAAAGTTTTTATGAGCCGTCAAACTTTTTCTATTTTTCGAGCACATTTTTACCTGTAAAATCCTACATTCCACACGGTCGCCTTCGCTACACCAGCTGAAAAGTCTACCAACACGCAGGTCGCTGAAAATGTCGATGGGTGGCGCAACTGGGTGCGCTCCGAGCGCTGATACAAGGAGGCTGTGGGTTCGCTCCCCAAACCTAGTAAATTTTTTTTGCAAAATTTTGATCTGTATTTTTCGGAGCCGTAATACAGTCCAGAATTTTTTAAAAAATATTTTGAGTGTATTTTATAGTCCTCCTCATCCTAATTAAAGGCCTGAACTCAAAAAAAAAAAACTTTTTTTTCAAACTTTTTTCGAATTTTTGTCCACCGATTGCATGGCATTTTTTTTCCAAAATAACGAAAAAAAAATTTTTTTTTTTTGGATTTTAGGCACTTCCTTGGGTCGAAGCGTACTAGAAAATATACTCGAAATATTTTTTAAAAATTTCTGGACTGTATTACGGCTCCGAAAAATACACATCAAAAAATTGCAAAAAAAAATTTACTATGTCTGGGGAGCGAACCCTCAGCCTCCCTGTATCACTGCTCCCAGCGCACCCAGTTGCGCCACCCATCGACATTTTTCAGCTACCTGCGTGTTAGTAGACTTTTCGGCTGGTGTAATGAAGGCGATCGTGTGGAATGTAGGATTTTACAGGTAAAAATGTGCTCGAACAATAGAAAAAAGTTTGACGGCTCATAAAAACTTTTCTGAAAACATTTTGCGGATTTTTAATATCTCAAAAAATTCACCAAAAAATCTAGTATTACCCTGATTTTTTTCAAAATTTTCCAAAATGTACCAAAAAGTACTTTCCTAGTTAGAGCGGGGTTTTTGGCGTTTAAAACCATGAAAAAAAAAAAAACGAAAAAACGCTAAAAACCTACCGTATCATTGGGGGATCAAAACCAGAGAAAGTGGGCGTGGCCTATTGCAATTGTGTCGCACAGTTTTTTTCGGAAATTTGGGTTTGAAATTGGCGTGAAAAATTGCGAAAAAAACGCTAAAAGTCTTATCGAATAGCTCTGAAAGCTCAGAGGTCTTTGAGACGCTATAGAACCGGGGAAAAGGGGAGGAGCCTATTGCAAGAGTGCCGCACTGTTTTTCCGGACATTTCGGTGTCCGGAAAGAGCCGGGTTTTGACGTAAAAAATGCTAAAAATCCTATCGAAAAACTCTAAAAAGCTTGGAGTTCTATGAGACTATGACAACGGGGAAAATGGGCGGAGCCTATTGCAAGTGTGCCGCACGGTTTTTCAGGAACTTGGGACCGGGTTTTTTGCGGTTTAATACCATGAAAAATCGCGGAAAAACGCTAAAAACCCTACCGTATCCTTAAGAACGAAACAGGGAAAAGGGGCGGAGTCACTTGCAATTGTGTTGCACAGTTTTTTCGGAACTTGGGGCAGGGTTTTTGGCGTTTAACACCATGAAAAATTGCGAAAAAGCGCTAAAAAGCCTAAAGGTCTTTGAGACACCATAAAACCGGGGAGAAGGGGCGGAGCATATTGCAAGTATGCCGCACAGTTTTTTTCCGGAACTTGGAGCCGGGTTTTTGACGTTTAAACCAATGAAAATTTGCGAAAAAAAAACCCCTAAAAAGTCTTTGAGGGTCCACAAAAACGGGGAAAAGGGCGGAGCCTATTGCAAGTGTGCCGCATAGTTTTTCCGGAACTTGGGGCCGGGTTTTTCTAATTCAAAACCATGAAAATTTTCGGAAAAAAACGCTAAAAGCCTACCGTATAGTTAGAGAACGAAACCAGGGAAAATGGGCACAGTCTATTGCAAGTATGCCTCACTGTTTTCCGGAACTTCGGACTTTTTTTGAGACCCCTTAAAAACGGGGAAAGGGGCGGAGCCTATTGCAAGTGTGCCGCATAGTTTTTCCCGAACTTGGGGCCGGGTTTTTCTTATTCAAAACGATGAAAATTTGCTGAAAAAAACGCTAAAAGCCTACCGTATACTTAGAGAACGAAACCAGGGAAAAAGGGCGGAGCTTAATGCAAATTTGCCGCACAATTTTTCCGCGTTTTTTTTTTTTTGCACGCCCGAATAGATTTAAACATGCTAAACCAAGTGTGCGGCACACTTGCCACTGGCTCCGCCCATTTCCCCTTGTTTTCGTTCCCTTTGGAAATGGTAGCTTTTTGGCGTTTTGCGGAAAGGTTTTAGTTATTTTTGACGCACCGTTCTTCCTTTCTTCCGCCAACATACATATTTGTTTGCTTTATATTTTTGGAACTTTTGGAACTTCGCTTGTACATACATAAAAACAATTACTCATACATACTTGGCGCGTTATCATTATCATTGTTGTTATTGTTGACATTCTTTCCTTTTTTTCTTTCTTTCAAAATTTTATTTATTTGTTTATTTTATCGTCCATCTATTCAATCGGCACAATACGGGAAAAAAGGAAAGGGAAAGACATAAAACAAACCGAATTTAAGCTTCCACAGGTACCATACGATTCGGCTGGATAGTTCCATGCGTCACCTTTTGCTCATAGAACCTGTGTCCATTCACGTTGCGCTTGAATTCGAAAGAGCGGTCTCTGAAATGTCCAAAAAATTGATTTTAAAAAATTCGCTATGCCCCTGTCTGCGTCTCTTCAAATATCACTGTGTTCGCATGGTCGCGCACAAATAAGTGGGCGGAGTTTCGCGTTCTCATGTCGCAAGTCGATTAAAAACACAATAATTGTAAGCGTGGCCGCATTTTTCAACCGTAGGCTTTACTCAGCTGCACAGTCGCTGATATGCGTTAAACTGACACGAGGAGGAGACGCAGAGAAGCAGCGTGCGAGGATATTGTTGTTTTGTAGCGACTTTCGCCGAAGAGACGCAGATAAGCAGCCTTCCCGATTCAGCGGAGCGCGTTGCCAATAACGTTCCGGCCAGCCCAGTACGCCAGACTCACCGTCTCGACAAAACCTTCTCCGCCGGACAAATGTCCACGTGCTTCTCAATGAAATCGCTGTGTTGTGTAGTCTCTCCGTAAAACTGTCCATCGCCCACCGTGAGCTCATCTTTGGTCCGCAACTGGGGCAGTTTTTCCGAAGATTTCTGTTGGAACCCGTCCTGATAGGTGGTGTTGGCGTCGAAGCGAGACACGTGGCGACCAGTGAATGAGTCATCGCGCGGTTTCACATTGATTACTCTGCAATTTTTATGGTGTCACCTTATGACTCGCCAACGTCTTCAATTTTTCTTTGTTTCTTTTATTTCACCTGTACCTGTCACTTTTTGTTTCGCATTTCATTTTCATTTTCATTCTCCTTCGCATTCTCATTCGTATTCGTATTCGCATTGGAATCGAACAAAACAGAAAGTCAGTCAGACAGTTTTATGTATTTGACTGGAAAGAATGAATGACCTTCGTGTTCACCGTATAAGCCAATTAGAACGTCACATTTGGACCCCCATCAAAAGTCGTCTAAAAATAGCTGCACGCAGTTTTACTTGTAGGGGTCGGGGTGCGCCATTGGACTCAAATCCAAACCAGCTCTAATTCAAACCGCCAAAATGGAGGCTCTCGGACGTTTCGGAAGTTTTTCTGCATTTTGTCGTCGCGGTGTTTCACACAATCATTTTAAAAAGCTTTTTAAGGAAAATTCCTCAAACACCGCGACGACAAAATGCAGAAAAACTTTCGAAAAGTCCGAGAGCCAAAATGGATTCATAGCAGTTCTGATTTGGTCGGTACTGATTTTTATCAGTTCTGATTCTTACCGGTTCTAATTCTGGCTTCAGGGAAGAACCGTTGTTAGGACTTCAAAAAGAGCGTCCAAATTCGACGCTGTCCCCCACTCCTCAAACGACCCGCAGGAACCTTCCCGACACCTTCCAACATGCTTTTAACCTACTTTGCATGCTGTTTCTTGGTAAAATCCGCTCTCGTCGTTGTCGTCGAATCAAACTTCGACCCGGGCACCAACAAATTCGATGAACTATGTGGGCGTGTCAGTTTCGCCTTCTCTGCGTTCTTATGCTGAAAATCCGCGTGATTCGTGGATTCTGCGTCGAATGGAGCATTCGCTGATAGAGCTGTGGAATCGTTAGTGTTGCGGATCGGATGGGCGCGGTCGGGCTGGAAATTAATATTGCATATTGTGTGTTTTCAGTCGAGTTGCATCATGAAATCACTAGTCTGCAAACACGCCTGCCTCAGAAAAGTGGGCGTGGTTCATATGCAAAAAAATGCAAAGAATTCAGCGAAAACTTGGAGAATGTTGCGATCAGTCTGAAATTTTGGTAAACAATGTCAAAAATACTCCCGAATACATGTGATAAAAATTTCAGACCAAAATATCGATTTTGAAAATTTTCAGCACATGTCCGGTAGTATTTTTGACATTATTTACCAAAATTTCAGACTGATCGGATCATTCTCCGAATTTTTTGCATATTTTGCTGGCTGCGTGAATAACCCCATTGCCAAAAAATGAAACCCCGCCCACTTTTCTGTTGCAGGCAGAAGTGTTTGCAGACTCATGTTTTCATAATGCAACTCGATTGAAAGCACAATATCTCGAAAAGTGAACTCAACAGTTTTCCGGACGTAATCGGCTCGATTTGTAGAGAGGACTAGGAATGGGCTGGATGGAATGAAATTCGAGTCATCTGCTCCTTTGTACGCCATTGGTCGGTCTACCTGTAGTGAAAAACATTCAAATTTTCGAACAAGACTCTCACAATACCTGCTTCTTGTCAAAATCCGCTCGATTAGTAGTAGTGTCATAGAACGGTCCAGCAGAAAGTCGTCTATCCGTTAGCGACCTTCCTATCGGCGCCTGCCTCTCCCCCTTTTTGCGATCATAGTCAGCTTTGTTGGTGGTAGTGCCGTTAAAAGGACCAGAAAACATTTCAGTGTTTGACGGCCCGCGTTGCATTGCCAATCGTTCTGCCTAATGTAAAAATTAATTGTTTTTCAGAATTCTTTCTCGACCCGTACCTGCTTCGCGTTAAAATCAGCCTGGTTCGTGGAAACACCATCAAATGGCCCAATGAACATTTGCGTGTCACTTGGTCCTTTCAAGATCCCACTCCGGGCGGCCTGCTTTTGATCGTAATCCGCTTTGTTGGTAGTCGTTCCATTAAAGTTACCCTCGCCAAACATGTTGGTGCTAGAGGGACCGCGTTGGAGAGCTTGACGTTCCGCCTAAATTGCACCTGTCTTGATAACTACGAAATCAAAAACGTCCTTGTGCCTTATCGGAAAGGTTCGATCAATTATCGACAATTTTTTTTCGATAAGGCACACTGCACATACTAAAGTACGTGCATGCGGAATATCGGAGCATCGTTGCGTACCTTCGCCAACTCTTTACTTGCTCAGTTATTTAATTTAGATTCTCTAAACCAACACCGAACCGGGTAAGAACCACGATTTTCGGCCCCGTCAGATCTAGTACAGGGTAGGTGAGATAAAGAACGTTTTTGATTTTGGTAGGTAGTGAACATGGTAAGTAACATTCATGATATCAAACACAACCCGCACCTGCTTCTGATCAAAATCCGCACGATTCGTGGTGGTGCCATTGAATGGACCGGAGAAGATTTGCGCGTCACTGGCGTTACGAATGATTCCACTGCGTTCCGCTTTTTTGGGATCATAGTCTGCTTTATTTGTCGTCGTTCCATTGAATTGTCCCTCTCCAAACATGTTGGTACTGGTCGGTCCTCTCAGCAAGCCCATTCGTTCCGCCTATCAGACGTACATATTCAGATATAACCGAGCTGCCCCGAATGCGAACTGGTACGAATCTGCACAGCACCCGAAACCGAACCACTGGTACGAATTACTGATTCGTGTTAGTTCCGGGCTGGCGTGGATTCTGGTGCAGAGCGGATTCGTACCTGTTTCTAAGCGAGCTGTTAGGGTTTGGGGCAGCATTGATTTTACCTGCTTTCTATCGTAATCCGACTTATTCGTTGTGGTGCCATTAAAAGGTCCGGAGAATATTTGTGAATCCTGTGGTCCTCGTAATGCACCGCCTGTTCTTGGGTCCTGGGGAAAAATTTTTATATGAAATGTTTAGTTGGCTAGAAACTGGGTTCCGTAGGTTGGTCCGTTTTGTCCGGTTCTAGTCGTCCATTTTATTGATTTTCGAATTAATATTCATTTTTCTTCGTCTCACTTTTTAAATATATCGGATTTCGGGCCGGGCGAAGCGGACGGACCAGACCAACGAAATTCGATACGAGGCTATATGCAAGAAACTGGAAAACGATAGGAAAACCGTTTTCCCAAACATTCTTCTCTGCGTCTCACATCCTCATCAGGAACCGGTTTTCCTGTCATTTTCCAGTTTCTTGCATATGGCCTCCGAATGGAACTGTTAATTCCCGATACCGTTTCCGAGAGGGTGTATCAATCAAAACCGAGAAAACCTGACAGGCTCACGCGCAATTGCGGACTACGCCAATTTTCTGATTTTAAAGTCTTTTTGAAACTGATTTTATCATCCACGGCGTGCTGGCCGGTACGTTATTGATAATGCGCTCCGCTGATTGTGAGTGTCTGCGTATCTCCTCCGAGAGCCGCTGGAAGTTTTCTACAAAATAACAATATTCGTGCACTCTGCTTCCCAACAGACCGGTCATCCCAATATCTCTAGCATCCCAGCACTTATTGGGATGATAAAATTTGCTCAATTTCTTGCCCAAAACTCTCAAACTGCGTAGTCGGCAATTGCGAGTGGGCGTGTCAGATTTTCCGAATTTCCTGGTTCGTTTCCGCCGCACTAAAACTCCACGTACCCCTTTATAATCAAAATCCATTTTATGCGTGGTGTTTCCTTCAAAATCTCCGCTTTGCAAGCCATGTGTCGTCGGTCGAATTTGTGGTTGGCGTGAGACCTGCAATGTGCAAAGTACGACCAAGAAAAACAAGATAACTCACAGATTTCTCTTGAAAACTGGTTTTATGCGTCGTATCCGATAAAAACTCCCCAGAATCCAGTTGGGTAGAGTTGACAAATTTGAATGGCGCGTTTCGGACGACCTATTACAAATTATTGGTGCTACCTCGTAATAGAACTGACGCGTAATAGAACTGTAGCGAAATTGAACTCGCTTTGGAATAGAACTGTAGTAAAATAGAACTGTAGCGAAATAAAACTGTTCGGAATAAAACTCATCGGAATAAAACTGTTTTGGAATAGAAATGTTTCGGAATAAAACTGTAGCGTTTTGGAAATAAATTAGCAATGGAGCGCGATTGCATTGCTTGCTCATTCAAATATTGGAATTTCTCATGCGCGTGCTTTTTTCAACAGTTTTATATTTGAGATATTCATCAAAAATTGTTTGTTTTGTTGTTTTTTTGAATAACTTTTATAATTTTTTTCTCGGCCCGCCTTGACGGCCAAGCAATGCAATCGCGCTCCATTGCTAAATTAGTTCCAAAACGCTACAGTTTTATTCCGAACAGTTTTATTCCAAAACAGTTTTATTTTGCTACAGTTATTTACCGAACAGTTCTATTCCGAACGGTTCTATTGCGAAGCAAGTTCTATGTATATTACTGCAGTTCTATTACACTTCAGTTCTATTCTGAGGTAGCACCAAATTATTATTATTCTTATTATTGCCGGCTCGCCAAAATGGTCAAACGCGCTCCGCTGAGCTCAACGCTATGCGATTTTCATTTTGGTCTCCAAATTATTTCATTTCAAGTTGAATTTATACGTGAACTGAAATAATTTGGAGACCGAAATGAAGATCAAATAACGTTGAGTGCAGCAGAGCGCGTTTGACCATTTTTGGTGGACTGATAATATTTATTTTTGCTCATTTTCGTTTTTCGTTTCAAAAATTCAAATTCCATACCGTCTTGCGATCATAATCCTGTCGATTGATAGTGGTTCCATCAAAATTACCATCCGAGAGAAACGTGGCATTCTGCGAGCGCGCGTGACGTTCCCTAAAAGTTTATATAAGGTTTATAGCAGTAAAAAACTCTCACCTAGGCACTTGCTTGGCCGGGAACTGCTTGGCGTACTCGGTCTGATTCTCACCGATACCGTTGCCAAATCCCAGATCCGCGTCCACGTGTTCACAGCGGTGTTTTCTGTAGGAATATGTATAGCTTATGGTAATTTTAATTTGAAGCCAACTCACCCGCATTGACAAATTTGACAAATACACTTTTCCACCGGTTTTTGTTCTGTTGACATTTCTCCAAGCTGAAAATTTCGAAAAATTCGAGAAAAATAAACAAGCGAAAAAGGGTGCATTTGCACAAGCATATAGGGAATGAAAAGCAAAAAAATAAAAATAAAAAACGGAAAATGTGAGAGAGAGAGATAGAGTGAGCCAAAAACAAAAAGAGAGGTCCTATGCAGAGACCTGATCTCCCTTCGCGACGGGCGGCACTCTTGCTGAAGCATTATTCATCGTGCGTGCTCCGTTGAGCACGTTTCCGAAAAACTCTGCATTGCGCCGCTTTTTTTGAGCGACCACGGAAGGGGGAGTGGAGAGGGGGAGGCTAATTGCTGCTGCGAGTACAATGGGAGACGGATTTTTGAGGTGCCAACCAACCAAATTGTTATGGGGACAAGATGCGGTAAAAAAATGTCTCATATGTACACATTTGGTGGCACTGGCTATATCCATACCGAGTAGCTGCAAAGTACTTGCTCACTAGCTGCCAAGTAGATGCCAAATCGGTGACTACCCCTGCCTACCACCTGCCGACTAGCTGCCCACCCAAATAGCTGCGACTGAGCGACATTTCCCTAGACTTCTACCTCGCCAAGTAGCTGCTGACTAGCTTCCAAGTGCCCGTGGCGATTTGCCATTCTTCCGCCAAACCAAAATTTCCCTGCTTCCTTTTCCCGAATTATATTGTCAATAAAACTTTTTGAAAACCCGACAAAACCGGTGAACAAGCCCCGCCCCTTTGCAAGACCGCGGCACTGTTTTTCGGCATTCCATAGAACTTTCTCTATTTTGTGTTTACGAGCGTAATTCCGTTACGACGCTCTGCAAGTCTCGCAGCGAAAAACTGCACGGTGGTTATCTCGGTGCAAGACCTGCGGAACACCGGATCGTCGTAACTAAATTTCGCTCATGAACACATGGTACAAAACTCATACCGCAGACTTGCAAACGGTCTCCATTTTGGCATTTCTGCACCCCAAAACCCCCAAAAGCTCACAGATTGTAAATTTTTATTGATTTCCCACTTTTATATACATGAAAAATAAAAAAATGTCAAAATATTAAACATTCGCATGATACCAGAAAAATGGACATTTTTAAAACATATTGAATGCAAGTTTCTGACTCATTCGTGTAAAAGAAAGGTCTCGTCACGAAATTGTCTGGAATTGCGAGCTTCACACGAATGAGCCATACCGCCGAGTCGACATCGATTTCATGATATTGGCGCTCGGTGTTTGCGAATTAGTACCCGTCATTGGACCGGTGGAATAATTATAATGGGTCTATTCACGGAACCAGCAAAATATGCAAAAAATTCGTAGAATGCTCCGATCAGTCTGAAATTTTGGTAAATAGTGTCAAAAATATTCCCGGGCATGTGCAGAAAATTTCAGACCAAAATATCGATTTTGAATTTTTTTTTTGCCTAAATTTCAGATTGATCGGAGCATTCGCCGAATTTTCTCTGTATTTTTTGCATATTTTGCTGGTTTCCGAGAATATACACACAAATTTGATAAATATTCAATGAAAACAAAGGTGAATTACATAAACGAAAACAAAAATAAAATAAATACTGACAATAAATAATGCGAAAACAGTCAAAAACACACGCAGAGAGCGCGATCCGCAAACACCAAGCGCCAATAAAATAAATTACGCAAGTCAAAACCTGAGATTCACCTATACTATCAGTTTGGTGCTATAATTGACCGAGAATTGCCGAATCTCTCCGCACGATGCCGATCTCTAATCTTTTGCCGATGCTCCATGGTATCGCCTCGTCGATTAAACTCATGACAGTGTTGAATCATCTCCGGATCGTTGCACCGGGCGATGAATTCTGTGAATCTGGCGCCAAAATTATTCTTCACCATGTCATTGTCAAATGGTACAATCTCGTTGAACACGATAGAGGGCGGGAAGCGGCGTTTGTTCGATTGGAAATAGCTGTAGTTAGAAATAAATAAATAAAACTCCCGTAAAAATTCAAGATTTACTCACTAAAAGAGTTTACGGATGAATTCGTTGTGACTCTTGTACAACATTACTCCGTTTCCGACGAGCATAAATTGATATTTGGCTCGAGTGATTGCCACGTTTAGGCGGCGTAAATCGCTGACGAAACCCAGGTTGACTGAAAAGGAAAACAAATAATAGACACGAAATGCACACCAATACCAACTAACATTTAGGATTACTCCGGACCATCGAAAAAAGCACCACGGAAAACTCTTGGCCTTGATAACTATCTACAGTACCCAGATTGATATCTTCTAAATTAAAATCATCTTCCTCTTTACTTTCTCGTATCTTCTCCCGGAACAAATCGGCAATGCAATCCATTTGAGCGCGGTACGGAGTAATTATAGCAATTTCAGAGAGCTCCATTCCGCGAGATCTCAGATTCATATAGTACTCGACGATGATCTCGCCTTCTCGCAAATTGGCGAACGACTTGTTGCTGTGCGTGTTATTTAGCGAGTTGTTTTCGGAATTGGCGTCTTGATAAACAGCCCTCTCCCACGTTTTTGGACTGATGTTTGGGTCCACGTCAAAGGACGTGTCGATGAGAACCATCGGTTGATAGAGGGGTTTGAAGTTTTTGCCTGGGCTTCTTTTTAGCACTTTTCTGTAAGATGGGATGTACTTGGACTGGCGAAAAAAAAAACGTTTTTATAAAAAATTTAATGGACCTATTGAGCACATGAAAAAAATACTATTTTTTTGTGCTTTTTAACCCTCGTGCTGGATTTCAATGTGAAAAAGTTCACATTTTCTGGGCTACAGCATTTATGGACTTATTCAATGTGAAAACAAAAAATTGCAACGCGGTGTTTGCGTACTTTTAAAATTCAAACGAAAATGAGAACAAATTTCTTCATTTGCCACGCTATTTCTCTCATTGCCATTTGAATTTCAAAAGTACGCAAATACCGCGTTGCAATTTTTTTGTTTTCACAATAGCACTGAAACATGAGGAGGGGTGAGTAAACGCATCCGAACGAACACACGAAACTGATCCAAATAAGGCCCAAAAAATAAAAAAAGACGCGCTAATAGTTTCACATTATCGGAGAGAAAAACCAAACCAAAACCGTGAAAATTACAAAATCCTATCCAAAATTATTGGCGCGCCTTTTTGTGTTTATTTTTTGGGCCTCAATTGGATGCGTTGCGTGTGTGCGTTCGGGCTCGTTTACTAATGGACCTATTCATTTGAATTAAAATGAATTTTTATGTCATTTTAATTCAATGCAAAACAACATATTAATTAATTAACCTGAATTTTCCTGAACCATTGAGTTTGAGCCTTTCTGCAAATCGTGTCGAGACATTCTGGCCAAATCAATGCATGCGCCTTTAATGTGTACTCCGAGTGGACAAGATGACGAAAAAATATGGCATAAAGTGCAGATCGGACCCTAGTTATTAAAGGCGCATGCATTTATTTGGCCAGAATGTCTCGACACGATTTGCAGAAAGGCTCAAACTCAATGGTTCAGGAAAATTCAGGTCATAAAAATTCATATTAATTCAAATTAATAGGTCCATCACTCCCGCCTCATGCCCCAGTGCTGTAGAAAAACGAAAAAATGTCAAAAACTCGGAAATTTCTACGATTGCTCTGAAATTTTGGGAGAAACTGTCAAAAAAAATATTTTCGGACATGCTCGGAAAATTTCGGGACGAAATATCAATTTTTTAAATTTTGCATTTTAAAAATCGATATTTCAATTCAAAATTTTTAGAGCATTTTCGCGAGTGTTGTTTAAAGTTTCTCCCAAAGTTTTAGACCAATCAGCGGCCGTATGCAAGAAACTGGAAAAGGGTGTTTTCCGGAAAATAAATATGCATGTTTCTCTGTACCTCTCATCCATATCATATACTCGGCGAATACAACACCAGCCTCGCTCTACGGCACTTTTCAATTTTCAACAGTGTAGTGCGCCTTTTTTTAAGCGAAAAATCAAATTTTAACTGCAACTCGTCGTGGATACGTCATTTTCCGTTGAAAAGAAGTTCAAAACGAGAATTCGAGTTAATCTTGCAAGTGCAACACTGGTTTACAGGAATTTTGCAGTAGAGCGAGGTTGATGATGTATTCGCCGACTATACAATAATCAGCGTTTTCCGAATTTTCTTTTCCGGAAAACGGTAATTCCCGTCGTTTTCTAATTTCTTGCATGTGGCTCCCAGTGAATTTTTCGAGTTTTCCCCTAGGTGTATGTTTTTTTTTCGTTTTTCTACTGTACATTGAATAGGTCCATTACCAGTTAAATATTAGGCGAGAGTAATAAGTCTCTTGAGTTTCAGAAATTGGTTTATTTCAACGGTAAACATCTATTATCAGCTAGTATTGTCCCCTTCGTCCGCTCGTCTACGTGATGGCAGCACTCAAATGGATAGGATAAGCATTGATTAGACCATGAAGGTTAGCGGTAGGGCGACATTTTTGGCCTCGTGATAGCATCCCAATAGGTACATCACTGTCGAGTCGATGGCTTTAAGTTCCTGAAAATCCAAATTTATCGGTAATTACCTAGTTTAAACGCTGCAAGAGTTGATGGAAGAAAGTTGTGGGCTGGGTAATAGACTGAATCTGAAAATAGACAGATTGAGATAAAATGAAATGTATTTTTTAAAAAATCAGCAAAACAAATACACGAGAATTAATTATCATCCTTATATATAAAATTCCGTTTGGGTTTGTAACTGAGGATCTTTGTGTGTCTGTGTCAAAGGCGCATGGCGGGGTCGAACTCAGCACCCGCGGCCAAATAAAAACTTGACGGGCAAGCGTGCAACCGCCTGCGCCACACGGGACACGCGGAATGAACGCTCTCGAGGAGTAGATTTGTTCGCGGCTGGCAACATGCCGCTGCGTTCGCCTCTGGGTAGAGGAAAAAGACTAATAAAAAACAGTTTAGAGATGAGAAAAGATCAAAAATAGTTTTTGATTCAGCCAGGCTTGTTTAGTTTAAAGAACTGAAAATAGACGAAAATATTAATTTTTGAAAAAAAAAATAAAAATTACAGCACCAACGAACGCGCTTGCGGTATTACGTATTCCCCACTGCCTCACTGGGGTATCAGGAGGGAGTGAGTAAACGCGCCCGGACGCACATACGCAACGCATCCAATTGAGGCCCAAAAAATAAAAAATCGCGCGAAAAATTTAGCATTATCGGAGAGAAAAATCAACGAGCGCGAAATAATTTTGGATAGGATTTCGTAATTTTCACGATTTTGCGTTAGTTTTTCTCTCCGATAATGTTAAATTATTCGCGCGCCTTTTTTTATTTTTTGGGCCTCATTTGGATGCGTTGCGTGTGTGCGTCCGGGCGCGTTTACTCACTCCCTCCTCAGACCCCAGTGCTGCCTGACACTTCGCGGCAAATGAAAACTCAAATTTCTTAAGCCAGCAAACTTACAGTAAATCAGTCTCCTCGGTCATTGTGGCAATCTCATTGTCGTAGAAACACTCGCTCGACCATTGCATGATGTGCCGGTGTGATCGATACTGGTCACGAAGCATAATCCAGCTGTAATGTTCTCGTTTCTCCATAATTCGGTCCATCAGCGATTTGTCGAGTTGGAATGAGCGAGCTCTTTCGGACAGGACGAGTGACGGCAGCTGTTTCGGATCACCGGCCATCACGATTCGGTTCATTCGAAAAACTGCCGGCCACGTTTCTGATTCTTTTACCTGGGCTGCTTCGTCTGGAAGACGTTGGGCTGTCAGAGCTATCCATATGATTATTGTCGGCCCGCCAAAATGGTCAAACGCGCTCCACTGAACTCAACGCTATACGATTTTCAGTTTGGTATCCAAATTATTTCATTTCATGTGTCAATTTATACGTGAAATTAAATAATTTGGATACCAAACTGAAAACAGCATAGCATTGAGTTCAGTGGAGCGCGTTTGACCATTTTGTCGGGCCGACAATAGTATTTATTTCCCCCCTATTTTTATATATTTTTAAAAGGTGCATGCACCTCTAATAAAATACATAAATAACCCACCAATAATGCACAACGCGTTTTGAAACGAAGGAAATCTGGTGGGAACATCCACAAATGAAGAGGATATGGTGGAGAAGACTATAATCACATTTCCCATAACTTCCTTCAGCTTTTCCTGATAAATTGCTCTTATATGCTCTGCTCGTTTCTTCTTAAACTCCTCCCACGATATTCGCCCCGACGCCGCTTCTTCTCTCCACGCATTCACAAGCTGGAGACCATCGCGAGACTCCTGGCAATTCTCGAGTATTTCGTTGAATAGTAATGGATTCATTAGTGCTGAAATTTTGAGTATTATTATATACGTATTCATGTAATGATGATAATGCGTCAAATTGTGTACATTGCGGTCTCGCCACGGACGGTGTTTGCAGACTTTTGAATTTTGCGACGAATAAATTCGAAAGCGTGACAAAACAGGGGAAAAACACGAAACTGGGGAACGCAAAACCGGGGAAGTTCAACACTGTCACGTAAAATGGCGGACAAGGCTGAATTTCGAAATTCAGAATTATTTTTTCAGAGTTCCGAAGATTTTTTGTTGAATTTTATATATTGTCGGCCCGATTTTCTTTTTGGTCTCCAAATTATTTCATTTCACGTATAAATTCAAAGTGAAAAGAAATAATTTGGAGACCAAAATGAAAATCGCATAGCGTTAAGTTCAGCGGAGCGCGTTTGACCATTTCGGCGGGCCGACAATATATAAAATACAACAAAAAATCTTCGGAACTCTGAAAAAATAATGCTGAATTTCGAAATTCAGCCTTGTCCGCAATTTTACGTGACAGTGTTGAACTTCCCCGGTTTTGTGTTCCCCAGTTTCGTGTTTTTCCCCGGTTTTGTCACGCTCTCGAATTTATTCGTCGGAAAATTCAAATTTGCGCGTAAATTAGATTCACAAGTCTGCAAATACCGTCCGCCCAAAACGAAACCGCAATGCACACCATTTGACGGGCATTAAAACCAAAAAAAGAGCAAATTGCTCACCATGATCATGAGGATTCTTCCTAAGCGGTTTTGACGCTAGAAGAGCCCTCGTCGCATTTTCAATATTCCGGCAAGCCTCTCTGGTTGGCGTCAAAACGATAGCCTTGCGTATTTTATCACTCCTCTGTTGTCTCAAAATTCTGTAGATCAAATTTGCAAGTGTGTACGTTTTTCCTGTTCCCGGTGGTCCTTGAATGCAAACCAGTTTTCTTTTCTCGTTAAGTGCCATTTGAATGGCCGCGTTTTGTGTCGGATTCAGCCTTCTCGGAAATTCTGTCGTATCGGTCATCTGCGCAAGCTCATCTCGATCACATGCGTGCTCTTCGAGCACTTCTAGAAGTTTGTCACGTGAAACCTCTTCAATTGTGTGCTTGAACACTTCGTTCTCCTCGTGTCGCTTCTGTTGCCAGAATGCCACGTCGTCACGATCAATGTCTGCTTCAACGCGAAACACGTCGTCGATTTGGAAGGAGGTTTCGAATTTTCCGCGGTAGTGCGGTTTCAGTTGTATCACGCATCTCTAAAAAAAAATGAGCTGATTTTTGGAATATATATATTTTTGTCGAAATATGTCTTACATTAACTTCATTTACAGTTTCAAAAGCTGTACCAATTTGTGGATCGTAAACTTCATCATCTTCCCATTCGCCTTCTTTTGCGCTTGCTTTTTGTTTGATCAGGGCAACACGTGAGGCTGCAAAGCACGTAATTTTGTAATAGAGGCTAATAGCCGTTGAAAATTATTTTTAGTCATTGAACATGTCAGAGTTAGTCGTCATATTCGAGAGCATGACAAAACCGGGGAGGACAAAACCGACACGGTTTTTCTTGCATTCAAAAACAAATCCAGTACAAAACACGTGCCGCAGTCTTGCAATGGGCGGGACTTCTAGCACGGTTTTTGAATTGTTGTTCCCCGGTTTTGTCAGAGTCTCTTATTCTCGGTAAAATTTGACGGCTATTAGCCGAACATTTTCTACATTTTGAGGAGCAGCACGGCGTGTTAGAACCTACGTAAAGGCAAACGCGCTCTGTCGCATTTGTCTGCGTTTCGATAGTGATATTCTGCCAAGTTTAGCTAAGTGCGTGCAAAAATGGAGACGTAGTGACTTGAGAGAGATGACCTCCGAAATTTCATTTCCAAAAATAAATTTGAAAACGTAGACTCCAGCACGCCGTGAGCAGAGTTATGTACAAGTCGCACAGCTAACGCACAATCAGTGATTGGTGTGAGAATCGACGCAAATTTGGAGTGGGTTTCGCGAAAATCGGCACACAAGCTAGAGTTAGCCATCGAAAACGGCCGCCAAATTCAGAGTCTCTGCCAACAGAAACTACGCAGCAAAGTTACATGGAATTTCGACTTCTGGCCACGGACAACTGGATGAGAATTTTTGGCTAATAGCCGTCAAATTGCGCCGAATTTATTGGCTAATTCCCGCTTGCGCTCTGATTACACCTAAACTTTCAGCGATATGGTGTAAACTATGAGCAATTATTGGCAATTCTCTTCTTTTGCCGAACTCGCACCAATCCTCGCTGATTAAGCGGGAGCTGTGTTTCAGTGATGGCTAGCTATCTCCGATATTCGATGATTAAAATGTCATCCGCGATTTGCTGTCTGTTTTCTCTTTTATACCCTTATTTCGAATCATTACTTTTATTTTTCTGTTCTTTCTTATTACTTCACGTTTATTTTTGAAACGTAATAAATACAATACAAAAATGATTTTCAACGGCTAATAGCCATGCAGCCGCCTATATTCATCTTATATTTTTTCCCAAAATTTAAGGCCAACCGGAGCATTCTTCAAATTGTTTCGCTATTTCATGAATAACCCGTTTTCAGCCATATATCAGCTACATGGCTATTAGCCATTGAAAATCACTGTTAATCATCGAATATCGCTGATAGCCATTACTAAAGCACAACTCTTGCCTAATCGGTGAGAATTTTCGCGAGTTCGGCAAATGGCGGTAATCGGCGTATACAAGTGGGAGTTAACCGTCAAAAAAGGCTAATAGCCGTCGAACTCGGGGCATGTGCCACATAAATTTGACATACTCTCCGGAATCGACGGCTATTAGCCAAAAATTCCTAGAGTAATTTTTTATTTTTTCGCGTAAAAATCCCGTTCTGTTCAAATTTTATTTCATAAGGTCTTGCTGAACATCCCGTGATTTTTAAGCCCACTTAAATAAAATGCAAAAAAACATGGAAAAATAGTTTATTTCAAAGCAAAACAAAATTTTGGATAGTTGAAGAGTTCGGGTTGTTTGAATACCACCGATTGGAATAAATCGAGCTGAAAAACGTGTTATTGGAAATATTTTAAATGAATAACGGGTATAAAATGGTTTAAAATTGCGAAAAATTGAATTTTTAATTAGAAAATAAACGAAAATATCATGATACGCTGCTCTGGAGAGGTGAATCGATCAATAAATCGATAAAAACTGTATTTTTCTCAGCGTCTCCTCTATCGCTGCGAGACCACATGGCCAAGGAACAGCGACTTACCATTTAAAAGTTTCTGGAAAGTAAGAACCTTCGACATATCCATAATTTCCATGATTGGTCGTAGCCCGGAGAACAGATTCGAGTTATTGAACGCAGCGATTCGCAAAAGGCCAACGCTTTCCCATTTTTTGGTTTCCAGCTGTAAAAAAAAACAACAAAAAGTGCCACTTTCAAGTTCTAAACCACCCCACCTCAATATTATGCTGAATCTCAGCCTCCATGACTTCTGGCATCTCGTCAAACTTTCTCTGCTGCAATTGTTTGGATAACTTGGCCATCTGAGCAGTTTGGGTGAGCGCTTGAAGAATCACAAGCTCAAACGAATCCTCGCCCCTTTGAACAATTTCAAACGTGATAGTCGCATAGCTGCCTGGCTCAATTTCGCGATTCGTGTCAATCATGTCGCCGAAATCGATATTCCGGTACATGCCAATTTCTAGAAGGTCTCCCTGACCGACTTGTACGTCTCTGACTGTGTAGACGAGTCGATCGGTGACCTTGTTTTCGTGGTGCACGTATTTTAGCTCGGCGGCCAAGGAACGGAGCTGAGCAGGCACCCCGTCGGTGGGCTCTGATTCTGTTTTGATGCTGAAGTGAGGCTAATAGCTGAGAGGTTTCAGAGCCGAAAAAAGTCCAAAAAACTCACTCAACCATTACGAGATCCCCATAATTTACGCTCATCTCTCCGTCGACTAAGAGGTCCACCACTCTCCGAAATTCTGTGGTCGGCTTGAAGCACGCTATTTTTAAGATTTGCTCCGCTCGATCATCGTCTTCTTTTTTTTCGATGTTGCCGAGAAAAAAGCCCATGAATAGGTTCATTTTCCACTGTAAAAAATTAAATTTGAGTGTTTTCTAGAAACTAACGCGCTCCACCGATAACCACAAGTGGAGAAGTTAGACAGTCAGAGAAAACGAGTCACGGTGGAGCGCGTTATAATCGGTGAACTATTTGCACATATTATGGAATCGTGACGTCGCGATACCGCGTGTCAAGTTATGCGTCAGCAAATGTTGGGTCTCGCCACGATTCAGCTCTTGGCGGCTAGAGAGGAAACAATTTTTTGTATTTTTTTCATTTTGCAGGCGCACAACTTGTAATAAGCCACGCCCACCCCCACCAACCACCAAAACATGATTTACGCCCCGATTTAGACCAGGCCTCGAAAAAAAAAAAAGTATTTTTACAGTTTTTTCTCTCGTTTTCTTGAAGATTTTGATATTTTTCATCATCTAATGAATAGTCAAACGGTTCGAGTCCAAAAATCAATAATTGCTTGCCTTAAAATGCATTAATCGACAAGGTTAATATCACATTTTAAAATGTGATATTCACCTTGTCGATTTTTTCATTTCATTGCAAAAATCTTCAATTTTTCGACTTCTAGCATAAAAAACAAGCCAACTCGTCAAATTTAGCAATTTCGGACACTAAAAACTAGAAAACAAACCAAAATAATGAAAAAATTGCAAAATTTTGTGCAAAAACAGATTTTTTTTTTAAAACATAAGTGCCCGCGGCTTGCAAAAGGGGGCGTGGCCATTGCTAATTCTTATCTGGGTATCACAGTGAATCTTTTACTACGTGCCGATGCGGATCCTAGGCCATTTTGAGAAATTTTCTCTTCCATGAAAGAAATCCTGGAGCTATTTTGAAAATGAAGGCCAAAATGAAAAATCGGCCCAATAAATATTGTTCTTCGTTTAATTTACTACCTTTAAAAAAAAAAGTTGGCTCAAATCGGTGCACTACCGGCTCTAGCAAATTTGTTAAAGGTGTCGCGGACTAGTAAAAAAATATCGAATTTTCTCTTCCATTTTCAGTTTTTTGTACTTTTCGGAAGAATAAAAGCCTAAATTAAAAATCGGCTCAATAATTATTTTTCTTCATTTAATTAGCTACGTTTTAAAAAAAAAGTTGGCCCGAAACGGGCTGCCACCGACCCCACAAGATTTGTTTAAGGTACGGCCTAAGTTTCGCCATTAGCTAATAGAGACCTGAAACTTGTCGCATGAGCTGTTTTCAACTGTAATTTATTTTTGCACGTTCTTTTAGATGTTTTTCCTTCGAATTGCATACAATTTGTTCGTAAAATTGCAGTTTATTCACCAGGTAATTCGAAAACGAAGCCAATGGAAAATCTGTGCCAGCCTTTTGCAACTAAATCCCGCCCATTTTTTCTCTGATTGGTGGACTTTTCGTCGAAGAAATTTTGGCTTGACGTAGTAAAAAATTCACTGTGGGTATCTGTAATTAACTTTTCTTGGTTGTCGATACGATAAAAATGTAGAAAATGACTAAAAATTGGACGAAAATTCAAAAAATTTGACAATTTTTTTTTTAATTTCAGCATTTCCAGTACAATTTTTGGTTATTTCTTGGGATTTACCACACTTTTGACCCTATTTTCATGCCAATTAATCAGTTTTTCGCATTTTTGGCTATTTTCAGTCATTTTAGAATTTTTAGAAATTTTTCTGCTATTATCGAAAAAAAATCAATCAGTTTTGCAGGAAATAAAGAATTGGAAAGAAACGCATTTAGTAAAAAACAAGTAAACATTAAAAATAAGAAAAAATTGGGCAAAACAACCAGAAAAATTGAAAAAATAAATGTTTTTCAAAAAATGAAAAAAAAAAACACTGGGGGTCGCGGCCTAGCATTTTCTAGTCCACCTCGAGGGGAGTGAGCAAGTGCGCTCTATTGAATGTGTCAAAAAAAATTTTAAAGCGGATTTATTTGATAAAAATGCATTTTTATTGAAATTTAACGTTATTTTTGCACAAAAAAGACAAATAAATAATTAAAAAATACCAATTTAGTCCGAAAACAACAAAAAAGAGGATATTAACCTATTTAAATTCTGTACACGTAAAATGCATATTACGAGAGAAATTGTTTTTTTTTTAACCGTGCATTTTTGGCTAATAGCCCGTCGAATGTTCCGCTTGAGCGCCGGCTTGGTGCCAATCTTTACTTTTACCTTTTCTGTCTTTCTTTTTTACTTTACGTTTCGTTTTCGTTTTCCAAAGTAATAAATACAATACAATATTATCGGTTCGCCACGTCGGTCAAACGCGCTCCGCTGAACTCAATACTTACTTACTTGTGGATTTCATTTTGGTTTCCAAATTATTTTATTTCACGTTGACTTTACACGTGAAATGAAAAACTTTGGAAACCAAAATAAAATCCACGTAGTATTGAGTTCAGCGGAGCGCGTTTGACCATTTTGGCGGGCCGACAATACATTATTGTGTTTTCAATCGAGTTGCAGCATGAGAGCGAGAGAAAAAAATACATGTTTTCTCTGCTTTTCTTCGAATCGAACTGTGTTTGCGTGGTCGCGCGAAAAAAAGTGGGCGGAGTCACGCGTTCTCATGTCGCAAGTCGATTGAAAAAACAATATGTCTGTAATTTTAAATGACTAATAGCTGTTTTCCATGGCTAACAGCCATTTTCAAGGCTAACAGGTGATCTTTGATAAAGATGGAGAGCCTGAAAAAGTCAAGTGGTTACCCCGGAGATACAAAAACATCTGCCACCTCCTGATTTCAAAAGCTAAAGCTCAAGAATTCTCCCCATTTTTTCGTCGACATGACTTTACCTACATTTTTATTAACTCTCGTGATTGCCGTTTTCGTACCAGCCTCCTCACAAGAGAATCCGAACGACTGGGAGGTGAGATTTTATTATCCATCCCTGAAAGTTCTACCGGTTGGAAACCTAGGCCAAGTCGGCGTCTCGCCACGAAAATTGAGACGCGAGACGAGACGCCGTTCAGTCCGCAGTGCAGACGCGACCGGTGGCAGGGATCGATATTATTTAACTAAAAATTGTTGATTAAAAACGTCCATTTCCAGCAATACGTGATTAATGACATGACAATCACACCTACGTCCTCCTCTGACGACCCGCCGAACAATGACACGGTCCTAATGCAAATGGCTGTGATCCTTCTCGTCGCACTTGGTGTCGGCGCGGTCATCGCGTTGACCATTCGATTTTTGCGGAAATGTGCGCAACGGGAGGAAAATTACTCTAATTTTACATAATTTTGTTGATATTGTGAAAACAAAAAAGTTGCAACGCGGTGTTTACGTACTTTTGAAATTCAAACGGCAATGAGAGAAATAGCATGGGAAATGAAGAGATTTGTTCCCATTTTCATTTGAATTTCAAAAATACGCAAACACCGCGTTGCAATTTTTTTGTTTTCAGAATTTATTGTAATAAATTGTGTATTTAGTGAGAAAAATCAATAATGTGAATTCTTAGTACGGAGCGCTGTAAGTTTGCTTTATTCGCAGTGGACGAGTTGGCGACGAGAGAGTGTAGAAAATTGAGAGAGCGTGACAGATGTTTCGCTTTGTAGTCGCATTTGACCTAGCACGCGCTGCAATTGCTTCTCCCGGGAACTCTTATTCACCCATCACCCTGCGTCTCCCTATGTTCGACATCTCATCCGCGCATCCTAAACTGCCGTCTCGCGCCTCCACGCCGCCCGTTGAACTCTCGTCAGGAGCAAGGCTGTCAAATCTCGCGGCCGGCCGCGGCCTCGGCCGGCCGAGCCGCGGCCCTGGAAGGCCGCGGCCCTGAGGGCCGCACAGTGAAGGGCCGCGGCCGGCCGGGCCGCGGCCTCGGCCCTAGCATTAAACATCTACAGAAAGGTTCTATACTATTTGAACTGAACAAAAGTGAAGGAAATTGGTTCTAAATTACAGAAATATGTGTAAAAATGTGAAAAATAAAAAATATATTCAAAAAATGAAAAAACTTGAATTTTTAGTTTTTGAGATACAAATAAAAACTTTTTTGAAATCAGTTTTTGTAAATTTTTGTGTATTTAGTTGTTTCCTTTATCCATTTTTCAATCTCTCCTTTACGACACACAAAAAAATATAAAAATAGCGATTTTTCAGGTACAATCGGATTTTTCATAATTCTTCATGCCAGAAAAAGTTTAGACAATAAATTTAAAAGATAACCACTACTCACGTTTATTTTTGAAACGTAATAAATACAATACAATACAATCTTCATTTTTAAAACATTGTTTCATTTAAAAAATCAAGATTTAAACCAGAAGTTTTTGAAAAATGTAAATCATTTTTATTGCTAATCATAAAAAGTTACAACAAAGTTGACAACACAAAAAATACTCACAAAAGTATGAAAATTCCCCTTGTGAAAGAATTATACCTATCTCAAATTATCCCAATCGAAAAAAAAACCAATTTTTTTTTTAATTTTCAACTTTTTTATCATTTTCACAAATTTCATGAAGATTATCGTTATTTTAGTATAATTTTTGATTTTTCATCCTTTTTTTTATTATTTCTCTATGAATTATTCACTTTGGAAACCCTCTGTAGGCACAGCCTCCCGCACGAGAAATGCGCACCGCTGGTCCCTAAAAAGAAGGTCTCGGCGTCTCGCACTCTCTCGCGCGTGCAGATAGAGCGCGCTTGCACCGCCTTTCCTGCAGGAATGTTGAGAATCTAAGAATGCGTCGGAAACACTAAAAACGGGGAATTCAATTGAAAAGGGAATATAAATAGACAGAACAGAAAATTGCCGATTTTTTGAGATATCATGGAAGAAATAATAATTTGTCTTCACGGAAATACCTACAAACAAAGATTTTTCACGAATTTCGAGATTTTTCGAAAAATTCACTATTATTTTTGGAAATACTCGATGAAGACATGTTAAGAATAATATAGTGAAGTGCTTATTCATTGAAAAAGGACAAATCAAGCGGTTTTATTTGCCAAACAGGGGAATTTTCGGCTGCTCGAGCACGAAGTCTTATTCAGATGCTCCTAAATTTCGTCTCGAACTTTTTTTCGAAAATCGGCTTCCAGGGATTTGTAGAGAATTTTACGGCGATCATTTTTCGCTTTTGAACAAACAAATTCGTCAAAAAATGGCTTCGGTAGTTGAAAAACAAATTTCAGTTGAAAAAGTGAAAAAATGGGCAAATTTCGATGGTTTTTAATTTTTTTCTGAGGAACTAGAAGACAAATCAAAAATCGGCTGCCGAGGAAAGTTTCTAAATTTTCTTGCGGTCATTTTGCGACCTCAACCGGCCGATTTGGTCAAGAATGGACGGAAAAAATAGGGTTTTAAGATTTCCAGTCATGGGTCGGTGGGCATCTGAAGGTACGGAATTCGGCCCCTCAAGCGCTTCAATCACTGTTTTATGGTCGATTTTCGTTAGAATAGGTCCGTATTGTTCGCATAAATTATTAAACACATATAAAATAGAAGATTCGGGAATATTTTATTCGATTACTGTATTTCTCGGAATTCCAACAGAGTGGGCGGAAGAAGCGTCTGAACTTCGATGAAAACTTAGTTACTCCGGGTCATAAATTGTATAAAACAGGAAAGAAACATATTTGAACCAAATTTATTGATTTTCGAAAAGCAACCATCATATTTATAGTACATTGTAAATAATTAAATTAACAAAAAATAGTTTACAACCGATTTTTGGTATAAATTGAATTTCCGGGCCCGATGATTTCGATTGTCCTTCTAGGTTGCTGATTTCATTATTTTGCTGCTGAGCTATCTGTAAAAATAACAATTTTGAGGTCATTTATCGTAAAATAAAGCAATTTTTACATATAAAACGGTTAGGATTTACGACAGATTGAGCAAGTGCACCAAAAAATATTATTCCTTCCTATTGGAACACTATTTTAGACATTAGAACAAAAAAAAAGTGAAAAATAGCCAAAAAATAACGATTTTAAATGGGCAAATTTAATTAAAAAAGGTTTTGTTTAAAGGAGCATGCAAGTTTGCGGAGCGAGGCAGAGAGAGTGCCAGACGAAATACAAATTCGCTGGTGTTTTTCTCGTGCGGGAGGCTGTGTGTAGGTTTTTAACGCAAGGGCCGAGGCCGCGGCCCGGCCGGCCGCGGCCGGCCGCGGCCCTGCGACGTCGCGGCCCTCAGGGCCGCGGCCCTCCAGGGCCGCGCCTCGGCCGGCCGCGGCCGGCCGGGCCCGGCCGTGTGACAGCCTTGGTCAGGAGAACTGCTGGACCATTTCAACCATCACGATTACCGCCGATCCAGCAATCACTCTTGTTAGCTCCGCCCCATTTTTACCCTATAAAAGGTGAGAATCCGCTCATTTTGCGGGTTTAATTTCCGCTCATTTGAGCTTGCCCTCGCCATCTCTTTCTACTCTATTTCTCCGTTTTGCCGCTTATGCTCTATTAATGTTTATTTTTTGTAGATTAGTGTTTTAATAAAGCTGTTCTTAGCTAGACGCTTTACAGTTATTTTAACACGAGTTGGCCACTGTCGCGGAATAAATAAGTAATTAAATATTCCACGACTATTTTAGCCTAATTATAGCCTATCAACTATTTTACTAAACAAAATACAAGAAAAAACTCACAAAATCCATAATCCTGGCGCAAAACAGTCGAAGAAACAATAATCAATAATTTTCCCCTCGCTGTCTCGGTCTCTCTCTCTCGGCGTCCCTCTTAGGGCCGCCGCGGCCATCGCCGTGCCGGCCACAACAAAGGCGGCCACGGGACACTTTTTGACTAACTACCGCGCCCGGGAAAAAACTCAACGAAGTTGGATTAGCGCGGCGAAACTCGCACCTGCGCATCTAACTGGGCCTAAAATATTAACGTGTCGATTCGGCTTGACCCAAGGGTTCTTGTCGTCTCGAAACACGGTACCGATAGGTCGCAAGACCACAATACTATAGGCTTCCGAGCCACAATATCAACCGTTGTTTCAGGAATGGTCTTTCGTTTTCTCTCCACCATTTCATACGGCACTTTTTATTTTTTCTTCGAGCTCAACTACACCGGCGACGCGTGGATACTTGGACGCTGGCTCTCCATCGGCATTCCTCTCCTTGTTTTATTGTATACCTTTTTGCCACTCCGATTGTATCCAACCGCTAGCTCGTCGTTATTGTCATTACCAGAGAAGCTCAGTGCTACAAGCTAAGTTGTAGCACACAACAAGGGCCGGAATAGTTTTTTACTATTTTCTATTCCCCAAATAAATTTGGTTCTCTGCGAGCACACCGTCTTGTCCACACATCCTATTGCACTATTAAGGCGAGAGTTGCCGAGTTTCCATCCTCAATGAGCAATTCCGCACATGGTGCATCAACCGGGTGCAATTCGATAACTTGCTATACACTTCTTCACAATAACTATAACCATACCAATCCCATACAAGACGGCTGAAACGCGCTTCCGGATGTGATCGGCACTGTTGGCGGCTCGTGGCGGCTCGGTTGGCTGGTTCGACGCCATGGCACGGATTCGTGGAAGATCGGTTGGCTGGTTGGCGCCGTGGAGCGGATTATTGGCGGCTCGGTTGGCTGTTCGGCGTCATGGAGCGGTTTCGTGGCGGCTCGGTTGGCTGTTCGGCGTCATGGAGCAGATTGGTGGCGGATCGGTTGGCTGGTTGGCGCCGTGGAGCGGATTATTGGCGGCTCGGTTGGCCGTTCGGCGTCATGGAGCAGATTGGTGGCGGATCGGTTGGCTGGTTGGCGCCGTGGAGCGGGTTGTTGGCGGTGTGGCACAGCTGGTTTGGCGTCGTGAAGCAGCTTGTTGGTGGTATTGGCGACTGGTTTGGACTATACTATAATTTCCGAAGCTAATTAGCAAATACATCGAAACTGCGAACCCAAGATGGAACAAGACTTGCAATAGGACAAATAGAGATTCGAGACGACACTCAAGATCGATACTAAAACCTGTGCGGAATAGTAGAGGGAGGATGGAGACTCCCCTATTCACGCCTTAATTAGTGCGATAGGATGTTGAAAAAACACGGTGTGCTCGCAGAGAACCATTTATTGGGGAAAAGGAAACTCTTGACAAAAACCTTTTCCACCCCGTGTGGTGTGCTACAACTTGGCATGTAGCACGTGGGGTATCTCTGGTATATTGACAATTTAGACGAGCTTGTAATAAATACAATTGGAGTGGCAAAAAGTATAAAAGGAAAAAAAGGTGTAGAATGTAGAAGAAGAGCCAGCGTCCGAGTATCCAAGCATCGAAGATGTAGTTGAGCTCGTAGAAGCGGAAAGGGATTGTCGCGAGGAATGAGGGAAAATTAAAAGAACATTCCTGAAACAACGGTTAAATATTGTGGCTCGGAAGCCTATAGTATTGTGGTCTTGCGACCTATCGGTACCGTGTTTCGAGACGACGACTGGCCTGGGGCCATGTCGAGTCGACACGTTAATTATTTTAGGCCCGCTTTCGCGGGCGCGGTACATTCTCAAAGTCCAGCAGGGCGCGGCTGCTACAGCAGGCGCGGACGTGGCCGCGACGCTGTAGGAGCGGCCGCCGGCCGCCGCAGGAGCGACGAGAGAGTGCGCGAGACAGCGAGAGGGTTTTTATTGATTATTGTATTTTGTACTGTATTTTACTCTAACTGTCTCGATTTGGTGATTTGGTGAGTATTTATTATTGTTTTGTGTTGTAAAAATAGGTGATAGACTATAATTAGTTGAAAAGAGTCGTGGAATAATTATTAGCTAATTTATTCCGCGACACTCCCCCCGGCAAAAAGAAGAACCCTTCTATTCATCCGGTTATAGTCTATCGGCTGTTTCGCTTTTCGTGGAATTTGCTCCCTAGTGTGGGAACTGCTTTTGTTTCGTTCTTGGTTCTGAATTGTTGTTCCTGTGCCAGAATTTTGTGGTTGTCGTTTGATTGCGTTGTCTTTGGCGGTGTTTTATCCGCTTTCTGATGCTCAATCTCTTCTTGTTCAGTCTCAAGTGGTATGAGATGTCGTATTGATAGTTATAGTTCTTTCTTTCCGCATTTAACGTAAACCAACCTGATTTTTTCTATCTGCGGATTGCTCTAGAATTTTCCTTTTTTGGCTTTATTGATGTGTACAGTATGTACAGTGGTTATGTCGCTTTTGTTTTGGATTACTGGAAATACCGTGAATACTGTGTATTCCAATTATTCCAATGTTTTTAGAATAGTTTGTTGAGCCCGTTTTGATATTCTTTTGTAAGATTTTCTGTCTGACCTTCTGTAGTCATTTCTTGTATAGAATTACTATTGTCTGGTATGGTTAAGCTTACGTTAGATATGAGAAATTCTACCGGTCTTAGCGCTATTGAGTCTTCTGGATTTGTTGAATATTTAGTTATTGGCCGGCTGTTGACAATTGCATCAACATCAATAAGTATTTGCTCAATTTGAATTCTGGCGCATTGACACAAATAATTTTTTTGGATACTCGTCGTCTGCCGAAATATTGTTTCATAGCTTTTAGGTACGTTATTGTTGAGTTTTCTGAGACTAATTTGCCTCTAACGTTCGTGTAAAGTATCGACCCGAAATAGTATAGAACGACATGAGAAAATCGTGGTGCTGGAATATTTCTACATATCGGAAGTAGTTTGAAATTTAGATATTTGAACGGGTGTCCTGTTGGCTTTTTAGAACCTATCGCCTTGTTGCGTCATTTTTCTGATTACTGTACCTAATTTTGGAGTTCAGTATTTTTGAAAGACTGTGCCAGTTATGTGTTTAGGTGCCAGATGGGCGTTTCCTTGTGGACGTCGCGTGCAAATAAATCGGCGAGTGTATGGTTTTTTACCAGATATGTTGGATATTTGCTTTCAGAAGGTAGTCTAGTTTGAAAAACTTTAAACTTTTTGGTGGAAAGCTTTCTCGTATCTTTCGGTTTTGATAGTGATTTGATATTGTATATTCTCGAATCACTTTTCTTTGTTTTGATCTGGTTTTCTTTTGTTTATTTTGTTTATTAATTTTTTGTTTTTCGGATTTTTCTATCAACTGTAGTTTAATGATAGTGAGCTTGTTACACTTTTTGTCTGGAAATTCGTTATCGTTAAACCATTTCCATAGTGGTTGTCAGTTTGTCGAATGACCTGACGGTTTGGTATCGTACAATGGATTTAGGGTCTTGATCTATGGGCGATACTGTTTGCACGGTCGCTTTCTTTAATGCTTTTGGTTTTCCTTGTTTCTGCCATTCTACTTCTTTTTTGATGAGTTCTGATGACTCCTTTGAGTAGCTAATGGTACCTTGTAGCCGAATTGGCCATTCCGTTCGCGGTAGTTCTAGAAATAGTGGATCATATTTCCAAAGTTTATTGTTTGAAATTTTTTGTTGACCCTCGTGGGACAATTTCTGATGAGGTTTGATCAGTTTGACATTGGTGGAATATTGGTTTGAAATTATTTTGTTTTAGCAATATCGTTTTTCTCCCGTGATTTGGAGACTGTTAAAAAAATTTTCTGAGTTTTGTTGTTGTATTGTGAAACTCAATAAAGGGATCTTATAACTATTTTGGTAAATAATGTTGCGAAAGCGTGCTCTGATATGTTATTGGAATAGATATCATTGTTGATTTAGGTTTAGTTTTGGATTTTTCAGTATTATCACTTTCATTATTGATTTTGTTGTTAAATTAAAATCGTGGTTGCAAAGTTGTTGCAACGTGCTTCTTAGATATATTGCGGAATATGAACAGTTTCACTTGTATAGTCTGAAACAAACCTGCATTTTATTGTACAGTTTCACTATTGAAAGGTAGGATACTGTATTTATTAAGTGTCCAGTGAGGTTCATCCTCATGTTGTGGACTATGATTTAGGTAGAAGTATAGATTTCTTAAAGTTTTTGTTTTGTCACTACGTTGTAAGCATATCGGATTTTTCTGATCTTGTTATCGATTTTTTGTATGTTAAAATTCAAATTCATCAGTATTGTTTTTGATTTTGATGTGTCTAATCATTTTTTGTGCTTATCTCTTTTGGTATAGTTTTTCGTTGTTGTTCATTATTGCTTCGGATTGCTTGTCAGCGGTTCACTGACCGTTTCAATTTACTAGATGTGGTTGACCTGAAATGGGACGGCTACGTTTCGTCTTTTTGTACAGTAGTTTTGAGAGAATTTCACGAGTATAGAATAATGGATAGAGATGTTTGTGATCACCTGGCCTTGGTGTCACCGAAGACAAAAAAAAATTTCGCTTGTAAAGTATCTCGTTCAGACAGCACTTAACAGGGCTTATGCAAAATTGCCTGTCTGTGCTCTGAGCCTTGAGAATTTTAGTCGAAGTTTTGTTTTAGTCCGTTTTCTCATGCAGATAACGATTTTTTCTCGATTCTGAGAATAGTTTTGTTCTACCGTGATTGTTTTGTCATAGTTTCTCTCTATTGTTTGGTTGTTGTGGGTTTGTAAGATTCCGTGCACTGAAATCTTTATTTTTGTTAAGTTCCGGTTTTTGAGCTCAGTTAGGGTAATTTTTAAAGGCTGCGATTGTCCTCCCTCAGTGTTTAGTTTGGTAGGGTAGTTTTTAAAGGCTGCGAATGTCCTCCCTCATAGTGTTTAGTATGGTAGGGTAGTTTTTAAAGGCTGCGATTGTCCTCCCTTATAGTGTTTAGTATGGTAGGGTAATTTTTAAAGGCTGCGAATGTCCTCCCTTAAGTGTTTAGTATGGTAGGGTAGTGTTTAAAGGCTGCGATTGTCCTCCCTTATAGTGTTTAGTATGGTAGGGTAATTTTTAAAGGCTGCGAATGTCCTCCCTTAAGTGTTTAGTATGGTAGGGTAGTGTTTAAAGGCTGCGAATGTCCTCCCTTAAGTGTTTAGTAAAAAAAATTTCGTTTTGCCACTATCGTTTTTGTTGTGCAATTGTCTTTGCAATTGTTTTATCGACTATTTGTCAGATTTGTGGCTATTTGTCGTTGAAAGTTGTTTTCGTGGTTCAGTGGTTCAGTGATGTGGTTTTTGTTAAACCATTTAGATTTTTATTGATCGAGTAGTGAACTCTACAACTATTGTTTTGTATCGAATAAAGAATTTATTTCGTTTATTTCTCGTTGTATTAGTTGTTTGAAAAAAAACGTTCTATTGAATATTGGTTGTTTCTCATTGAAATGTTTGGACCTGAAAAATAATGTACCGTTAGGAGAACAATATTTATTGTAGTTCTGGTGGTAACCGGAAAAGGGCTCGCTGATGGTTGATCAGCAATCTGTATTTTTGGCTCTGATCTTGACGTTTTGTTGCCTTCTTGGTTGTTGTCGGCTCTTTTGGTTTATTGGTACCATCCCGACACATATTTTTGACGTGAGTCTGGATTTCTCTTTGTCGACCAGTTTGTTTTGTTTTTAGGTTTAGATCACTACTCGTCAATCGGGTTATTTGTCTCGCATTATATTTTTGAAATTTCAAAAATTTATCGCGTCTTTCGCGTCCGCCTGCCACTCTCTACCAGCCCGACTGGCGATACGGCCGCAAAAGGAGTTGAAATGGGAATTTTCAGCACGTGAAAAAAAATTCAGTGCTGATTTTTTAGATGCGGGGTTGTTTTGAATTTTTGTGCCCCGCTGGCTATTGTATTGCAAATTTTTTGTTTCGCTGGCGCTTGCCACTTACCCCTAACGAAGGGGTTACGCCGGCAAAATTTTCGGATTGTTTACCATTTAGTATTGGTTTTGGGTGTCGTCTCGAATTTTGAGTCCTATCGCGTGTATTGTTCCATCTTGGGTTCGCAATATCGATTAATTTGCTAATTTGCTTCGAAAATTATAGTATTGTCCAAACCAGCCGCCACATACCGCCAACACGCTGCCCCATGACGCCGAACCAGATGTGCCGAGCCGCCAACAACCGTTCCACGACGCCAACCGAGCTTCCACGAATCCGCTCCACGACGTCGAACTCAGCCAACCGAGTCGCCACGACGCCAAATCAGCCAACCGATCCGCCAAAAATCGTCTTCACGGCACGAAACCAGCCAACCGAGCTGCCACGACGCCAAACCAGCCAGCCGATCTTCCACGAGTCCGCTCCATGACGTCGAACAGCCAGCCGGGCCGCTACGAATCCGCTCCCTGACGTCGACCAGCCAACCGAGCCGCCACGAGCCACCAACCAGTGTCGACCATCACATCCGGAAGCGCGTGTCAGCAGTCTTGTGTGGATTTGGTAAGGTTTGTATTGATATTGTGTAGAAGTGTATAGCAAAAAATCGATTTGCACCCGGTTGATGCACCATGTGCGGAATAGTAGAGGGAGGATGGAGACTCCCCTATTCACGCCTTAATTAGTGCGATAGGATGTTGAAAAAACACGGTGTGCTCGCAGAGAACCATTTATTGGGGAAAAGGAAACTCTTGACAAAAACCTTTTCCACCCCGTGTGGTGTGCTACAACTTGGCATGTAGCACGTGGGGTATCTCTGGTATATTGACAATTTAGACGAGCTTGTAATAAATACAATTGGAGTGGCAAAAAGTATAAAAGGAAAAAAAGGTGTAGAATGTAGAAGAAGAGCCAGCGTCCGAGTATCCAAGCATCGAAGATGTAGTTGAGCTCGTAGAAGCGGAAAGGGATTGTCGCGAGGAATGAGGGAAAATTAAAAGAACATTCCTGAAACAACGGTTAAATATTGTGGCTCGGAAGCCTATAGTATTGTGGTCTTGCGACCTATCGGTACCGTGTTTCGAGACGACGACTGGCCTGGGGCCATGTCGAGTCGACACGTTAATTATTTTAGGCCCGCTTTCGCGGGCGCGGTACATTCTCAAAGTCCAGCAGGGCGCGGCTGCTACAGCAGGCGCGGACGTGGCCGCGACGCTGTAGGAGCGGCCGCCGGCCGCCGCAGGAGCGACGAGAGAGTGCGCGAGACAGCGAGAGGGTTTTTATTGATTATTGTATTTTGTACTGTATTTTACTCTAACTGTCTCGATTTGGTGAGTATTTATTATTGTTTTGTGTTGTAAAAATAGGTGATAGACTATAATTAGTTGAAAAGAGTCGTGGAATAATTATTAGCTAATTTATTCCGCGACAAAACCCATGACAGTACTAAGTCAAAACAATAGCCTGCGAGCGGCGAAAAATTGAAAATAGTCTTGCACCTAAACAAAAAAGCGTTGAAAAAGAAGAAAAACAATATTCTTTCTCTTTCCACGGGCTAAAAATTCCTATTTCAACTCCTTTCGCGGCCGTATCCCCAGTCGGGCTGGGAGAGAGTGGCAGACGGACGCGGGAGACGCGATAAATTTTTGAATTCTCAAAAATAAAATGCGAGAAACCAACCCGATTGACGAATAGTGAACTAAATTGAAACAAATCTCAAAAAAAAAAAAAAAAAAAAAAAACCATTACCAATGCCTTACTCGTTTCGTTATTATCGTACTTCTTCTCATACCAATACAACAAATCCAAAATCAATATTTCAGTCAACGAAATGACGAGCTCACCAATCAACATCATTCCAGTGCCGATGGATACGTCAGAAACACTGATTAAACTTCAGGCAGTATCCCTGGAACAAGGAGGTACGATAAAAACAAAACGAAAACAAAACAAAATTAAATTTACCTACAGAGATGGGTGACAAAACGTTGGCGCCGGATAATCTGCTGGAAGCCGTCACCGCCAGACTCAAAAAAATGCTTCTCGAGGAGCGAGCGATCAACGCCGACTGGAGGGCCCAACAAGACCGGTTGGCTGAAAAAACCGAGAAATTGGTCGAAAAGGTAGTACGCGCTGCCCCAGACACAACCCCAATATGCGCGGCTTTCAACAACATGGTGAAGGCGCTCGTGCCGGAAATAAAAATGGCCAATACAGCCGCAACGAAATCAAAAGAATCGTCAGAAACCCTGGCTAAAGAGGTAGAAAAACTCGCAATGATAGTCGAGCAGCAACAACAAAAAATCCAACAGCTCGCCGATGTCGTCCGGAATTGCAGCCAAAACAATCAACGCAATTCCAGAACGGACGATAATTTGCCACACAAGCGAGCGAAACTCGACAAGGGAGCCAACACCTACCTGAAATCTTGCTACATATGTAGGAAAGATCACTCCGCAGAGGAGTGCACTATGTACAGAGATGGTGAAACCCGGCACAAGGCCATGATCGACAGAAAAAGATGCACGAGGTGCACAAGACAAGCGCTCGAAAATCACAATTGCGTATACCCAAAGGGTAGGAAATGTGTACACTGTGGTGGAGAACACCTCAACGCGTTATGCACCACCAGGTACCCAAAAATATCTACCGAAGAACAAGAGGCAATATACACGAGAGTCATGCAATTGACAATCCCGTCCACGGAGGGACCAGAGGGACAATCTAAACAACAATAGTGACCCGAGAAAAAAGGAAAAGAATATTTATTCTTCATTTTTTTTGCATTTCTCAGCCGCCCTCTTCTCCTATTCTCGAAAGCCTTCTTGTCTCTCCAATTGCCAAACAAAATACGATAAGTACGGTTCTCAAGCAATTTTCCTTCCCTCCATCTTCCTTTTTTTTTCCAATTGTGAAAACCACAGATGTTTCTAACAATCTTGTTGTGTTCAAAACTAATAAAAAAAAATGATAAAATAAAATAAAAAATCTTTATTCGATATGATAACACTATAGTTCACTATTCGATCAATACTATAACGGAAACTACACCACTGAACCACTGGACCACAAAAACAAATTTCTCCGACAGAACGCCACAAATCTGACAAATATTCGACAAAACAATATCAAGAACGATTACACAAAAAAAAACGACGCGTGGCGAGCCGATAGAAATTTTTTCTACTAAACACTATAAGGGAGGACAGTCGCAGCCTTTAAAAACTACCCTACCATACTAAACACTATAAGGGAGGACAATCGCAGCCTTTAAAAACTACCCTACCATACTAAACACTATAAGGGAGGACAGTCGCAGCCTTTAAAAACTACCCTACCATACTAAACACTATAAGGGAGGACAGTCGCAGCCTTTAAAAATTACCCTACCAGAGCTCAAAAAACCGAAACTCAACGAACGTTAAGATTTCAGTGCACGGAATCTTACAACACAAAAAAAAGACCAAAACAGTAGAGAGAATCTAATGCAAAAATCATAACAAGACCATTCTCAGAATCTAACAATAAACGTTATCTGCATGAGAAAACGGACTAAAACAAAACTTCGACTAAAATTCTCAAGGCTCAGAGCACAGACAGGCAATTTTGCATAAGCCCTGTTAAGTGCTGTCTGAGCGAGATAATTTACAATCGAAATTTTTTTTTTCTTCTTCGGTGACACCATGGCCAGGTGGTCACAAACATCTCTATCTATTATGATTTACTCGTGAAATTCTCTCCGAAACTACTGTTCAAAAAACGAAACATAGCCGTCGCAATTTCAGGTCACCCCAACTGGTAATTAGCGTCGGTCAGTACACCGCTGACAAGCAATCGGACGATATGATGAGCGTAAACGATGACGTATCTACAGGCAACATCGAACCACCAGCAGGAGTGGGGAGAGCGGTCGGAGGTATCAAAACGTATTTCGCTAAAATCGCCAAAACAATAGAAGATAACTATAACAAAGCCATAGTATGCATAAACGATTCGGAAAATCCGAGACGTAGCGCGAATCTGAAAGTTCTCCGGAACAGAATGATAAAAGACGTTTCGGAAGCAAAAGATTTCGCCAAAAATATAGTCAAAAAAGTGGAAGAGCACAAGGTTTTATCCACTATAGACTACAAAAACGAAATAATCCAAGAACTGGCTCAATATTGCGAGAGTCAAGGGTTCCATACGTTCCTACCACGTGTACCAAACGTGCTCGAAACAATCACTAGAGAGCTCGCAATGAGCCCAGAACCAACAGAAGACGACATAAGAGCCGCACAAGCAGCACTAGATCGTCAAAAACAAACCGAAGATGTTCTGCGAGCATCAGATGATGATCTCGCGGACATAAGCAGCAATATAAGTTTCAGCAATATCGATCAAAACCCCACAAATTCGCAATCGCAAATGACTCTAAACCAAAACAATACTATTGCAAGAGAATCAGCAACAAACCACACGGAAATCGGAGTAACCCCTCCATCGAGAACTATAAATAACGATACAGATAAAATAATGGGGATAGTTAGCGGCTTAGAGACCAAAATTAATCAGCTTTTCGAAATATACAACAAAGACAAACAACAACAAACGGCAGGCTCTCAAATTCAGAACACTGCGCAAAACTATCCAATCAACCATTCCACACAAAATCGGGTCATTTCGAATTTTTCCAACATGCAAAATCAACAAGTGTTTCAAACATCGAACAATCCGCAAGCTGTCATCGCGCAAAATTCGGGTAATACACATGCCCAACGCATACAAAATTACCAAAATCAAATGGGAAATACCAATGATTCGAGCCCACAACATCAAAATTTATCATCGCCACAATCAGCCCATCAGGGAAATGATATTCCATTGAGGGGGAATGTGACCCAAAATGATGCGAGGCACGATAATCCAGAAAACAATACAAATCAAAATTTCCCAACGAGACAAAATCCATCAATGTCCCCATCATCGGTGGGATACGCGAATTCGCAAAACCACCAAGTGAGCAGTTTCCAACAGGGAATTCCTAATTTCCAAAATCAATCTGTTCCAAATCATTATGATCAGCGATTCAACATGTATTTACCAACAGTTCGCGATATTATTGAAACGGTTCCGAAATTTTCCGGTGAAGATCCAGACATTTATCCTGAATTTATCACGCAATTCCACGAGATAGTTCACCTGAACCCGACACTATCGGTTCCAATAAAATACAGTATTCTTAAAAGACTTCTTACTGGAGATGCACAAAAACTAATAACAACATCAACATTTTCCCAAGAAGATTATATGAGCACCCTAAACTTGCTCCATATCACCTATACTAGAGACCGAAAACAAGCTGTTATGAGAAATTTCAGATCAGCACCGTTTCACGCTACAGACTATAACCAAATGGAAAAAGACTTAGCCAACCACATAACTTTAGCTAACAGGCTAAGGTCACATGGAATTCAGGTCGATAATCCAATGGTCATAGACGAATTTGTTCAAAAACTACCTATACACCTGATGAGATCAATAGTAAGAGAAACTAAAGATCATAACAGATCATTCGACGAAATAGTTTGTATGATACGAGCTAAAATCAGCATAGAGCGATACACGGATGAAGCGGAAAGCAGGAAAAAATTATCGAACGCAATGAACGAGGTTTTTGTAACTCATGGAAGGTTTAGAGGTAAGAACCAATACTATAAAAGAAGCGAAAACGAAACAAACACATGTCCATATGATGGTGAACATCACCACCCCAACAAGTGCGAACTCCCATTGAAGGACAAACTGCTCGCAATAAGCGAAAAACGTCTCTGCGAAAACTGCCTAAATGGTTCCCACAAAAAAAGGAATTGCTATTCGAAATTCCGATGCTTGCACTGTGGGAAAGACCATCACACGTCTTCCTGCAAAAAGCATGACCCAAAAACTCAGCTCAACCAGTTTTTTCGTGACAGAAAAACCGAGCAATGATGCTCGGCACAGGGCCGGCAGCGAGAAAATAACTAAAAACTCATTGTCATCAGCTACCTTGCCCATAGCAACAAAACTACAAACACAAAACGAAAACACAATCAAAAACCAAAACGCAGAAGACATCAACACAAAAATTCTACGCAAATTAGAATCAACAACACCACCAGAAATTTACACATGTAACATTCGAGATTCACTATATAAATTACCAACAATGTGTCTACACACTCCAAAGGGAGAAATTATTCTCGGTCTCATAGACACAGGGGCCACAAGATCGATAATATCACAAAAAACGGCAGAACGACTAGGACTCAGCACAATACATGAAGGAAAAATGGAGGTGCGAGGAATTAATGGCGTTGAGACAGTAACATCTAAGTGTATCCAACTCAGCTTCAGGGCAGGTAACGACCAGGTATGGACAACCAGGCTCGTTACTTACCCTGAAATGCCAATAAAATTCCAAGCCCCAGAATTTTCTCCACAAGACATAAAATATCTACAATCAAGAAGCATTGACGCGCATCAAATAATGCAGTTAAAAGCTTACAATTCCAAGCCAATCGACATCATCCTGGGCAGCGACTTCGTTGCAACAATAGCCAGCGATCTAAATAAAATACTGTTGCCAATCAAAAGAGCAATAGAATTGACACCATTAGGCGTAATTACGTACCCTATACCCAGAGATGATTTCTATATATCAAAAAGTACAATAACGTATACCGAAATTCAAGACTATTTTAAACCAGTATTCATCAACGCACTAGAGTTTAAACACTATCAAAACGTATCCGACAAAGACTTACAGGAAAGAGTCGGCCAGATGTTCGAGTTGGAGCATGTCGGCATATCGCCACCTGATGCAAATGACCTGAAACAAACAAAAGATGATTATTTGATCCAAAAATTTAAACAAGAGGCGATACTTAAAGACGGAAAAATTCACGTATCTCTGCCATACAACGGTAGACAACAAGAACTAAAAGACAACTACCCAATAGCGATAAAACGACTTGCGGCTCTCACAAAAAATTTGAAAAAAGACAAGAAAACCATGAATGAGTACCACAATATTATTAAAACTCAGCTAGAGATGGGTATTATCGAGAAAGTAGAAGAACAACAACGCCCAGCCAATATTCCAATTTACTACATTCCACACCGAAACGTTATGAAAGAGGACTCCTTAACCACGAAATTAAGAATTGTACTAGACGCGTCAAGCCATATGGTGGACACTTTGTCTCTTAACGATTGCCTACACGCGGGTCCCTCAATTCTACAAAGTATTTTTGGAATTTTATTAAGGGCTCGACTTTCCAACTACTTACTTGTCGCCGACATAGAGAAAGCATTCCACCAAGTGCGTTTACAAAAACAATATCGTGACGTCACACGTTTTTTGTGGCTTAGCGAACCAGAATTAGGGGTAACGCCAGCAAATGTGATAACCTATAGGTTTTCACGGCTTCCGTTTGGCGTATCATGCTCACCGTTTTTATTAGCAATAACTATATTAATGTATTTGGATCTAAACCCACACGAGATCAATAACAAGATCATACAAAACCTATATGTTGACAACGTCATGATAACAACCAACGAAGAAAAAGAACTAAAAGAAATCTATACTTCTACCAAAGACATCTTCAATAAAATGGGGATGAATTTGCGAGAATACCAAATGAACTCAACTGATGCGAGAAAATCGATACCAGAAATGGACAGAGCGAAAGATGACATTGTAAAACTACTAGGTCATATGTGGAACTCTACCAAAGACACTCTAACAATAAAAATTCCCAAACCACCCGAAAACGTGCCAACAAAACGAGAAATAGTTTCTTTCTTAGCATCAATATACGACCCCATGGGCATGCTATCACCGATAACAGTTCCGCTCAAGGAAGTCATACAAGATTTATGTCAGGAGGAAATCTCATGGAAAGAAAAAATTCCAGGGCACGCCATGAAAAAATGGGAGACAATAAAGGCTACGTTCGAAGAAACAAACTACACCATGCAACGACGTTTGGTTCAAGACTATAATTATGAAAAAGTGCAGTTGCTCATATTCAGCGATGCATCTGAAAGGCATTTTGCTATAACTGCGTACCTACACTTTGAATTCAACAAAAAAAAAACCTATAACGAAGCTGATAATGTCAAAATCCAAAGTTAAACCTAAATCGACAGAGATCTCTATCCCACGTTTAGAGCTAATGGGAATCGAAATTGCGGTTAACGCAGCAATAACACTAGAGAAAGAGCTCGCAATTAAAAAGTTATCGACAATAAAGTTTTTTTCCGATAGTATGATAGCCCTGTATTGGGTATTGAAAAGAGAAAAACTTACAAAATTCGTAGATAACCGAGTATCAAAAATACACGAAAAAACCACACTGCTCAAACAAAAGAATTTAAAACCAACATTCCATCACTGCCCAACTGATCAAAACCCAGCCGATATTGCCTCACGAGGATCAACAATTGCGAAACTCATGAACAACAAACTCTGGGAAGATGGTCCAGAATTTCTAAAACTACCCCAATCTGAATGGCCAATTAGGCTAGAAGGTACTATTAGCTACCCTACAGAATTCAGAGAACTCATCGAAAAGGAGGTCGCATGGAAAAAACAACAAAAACCAAAAACAAGAAAATCGACAGTGCTAACAGTGTCCCCCACAGAACAAGAACCTCAATCAATTGTACGATACAAAACCGCCAGGTCATTTGACAAACTGACAACTACAATGGCAATGGTTTTGCGATGGTTCGTCCGGAAGTTTCCGGATAAAAAGTGGAACACACGCATTATGACTAAACTACAAAAATTAGAAAAATCCGAGAAACAACAAACAATACACGCAATAGAAAACCAGATAAAACAAAGAAAAGTGATCCGAGAATACATAATATCAGATCACTATCAAGATCAAAAAAGACGAGGAAATCTGGCACCAAAAGGCTTAGAGCTTATCGAAGACGAAAGTGGCGTACTCCGGCATCCAAGAGACTTAGATAACTCTAAACTACCTTTCGAAAGCAAGCATCCAATTTATCTGGTAAAAAACCATACCCTTACCGATTTAATTGTACGCGATATCCACAGAGAAAACGCCCATCTAGCACCTAACCACATGACTGGTGCAGTTCTTCAAAAATACTGGATTCCAAAATTGGGTACAGTTATTAGAAAAATAACGCAACGATGCTATAGGTGCCGGAAGCAAACAGGACATGCTTTCCAATATCCATACTCAAAAATTCTTCCGACATGTAGAACTATACCAGCATCGCCATTCTCTCATGTCGGTCTAGACTATTTCGGACCGATACTCTACACGAACTCTAGAGGCAAAAGTAACAAAACGTGGGTGATGTTGATCACTTGTTTAGTCACCAGAGCAGTTCATCTAGAATTAGTCCCAGATAACTCTACAATAACGTATTTAATGGCGATGAAACGATACTTCGGTAGAAGGGGAGTACCCAAAAGCATTCTATGCGACAATGCACCAGCATTCAAATTGGGCAACAAAATGATAAACGACGAAATTCGAAACAGCCACCACGAAAGTCAAACATTGACAACGTTTCTGGCAGCGCGTGAAATCGAACTAAAATATATCACTCCATTGTCCCCATGGCAAGGAGGGATATACGAGAGAATAGTTGGTATCATCAAAAACCAATTTTACAAAACTATAAGCAAGGAAGAACTCAGTTACGTCGAACTTGAAACAGTACTGATTGAAGTCGAAGCCGCCGTAAACAGTCGGCCAATAACTAAAAATTCCGCAAATCCAGACGACCCAATAGCATTGAGACCGATAGATTTTCTCATTCCGAACGTATGCTTAACCATACCAGACAATAGTAATGCCATACAAGAAATTACTACAGAAGGTCAGGTTGAAAAGCTTACAAGAGAATATCAAAACGGGCTCAACAAACTATATCTAAAACTTTGGGACATTTGGAATACTCAGTACTTACTAAACCTTAAAGAATCAAAAACAAAGCGACACAACTACACATCAATAAAACCAAAGAAAGGGCAACTTGTTTTGATCCACACAGAAAACATGGCGAGACACAAATGGCCGATAGCCCAAATAACTAAACTAGATCCTTCCGCGGATGGAAAAATCAGATCGGTTTTTGTTAAATGCGGGAAGAAAGAACTAAAAAGATCAATACGACATCTAATACCACTTGAGGTGGGAGAAGAAGAGATGGACCACCAAGAAACGGATAAAACAATACCGGAAGATGACTCAATCCTATCACAACCACAAAAATCTAACACGGAAACAAAAATAAAAAACCTAGAATCAACCGAGACCATTCAAAACACTAGGGAACGAATCCCACGGAAAGCGAAACAGCCGATAGACTATAACCGGATGAATGAAGGAATTTTTCGTTTCGCCGGGGGGAATGTCGCGGAATAAATAAGTAATTAAATATTCCACGACTATTTTAGCCTAATTATAGCCTATCAACTATTTTACTAAACAAAATACAAGAAAAAACTCACAAAATCCATAATCCTGGCGCAAAACAGTCGAAGAAACAATAATCAATAATTTTCCCCTCGCTGTCTCGGTCTCTCTCTCTCGGCGTCCCTCTTAGGGCCGCCGCGGCCATCGCCGTGCCGGCCACAACAAAGGCGGCCACGGGACACTTTTTGACTAACTACCGCGCCCGGGAAAAAACTCAACGAAGTTGGATTAGCGCGGCGAAACTCGCACCTGCGCATCTAACTGGGCCTAAAATATTAACGTGTCGATTCGGCTTGACCCAAGGGTTCTTGTCGTCTCGAAACACGGTACCGATAGGTCGCAAGACCACAATACTATAGGCTTCCGAGCCACAATATCAACCGTTGTTTCAGGAATGGTCTTTCGTTTTCTCTCCACCATTTCATACGGCACTTTTTATTTTTTCTTCGAGCTCAACTACACCGGCGACGCGTGGATACTTGGACGCTGGCTCTCCATCGGCATTCCTCTCCTTGTTTTATTGTATACCTTTTTGCCACTCCGATTGTATCCAACCGCTAGCTCGTCGTTATTGTCATTACCAGAGAAGCTCAGTGCTACAAGCTAAGTTGTAGCACACAACAAGGGCCGGAATAGTTTTTTACTATTTTCTATTCCCCAAATAAATTTGGTTCTCTGCGAGCACACCGTCTTGTCCACACATCCTATTGCACTATTAAGGCGAGAGTTGCCGAGTTTCCATCCTCAATGAGCAATTCCGCACAGCCACTGTATACTGAATGAAAATTTTCTTTTTTTTAACGATTTTTAAGCAAAAGCGAAACGCGCTGCGGCCACTTTCTGTCTTAAAAACTCATTTTGAAATTGTCAAGTTACATAAATTGGCACACTGCCAAGATAAATTTTTCCGCCGAGTTCAACGAATCGCAGCGCGTGCAACACCCCTTGCTTTCGGTCGAAATTCTCTCCGCAAGGGCTTTTTCCAAGATTGAGAAAACGGAATAGTTGTTTTGTGGTTTGAACTGTTTTATGGGTGAACCATAAAAATGGGCGAATATATAACCTGCTGTACATACATTCGCTGTTGCAAACGAATGCATATTGCACCAATATCAAGAATGTTGATCATAACCTCTACTCTAATTGTTTCTCTTGGTGTAAATGCAGTCCGTTTCGATTCGGATTCGAGCAGCAGCTATGAGGACAAGGATAGTGGAGGCCATCACCACCATCATCATCCTCCTGGCGAAGGTGGTGGCCGAGGCGGTGGTGGCAATTCTAATGGCGGAAATGGAGTATGAAAAGCTCTACTGTCAATTGTACAATGTCTAATTTTCAGGGTGGTGTAAAAGTGCCCGCCTGTCTGGATGGATGGACACTACTCCAACGCCCATCTGGTCCATGGTGCGTGAAAGTAAGAGCAGTGGTGAAACTTTCCTTATTTTCATTTTCAGATCTTTCCAACCTACATGACAGACTACACGGAAGCCTTGGCGCTTTGCCGCAGCCATGACGCGCTCATCTCGGGAATTCAGAACCAGCAGGAGACAAAATGGATCACTCGTAAATATTGTAAACTCGGGCTGGTAAACTTTCTATTTTTCAGAAAATGCGTTAGACACCCTTGGTGGAACTGGGAGTGTATGGATCGGCGCTCTGAGAAACGCAAATTGTGTTGATAAGGGAAAGTCAGCAGAATGCAATGAACAAGTATGTACATGCATATAGTAACGGCAAATTAATTGACAATATTTGTATTCAGACAGCATTCTATTGGGCGGACAACTCAACAACTGGAATCGAGGGATTTGTGTGGCGTGATAGCTACCAACCGGATAACGCATGGGGGTTTAATATAGAACCACGTCTTATTTCAACTTACCTTCTTTTCTATTATTTTCAGATTCGTCCAAAACTGTGTATCCGTGTTCTATGCGACCACCACTGTCCAATTTGGCGCGGCGTGGTGGCCAGGGAATATTGATGATACTTCATGCAATCCTGATCAATGGCTCGCGAAAGGACCTAGGGAGCTCAAAGGAACCCTTTGCGGAAGACCTGCGAGATAATTATGAGTGTTTTGAAACCTGGGAGTGAATAAAGTTGAAAATAGCGGAAAGATGGAATTGAATAATTTATTTGGTAAATTTGATTTTCAAACTGATTGCTTCTCATCTGAAAGAATCTATTTTTGCATGAACCTTGTCCATCTGCCATCGTTTCTTCGCACTAACAATATTCTTACCGTAAATTCTCTAATAGAACGGCCTCCTAAAATAGACCGGCCCCCCTAAGAGGGTAGTGAAAAATAGACCGGCCAGCCGCTCTATTAGAGAATTTACGGTTTTTTATTGATAATGTGTTGTTGATCCCGGCGCAAATCCCTTTTTCGTTCGCTGGCAGTGTTCCCGCACAAAATCCAGATGTCTTTAAAGGGCGCCTGCAATGGCACACAACGACGTTTCAATGTTCCGCCGCGCCCAGTTTAGTCTGCTTGGAAGGTTCAGTTTTTAGCGATTTGAATTGAAGTCTTTTGGTAGTTCTTGCTGATTTTTGGTGTTTTCTTTATTTTCGTTTGTCTTCTTTTTGTAAATTTTGTCTTTATAAAATCTCTTCTCTTTAATCCGTCTTATCTCTGTGATTTTATTAATTTGGACCCAAGATTACACTTGTAAAAGCGGGCAACTTGGGGCCGAACCGGTTTATTGCTTTTTCCTGGACGTATTTGAATTTTGCGCTGTGAGAAACCAACTCAGGAAATTTTTGGCGCGTTATGGCAAGATTCGGCGTCTAGGTGGCTAATAGCCACTGAAAATGGCTAATAGCCGCCTGAAAAGGCTAATAGCGGGCGATAATGGCAACTAGCCGACGAATTTGGCTATTAGCCGTCGAATATGGCTATTAGCCGCCGAAAAGGGCTATTAGCCATTATTGGATAATATCGCCATCTATAAAAAATTTGTCTGTTGGAAGCGCAGCTATAAAATGTTTACTTGCAACAATTAGGGGAAACAGTCTTCGCGCTTACTCAGTGCTTCTGCGACTTTTTCCAGCCACAAGATGACCGAAATTTGAAATGGAAAAATTTTGAAAATGATAGCCGACGGAAACGGCTAATAGCCATGGCAAACGGCTAATAGCCATCGAATATGGGGAGTGTGCCAAATACATATGGCACACGCCCCGAATCGGTGGCTATTAGCCGTTTTCAATGGCTATTAGCCAAACATTTCCTGAGAAGCGTAGTTTTAAGTGAGTGTGAATTGCTCTGATTCTTTCTAGAAGTGCCCCGTGAGAGCCGAGAGAACATTGGCCTTTAATTCTTTTGCTCGGTTTTTTTGCTGGCAGGTTGGGGCGCGTGAAAGTAGTCCACCGAGATAGATCTACTCGCTAACTGATCGGGCGGAGAAAGGGCTCCACGCCACGTTAGTATCGCTTTGGACACCACAAATCTCGAGGTGTTCGGCTAAAGCTCACACGCTCTACCAATTCCAACAACTTTATTATTTACTTTTCAAATTACAAAACATTAATTCTTCGCAGCTTGTCCACAAAGGATTCCTCTGGGAACTTTAGTACCCATTGCCACCCATTGTGTAGGGTTGCACATGACATCATCAACAGCTCCTGGCCACCAAGTGATAGTTTGATCACGGACATTGGCAGACGAGTAAAAGAGAACCGCACAGTTTTGGATGCTTCTGAAAGTAGGGTTTGAAACGAATAAGAGGTGCTATGTTTAACTTAAAGTTATCCGGTTGGGTTGCATGTAGCCACATAAATCCTTCGGTCCCAGTCGTTGAAGAATCCGTCCATGAGAATGATGTCTACAAGTACCTTTTTGAAAATGAAAATACAATTGGTAAATGATACATATTCATTGCAAGCGGCCGTCTTGCCCTGTCCCATACATTGTGGGGTTCTCTGAGCGCCAATCCATAAAGTCCCAGTTACAGAGCTAAGAGTGCTTAACGCGTTTTCTGAAAATTGGTTGATTTCGAATACATACATACATCACAAATTATTCATTTATGTACTTACGAGCAATCCACGTGTTTTCCTCCCTGTTTTGAATTCCCGAGGCGACTGCACCATGGCTGGCGCAAACAGATGAGGCCACCGCGTACTCTTTCATGACAGTTGGGAAAACCTACAACAGAAAATTAGCGAAGTGCTAACCTATGATCCTACTCTCATGCACCATCCACCATTTGGGCGTTTGAAAAGTGTCCATCCTTTCGGGCAGGTTGGTTTTTTTACACCACCCTGAAACTGGGAACATTATGATACATGACCAGAGTTATTCATACCCCATTTTCGCCACTAGATCCGCCATAATGATGATGATGATGATGATGGTGGTGGTGGTGTTGATGGTCTTCTCCACTATCATCATCACAGTCACTGCCACTCGAACCCGAATCGTAACTGATTGCATGAACACCCAGAGAGAAAGCAAAAATCAAGATCAACATTCCTGATATGGGTACCATATTTGTTAGTTTGAGAAATAAAATGTACAGAACGTTTTATATTCACCCGTTTTTATACTTTACCCATAAAACAGCACATGCAATCAAACGAGATGTTGTAAATATTTTTTCCAGGCAGTGGGGTAGCATTTTTGCATATTTCTCCGGTTCCGTTGTTTTGTCAGTTAGTTTGGCTAAAAACTATTTTTACGTGGCTCGCTAGGGCGTCAGCCTAGTTTTTCCAAAATAAATAGGAAAGAAAATCCACTAAATTTTAATCTGTTCAACGTTGCAGAAAACGAAAAAGAACAATGTCCAATAAAGAAGAAACCCACAAATCGACAAAGGCAGTGCCGAACGGTGAAGAAGGCATGGTGGTGTCGGCGACGGGTGACGAAGAGGACGTGGCGATGGAAGGTGTGATGGAGGATCACGAACCGGCTGGACTTGCGGCACTGGGTTCGGTGCAGGAAGCCGAAACGTCCCAACATGAGTCGGCTGAAAATAATGGTGAACATTTTCCAATTGTCGCTGATAACCATCCCATGGCGCTATGGTATGGAGGATTCGGTGACGGAGAGCTCCCGAGAGAACCGGCTAAGCGGGCGGTGAGCCTTGGAGGACGTGCAATAAGGAAGAAACATGACGGTCGCGGCGATCACCGAGGAGCAGCATGCGGAAAATCGACCACATTGGGAGGTGTGCCAAGTGACAAGCAATTTCGGAAGTCATCGACGAAGAAAAGAAAGGAGTGATCTGGCGAGTGTAGTCCGATCTCTATGCAAGACATGGGTCTTCTCTCCGGCAAAGCTAGAATACTGTGGTCAGGATCGTGTCGACCTCTCCTATTTACTGCTCAAAGAGAACGCTGTCGACGACAAAGCTGGCAAACACCTGGAACCGGTTGGTCTCTTTTTGGGCGACGTCATCATCGTCACCTCCGTCTATCGTCGTCCACAATTCAACGATTGGTCTTCCCGTGTACCCCCTATCGATGAGGCGAAGAATGCTTTCTTCGCGGTCAAGACTTTTACAGTACTGCCGCGCAAAATTGAGGACAGCCAACCGGTGGTTCCAACCAACTATAGAAGAAGGAACAATTGGTGTTCGGGAAGATGATCGACGTCAAGAAGCAAGGAAAGGGTTGGTACGCTGCCGACATCATGGTGCCAGCGACGCAACCGGCGCAGCTGCTGCGGTATGTGAGGAAAGGAGGAAGCCACCAGCACGTCATCAAGGCAACCGAGGCGGTCCAAGGTAGGGAAACAATTTTTCCCCAAATTTTCAGATTCGCCGTCCATCCGACCAAGAGATGCTTGTTGCTTGACATCGGCGCCGATGGCTTTTGCCAATGTCCACCCGTCCGAGGAGTTCCCAAGCTACGCCCAGGCTTATTCTGCCAGTCTGGGAATTTATGGTATCGTGGCAGTATCGACGCGCAATGAAGAGAGCCGGCACTTCGTCGCAAAGCTGGTTCGGATGGAGAGAGGAAGAGCACACCGAGTGACATGTGAGATGAACCTGGAGATGGTTGAGCAGGCGACGCACCCCAACCTTTGGCCGAAAGGTACGTCAATTTTGGCCGAAAGATACGTCAAAATTCAACCAGCTGCCCAGGGAGTGTTTCTGTGCTAACAAGTAAGTACTAAAGGGCTCGTAGCTCAGGTTTCAGTTTTAATCTTTAACATTTCAGCATTCGAGGACGAATTCGTCGCTCGCTCCACCACATAAGTTTAAACCTTAATCATACATGTACTAATCTAATCGTTTATTTTCAGAACTCGTCGATCGTCCTTTTCATACATGCGCACACTCGTCAATGCGCGCGGACACGAACGGACCATCACTTTCTCGCGCCGCCGAGAACTCGCCACTCATCATCTCACTGATCTACGCGCTCTCTCATCGCAACTTTCCGCCACGGAGTCTTCGATATTTGTTCCACCCATCCACCAACGCTCATTCGAGGTTTTTTCCCAAACCATGCTTGTCCTAATCTTCTATTCTGGCTGCTTCGATCCCGCTCACTACCATACGTGTATTTGACTTAACATAATAAACCTGTTCTTAACTCAACTCTTACCTTTTATTATATACAAAAAAAAGGTTACACCTTTCAATGTTGCTTTCTGAAAGAAGAAACACTGATAGTGAGAGGAAGCTACAGCAGCCAGCGAACTAGTCTTACAATTAAAAGTATTTACGAAAATTTCACGGACAGCAGTGAAATAATTATTTTCAAAAAATACCGTTAAATCCGTGAAAGCCGTAACCGTGAAATCACATCCCTGATCCACAGCCATCAAGAAAAAAAAATATTTTTTCTAGGAACTTATTTTAGCATCAGCCTTATCCATCTACCATCGTTTCTTCGCACTAGCGGTATTCTTATTTTCCATGATGATGTGCGGCCCAAATCCCTTTGTCGTTGTTCTACCGGTGGTAGTTTTCTGTAAACGCTCTCTCGATCCCAGAGGCGGCGTCTGGGAGAGAGCGCTGGGCAACTCAATGCCCTGGTATACCTATACCAACATGTTATGCGGTGGAACAGCTCATATACAGTACCGGACAAAAAGATATCATATTTTGGTTTTTGGAGTATAACTTTTGAATGGAGAGGGTTATGATTCTGAAAATTTGCATGAATCTGTCCCGTAATGTTTTTGACAAGCTCCAAAAATGGATTTGGTCATTTTCAAAAACTGCAGATTTTTCAAAAAATTTCAGATGCCAAATTTTCGACCCAAAAATAATGTTTTTTTTTTCAGATTTTTCATGACTCGATATTTAATTTTAAAATGAAGTTTCAAAACTAAAAGTGCGATTTTAGTTGACTATGGGTCGATCGAACGAATTTCAGCTGATTTACAGCACTTTGAATATCAGGGTCCACATGGGTAAGTCAACTATAACTTTTATTGAGAATCACCAAAACCAGAGAAAATCAGGGCAAATTAAATAAAAACTATTAAAAGGCAAAGTTTATTTGATTTTATTCGGTTTTGGTGATTCTCAATAAAAGTTATAGTTGACTTACCCATTTGTACCCTGATATTCAAAGTGCTGTAAGTCAGCTGAAAATCGTCCGATCGACCCATAGTCAATTAAAATCGTATTTTTAGTTTTGCAACTTCAATTTAGAAATAAATTTCGAGTCCTGAAAAATCTGAAAAAAAAAATTATTTTTGGGTCGAAATTTTGGCATCTGAAATTTTTTGAAAAATCTGCAGTTTTTAAAAATGACCAAATCCATTTTTGGAGCTTGACAAAAACATTACGGGACAGATTCATGCAAATTTTCAGAACCATAACCATCTCCATTTAAATGTTATACTCCAAAAACCAAAATATGATATCTTTTTGTCCGGTACTGTATGTATACAGAAAAAATATTTATTAGAGGAAAACCCGACATGCGCGGAGGGAAACACATCTATGGACGCAGCAAAGTGGTGCGACCATCATCGTGTGGCGCAACTACACAGAGCGGGCCAGAACAGGGCAACTCGTGGAAAGCGTGCCCTGACGGAGCTTCCCAACGAGGAGATCAGTATATCAGCAGCGGAGCAGCAGTCTTCGACGAGCAGGTGAACAGGGAGCAGCCAGCACGGACATGAATCCAAGCAGCGGCACGGTGCAATTGTTGGTGCTTTTCTCGACCTCGTGGCATGCGAAGCGAGAGCCACGAGATCGAGCCAAGCACCAACAAATCCACGAGCAGCAAGGTCCCTCGATGCAATCGATAATCGGTGGTAGTGATAGCACTGGTAGAGGCGAGAGACAGACTGTCACAGACAGTCGCACCAACGAGAGACACCAAACGGAGAGAGTGTCACCAACAGCATGAGAGGTAGCAACCGGAAGTGGCGGCAGTGGGCGCCGAGGCCTAAAATCATAGTAGTGGTGCGCGTACGCTTTGTGCGTACACCTGCGTGGCGAGACCGCGCTTGCAGTTCGCACTCGCTACATTTGCGAGTGCGGGAAATCGATCGTGCGAATCAATTTCATAGGAATTTCCGTGGGAAATGCAGGTTGATAAACCTGCGATATCGCTGTTTATCAACAGCGGCCAAGGTTAAAGTATTGAAAGAATATTGCTCTGCTCACCAGTATTTAATCCTACGCACTGCCCCTAAAAGCGGGAAAGCGCAAAACAACATTGGCTGGCGCACTTTGCGTTTGCAGACGCAGAGACACAGAATTTAGCACAACGCCTCTGCGTCTCTAATCTCTAATGCGTGCAGGTAGAGCGCAATTGCATCGTACCTCGCCGTGAATGATTGCACCTTTTGAATATAACGAAAAAACGGGAATAAAATAGGTTTTTTTGAAGAAAAAATGTATAAAATCGACATAAAATAATTAAAGTTATTTTTTTTTGAAACCTTAAACACATAATAAATGTTCTCTACACTGGTGCTACAGTCGGCGAATGCATGATCGGCTGCGCTCTATTGGGTGCTACCTCGGAATAGAACTGAAGTGTAATAGAACTGCAGCGATATAAAACTTGCTTCGCAATAGAACCCTTCGGAATAGAACTATTCGGTAAAGAACTGTAGCAAAAGAAAACTGTTTTGGAATAAAACTGTTCGGAATAAAACTGTAGCGTTTTGGAACTAAATTAGCAATGGAGCGCGATTGCATTGCTTGGCCGTCAAGGCGGACCGAGAAAAAAATGATAAAAGTTTATTCAAAAAAACAACAAAACAAACAATTTTTGATGAATAGCTCAAATATAAAACTGTTGAAAAAAGCACGCGCATGAGAAATTCCAATGTTTGAATGAGCAAACAATGCAATCGCGCTCCATTGCTAATTTAGTTCCAAAACGCTACAGTTTTATTCCGAACAGTTTTATTCCAAAACAGTTTTATTCCGATCAGTTTTATTCCGAACAGTTTTATTTCGCTACAGTTCAATTTCACTACAGTTCTATTCCAAAGCGAGTTCAATTTCGCTACAGTTCTATTACGCGTCAGTTCTATTACGAGGTAGCACCCTCTATTGAGACTCCTCCTTGTGCAACCGCGCCGCAAGATTGGCGGTAATTCAAATTTTGTTTTTTTTTGTTGTTGTTGTTGTTTACTATGAAATTCAGTAATTTTCATAATTATTTCATATTTTATCCGTTTTATATTATTAATTTTGCTAGTTTTTTTTTGTTATTTTAATTTGCAAAAAAGTATATAATAGACAGAAATAATGAAAATTGCATGATTTTAGGTTGAACGCTATGGAAAATCGTCGATGGTTGAACATGACAGCTCGCGAAAAGCGATACGCCACCGAAATGACCACTCCTGAAGACATAGCTAAAAAAAAGACAACGGGCAATTCTTGAAGAAGCTGAGAAAAAAGAAAAGAAAGCGCAAGAAAACGAGAAAAAAGTAATTTTTATTAGCGCTCATAGGGATATTCACAATTTAAAAAAAACTGATCGCCGCGAAATGTTGGGAAAAATTAAAAATTAGAACGTGTGAAGCTCAGAGAAAAATATGTGCTCCAAGAAAATATCGGATTGTGGGATGAGGCCAAAATATCAGACAATTTTCTTTAATTTACATTTATTCCATTTATTAAATCTAATAATTGATGTTTTTGGATACGAGCTATTGAAAATTGACGTCAAATTAGCTTGCGATAATCTTCAAACCAGCATTGATGACCACGAATTCTCGCCGGCTGCCACCTAATTAGCGTCACTTACCTCCAAACTCACGCCGATTACCGAAAGATTAGTGCCACTCACCTCCAAACTCGCTGCGGTATTGGGTCCGGTGCCTCTCCTGTATCTGCAAAATTTTTATGTTAAAAAAATCTTTATTAACGATATTTATAAACAATGAAACAATGATGATACAAAATGAGAAATACAAAAAAAAGGAAAAAAAAAGCTACGGGGATGGAAGAAAGATGGAAAACATAAAAATTATGGTCCAATGTGCATGACAGTTGTACTTCTGAAAAAATGTTGTTAGTTTGGAAATATATAAATTTGGGTCCGTGACAAAGCTTTTTCACACTAATAAAATTGCATGCTTAAATTCTCTCAATACCTAACAAAATTGTATAATTATGACACATTTTAATATATATTTGCACCCTGCATGGCTTGTTTTTTTTTTCAGAAAACGGTTGCTGCTGAAGAGATCGGATTGAAAGTATTAGGGATCAAAATGTCTGATTTGCCCAGACACCCACCACTCAAATCAAAAATTGCGCATAGGGGCGAGGACCTGGCATCCAATGTTCGGGAGGGCATTGCCACCATCGCAGCAAAGCTTGGAAACAGTGCAAAAGGCACCATTTTTGCAAATGTCGATTTGCTGGCGGCTACTTTATTAGGAGTGTCAAGGCAATCAGTTTCTTTCCGCGCTGAGAGGCTGAATTCGCCGGAAAAGGCCCGTAAAGGATGGCAGCGTCCAACGAGAACGGAATTGAGAAAGAGAGCAGCCGATAAAATTTCGAGCGATTGTAAGAAAAAAAATCCATACATACCTACAGTCAGTCTGGATTCAAAAAAAAGACGTTCGACTGAAAGAAATGCTGGAATGGGCGAAAGTAAATATTGACTTTCGATATGGTCTGCGCGTGCTGACGTATGTGCTGGGTGGAATGGGACTCTGCTTCAAAAAGAAGACGCACAATCCGAACATCGAAGAGCGCGAGGACATCAAAGCCATGCGTGTAAAGTTCCTCGAAAAAATGAAGAAACTACGAGATGCGGGATCCTATTTTTGTTATTTTGACGAAACATGGGTTTTCGCTGGCATGGTTCTCGACTACGCTTGGCAGATTCGGGAAGCAGACCCCTACAAGAGGGCAAGGGAAGTTGATAGGAAAGAGAAGCTGCCTGGGCCACCAAAAGGAGCGAGTCGCGGAAAACGGGGAATCGTGGCTGCCGCATTGACGATGGATGGAGTGCTGGCTGGATCGGAGCAAGTGTGGGTGTCGAATGTTAGAGCGTCGGAACGGCGGGAAGATTACCACCAGGAGATGAACGCAGATCTATACGAGAAGTATATGCTGAATGGTGTCATTCCTGCTTTAGTACGAGCGGCTGCAGCTGTGAACAAGCGGCCGGTTCTAATTATCGACAATGCGCCGTACCATAATCGCATGATAGAGAGCGCTCCCACAAAGGCGGCAAAAAAACAGAACATGAAAGACTTTTTGACTCGGCACGGAATTCTCTACGATGTCTCTGCCAAGAAAGCGGAGCTGTTCGACAAAGTAGAAGAATACGTTGCGTCGAAAGGAGGTCGCTGGTATTTTAAGAAATACATCGTTGATGAATTTGCCAAAAGCAAGGGCGTCAGCGTGGTGCGTCTCCCACCCTACCACTGTGAGCTAAACGCGATTGAAATGCTCTGGGCCGACGTCAAACAAGAACTGAGAAGGGAAGGAACTGTCGACACAACGCTTGCAGATGTAATTTTTTAAATACATTTCTTTTTAACTGGCTCTCGTTTCAGGTTCGCTTGAACACCCTCCGGCTGCTCCGCTCGTTTCCCTCAGAAAAAAGCTGCAAAATTGATGGAACATGTGGAAAAACTCGAAGACGAGATGAGGCAAAAATTGCAGGAACACAAGGAAAAAAGACAGAGATGGCTGAAGCAGAAGCTCGAGGAACGTAAGGCTCAGCGTCGGGCAAGAGCTGAAGCTGACGCATTAACAAGGGACTTTCGAAATGGTAAGGGTTCAGAATTTTCTATAAATTGGCATACTAGTACTTTCGAACATCCTGTACACGAATATCATAGTGGTTATCTGCAGAGATTCCTCCAAGTCTGAAAATTTTTGGTCTGAAAATTCTAGGTTTTTCCACCACATTTTGCGTCTCGCGCTCTCCCATTTTCTTCACTGCTACCCTTGCAGTAGCTTCGACAAGCAGGGATGGGTGAGTGGGTAGCGCAGTTGAATGGTAATTATGAGTTCACGAGTTCGAACCCACCTTTCTTTTTTTATTTTTTATTTTTCGTTTTAAACTTATTTTTTGGTCAGATGTTGGGAAAAATAATTTAATTTTTTCAACATTTTTATTGCGTTTTAAATTGATTTTTTTAAGTTCAAATATTCAGGAAGTTCTTGAAAATTCAAAAAAAAAAAAAAAAAAAATTGAATATATTCATGTATGAAACTTCATATTTGGAACTTTGTCCAGTTCGACAAGCTTGCCATGGCAGAATCGGATCAGATTGGGCTTGCCAGAGAGCTGCACTGCGTCTTTATAGATTACCATTTTGAGAGAATCTTCATAATCAGGAGACCAGGCTGCAACAAAAGTATGGTTTTTCTTTAATTTGAATACGAAACCTACTTGTATCTTTGATATCATCCTCAAAACTTGTGAAATATTCTTTTGTGGAAATTTGATAAGTTTCATTCTTGACTGACTCATAAACCATAATGATATAATCAGCAATAGCTGACCTGATCGATTTATACTGATCGAAAATAAAGTTCTAGAAAATTCGAAGAATTTGCAAGAAGCTCCCAGAGAATTATGTGGGAATTTCTGAAACTTTCTGGAATTTTCTTGAACAGTATAGAATTTTCAAGAACTTCCTGAATATTTGAACTTAAAAAAATCAATTTAAAACGCAATAAAAATGTTGAAAAAATTAAATTATTTTTCCCAACATCTGACCAAAAAATAAGTTTAAAACGAAAAATAAAAAATAAAAAAAGAAAGGTGGGTTCGAACTCGTGAACTCATAATTACCATTCAACTGCGCTACACAGGTAAACCGCAAATAGTTTAAAAAGTGTCTCGAAAGAGTTTTGGTGCGGAAAGAGTCCCAAAAGAGTCTAGGGTGAATTGTGAACCGCAAAAGTGTATCGAAAGAGTGGCATTCTGATAATTCAAACGAATTCTTTTCAGAATCTGTTGAAATTCTTTTGAAATTCTTTCTGCTTCAGAGAATTTGAGAAGATTATCAAAAGAATTGCAAAAAGGCATGCGCTACTTGCAAAAAGGGCGGAGCCTAAATTATTGAAATTTTTTTTTGCCATTTCTTCTCATTTTTAATAATTTTTGGTTATTTTTCTGCTATTTTCAGCCTTTTTTTGATTAAATTTTTGCCGGTATATGTTATTTTTGAAATTTATAAGCGGTGTGTAGAGAAATTTTCGAGGTTTAGGAGCTATTTTTGTCGAGACATAGAGTTGCCGATTTGATCGATTTTGTAAGTCCGCTCGTCGGAACATGTCCGGTCATTAGTGCGTCGGGCAGTATTATTATCGTCTTAACAAATGCTAATCCTGAAAAAAAATTTAAAAAAAAAATTAAAATTTCTGTTCTAAATTCAAAAACACTCTAACACCGCGTTGCAATTCGTTTGTTTTCACAATACTTCAAACAAACATTAGTTTTTAGCGGTGTTTCGCACTGGATTTGGAATGGGCTCAGCGACTGGGAGTACGAAAATTTCACGCCAAATGTTCAGTGAGTTTATTTGAAATTTCGTACCCGAAAAAAATCTTTCATATTTAGTGATCGATCGACAGGAAACAGGATAGCTCGGTTTGGCTCGAAACTAATGCAATCACCTTCTGAAAATGTTGGTGTTTTTTTTTTTGGAAACGTCTAATGAATATTATTTTCAGAGGCTCGAGTCGAATAAAGTTTGAGTTAGACACGAAACAAATCACATCGAAAGTGTTGTTCCGAAATACAAGGAACCATCTGTTGCGGGATCCAGGCGGCTTATAAATTGCGCCTCTATTTTGTTAATGGTTTTCGTTGTATGTAACACCGGTGTGTTTGCAGTAAGTTTTTCAAACGGAAAAATACCGTTTTGTACGCAGGCAATTTATTTCCCCTGGGTTCACGAACAACTGGTGGTTACGACGCTCCAATGTTCCGCAGTTTTTCAATGCGGTCTCGTAGCAAATACTGCATAACAGTAAAAAACTACGAAACATCGGAGCGTCGTCAGCACTAGTCATTCGTGAACACATAATAGAACTCGACTGTGTGTTTAACAGTGTTTTTTTCCGTTTGAAAATAATTTACGGGCCAACACACTGCATTACTTTGTTGTGTTCGTATTGTTCATTAATGATATTTTAAATCTTTCAATCTAATAAAATATATCGGCGAATTTCTTGCAAATGAAAGATACAATTAGCCCAACGGAATAAGCAAATTTTCTCAAAAGAGTTTGAAAAGAATGCGCAAAAAATGTGGAAAGAGTTTCAACAGATTCTGGGAGACTCTTTCTGTGCACTTTTTAGAGTCTACGCCCGCACTCCTTTTAGAATCTGTTGAAACTCTACGCGGTTTACCTGTGCTACCCACTCACCCATCCCTGCTTGCCGAAGCTACTGCAAGGGTAGCAGTGAAGAAAATGGGAGAGCGCGAGGCGCAAAATGTGGTGGAAAAACCTAGAATTTTCAGACCAAAAATTTTCAGACTTGGAGGAATCTCTGCAGATAACCACTATGATATTCGTGTACAGGATGTTCGAAAGTACTAGTATGCCAATTTATAGAAAATTCTGAACCCTTACCATTTCGAAAGTCCCTTGTAAGAGCAGAAGCGGCAGCGGTAGAAGAAAAGAATGCGGAAGAGATAGAGGCAGAAGAGAATAGAAGGTTAGAAGAGGCTGAGGAGGACCGAGCGCGCAAAATTAGGAGTGAATATGGCTATCTTGAAGATGGATATGAATGGTCGGGAGACTATGATGAACAGGTCGCACTATTCGAAGACGCTGACGACCAGGCCTTCGACGAGGAAGACGAAGCCGATGCGTACGCGGAATATGAATATGAGCGAGAAGACGAAGACAGCGATGCGGTGGAAGAGAGCGAGCTTTAAATTGTTTTAAAAAATTGTAAGGCGGGAAACTTTTAGGAAAATAGTTGTTGTTTTTTTCAGTTTTAAATTTAAATTTTTAGTTTTTTAATGAATATTCAATCAACTTACCCTTCTCGTTCGCTTCCTTTTCCTTTTTATTCGCTCTTTTTTGTAGCTGGTGTTGCTGTTTGCGTCCGGTGGTCTTGGTGTGCTGTCCCCTGACGCGGAGTCCCCAGTAATGTCTGATTCCTCTGTGAAGGCGGATTTTCTTCATGCGCTCAAGATCCTCACGGAGCTTGTTGTCCACAGCGGTGGAGAGGAGCTGAACATTTTTTATTTTCAAAATATAGTTTTAAAATAATTCAAATACTCACCTGTCCGGTCTTTCCATCCTTGATGTCCTTCTCTCTGTTAAGGAACCAGTTTGGGATCCTGTACTGGGATGGGTTCTGCATGATGGTGATGATCTTTTCGAAGTCCTCCTCAGTGAGCTCTCCGGCGCGGTTGTTAACATCAAGGTGAGCCTTGCGGCAGCAGACGAAGGCGAAACGACGTCCAACTCTCTGAAATTTTAAACAGTGCAAAACAAAATCGATGAATGCTGTTCAAAAATTTATTCCAAAACAGTTTTATTCCGATCAGTTTTATTCCGAACAGTTTTATTTCGTTACAGTTCTATTTCGCTACAGTTCTATTCCAAAGCGAGTTCAATTTCGCTACAGTTCTATTACGCGTCAGTTCTATTCCGAGGTAGCACCTCTACACTACGTTAGATGGCAATTTAAAAAACGCCGGATTTTACCGCTTTCTGAGGCGCTGCAGCTATATTTCTGTGAATTTCTTAATTTTTTCAGTGAAAGTTCCTTGACAAAGTACAAAAGAAACAAAAAAAAACACATTTTCTATCAGAAATTCTGAAATTCTGTGCCAGATGAGGAATTGTCCGATATTTCAAATTCATATTTCGCCGCCAGTTTTGAACTTTTCCGACCGATTCTGCGCTTAAAATGTGTGTCTCGACCATGCCTACAAAGCTATGTCTAAGACATTAGGAACATTGAGCCCATTCGGCTGAAAATTTGAAAAATATGATTTTACCGTTATTCCAATTTGTTTATATTTCGTCCTCATTTCTCCACCGATTTCATTGCGCGACCTCGTAAATTGTCGATAATACCTGTATGAAGAAACGTATCTAGAAAAAATAACAAAAATGTTTCCAATTGAATAAAAAAAATTAAGAAAACCAGAATTCCTGTTGATAATGAGCGCTCGTCGGCCAAGGCACGCAAAGTGCGTCAAGCTTGCTGGCGCTTTCCCGCCTTTTGGGGCAGTGCTACGTGACACTTCATAATCGTTTTCCATAAAAAGTTATTTTTTATTTCTTCCAAAAATCAAAGAAGATAATGACGTCCGAACTGTCACAGAAGCCATTCCTCCTACCTGGTTTACCGTTAGAACGAGAGCGAAATATTTTGGATAAGAAGATTGGCTATGAATATCTGATTGTTGTTATCAACTATCGCCCCGGACTAAAATTCGGGCTTGGAATCAAAAATGTGTGTAGAAGCGTTTTCGTGAACAAGATTGATGATAATTCGATTGTGACTGGTCTTTTCAATATTACCGATCGCATCATTGACGTGGATGGCGATCCGGTCTATGACAACATCAAATGCAAGATGCTGCTTGTGAGGGCGCTGAAAGAGAGAAAGATGGCGACGGTGTTGATCGAGAGAGCTGCAAACGAGAAAGCATTGAAAGACGCAACGGTAGGTAAAACATTTTGGTACTGAAAAACCTGTATTAGAACCGAGCGAGAGCGAACGAAGCTTTTAGTTCTGGAAAGGCTACTAGGGGCGTCGTTCTAATACAGATCTCACTTTATATTTTTTCAATTGTCGGTTGAAGGACGAAATGAACGAGGAGAACAATTTATCAGTGGTGGCAGCACCCGACGTACGAAGTATCATGCGAAAAATGGAACTTCGCATGCGAAAATCGCCATCCGCCGAAACCCTCCAACCCGTCCCGATTCAAAGCGCTCTCACCAAAAACAAGGAGAACAGAGGGGACCGTAGACCAATTTTTGTCGAAGACGGACACAAATCGGTGACGATTCGTATGGACAATGAAGAGAATCGTGATAAATTGAAGAAAGTGGAGAAGAAAGGAGGATTTCGTGGGGAAAATGGTCCCGGCGAGAAGAACTGATTGTTGTTAATAGCATACAGAGCAATGAAATAAATGAAATTCGATTTGGGTCTGTAACCGGGGAACATTCTCTCTGATTTTTTAAAGGGGGGGGGGTATGTCAGAACAGCTTTTGGGGCTGGTGGGCTATAATAGAAGATTCCCAGGGATTTGGATATACACCCCCCTCCCCCCCACTCCATCATGGGGGGCTTTATAGATACTGTTCCACCTGATACATAATACGGATTCATGGAATGGTGACACCGCGGTGTTCGCAGACTGTGTGAGAATGTGCGCTTATTGTTTTTTCAATCGAGTTGCGACATGAGAACGCGTGACTCCGCGCACTTTTTTAGCGCGATCACGCAAACACAGTTCAATTCGAAGAGAAGCAGAGAAAACATGTCTTTTTATCTCTCCTTCTCATCACTGGTGAAGCGCCACGGGCCCGCAGCGGGCCCGCCGCGGGCCCGCCAGCGCACCGCTGACAGCTAAAAGAGTACACGCGTGGTGCACGCAGCGGGCCCGTGGCGGGCCCGCCAGCGGTTCGCTACCTGCTACATCGCGTGGGTGATCCCTTTCTTGCTTTTTTTTCTTTATTTGATATTTTCTATTAGAAACTAACACTGATGTTATTAATAAGACAGTTTATTGAAAAACAGAAAAGAAAAATTTAGAAAATTATTAGATTATCACAAAGTTCTTCGATGACGTTGCCCGAATCATCTCATCGTCGATCGTCCGAATCGAGATGTCGCACGTGTCTGAAAATTGAATAAGTTTATTATGTGAGAGCTGGCGCTAAATACGGCATCCCGGAGTTTTAAAAACTTTATTTCCACAATTAAATGGCGTAGAGTTTCATTTAATTTTAAAAAGTACATAAAAAAGTTTCCAAAACAGTTTAAAATAACTCTTTTTAAGCCGTAGAATGTCAAATAAGTCAAGGAAAACCGATAGTTGCATATAATTGCCACGGACTTCTTAGAATCATTTGAAATGGTACGCGGTTTAACTGGGCTTCTAACGTTTTCTATATTTTTAGGGAATATCGTTGTTAAAAATAAATATAGCTTTATTTTGTGTCATTCTTATTTCATTCAGTTCCTTTCTTCATAAGCATTTTTCCAAATTTTATCTGCGCAAAAAGCACCTAAATATTTCGCACCAGAACTCGGTCGCTCCAAGCCCTGTGGCTTTGAAAATTTTTGGGCTAGTTTCGTGCCAATCGGCTTTTTTTCCACTACGTACCGATTCGGATCCTAGGCCATTTTGAGAAATTTTCTCTTCCATGAAAGAAATCCTGGATCTATTTGAAAATAAAAGCCAAATGAAAAATCGGCTCAGTGAATATTGTTCTTCGTTTAATTTACTACATTTTTTAAAGTTGGTTCAAATCGGTGCGCTACCGGCTTTAGGAAATTTGTTAAAGGTATTGCAGTCGAGCAAAAAATAACGGATTTTCGCTTCCATTTTCAGTTTTCTGTACTTTTCTGGAAAATAAAGGTCTAACTAAAAAATCGGCTCGCTAATTATTTTTCTTCATTTAATTTGCTAAGTTGACACGATATTACGCAAACACCGCGTTGCAATTTTTTGTTTTCAACATATGTAATACAATTTTTTTTGCTCTTTTTTCGCAAATTTCAACAAGACTAAAACTTTTCAAAACATACCGATTGGCCAGATGAATTCGATTTTTTCCATAGCAGCCTGGCGTCTTTACCACCTGAAAATAATAACTATCTCAACAAAAAAACCCATAAAACGTACTTTACAAACTTCCTCGTTTTTCAGGCGGATTTTAACCTCCGCCGACCGCAAAATGTTGCCATTTTGATTCGTTTTTCCCCTGAAAACACAAAAAATTAATTAAAAATGAAAAATGATGATAAAAAACGGCAGAAAACCACGTAAAATTGAATTCAGCGTTTTGGTTTTAGGAAAGGGCAAGGAAAAAGATAGGAAACATGCTTGACTAACGCTTTCCTAAATTATTCTTGCGCGTATCCTACTGCTATCCTCAGCGTTTCCTCACAAAAAATGCGCAGTGTTGTAACGCGCTCTATTTATCGTACTTAATAATTTCGTTTGTATTCGTGAAAAATTCGCCTACAAAACGATTGATTTGCTTTATTCACAAATTTATTCATTACCAACGACAAAAAAAACCAGAAAATATGAAGTTATCAATTCTCTTTTATGGGGTTATTCACGAAATGGCAAAAAATGGCAAAAAAACACTGCGCGAAAACTCGGAAAATGCTCCGATTTACCTGAAATGTCGGGAAATGAGGGGGAAAACTCTCCCGGACATTCCCACAAAATTTCAGCCCAAAATACCGATTTTTAAGAAATATTGCTCTTTTTTTCTGAAAATGCTTAAAATCGATATATTTGTCTGAAATTGTGGGGTAATGTTCGGGAGAATTTTTTTCCGTTATTTCCCAAAATTTCAGATCAATCGGAGCATTTTCTGAGTTTTCGCGCAGTTTTTTGGCATTCTTTTCCAATTTTTTTGCCATTTCGTGAATAACCCCCTTACTCATTGTCAAACTTTTACGCCCACAATGAAATATAAAAAATTTAATTCAACATTCAGCTCATGAGGAATCCATTATTTTGCGACTATTAAATCGGAAATTCTTCAAGTTTTTGAGAACAAAGAGGCCAACTGATTGTCTTCGTTCGCAAGCTGATCATCGGTGTACCACGGGGAATTTTATCGACGCAGAGTGACTTTATGAGCAGAGGCCTGTAATAATGAAATGTTGCGTAAAAGAATACCAATTGCTTGAAAATTCGGAGAATGCTCTGATTAACATCGAAATTTAATATTTGGGAGAAAATGATGTCAAAAATACGAAAATTTACCGATCTCAAACGACCGATTCGAATAATTATAGTGGCTGGATGAGATTCGTAAAATATCTCATGAAATCCATAAATTTCCTTGTGAAACCTCGTGAGAATTCACAAATCTCATGAGTAACAAGCCTGCAGCTTGTGGCGACTAAGTCGCCTTCGTCAAATATTTATTTTTACTGGTTTTTGTTTTTTTTTAATAGAAATGACAATTATTTGTTCTCCCTATTTCTCTCAAGTTCTCGTGACCCTTGTGGTACACAGGTAGTGCGCGTTCAGCTTATAATAGGTTGCGCGATAGGCTTACCGAGTACCAGCGAAGGACCCCAAAGTAAGCCTATTATAGGCTTATCGCGGGTCGGCGCCTGTAATAGGCCTATAATAGGCTTATCGCGGGTGACTTTCGCCTATCATAAGCTTATCGCGGCTATCAAAAGGCCTATTGTAAGCCTATAATAGGCCTTTCGCGGTCACTCAAAACTCGGATGTGGGCTTATAATAGGGCTGTCACAGGTCCGGGTGCCTCATAATGCCCAAATGTTCTCGAATTGGAGCCCGTATTCTAAAGAAATAGAAAAAAAATTTAAAAATTTACAATTTATTGCAAATATAAAAATTAAGTAAAAATGTTCAGCGTTTGAAGTAATTGGAATAAATATAAAAAAAGAATACAACGTAAAATCAACAAATAATTAGACACAAAAGCGAAAAATTAAGTAAGGTTTTCATGTTTTTTTTATTGGCCAATATTTAATCCGGCTCTCGGACGTTTTTCTGCATTTTGTCGTCGCGGCCTTGGTACACTATCTTTTTTTAAAGCTTTTTATGAAATTTTCCTTTCAAACTTTTAAAAATGAATGTGTGGAACACCACGACGACAAAATTCAGAAAACCTTGTCAAACGTCGCACTTTCCGAACGTCCACCTTCGAAACACCGCACTTTCCAAACTTCCACCTTCAAAACGTCCACTTTCGAAACGTCCGAGAGCCTGTAATTCATTGTTAATGGGTTATGCACGAAATGGCAAAAAACGTCGCGAAAACTGGGAAAATGGTTCGATTGATTTGATTTTTTGAGAAATAAGGGCAAAAATATTCCTAGACCTGCCCACAAAATTTTGAGCCGAAATATTGATTTCAAAAAATATTATTTTTTTCTGAAAATGTTTAAAATCATATTTCGGTCCATAATTTTGTGGGCAGATCCGGGAAAATTATTGCTCTTATTTCCTACAACGTCAGGTCAATCGGACCATTTTCCCAGTTTTCGCCCAGTTATTTTTATGATAAATTTTAATATTTCAACGTTAGCTCGGTATTTTTTTCTAATGCAGCGTTCAAAATTTAAAAAAAAAAAGTATTCCGACGTGAATTATTATTAATTCAATCTCCTTGCCGGCTACCATAAAAGTTTACGCAAAAGATCTAATGGACCTATTCATAGGATTCGTTTTTTTTTTGACATTTTTTAACGTTTTTTAACATTGTTTGACATTTTTTGACATCTATTTATGAATAGGAAAAAAAAACAAAAACAAACATTTTTGTTTTTTTTTTCTTCCTATGAATAGGTCCATAAGGCCACACACCATTTGCTTCGAAAAAAAACAATTTCAACTGAATGCAATGAAAAAAGTTGAGTGCGTGCGACACGTGGCTTTTTCATTTCTCAAAACAACTGTGGTGCTTGCAGAATTTTCAAATGAAATCCTATTGTAACCGGCAAGAAAATTGAATCTTTTGTATTTATTTGCATGCGTATTTGGGCTCGGAAAATACATGCTAGCCAATTTTGGAACAATTCTAAAAACCTTACCGATTTGTTATCCAAGCCATTGGAGTCTCTGCTTGACATCATCGTCGATAGAATTGATTCCAGCGTGATTCCTGCCTACCGACATTCCACCAACTGAAATTTATAGTAATTGTTAGGAAAAATGACGGTTTATAGAGATACTCACGGATTAGGAAAAAAAGCAAGTTTTTTTTGTTACCCCGTGAATAATGGGGTTATTCACGAAATGGCAAAAAATGGCAAAAAACTGCGCGAAAACTCGGAAAATGCTCCGATTGATCTGAAATTTTGGAAAATAAGGGAAAAAACTCTCCCGGGCATTCACACAAAATTTCAGACAAAAATATCGATTTGTAAGAAATATTGCTTTTTTCTGTGAAAATGCTTAAAATCGATATTTTTGTCAGAAATGTTGGGGTAATGCCCGGGAGAATTTTTACCTTTATTTCCCAAAATTTCAGGTCAACCGGAGCATTTTCCGAGTTTTCGCGCAGTTTTTTGCCATTTCGTGAATAACCCCATAACATCACTACGAAAAAGATATTATTAATTCAATCTTCTTGCCGGCTACCACAAGAGTTCACGCGAAAAATCTGAGGCCACACCCCCTCAGTTTTTTTTAATTTCCAACTGAATGCAATGAAAAAAGTTGAGTGCGTGTGGCGACACGTGGCGTTCTCATTTCTCAAAATAACTGTGGTGTTTGCACAATTTTCACGTAAAATCCTATTGTAACCGGCAAGAATATTGAATTGATAATATCAAAAAGAAACAATGAAAGAAGGACAATATTTGGTAACCACAATCAGTGATTGGGTTATTCTTAACGAGGTGGCAAAAAATAATAATTTTTTGTTGCTATTTTTGCTACCCCGTGAATAATCCCATAAACTTTTATCGATAAACTTTCGACAATTTATCAAATTTTTATCGATAAGGCACACTGAACTCAAAACAAACCTGCGATTGGGGTTATTCAGCGTAAGTAAAAAATTATTTGTTTTCCTTGTATTATCGATTCAATATTCTTGCCGGTTACAATAGGATTTTACGTGAAAATTCTGAAAACACCAGTTATTTTGAGAAATTAAAACGTCACGTGTCGCCACACTCACTCAATTTTTTTCAGTGCGTTCAGTTCAAAAATTAAAAGAAAAACTGAGGGGGTGTGGTTTTAGATTTTCCGCGTGAACTCTTGTGGTATATAGCCGTCAAGAAGATTGAATTGATAAAATGATGGATTCGTGACGGAGTGACATTATACGTGAAACTGGGAGACGAAACATCTCTTAATTTCTTCAGTTATTTCTTAATTTTTTCGAATAAAAACGTGAAAAAATTGTCACTTCGCCACGATATACAGCTGTATTATATAGAGGAAAAGGATAACAGAATAATTTTACACACCCCTATTAACCACATTCGAATGAAAAACTATTTAAATGGAGTATTGGAGCATTGGAGCAAATGGAGAAATTCAGACGATTTTACGATATATATTGTTTTCAATCGAGTTGCGACATCAAAACGTGAAATTCCGTTTTTTTTTTCATGCGAACATTAAATTTTAGTGCATTTTGAATTTTTGCGTGAAAAAAGTGGGCAAGGCTTCACATTTTAATGCCGCAACTCGATTGAAATGCAATACACAAGGAACCTTGAAGGAGGAAAAACCAGAAATTGAATTTAAAACAGGAAGTTAACAAAAAAGAAGCATAATAGTTAATTTTAAAAATTAATTAACAGTAAAAGAACTCCGAAAAGCCGTCGGAACTTGAAAAAAAAAGAAAAATTGTCAAAAAATTTAGGCCGCCCAACAAGGCTGTCTCTGCTTCTCTGCCGCAATAGCGTAGCCGGCGAGCGCGTTTGCGGAGTCTCACAGCTAGGCGGCGAGAGACTTACGATAGGCCTAGCGCGGTCGCCGCACACCGCGTGCGCGATAAGCTTATTGCAGGAGGGTAGCCGCTGCCACCCGCGATAGGCTCATTTTAAGCTTATAATAGGCCTATTTTTGGCCTCCACCTATTATAAGCTGAACGCGCACTACCTGTGTATAGTGGTTAGTGCGTTTGGAAGTCAATCTAGAGGTAGCTGGATCGAGTTTTGTCGACTGCAAACTCGTGTGTGAGACACACAAACAAACACACAGACTAATCTAAAATTTTCTATATAAGAAAGATTGCAAATCTTACGAAGAAATTTATGAATCTCATGAGATATTTTACGAATCTTTTGAGGCAGTTTACGAATCTTATCCAGCCACGGTAATTATCCGAATCGGTTGCCTGAGAAAGAACCCTATAAAAATAAATAATACGTACCTCAAAAATGTCTTGCATTATCCACTGAACTTCTATACTTCGTCGAGTTTTTAACAGATTCGCAGACTTCTGCATGTTGTTGCGCAGACGCTCCTACTGCAGCTCATTCTTGTTTCTCTGAATACTCCAATTGAGCTTAGGTATATTTCTGAAAATTGGCTTTTACTATGAAAATTAAAGGAAAATGTCGTAAAGGCAAAAAAGCGCATGAAAAAAAAACATGAAATGCAAAAAAAAAACAATGCAAACGCGCCGTGAAATGTCATCGCACAACGTTCCGCTGTTCCGAAATGCGCCTTGTTTATTCAAGTTCCAACAATGTGACAAGCACGTTTCCTAAAACCCTTCCTTTTCTTGCGCGTTTCCTAAATCCAAAACGCTGAGAAGTTGTTTGACAAAAAAATATTGAAAAAAGTAAGCACCGCCCACTTTGCACTCTGCGGCACACAATTTTGCAATAATGCTGCGCGCCATTTGTTTCACGAAAACTGGGTAATACTGACTTTTTACGTTAATATTTTTGATGAATAAACAAAAAATGAGTATAAAATCACAAAATTTAGCATTAAAAAAATTAATTTACATGTAATCGCTTTAAAATAGGCAGATTGAGCGATGTTAGCCTGTGCTGAACTCATTGTCAACGTCAATCCGCAGTACCCGATTGTCAACGTCATTAAAACGGCAACTTCAGTATTATAGAAGTTCAAGCCTGCTACGCTGACGTGTACTGGATATTGACACAGCATTTAAGAGACTTGTTAAAAAAGGAACGCGATAAGGATAAGGCGATAAAGGCTCCCTTACCGGCTTGACTCTTTTATATAGCAGCGTAGAAATATTTTTTCTATAAAAACTATAATCGATGGAAAACACATATAATGGATTCGTGGCGGAGTGACATTTCACGTGAAACCGGGAGACGAAAAATCTCTTAATTTCTTCAGTTACTTCTTCATTTTTTCGAATATGCTCAGTACGGAGCGCTGCAAACTCGCTCCCTTCGCACAGTGGTGGACGCGGCCACGTTGGCGACGAGAGAGTGCAGAAAATTGAGAGAGCCGTGGCCGATGTTTTGCTCTGATTTCTCTAAACCTCACTTCAAATGCATACGAAATTAATTGTTCGATTGGAGCGAGTTATCAGCATTTTATACCGAGTATAAAAACGTAAAAAAATTGTCCCTCCGCTATGAATCCATTATACAACCATTGCAAGAAGCCGGAATATCTACGTAATTGCTAATATATGCTGCATTTTTAATAAAGACTGCTACATTATTTTTGCAGGTACTGTAAGCTTCGTTACTGAAGCTGCACCTTTTTAAGAGAAAATACAGTGTTTATAGATGTGAATTATTCACAAGAAATGAATTACATTCAAGCGAACGAAACTCGTAGTTTTTTGAATGCCTTCATCTATTTGTTTGAATTTTGTGTAAATAATTTTGTTTTCAATGAACTTGCGACATGAGAACATGAAACTCCGCCCACTTATTTTTACGGTGTTTGCGGATTTTTGTTTTCATGATGCAAATTGTTTGAAAACCTAATAAACACTTCTCAAATCAGAACAAAACGTTTTCAACAAATATCAAAACAAACGAAACATTAATGAAACTTTTCTGCAACTTATCATGTCCAATTCTTACAATTAGAACAAAGTCTACTAAAAAAATCTTTGTACTCGTTATTATTCACATAAAACTAGGAAAAAATATTTATATACCTTCTTGAGACAGTTTACCATCCTCCGCCCACCCATTCGTCAGCTGGACGCTGGCGGGCCCGCCGCGGGCCCGTAGCGGGCCCGCCAGCGCATCACCACTGAATATCAGCATTTTCGATCAAAAACTCAACTAATTAGTGTCCTATGCGCATTTTTACTTCGTTTAAAATAACTATAATTCATTTATAAACCCATTGGAAACAAAAATTTTTTCACCTGTCAGTCACCTACCAAATATCATAGCCGCCGCGGGCCCGCCAGCGGCCAGCGAGAGCACCCAAGCGCTGGCGGGCCCGCTGCGGGCCCGTGGCGGGCCCGTAGCGTCTGCGGAGCCGCCGCGGGCCCGCGCGCGGTTCACCAGTGATGCTGCAATTAAATTGAAAGCACAATAAATACACACAGTCTGCAAACACCACGGTAGCATTATCCCAGGAATACGCAATACCTTCCGGTTTCCTTCCGCTTTCACCCCTCCCCCGGCTTCACCCAGCCTCTAATTGGGTAGTAGAGAAAGGCTCAGAACGGTGCACCACCAGACATCCGATGACGCAGAAAATCGTGATCCGCAGTACCTTCGGTACTTGAAGAACGGATCGACTTTGTCGATCTAAATCTTTGTTTGTTGACCCAAATAAATATTTACGATAGCTCGTTTGATATTTTATGGGTGAAGCATAAAAATGGGTGAATATAAAACTTTCTGTACAGTTGATATTTCAAACGAACACATATGGTACCCATGTCAAGAATGTTGATCTTGATTTTTGCCCTCTCCCTAAGTGCCCATGCAATCAGTTATGATTCGGGTTCAAGTAGCAGTAGCTGTGACGATGATAGTGGAGAAGACCACCACCATCATCATCATCACCATCATGGTGGAGGTGGCCACGGAGGATATAGAGGAGGTGGCGGAAATGGTGGCGGAAAACCAGATAATGGAGGAAAACCAAGCTGCCCAGATGGATGGAAACTGTTCGAACGACCAACTGGTCCATGGTGCATGAAAGTAGGTTCATTGGTGAAATCTCACTTGATTCTTTTTTTTTCTGCAGGTTTTTCCAACTGGCGTGACGGAGTACGCAGTGGCCTCCTCTGTTTGCGTCAGCAATAGTGCAGTTGTGTCGGGAATTCAGAACAAGGCGGAGAACGTTTGGATCACTCGTAAAACATACATTCGGTGACGTCAAAACGGACTAATTTTCAGAAACCGCATTGACTACCCTTGGTTCTCCAACAGGAACTGTTTGGATCGGCGCTCAAAGAACCCCACAATGTCTTGGAAAGGGCAAGACGGCTGCTTGCAATGAATACGTATCGTTTATCCTTTGTATTATCCTTTACAAACAGGTACTTGTAGACATCATTAGCCTGGACGGACTCTTCAACGACTGGAACCGAAGGATTTGTGTGGCTGGAAGGCATTCAACCGGACAACTATCTGTTTAACATAGCATTACTTCTTATTTTCATTCTTATTTTCTAGAGGCATCCAAAACTGCTTGATTCTCTTCTTCACTGCCACTCCTGTCCGCATTATCCGTACCGACTGGTGGGCAGGAGCAATCGATGATATCATGTGCAACCCTGCTCAATGGGTGACAGTGGGTCCTAACCGTGAAAAGACGCTCAGAGGAGTCGTTTGTGGAAAACCTGCAAGAAAATGATATTGTATACTCGGTATAAAACGATGATAACTCGCTCCAATCGAACAAAGAATTTCGCATGCATTTGGAGAGAGGTTCAGAGAAATCAGAGCAAAACATCGGCCACGGCCCTCTTGATTTTCTGCACTCTCTCGTCGCAAACGCGGCCGCGTCCATCACTGTGCGAAAGGAGCGCGTTTGCAGCGCTCCGTACTGAGAATAAACCGTATGAAGTAAAAAAAAAACAAAGTTGTTCGAGGTGGTAGAGTGAGTGAACGTTAGACAGAAAAAGTGGATTTGCGCTCAACGTATCCACACTTCGGCTACGATCGGTTTCGGTCAGTGTCGGTCAATAAGACGGCTTGTCTTGTTGAAGAATAAAAAGTGTAGATTGTCACATTTTCTATTGACCGAAATTGAATGATCCCCCACCACGACTGGGAACCAGCCTAGTTTACGGTTTGAAAGTTTAAGATGTTCTCATCTTCACCAATCAGAGGAGGACTTCGATAGGTTTCAAGGCAATCGGACCAATCACAGAGGCACTGGCCACAAAGGAGTCGATAAGTGAGGAGACCGAAGTCCTCTAACACTTCTTGTGATTCGTGCATGTTCGATTAAAAATGGGCAATAAGAATGATCGTCTGGAACGCATTTGGAAGAAATCAGTTAAGCTTTGTTTACTAAGATTCCGACACCTTGAATAGCTCGTCTAGCGGTGCGCGCCCGCACACCCCCTTCCCTTCCTCGCTCTGCAAAAGATCAAAGCAAGCTCCATTCGGTCGCCAATTAAAAATTAAACAAATTGATGCAAAAAAAGCAGAAAATAAATTTTTCATTGCCCTCCAAAAAGTTGTTTTTCAGAAAAATTTATTTTTCGAGCGACTTTCTCATGATATTCGTACAAAACTTGCACAATCTTTACAATTAGTCCGAAATTATGCAACAAAAAAAACAAAACAAAAATTGAAAAATGGATGGGGCGTGGAATGGAAATAAATAGGAGCCTATACGGAAACCGCACGTGGAAGGCACGTGGGTCGCCGTGGATCCGTTGGGGAACGGAATGCCGATAAATGATGCCGAAGAGTACGCAAAATTATAGTTTTCTCCATTGAAAACAATCGTGGAAAAGAAAATCCTCAAAAATACAATTCAAACAGCGCGCGCATTGCGCTGTGTGCAAGCACTGCGCGGTCGCGGTGAGACCCGCTTGTCTACCGTAGCGCTGCGTCTCCCTTTAATCCTAAAATAGTTTTCAGAGTTTTCCTCCGCGCTTTCGTCGTTCCGCTCAATACGCTGGACTACCGCTCGTTTATGTTGTGATTTTGTAGCACCTCTTCATTATTTTTATAATTCTTGTTTCTCGTCGTATTATTTTCTGAAAGAGCAGATCGCTCTCGTACTCGCCGATCGACGAGCTCAAGTCAGCAGTTACGCTGACTCAGTCAAAGAATCGACTGAACTGAGCGCTCAACGAGGCTCAGTAATTGAGTCAAGCTTCAGATGAAGTTAGTGCGTTGAACTTGGTCCAGATATGTAATGGACATTTCAGAGTTGCATATGACGGCAAGTGCAATTTCAGGGAATGAGATTCCATGACGGATAAGGCAACTCCCGTCACTTCTCAATGTATTTACCATTGTCCGCCAGTCACCGGGAAGCAGCCCGACGGGTGGCTACAAAACGGAAACATATAGGATTCTATAGGGATCCACGCATCCTCCTGGGGGGTACTGGGATCCGCGTTCTATAATGAATTCTTGGCGGAGTGACATTTCACGTGAAACTGGGAGACGAAAAATCTCTTAATTTCTTCAGTTATTTCTTCATTTTTCGAATAAAATCGTGAAAAAATTGTCACTCCGCCACGAATCCATAATACCTCTCCCCCCCCCGCTTCAATAAAAAAAAACGGGGAGGGTCAGAATACGACCATGGTGCATGAAAGTCTGTTCATCGGTGATTATCCGGTATCTCACTTATTTTCTGTTGCAGATTTTTCCAGCTGTCATGACGAAGTACTGTACGCGGTAGCCTCATTTGTTTGCGTCAGCAAAGACACAGCCGTGATCCTCATCTCATCAGTTCCATTCCAATTTTTTCATATTTTACTATCTATGAAGCACAGCAACTGTTTGAACCTATGAAAAACAAATGACGAACAAAGATTGCACGTACCGAAATAAAAATTTACGATAGCTCGTTTGCTGTTTTATAGTTAATGATCTAAAAAGAATGCATATAAAACGTTCCGTACACTTCATTTTGTAATTATTACTTTGGGTTCAAAAACCAACAATGTGGATCTTGATCTTTGCTTTCTCTCTGATTGTGAATGTCCACGCGATCAGTTTTAATCGGGACTCGAGTAGCAGTAGCTGTGACGATGATAGTAGAGACTATCCCCGCCACCATCATCACCATCATCACCATCATGGCGGAGGTGGCTACTACGGAGGATATGGAGGAGGTGGCGGAAAGGGTAACGGAGGTGGTAGCGGAAATGGTGGCGGACATGGCGGAGGAAATGGCGGCGGTAAACCAGATAAGGGAGGAAAATCAAGATGTCCAGATGGATGGAAACTGTTCGAACGACCAACTGGTCCATGGTGCATGAAAGTAGGTTCATTGGTGAAATCACACTTGTTCCTTTTTGCCGCAGGTTTTCCCAACTGGCGTGATAGAGTATGCGGCAGCCAAATCTTTTTGCGTCAGCAATGGTGCAGTTTTGTCGGGAATTCAGAACAAGGCGGAGAACGTTTGGATCACTCGTAAAACATACATTTCATGACGGAAAAACGGACTAATTTTCAGAAACCGCATTGAATACCCTTGGTTCTCCCACTGGAACTGTTTGGATCGGCGCTGAAAGAACCCCACAATGTCTTGGACAGGGCAAGACGGCCGCTTGCAATGACTACGTATCGTTTATTCTTTGCTTTTATAAGTTTCATTTACAAAGAGGTACTTGTAGACATCATTAGCCTGGACGGATTCTTCAACGACTGGAACCGAAGGATTTGTGTGGCTGGAAGGCATCCAGCCGGATAACTATAAGTTTAACATAGCAACACTTTTTATTTTCATTCTTACTTTCTAGACGCATCCAAAACTGTTTGATTCTCTTCTTCACGGCCACCCCAGTCCGCATTCTTCATGCCGAGTGGTGGGCAGGAGCTATCGATGATATCATGTGCAATCCTGCACAATGGGAGACATTGGGACCTAACCGTGAAAAGACGCTCAGAGGAGTAGTTTGTGGAAAACCAGCAAGAAAATGATTTTGTGAACCGTATAAAGTAAAAAATAAAGTTATTTCGTTTGGAGAACGATTCTGGGTCAAGTTGTATGGTGTCCAAACTCATTTTCCATACAGTGACTGCAGAAACCGTTCGCGGTTCCCGAATCCATTTACGGATCGTTTATAGTGGCACGAACCCCGTTAATATTGTCAGGGACTTTCAAGAAAACCTTTAAATTTGAACACACAACGATGAAAAAAAAAAATTTGCGTCGCTCTGCTCGCGATCTCACTACATTCGCTAAAGGTGTCTAGGGTTCAGCTTGGAGGTGAGCCGACGCCGATTCCCCGCAACTCTAAAGTTCGAGGAAGAAAAGGACGCAATAAGGCGAAGGATAAACGGTGTTAAAAACAAAGTTTAGAATAGAGACGATTTATTGACGAGTTTATAACGGAAAATTATTAGAAATTCATTCGGAAAAAGGGGCAAATTATCGGGTTTCCGGATTTCTTACGGCCGATTCGCGGAGAACGACGGGTAAAAAACCTGTGCCACACCTCTCAAAGGCGAGTGAGAATTCGACCCGAAAATTGCTCGCCAGGTGAAATTCCGACCGACGGGTCGGAGTTACGAGCAAAAGGGGGTCGGACTCAAAACAGCGTGCGAGAAAGGAAAAATCAATAAAGTTACCAGCGGTAAATCGCCAAATCATGGCTATAACAAGGGGATGTAGCAAAAAAAGAGATAGGTCGGCGGATCTTGAACACGCGCGACGAAAAAACAAAAAAAGAGTGCTCGCGACGACAACCGTCTTCAGCGAAAAAGCCAAAAAAAAAACCGTCATTAATTTTGGGCACTCTGCGCGCGGGCACACACGTACGCCACCGTAAGCGCAGGTCTCGCAGCGATGCGAACACTGCGCGGCAATTCAAATGTTGTTTTTGACAAAGACGAGCAAATTTCACGGCGGAGAAGAAGAGTTTTTAATCAAAGAGAATGATTCTGGTGGCTGAGACGAGAAATTGTCTCAAATGGGGCAATTTCGTCGAAGCCAATGCAAAGAAGGTTTGTGGCTTCTGATTTTTCGGGCAGAATCCACAACAAAAAAGGCACTTCTCTTTTACGTAAGATCGTTTGAAGGGACCTTCTAATTCAGTTTTACGGTATTCGAATTTGGATCATTTCACTTTGAAGCACACCGTCAGTCGAGTTGTTACAGGTGCGCCGAAACTAGTCAGTGCTATAGAACTCGTACGGAATAGCTCTGCTACGAAATAGAACCGTCTAAAATGGAGCTGTACTGAAAAAACCACTGCAAGAAATAGAACTCAGGGACACCCAGTATACGCTGCCGTTTGGCGCCACATTCACATCCTCTCGCGATCTTTTTTGAACTCGAATAAACCCAGTTAGGCCGATTTCGTTTCATAATTTAAACCAAAAACTTCCGGTCAAAAAACCGATACGGGATTTTTGGTTATTTACACAATTGTTATCAAATTAAAATGAACAAGGAAACATTTTGAAACAGGACTGGACTTATCATTTTTAGACCCCAATCACCACCAGTTCTTCCTTTCATCTCTGATCACTTTCAGACCTATTTTTAAGAAGTTTAAGAGCGATTTAATGACAGTACTTAATTAATTGCCTCTTCGCCACTATCATTATCACCGTAGGAGGCGGAACAATTCGTCCCGCCACGCCATTGTCCAACCGCTATTGTTTGTGGAATGCCAAATGATTGCAAAAAAAGACGTCACCCGCCAAAAAGCGACGTTCATTATCAGTAGGTGATAATACCGCTCACTTGTGCCGGTTAAAATGTTACATTGAAACAAAGAAAGTTCTCAGGTGCGCTCTATCGCACAGGAGACGCAGACGACGCGATTGAGCGTACTGAATTCGTCTCATCAAGTGAAACGTGTTTTTATCAATCGTTGCCGACTTTTTTTCCGTTGCGTGTGTTTGTTTTTGTTGCAATCGTTTTTAATTGATTTCTATTCGTTCTCCCGCATTTTTTATTCTTGACTTGACGCTTCTTTTATTTATTTATTTTTTTTCTTCGTGCACAGAGCTTGTCTGCGTCTCTCGCTTCCATGCGTAGCAAGCTTTATAATTAGTCTTGCGCACTCTCCCTAGCCGAGCTGCGTGGACGAGTGGATATCACGTTTGCTCTTCGTGTGCAAGGTCCGGGGTTCGGGTTTTGCAGGTGTTAAATTTGTTTTGCTTCTTATTTAGAAGCAGTAACTGTATTTGGACAGCCCAGCCCAGACAAAGTCTCTCGAATCGAATCGCTGGAAACAGCAAACAAGACGCAGACAGTTAGACAGTCGATAGTCAAAAAGAAGCGAAAGGAAAGGGGAAGAAAAATACAAAAAATAGGAAAAGAAAAAGATCGATGCATGCGTATTCTCCCTCTTTTTCTCTCCCCCCTACTGACCTTTTCGTCTTCAATCGAGCGGCTACTATCACTCTTTTTTCGTTTTTCACATTTTTGGTGACTGTCGAATTCGCTGAAAACTGGTTTCTCTCTCCCCCTTTTTCTAGTTGCCAATTTTAATTTATTTTTATTTCCGACCAACACTTCTGATTGGCAATTTTAGTTTTCGTATCGTTTGGTCAGATCGTATCGTACTGTCCTTCTGTTTGTTGGTCACTTTATTTTAAAAAATCGAAAAATTCGCCATAAATCTGAGAATTTTTTTGTCATTCGCCTTTAAAGGTACCGTAATTCATTTTCTGAAAATCGATATTGTGCTTGATTTTTGAGGTAGAATTTACTGAAAAAATTCAAAACAAATAAAAATCGGTATTTTGCTCGAAAAATTAACGAAAATCTGTGAAAAACGCTGGAAAAAAAATATTATTTTGCAAAAAAAAAAACGAGAACTTTTTTTTTTGGTCTGCGCCTTTAAAGCTACCGTAACCCTTAAAAATTATTTTTCTTGAAAAAATCGATGTTGCCCAGTTTTTTGGGTTAAAATTTAATGAATAAAATTTCTAAGTAAATAAAAAACGGTATTTTGCTCGAAAAATTAACGAAAAATGCGAATAAACATGAAAAAAAAACCAACCAATTCTTTTGAAAAAAAAAACAAAATTTTTGTCATGCGCCTTTAAAAATACCGTAATCCTGAAAAAAATTATTTTTCTTTGAAAACAGCCGAAAAGTCGATATTTTTCTCTTTTTTTTTTTGTTTTTCATGTATTTAGAGCATTATTTTAAAGAAAAACTGCATTTTAATTATTAAAAAGAATCAAAACCATCAAAAACGGTTTTAAAATGAATTCGCTACGAAACCCACAAATATTTTTTGGTCTACGCCTTTAAAACTACCGTAATCCTTTTCAAAAATATTTTCACCCAAAAATTCGATATTTTCTCAATTTTTTTTTTGAGTTTTCATGCATTTTAAGCACAATTTTTGAAGAAAAACTGATTTCCAGCGAATTTTCAAAAAAATTTTGCGGCATGCGCCTTTAAAACTACTGTATTCGAAAATCAAAAATTATTGTGCATTTGATTCCAAATTTCACAATTATTTTTCTTCTTCTTCCCGCAAAAAACTAAAAACGCGAGAGCCGTAAAAATTTTTACGATTCACTTCTCCCCTTGTTTAACCACCTTTTCGGTATAAAATCATCTGCTTTTTCCACCCTTTTTCGTACTTTTTTCCATTGTTTCTTATTGCAGCAACCCACTATCGTCGATTCCACGCATTTTGAGCGAAAAAAGGGCTAGAAGAAGCATAAGAAAACGCCACGTCATCACAAATTCAACGGCTCCACCACCAGTGAATGCTAGAGGCGATTTGCGCCAAGGTACGTCTTTTATTATCATGATTTCTGACTCGAATTGACGCGAATCGAGTTGCAATCAAATTGAATTTGAATTTGAGTTGACTCGACTCGAAAAGAAATGCAATGCAATGCGAATGCAAATCAGTAGCGATTGGCAGAAAATTTGGTCACTGATAACACCCACACCGGTTGATAATGCGATTGTCACACACTCAAACACACACAAATTGTTTCGTATTAAGAAGAGTTGGAAGTTGCAAACAAGTTGGGGGTAAAAAATAGAGTGTTTTACTTATTTTTTGAGTTGGGTTTTTTTGAAAATTTGAAAAAAAAACCGGAAAAATCGATAATTTATGTCAAAAACCAACTAATTATGGGGAAACAAGACCAGGAAAATCTTGAAAATTAAACTAAAAGGAAACAGAAAAATGTTCCGTGATTTTCGTGGTAAAAACACAAATTTTCAATTGCAAAGAATTTCGTTAAAATCAATAATAGCAAAAAAAATGGTTTCGCAGCGAAAAACCCAAAATTTTTTTGTCATGCGCCTTTAAAGGTACCGTAACCCTTTTAATTAATTTTCACCCATTTAAACCGAAAAATCGATAATTTTTAAAATTTTTTGGCCAGAATTTATCACAAAAACATTGCAAAGTTTATTAAAACGATAATTTCATCGAAAATTTGGCCAAAAAGCGAAAAATACGGTTCAAAAACGTATTCGCTGCAAAAATCGTTAAAAAAAATTTTGGCCTGCGCCTTTAAAGGTACCGTAATCCTTTCAAAAAATTTTCTTTGAAGTTTACCGAAAAATCGGTTTTTTAAAATCAATTTTTGGGCAGAATTTATTAAATAAAATTGTAAATTTGATTGAAAACGGTATTTTACTCGAAAAAGTGCAATAAATCAGCAAAAATAGCGAAAAATTACGTTCAAAACCGTATTTGCTGAAAAAGCGAAAAAATTTTTGGCCTGCGCCTTTAAAAGTACCGTAATCCTTTCAAACAATTTTCTTTGAAGTTTACCAAAAAATCGGTTTTTTTCTCAATTTTTGGGTAGAATTTTTTAAATAAAATTGTAAATTTGATTAAAAACGGTATTTTGGTCGAAAATAGCGGAAAATTGCTTCTAAAAATGATTTCGCTAAAAAAAGTTTTTAAAAAATTTAGGACTGCGCCTTTAAAAGTACCGTAATCCTTCCTAAAATTTTCCCTTCGAATTAAACCGAAAAATCGATATTTTTCTCAATTTTTGGGCAGAATATATCAAAATAACATTCCAAAATTGATAGACGTTGGCATTTTTGCCAAAAAATGCATGAAATCAGCAAAAATAGCGAAAAATGACGTTTAAAACCGTATTTGCTGAAAAAGCGAAAAAATGTTTGGCCTGCGCCTTTAAAAGTACCGTAATCCTTTCAAAAAATTTTCTTTGAAGTTTACCGAAAAATCGGTTTTTTTCTCAATTTTTGGGCAGAATTTATTAAATAAAATTGTAAATTCGATTAAAAACGGTATTTTGATCGAAAATTTGGCCAAAAACAGCGTAAATTGGCGAAAAATAGCTTCTAAAAATGATTTCAGTAAAAAAGTTTTAAAAAAATTTAGGACTGCGCCTTTAAAAGTACAGTAATCCTTTGAGACAAAACTTGCTGCGAATATTGTGTTTTCAATCGACTTGCGACATGAGAACGCGAGACTCCGCCCACTTATTTGTGCGCTACTGCCTGCGTCTCTTCAAATATCACTGTGTTGGCGTAGTCGCCCACAAAAAAAGTGGGCGGAGTCTCGCGTTCTCATGTCGCAAGTCGATTGAAAACACAATAGAACCGAAAAATCGATATTTTTCTACATTTTTGGGCAGAATTTATTAAATAAAATTGTAAATTTGATTAAAAACGGTACTTTGATCGAAAATTTGGTCAAAAACAGCGTAAAACGGCAAAAATAGCGAGAAATGAAGTTAAACACCGTGTTCGCTTGAAAACTCGTTACAAAAGTTGGACTGCGCCTTTAAAAGTACCGTAATCCTTTTTAAAATTTTCCCTTCGAATTAAACCGAAAAAATCGATATTTCGATCAATTTTTCAGCTTATCCTATGTTTAGCGGGGAGGCCCACCGAAATGGAAATAAAATGTGACTATTTCACCGATTTTTTTTTTGAACTTTTTGAGCGAAATTAACGGAGCTAAAAAATAAAGAGGGTTGAAATATGGCCGTGGAAGAAGTTTCGCATGCGGGAAAACTCTTCCATAAAAATATAATTCCTACAAATTAAAATTAATGTTTTGTTTACAGATAATGGGAGTTGGATCAAGTCGTCATGACAAACGACAAGGCTGCTGGTCGTGGAGCGGGTCAGTTTTGTAACATTTTTAATTTCTTTCTGACACACAAGAAAAAATAACACTAGCGAAAATTATTGTAAAGTTTGCAATATTGAAAGGAGAATGCTTTTTTCTGTCACTTTTTGTGTCTTTTTGCGTCGCAACTTTCTTTCCGGCCAACGTGTGAATCGATTTTGCTTTCAAAATACATAACAAAAAACAACATTCGGTTTTATCCTGATTTTGATTTTCCCGCCCAAATTGTCGCTTTATTTCAAATTTCAGATCGGCAAACGGTGAGGAGAAGCGAATGAAACGACCGAAAAAGTTGCCGTCAAAGCTGAGGTTAAAGTGAGCTTTTTTTGTTTTGTTTTATTTTTCTTGCAAAATATACGTAGATTCGGGGAAAAGGCTGGTCACTTTTTGATCTTCCTATCCAAAAAAAAAAAACGGAGCTTTTTCTGTTGAAAAACATGGACTTGTAAGTATTTTCTTGTCTTGGTGCCCCAAAATTGACATATCTGTCAAAAATAGGGCCTGTTTACGTCGATTTTCAGCCAAAATATTGAATTCGCGCTCTAATGACGATAAGCGACACGTTTTTGCTGTCTGCGCATCGTCTTCCCACCCAGTGTGTCGTTTTGTCTAACTGTCTATGTCATCTTTCGCATTTTCGCACAATTTCCAAACAATTTTTGCACTTTTTTTTTTGTTTCCGACGAAACATTTTTTTTGTTTAAAGTTTGAAACATTTTGTGGGGAAAATATCGATTTTTTTCGAAATTCCCTAAAAAAATGGTTTTTTTTTCCTTTTTTCGCAATTTTACACAATTTTCCCCCCGTTTTGGGTGTTTTATGACACTTTTTATAGCTGTAATAGGCTTTTTAACGATTTGTTTTTTCGATAGAGCGCGAATATGGCTTTTAGCCATTACTGGCACACGTTTGGCTCGTTTTAAGCGGTAATCGGCACAAAAGCGGCAATTCGCTATCGAAAAAAAAATTTCCTGAGCAAATAGGCAAGTTTTTTAGGCTTAGAACTCCCGGAAATCGATTTTCACTGCAATTTGCCAAAGTTATCCGGATTTTGAAGAAATTCTAGGTTTTTGGGGGTTTAAAACGGGTTTTTGAAATTAATTTTTAACGAAAACATCGATTTTCCAGCCGATGCGCACTAGAAATTATTCAAAATCGATGAGAATTTAGAAAATTTTTGGCTATTAGCCATCGAATAGCCATTACTGGCACATAGCTGGCACTTAATCGGCACTTAGCAGGAGTGAGTAATCGAAATCCGCTATTAGCCGTCGAGTTTCCATAGCAAGCTGCCAATTTGAGAAAATCCCACGACGTGCTCGTCCCTACGTGAAGGCAAACGCGCTCTATCGCATTCTCTGCGTCTCCACAGTGCAGAGCGTTCTGCCGAATGGGCAAAATTGGAGACGCAGAGATGCGAGAAAATTGGCTTTTAAATGAATTTTCAAAAGCCGTGATGAATCCTGCCAAAATCTTTGAAGGGCTTTTCGACTTTTTCACGGTATAAAAATAATCCGTGGCTGCAAAAAATACCCCGCGCTTTTTTTTGTTAAAGTTTTTCTTCCAAATTTCATCGAAACAAGCCATTTTTCTCCCTCTAGTCACTAAAATTGAACGTTCAAAATGTTGCAACGCGTCAAAAACCACGTCTTGTTTTCCACACCACCGTCGTCGCAGTGACGATTGTTGCACCCAATAAAATTTGTGTGTCTGTTTTTATGGGCTCGCTGCAAACTACATTGCACAGTACAATACGGTTTAGTCTAAAATACATGTGTGAACCGTTCGCACAGTGTCAGCAATGTTGTGTTGCAGAATAAATGGAAATCAGCGGCGACGGCGCGAGGACACGTTCGTCGTCTGGGAGGAGATTCCGACGCCGTCGGTGTGCGATCATCGTGACACGATGAACTCGGAGGCGTCGACGACGACGCCTCCGTCGGCGCCGACACAGGAGCGCTTGATGCAGGTGAGGAATGCAGTTTTTTTGGGCCGGAATGTTGGAAAATACAATTTGCGTTAAATGGATAAGAAAACTATGCGCGAGGAGACGCAGACAAGCAGCGTTTCTCGCAGCGGAGCGCATTACCAATAACGTTTCGGCCAGCACATCGCTATCCCTTTTTCGTCTGCGGCTCTTCCAATGAACTGTATTTGTTGCGTGGTCGGGAACAAATAAGTGGGCGGGATTTCGTGTTCTCATGCTGCAACTCTGTTGAAAACACGGTACTGAACTCGAACGCGTGTGTATTTGGAGTGAGTGAGATTCAGTGAAATCAGAGAGAAACATCGGCCACTCTCCACTTTGCTAATAGAGCGCATTTGCAGAGCATTGTACCGAGTGTACTCAGCAAGGGATATATGCTGTGGAAAATGGCTATTAGCCATTGAGAATAGCACTGATGTCTAGTTTCTTTTCTGCAATTGGCACGAGTTTGGCGATTATCATCATCAAATAAGTATCAAAAAGGCTATTAGCTGAAAAATCTCTACTCGATAAAAACTGTATTTTTCGCTGCGTCTCCATAACTCCCGTGGTTTTTTTCTTTTTTCGCTGCGAGACCAAAAATCTGCGCCTTAAATTGCCAAAAAAAGGATGTCTTTCATTGCAAAAAAGTGTGCCAGGAATTGCAAAAAACCGTGCCCCAACTTGCAAAGAACTGTGCCAGCGTTTGCAAACAAAGTGTGCCTTGACTTGCAAAAAAAACTGTGCCAGGACTTGCAAAAAAACGGTGCCAGAACTGTCAACAAAGTGTGCCCTAACTTGTAAAAAAAAGTGTGCCAGGACTTGCAAAAAAAACTGTGCCAGAATTTGCCAGAAAACTGCGCCTTAAATTGCAAAAAAACCGTGCCCCAACTTGTAAAAAACTGTGCCAGCATTTGCAAAAAAAAACTGTGCCCTAACTTGCAAAAAAACTGTGCCCTAACTTGCAAAAAAAAAGTGTGCCAGGACTTGCGAAAAAACTGCCCTAACTTGAAAAAAAACTATGTCAGGACTTGCAAAAAAGACCTGTGCCTTCACTTGCAAAAAAAGTGTGCCAGGAATTGTAAAAAAAAGTATGCCGGGAATTGCAAAAAAACTGTGCCAGCATTTGCAAAAAAAATATAAGCTCTAACTTGCAAAAAACTGTGCCAGGACTTGCAAAAAAAGTGTGCCATACATGAAATTTTACGGAAGAGTTTTCCCCGCAAAGTTAGTCCCTGCAAAACTTCTTCCACGGACATATTTCAAAAATCCTATTTTTCAGATTTTGACCCATTTTTGAGCATTTCTGGCCAATTTCCATGTGTTTTTTTGTGATAAATGTGTTAATAATTACTCAAAATTTATAAAAACCAGCGAAAGTGCAAATTTAAAAAAAAAATACGAAGATTTTGAAATATGGCCGTGGAAGAAGTTTTGCAGGGACTAATTTTATGGGAAAACTCTTCCAGAAAATGGGAATTTCGCTTTATTGATCATTTTTTAGGTTAAAATGCTATTTTTCAAATTTTTTTTTGTAATTTTAGGGTTTTTAATAACTCGAATTTCATTATCTGTCGCCACGAATTGTGGACATGTTCAAATTTATTTTTTCGGAATTTTTGGCTATTAGCCGTTGAATACTTGTCAATATGTACCGAAAATTTCACGAGTGGCAATTTTTGGATTTAAAAACTACTTCAGGCATTTAGAAATTCCAAAAATTACGAGAAATTGAGTATTACTTATTTGACACGGCGCGGCAGCTCTTTTCCCCCAATGTCTCGTCAATTCTTGCCATCAAATGTAAAATGTCCTTTACCTTACTAAAAACCAAAATTCAAATGTTGCCCAAACTCGGAACCATCGGAACAAAAAACAAAGAGTTTCACGTGAACCCGAAAATTATGCCGACTGATATTCTAAAAATATCACTGATTTCTCACCGTTATCAAATATCCGAAAGCCGTAAAAATGGTTGTTCGTGTCTCTGCTCCGGTACAAACACTCAAATTCTCACCCCGTTTCCAATAAACTTCACACCTTTCTATTTTTTTGGGTTCTCAACTCTCTTATCACACCTAGAACTAGTGGAAAATGCAAAAAAGTGAACCGTTTGCGTCACAAAAACCGACTCGGTTCGGTGAAAAAGATAACGTGTATGTGGACGGCTGGAGCAGCTCAAAACGTGAGCCGGTGAAAGAGCGTTTTGCACGAAAAAAGATACTGTTATCGGCTGTTTCTCCCTTTTTTTCGGGTGAAAGGAAGAAAAAAAGAAGTCTAATTGACTGGAAAAATTAAAAGATTAATTTAGAATTTAATAAAGATTAGACTTTGGTTTCGCTGCGTAGCGATACGCAGTGGTGATACGAAGTCTATTTTTTCGTTTTTTTATTGATTTTTTATTACCCATTTCATATTTAATTGATCATATAATAGCAATGAATCAGATCAGCGATAAACCAAGGAATTGGACAAGGAGCAATCGACATTTTAATGATGAAAATAAATTGTTATTTTGTTTTGCTAATAAATCTTTGAACAAGTTGTTGATTTTTTATATGGCTTACAGTTGAGAGAAATTGACGAAAAAATGGCAAAGAATTAACAAAAATTATGCATAAAAGCCCATTTTTTCGTTCATTTTCTAGATTATCGGTGAATTTTCGAAAGTTTTGGAAAATTTATCGGCAAACTTACCGGAAAATTTATAGAAAAGTTTTGGGAAATTCATCCGTTAATTTGCCGAAAGTTTTTGAAAAAAAAATTATCGATAAATTTGTTATGGATTTGTGACGTAGCGACACGTTGCTGCAAGTTGTGCGCCAGCAAAATGAAAAAAAAATTGCAAAAAATTGTTTTCTCTCTCGCCGTTCAACATTTGCGAAGCATAACTTGGCACGTTGTCTCGCTACGTCACGAATCCATAATACCGTAAATTCTCTAATACATAGAACGGCCCCCTAAAATAGACCGGCCCCTCACATATAGGAATGAATTTAACACTTTCAATAATTTGGTTAGATTTTTCCAATTGTTACCACCGGTTTCTAAATTTGTTTTGTCCTACATTTGTGTAGTTTTTATGGATAATTCTCAAGAATTAATACAAATTCAAAGACATTGAAAAGTAAACCTAACCCTATAATATAATGGCCCCCTAAAATAGACGGGCCCTCCTAGGAGGGTAGTGAAAAATAGAACGGCCCGTCGTTCTATTAGAGAATTTACGGTAACTGAAAAATTGCAGAAAATACATCAGAAAGTTTGTCGAAAGTTTTGGAAAATGTATTGTTAAATTTTCCGGAAAATTCTCAGAAAAATTAACCAAAAGTTTGCGGTCCACAAAAAAACCCAGAAATAACAAGCGATCACAGTTCCTTCGCTGCGAGACCTTCTATGTTTAAAGTTGAATTCTCCGGTATAAAATAAAAAGTTGAGAAACTGTGGGAAAATTCAAGTTTAAACCTAGAAGGTCTCGCAGTGAAGCAACTGTGACCACCTGCTCTTTTTGGGAAGTTTTTGGGAACTGCAAAAAACTCCTGATTTCGGGAATTTTTTGAACTTTGCACGCGACATTATGTTTCGAAACCTGTGGAGCATTGGAGCGTCGTAACTGAATTTGGCTTGTGTGTCGTAGTTTTGTTCAACTTTTGGAAAGCAATTACTCATTCGTGTGAAACTTCCTATCGCGTCCCTGTTGGTCATTCTGTGACATTTTCGCTGCTGCATTTGATTTTCATTAAAAATCGATAAGATCGTAGCGTCCCAAACAGCGACTCACCGATACGGAGGCAGTAGACTCGACTGATAGCCTCCACGAATGAGTAATATTGTTGAAAAATAAATTGCAATGCATCTGAGAAATCTCCTAATTTTCCAAAATATTGTCCATCCGGGAAGAAAGCAAGTGCGCTCCACTAAACATAGTACTTCCTGATTTTCATTTTCATCTTCAAATTATTTCATTTCACGTTGAATTTACACGTGAATTGAAATAATTTGGCGACGAAATAGAAATCCACAAAGTACTAACAACTGTAAGTTTCGTGGAGTTCTCTGATTTCTCCCCCGTTTTGGTAGAATAAGCGGTGTGAGAAGGGCGTGATGACAGTGCACTTATGCGCCGATTATTCGTATCACTTTTCGCTTAAACGTGACAAACAATTTATGAGAGTTGTGCCAAACTGAAACAAACACACCTTGATTTGTTGATAAAACAATTTGATAATTGAATGGGGGGGGGGACAAAAAATGTAATGCGACGAAACAATTGATAAACTAATCATGTAGATCATATGTGAACCCCGTGTGCGAACTGTTGGCGCCGGAAGTTGGAAGAATGATTCATTGCGCCTCCGCAAAGAATTACTCAGTCCAGCGGAAAACGTGTTTTTGAATAAATTGCACCCGAAACTGTCGTCGACTGTGACTCTACTCGTAATCAAATTTGTTTAAAAATAACCTGAACCCCCTTGTACAAAAATCAAAGTGTCTAAACCAAAACGTCGAAAAACCAAAAGAGAAGAAAACAGGACTAAATTAGAATTTTTGTCAAATGGAATGTCAGGCGCTGACGTGACGTGACGTGATGGAACGAGGCGGAAGCCAAATGATAATGAGATTATTGATAAAAAGTGACAGTATCCTTAGTTAGTTAGAGGATGAAACAATTGTTTGATGCTCAATAAGACCAATAAAACACGGAATGTTTTCATGCCTACAATTTCGTGGCGAGACCATTTTTCGCATCCAATAGCCCCGTTATAGATAGACACATCCAAATTAACGGGATGCAAAACATGTAGAATGGTTTTCACATTTTAATCTGTTTCTACTCTGTTCTCTTGAATTTCAAACGATTTGATTCGAAAAACTGGAATTCAAGCGCGCTCGCTATTCATGCATTCACGAGACTGTCACATGGCAGTTTTCTCCTTTTTTTCCTGACCTGTTTCAGTGACTTTTTGTGTCCAGAATTACGAGTGTGACTTTACTCTCGTGGTCGTCGTAAAAGCGCACTACTCTCTAGCTTGAAATTGTTTTATTTATTGTAAAAAAAATGTTTCTTTTCTTTTAAAGTTAGACCCTCCAAAAAGACCATCTTTCCAAATTAATTTTCGGACAGTTTTTGTGGCTATTAGCCGTTAAGCTGTTAGCCAATACTCGCACCTATCTGACACGTAATCGGCGTTTGGCGAAGTGGGTCTTAATTATGTTGGAAACGGCTAATAGCCCAGAGAAATGTAGCAAAAAGCCCATTTTAATCTCAAAAAAACTTTTTAAAAATGTCCAAAAAAGTGTGCGGCACACTTGCATGTTGGCTCCGCCCACTTTTCCCGTTTGGGTCTCCTTTTTTCGCAACTGTGAGACAGCCACTGGAAACGGCTAATAGCCGAAAAATTCCCTGAATTTCGCAAACTGGAGTTAGCTTTATCGTGAACGGCTAATAGCCCGAAATTCCCCGAAAAATGTAGGAAAAAGTGCGCGGCACACTTGGAATTGGCTCCGCCCATTTTTCCCATTTGAATCGCATTTTTTTTAAATTTTTTCCTTTTTTTCAAAGGTCGAAAACGGCTAATAGCTCAATATTCTCTGAAAAAAATGCGCGGCACGCTTGCAATTGGCTCCGCCCATTTTTCCCATTTGAATCGCAATTTTTTGCAACTGGAAGACAGCCACGTGAAACAGCTAATAGCCAAAAAATATTCTGAATTTTGCCTACTGGAGTCAGAACCCTGAACGGCTATTAGCCGAAAATTTCCTGAAAATTTTCGGAAAAAGTGCGCATACCACTTGCAATAGGCTCCGCCCATTTTTTCTGTTTGGATCGTAATTTTTAGATTTTTTTTTGTTGCAAGTATCGAAAACGGGTAATAACCTAAAATTCACCGAAAAAAAAATGTCGGAAAAAGTGCGCGGCACACTTGCATATTGGCTCCGCCCACTTTCCTTGTTCATGTCATTTTTTGCAAACGAGACGGGAAACGGCTATTAGCCGAAAAATTCCCTGAATTTTGCAAACTGTAGTTAGCCTTATCGTAAACGGCTAATAGCCGAAAATTCCCCCAAAAAATTTGAAAAAAAAAGTGCGCGGGAGACTTGCCATTGGCTCCGCCCACTTTTCGCGTTTTCGGAGAATCGGCTGTTTTTCTCATTTTAACAGTGAAAATTGGAAATATGGCCGTGGACTAACTTTGTCGAAAAACTCTTCCAGAAAATTTGAAAAATGCCTATTTTCATACCCATTTTCTCAAATATTTATGACTACACTTGTGTTTGCTTTTCTTCTCACTCTTCCTCGTGCCTGTCATTCATTCATGAGTTTTTTTTTTTTTTTTTTTTTTTTTTGCATGACGTGCCCCAAAAAACCGTACTTGAGCTTTCCTAAACAAAGGCAAAAGATAAAGAAAAATTCCATTTAAATACCCGCCAAAACGGAGGCGAAACTGTGTAGCTTCCGTAAAAAAAAGGAAGAAGTGCGATAAAACGTTGTCGCGTCCTGACGCCCCGCCCACATTTTAGTTTAGGCGCGAGCGCACGCATCACTATCAGCTCTCGCTGGCGGTTTGTGCCTAAACTCTTATTTTTTTTTGCGTTCACACTATTCCATCTGATGACTGTTCTATTCGAAAAACTCGCCGAACTTGTGCTGATGGGCGTCGCTGAAGACGACGACGAGTATTACTGTGGCGAGCAGAAGGGTGTTTTGCTCAAGAGAATGGCGGCCAATGTTTGTTTTTTTTGTTGGTTTTGGTTCTGGACTTTTCTCTTTTTTTTTGGTTCGTAAATCGATTTTAAAAAAATGAAACCCGGCCCATCTTGAACTTTGCGTGAAAAAAAGTGGGCGGGGTTTCATTTTTTGATGATGCAACTTTGTGGACCATTGGCTTTTTTTTGTTGTAATAATCGAGCCTGATTTTTTTGGCATTAATCACTAAATATAATACTCCAACAATAAAAAAAAACGCGTTAAGCTACGTCACCAAATTTAAGTACGTGTCCCATCACTGTTTTTGCGGTGTTTGGCAAACGGCAATGAACCATTTTCCAGATAATCAGCTGCTTCCCGTACCCGACTCGACCGGCCAGTCCACAATTTGCGGCCCCACCCCCGCCACCATCACCACCAAAACCATCGCCAGAGTCATGCGAGCATCGTGCGTTTTGTAACGCGTTTGGCAAACTTGTACAGGTGATTTTTTTTTGGGCGCATTATTATTTATATGGTCGCCATGGAGTGACACTGAACGTATTTTCATATTTACCGCGTAATTTGATCGAATTTTTCGATTTTTGACCCTTATTATGCAGTTGCAATGAAGTGACACTTTGCGGTAATTGCTATTTTTTCATTTATTTACCACAAAATGTCATTTGGTGGTGAATATGTAATGACTGAAAAAATCCAGGGCAAAAATTATCGTCGAATTAAAAAAAAAAAACGTCAAATTTTAGAGCTTCTTTTTCTTGTTTTCCTGAAAAAAACACAATTTTTCAAATATTTTCATGCATTTGCGCGTCAATTCATGTGTCTGCGTACTTGGCATTAAACTCTACGACATTTCTTTCAAAATTTCGTTAACTTGCCAATGTTAGAGATATTTTTATCTTCTTATTTGGAAAAAAATGTAATTTACGGAATTTTTAAAATTGTTATTTTTCCCGGAACCGGTATGCATTTGCGCGTCGGTTCTGGTGTCTGCGTACTCGGCATTAAACTTTACGACATTTTTTCAAAACGTCGTTTTAGGACTGGGATTTTATATTTTTCGAAATTTTGAGGCCGCATGTTGTGACATTTTAGAGCTTCTTGGTCCTGTTTTCCAGTACAATTTTCATGCATTTGCGCGTAAGTTCACGTGTTTGCGTACTTGTCAATTTTAGAGATATTTTTATCTTCTTATTTGAAAAAAAGTGTAGTCTACGGGATTTTGAAAATCGTTATTTTCCCCGGAACCGGTATGCATTTGCGCGTCAGTTCACGTGTCTGCGTACTTGGTATTTAACTTTACGACATTTCTTTCAAAATGTTTTTTTAGGACTGGGATTTTATATTTTTCGAAATTTTGAGGCCGCTTGTTGTGACATTTTAGAGCTTCTTTGTCCTGTTTTCCAATACAATTTTCATGCATTTGCGCGTCAGTTCACGTGTTTGCGTAGTTGCTTGCCAATTTTCGGCCTATTTTCACCTTTTTGTGTGGTAAAACGGTGTAGTTTACGGGATTTTTGAAATTTTTATTTTTTTCCGGAATCGGTATGCATTTGCGCGTCAGTTCTGGTGTCTGCGTACATGGCATTAAACTTTACGACTTTTTCAAAAATTTTACGGTCGTAAATTTAGATGCCATAACCATTCGGTGTTTGCGGACCGGATCGGATTTAGGAAAGTGATTTTTGAGAGCTATTTTAACCTGTATTTGTTAATTTTATTCATTTGCGCGTCGATTCACGTGTTTGCGTACAACGTTTGAATATGTACGACATTGGTAGAAATGTTGCGCTGTCCGCAATTGCACGTGAACGTGCCAGTTTTCTTTGATTGTTGGCATTTTTTTTTTCGTAAAATTAAATGCCGCGTACGCAGACACTAGAAACGACGCGCAAATGCATACTTGATCTGAGAAAAAAAATTCACCAAAAAGTATGTGTTTTTCTTTTTAAAAAACCGTTAAAAATATCTGAAAATTTTGTTTAATGTCGTAAAAATAAATGCCGCGTACGCAGACACCAGAATCGACGCACAAATGCAGAAAATCGCTTTTTTGCTCACAATTGTCCCCAAAAACCGTAAAAAGTAAAAACAAAACAAAAAAGGTTCCGTTTTGCACTATAGTTGGACGATTTGCTCATTTCCGGTGGTTATCATTTTTTTTTTACTTATTTTGTTTTTAACACTCTGTATTTATTTATTTATGTACGTGTGCTCAACCAGTACACATGCAAAGTTCAAACACTTGGAAGCATTTTTTTTTTAAATTTGTTGCATCGCACAAAACACTACGTTGTCGTCACACCATGTTGTTATCATATGGAAAGACGAATCGAGTTGGATGGAAACGAGTGGGGGCGGAGCTTGGAAACTGATTTCTCCTTATCACATTTTCACGACGACGCAACTCGACTCGCCAGCCAGCCAGCCAGCCAAACAGCCCATACTAATTTCTCTTCATTACCGCCATCAACTACTCCCTAATGAGCTCTGTCCCGCAACACCGCCAACTCCGACGCACCGCCCATCTCGCCAAAATCGCGTCGATCGACCTGTGCAGTCTGGATGAGGAGCCCGCTGAAGACATGGTCCTGGACGACCCGCCTACCAGCCAAAATGACAAACCGCCACGCCCGCCATACTCTACCCTGATACGAAAACGGTCCGGAAAACTGTTCCGGTTGGTCCGCCCGAAATTGGCGGACCTTTGGCATACGCGATACCACGAGGCCAGTTTTGATCTGGGACGACGATTGGGTATTGGCAGACGGACACAGTCGTGCTGTGAGGATTTTTGTGATGATCCGCAGGTGAATAGGACGGCTAATAGCCAAAAACCGCTTCGCGCTCTTTTTTTTGTGTTTCAAACGAGTGGCATCATGAAAACATGAGTCGGCTATCCCTTTTTTGTCTGCGTCTCTTCAAATAGTTCTGTGTTTGGATGGGTGGTCGCGCACAAATAAGTGGGCGGAGTTTCGCGTTCCGTTCTCATGTCGCAACTCGATTGAAAGAACAATAATCTAGTACGTATTTCAGAATAGTTTAGCCCCCACCCTCCCTTGCCATTAATTTTAATAAATATTTCTCAATTATTAACAAAAATGATTTTTTTTTTTTTGGTTTTTTCCACATCTTTTCCCTCAAAATTCCCGAGTGCGCTGCAGAACTACTATTATACATTGGCCACAGAGTGACATTTCGCAAAGTGTCATTCCATAGCGAATATATAATAGAAGTTCTATACCGCACAGTTCTAAAATCACTTTTGGGTCTCTTACCGTTCAGGATAACCATGAATTGTGCTATTACATATTCACCGCCCCAGTGACATTTCGCAAAGTGTCATTCCATAGGGAATACGTAATACATCGCCAAGAAAAAAATATAATAAAAAACAATAGTTTCCACTAGGATTTTTGGGCCCTTTGCCCTTCTGGGCACACACGAGTTTTGCTATTACACATTTGCCACGGAATGACATCTTGCAAATTTTCACTTCGTGGCGAATGTATAATAACAGTTTTATACCACACAGTTCGAAAATCACGCGATAATCAATAAATATTCCACTCGAAATTAAGGGCCTATTGGCTCTCTGAAAATCTCCAAATTTTGCTATTACACATTCGCCATTGAGTGACGTTTGGCGAAGTGTTACTAGATGACGAATACGTAATATATATGGACAAAAAAGTGGGAAAAACAATACAATTTCAACTCGGTTTTAATGTTTTTAGGGCCTTTTGGCTCTCTGAAAATAACAAAAATTTGCTATTACACATTCGCCATGGAATGACATTTCGCAAAGTTTCACCTCATAGCGAATGTTTAATAACAGTTCTATACCACACAGTCCTACAAGTACGCGATATTCGATGGCTAATAGCCAAAATTTTCCTTCATGTATGGCCACAGCCAACTGACAGCTTTTCATGAAAAACTAATAATCGCATTAGACCTAAAACTACATTTACCTTGTTGACAATTCCAATAAAAATTGAATAAAACCAAAAAAAAAAAAAAACCTCCCGTCACGAGCATCATGCTATCACGGCAAACCGTCTAAACGGATTACGCCCCTCAAAAAAAAGGACAAGTACGTCGCATGTGACCGTCAGTATAGAAATAGAAACAAAGAAAAAGAGAAGAGACGAATGACGTGTGCATAATTTTCAGGTATCGGTCGAAACGATGGCCATCACCGCACTGCCAATGGATGTTTGGCTCAAAGAGCGCCTCAAAAAATGGGTACAACTGTCCGGACATGAGGGTTAGTTGGCAATTTTGAATTAATGTCCTTTGAAAATCACTAAAAACAACAAAAAAACGAGAAAAATCTGTTAAAATCGGCCAAAATGGGATAAGCCCCGCCCCTTTTTGCAAGTTTGCCGCACGGCTTGTTCGAAGTGACTTTTCAAATGAAAATCTGGAATGTTGGCTTTTAAAATGTTAAAACTAGAAAAAAAAACTGCGGAACCCTGAAAAAATCCGTCAAAACAGGATAAGCCCCGCCCCTTTTTGCAAGTTTGCCGCGCGACGTTTTTCAAGTAAACTTTCCATTTTTTATCAAAAGTTTGAAATTTTTTGGTCTTTTAACGTTAAAAACATGACAACTGCGAAATCCTGGGAAAACACCGGCAAAAAGGAGGCCCCGCCCCCTTTGCAAAGTTGGCGCACGGTTTTTCTGGATGTTTTTTTAAAGATTTTCTAAGCCGAAAATTTTTGGGAAATTGCACTTTTGAACGGTGAAAACTAAAAAAAAAAATGTTCAAGTAAATTAAGCCCCGCCCCTTTTTGCAAGTTTGCCGCACGGTTTCTTCTGGGCACATTTGTCTAGTTATTCTGCACGAAAATTATGAAAACATGACTTTTGGATGATTTCAACAGATACAAATTAGAAAAATCGGTCAAAATTGACTTAGTCCCGCCCCTTTTTGCAATTTTACCTCACGACTTTCGGAGTGTTTTTTTCCAGTTTTTCTATAACAAAAATTCGAAAATTCCACTTTTGCAGGGTTAAAACAGGTAAAACCGCAAAATCGAAAAATAAATTGGTCAAAACCGGCTAAGCCCCGCCCCTTTTTTGCAATTTTGTCTCATGGATTTTGTGTTAAAGGGGGTGCCAACTTTTTGGGGAAAGTTGCTTAAAATATACTCTTGTGTGGGGGATTTAAGAATATCACATTGAAATCGCACAAAAAAATTTCTCTGATTTTTTATGATTTTTACAAAAAAAAATAGAAGACCACGAGGAGTACACGAAAAAATGGTGGCCGTGGCCTAGGAAACCCACGGCCGCGGCTTCTAGAAACTTCCATTTTCACGAGAAATATTTATTTTTCTTGTAATTTTCCTCGTTTTTATCATCGATTTTCGATAAATCATGCTCTAATCGCTTATTAAAAATTTAGATAATCGCGAAAACACATTTTAGTCATGAATATCGAAAAATCGATATTTGCCTGTTGTTCGATTCAACGTTCTGAATATATTCCGGTGAAAATTTTTGCTCGAATATAAAAGTTACAGATAAAAGAGTGATTTTAATGCGGAAGTGAGCAGGAAAACGGGAAAAAATTAAAGGTATGAGAATTTTGTTTCGAATTTGTTTTATCATTAATTTTGTGATCAACACGCATTAATTTGCTATCTGAAATCACGAAATGATGTTTCTAATGCCGCGTCCAAAGTCAAAAAAATTCCTGAAATCACGTTTTTTCTGCAGTCCAAAGTTGCAAAAAAAATCACAGAAATAACAGGTGTTTACCACTGAATTTTTCGGCGTGAAAGTTGTAAATAAAAAACACGCGAAAATTCAGTGGTAAACACCTGTTATTTCTGTGATTTTTTTTGCAACTTTGGACTGCAGAAAAAACGTGATTTCAGGAATTTTTTTGACTTTGGACGCGGCATAATATATTTCCCAAAGATTAATGCAAAAATATTGGAAAAAGACGGGAGAAAAATGATGAAAAAGAAAATGGCGTTTGAATTTCGCGCCAAATCGTGTACTCCCCGTGGTCTTCTATTTTTTTTTGTAAAATTCATAAAAAATCAGAAAAATTTTTTCGTGCGATTTCGATGTGATATTCGTAAATCCCCCACCCAAGAGTATATTTTAAGTCACTTTCCCCAAAAAGTTGGCACCCCCTTTAAAGTTTTCCGAGATAAAAAGTGGAATTTTGGTTTTTAAACAATGAAAATTCTTGAAATCGGAAAAAAAATTTAAAGGGGTGTATGATGAGCAGGCTCCGCCCCTTTTTGCAATTTTGCCGCACGTTTTTTTCTGGATACCTTTTTACAGCTTTTCTAAACCGGAAATTGTTGGAAATATCACTTTTGAACGGTTAAAACATGGAAAACTAAAAAAAAAATGTTCAAGTAAATTAAGCCCCGCCCCTTTTTTGCAATTTTGTCGCATGGATTTTCTGTCAAAGTGTTCCGTAATAAAAAGTGGAATTTTGGTTTTTAAACAATGCAATGTCTTGAAAAAAAATTTCAAAAAGGGTTTAAACTCCGCCCCTTTTTGCAATTTTGCCGCACGGTTTTTCCAAGAATTTTTTTTTCAAATTTTCGGGACGAAAAACTTAAGAAAGAATAAATTTAGAACCGGTAAGCCTTCTGCGCCAGTTTTTCCAAAACTGCATTTTTTTGTGATGATTCGAAAAAAGAAATTGGATACATTTGTGTGATTGCGACAAAAATAAGGAGCCTCAAAAATGTTACTGATTTTTTTTTTCGCTTGACATGACACGACTATCAAAACGAAACGATAACACTGCGATTTCAGGCAGTATAGTGCCAGCCACACCGCACACGTTGTACAAGAAACAGTGTGCGAATTGCGGAGAGGGCAGAGCCTACAAGAACATTTCGAAAGACGTGGCGCTCAACGGATTCACACCCAAATACTATAACGAGCTGAAGAAGAATGAAGAACGTGAGTTTGTAGAAAAATGTCTGCACTCTCTTCTCTCTCTCTCCCTCTTTATTTTCAGCAAAACTAGACCACTTTTTGAAAATCTGTCATTAAAATTTATTCTTCAAGTGAAATTCTTTTGGTGTTATTCTCGAAACCAGCAAAAAAAGCAAAAAATAGAAAAAAACCAGCCAAAAATTCAGCGAAAATTCGGAGAATGCTCCGATCGGTCTGAAACTTTGGGAAATTATTAAGAAGATACTTCCGGTCATTTTCTGAAAATTTCAGACCAAAATATCGATTTTTATTTCTGAAAATTTTCAAAATCGATATTTTGGTCTGACATTTTCAGGGAATGACCGGAAGTATCTCCTTAATGATTTCCCAAAGTTTCAGATCAATCGAAGCATTCTCCGAATTTTCGCTGAATTTTTTGCTGGTTTTTTTCTATTTTTTGCTTTTTTTGCTGGTTTCAAGAATAACCCCATTTGTGAAAAATCACAACAACAAAAAAGAACTTAAATTTGAAAAGGTGGTCTAGTTTTGCTGAAAACCGTGCGCGTATGTATTTATGTACATACATTGACTTTAGATTTCATCGAAATCGAAGACCTCCTTCAACAATTCGCCGACCCCACCAAAACGGCGATCATGGACATCAAAGTGGGCACGCGGACGTTTCTAGAGTCGGAGGTGTCAAACACAAAAAAGCGCACAGATCTTTACGACAAAATGGTGGCCATTGACAATGACGAGCCGACGGAGGAGGAGCGAAAGTGCGGAGCCATCACCAAATTGCGCTACATGCAATTTAGAGAGCGAGAGAGCTCCACTGCGCAGTTGGGATTCAGAATTGAGGCGGCAAAGCGCCTCGAAGGCTCACTCGAGAAGAACTTTAAAAAGGTGCGAACCGTCGAAGACGTCGCCACCACGTTCATCGACTTCTTTGGAGATCAAAGAAGTCGCGTGCGTCGACAGTTGATCGAGCGGCTCAAAGACATGCGAAAAGCTGTTGAGCACTCGTCGTTCTTCGCCTCGCACGAGGTCGTCGGAAGCAGTATTCTGATTGTGTATGACACTGAGAAGGTCGGATGCTGGATGATTGACTTTGCGAAGAGCTCTCAGGTGCCTGCCGGCCGTTCTCTTAATCATCGGACGACGTGGGTGCCCGGCAATAATGAAGACGGATATTTGATAGGGATTGATAATTTGCTCAAGGTATGTGTTTGTTTTGTTATGCCTTTTTTTGCTAAGTTCATAGCCGCCTGTTTCTCATCCGCATAAAAAACTTGCGAAAACTTGGCAGTGTGCCAATTTATACAAATTCACGTTTTTCGACGAGAGACGCAGACTGAAAGACACTAAGAGATTTTCCTCTTTTTTTTTTTTGGAGTTCCTAAAAAACCGGGGAATAGGCTCCGCCCCTTTTTCAAGAAACCACGAGTTTTGTCCAGAATGTTCTATAAAATGTGCCGCAGACCAGACTTGAAAAAGGGGCGGAGCTTGTTTCTCGGTTTTACAGGGTCCTTGTTTTTATTATCGTGCCGCACCCAAAGTTGTTTTTTTTTCAATTTTTTTGAAATCAGACGAGTCCATTACAGTTCAAATTTACCCCAAAAGCTCCCAGAAAAACCAGCGCGCACAGCTGAAATTTTTGATTAAAAATAGCAAAAATTGGTCGATGAATTTTGAATTTTTCAACAAAAAAAACCAGAATTGACCTAGTAAATCCACCCTAGGTCTTCTTAAATCTACACCATACCTTCGTAAATCTACATGAGACCTCGTAAATCCACACTAGACCTTCCTAAATCTACACTAGAAGCCGTAAATCTACACTAGACCTCGTAAATCTACACTAGACCCCGTAAATCTACACTAGCCCTTCGTAAATCTTCACTAGACCCCGTAAATCTACACTAGACCTCCGTAAATAAACTCTGGACCCCCGTAAATCTACCCTAGACCCCGTAAATCTACACTAGACCCCGTAAATCTACACTACCTTCGTAAATCTACACTAGACCCCGTAAATCTACACTACCTTCGTAAACCTAAACTAGACCTTCGTAAATCTACACTAGACCTCCGTAAATAAACACTGGACCTTCGTAAATCTACACTAGACCTCCGTAAATCTACACTAGACCTCCGTAAATCTACACCAGACCTTCGTAAATCTACACTAGATCCCGTAAATCCACACTAGGCCTCCGTAAATAAACTCTGGACCCCCGTAAATCTACACTAAAAAGCGAAAGATAAGAATACAGTACTGGTGGTTTAGTTGTGCGCGCCTAGTTTTTTCTCAAAATTTTGGGGAAATTTGAACTGGACTGTGAAAATTTTCTGATTTTTACTTCAGCTTTTCTGCCTAGTTTTATGGCAAGGAGCTGACATTTGGCAGCGTTCCGGTATTGCTACCACGATTTGGGGCTAATAAATTTGATTCTCAGTCAACATTAAATGGCTTCACAAATCTAGCGCGACACGAACGCAGGAAACTGTCAGCAATTTTTCTGTCATTGTAGTGCAATGTGCAGAAAAATTCACGAAAGTTCAGGATAGTTCATGATAATTTTGGACGCGTTAAAAACTTTATTTTATCGTTAAAACATAAAAACATTTAAAAATTTACAGATCCTCGAAGATTTGCCCGAATACGGTCAACACCCGGACGATCAGCTCATGGTCACCGAGGAGGTCATTGCGAGGATGAGGAAGACTTGAAGCTAACAGCTGAAAACTGAAATTCCAAAAAAATGTAGATATACATACTGATGATGATGAAATCCGTGTCCGTGTCGTCTCAATATCGCCATAATAATAATCCACCCATCCACCCATCCACCATCGTTTTCTCCGTGTACAACCAACTTGCTCGATTTTGCCAGTTTTCGTCTTTTTTTTTTTTATTTTAATTTTACAAATTTTTTCTATATATTCGCTTGTTTCTTCTTCCATGGCATAATCCTGTACTTTCTTTCGCTTCTTTTCCTTCTTTTTTTCATTTTTCTTCTTTAATTTTCCCCCCGTTACCTCTTTGCTTTGACCGAATTTGGGTACAATTTTGTTGTTGTCGTTTCGTTTCGTTTCGTTTCGTTTCCATAAGACAATTGGCTTGGAAAGTGCTGCCTAGAAATTTCACGGCCACCTTTCCAATGTAAGCGATGCATTCTTTTTGTGATAAGCATACATACATACATATAAATGTGAATTGAAATGCAAAAGGCAAATAAATAAAATTAAAAAAAAAAAAAACGATATTGAAATGCGAATACAAAGTTAGGGGATTGGCGCGGCGATCGCCGATTAGGTGCCAACTAGGCGCCGGTGCAGCCTATCTGTCAATTTAAACGCTATTAGCCGCCGTTAACACCATAGCAAATGGCTGATAGCCATATCCATGCCAAAAATTCCAGAATAATTTTCGGCAATTAACCACGAAGGTGCCAACTACGCGCCATATTAGAAAGCTGACAGCCATTTTCAACGGCTAATAGCCATATAGCCGCCATTTTTGCGCCAAAGACTACCTGAGTGCATTGAAAAAACTGCTACTGAATTATCTTACGAAAATTTTTGGCTATTAGCTGTTAACCGCCGAATTCGCGCCGATTAAATGACAACCACGCGCCAGAAATGACAAAACCGGGGAAAACATTTGAAAAACCTGACAAAACCGGGGAAAACATTTGAAAAACCGTAAAACTGTGTCGCAGATTTGCAACATCTTCCCCGCTTTTGTCAGGGACTCGGTTAATACTGAAGAGTTTCGAGTAGAAATGTTGGATCTCCTGATCCATCTTGATCCAAGAAGTGATTTTCTGGCCGCTTGTTGAAGATTTGAAGCAGGGAATGAAAATCTTGGGTTTTTCTTCTGAATAAACACATTTTATTGGAAAACACAACAACAGTACACATAATATGACAAAAAGTTGAGAAAAATTGCAGCCAGTTACCCATTTATTGCGCCTTCGTTTGCAATTTCATTCTGAAACGTTTATTTATTTCAAGTGTTTTTTATTTCTTTTAACATTTTGAGCGTAGCCAGGCTTGTCTTTTTACAAACCGCCAAACCTCGATCTTCGTAAATCTACACTGGACCTTCGTAAATCTACACTATATATTCGTAAATCTACACTATATATATTCGTAAATCTACACTAGAACGTTCGTAAATCTACACTAGACCTTGTAAATCTACACTTAAACCTTCGTAAATCAACACTAGACCTTCGTAAATCTACACCTGACCTTCGTAAATCTACACTAGACCTTCGTAAATCTACACATGACCTTCGTAAATCTACACTAGACCACCGTAAATCTACACTAGACCTCCGTAAATCTACACCAGACCTTCGTAAATCTACACTAGACTACCGTAAATCTACACTAGATTTTTGAAAATTAGCTCCGTAAATCTACACTAAACTTTCGTAAATCAACATTAGGTTTTCGAAATTTTACCCCGTAAATCTACACTATGTCTTCGTAAATCTACATTAGACCCACTAAATGAACAGCGGATTGTCAAAAAGTAGCTGCGCAAATCAATACTAAAACCTTCGTAAATCTACACTAGACCTCTGAAAATCTACACTAAACCTTCGTAAATCCACACTACACCTCCGTAAATCTATACTAGACCCCCGTAAATCAACCGTAGACCATCGTAAATCTACGCTAGGTTTTCGTAAATCTACCCTAGACCCCCGTAAATCTACACTAAACCTCTGGAAATGAACAGTGGATTGTCGAAAATTACCTCCGTAAATCTACACTAGACCACCGTAAATTTACACTAGACCTCCGTAAATCTACACGAAACCTTTGTAAATCCACACTAAACCTCCGTAAATCTACACTAAACCTACTTGAATCTACAATAGACCTTCGTAAATCTACACTTGCCCCGTAAATCCACACTAAACTTCCGTAAATCTACACTAGGCCTTGTAAATCTACACTTAAACCTTCGTAAATCTACACTAGATGTCGTAAATCTACATTAGCCTCGTAAATCTACACTAGACCTTCATAAATTCACCCTCATTAATTTTAAGCCAAATTTCGGCCAAAAAAAGCAAATCGATGTGGATTTACTAAAAGTCAGTGTAGATTTACGGCAATCACGCTCACTAACTTATTCATGAAACGTGTCGAAACGGTAGTTTGCGCGGCGGAGACCATCATTATTCGCGTGTTCACGTCGATTTTTTTCGATTTGTACATTTTCGGAGCCAATTTGAAGCGGAATCTGAATTTTTCAAAAAAAAAATTTTTAATTTGCCTATCTTTTAGGTGGACATACCGATCGTGAAGCTCCTGGGCCTCTTTTTCGATGCCAGTGGCAGTTTTAAAGTCGCACCACACCAAAAACATATCCACCGGTCTGCCAAGGCTCTCTTTCGCCTTTTCAGCGAAGAATTCCAGCATTTGCAAATCCAGAGATTTCTTTTTCACCTTTGTCTTCTTTTGATCGTGCCATTCCGGCGGCCGTGGTTGGTCCGATTTTTTGTTCACGTCCAACTCGAAACCGTTTCGACCCACGTATTTCGTGATAATTCCACGATGGTCCACCTCTAGCACTTCAGCGGCGTAGGTCAGGCTGGAATTGGGCGTGTGTTTTACAATTTGAGAAATTTAGCGGCCTTACATTTCTCGACAATCTTTCGTCAATGGGGTGTGCGTGGCGAAAATCAGTTTCAGTTTCGTCTCAAAGTCGAGCTCGTCGATTTTGAAAATTTTTGGTGCCACAATTTTTGCAAAACTGAACGAAATTCATTTTTTATGGTATTGTCGTGCTGCCACGCAGTGTTTGCGTACTTTTGAAATTCAAACGAAAATGGGAACATTTCGTTCTTTGCCGTATTAATTTTCAAAGTACGCAAACACCGCATTGCAACTTTTTTGTTTTCCCAATATTGCGGAATAGAACTGTCTGAAAAAGAGCTTCATGGACACAGAACAGCTGGGAAAAAAGTTTTGCGCAGTTTCAGGCATTTCGAAACCGAATAGTTTCTATACCGTAGCAGTTCTATTCCGCAAAATGTGAGAAACGCAGAAAAATTGGACGAAAATTTTGAAAAAAAAAATACTGTTAAAAATGTGTTTCCGGACATGACATGCTGGTAGGAGGTATGGAATTGAATGAGAAATTTAATTAAGACCCCCTACAATGCAAAGTGTGGGACATATATATATAGAAGAACCTGCTCAGAGAATTTTTGGTGCGGATATGGCGGTTAAATGGCTATTAGCCGTTGAAAAATGTCTGTTTTCGGCTAATTTTTGGCGCGGATATGCCGGATATGGGCAGATTTATGGCTAATAGCCCTTGAAAACGGCTGATAACGGCTACTAGCCGTCGGATATGACTAGAAGAGGTCTAATGTGGCTATTAGCGGTCGGGCATGACTAGAAGCGGCCGGATATGGCTATTAGCCGTCTGATATGACTAGAAGCGAACTAATATGGCTATTAGCCGTCGGATATGACTATACGCGATCTAATATGGCTATTAGCCGTCTTCAATGTAACAGCATAGCAAGAACCTAAACGGCGATCAGCGCGCAAACATGAAGCGGCTATTAGCCTTCAAATTCCCTTAGCAGTTTCTTAATGTCCCACCCTTTTTTGGAGCATTTCATGTCCAGAAGCATTTTTAACAGTATTTGTCAGATTTATTAGGGAATGAATTTATTGATAAAAATCTAATAAGACTCAAAAATTTGCAAATATTTACGCACAATTAGTTGACAACAATTCGCATTTTCGTCCAATTTCTCGACATTTCTAAAACAAGAAAAACAATTTTTTTTAAAAACTGCACCGTTCCTCCAAACGTTCCAGCGATCGCTTCGAGTTCGTCTCCACCCTGAACTCGCGCAACACTTCTCGCATATTGAGCAGCGGATTGTCCACGTTTGACACTTTTGTGACGAGGAAGTTTAAAATTCGAATATTCTCCTCGCAAAACGTCATTTTCTGTATATAAAGCTGGCCAAAAATTCGTGGATTTATTGTCGGCTCGTCAAAATGTCAAACGCGCTCCGCTGAACTCAGTACTACGTGGATTTCATTTTGGTTTCCAAATGATTTCATTTAACGTTGAATTTACACGTGAAATGAAATAATTTGGAGACCAAAATGAAATCCACGTAGTACTGCGTTCAGCGGAGCGCGTTTGACATTTTGACGAGCCAACAATACATAAATTAACAAGTATGGAAATTGGTAATGGTACCAAAAAAAGAAAAGATAAAACAAAAATTATTTAAAAATATAATTAATTAAGCTCCGCCCACTTGCGCATAACATTTCGCAAAGATAAAAAATTAAATAATTTGTGTTAAGTGTACTTTTCCAGAAAACTCTGCGAAACAAAATCGCACGTGTCTGCTGAAGTTCTCCGCAATTTAACCCCCTTGTGAAGTCCGAGTTCCGTGTTGAATTCAACAACACATGCGTCACCTTCCCTCTCCAAACAATTGTAAATATGGGTGAGAATCGTCGAGGTAAAGTCGAAACACGCGCGGAAGTTCCACGAACATCTTTGCGGCATTTCTCGTGTTTTTATCGTCGATAGTGCTTCAACCTTTCCATCTGCCGATCTGTGACCGACGACGATCGTGTCCGCGTTGACAAGCGACGATTGCAGCCACCATTTTAACGATTTGTGTGAACTCCAAAAGTACGCGTTCGTGGGTCCTTTTTGGGTTTTAAGTTCTATCAAGTTTCCATACTTGTCCAGACAGTCCACTTCTCCAGAGTAAAGAATTCCGAGGGATCGTCGATCGGGTTGAAGACGTGAGTCTGTGAGGAGGTCATTGCGGCAGACGACAGCGTATTCTTCTTTTGTCGTCACCGGGCCAGTGGTGTCCGGTTCTTCCTGAAACCAAACACATCCTGATAAATGATTGGGTAGGAGCGCTATGAGAAATGCGCTCTAATGCGAATTTCTGATTCGTAAAACGGTCTAATGCATTATCAGAAGTTACACCGCATTATCGTGAAAATATCAGCGCGATTCAAAATGTATTTCCTGCCCCATTTCAGATTTTTAACCTCTTGAAATTAATATCGTCCAGTACGGATCGCTGTAAATTCGCTCCATTCGCACTGTGCCACGTTGACGACAAGAGAGTGCAAAAATTGAGAGAGCATGGTCGATGTTTCGCTCATAAGCGAGTTTTTCTCTCTGAATCTCACTCCAAATGCATGCGCAGTTCACTGTGCAATTGGAGCGAATTTGCTGCGCTTTATACCGAGTATATATCTTCAATGTTCTTGCCGGTGACTGTAAGCGGAGTCTCACAATTCGAATATCAAGCCCACTAAACTTAACCTCTGTATTTCGAGACACTAAAAAAAATCTCTCTCTCCTCTGCAACCTCTCCCCATCGTTTTCCGGACTTTTATCCAACTCCATCGTAAAAAATTTGAGCCGCAGACTTGCAAAGGAGCGGAAATTTTCCCCGATTTCGTCTTCCACGGTTTTGCCTACCTTCCCCGGTTCATAAAAATGTTTCACCACTTTTTCAGTGATTTGATGGAGCTTGACACCATGGGCCGTATTCATGAAACCATTCGGAATTCCTAACGGGTTCGGAAAATTTTATTCCAGGCTACTTGGAATTCCGAATGGGAACTATTTTAATTAATTTTGATAGACCACTAATCCTAATGCACTAACAGTAAAGAAAATAAAAGAAAACCGTTCCCATTCGGAATTTTGAGTAGTTCGGAATACTTTTCCGAACCCGTTCGGAATTCCGAATGGTTTCATGAATACGGCCCCATAAAACTTTTGAAAATTGCGTACCGTGAATACTCTAATAGAATTACCACAAAGATATAAGCTGAGAATCAGCAAATACGCCCGGATGAGCAAATCGAACGCTCCCAAATGAGGCCCGAAAATTAATTAAATAAAAAAGAAAAACTTGTTTTTAAATTTTCGGTCCCACTTGAAAGCGTTTGCTGTTGTGCGTCCAATGACCCAAAAGGAGATTGAGCAGAGCCCATATGCAAGAAACTGGAAAACGGTTTTCCGGAACACGAAATCTGGAAAACACCGATGTTTAAATATTGAGGGTGGTAGATGTAGGTAATCGTGTTTTGGAAAACGATTTTCCTTTCGTTTTCCAGTTTCATGGAAAAGGCCTCAGATGTCTCGATTTTTCCAAAACAAATTTTAACGCGTTGTCTTATTTATGTACTTCGAAAACTTAATTTTGATTGAAATACATAATAGTCTTGGATCTGTATGCGATGGTATACTTCTATTATTGTTTTAAAAAATTTGTCACCTGGCGAGAGGCGCGAACTTGAAAAATAGGCTCCGCCCCCTCGCCAAGATTTTTCTGCAATGGCTGCACCTCCGTTTGCAAGCGCGCCGCGCGCGATTTTCTGAGTGGAATTTTTGTTCATTTTTTTTTCGCCAAACCTTCACAAAAAATACATAGTTATTGTCGGCACGCCAAAATGGTCAACCGCGCTCCGCTGAACTCAACGCTATGCAATTTTCATTTCGGTTTCCAAATTATTTCATTTCACGTTGAATTTATACGTGAAATTAAATAATTTTGAGACCAAAATGAAAATTGCATATCGTTGAGTTCAACGGAGCGCGTTTGACTATTTTGCCGGTCCGACAATAAACGTATTTTCCATCTTTTTGCGAGGAATTTTTGCGCGAATTTTTGCTTTATTTATTTGTTTCAAATTTTTATATTATTATTGTTTTTCAATGATTTTTTGGAATTTTTCTGTACCTATGCATACGAATTTTGCTGCCATTGTATTTAATAGGTTCATAAAAATAAGAAATCAAGCCGAATTCTGTCATTTTTTCAACAATTTCAGACCTCTGATTAAACAAAAAACATAGAATTTATAGAAGATTTATATTTTAAATATCCTGGAAAATATATTTTTATCTTGGCCTCGATGAAAACCGCCTTCTCCAGGAGACAGACGAGCTTGAATTGCTGAACAATACGGACGGCGAGACGGCGTTGTTGATCTGGAAGAAATGATTGAGGAGGAAACTGATTCTGAACGTTCTGATTCGGATTGCGAATACTATGAATTAATTTTCGTTTCATTTATTCATTTTTTTTTCTCACAATTCCGTTATTTCTGTTCTTAATTGTTGCTCACCTCAATATTGATCTAACATAATTTTTTTATTCATTTGTCGTCGGCAGTTTTTGTGCATTATTCGGCGATGAAGTTGTCTGGGTCATCTGCAAAATATTATTATTATTATAAAAAAGTTTAAAAATATTAACAATTAAAACTCACACATTTTTAAATCGATAGCCAGGCAAATAATAAACAATACCTGGAAAATCTGAAAAAGAACGCCAGGAAATCGTTTTCCAGCGAAAAAATTGTTTATTTCATAAATTAACAAACTATTAAAAATTACAAAATTAGTTTTGATATGTATTTTTGTAAAAGTTTGGCGGAAAAATAGAACAACAGTGAAAGAAAATTCCACGCAGAAAATCGCGCGCGGCGCAATTGCAAACGGAGGTGCAGCCATTGCAGAAAAATCTTGGCGAGGGGGCGGAGCCTATTTTTCAAGTTCGCGCCTCTCGCCAGGTGACAAATTTTTTAAAACAATAATATGTATAGAGTATTTGCGGTATTTTCTACAAAACCCAAATGACTTCTTTCCAACTCACCATATCATCATCTTTCGTCACATAGTGCTCAAACTTGTGCCCCCAATAGCTCATTCGCTTAGCCATTTCCGTCTGATTCGCCTCTCTCCGTTTTGCCGTCTCCGTCTTCTCCTCCATCATAAAAATGACGTCTTTCCGCCGAATCGCTCGAACTATCCATCCTTCCTCTTTATTGTACACGGACGATGAGATTTTTGTGAGCAATCCTCTCCAGCAAACGAAATCCGCTTCGTGCACCGCTTTTTTCAGACGTCCACCATCTGGAGACATTCTGCGAATCCATTCTAGCAGCATGTCAATCCTCTCGTCGCCGTCTTTCGGATCAAACGTCTCGAAACCAACGTTGAGGTCCAGGGAAAACGAGTTTGGTCGAAGGAAGAGATGGCGATCGTAGAAATTCTTTGCGCGCATTCTTCCGAGCTGCATTTTCCTGAAAAAAAAATATAGTTCAGTGTTTTGTTCGGGTTGTATTTGTTTCCACCTCGCCTTTCATAAGTTACACAGTATTCCGAGACAAACTTTGGATTACGTTCAAATTTTGGTGGATTTTGAGTCTCTCTGATGTGAATGTCGATTGGAATGTGCAGCTCGTCTGAAAGAAGGACAAAATTTTGAATTGCACTTGCAAGAAATTCTTTGAAATGTTTATGGGGTTATTCTCGGAACCAGCAAAAAAAGCAAAAATAGAAAAAACCAGCAAAAAATTCAGCGAAAATTCGGAGAAAGCTCCGATCGGTTTGAAACTTTGGGAAATCATTTAAAAAATACTTCCGGCCATTCCCTGAAAATTTCAGACCAAAATATCGATTTTGAAAATTTTCAGAAATAAAAATCAATATTTTAGTCTGAAATTTTCAGGGAATGTCAGAGAGTATTTTTTAAATGATCTCTCAAAGTTTCAGACCAATTGGAGCATTCTCCGAATTTTCGCCGAATTTTTTGCTGGTTTTTTTCTATTTTTTGCTTTTTTTTTTGCTGGTTCCGTGAATAACCCCATTAGGAAAATCACGAAAAAGGAAAATTGAGTGTCGATTTATAGACAAAACCAAACCACACTTTCCATGAATTGAATTAGAATTTGACAACAAAAAAAAAACAAAATTAATTGTGATTTCATTCTGTAAGTGTCGCGCGCGTTTATTTTGAGCGTTTCCGCCCATTTCATGCACGGTCAACGAGCTCAATTGGCATCAGGATGCTCAGATTTGAAGCTCTTCAAATCGGGTAACTGCAGATAGATTCCAGACAAGACCCAACTGCATCAAGATAAGCCACACGAACTGAATTTAGGCACAAAGCTTTTATTTTCGCTCTTTTTAAGGACCTGAGGCCATATGCAAGAAACTGGAAAACAATAGGAAAACCGTTTTCCGGGAGAAATTTCTCTGCTTCTCTCAACCCCATCATGCAAAAAATGTGCGTTTTCCGAATTTTGTTTACCGGAAAACGGTTTTCCAGTTTTTTGCATATGGCCTCTGAGTTCGAGGCGTCCGAATCAGAACTGGTACTAATCAGAACCGCTCTTTATCATAGATAACTGACTTTTCTAGGTTAAGCGGTTCTGATTCGTACCAGTTCGAATTCTGGTCAACTGCTTTTACAAAATACCGTATTTACACTCTTAGAAGCCTCCCCCCAATCAAAGATGCTACTTCGGAATAGTGCTGTTTTGGAATAGAATTGCCCGAAATGAGCTGTACTGACCAGAAAAGCTAGAATAGCTCGAATAAGTATTGTACATTGTGGGGTATTGAGTTCAATTTCGCACAGCTCCAATTCAGGCATTCTATTCCAAATTAGCACCTAACCGAAAAACGGTCTCCAATAGAAGGGCAGTAAATGGTATCACCAATGGACCTATTCACAAAACCGGAAAAGAAAAAAAACAGAAAAAAATTGCGGGAAAAATCGGAGAATGCTCCGATTGACCTGAAATTTTGGGAAATATTGGAAAAATATCTTTTGTACACGCTCAAAAAATTTTGGACAAAAATATCGATTAAAAAAATTTTCAGAAAAATCGATATTTTGGTGAAAAATTTTTTGAGCGTGTACAGGAGAATTTTTTCCAACATTCCCCAAAATTTCAGGTCAATCGGAGCATTTTCCGATTTTTCCCGAAATTTTATTTTTCTGGTTTTGTGAATAGGCACAAGATCATGCCCTTCTAATAGAGTAAATAAATATGGTATTACTCTCGTCTCAGCTAATGCACATCCTTTTCCAAAAAATGGAAAAAATAACACAGTTGAATCAAGTGAGACCGTAACACATTCAAAGAGAGAGAGAGAGCGAAAATAAGAGACCATCCCTCGCTCTTTCTCACACTCTCTCATATTGTGGCATTTATTTAAATTTGGCAAATTCGTGGCGAGACACCGAGATTAATCGTGAGTTTTTCCAATTTTTTGAAAAAGGATGTGCATCAGCTGAGACGAGAGTAATATCACCCATGCTCCCGGTGTGAACAACTCAAGAATGGAATTTTTATTCAATTAAAAGGTGTAAACAATATTATCATTAGCGTTGTAGGTGTCTGTGGGTTCTCTGGGTCGTGCTTCTTTCGTTTCCACGCATCGTAGGCACTGAAATAAGCTCCGATATCGATTTATTTGCATTAAAACGTATAAGATTATTAATAAAACTTTAAAAAAAAACCACACGGAATAGAACGAAATAAGTGCAAAACAAAATAAAGTAAAAATCTTTCAAAATCGCAGCTCTTCTTGCAATTTGGCGCCCTTTTAAATCCCACCCACTACCGTAATCTTTAAACAAACTCACTTGGCGTCGGTTGCCGCAAATTTGAACCTCTTTGCTCGTTTATCGCTGACATTTAAACGTCTCCTAAACTGGAAAAAATGGACAATGAAAAATTGGAATAAAAATGAGAAAAAGTAGGTGAATCAGATGGTACTGTAACAGTGAAAAACGGCCGTTTTGCGAGATAGATACTTTATAGAAAAACAACGAAATATATACGGTTTTGAGGGACAAAATAAGAAAGTAAAATTTAGTAAAAAAAAAAACGTAGTTATTATTTGATATATCTACTCGCGGAGAGACGGAGAGACGGAGAGAGGGAGAGATAGAGATTTAGACATTAAAGAAAGAGTGAAAAAAGAAAGAAAAGAGGATCATGGAACAAAAGGAACAGAAAGTGTAATCGGGTAGTTTTTCGGCTACGAAATATTGAAAAAAAAAAAAATAAAAAAAAAGAGTACTGTAAAGATATGACTCATCTGTCATTGCTAATCACCCGCATTTGTCGAAACTCTCTTCTCATCTCCTTGTACTTTTCCATCGCCATTTTAAAGTGCTCCGTCTTCCAGTCCGCTGTCGTCGTGGCGATGAGTTGTACCTGCTTCTCGAACATGTGCCCCAGACTGTTTTCGAGAACGAATCGCCCGTGCTCGGTGATGAAGCCGGCCTGAAAAAAAAACCTTGAAAACAGCCAATTTTCTTCCCACAAAGTGTCTCGAAGCGCATTTTTCGACACAGTTGAAATGAGTGCGACCGTAACCCATTATACTTACCAAAACTCGCGCTTTTTGTGCAGCTGTGAAGGATCCGGGACGGTGTCCGGCTTCTGCGTAGTAACTGAAAGGATAAGGATTAGATGAGTTTCGAAACCGGGATCCGCAAATTTTTTTAATGGCCTAGAAACCCAAATAATTGTATTTGTGGCCAATAAACCCAAAATCATTGTTTTAGTGGCCTAGAAACCCAAATCATGGTTTTGTGGCCTAGAAAACCCAAAATCATTTTTTGGTGGCCTAGAGTTAAAAAACCATGTTTTTGTGGCCTAGAAATCCAAAATCATTGTTTTGTGGCCTAGAAACACAAAATTATTGTCTTGTGGCCTAGAAACCCAGTCTTTGTTTCGATGGCCTAGAAACCAAAAATCATGGTTTTGATGGCCTAGAAATTCAAATTCATGATTTTGTGGCCTACTTATCCAAAATCATGGTTTTGTGGCCTAGAAACCCAAATTCATTGTTATGATGATCTATAAATCGAAAGTCATTGTTTTGATGGCCTATAAATCCAAAATCAGTGTTTTGTGGCAAAGAAACCCAAAATCTTTGTTTTGTGGCCTAGAAACTCAAAATCATGGCTTGAATGGTCTATAAATCCAAAATCATTGTTTTGGTGGACTAGAAAACCAAATGCATTGCTTTAATGGCCTAGAAACCCACAATGCTTGTTTTAATGGCCTGGAAATCCATAATCTAAAAATTTTTTTTGTGGCCTAGAAACTCAAATCACGGTTTTAATGGCCTAGAAATATCAAATGACTGTTTTAACGGCCTAGAAACCCGAAATCATGGTTTTGATGACCTAGAAGTCTAAAAAATTTTTTTTGTGGCCTAGAAACCCAAAATCATTGTTTTCGTGGCATAGAAACCCAAAATCATGGTTTTGAGGCCTAGAAACTCAAAATCATGGCTTGAATGGTCTATAAATCCAAAATCATTATTTTGGTGGCCTAGAAACTCAAAATCATGGTTTTAATGGCCTATAAATCCAAAATCAGTGTTTTGTGGCCTAGAAACCCAAAAAAACTGCATTCAAATGAGTAATTAAAGCCAAAAAGTCAAAATTCTTGAGAAAAACTCGAACTCGCGATTTTTGCATTTTGAGACCCTGACAAGACCGAAGAACCAAGCCCCGCCCCTTATTGCAAGTTTGCCGCACTACTTTCTGAATTTTATAGCACTACCGTAGATCAGACTTTCGCAATATTGCACAGTCTGTTAGACAATTTGGCGCGAATTTTAAATTTTCCCGAAATTTTGGAAAAAAAAACTTTTCAATATTCATCAAAAACCCCTTACAATCGTTGCATCATATTGTACAGCACAGTTTTTCCGTGCGGGAAGAAGATCTCGGCAAACGTTGGAATTTTCCGACCGTCACTATCAACACCATTGACCACTCTGGTTACGGTACTTGACGTGGAAGAGTCACGCGGTTGGCTCGGTGTTCGCGACTTTTTGTCCAATCTCCCATGTTTAATATCCTCCAGCTTTTTGTTGAAACTGACAGTTTCTTCGCGGGAAACTGGAAGTTCGACGACCTGCATCTCGTGGTTCTTCTCGATTATTGATTCGAGTTTTGGCTGGAATGGAATTCTGATTGAAGTGTCTGACAAAAAGGAAAAATGCTCACGTGGACGTTATCGAAGAGAATGAAATCCGAGTACAGCTTCGCATTGTTTACGGGGTACCATTCTCTGCGCATTTGAAGTCTTTTCGGTTTCCGGCCCCTCTTCTTTGGATCGCCGTCTTCTTCCCCTTCTTGTTCCTCGTTATCTTCCATTTCGACGTCTTCCAGCACTTCGATTTTGGGCACTACTTCATTTTCGGAAAATGGTATAATAGGGTTAATTCTGGAAAAAAAAACCAGTCCAATACCATCACGAAATTATGGAACAAACAAGCCCCGCCTATTTTGGAAGTCTGCGACAGTGCCACTGACCTGCAAAAGGGCGGAGCTTGTTCCCTCTCCGGGTTGTCGGTGTTTGCGGATCGGATCGAATTTTCCAAGCTCCGCCCATTACCGTTCAGGGTTTTTACTGGACTTCGAATACTCGGTTTATAGTTTTGCTCCATTTTTGACTCGAATTCATGCATTCCTCTGATATATTTTTTCTTTTTTGTTTTGTTTTAATGCATAATAGCTTGATTTTGCACTTGGTATTATTTATTCGCCAGGGATTGACTTGTGGGTCTAAAGGTTAGCTGTTCTCAAGATCGTCACGATTTTGACGTGTTGATACGATATTGTGTTTTCAATAAAGTTGCATAATCAAAACATGAAATCCCGCCCACGAATTACGTGTTCTAGCGCAACACAGTGGGCGGGGTTTCAATTTGGCAGCTCAATTGAAAACTTTATTCGAAAATGATGAAAAAAAACTTTTTAGACCACAATTTCCTGCTAAATGTCACTCCGTGGGGAATATATAATGGAATATGTAATATTCCGCGCAGTAAAAAAACCGGTTTTGGTGTTTTTCAACCCAATGCAGGTTTTTAACAGAAAAAAAAACCATCGCGCCGAGACCCGCCGTTAAAAATGTAATGCGCCTTCAAATTGAAATTTAAAGACGCATAAAATGGTCTCGACACGACGGTTTGGTTACGTCAAAAAACCGGCTCTAGGACGTTTTGAAATTTTTCTGCATTTTGTCGTCGCGGTTACAATTTTTTCAATAGAATTTTTCTTTAAAAATCTTTTAAAAATAATTGTGTGCAACCACAGCGACGATAAAATGCAGAAAAATTTTCCAAACGTCCGAGAGCCAAAAAAAACCTCCGGCTTTTGTAGTTTTTTGTCGTTTTTCCGCAAATCTGCATAGGGTCAAAAACACGAAAAAAATTTAATAAGTCTTTATTTCATTATACTTTATTTACTAAATTTTTGTCTCATTTTTCTCCGATATCCGCAAACACCGAGTGCCATTCTAACCACAACTTCTACCGTACCTATTCTTATACACACAAGCTAACACCGAAGGCGTGCTTTTCAACTGTACAAAGTCCAATCCAAATTTCCGTTCGGCGGAATGTGGAGTAACGTTGCGAGCAGCGCCAATATTCGCGCCAACAGAGATCAGAGCGGCTAATGAGAGATCCGTGGAACTTCCAGTCCGTTGAGGAAAGCATCGTTGAGCGATGGGGCGATAGAAAAAGGCGTTTTCCAGAGAGATGGTTTCTTCGAAAAATTTGTCGATTGGATAGGAATGGTAGCCGTTGTTTTGTTTGTCAGTTTTCTAAAATTCAGTAATTAGGTCAAAAAGTTCTAACGATGCAGAGATTTACCGTGGTAAGCTCAAAGCACGGAAATCTAGCGTTAAAGTTTGCGCAGAGCTCTTGTACCGTATCGAACATTGTGCCACGTAGCTGGCAGTACCAATTTTTCTCGTTGTCAGCTCTAAAAGGGGTAGAGATTATGTGTAATAGAATAAATTGCGTACTCACCCTTTCAATGGAAGAATATTAAAGTTGCTCGACTCTTTTATTCTTTTTGACTGATTACTATTAACATTCCCATCTTCGCCTGAATCTGAATCCGAATCCTGCGGAACTTCCGTGGAAATTATGACACGTGGCAAGTGTGAATTCTGGAAAAATCGAAAATTAAGAGCATGTATATAATTACACTGTTACGAACATCAGAGCGTCTGTTCGGCTGATCGAAATATTGCAGATTGTTGACGTCACTCATCCACTCAGTGCTCGTTTTTTTATTATCACTTCCCAACATCCTTTTGTATTGTGGATCATCATCTCGGTCTCTGTAACGAACAAAACATTATTATCCATGCGACACGAGACGACATGTCCTTTTAAATAAAATCATTAAAAAAACGACAAGTAAGACGGTTAGACAAAATCGAGGCATAGGTAAAAACAGAGATAAACAGACAACAATAAGAATCGCGCAAAATCACCCCTTCTTACACAAGAATAACATGCTGAATCCCGCAACTCCGTGCATCAATCTTGCGATCCTTGTCGAAAAGAAGTCGACACCCGTAACGAATCTGCGGCTCGTACTTTACGTTCTCAGCGCCCATCTCCACAGCGACGGCTCCGCGAGTCTTTCTTTCTGACGAATAACTCAATTATGGCCCATTTTCAAATTAACAACACTAACTACTCATTCCCTCGTCTTTCTTGCCCTGAGCAACCATCCGTTTGGCCGACACCGCTAGATATATAGTCTTAATTTTGTCTTTTGTCGCCAAATTGTACGAGACATTTTTCTCGGTGAGCATTGGTTTCGCGCCAGTGTCGACGTGTTGTTTGTCGGCAAGAAGGGGTACAATGGAGGCGCCGTTCTCGATCTGCGAATGGAGCAGATTAGCTAGATCCATAAGCGTTATAAATATCCTAATAGAATTGCACGCAGCCCTAGTACCATTTTTTCGCGCTCTATCGATAACGTGTCACATTTTTATTCACCATATTGTGTTTTTGGAATCACGCCAACTTTTTTGAGCACGTAAATTCAACTCTAGTCTTATTCGAAAATTCGCAAGCAGAAAAACGGGCGGGGTTTCACATTTTCATGCGCTGCCTATTTTATCCCTTTCGGAAATTAGGACAAGCTCTTTTGCAAATTTGCGGCATTCGAGAAACCGTGCGGCAAAATTGCAAAGGGAAGGTCTTATTCTCCGATTTTATGCGGCTTTTCTCTGTTTTTTTTTTCCATGGGCTCGAATTCCCAGGTTTAGTGCAACACGCCTCACGTTATCGATAGAGCGCGAAACATGTTTTTCTGACCCGAGAATATGCTTATTTTCGTTTTAAACAGCGATAAGCTAATATTGGGTATTTTTCTCGGACACTTTGCTAAAAAAAATTGTTCGATAATGAACCGATGGGTCTCGATGCGATTTCGTGTCGATTTACGAAAGGCACATTGTATTTTTTTCACCTTTTCTTTGATTTTAATTGTCAAAACGTATTTTTAGGGTCCATAAAACATGCAAACGGCATTTTCGGGACAATGGGTTTGTCTGCTTCTCTGCGTCTCTCAGATTATAAAAATTCATCAATTTCTGAATCTCGTTTACAAGTTTCATAGATCCCCGTAAATCGACACAAAAAATCGTGGCGAGACGCTTTAACTCGTTTTTTCGTAATTTTTTAGCAAAATGTCCCATAAAATACGCCATACCTTATTTCTAACATCCAGTCACGGGTGTTAGCCGTTTTAAGGCATTTTTTCATTTACCGGACCGACCAACTCTCCGTGACTGAATTTTGCCACTAAATTTTAAAAAATCAAGAAAAAAAACAACTTTATAACAGGAAAACAGAAAAAAAAATTAAAGAAATCCAATTGAGCAGATCTTTTGCCGTCGTGTCGGTTTTCCAAATTCCAAATATTGCAAAGCTTTTTTGTAGATTCTGATGATTTCTAAATTTTGTTTTAAAAAAACCATCCAGAAAATGTAGTTACCGAAAAATAGTTTTTAAACTTGGCGAAAATAGGAAAAATATGTAAAACAACAAAAAATTAACAAATAAATAGGTACGCGCGCGTGCAATTCTATTAGAGTACTCCCCAACACCTACCACTTGAACACGATCATCGTCATCTATAAAAATGGTATATGACTGCAACATTGACGTTGCCGTAATTTCTTTGCCAGTTTCCACAGCGTTTGCCCAACTATGAATGCGCGCAAAGTTCACAGTGAACATGATCTTCTCGGCGCTTTTGGACATCTGGAAATGTCAAATTGCTTTCTTGGAATTAAAATAAGTTCTTTGAAAAAAACTCGAGAATTGGGCCGCACAGGAATTTTTCACCAATGAATCTGGCCAGAAAATCGTTGCGAGAACCCTCGGAAAAGGGCTAGATGATTTTTCGTTTTTTTTTTTCGAAAAAGTGCAAAATTATACAAGATTTCAGTCCCATAGAAGCATGTCAAAAAAAATTAAGCCTGGAATCATTGAAGTCCAAAGCTCCACAAAATTCCAAGAAAAAACAATTTTTTCCCTATATTTTTAACTGCTACAAAATAGAACTCGCGGTGCAATGAAACGCGTTTGAATTCTTTTTCAATTTGTCAGTTTTTCGCCGATTATGCAATTTTTTGGGAAATTGCATTGCTTTTATACTTTCTTTCCGAACTGTGGATTTCCGATGAAAAATAATGCAAACGCGCTCCATCGCACCACGAGTTCTATTTTGAAGCAGTTCTATTTGTTTCTGAGAACTTTTGTGGAACATTCGACTGCAAAAAAAATCGTGATTCTAGAATTTATTTCTTTTTTACTTCATCAGAGACCGGATCCATGAAGCTGGAAAACGTCAGGAAAACGATTTTGCGGAAAAATAAATTTGGAAATATGACAGGAAAAAAGGAAAAAAAATGCGGGAAAAATCGAAGAATGCTCCAATTGACCTAAAATTTTGGGAAATTCTGGAAAAAATTATCCTGTACACGCTCAAAAAATTTTGGACCAAAATATCGATTTTGTCTGAAAATTTTTAAAATCGATAATTTGGATTAAAAATTGAGCGTGTACAGGATAATTTTTCCCAATATTTCCCGAAATTTCATTTCAATCGGAGCATTCACCGATTTTTCCCGCAATTGTTTCCTTTTTCTTCCTTTTTTTCCGGTTTTGTGAATAGGTCCATGAGAGACGCAGAGAAACAGAAAAGCCCATTTTCCGGAAAATGCCGTTTTCCTGTTTCATGGATCCTAGCTCAGAAAAAATGTTTATTGTTTATGGTACGTCCAAAGTAAAAAAAAGCGCAAAAAAAGACGAAAAAAGGCGTCCAAAGTAACTTTGTTTTTGCGTCTTTTTTCTCTACAGTATCCCACCAAACCTGCACATCTTAGCGACGCGCGAAGCAAATAATTTGAATTTCACATGTTTGTTTACATTTTTGATTGTTTGAAACATGTTTTTAGTTGTTTTTATTTTGTTTGATCTGCAGGTTCTGCGGTATACAGTAGAGAAAAAAAGACGCAAAAACAAAGTTACTTTGGACGCCTTTTTTCGTCTTTTTTTGCGCTTTTTTTTTACTTTGGACGTACCATTATAAATAAGTAAACGGAATTAGGTATTTGACAAAGAAAAACAAATAATTTATTCGTGGCGAGATCCATCGGCTTGTTGGTGCACAATATTTCGAAAGTGTCAGTCCATGGCAAAAATGTAATACGTGAAAATTCGTCCGAAAACAAAATTACGAACGAAATTAAAGGGAGAAACGGAAAAAAATTGAAAAATCAAAAATTAATGAACATTTGGAAAAAAATAGCCAAAAAATCATAAAACTTTATGAAATTTAAAAACAACGAAAGAAAATGAAAGGAAAAAAAAACTAACGCGACCGCCCATTTTGGCTCGGTAGAGTGCAAAAAAAGTTTTTCTAACAAAGATCCTGTGCGGACTATTTGTGACCAATTCTCGAGTATTCTGAGCTTTCCGCGAAAAGTAAATGCGCTCAAATGCAAAATTATTGAAGCATACTAACCTGTATTTTCGCCAAATTCTCAAAAACCGTGCCGAGGGGCGGAGCATTACGTTCACGGCACCTCAAATTCATCTGCAGCATCTTCTCAGCGCCCAACAGATCTCTCTTCTCCATCACGTTTTTCGTGAGAAAACCGCCACGACTGCACTTGTTGCCAAGTTTTGTGTAGTATTGGAAGAGGTGATCTTAATTAATTGTTTTCTTTCTCATTGGGTCTCGCAACGACAACTTTTCTAACCTGCATTCTTCGTGAACACCACCGGTTTCCTATCCAGCCACTTTACCGGTGTAGATTTACGCGGCTTCCGCTCAAATCGCCGACAAACCGCTTCGGTGAGCGATAGGAGCGCCGAGTTTGAGGATTGTTGGCAAGATTCTTCACGAGAAGTCGTTGAAGGTGTGGTTGACGCCGAGTTTAGACGATTCTCCTTCTCATCCTCTTTGCGGCGTTTTCGTGCGATGTGATGGGCGTCTGAACGGTTCATTGGTTGAAAATTGAAAGAATTAAAAAAAAAAAAGAAAATCTCACCACTCTCCCGCTTTCTTCCACGAACTCTTGCAGTTGGCATCGTGCCACCCCTCAAAAATCGATAATTATATATATATATTTAAATAGGTGAGGAAAGTCTTTAAATAAAAAAGGTTTAATCATCAAAAAACAATGGTAAAACTACTTGAAGAATATTCAGAAAAAAAAAATGAAAACCTGATAAAAATAGATGAAAAAACCCAGCGAAAGATGAAGAGAACGAGAGATAGAAAGAACGAGAGGTTTGCATTTTCATAAGAGACGCCGATAATCAGCAAAAAAACGTCAAAAAGAAGAGAAAAACCGAGCAAAAATTCTCAAATTAAAAAGCAATATTTCCACATTTTGATGAATATTATCGATTTTTTGCAGTGGAAGATATTAAACTCCGCCCAAAATCGAGCAAAAAATGTCAAAAATGCACAAAAAATCAATAAAAAGCAAGGGAAAAAGAGAGAAAAAATTTAAATTCAAAAAATAAAAAATCAATTTTCAATATCTACAGTACCCAACTTTAAAGGCGCATACCCAAAAAGTTTTCTTTAGTTTTGAATAAAAAATAATTTTTTGGGTAAAAAGCACCTAAATCCGCCTAAATAATGATTAAAAAATTTTTAAAATCAATAATTAACCTTCCAAAACAAAAAACATGCAAAAAAGGGCAAAGAAATGCCAAGTTTACCGCAAACTTTGACGATTTAAACCAAGAAAATTCGCGCTGCGGATTTCTAGGCCATATTGGGGTTTCTAGGCCAATGGGTTGTTGACCGCTTATTTCCAGCCCGCTGTGCAGATTTTTTACCGTGATTTTTGGGGAAAATGTGACATAATAAGAGAGTGCAAAAAAATTTGCATAAAAATAAGGTTAAAATGTCCAAAAGGTGCAGAAAATTGGCAACGGAGGCAGGCGTGGCCTAGTTTCTGGTGCACTAGAGCGCGATTGCATTGGCAAGTTTCTTTTTATAGACTTGTTCCGATTTTTCACGTGAACTAAGCAGCCACGCGAGAAAAAACGTGTGGAACCAACCACACATTTTTGGCGCCTATATAATTTTCACTCATTCATTGTTTTTTTTCCTCTTCTTGTTCATAAAAATCCAAAATGACATCGTTACGCCTACTTCTTCTAATGTTAGCACAATCCCACGTCATCACTGGCGACACGTGTGACGAGAAATGCCAATTGGAGACGCTGTATCAGATGGAAAGTGGCGTGGCCGCCGATCAGCCGCCGATCTCGTTTTTAGGGCCGTGGTGTGAGTTTGGTGTCAAATTTGTGGGAAATGAGGTGAATTTTGCAGTTCGTCACCCGGAATTTGACATGGGTGCCAGAATCTTCGGTCTGGTTACGGTTTTTGCGTATGCTGTAGTTCTGGTGCTTGCGCTGGTGAGTGGGGTCTAATTAGAGTGGAAAATTTGGATTTAAAGCCTAATTTGACCCTTAATGCTGATCTAGGTGTATGTGAGGTCAAATATCACCCAAAATTATGTTCTAAAAGCCCCGGAAACCTAAAAAAGACATTGTTTTGAGTCTAATTAGACACTAGAATCTTATAAACACCTCCCGAATTGGTTTAATCTTAAATAGACTTCAAAATATATTCCAGGCTCGGTTCAGCGTCTAATTAGACTCTAAAAAGCTCAATTTCAGGCGGGCGAGTTTTACAATTACGACTATTGGTCTCGGATGTACCAGCGGGCGGAATACTCTGGAAAGTACCCGGAGGCAGTGAAAACGGCCAAGGAAATTGGGACCGGTGATGATAAATTGAAGGTTTGTAGTCTAATAGTATTTTTGTAGTAAAGTTGTCGCGTGGTGTTTGCGTACTTGCGTTGCAAACCAATTTACGAGACTCCGCCCACTGTCCTGCTATTTTTTCCTTTTTTCACATTTTTTGCAGTTTTTTTCATTACATGTGTGCTTCGGATCGATAAATGGCGTATGCGGATGAATATTGAACAAGAAAATTCAAGAAAAAGAGAAAAAACACGGGGTAATGGCGGGTGCCCAAACGTGCTCGATTGATAACACGCGCACGCCGCACGCGCCGCATTCGATGGCAAAAATTTTGGGCACTGTGCCAATGAAAACAAGAGACGAGACGGAGAAGACGAGAGATTCGACTCGTGTTTTCGCGCTAAAAAAATCGTTTGAAAAAAGGCAGTCGCCAGTATCACGCTGACGTATATCGACAGCACTAAGCGAGAGGTGAGTAAATGCGCTCCATTGAATGGCGCGAATTTTAAATCTTCCACTGTCGTGCACCGTTATTTTTCTCAAACAAATGGAAACCGATACAAAATCGCAATAAAAATGAAACAAAAAATGTTTTTGAGTGGCCCCCAACTCCATCTGCCCGAAATTAAAAACATTTTTTAGTTAATTTTTGAACGGAATCGGTGAAAATGGAATCGGGATAGGAGAAAATCAATGCGCAGAGAGAAAAATAACGGTGCACGATAGTGGAAGATTTCAAATTCGCGCCATTCAATCGAGCGCATTTACTCACCTCTCGCTTAGTGCTGTCGATATACGTCAGCGTGCCAGTAACAAGTGAAAATTGTCAGATGAGACGAAAATCGATAAATCCATTTTAATTGAATCCGTATTCAAACAACACATTTATTGTGTTTTTGGGCGGAGTCACGCGTTCTCATGTCGCAAGTCGGTTGAAAAAACAATAAATAGCGACCTGAAATCAATTATTATCAAAACCCAGGAAAAGGGGCGGTTTGCCAAAACGCAACTTCGCCGCACAGTTTTTTTTAATAGTGGTTTAAACTTGCACAGTCTTGTTATTCTTAGAATTCGTTTGTGTAAAGTATATTTCTAGTTGGTTTTTCATCAAATATTTGAAATTATAACAGAATTGAAAAAGAAAATGTATTGAAAATCCAAACGACAAGAATAAAGTAAACATACAGGGTGGCCGATAAGTATAGGACGTTTTGAAAGTGCTCCCATTTTTTCAATTTGAGGATTTTTCGAGAACAACCTTTATTAAACAACAAAAAATAAGCAGAAAATTTGATTTTACAAGAGAATTTCGAAGTTGGATCCACGAGCTTTGACACAGGCTCTCAAACGTTTCTTCACCGAATTGACAGTGCGCCGCAGGTATCCGTCGTCGATCGAAGCCCATGCTACCTCGAGAGCGGCCTTCAAGTCATCGACAGTAGCAAAAACTTTTCCCGCGATCTTCCCTTCCAACATGCCCCAAACGCTGAAATCCATCGGATTGAGATCCGGGCTGGAAGCAGGCCACAAGTTCTTGTCCAGGAATCCAGGGAAATGCGCCTCCAAGACGGCCAATGTCGATCTCGAGCCATGGGACGGTGCCCAGTCTTGTTGAAGGATAAATGGACCACCAGCAATGTGCCGACAACGTTTCGAACCGTCGAAGACGAAATTTGAAGGCGTCGAGCGATCTCAGCACTTCCGAGGCCTCTCTTGAACAAGAGTTCAATGGAAGGACGATGAGGAGAACTTTTCATAGCTCGGCGATATGGAGAAGTGAGAACAAATGACTGAGAAGCTTACTTATATAGTCTCTGGACTTTCGAAAAGTTTCGAAATTTTTCGAAAATATCCCTTGGCACCGTGCCAGGGAACGCTGAAAGCGAGCGTCCTATACTTATCGGCCACCCTGTATAAAAAACTGTGCGGTGAAATTGCGTTTTGGCAAACTGCGGCGCGGTTTCTTTGCCCCGCCCCTTTTCCTGGGGTTTGGTTCCTGAGTTCGACTTGCTTCCTGAGTTTTGGTAGGGTCTCCAAAAATAGCACTCAGGAAATTTTTGGCGTGATATGACGAGAATAGGCATCTAGGTGGCTAATAGCCGACGAATTTGGCTATTAGCCATTATGGCTATCAGCCGTAAAATATGGCTATTAGCCGCCGAAAATGGCTATTAGCCATTATTGGGTAATGTCGCCATCTATAAAAAATTTGTCTGTTGTCACCGCAGCTATTGTGTTTTCAATCGACTTGCGACATGAGAACGCGAGACTCCGCCCACTTTTTGTGCGCGACCACGCGAACACAGTGATATTTGAAGAGACGCAGACAGGTAGCGCACAAATAAGTGGGCGGAGTCTCGCGTTCCCATGTCGCAAGTCGATTGAAAACACTAAAGAATGTTTGCATCACACACAATTAAGGGAAACAATCTTCGCGCTTACTCGGCGATTTTGTGACTTTTTCCAGTCACAATATGTCCGAAATTTTTAATTGAAAAAATTTGGCCGACGGAAACGGCTAATAGCCATCGAATACGGGACGTGTGCCAAATACATATGGCAAACGCCCCGAACGGTGGCTATTAGCGAAAAATCTTTTGAGCAGGGCAGTGGGCGGAGCCTCGTAAATCGGTTTGCAACGCGAGTACGCAAACACCGCGCGACAACTATTGATTTTTTTTTACCCCCCACAGAAGCCGTCGTACGTGATGACGATCCCATCAGACATGCAAAAGATTCACAAGCGTCGAATCGAGAACATTATGAAAGAAACGCACGACAAGTTGACGAAACATGGAAAATTCCGGCGAAAACAGCGTATTTTGCGTCAAAAAGTGCAAAAGAAAGTGAGCCGAAATGTGAGCATTGAAGAGTTTAAGAAGGAGATGACGGCGATGATCACTGGCGAGAAGAAGAAGAAGAAGGTTTTTATTTTATGTATTTATGTATTGTCTTCTTTATTCACAAAACCGGAAAAAATAGAGCGCGCGAAAATGCTAATGGACCAAAATATCGATTTTTTTGAAAATTTTTAAAATCGATATTTTGGTAAAAAGTTTTCTGAGCAAGCTTTTTTCCAGTTTTGTGAATGATTTTTTCATTTTTCTTTCTCTTTCTCTTTGTTCCAGGTGCCCGAAAAAAAACCGGCTGCAAAACCCAAGGATCGCACAACAGAGTGTAGAATTAAGGACGACGAGCGCAAAATCATGGAAAGATCTGACGTGATTAGTCTCGCGAAAACGGTAGACCACAAATCGAAACGATCGGCCGGTCAGGCAACCAGCCAGACACCTTCCCAGTCGACGTCGTTGACCAAGATGAACACACTGAAGACTCAGAAGACACAAAAAACGATACGCACTGTTGCCGAGGAAATGACCGACGTGGACGTGTCGAAAAGGAGGAGACCGCCGACGGCGCGCGAGCAAAAGACTCAGGATTTGTGGACGAATACTTCGCAAGCGGCAAAAGATAAAGAGTGGCCGAATGTCGGCGAGGATGTCGGCAAGTCGAAGCATGTTAAGAGAAAGAGGGACAAGTTGCCGAATGTGGACGATATGATGATGGTGCCGGGGATGCCGGTGAGACTGTCGAAACGGGAGAATGTGAGTTATTGCGGCGGGAAAACCAGTTTGAGTGGCTTTCCACGGCATGCTGGCTGGACCCTATGAAAGGGTAAACGCGCCCGGGCGCTTTTCTCTGCACCTCTATATATTTCTCTTGGCGCCTTGCCAAATATGTTTTTTTTTACTAAATATAACTTTGCACGGTGTCCAGGATTTGAAATGTGGGCGGGGCTTAATTTGCTGGCGCGCCAGCAAACTTGCATGGCGCACTTTTGGTGCTTGCGCATTTTTCGACTCTCGCATTTTTATGGACCTATTCAGCGCAGGAAAAAAAAACCCATCGCGTCGAGACCCGGCAGTGAAAAATGCAATACGCCTTTAATTTTCAATGGGAATTCGGTTGAAATTTAACGGCGCATCCGATTATTTCATCGACCGGTCTCGATACGACAAGTTGTTTACGTCAAAAAACCTCCGACTACTGTAGTTTTTTGTCTTTTTTTTCTCAATTTTGCATAGGGAAAATTTTGCACGAAAAACGGTTTTTTTCCTCTGATGAATAGGTCCATTATTGATTTTATTATTTTTCTTTCAGTAAAACCTGTTTTTCTTTGTAAAATGTATGTATTGTATCGTTTAATACCATAAAACTGCCCAAACTTCGATTTTCGTAATGGACCTATTCAAAGTACTGTAGAAAAACGGAAAAAATGACAAAAAACTGGGAGAAAACTCGGAAAATGCTCCGATTGGTCTGAAATTTTGGGAGAAACTGTCAAAAATGCTTCCGGGTTTGCTCAGAAAATTTTGGACCGAAATATCGATTTTAAAAAATATTGATTTTTTTTCTGAAAATTTTCTAAAATAGATATTTCGGTCCAAATTTTTCTGAGAAAGTCCGGAAGCATTTTTGACAGTTTCTCCCAAAATTTCAGACCAATCGGAGCATTTTCCGAGTTTTCTCCCAGTTTTTTGTCATTTTTTCCGTTTTTCTACAGTACTTTGAATAGGTCCAGACAGATTTATCCTGCAAGAACAGCAAAAAACTCAACGATTTTTTCGAAATGGTGGCTGAACCAAATTCGACGTTCTTAGGCTTAAAAATTTCTAAAGACCTCAGCTATAATTCCGTTGGAGCACACGTGGGAAAAAATAAGAATTTATGCTTTTTTTCCCGAAAAACGTAAAAAAAATGCGTCAAAATTTGAATTTCGCGCGAAAAATACAGTGGGGCGCGCTTGCTCGGCTCCGCCCACTTTTCAAATCCTGGACACCGTGCGTTGTTCGCATTTTTAGTCCCAATTTTTGTATTTTGTTTTTCAGAATTTAAATTAACTGTTTTATTTACGAAAATAATCGACTTAAAATCAATTTTCCAAGAAAATGAGAAACAACAAAAAAAATAGCAAACAAAAGTAGGAAAGAAACAATAAAATCTCGTAAATCGACACAAGTCTCTTCCGAGGAGACGCAGGGACGCGAGAGTAGAGTAGAGTAGAGTAGCGCGCGAAAATTCGCTTTTGAAAAATAATTCAAAAACGTATCATGCGTGCGGTGGATGCATATAGTGTCGGTATTTGAATCATATCGTGCACCTGTGCTCGGCCATTGAGACACATTTTCTGAGACTGCGCAAAGCCGTACGCCTGCTGCGCCAGACCACAATTTTCAAAAGTTTGTCTTTTCCAGGCGCCCGACCCGAACCACAGATTCCGCAAACCTGACAAGGATTTCCACGACCTGGCTCTGAAAGAGCTGGAGAACGATTTGGTGGACTCTATCGAGACGATGACTGTCCCTAAAAAGAAGAAGAAGCATCGGAAGAAAAAGGCGAAGAAATATTGACATTTTTTATCGCTTTTTTTTCTTTTATTGCTCCTTCATTTTATTTCATTTCTCAACTGTAAATACATAACTGACTGTTCTTTTTTCTTTCATGTACTGCCGAGGTATTGCCGATGTCAAACTTTTGGAAATTTTCGAATTTTTTCGAAAACAACATTTTCTGTTTTGTTTTGTTTCTTTCTTGGTCCAGCCGCCCCGTCGAGGTCATTTTTGAATTGAAAATTTGCTGCCGCTGACATGAGTCATGCGGCTCGGCGACGGCAAGAAAAAATGATAACAGTTTTCACAAATCTCTTTGTGAAACCAGAAAAAAAAACGCATCAAAATGTTAGTTTTGTGGCGTGCGAAAATGCAATTTTCCTCGTTTTTTCATCATTTTTTATCGATTCGATTTGAATTTGCTTCGTCGTGTTCCTTTTTCCAGCTGGTACAAGCCTGCTGCGCCCTAAAATCTTGGGAAATTTTTTTTTTCAAAATTTTGCCAATTTCCCGCCATTTTGACACCTTTATAATCACATAAACAACAAAAACTTTCCAATACATTTAAATATAAACAAAACGTGTCTTCTCTGAGGAGTGTATCAAATCTAGGCCACGCCCACTTTTGCACGAAACACCAAATCAACAACCAACATTATGTGTTTCATTTTTTTTTCCTGACGGTGTCTATTGTGCTGAAACCCATCATTTTCTGTTATAAAGGCTGCAAAAAGGCTGCAAAAGGTTTACAAAAAGTTCCAAATAAAAAACAAAAATTTCGAAAAAAAATTGTTTTTTTAATTTTTGTAGTTTTTACAGTTTGTAGTTTTTAAATTTTGCGTTAAAAAACAAAAAATGCAAAATTTCGTTTTAAAAAATTTGGTGGCCTAGTTTTCCCCACAGGTGGCCTAGTTTTCCGTCCAGATGGCCGTGGATCAAAAGTTGTGATTTTTGAAGTTTTTTGCAGTCTGTTTGGAATTTCTTTCGTTATTTTTCCAATCTTTTTATAGACTTCGTAAACTTTTTGTAAACTTTTTGTAGACTTTCTGTAGACTTTTTGGAGACTTTTCGAACACTTTCTGCAGTTTATAGCGTTGAATTTTTGTAGAAAAATACAAAAACTGAACAAAAATCTTTAAAAATTGCGAAAATTCCAGAATAATGCAAAATTTCGTTAAAAAAATTTGGTGGCCTAGTTTTCCACACTGGTGGCCTAGTTTTCCGTTCAGATGACCGTGGATCAAAATTTATGATTTTTGAAGTATTTTTTCAGTCTTTTTGGCCTTTTTCGCGTTATTTTTGCCGTCTTTCTGTAGAACTTTTCATAGACTTTTCGTAAACTTTTTGTATACTCTTTTTCAGCCCTTTTGCAGTCTTTCTGTAGACTTTTTTGGTCCATATGTAGACTCTTTTCTAGTCTTTTTGCGCAAAATATTTTGAAGTTTAAAAAACGCTCATTTGCGTACATATATTAGCGTAAAACCACGAGACTTGTAATTAAAAATTGTTGTGATAACTCGGTGTATGTGTCACCAAAATCCCCGCGGACTTAACAATTTTTGATTTACCTATCTCAGTTTTTGTTTACTTTTTTGACGTAGTGACACGTTGCTGCAAGTTGGTCGCCTTGCCGCCAAGACGCATAACTTACAATTAACAAAATTCCAAATCAGAAAATGATCATTTCCAGACAAAAAACATGGACTCCGCCAAAGTGGTACGCGTTGAGAATCCGCATTGCCCATTTGGAAGAACTCCAGAAGATGTAAGAACTTTCCAGCCCTTCGACATCCAATCAAACACTTCCATGCAATTGACCCCGGAGCAAGTGGCTCAGCTGAACCGGCCAATGTTCGATGAGCTCCGGAATTTGCTCTCGGAGCAGCAGAAGAACACTGAGGAGTCGATCGCATTGATTCGTCGATTTGTGTGGGGAATTGTGACAAATGAGGATCATTGGAAGGCAAAGGACGGGCGGAAGCAACGGGTTCGCGAGATTTTGGAGAACGTTGGGTTTGGTGAAGAAGTGGTGAGGATGGTGACGGAGAATGAGGTGGGTTTTGGAGACTCTTTACAATGCCTGAATGAGGCCATTTAGCAGGCCTGCATAGGGCCTCTTTACCAAGTCTTAACAAGGCCCCTAGGTTTTCATGAAGTTTTTTAAACATGCCTGAATGTACCGAGGGATCAGCTTGGAGGTGAGTCGACGACCTCGCCGATTCCCCGCAACTCCCAGGTCCGAGGAAGAAAAGGACGCAACAAGGCGAAAGATAAGCGGTGTTAAGGAAAAATTAACAAAATCTTTCTTATATATAAAAACCCAGATCGGGATGTCTGTGCGCGTCCGCACCTGCCTTTTTGCAAGAAAATGCACACAGGTTTTGCGCGATAGGCCTATAATAGGTTGCGCGATAGGCCTATCGAGTACCCGCGAAGGACCCTATAGTAAGCCTATTATAGGCTTATCGCGGTTGACTTTCGCCTATAATAGGCTTATCGCGGTCATCAATAAGCCTATTGTAAGCCTATAATTGGCCTATCGCGGATATTCCTAAATCGAGGGTAGGCTTGTAATAGGTCTATAAAACGTCTACAGACTCACCCTATAGGCTCAAAAGTGCTCGCATTCAAGCCATTTCATGTAAAAGAACAAAACACTGTTAAAAAATAATAAAAATTTATTGCAATTGTAGCACATAGAATAGTAAAAACAATAAAAAGAAGATGATTGGGAAGAAAATATAACAGAAAAGGAAAAAAAGACATTAATTTGGGTTTTCAAAGTTTTTAAAAGTTGGCTAACACGTAGTTCGTTTTTAAATAGTTTTTTTCTCGTGGGACCATGAAGACTAGCTTATCTGGAGAAAACCTATGCATAGTGTAGTTTTTTCCTATTTTTCTCTAAACAAAAAATCAACTAAAGTTTGCATGATACAATTGCATATTTCCATTTTTATAGTGAATCGCGATTATTTTGCAAGTTTTTTGAAGTTCTATTACTGCGTTTCGAGTATTGTCGGCCCGCCAATCTAGTCAAACGCTCTCCGCTGAACTCAACGCTATGCGATTTTCATTTTGGTCACCAAATTATTTCATTTCACGTATAAATTCAACGTGAAATTTAATAATTTGGAAACCAAGATGAAAATTGCATATAGCGTTGAGCTCAGCGGAGAACGTTTGACCATTTTGGCGGGCCGACAATAGTGTGCGTTACCGAAAAAATTTTTACTGGCAAACGCGCCAAAATTCGCCGGTGATTTACCGAACTTGGCGGTAAATTCGACAAATTTATTGGTAAATTTACCGGTAAAATCGTCAAATCTTTACCGGTCACGCACACTAGTCGCGAGGAGCAGGCAGTGGCAGCGTCGTGTGGGTCATGCCGAGACGACATGTCGATTTACGAAATTTTTTTAACCTTATGGACCTATTCAAGTGAGAAAAAAAAAGAAAAAAAAGAAGTTTTTTCCGATGCAGGAACGGCAAAAAAAGAAAAAAAAGGAAGAGAAAAATTCATTTTCTGCCGATGATAATGTAGTCATATGTGGCGAGACCCATTCAAATATACCGATGCGCCTTTAATGAACCTATTCAAGAGAGAAAAAAAAGAAAAAAAAGAAGTTTTTTCCGATGCAGGAACGGCAAAAAAAGAAAAAAAAGGAAGAGAAAAAAGGAAGAAAATTCATTTTTCTCTTCCTTTTTTTTCTTTTTTTGCCGTTCCTGCATCGGAAAAAACTTCTTTTTTTTTCTTTTTTTTTCTCACTTGAATAGGTCCATTACTGAAAATTTTAAATTAGCAGCGTAAATCGACACACTGCCGCGGTGAGACTCACGCGATGCTACCACATTTTTGCCTGCTCATCGCGAAGCAGTATTACCGAAAGCTGGAAGAATTCTAAAGTAATCAAGGTATACATTTGATACGTTTTCCTATGCACGAATTGGTGTTGAAACAGGCAAATTTGAACTAGCGGCTGTACATCGCCGACCTGAATATTTTATTCGAACTTTGGTCATATTTTTTACTTCACACAGCCTGCTACTTTTGGGGACTACTCGCCTTTTTTCTATTCTTTTTTTTAAATTAATTTTTTGACCCTCGTGGTGAAGTGATTAAACGGTTTGAACGTTAATTGAAATTTTTTAAACTGAACGCACTGTTAAAAAGAAAGGTAATTAAAACGAAACTATTTCTTGTGTTCGCCAAGTTTTAAAAACATTTGAAACCTTACAAAATACAATTGTCGTCCAATGACATCCACTTTTTGCACTCTCTTCTTTCGGTCCCTCGCCTCGATCTGAAATAAAAATTGATGATGAAAATGACAAAAAAAAGTCATGAACCTATTCAGTGCTCGACTAAAACGGAGGAATATTAAGGGGCGATCAGTACGCCTATTTTTGCAGCAACTTGCCGATTTTGGGGCAAGAAATCATTTCCCACTGTTCTTTTTCTACCTTTTTCAAAAAACAATATTTCAATATAAATCAAATTATCGAAATAAATTAATGTTTTGTGTGTTGAAGAATCGTTTCTCACCAGAATCTATTTAAAAAATGGGAAACGGATCATTTTCGGCCAATATACGAGTATATTTTCATTGGAAAAAGGTAGGAAATGAACAAAAGTAAGAAAATAACAGTGGGAAATGATCGTTTGCCGAATTTGGCAGCAAATTGTCGATTTTAGGAAAAAATCGCCCCGGTAAATTGCGGCAAGTTGCCTCAAACTCGGCAAATTGTTGCAAAAATCGGAAGATTGCCGACAAAATCGGTGTACTGGCCACATCTCTACGGTAATTTTCCGTTTCTGGAGTTTTTCAGTATAAAGGATTCGTCGCGGAGTGACAATTTTTCACGTTTTTAATTGAAAAAATGAAGAGATTTCTCGTCACCCCGTTTGCCTTGAAATGTTACTTCATCACGAATCCATTATATTATGGATTCGCGACGTAGCGAGACAGCGTGTCAAGTTATGCGTCAGCAAATGTTGCGTCTCGCCACGATTCAGCTCTTGAAAGCGTGAGAGGAAACAATTTTTTGCAAATTTTTTTCATTTTGCTGGCGCACAACTTGCAGCAACGTGTCGCTACGTCACGAATCCATAATAGGAAATATGGAATTCAGTGTTTTTTTCTGGCGATGTAGAAAACTTTTTCTATTATGTAGACAACATAATACTTACATGGCATGTCCTTTCGCCGCTCCTCGTGAAGATCCATTCTCCACTCCGTGATCGCATCGTCACCTGAAAAATGAACAATTTAGTGTTATTTATATGAAGGGAAGCAAAAGATTTGTGAGAAAAGAGTCGTGCTCGCCGCTCCTCAATGCCAAATTGCCATTGAGGGGCGGCACGCCGATTTTTGCAGCGAACTGCCGATTTCAGGAAAAATCGCCCCGCCGAATTGCGGAAAGTTGCCTCAAACTCGGCAAATTGCAGCAAAAATTGGACAATTGCCGCCAAAATCAAAATACTGGCCACATCTCAACGGTAATTTGCCGAAGAAATTAGCGTGCTGAAAACTGCCAGTGGTCAGACGCGCCGATTAAGGCCGGAAATCGCCGAACATTCTCTGAGAACATGTTTTACGGGGTACTTTAATGGGGTTATTAAATGGCAAAAAACACCGCAAAATCTCGGAAAATGTTCCGATTGACCAGAAATTTTGGGAAATAAGGTCAAAAATTCAGACCAATACATATATCGATTTCGAACATTTTCAGAAAAAAATTCAATATTTTTTAAAAAATCGATATTTCGGCCCAAAATTTTGTGTTAATGTCCGGTAGAATTTTTTTTTCTTTATTTCCCAAAATTACAGGTCAATCGGAGTATTTTCCGAATTTTCGCGCAGCTTTTTTGCCATTTTTGCCATAAAGAAAAATGTAATACTTACATTGCATCAGAGTGCAGTTGTCGACATCGTATTATCGACAAAACCCGTTATCGACAAAATTATCGACAAAATTCGACAAAATTTTGTCGATAATTTGTCGATAAAATGTCGACATTTATCGACAATTGTCGACATTTTATCGACAAAATTTTGTCGTGTTTTATCGACATTTTGTCGATAATCGCCGACAATAAAATTTCCTCGCTAAATATCTCGCTTCGTAATTTCGGAATGTCGTTGAATCGTTTTCAAAAAAATGCATTCCAGGGCGTAAAATGTATATTTATTTGGGGTGGGCGTGAAATGTATATTTTTAACCGATTCCGTAAAAGGTAAAATTTAAGAATTGGAAATTCATATGGTGTATTCCAGTGTGGATTTTCGAAGCAGTTTCGATAAATTCTTCGATAAATTTTTCGATATAATTATCGAGGAATTATCGAAAAATTATCGAAAATTTTGTGTCGAAAAAATATCGAAAATTATCGAAATTATTTTCGATAGTATTATCGAAACATTTTCGATAATTTTCGATAATAAAATATCGAAATTTTATCGAAACCAGTTTCGATGAATTCCTCGATAATTTTCGACATTATCGATAATTATCGAAATTTTTCGATAATACAGGTAGACGGCCCGCCCCTCTTCTACAAAGCATAGCCTACGTCGAAACCCGTGAGGTGTCGGCTATAGAAAGTATGTATAGCCTTCATGGGGAGACTGGTCCCCGTGACTTGGCAGCTATCTGGCAGCTACCTGGCAGCTACCTGGCAGTCATTTGGCAGCTAATTAGCAGTCATTTGGCGGCTATTTGGCAGCTATTCGGCACTAGATGACCCGGAATAGAACTGCCCGGAATAGAACTGTCCGGTATAGAACTGTCCGGAATAGAACTCGCTCAAAATAGAACTGTAGCAAAATAGTACTGTAGCGAAATAAAACTGTTCGGAATATAAATGTTTTGGAATAGAACTGTAGTGAAATAGAACTGAAGCTAAATAGAACTGTCCCAAAGCAGAACTGTAGCAAAATATAACAGTTTTAGAATAGAACTGTAGCAAAATAGAACTGCCTGAAGTGGAGCTGTAGTGACACAGGAAAGCTAGAGCAGCTCGAACAAGTATTCAGTTGTACATGGTGAGTTATTGAGTTCAATTCCGCGAAGCGTTTTTTCCTGTACAGCTCCATTTCAGGTAGTTCTATTTTGCTACAGTTCTGTTTCGGGACATTTTTATTCCAAAACAGTTCTATTTAGTTAAACTTATATTTTGCTTCAGTTCTATACCGAACGGTTCTATTCAAAACAGTTCTATTCCGAAGAAAGTTCTATATTGCAACATTTCTATTTCAAACGAGTTTTATTCCGGGGTAGCACCCATTTTTCTACCGTAGGCTGCATTTAGCTGCACAGCCACTCATCTGCGTTAAATTGATACGAATATGAGACGCAGAGTAGCAGGGTGAGAGGATATTGTTGTTTTGTAGCAAACTCTCGCCGGAGAGACGCAGACACTCAGCGGAACCCAATATTGCCAATAACGTTCCGGCCAGCACGCCGTGGGTCTTCAACTTGTCGTCATCAGAACACATTGACAAAAAATAGATGGATAATCCTATCTCTTATGGAATCACGCAAACAAAAAAATGTCTTTTTGTTTCTTTTTTTTGTTGAAAAATTATTCCGCATGATCACATTTAAATGTATGCGAAAATTTCAACCTCATTTGTCGATAAAATTGTCGGAACAACTATTGTCGACACTCATTTATCGACAAAATTTTATCGACATTTTATCGACAAAATTTTATCGACAATTTTTTATCGACAAAATGTCGATAAAATTTTGTCGAAATTTTTGTCGATAAAATGTCGACAAAATGTCCAATATTTTATCGACATTTTGTCGATAAAATTGCGACAAATTTTTATCGATAAAATGTCGACAATTTGTCGATAATTTTGTCGATAAATTTGTCGACAAAATTGTCGATCTTGTGTCGACACTGCACACTGCATTGCATGTCCGGTTTGCCGCTCCTCGCAAAAATCCCGGCTCCGTCATCGCATTTCCACCTGAAAAATGAACAAGTTGAATGTTATTATATAAAATGAAGCAAAATATTTGTGAAAATAACGCGTGAGTTCAACAATGAATAAAAATTTTTTTATTTAAACCCTCTTATCGGCCTACAAACGTAATTTTCGAGTTTGGGCGGCTTTATCACATATTGGCAAAGATTGACACTTTTGATAAACAAAATCATGTTTTTTTTTAACAAAAATAAAGAAAATAGCAAAAGAAATGAAGATAATCTGGCCTAAAAAATGTATCGCGAAGTGTCAATCCTTGCGAATGTGTCATAACAGGGAAAAAACAAGAAAATTTCTATTTATTAAAAGATAAAAAAATATTTAAAATCTGAAAAACGGAAAACAGTTGAAATGCGACGGCAAAAATTAATTAGGCCAAAGTTTTTTTCTTATGAGTGCTTGCTTGCGTCTCTACCGATATAGTGTAGCCGTGGAGCGCGTTTGCGTTGCCCTGACGTCACGCCGCTAGACCTACAAGTAGGCCTAACGCGGTCGCCGCACACCACGTCCGCGATAAGCTTATTACAGGAGGGTAGGCGCTGCTGCCCGCGATAGGCCTATTATAAGCTTATAATATGCCTATATTTGGCCTCAACCTATTATAGGCCTATCGCGCAAAACCTGTGCAGTGGGCAAAACACGAACCCGTGACATTAGGATTTGTATTCAAGAGCACTACCGACTGAGCCACAGAGGACAGAAATCTTCCAAAAACATAGTGCGTATAAATGAATGAGGAAGAGTGGAACGCAAAAAAATATAAAAAAATAGAATGTGGCGAGGAAGTCGCCAATAGGCTGCGTCAGCAGCCGCGCAGGACTGCGCAGCAGGCTTGTTATAAAGAAAATTATTAGAAATTGATTTGGGAGGAAAAAACCCCGCGCTTCCGGAATTCCGACGGGCGATTCGCGGACAACCACGGGTAAAAGCAAAAGGGGGATCGGATTCTAACGAGTGAGCGAGAAAAGGAGAAATCAATAAAGTTGCCAGCGGTAAATAACTCGCCAAATCATGGCTATAACAAAGGGATTGTTCGTAGCAAAAAATTGAATAGGTCAGCGGACCTTGAACCCGCGCGACAGCAACAATTGTCGAGCGAAAAGGGCCGTTTTTCTTTGGGCACTCTGCGCGCGGGCACACACGCACGCTACCGTAAGCGCGGGCACACACGCAGCATTGCGCGGTAATTCAAATGTTGTTTTTGACAAAGGTGAGCAGATTTCACTGTGGAGAAGAGTTTTGAGGAAAGAGAAGATGGAAAAAGGGGTTATCGAAGGGTTTTGCGTGGCGGAGAGAAGACATTTTTTCAAATGGGGAAATTTTGTCGAGGCCAATGCAAGAAAGGTTTATGCCTGAATTAGACCCCTTTAAGAGGCTTTTTACCAGGCCTGAATGAGGTCCCATGCCTGGTAAAAGGACCTCCATCACGCATGAAAATGACGTTCCTTCTCCAGGCCTAAATGAGGTCTTTTTCTTTTTACCAGTCCTGAATGAAGCCCTTGACTATACCTGAATAAGGCCTCTTTATCAGGTCTGCATGAGGCCTATTACCAGGTTTGAACGAGGCCCCTAGGTGTCCATGAGACACAAATTAGCGTGGACTCTCGTTTGTGATGTTTCATAACTTCCAGAACTCTCTCCCCGGGCCATCATCAGCATCAGAAGCGCTGCAGACCTTCCTAAACAGTCAACGCCTCCAGAATTCCCATCAGAATCAGATGGCCAGCTGGCTCATGGCTGCTCAGCCCTTTTTGACGCCCAGCACGACGGAAAAAGCGAAAAGGAAGCGGAAACCGAGGCTGAATTTGATGGAGGTTTCATTTCCAATCGAGAGGGCTAGTTTTAACAATAAGAAGGTGTGTTTCTCTCTTAGTCAGGCAAATCAATTTTTGTGGAAATTTCAGTCCAAACCGAAGCCCCAACCTCCCAAATTCCGAATAGTCCACTGTGCCCCCTCACCTCCAATCACTCGACCACCAACACCCCCGCCTTCCTTTTCCTTTGGCGCCAATTTTTTTGACCTACTCTTCGACAGTGGTCCTCTACCATTTGCCACGTCACGAATGATCCCAATCGATGAAGTGAGCACGGCAAAAGAGCCGAGACCGGACATTTCCGTCCACTTTGACTACCTTCACAACTCGTTGGCTTTTGGGGAGTTTAATCGATCGGAAATTGATTGTTCGCGGATGTTTAGCGCGGAATGGGCGCGAATATTGTTGGATAGTCGGGTGGTTGAGCCACGCTTCACATCGGAGCCGGGGTTCATGGAACTTTTGGAGGAAGCACTGGGATGGGTCGAATGGGAGGTGCGGAATGAGGAGGAAGTGGTGAGTTTTGTTGGGCGGTGTTTTTTATTCTTTTTTGTGTTTTCCTGCATTTTTTTGACCAGTTATACTTGGTATTTAAGTTTGAAAATTTTGAAAAAAAAAATTTTTTTGACAAAAATTTTTTTCCCAATTTTTCTCCCCACTTCAAACAGTTATTCCTTTTCCTGAAAAACCTGAAAACATCACCAAAAATTCATAAAAATGCATGTCTCCATACAACAATGAAAACGCGCCAACCCACACTTGCTGGCGCATTTTTCGTGTTGACGTCATTTTCAGCAAAAGCTAAACTTTTTTGCGTATTTTTTTGAGCTGAAAGATTGATATGCATGTTTTGAAGCACTTGGCAATGAAAAATAAGACAATTTATTTTTTAAAAAATCGATAAAATTTGAAAAATTGGGAATTTTTTATTTTTTCGTGGTAAGGTTGCTCAAAATTGGTCAAAACTAGTCGGTTGAGCGTCTATTCGACGCATAAAAATTTTCTCTATCGAATAAACAACAAAAATCAGCAATTTATTCCCAATGTTCTCTGAAATTTGCAAAAAAAAAAATCATGAAAAACCTGGATTTTTCTCTTTTTTGGCTTAATTTCGCTCAATATTGCTCAAAACTAATCGGCTAAAGTTCTATTTGACGTAGAAAAATTTTTTTAATCGAATTGACAACATAAACCGGCACTTCATTGCTAATTTTCTGTAAAAAACTTCAAAAAACCTTCAAAAAACCTGGATTTTTATCTTTTTTGGCTTAATTTCGCTCAAAATTGCTCAAAACTAGTCGGTTAAGGGTTTATTCGACGTAGAAAAATTTTTTTAAATCAAATAGACACTAAAAACCAATAAAAAAATGTCAAAAAAACGGTGTTAAACTCGAAAAACAATCACGTTCAATGCTAGGTGTGCGGTGGGGCGCACTTGCATTATTTTTATCATTATTCAGCTCTTCCTGATCAACAAATGGCCTTCTGTGCGCGTCGATCATCACTTCCGAGTGTTCGTGGAGAGTCATGAAGCCACGAATAAGAAGGTGCCGTAAATATTCCAATTTTTTCTTGAAATAAAATTAAAAAAAAATTTTTTCCCCATTCCAGTTCATCCCCAAAACCTACAACTACCAACTGGCGGAGCGCAATTTGGTGATCAAATCGTTCAACTATCTAGCCGCGTCGCGACCGCGGCGCGGCGATTTTTCCGTGAAAGAGTTGCTGACGTTTGTCATCTGGAATGTCCATGCATGTCTTTCATTGTCGCCAATTTCTGGATTTCGGTGCATTCGGGATGTGATTTTGGATTGTGAAATCTGTAAATAAAATATTAAAATGTTGTTGAAATTACTATTTAATTAAAAAAAAATTGATAAAAATTTGTTTAATTTGTCATGATTTTTATGTTCTTGTTTGGTCTTTTTGCCTCTTTTTGAACTGATTGGGGAGCTGATAAGTGAGGTTTCTGCGAGTTTCTTCCTCTCTTTGTTTGTTTATTTCTGTTCCATTTAATATTATGGGAATTTTCGCAAAATTTTCATTTTTTCAGTGTCTCAAAATAAAATGATTGGGAAAGTAACATTTTTCTTGCATTTTTTTGGGCTTGTTCAATCAATTGTTCTTTGTTTTTTAAAGAGAAATTATGATTTAAAAAAACCTTGAAAAATAGCACAAAAACTATTTCTGTGCAAAACCACGTTTCTATTTCCAGTCATGCGCCTTTAAAGGTACAGTAGTCATTTTTATTTTCCTGGGTGGTTTTGGATCGTTTTTCGGTATTTTTTGGTGTTTTAAATGCGTTTGCATGTATTTTTTGTCGAAATACAATAAGAATAATTAAAATGAATGAAATTTGGAAAAAAATGAGAAAAATGAGAAGAAAAACAAAAATGAAAAAAAATTTTTTTTTGAAATTTTAAAATTTTTCTTTCAGTAATTTACTTTTTTAACTCATATTATCGAATTCTGCATAAACAACTTCTGAAAAACAGCAAAAACAACCATTTGTTTGAAAAATCATGATTTCATTTCCAGTAATGCGCCTTTAAAGGTACAGTAACCCTTTTTCTTTTCCTGGGAGGGGGGGGGGCTTTGAATAGTTTTTTCGTTATTTTCTGTATTTTTCTTGCGTTTTTTTGTGCAAAACTTATCTAAATTGTTTAAAAAATAGCAAAATAATTGAAATGTTTTAAAAAAAATGTGTAAAAAATGAGAAAAAAAACTTTTTGAAAAAAAATTTTTTTTTTATTTCAGAATTTTTCTTTCTGTAATCTATTTGTGTTGCAATTTTTCATGCTAATTTGCTCAAAAACCCCCTGAAAAATGCACGTTTACCGCAAAATCATAATTTCATTTCCAGTCATGCGCCTTTAAAGGTACAGTAATCCTTTTTCTTTCCCTGGTTGGTTTTGGATCGTTTTTTCGGTTTTCTCTGTATCTTGCTTGTGTTTTCATGTGTTTTTAGTGCAAAATATATCTTAAAGAGCTAAAAAAATATCGAAAATCTGGAGAAAAAAAAAATGAAAAATGAAAAAAAAACTTTTTGACAAAATTTTTTTTTTGAAGTTTTAAAATTTTTCTTTCATATTTTTCTTTCTGTAATCTATTCTTTGTTGAGTTTTATCACCCAATTCTGCATGAAAAACTGCTGAAAATTACCAAAAATAACCATTTCTGTGCAAAATCATGATTTCATTTTCAGTCATGCGCCTTTAAAGGTACAGTAACCCTTTTTCTTTTCCTGGGGGGTTTTGAATAGTTTTTTCGTTATTTTCTGTATCTTTCTTGCGTTTTTTTGTGCAAAACTTATCTAAAATGTTTAAAAAATAGCAAAATAATTGAAATGTTTTTAAAAACATGTGTAAAAAATGAGAAAAAACTTTTTGAAAAAAATTTTTTTTTTAATTGTAGAATTTTTCTTTCTGTAATCTATTTGTGTTGCAATTTTTCATGCTAATTTGCTCGAAAACCCCCTGAAAAAAAAAACAGAAAAAATGCACGTTCGCAGCAAAATCATGATTTCATTTCCAGTCATGCGCCTTTAAAGGTACAGTAACCCTTTTTCTTTTCCTGGTTGGTTTTGGATCGTTTTTTCGTTTTTTTTCTGTATTTTTCTTGTGTTTTCATGTGTTTTTAGTGCAAAATATATCTTTAAAAAACTGAAAAATATCGAAAATCTGGAGAAAAAAAAAGTAAAAATTAAAAAAAAATTTTTTGACAAAATTTTTTTTTTTGAAATAAACAAAATTTTTCTTTCATTGTTTTATTTCTGTGATCTATTCCTTTCCAATTCTGCATAAAAAACTGCTGAAAATTACCAAAAATAACCATTTCTGTGCAAAATCATAATTTCGTTTCCAGTCATGCGCCTTTAAAGGTACAGTAACCTTCTTTCTATTCCTGGGGGTTTTCGGATCTTTTGTTTGGTATTTTCGCTGTTTTTAATTCGTTTGCATGTGTTTTTTTAGTCAAAAGACAATAAGAATAATTGAAATGAATGAAATTTGGAAAAAAAAATCAAAAAAAAAAAAATTTTTTTTAACATTTTTTTTCACAAAAATAAAAAAAGTTTCTCTTTTTTGCTATTTTTTCACTTTTTCCACTGTTTTTTTTGTTGTTTTTGTCTTGTTATTTTTGTCATGATTTCTTGAAAATAATGAGAAATCTGAAAAAAGTACTGGAAAAAAAGGGAAAAAATTTAAAAAAAAATTAAAACATTTTTTGAAAAAAAATTTTATTTTTTTTCTTGTTTTTCCTTATTGTTATTAGCCATATTAAACCCTCCACGTGTTACCCAAAAAATCCTGAAAGCCTGACCAGATGCTTAAAAATTAAAAAAAAAAAAGAAAAAAAAATCGAAAAATAGAAATTAGAAAATCTCAGAAAAAAAATCAATAAGTCACAATTGCTGCTCTCTTTGGAAATCTTATCACACTTTGTGTGTGTGTGTGTGTCTCACACACACACACACACAGCCCCAATGACCACACCAAAACGTGTCTCAAATATGTTATCAAGTAACAATAGAAGGCAATCTCTTCCATTCCTTCGTTTTCACTATTTGCTCATTTTCCTTGTCCGGAAAAGAGCAGAGAGAGAGAAAGAGAGAGAGAGAAAGTGGTCGTAAAAGGAGAAGGAATATGTCAGCCTCATATATAACCCTGTCTCAAATGTAATATCATATCACTTTATCACCAGCCAGCACCAGGCGAGTCTTGTCTTTTCTTTCCTTTTCGGTAAAAATAGCAGTCACAAACAAAATGAAACTGGCTGAAATCTCTTTTAAAATACCTGAAAATGGCTTTAAAAACAAGGAAAAAAAATTTTTTTCAATAAAAAAAATTTCTGTTTCAAGGTAAAAAAATTTATTTTTTTATTTTTTTTTCACCCTGTTTTCCCCTCTTTTTGTTTTTTTTTTTGGAGCATTTTTTGTTTTTTTTTTCTGCAAAATTCAGCCTGAGAATGAGGGTTTATCAGGCATTTAAATTTGGAAAAAAATTTTTTTTTTTGAAAAATTTTGAAAAACAAAATTTTTTTTTTGAATTTTTCCTTTGCTTTTCTCTGCATTTTCACGGATTTTTGCTCATTTTTGTACTATTTTTCATGAATTTCCTTTCCTTTTCCGCCCAATACGCTTTTTTTTGCTTTTTCTGACTCACACTTGTGATTAAAAGGAACCAGCCCCGCCTACTTTTGTACGTTTCTTTTCTTTCCCTTTTCTGGTTTTTTTTTACTTTTTTTTGTTTTTAAACACGTTTTTGTACATATTTTTCTAATCTTGAAACAAGAATTAGAGGAACAGTTTTTGGAAAAATTTAAAAAATTTTTTTTTTTGAATTCGCGATCTCCTGCTATTTTCTCACAGACAACTATTCAAATAATCTCATTTTGTCCTTCTAATTGCACATATTACGACAATCAAAGATTAGAAAATGTCTGCATTTTTTTTTTTTTTTTTTTTGAGATTTGCACTTTCACTTTTCTTTTTTTTTCATCGAAGTGCATTTTCCTAAATTAAGCGCAATAGGCTTGCTGAGAAACTAAAATAGATATAATAAATTTCAATTGTTGCACTTTCAAAAGACAGGAAAGAGAAATTAAAAATTTAAGAAAAAAAAATTTTTTTTTTTGAATTTATGAAAAAATTTTTTTTTAATTATGAAAAATGCAAATCTCCTATGTAAAATCAACTTTTAAAAAAAACGTAAATGTATTAATTATTTACATTGAAAGCTTAAAAAACGAAAAAAAAGGCAAAAAAATACAAAAAAAAATTCCAAAAACTTGGTGAAAAAAAAATTTTTTTTTTCAAAAAAATCATTAAAAATTCGAATTTCCAAGGAAAACTCAATCAAAAAGAGTCAAACGTGTATTGATTTTTAAAATAATAGCCTTAAGAACATGGAAAAAAAAGCGGAAATTGAAAAAAAATATCTGAAAAATTGGTGAAAAAAATTTTTTTTTTTGCAAATTTTTTTTTTCGACAAAAAAATCATGAAACATTCAAAAATTCTAAGAAAAATCGATTGAAAAAAACTAAATGTTAATGATTATTAACAATAAAACCATAAACATGGGAAAAATGCGAAAACTAAAAAAAAATTCCGAAAAATCGGTGAAAAAAATTTTTTTTTTGCATTATTTTTGGAGAAAAAATCATTAAAAAATGCAAATTTTTTTGGAAAAATCGATTGGAAAGTGTAAATTTGTGTTATATTTTCAAACAATAGCCTTAAAAACATGGAAAAAAAGCGGAAATTGAAAAAAAAAATATCTGAAAAATTGGTGAAAAAAATTTTTTTTTTTGCAAAATTTTTTTTCGACAAAAAAATCATGAAACATTCAAAATTTCTAAGAAAAATCGATTGAAAAAACCTAAATTTCGATGAATATTAACAATAAAACCATGAACATGGAAAAAAGGCGGAAAAATAATAAAAAAAATTCCGAAAAATCGGCGAAAAAAAATTGTTTTTATTCAATTTTTTCTAGAAAAAATCATTGAAAAAATGCTAATTTTTAAGGAAAAATTGATTAAACAGTGTAAATTATTGTTAATTTTTCAAACAAAAGCCTTAAAAACATGGAAAAAAAGGCAAAAAATTGAAAAAAAATATATCTGAAAAATCGGTGAAAAAAATGTTTTTTGTTGCAATTTTTTTTTAAACTTTTTTTCAAAAAAATCGTCTTTTTTGACGTTTTTTTCTTGTTTTTTCTCTATAAATCAGCTTAAAATATGTATCAAAAAAAGCATTAAAACGTCAAAAATTGTTTTAAAAATTATAAAAATTTTTTTTTTTTGAAACAGTAAAAAATTTCAAAAAAAAAGTTTAATTTTTTTTTGTTACAAAGTTTAAAATGGAATGGCGTGTCTTTCTGGTAGTAATTAATTAATAGCCCACACCGATCGACAACAATCAAAGCAAAAACTCTGAAATCCCCCAACCCCTGTCTGACTCATTTCGCCCTTTTCCTTTCCCTCTCAACCTCTCCTTCTTTCTCTGCGTCTCTCCCTTTCTCTCTTATTCTCTCTCTGCGTCTCTCTCTCTCTCTCCCCTTGCTCAAGCCCCGCCCCGGCTCACCTTTCGCTTTTCAGAATGCTGGCCTACCCGCACAGCACTGGCCCGATGCTCCTCCGTCGAGGTGCTCCGATGAACACTGACGCAGACGTGGATTGCACGCTTTACGAGCACATCAGGTACCGGCCCTATTGCCAGACGATTCGGCTCGAGAAGAGGAGACGGGCGGCGAGCAGAGTGCTCCGCAGGCGTCGATTGCCCACTATTCAGGAGAATTTGTGCATGTTCGAGTGGTTGCACAGGACTGAAGGTGAGTCTTTTTGTCGTGGCCTAGTAATTCCTATAAAAAAGTTTCTTCCACTGCAGGGGAAGGGCCTAGAAACGGACTAGAACAGGCTCCTCCCCCTTGCCCATGAAGAGCCTATAAAATGCCCGCCCCCTCTCTTAAACCTGCTTGTAGGCCTTTTGGGCCATTAGATTCATTTTTTTTGTCTTGATCTTGTCCTATTTGATTTTTCTAGACTACCATAGACTATTCCACTTTAAAATTGGAAAAAAAAATGCAATTTTCCGAAAAAAAAAATTTTTTTTTTTTGAAAATTTTTTTCATGGCCTAACTTTCCAATTTGTATTTTCTAGGCCATTACTTTATTAATTAAACAAAAAAAATCTTGTGAAAATCAATTTAAAACAATTATTTTTGACCAAAAAAACAATTTTTTTTGAAATATTTTTTTCATGGCCTAACTTTCTCAAGTTGGATGATTTCTAGGCCACCAGTCGCCACCACAATCTTGTTTATTTTATTTTTATTTTTACGTTTTGTGTGTCAAAACTGCTTAAAATCAACTACAAAATGTGAAAATTGAATGTTTTGACCTGTCGAATCAACCATGGCCTAACTTCCGAAATTCATTTTTCTAGGCCGCCAGCTTAAATTTGTCTTTTTTTGTTGCTATTTTGAAGAGCAAAGATCGGTAAAAACCCAAAAATTCACAAAATTTTCACATTTTCCTAATTTTGTTATACGGCCTAGCTTTTTACGTCGAAATTCTAGGTCATAAATTTGAAATTTCTGTTTTTCTCCCTGTTTTTGACTGGCATATTTTGGTACGCTACCATGTCCTAATTTATCAATTTTTAATGTGTTTTGATCAGAAAAAGGTAAAAATTAAAAGAAAAAAATCTATGACCTAACTTCCCAAATCCAATTTTCTAGGCCACTGATGCTATTTTTTGGTTTTTTTTGTTGCTATTTTTAAAGACAAAAGTCTAAAAAAAAAAGAACAAAAAAATTTTTATGGCCTAGCTTTCTTTCCACATCGAAATTCTAGTCCATAAATTTTAATATTTGGATTTTCACCCTGTTTTTGATTGTTATATTTTTACGCTACAATGACCTCATTTATCCATTTCTAATGACTTTTTATCAGAAAAAAGGTTAAAATTCGCAGAAAAACAATTATATGGCCTAACTTTCCAAAATCCAATTTTCTAGGCCATAAAATTGAAATTTTCGTTTTTCTTCCAGTTGTTAACTGATATAGTATTTCTAGATCACCATTCCCTAATTTATCCATTTTTAATGATATTTGATCAGAAAAAGGTAAAAATTCGCTTCAAAAAATTGTATGGCCTAACTTCCCAATCACATTTTTCTAGGTCACTAGGGCTACATTTTTCGTTTTTTTTCTCTATTTTCAGAGAAAAACGTCTAAAAAACTCAAAAATTGGCAAATAATTCTAAGATTTAAGACAATTTTTAAGTTTTTTATGGCCTAGCTTTCCACTTGGAAATTCTAGGCCATAAATTTTAATATTTGGATTTTCACCCTGTTTTTGATTGGTATATTTTTTACGCTACCATGTCCTAATTTATCAATTTTTAATGTGTTTTGATCAGAAAAAGGAAAAAATTAACAGAAAAAAAATGTATGACCTAACTTCCCAAATCCATTTTTCTAGGCCACCAGGCTTGAATTTTTATTTTTTTTGTTGCTATTTTTTAAGGCAAAAGTCTGTAAAACCCAAAAATTCACAAAATTTTCACATTTTCCCCCTTTTTTTTAACGGCCTAGCTTTTTACAACGAAATTCTAGGCCATAAATTTGAAATTTCTATTTTTCTCCCTGTTTTTGACTGGCATATTTTGGTACGCTACCATGACCTAATTTATCCATTTTTAATGATTGTTGATCACAAAAGTGGTAAAAATTCGCAGAAAAAATTTTATGACCTAACTTTCCTAATTCGATTTTCTAGGCCACCTAGGTTAATTGTTTGGTTTTTTGGCTTATTTTAACGAGAAAAAAGTCTGTTACAACCTAAATTTAGCAAATAATTCAAAGATTTAAGACAATTTTTAAGTTTTTTATAGCCTAGCTTTCTTTTCACATGGAAATTCTAGGCCATAAAATTTAAATTCCGGGTTTTCTTTTTTTTTAAACCATGATGACTTAATTTATTCATTTTTAATGTGTTTCGATGAGAAAAAAGGTAAAAATTCTCAGAAAAAAATTATATGGCCTAACTTTCTCATACTCACTTTCTAGGCCACCGTGGTCAAGTTTTTCCTTTTTGGCTTTTCTGGTTTTTTTTTGTGGTTCGTTTTAGTAATAAGCAATCTTTGCAAATCCACGCAAATTTCGTGGTTTTTGAAATATTTTTTTGTATAAAAAAAATTATGTTGTAAATATCGAATTTCCCGCTGGACGGGTCGGGTCGGGTCGGTCGGTCAGGTGGTCCACAGCAGTTCAGTCCACGAAAAGTGTGTAATATTAAATGACGGAACGAAAAAGAAGAACGTCCCTCTCTCTCTCTCTCTTTCTGGTTGGCAGGTCACGGCACACATGCGCCCTCCAAGAGACACCTGTCTGCCTCTCTTTCTCTCTCTCTCTCTCTCTCTCTCTCCCATTCCATTGTCAATTTTCCCTGCCAGCTCAGAGATTAATATTAACCTGCTCACACACACACACACATGAAAATGAGGGCGCTTGATTGGTTTTACCACCTGCCCGCCCCCCCCCCCCCCAGTGGTGTGGTAATCCAGAAGCCGTGGGTGCAGGAAAATGGAGCTAGACACACATTCATATTCATTTTATTCATAGCCCTCGAATTGAAGAACACTGAAAAAGAAAAGAGCAAGGGGTCGTAAAATTTGAGCAGAAGCAGTGAATCGAGAATGAAAATTGGATAGAACGAACGAAAAGATGGTTAAAAATATTGAAAACAGTCAAAAACGAGGAGACAAACCGAAAATTCGATTTTATGGCCTAGAATTTCAATGTGGAAAGAAAGCTAGGCCATAAAAAAATTAAATTTTCAAAAAATCAGAAAACATAAAAATTTTCGCGCCTTAACTTCAATTTTCAAAAAAGTGTGCGTTCAAAAATATGAAGAAAAAAAATTTAAGCCTGGTGGCCTAGAAAAAACAATTTGAAAAGTTAGGCCATATAATTTTTTTCTGCAATTTTTTCCTAGTTTTCTCATATAAAAAAGGATTTAAACAGTAAATTCAAAGCATAGCAGCCAACAAAAGCTATTTAAGTCAAAAACAGTGAGAAAAACCGAAAATTCGATTTTATGGCCTAGAATTTCCATGTGAAAAGCTAGGCCGTATAAAAAAATCGGGAAATTTGAAACTTCTGAATTTTCTTGTCATTTTCAGATTTTCCCGTTTTTGTCTTTAAAAATAGTATTAAAAAAACAAAAAATGTCGCCATGGTGGCCAAGAAAAAACAATTTGGAAAGTTAGGTCATAAAATTTTTCTGGGAATTTTTAGCGTGTTTTCTCCTCGAAACACATTAAAAACTGACAAACTAGTCCATGGCGACTTTAAAAAGCTATACCGGTCAAAAACAGGAAGAAAACCCGAAAATTCCATTTGATGGCCTAGAATTTCCATGTGAAAAGCTAGGCCATAAAAAACATTTAACATTTATATATTCTCAGAATTAATATGCTTATTTTTGGGTTTTTCTAGACGTTTTTCTCCGAAAATAGAGAAAAAAAAACAAAAAAAAATGTCGGTCTGGTGGCCTAGAAGAAAATGATTTGGAAAGTTAGGCCATAAAATTTTTCTGCGAATTTTTCCTGTTTTTTTTTTCATCAAAACACATAAAAAGTGAAAAACTAGACAATAGCGACCCTAAAAATGATGACAGTCAAAAATAATGTTGAAAAAACGAAAATTAATTTTATGGCCTAGAATTTCAATGTGGAAAGAAAGCTAGGCCATTAAAAAAATTAAATTTTCAAAAAATCAGAAAACATAAAAACTTTCGCGCCTTAACTTTGATTTTCCAAAAAGTGTGCGTTCAAAAATATGAAAAAACAATACAAAATACGAACAATTTAAGCCTGGTGGCCTAGAAAAAACAATTTGGAAAGTTAGGCCATACAATTTTTTTCTGCAATTTTGTCCTAGTTTTCTCTTGTAAAAAATCATTTAAACAGTAAATTCAAAGCATAGCAGCCAACAAAAGCTATATAAGTCAAAAACAGTGAGAAAAACCGAAAATTCGATTTTATGGCCTAGAATTTCCATGTGAAAAGCTAGGACATAAAACTTTAAACATTTATATATTCTCAGAATTAATATGCTTATTTTTGGGGTTTCTAGGCGTTTTTCTCTAAAAATAGGAGAAAAAATACAAAAAAATGTCGCTCTGGTGGCCTAGAAAAAATTATTTGTAAAGTTAGGTCATAAAAATTATTTTCAGCGATTTTTACCCTGTTTTCTCATCGAAACACATAAAAACTGAAAAACTAGACAATAGCGACCCTAAAAATGATGACAGTCAAAAATAAGGACAAAAACCGTAAATTATATTTTATGGCCTAGAATTTCCATGTGAAAAGCTAGGACATAAAACTTTAAACATTTATATATTCTCAGAATTAATGTGCTTATTTTTGGGTTTTTCTAGACGTTTTTCTCTGAAAATAGAGGGAAAAAAATGTCGCTCTGGTGGCCTAGAAACAAATAATTTGGAAAGTTAGGTCATAATAATTATTTTCAGCGAAGTTTTCCTATTTTTCCTGTTAAAAATCATTAAGAATATTCTAGAAATGCTATATCAGTCAAAAAAAAGGAAAAAACCGAACATTCAATTTTATGGCCTAGAATTTCCATGTGAAAAGCTAGGTCGTATAAAAAAATTTTAATTTTCAACAAATCAGACTTTAGAATTTTCCCGCTTTAACACCAATTTTTAAATAAATGTGCATTCAAAATTAGCAACAACAACCAAAAAAACAAAATATTTAGCCCTGGTGGCCTAGAAAACGCGATTTGGAAAGTTAGGTCATAAATTTTTTCAACGAAATTTTCCTTTTTTTTCATCAAAACACATAAAAAACTGAAAAACTAAACAATAGCGACCCTAAAAAATAAGGACAGTCAAAAACAATGGCGAAAAACCGAAAATTCCATTTTATGGCCTAGAATTTCCATGTGAAAAGCAAGGCCATAAAAAACTTTTAACATTTATATATTCTCAGAATTAATATGCTTATTTTTGGGTTTTTCTAGACGTTTTTCTCCAAAAATAAAGAAAAAAAAAACAAAAAATGTCGCTCTGGTAGCCTAGAAAAAATGATTTGGAAAGTTAGTTTTTTCAAAATTTTCTGCGATTTTTACCCTGTTTTCTCCACGAAACACATAAAAAGTGAAAAACTAGACAATAGCGACCCTAAAAATGATGACAGTCAAAAATAATGTTGAAAAAACGAAAATTTATTTTATGGCCTAGAATTTCCACGTGGAAAGAAAGCTAGGCCATAAAAAAAAATAAATTTTCAAAAAATCAGAAAAACTTAGAATTTTCCTGCTTTTACTTTAATTTTTAAAAAAATGTGCGTTTAAAATTAGCAACAACAACCACAAAAACAAAAAATTTAGCCTTGGTGGCCTAGAAAAAACAATTTGGAAAGTTAGGCCATACAATTTTTTTTCTGCAATTTGTCCTAGTTTTCTCATATAAAAAAGGATTTAAACAGTAAATTCAGAGCATAGCAGCCAACAAAAGCTATATCAGTCAAAAACATTGAGAAAAACCGAAAATTCCATTTGATGGCCTGGAATTTCAATGTGAAAAGCTAGGCCATAAAAACAACAACAAACAACAAAGTTTTCAGAATTAATATGCTTATTTTTGGGTTTTTCTAGACGTTTTTCTCGGAAAATAGGGGAAAAAAGTGTCGCTCTGGTGGCCAAGAAAAAAGTGGTTTGGAAAGTTAGGTCATAAAAATTATTTTCAGCGATTTTTACCCTGTTTTCTCATCGAAACACATAAAAAACTGAAAAACTAGACAATAGCAACCCTAAAAATGATGACAGTCAAAAAAATGGTGAAAAACCGAAATTTCGATTTTATGGCCTAGAATTTCCATGTGAAATGCTAGGCCGTATAAAAAATTGAGAAAATGTAAAATTTCTGAATTTTCTTGCTAGTTTTGGGTTCTTACAGGCGTTTTTTCTTGAAAAATAGCAACAAAAAAAACCGGAAAATATAGTCCTTGTGGCCTAGAAAATGTGATTTGAAAAGTTAGGCCATAAATTTTTTCAACGAAATTTTCCTACTTTTTTTGTTAAAAATCATTAAGAATGATCTAGAAATGCTATAACAGTCAAAAAAATAAGGAAAAACCGAAAGTTCAATTTTATGGCCTAGAATTTCCATGTGAAAAGCTAGGCCGTACAAAAAAAATCGGGAAATTTGAAACTTCTGAATTTTCTTGTCATTTTTATGTTTATTCCGTTTTTTTTTCTTTAAAAAAAAGGAAAAAAAACGAAAAATGTCGTCCAGGTGGCCTAGAAGAAAAAATTGGAAAGGTAGGTCATGGTTAATTCGGCTTGTCAGAACGTTTCATTTTTCATTTCCCGGTTGTTTTTAAACATTTTTCAACACTGATAGAACGCAGCAATGTAAAAAAAAATTGTGGTGGTGAGTGGTGGCCTAGAAATCATCCAACTAGAAAAAGTTAGGCCATGTCTTTTTTTTGTTGCAAATCTTATTTTTCATAATTGTTTGGGGGTTGTCATGTACATAAAATGCGTATGAAAATTGTATTTAGACCGTGGGGGTGGTAATGGCCTAGAAAAAATATTTGGGAAGTTAGGCCATGAAAAAAAAACTCGGCCAGCAGAGTGATTTTGCGATTTTCGTCTGGAATTTAGCCTAAAAACTAAAAACGGATAATTGAGTTATAAAAATTAAATTTTTATGGCCTAACTTTTTACCATGGCCTAACTTTCCAGGACAACATTTCTAGGCAATGCAATGACAACTCAAATTTGAGTTCAGGCCCCTTACTCGCAGTGAATAGGGCCTCTTTGGAGACGCAGGCAGTTAGACAGTTTCCGTCTAACCGTCTGCGTCTCCACCAGCCGGGCACGGGGAGACGCAGACAGTGCAGCGCCTTCAAAAAAAAAACAATTCCAGCACACAAAGGCATGACAAACGACGAGTTGCTCTACGTCCTGCTCAACGGCCTTTTCCACCAGGACAATGGCAACGTGGCAATCGTAATCAACCGTGACCAACTAACCGGACGGCCTGTCACCAGTCAAATGAGCTCACACTTTGGCAAGTCGGAGAGCCGTGGCGAGGCGCTGAAAGCCATCGAAAACGCGACAAAGACGAGGAAGGTGTCGTTGACGGTGCCGGACGAGATTCAAAAGGTTCAGCTGGTGACGTCGCCGTGCGATGAAAATGCGGACACGTTGAGCTAGGCGATGATGTTTTTTTCTTTTTTTTTTTTTTGGTTTTTTGCCGCAAAATGGGTCTCTTTTTATTAATAAAGTGTTTTTCGTTTTCTTTTCTTTTTTTGCTTGCCAGTGGAGCGCACTTGCTTACTTAGAAATAGGGTCAAATGTATTTTAGCGATTTTTTCGATTTTTAGGCGCTTTTTGGGGTTTTTTTGGGGGTTTTAAAAACATCGATTCAAAAATTTAAAAAAAAAATTTCAAATTCCTCCCCCTCCCATAAAACTAGCCTGTCTCAACACACACCAAAAAAGCCGAAAACTGCCTAAAAACGAGATAAATCCGGTTTCGTTTTTCCCGCGTCGAGATAAGAAGAAGCGGGGTCAAAAGCGGACACGCCCACCCACTTTTCCTGACAAACCGATCGCACGCCGCAGATATTTTCTCAAGATGACAACCATGAAGACGCTCTTAATTTTGACTATTATCGGCTGCGTAGCGACTCAGGAAACGGGTGAGAAGAGTTTCTGCTTTTTTTTTGAGCCTAATTTCCGCTTTTTCTCTGCTTTTCTGTGCCTTGGTTTGCTTAGAATGTTCTAGAAACTCTAGAATTTCTAGAAATTCGAAACTTCTTCCAGACCATCAACCGTCGTGGCCGCGCTTTCAAATTATCGGCAATCGGCTAGAGACCACTGAGAAATGGCATAGATTTGGCGTTTTAGGTAATAGGAAAATAGACTGATTTGCATTGAAAAATAATTGTAAAAATTGTTCAAAAATGAAAAAAATAAGTTTAAAGGCTTATAAAAACCAAGTTTTTAAGGACATAAAATACCTATTTTCCTGCACAGGATAGGCCTATGATAGGCCCCACAGGAAGGGCTGGAAGGCCTATAAAACGCCTACCTTTCTAACCAGCAGGACCTTTTATAGGCCCTTCCTGTGCAAGGAAAATCTACAAAAGGCCCCATAGGATAGGCATATAAAGGGCCTTACACACAGGCCCCTCCACCTGCACAGAAAAAGCTTATAAAAACCCATCTTGCTGCTTATAAAAGGCCTATAAAAGGACCCACTGATAGGGCCTATAAAAAGCCTACTTCCTAGCACAGGAAAGGCTGAAAAAGGCACATCTCCATGCACGAAAAGCACCTTACAGGAAAGGCCTACAAATGGACCAGAGGGCCTGAAAAAAACCTACATTTCTGCATATGAAAGGCCGACATTTAGGGCCTATAAAACGCCTGTAATACTGTACAGAAAAAACCTATGTATGGCCCACAGAAAAACCCTTAGAAGGCGGACCTCGCTGCACACAAAAGGCCTATGTTAGGACCACAGAAATGTCTCTAGAAGGCCCCCTGTCTAACAAAGAAATGGCCTAAAAATACCTCAATCGCTGCAGTTGAATAGCCTATAAAAATGGCTCCCCGACGATTCGCAACCCGACGCTTAGAATCCGCTTCATTCCGCCACTCACGTAGATTTCAAGACGCAAATTTTCGAAACCGCTAACCGTCAATTTGAAACCTGTCATTTCGAAAATTCGCGGTATCAATATCGACATGATTGGCGAAATGACGCGGTTTCGAAGCGTCGGGGAGCAATAAAAAGCCTACTTCCTACCACAGGAAAGGCCTATGATAGGCCCCCATAACTGTACAGTAAAAGTCTAAAAACGGTCCGCCTTTCTGACCAGGAAGGCCTTTTATAGGCCCTTTTTGTATTTCCTAAAAAAAAACCTTGAAAAGGCCTAACAGGAAGGGCCTATAAAAGGGCCTATATAAGGCCCACTTTTCTACAAAGAAAAATCCCATAAAAGTCCCACAGGTAGGGCCTATTTAAGGCTTACATTCCTGCACAGGAAAGGCCTATTATAGGCCCTTTCTGTAGTCCCTAAGAATTCCATAAAAAGGCCTAACAGGAAGGGCCTATAAAACGACCATTGCCCTTAATAGATAGGGTCTATATAAGGCCCACTTTCCTACAAAGAAAAACCTTATAAAAGGACCACAGGTAGGGCCTATTTAAGGCCTACATTCCTGCACAGGAAAGGCCTATTATAGGCCCTTTCTGTAGTGCCTAAGAAAATTCCTAAAAGGGCCTTACAGGAAGGGCCTATAAAAGGCCCATTTCCCTGCACATGAAGGGCCTATATAAGGCCCACTTTTCTACAAAGAAAAATCCCATAAAAGTCCCACAGGTAGGGCCTATTTAAGGCCTACATTCCTGCACAGGAAAGGCCTATTATAGGCCCTTTCTGTAGTGCCTAAGAAAATTCCTAAAAGGGCCTTACAGAAAATGACTATGAAAAGCCTCTTTCCCAGCACAGGTAGGGCCTACAAAAGGTCAACCTTTCTGCACAGGAAGGCCTTTTATAGGCCCATCCTATGGGGCCTTTTTAGGTCCTTGCCTTACAAGAAAAAGGGCCGTTTCAAGGTCCTACCTGTAGAGGCTGTGAGGCTTTTTATTGACTCTACCTGTGCAGGGATAGGGGCCATTTAAAGGCCTCTTTCTGTACAGGGAGGAGCGGCTTTTTATAGGCCGTCCTGTGCTCAAGGGAAGGGCCTTTTTAAGGCTCTTTCTGTGTAGAAAAGGGGCGGAGCCTATTTCCTGGTTTTTTTCAGGGTCTCAAACTTTAAATTTAAAGTCACCGTTAAAAAAACCACCCTCTCTTTCCAGCCGAGACCCGTGAGTACGCCTGCGCCCGTAAGTCATCAAGAAGCACCAAATCAGACTGTGAGCTCCGGTTTGGCGGAGAGCTGTCAGCGATCAATGATAATGGGTGTTTTATGGTAGTTTTTATGCGCAAAACAGAAGAGAACTCAATTTTCAGCACTTTGACGCCAAAAGACAAGAATCTGTGGAGCTGTGTCCACTCCAATGTCAACAATTCACCGAGGCTGTGATTTTGAAGGTAAGTGTCGTCAAATGTGGTGCATTGTGCAAAAAATCACTGTTTCAGACCTCAGACTCGCTAATCTGCTCGCCTGGCGTGGCGGTTGGTGTGGAGCGACGGCAGAGCGATTGGTTCATGTGGCGAAGCGGGGCGTGTCGCGGTAGTGACGTCATTTTCCAATTGGAGTGCTCAATGAGCAAGCCTATGGTGGAGGAGGAGGTGGAAGAGAAGGCGGAGCCAAAGGAGGAGATGGTGATAAATGATAATGCGATTGGGGATAGTGAGACGGAGGGGTAGGGGCTGGATATTTTTCTTAACTTTTTAAACCGTTTCTTCCTTGCAGAATGTGGTCCTCGATCGAAGACATTACTTCTCAGCGCCAGGACACTACCACTGTGACGTCATCATCATCCAGCACTACCGCCACCAAAAAACCTGAAACCCTGGAGGCCACAGATGACCTCCCAGAAAAAGTCGACACAATCCTCGGCTTTATGTTCCCATCGTACCGAAAAAAGGCGCTGAGCCAGTAAGAGTAAGCACTGATTATGTACAGCTGATTAATCAAGCAAAATTTACATACAATGTCAATAATAATAATAAAGATTTACCCATTTTACCGATGCAAAAAAAGTTGCCACAACCCGGACTCGAACCTGGGACCTTCAGATTGGCAGCCGACCACAAACTCCACTTGGCCACAAGGACAATTTTTTAAAACCCGGAAAAAAAAAGGTTTCTGGGTCAAAATTTGCGTAGATTTCAAATTTACCAGTCTAACAGTTGCTGTTTCTCTTCTTTTTTTAAATTCGCTCGATTTTTGACTGTTTTTCAACGTGTTTTTGCAAGTTTTTTGTTCGAAATGTTGGTTAAAGTGCAGAGCCACTAAACGTTAGATGCGAAAATTCACTCGTTTCACCCATGCAAAAAAAAGAGTTGCCACCACCCGGACTCGAACCTGGGACCCTCAGATTGCCAGGCAGCCCCCAAACTCCACTTGGCCATAGGAACAATTTTTTTTAAACCCGGGAAAAATGGTTCCTGGGTCAAATCTTGCGTAGATTTCAAATTTACCTGTCTAAAAGTGGCTAGTTACGTTTAATTAATTACTTACTTATAGGCCATAATAATAATAATAATATTCATTTTTTTAAGAAGAAACATTTTTTTTACAATTTTTTCAGATCACCGAGTCGTTTTAATAATCATATCAATATTCAATAACAAAATCAATCATTTCCTCCCGGAAAACAACAAATCATTATACGGCAGCAAAATACTCCGACGACTGTTGAAAGGAATCGCTCCAATATCAAAACTACTGTAGAACGTGGGAGGGAACGCGGTGTATTTGCGTTTTCTGATCTGCAAATATCAAAATTAGCAATTTTTACAGCTGCAAAAAAAAGTTGCCACCATCCGGACTCGAACCTGTGACCCTCAGATTGCCAGTCATCCAAAAACTCCACTTGGCCATGGAGACGAATTTTTAAAAATCGCGCAAAAAAAGGTTCCCAGGTCAAATTTCGCGTAGATTTCAAATTTACCTGTCTAAACGTTGCAGGTTTCTTCCATTCGCTTGACTTTTGACTGTACATTCGATTCTTCAGTGAAGAATAGCTGTCTTGGAGGAGGAGTTTCACGGGGTCGCTGGAATGGAATTCTGAGGTTTTTGAGGTGTTTAGGGTGGAGAAAACCTTAAAAATCCGACCCTTTCGAATCGAGCAACGGCTGCGGGGAGGAAGAAAAAAATCGTGAAAAGTGTCGTGAAGAAAAGTCGGGTTCGTCGCATTTTTCGGGGAGTTTTTTTTTATCTGCAATGTTAGTTATGAGCGATTCTCAACAAAAAAAAATTTAAAATTCATGAAAGTTTTGATTTGGTTGGGGGAAAAAGTGAAAAAAAAATATTTTCTTTGTTCGTCTAGAAAAGAGAAGAGGAAAATTAATTTTTCACGCTCAAAAACATCACTTTTGTCCCTTTCTTCCAGCGTCAAATATCCCGGAAAAGGACACCGATGACGTCATCCGGAAATATCGAGAAAGGCACGGATTTGTGACGTCATTTTTGTTTTAAAAATGTTTGAAATTTTGGTATGCGCCTTTAAAAATACAGTAACCCAAAAATTCAATTTTTGAAATTTTTGATTTTGGGTGTGCTCCTTTAAAGTTACAGTAAAATTTTAAAAAACATTTTTGTTATGCGCCTTTAAAACTACAGTAATCCTTTAAAAAAATTTTGAATTATTTTTCGGCCTAAAAACCTTTTTTTGGGGAATTTTTAGAAACATTCTGGCCCAAAAAAAGCTCAGAATTTGAATATCCACTAAAACTTTACGTATACATTTTCAGCGGACGAGTCCTTCGCCTCTCTTTTTTCGCTTGTCTCCAGGGACCACCCAGCCGAAAAAGTACTAGTGAAATAAATACGGGTGGGTGGAAAAGAAATTAGTAGTGGTCCACCCGCCGAAAACACGGAAAAAAAACTGCGCATCGCAAAATACGCCTAATTTCATTTACCATAGACGGGTCGGTACAGAATTTCGTAAAAATAAAAATAAATAAATTGTTGTGGTCACGTTTTTTTTGTGACTCATTCGACTAATTGTAGATATAAACGAGTTTTTCGCGATAGATCTATCGGAAAATTGAAAATGTCGTCAAATGAGGTGCGCTGGTACGCAAACACCGTGCGTGGTGTTTTCACACTTTTGGGTATTGTACAGTAATCGGATTTTACTATGGTTGAAAATGAAATATAATCAAGTTTTGCTTCAAAAAACGATTTCGACTCCCTGGGAAATTCGAAATTGGGTTAAAAAAAATTTTTTATTCCAATTTTTGTACTGCGCCTTTAAAAACTACAGTAAGACTCTAATTTTCGGGCATGCGCCTTTAAAGGTACAGTAACCCAATATATTGAGACCCCACGAAAAGGGGGGAAAGTGTTGAAATGTGGGAACGAAAAGGAGGGAAAATGGGCGGAGCCAACCGCAAAAGTGCCGTAAACTCTTGCGACATGTTTTCTAATAATACTTTTATGTTCAAATTGACCTTATTTAATTTTTTGAAACTAAAATGCTCAAACTCTTCGACAAAAATCAAAAAAAAAATTAGGCTCCGCCCATTTTCCCCCCTTTTCGTTCCCACATTTCGACGCTTTCCCCCCTTTTCGTGGGGTCTCAATATATTGACTTTTTCATCAAAAAAAGTGAAATTAAAAATTAAAAAAACCGCTCAAAATTTGGCCAAAGGCCGGAGATGACTGACGATATGAAGCCGGAAATCTGTATCGTTTTTGTATATTTTATCCGCTGCGCAGCCGCCTCTCAAAGCTCAAAAGCCGCCACTTGTTGCGCTCCACGTTCCGCGCGCTATTCCGCGCGCCCCCATCGCCGCGTATCCGATTTCTTTGCATTCGCGCCGCTCGAAATACGGTAGAAAAGCTCTTGAAAGATTAATTCAATTTTTTTGACAATTTCTCGGCGAGCAAAACTTGAACCTGTGGCGTCGCGCGCGACACCAACGCGTTATCCAATACGCCATGGAGCCGACTTTAGTTTTCAGCTCAATGGCTTTAATAAAGCTGATGATAATCGCTCGTAATGGCTTTTTTGTCTGCGTCTGTTCGTTGTGCCCACTCTTTCAGGGCTTGTCAAAACGCGTCAACAACCTTTACTGACGCATAACGCGTGCACGTGAAACGCGCCAGCGGGAATTTTCTAGATTTTCTGGGAGCTCCCAATCACACTTTTTCTTCGGATTTTTCCCAATTTTCCCCCATTTTTTGCCGAAAAAATGTCCGATTCGACGACTTCAGAGGCGTTATCGGCTCGTGGAGTGCCAAAATGCGAATTGATTGTGAGTTTTTCATTTAAATACGTAGAAAATTGAAACTTCAAAAAACCCCCATTTCCTTTTCCAGGAAGACGTCGACACGTGGCTCACCAAAGAGAAAATGTCCGTCGAAGAGGCCGAAGTGGTCATACGCGAGAAATACGGCAAGTACAAGTACGTCGAATCAAGCATGGCCGCCCAGAAGCAGCGAATGAGCGAGAAAATTCCCGAGTTTGACAACAGTCTGAGCATCATTGACACGCTGATCGCGAAACGTGCCGCCAACGAGTCGTTCGAGACCACTTTTATGCTGTCCGATGACGTTTATTCGAAAGCGGTGGTGCAGAAGCCGGAGACGGTATGGTTTTTTTTTTTGAAGTCTGCTGCGCTGAAATTTCTTGTTTTCCGCTATTTTTGGTGGTTTGTGCGGCTCTGGAACGGAAATTAAAATTCTCATTTTTTGGCTAAAAGGGCAATTTTTGATAAAAATTGGGCAGAAAAAAAAATCTGATCCGCGCTCGCTTACAAATTAGAAAAAAAGAAAAAAAAAACGATTTTCCCCGAAATTAAGCGAGAATTTAAGCGAATTTTTCTAGCAATTTTTGAAGTTTTTTAATCTATTATGCCTTTGGCACAAGGTGACACTTCGCGGTAAGTTTTGAGGTGAAAAATATATTTATTTCGTCATTTTTATTGTACCGCAAAGTGTCACTCCCTGGAAAATGCGTTATAACCAAAATTAACGAAAAAAAACAGAATTTTGCTGGATATTGCTATTTTTCTCTTTTTTTTTCACAAAATTTTTGGCTCAAAGCAACGGAAATTATCGATTTTTCAAGTTTCAGCGCTCTGAACGTGATTTGCGAATTTTATGAAAAAAAAACCGGGAAAAAACTGGGTGAAAAGCAAACATTTTGGCGAAAAATTTATTTTCCCACTAGGCCGCAGCTAACTCTCGTTTGGGCGCCGAAATAGGGCCAAATGTGCGCCAAAACCCACAATTAGCCATTTTTTATGCCTATTCGCGCCAAAAATTAACGATCTCTAAGCACTTTTTGAGCGATTTTCCCGTTTTGGCGTGTTCAACTCGGGGAATTTCGGCTTTTAGCCATCAAATTCTGGCCGTATGCAAAATCCACGCCGATTCTTGCCAAAATTATGCCAAATATGCTCTGGTAACGGCTAATAGCCATATAGCTGCCTATTAAATGAAAAAATTTGCAATCCCTGAAGATTTTTTGAGAAAGTTTCCTTTTTGGATCTGTTCAATTCAGGAAATTGTTGGCTATTAGCCGTCGAATGCCAAATCCGCGGCGATTACCGCTAAAATCGCATCAGGCTCCATGGCTAAAATCACACCTTTTTAAATTTCCCCATTCCCAGGTCTCCGTGTGGCTCGGCGCCAACGTAATGGTCGAATACGACCTGGAATCGGCGAAGAAAATGCTCGAGAAGAACCGCAACTCTGTGCAAAAGGTGGTGGACGAGCTGAGCCGAGAGCTCGCCTACATCAAGGATCAGATCACGACGACCGAAGTGAACATGTCGTATATTGTGAATTATGGTGTGGCGAAGCGTCGTGCCGCCGCCTCCGCAGTCAAGGCTTGAAACGAATCTCTCTATTATTGCTTGTTCTTCTTTCTCAATTTGCCTCCGAATTTTCCAAATTATTTAAAGATTTCAATCTTTCAAGTTCGAAAATCAACAAAAACAGTAAATAGCTACAACAAAAAACGTGAGCAATTAATTAGTCTTGAGCCGGTAAAAGCGTGGCATGTGTCAAATATCCGGTATGCGTGGGTTGAGAATACGGAAAAACGATGGCAGTCGAGACGCGGGAATTCTCTTCTGGTGACGAGGAGCTGCAATTTGTGAGTTTTTAAATATTGGGTTTTCTTAAATAGTGGGCAGGGCACGTATCACGTATGAAATACGACAGATGGGCGAAGATAGTATCAGAATGGGATCCTAGGGGATCAGCACGACCACGCGGTCGTGCTGATTCCGAAAAGATGGGCCGACGACATCACGGATTCGATCAAAATCTTCATCCACAATGAGGCCCTCAGGGGCAACCTCGGGCACGGCCGCCGAAGAATTGGCATGGGGGACTAATTGCGTAAATCTCAAATTTTCTCAATTTTATGGTCCCTTTTTACCAATAAAGCCCCCACAGATCCAGACCATGGTGAAACTTATAATTCCCCCGCCAGCTATAATTGATTAAATTATCATCAATTATAGCCCCCCCCCCCCAAATTTATATATCAGTAGAGCCCCACGCCAAGGATGTTAATATGGACCCCAGCTAGCTTGTTAGATTGATATAGCCCCCACACTATGGGGGACTAATTTAGAATAAGAATAGAGATTGTCAATTTAATACCAATATACCCCCCCCCCCCCCACTATGAGGGACTAGCTTTGAATTATTAGGGGTGGGGGATCAATTATGTATCAAATTCGTGGTGCCTGCTAATTAGGCTATTTTGGAAGGGGAAGGGGGACTATTTCAGTATGATGGGGTGCTATTTTGGCTATTCCAATATCAAAAAAAAAAAAACTCACCCAACAACCTTCCCATCACTATCCCGTTTCTTCGCCATTTTCGGATACGCATCTCCAAGCTCCTCAAACTCCTCCAACGTCTGTCGATGCTGCCCGACAATCTTCTTCTGCTCCGGCACCACCTCGATCGTCTCGACGCACACGAATCCAGCGGCGCTCATCGCCAAACACGCTCGCTGCACCTGCTCCATGCACGGACTGAACGAGACGATTCGACCGCCGCGCGAGCGAGAAAGTGCTCGCGCCGCGTGCGGAATCGCGTCCCACGGAGCCGGCACGTCGAGAAAGACGCCGTCGCACGCGTTCGTCACGAAGAAGCCGTCGGTGCACACGTTTTGTACGACTGGGGTCGTTATTTCCGAGAGGCCGTGCGTTTTGAACTCTTCTTGGACTTTTTTGGTGCGACTCTCGTCGATATCGTGGGTGTAGAGGTGGCCGTTTGGGGCGACAGCCAGGGCGATTGCGTGGGAGAGGGAGCCACTTCCGGTGCCCGATTCGCAGATTACCTGGAAATCGGTGGTTGTGCAGAATTTTGAAGAAACCCCTAAAAATGGGAGTTTGTCATAATCAGACATGCCGCGGTCTTTTAAAAACTTTTTAAGTGCCACCTTTGTGGGGAAAGTTGCTTAACATATACTCTTGGGTGGGGGATTTAAGAATATCACATTGAAATCGCACAAAAAATTTCTCAGATTTTGAATGATTTTTACAAAAAAAATAGAAGACCACGAGGAGTACACGAAAAATCATGGCCGTGGCCTAGAAAACCCGCGGCCGCGGCTTCTAAAAAATTCCATTTTCACGAGAAATATTTATTTTTCTTCTAATTTCACTCGTTTTTATCATCGATTTTTGATATAACATGCTCTAATGGCTTATTAAAATTACAAATAATCGCGAAAACACATTTTAGTCATAAATATCGAAAAATCGATATTCGGCTGTCGTTCGATTCAACGTTTTAAATAATTTCTTGTGAACATTTTTTGTTCAAATATAAACTTTATAGATAAAATAGTTAATTTAATGTGCAAGTGAGCAGGAAAACGGGCAAAAATGAAAGGTATGAGAAATTTTGTTCCGAATTAGTTTTATTGTTAATTTTTTATTAACACGCGTTATGCCGCGTCCAAAGCTCAAAAAATTCCTGAAATCAGGAGTTTTTTGCAGTCCAAAGTTCCACAAAAAATCCCAGAAAAAACAGGTGCGCACAATTGAAACCGGTGTCACCGTAGTTGCTTCGCTGCGAGACCTTCTATGTTTAAACTTGCATTTTCCCACAGTTGCTCAATTTTTTCTTTTTTTGCGGGAAAATTCAATTTCAAACACAGAAGGTCTCGCAGCGAAGGAACTACGGTAACATCGGTTTCAATTGTGCGCACCTGTTTTTTCTGGGATTTTTTGTGGAACTTTGGACTGCAAAAAACTCCTGATTTCAGGAATTTTTTGAGCTTTGGACGCGGCATTATTTTGGTACCTGAAAACACGAAATGACGTTTGTACATTATTTCCCAAATATTAATGCAAAAAAAGGAGAAAAAGACGGGATAAAAATGTTGAAAAAGAAAATGACGTTTGAATTTCGCGCCAAATCGTGTACACCTCGTGGTCTTCTATTTTTTCTTGTAAAATTCGCCAAAAATCAGAAAAATTTTTTCGTGCGGTTTCGATGTGATATTCGTAAATCCCCCACACAAGAGTATATTTTAAGCCACTTTCCCCAGAAAGTTGCACCCCCTTTAAGAAAATGTGCAAACACCGCGCCGACAAAATGCAGAAACTCACCGATCCCGGTTTACAATCCAACAGGGCAATAATTTCCGCACAATCGGCCGTGTACAGAATCTGTGTTCGACGTGGCAGAGATCGCGTCCACAGATCCGAAGTGGGTCGGAGAATGTAGACGAAGCCGGCTGATGCGGACAGGCATTGACCCCATCTGAGAATGGATTTTTTTCTACCAGTTCCATCTCCATTTCAGGCAGTTCTATTCCGTCAAAAATCCAAAAGCACCCACCTCTTTCCAATAATAAACTCGTGCCGCAACGCTCCGTACTTCATCATCAGTGTCTGTCCACGCTTCACCACCGTCGGAATCATCTGTCCGAATGTGACGTAGACGATGACAGTGTCACCCTCTTCGATCCGTTCGTTGTATTTAAGAAATGATGGTCCTTTGGTGGCTAGTGTCATTTCTGGAAAAACTTAAATTCTGGAATAAAAAGAATGGAGGAAAAGTACAAGTACACGATAATCTAGAATCTAAACTGAAACTAATTTGTTTTTCGAAAAAAAAATTCGGGGTTTGGCAAGCTTTATATGGGAATTGAAATAAAATACATAAATATTCAGATCGAAAAAAAAAAAAAAGAACGTGTTCATAGAAATTTGACACCCTCATTTTCACCACCAATATTCAAGAGTTGAGCACGTCGTTGCTCTTCCAGGCACGTCAGGGCTTTCATCAGAATTTCACGTTCCAGATTGTGGAAGGCTGGAAAAGAGAATCATAGTGTTTGCGGAATCCAGGTAGATGGCTATTAGCCGTTGAAAATCTAAGATAGTGGCGCCTAAATGGCACCCAATCGGGGCAATTTTTGGCGTGAGTTTGGCTCCTAATCGGGGCATGATAGTCACTAATTTCAAATTATTATGGGGTTATTCACAAAATCGGAAAAAAAAGGAAGAAAACGGAAAAAAAAAACTTCGGGAAAAATCGGAGAATGATCCGATTGACCTGAAATTTCGGGAAAAATTGGAAAAAATTCTCCTGTACACGCTCACAAAATTTTGGACCGAAATATCGATTTTAAACATTTTCAGAAAAAAAATCGATAATTTTTAAAATCGATATTTCGGTCCAAAATTTTGTGAGCGTGTACAGGAGAATTTTTTCCGATTTTTCCCGAAATTTCAGGTCAATCGGATCATTCTCCGATTTTTCCCGAAGTTTTTTTTCCGTTTTCTTCCTTTTTTTTCCGGTTTTGTGAATAACCCCATTAGTAATTTGGCTCCTAATGGGCTCATTCTTTGGAGATTTCGGCGCATAGTTAGCTCTTAATCAAAGATTGGAGCTAGATTGGCTTCTAATCGGCGTGAGATTGGCAGAAATTGATGCGAAAATAGCACGATTTTGCGCATATTTGGCCGGTTATCGGCGAATGGCCCTAGTTTGGCGCCTAATTGGCATCTGATCAGCGATCAGCGAGTTTGCCGTGGCACTATTTTGGCACCTAGTTGGCTCTCAGTCGGCCATTGGTTTGGCGCATTTTTTCACGGCAATTTACACTAGTCTGGCGCCTAGTTGGCTCCTAATCGACGTGAGTTTGGCGGGTATATGGCTATTAGCCGTTGAAAATCAGCTAGCGCATACATAATTGGCTCCTAATCAACGATCGGGAAGAGTTTGGCGTCTAGTTAGCTCCTAATCGGCGCAAAATTGGCTCCTAATCGGTTATGGACACGATTTTCGCGGCAATTGGCCCTATTTTGGCGCATAGTTGGCAGCCAATCGGCGACATTTTGGCTCATTTCTGGCAGTAATCAGCAAGAGTTTGTCACATAGTTGGCTCCTAATCAGCGCGAGTCTCGGCGCGTGCAAAAAAACAAAACTTTGACGTCAAATTCGACGGCTATTAGCCAAAAAAACCCCGACTCACACTGATTGGCCGTATCGTCTCCGTGCGTAATCTCATAGAGCGTGAGCGGCGTGTTGAGGAACGCATTTTCGACCGCCCAATCGTAAATCTTTGACGCCCACGCGTCGGGGCGACGCCAGAAAATGTGGAATCGGGTGCGGCCGCTGTCGGTGAACTCGATGAGCTCTGGAAAATCGATATTTTTTTAATTTAAAGAACTTTTTTTTCTCACTTTTCTGCTCCAGGTACGTCAGAATCGTGTTCACGCCATCCGTGGAAAGGCGGCCTGAAAATTGTTGATTTTAGTCGTGTTTTTGGCTAATAGCCGTTGAAAATTGCAGATACCTAAATATGCGCGCAGTTTTGGCGTCGGCGCGTGTTTGGCACACTCCTCAAATTTGAAGGTGAATATTGTCGGCCCGCCAAAATGGTCAAACGCGCTCCGCTGAGCTCGACGGTATGCGATTTTCATTTTGGTCTTGTGAAATGAAATAATTTGGAGACCAAAATGAAAATCGCATAGCGTTGAGTTCAACGGAGCGCATTTGACCATTTTGGAGGGTCGACAATACGTGTAATCATTTTTCATGGCTAATAGCCATAACTGCGCCAAAAAAGAAAAAACTCACGATTGAGTTTCTGATTGTTGAAGAGCTCCGACGTGGTCGCTTCGGCAATGTCGAGCGAGTAGATTTTGTTGTGTTGGGCATAGTCAATGACCAGGCGAGCCCATGCTTCCAGTTGTTTGTCTTTTGTGGCCAGCGATTTTTGGATTCTGAATTTGATAAATATTTGGTAAATTGAGAGTCGTGGTGTTTGCGGACTTTTTGGTCCGCACAGTAACAAAAAACCGAAAATTGGTGAAAATTTGGAAAAGGCTAATTTTCAGACTTGTAACCTTTTTTGTCTGAAAATTAGCTCGTCCGCAATTTCGCGTCAGCTTGTTATTTATATAGCCATTCCCAATTTTTGCCGATTTTTTGGAATTTTTGATATTTCTCAAGCTCCGCCCCCTTTTGCAGCTGCTGCACGATGTTTTGTACTGGAAGTATTGAAAAAGTGCGCCGCAGACTTGCAACTGGACAAAACCGGGGAAAAGTTGCAAGTCTGCGGCGCACTTTTTCAACACTTCCAGTACAAAACATCGTGCAGCAGCTGCAAAAGGGGGCGGAGCTTCTTCCCAGGTTTTGTCCGATTTTTTCCCCGGTTTTGTCCTCCCTGGTTTTGTCTTCCCCGGTTTCGTGGTTTTCCCCGGTTTTGTCAGGGTCTCCCAGTTATGGTCTCGCAGCGATAGAAGAGGAGACGCAGAGAAAACTTTATCGATTTTTAATGACAAAAATCGATCAATAACTCGATGAAAACTTTATTTTTCTCTGCGTCTCCCCTTCTATCGCTGCGAGGCGAGAAAAATGGCCGCGACCGACTGACAGTTTTTTGTGGACGGTGTGTTTGCGGAGCCGAAAGTTTTTTCTGCATTTTGTCGTCGCGGTGTTTGCACACAGTCATTTTTTCTCAAGGCATTCTATGGAATTTTTGAGACCCTCACAAAACCTGGGAAGATGCTCCGCCCCTTTTTGCAATTGCTGCACGATGTTTTGTACTGGAAGTGTTGAAAAACAGGAAAAATGTGCCGCAGACTTGCAAATTTCCCCGGTTTTGTCAGGGTCCCGAATTTTCATTGAAAAGCTTTGCTGTGAAAACACCGCGACGACAAAATTCAGAAAAATTTCCGAAACGAGCTCCGCCGTTTTTTTCTCCATTCTAGTTACAACGCTCCACTGTTTCGCACACCTCGCAGCTACGATAAACACCGTAGAGACCCTTGGAACATTGGAGCATCGTAACTATTACGTATTCCTTGCGATACCTCGTAAAACGGTGCGCACTCGGGTCTCGCCATGATGGTGTATGCACTATGCACTTGTCGATTTACGTGCAAAATTCAAAATTCAATTTTACGCATAATGGACCTATTCAGTACAGGAAAAAAAAACCGATTTTTGTCGTTTTTTTCCCTATGCAAAATTGAGGAAAAAGGCAAAAAACTACAGTAGTCGGGGTTTTTTGACGTAAACAACTTATCGTGTCGAGACCGGCCGATGAAATAACTCTATGCACCTTTAAATTTCAACCGAATTCCCATTGAAAATTAAAGGCGCATAGCATTTTTTTTACCGCCGGGTCTCGACGCGATGGGTTTTTTCCTTAAAGGGGGTGCCAACTTTTTGGGTAAAGTTGCTTAAAATATACTCTTGGGTGGGGGATTTACGAATATCACATTGAAATCGCACGAAAAAAATTCTCTGATTTTTTTATGATTTTTACAAAAAAAAAATAGAAGACCACGAGGAGTACACGAAAATCGTGGCCGTGGACTAGGAAACCCGCGGCCGCGGCTTCTAGAAAGATCCATTTTCACCAGAAATATTCATTTTTCGTGCAATTTTCCTTGTTTTTATTATCGATTTTCGATAAACATGCTCTAATCGCTTATTATAATTTTAGATAATCGCGAAAATACAGTTTAGTCATGAAAATCGAAAAATCGATATTGGCCTTTCGTTCGATTCATCGTTTTAAATAATTTCTTGTGGACATTTATTGTTCAAATATAAACGTGACAGATAAAAGAGTGAACTTAATGCGGAATTGAGCAGGAAAAGGGACAAAAAGGGAAGGTATGAGAATTTTTGTTCCGAATTTGTTTTATCGTTACTTTTGTGATCAACACGCGTTCATTTGATATTTTAAAACACGAAATGATGTTTGTAATATATTTCCCAAAGATTAATGTAAAAATATTGGAAAAACACGGGAGAACAATGATGAAAAAGAAAAATGGTGTTTGAATTTCGCGCCAAGTCGTGTACTCCCCGTGGTCTTCTATTTTTTTTGTTGTAAAATTCGCCAAAAATCAGAAAAATTTTTTCGTTCGATCCACGGCATGCTGGCACCTACGTTTCAGTCTGATTTTATGAAATTCGATTTTTTCGCGGGTTCATTTCGCTGCGTACGTTCCGCGAAAACAAAATAAAAAATGTTTTTTTTTTCGCAGATATTCTTTATTTTTTGAAAACATTTGATACAGCAGAAGAGTTCGCAATGCCGCGAGTGAATGTTCTCTTAACACGCATGCCACAGTGTTTCATCAAACGTTTCGTGTGATTGGGGCGCGTTTGCACTGAGGTAGGTGCCAGCATGCCGTGTTCGATTTCGATTTGATATTCGTAAATCCCCCATCCAAGAGTATATTTTAAGCCACTTTCCCCAGAAAGTTGGCACCCCCTTTAAAACCGACTTTCGCGGTTTTTTTTAGTGCGCTGAATAGGTCCATAAATTGACAAGTGCATAGTGACCATACATACACCATCGTGGCGAGACCCGAATGCGCACCATTTTACGAGGTATCACAAATCGAGGGGGCGGCGCTTGTTCCCCACTTTCATCAGTGATTCAAATAAAGGGGCGGAGCCCGGAATCCGCAAACACCTTGTGTGTGACTGACTCACGTGAAAAACGGCGGAAAGTCGTACTGCCATGGCCACTTGAAAGCCGTCATCGTCGGTGGATCCTGCTATGGATGGGTCAAAACTTGTCGACTATTCCCCGCCCTTCTTCTGCTCCTTTTTCTTCGTGTGCTCACACACACATACACACGTACGTGGCTTGCTCAGTGTGTGTGTGTGTGGGGTGGCGAGATAGTGGTGAGAGGAGACGCAGAGCGATACGGACACGCGCCCGCCACGAAGCAGGACCTGTCAATCGATAACCGCTGAGAGATCGTTGTGGACGGGGAGAGTGCGAGACGAGTAGATACGGCGAGTGGGGGGTGGGGGGCTGTGCGCCGCGTTTCGTTTCGTTTCTTTCCCAGACACATACACACTCTGTGTATTCTGCATCGACTAGAGGAGGCAGAAAGAGAGAGAGAGAGGGAGAGAGAGAGAGTGGTCTAGAAGCTTTTACTTTTTCCTCTTTTCTTTCTTTCTTTTGGCCATTTTTTCTTTTTTCTTTTTTCTGCCCCATCATTTTATCACCCCCTCCCCCCCTCCACCCCTTTATCTACTGGTCATATGTTTCTTTCTTTTACCCACCCTCGCCCCATTCCATTCACTCACATGACTCCCCCACAATTTTCGCGGCGAGACCCACGCCGCCGCCGCAGTTATCGATTGATTTTGTTTGCCGTGGCAGGAAAAAAATAATGGGGTGGATCGATAGACGTCGCTATTATGAACCTGTTCGGGGTGGGAAAAAACGGTTTTTGGGTTTTTAATTATTGTGTTTTCAATCGACTTGCGACATGAGAACGCGAGACTCCGCCCACTTATTTGAGCGCGACTACGCGAACACAGTGATATTTGAAGAGACGCAGACAGGTAGCGCACAAATAAGTGGGCGGAGTCTCGCGTTCTCATGTCGCAAGTCAATTGAAAACACAATAGGTAGGATCGAAAAAACGTTAAAAAACCTACCGTAACCACGAAATAGCAACAAAAAAAACGTTGTTTTTTTTTGTGGCTAACCACTGGTTACGGTAAGTTGTTAAACGATTTTCCGATCTCCGCCAAGGCTTAATTAAAAACACAAAAACCGTATTTTGTCCCACCCTGAACAGGTCCATAATAGCGGCGTCTATCTGTCCACCCCATTATTTTTTTCTCCTGCCACGGCGAACAAAATCAATCGATAACGGCGGCGAGGGTCTTGCAGAGAAAATAGTGAGAGTGAGAAGGCCAGTGTCACCCCACGGTAAATCAATAATATTTCGCAATTTTTCAAACTTTCGCACGGGCACATTTCGAAACCTGTCATTTTGACACTTTTTAGGTTTTAATCAATTTTGTTTCTTTTTTGGGAATCAAATCGGTTATGGCGCGACCTTAATCGCAGTTGAATTTAGAAAAAAATGGGGGAAATTTCGCGCCATTATTTATGCTGCGTTCAAAGTGATAAAGATATTGTGTTTTCAATCGAGTTGCGACGTCAAGAGGTCAAACTCCACCCACTTTTTTTCACGCGAACATTAAATTTTAGTGTCTTTTGAATTTTTGCGTGAAAAAAGTGGGCGGAGTTTGACCTCTTGACGTCGCAACTCGATTGAAAACACAATAAAAAATTTAACCCTACCCAAATCGTGGCGAGACCTAATTTCGTCGAAAATTTCCGTAAAGAGACACAAAATGCAAGTTTCCTTTTACGTGAAAAGAGTAGACATTTCCTTTTCACTTTGGACACCGATTTTCCTCTTTTTTCTCCATCTATTGTGTTTTCAATCGACTTGCGACATGAAAACGCAAGTCCGCAATCACCATTCTGTCTGCGTCTCTTCCAATATCATTGTGTTCGCGTGATCGCGCAAAAATAAGTGGGCGGAGTTTGGCGTTCTCATGTCGCAAGTTGATTGAAAACACAATATTTACATCAATTTGAACACAGAATTAATATGCCGCAAAAATGCACAAGTTTCGAAACGTCCCGGAGCCATTTTTTAAACACAAAAAATGGGCGTCAAATTATAACGTTATTAGGAGAACAAAAATATTGTGACACGGTGTTTGCGTACTTTTTAAATTCAATCGAAAAGGAACAAATTTCTCTTTATTTTCTATGCTATTTATTTATTTCTTTTCGTTTTAATTTTCAAAAGTACGCAATCACCATATTGAATTTTTTTGTTCTCCCAATATCGTTAAAATTTGGTGCCAATTTTCGAGACCCTGACAAAACCGTGGAAAAATTTGAACGTCTGCGGCACGGTTTTTGTACAAGAAGTGCTACAGAATGCAGGAAAAACCGTGCCGCAGACTTGCAAATTTTTCCCCGGTTTTGTCACGCTCTCAATTTTCTGACTCCGTCGTCGCGGTGTTTGCACACATTCATTTTTAAAGGCCTTTTAAGGAAAATACCATAAAAAGCTTTGAAAAAAAAATGAATGTGTGCAAACACCGCGACGACAAAATGAAATGCAGAAAAACTTTCGAAACGTCCGACCCCAACCGAACGCCCATTCTCAATCTACAGGTAACTTTGGAGATGGACTCCGCTGCCGCCGCGTCACTGCTCTTCGACCCGAACACGCCGGCCGCGTCATCATCCGTCGTCGTGCTCACGCCGGAAGCGGAATGTCTTCGCGAAATGCTCACGATTCGGCGGCCCGCGCCCCCGTTTTTGACGTCCTACGATCGTCAGACGCAGAGGGTGAGTTGGTGAAAATTGATTTTTTTTTTTGCTCGGAACAGGTCAAACGATTGTCACCGTAATCATAATCATCCATTAAAAATATTTTAACGAACCCCGCCCACTTTTTCGCCGCAAAAAAGTGGACGGGTGGGGTTTCATTTTTCGACGTCGAAACTAGAGGAACAACAGTGAGCAAAAGACTATTGATTTTGTTGCTCACTCTTATTCTTGTTCTCTCGTTGAGAAGTTTTGAATGGATAATTATTTACGGTCACATTCATTTAACTGTTTCCGAATTTTGCCGAATTTATGAGACCCTGGCAAAACCGGGGAAGACAAAACCAGGGAAGACAAAACCGGGGAAAAATCGGACAAAACCTGGGAAGAAGCTCCGCCCCCTTTTGCAGCTGCTGCACGATGTTTTGTACTGGAAGTGTTGAAAAAGTGCGCCGCAGACTTGCAACTTTTCCCCGGTTTTGTCCAGTTGCAAGTCTGCGGCGAACTTTTTCAATACTTCCAGTACAAAACATCGTGCAGCAGCTGCAAAAGGGGGCGGAGCTTCTTCCCAGGTTTTATCCGATTTTTTCCCCGGTTTTGTCTTCCCTGGTTTTGTCTTCCCCGGTTTCGTGGTTTTCCCCGGTTTTGTCAGGGTCTCGAATTTATTCGCAAAAGAGCTTTTCGCAGTCCAGTTCATTTTCGTCCAAAGTTTCCCGAAAATTCAATAGACAATTTTCAGGCTATTAGCCGTTTTAGAAGGTTTTCAAACTTTTGCCAATTATGCGCTATTAATTGCTAACATCCATTTTCAACGGCTAATAGCCAAAAAAAATCCATAAAAAGCCTTCTTTTCGCTGCGAGACCTCCCATATTTTAGAATTTTCTTTCATTTCAAGCTCTGATAAAATGTTTTCAACAGTGATTCCATGAATCATTTGAAAAAAATCCAAAAAATATTGAAAATTTCTCACGAGAGGTCTCGCAGTGAAAAATGCTCACAGGGTTTTTCTGGGAATTTTCGGGAAACTTTGGAATGGACTGGACTGGACTAGTCTCAAAAGTGAAAAACTCCTGATTTCTGGACTTTGGACATTTCATAGAACCGCGTGTAAACCCGTGTGCCTTATCGATAAATTACCTTTACTTGACAAAAAAATTGTCAAACATTTGTCGGTAAATTTATCAATAAGTTTTCGAAAATATTTCTTTAAAAAAATTGGCTAAACAAAGCAGCGCGCAATTTCGAAGTGTTGTTTTTCGTAACAAAAACACTTCGAAATTGTGCGCTGTCCTATTTAGCCAATTTTTTAGAAATATTTTATCGACAATTTGTCGAAAACTTATCGATAAAGCACAGTGGCCAAAGTGAAAATAAAATTTCAGAAACCACGCATTTTCACAGTTAAAAATCAGCAAAAACTCGGAGAATACTCCGATTGGTCTGAAACTTTGGGAAATAATGGCAAAAATATTCCCGGACATTTCGGCATTATTTCCCGAAATTCCAGGACAATCGGAGCATTCTTCGACTGGTTTTCGTCAAACTCCATTACATTGTGAAGCTTTTTCGCGTAATAGTATAATTTGGCCGCCCCGTAAATTGCAAACAAAGATAAAAAATTATTCATTTGAAATTAAAAAACAAAAATAATAATTATCAATTTCCTCAGGTACCACTGCCACGAAGATCCCCGGCCAACAACCCGGTGATTGCAGAGTTGATGAACACTGTCGCACAGGCTCGAGATCGAAAACGGCAGCGAGAAGAAGCATTTTTCAATCGGCGTGACGTCGGGCAGCAGACGGAGGCGGACAGTCGAGAGTTCACCCAAGAAGATGGCATTTCGGCGACAAAACGGGTTCGACGAGAGGTGGAGCCAACTGGTTTGCACACTCAAGTGTCCACAAATGCCACAAATGTTTGTTCGGAAGACTTGCCAGCCCAGCCTTCGTCATCGGTTCCGCCAAATAGAAACTATCTACCACCATCGTCGTCTGGCTCCACGTCCACATCAAACTATCCCTCAACGGCGTTTCAGGATGCTCACCGATTAGCACAAAGGAATGCTCGGCGAGCGCAGAGAACGCGGCGGATTCAACAAGCCGAGACGTTACGTCTCCAGATGGAAAACTCGCCGGCCACTGCCTATCTGCAACAGATCAACGGCATAGTGCCTGGTAGTGATCACAATTGTGACATTCGCTGTCAACTGCACAACCATACCACGGCAACACCGGCAGCCGCAGGTCCGCACTCGGTGTCTCCCACAATTGCGCCACACATACACGTGCGGCACCCGCTGGCACCGCCCACCTATTCAATATTCGGGCAGCTTGCACGGTTGAATCACCATCCGACACTTCACATGCCGACTGTTATGATGGGTGTGTCAAATCCGCTGCTGCTAAACACGATTCCGGTGGCGGCGCCGAGTATTCCGGTGCCACAGCCAGCGCCGGCGTATCAGAGCATGTACGGGTGGATAGCGAATAATGTTCCGATTTCGGCAATGGCACCTCCTGAATACCTGTCCAACTTCCTCCGAGCACATCACGATATGATGCTTCCACCGTTTGACCGCATGGGCCTGGATCGTCACCACATGTTTGCCGGACTCGATTTGGACGTTCCCGTGGGCGCGTCTCGAGTGGAAATTGACAGTTTTACGACCGCAGAGCCGTACAAGCGGCCAGACGGCGAGGAAGAAGAGGAGACGTGCACAGTTTGCCTGTGTGGATACGAAGATGGGGAGGTTAGTAATTTAAAATTTACTGGATGTTTTTTTTAAACAAAAAATTAGAAAAATTATCGCATTCTTTTCTTCCAGAACGTCCGAAAACTGCCTTGCAAGCACTTTTTCCACCCGAACTGCATCGACAAATGGCTCGACATCAACAAACGGTGTCCGATGTGCCGCGAGGAGATTGATCGGAATCGTGCCGCCTAAATTGTTATTATATAAATAATATATATGCTTTTGTTCATACCTTTTTTCCGTCTTTTCCACCACCGCTGCACCTTTACTAACATAGGATTTATCATTTTTCTCACACACAAACACAGTCACATTTTGGTGTTTTTAAAAATAATGCAAAAAAACAAATAAAAATTTAAAAAACTTTAATTTTTGAAGCAAAAATGCAATTTGCAACCCTGGCAAAGTTGTCGCGCAGTTTTCAGATTAACATTTTTTCGAGAAAAAAAAATCGATAAATATCGATTTGCTAGCGTCCAAAAAAAAAATTTTTTCGCGCTTTTAAGTGGCGATTTGCATCAAAATTTCAACCAATATCAATTAATAATACATTTTAAACAAAAATTTACAAAAAAAAACGCGTTTAAAAAGGAAAATATGAAGAATTTTTCTAAAAATAAAAAAATTGAATTTCAAAAATAAAATTTAAAAACCAGCGGCATACGGTAAGCGAAACTGTGCAAACAGCGGAACTGACGACAAAATGCACAGAAATCTTATTTTGCAACCTTGGCACAGATTTTGGCAAGTTTGCGGCGCGGTTTTCGGGTTTAAAATTCGGCGCTATGCGGGTTGGGGGGGGCCACCCAAAAAAAATTTTTTTTTTTCGTTTTTTTGTGCGGTTTCGCATCGCTTTTGGTTTGTTTCATATATTAATCTCATTCTGCATTATTTTTTAGCCAGGACAGTTCAGCGGCAACGCGCCGGAAGCATGTGTGATACTTTTCAAATATGCGACCGGAGGGAGCTGGGCGGAAGCTTGCTTTGACCCTTTTGAGTGTTTAATCGGCTCCCAGTAACCTTTTCTTATCTTTTTAGGCTCATCTTTAGACTTTTAATCACAAAAAATCATCCCGCAAAGCATGCTTCCGCCCAGCTCCCTCCGGTCGCCAATTTGAAAAGTGTCACACATGCTTCCGGCGCGTTGCCGCTGAACTTTCCAGGCATCGATAAATGCTCAGAAACGAATATTCAAAGCGTGAACAACAAAAAAAGTGCAAAAAAAATTAGTGAAAAAAAAAATTTTTTTTGGGTGGCCCCCCCCAACCCGCATAGCGCCTAAAATTCTTCAATTTTTTTCTTTAAAAATCGATAAATATTGTTTTTTCTAGTAATTTTCGGGTTTTTACGACTAAAATCAACATTAAAGCTATATTTTGGCTCTGCTAAATGAAATTTATCGATTTTTTCGACTTTTTTTTTCAAATGTTTATTCAACCAATCAGCGTTATTTGCTCCGCCCATTTTCGCTTTTTCGAAATTTCCCAATTTTTTAAATTTATTATTATTTTTCTTTTTTTTCAGCTTTTTCCAGCTAATTTTGAATTTTTGCAGAAACAGGATGACGTGGAAAGAAAAGCATCAGAAAATTCAGGAGCAGAAGCTTTTGGTAAGAAAATAATGCAACATTTGAAAATTACAAGTATTATCGTTTTACAGGTTGTCGGCGCTGGTGGAATTGGCTGTGAACTGTTGAAAAACTTGGCAGCGACAGGTTTCCGAAAAGTGCACGTTGTAAGCTTTATCTCGAGCCCCGACAATAATATTAAAAAAAAAACTATATTAAGATCGACCTGGACACGATCGACATTAGCAATTTGAACCGGCAATTCTTGTTCCGAAAGGAGCACGTTTCGTGCTCCAAAGCCGAGGTGGCAACGCGTGTCGTCAAACAGTTCTGCCCGGCCATCGATCTCACCTACGATCATGACAGTATTTTCGAGGAAAAATTCAACATTGACTTCTTCAAGAGCTTTGATTTTGTAATGAACGCGTTGGATAATCGAAGTGAGTGGTTTTATTTTAAAAAAGAAATGCTTTAAAATGTTATTTTTAGAAGCCAGAAATCATGTGAACCGAATGTGCCACGCGGCGCGTCGCCCGCTCATCGAGAGTGGCTCCGCTGGATATTTCGGGCAAGTTTCGGTGATTATTCGCGAGAAGACAGAGTGCTACGAGTGCGTCGAGAAGCCGGCGCAACAGAAGACGTTCCCGGGATGCACGATTCGCAACACGCCCAGCGAGCACATTCATTGCACCGTGTGGGCGAAACACGTTTTTAAGTGAGTTTTTTTTGGGGTGGACTTTGTCGGAAATGGAGACAGGAACCTCGATTTTCCGAACAAGCCTGGTTTTCTAAGTATACGGGCGATTTGGGTTTCTGAAACTGTTAATTTCAGCCAACTATTCGGCGAAGTTGATATCGATGATGATGTATCTCCAGATATGAAGGCCGAAGATGGTGAAAATGGTGACCAGAATGGCGAAAAAGCCCCAGACTCAGAAACCGAGGAACCAGCCCCAATCGGAACTCGCCAGTGGGCAGAAGGAGTCGATTTTGACCCCCAGCAAGTTTTCGACAAGCTCTTCCAGCTCGACATTGAATATCTCTGCAAAATGGAGCACCTGTGGAAACAGCGTAAACAACCGACCCCGATCGCCTACTCCACTGCTCTTGAGACCGAACCAACCCCACTTTCCTACCAGAACGCTTTAAAAAACGATACCTCTGTCTGGACGTTGTCCACGTGTGCTCAAGTCTTCGCCGACTGCGTTAAACAGCTCCGCGAGCAAATCCGCGCTCAACCCGATCTTCGACTGTCTTTCGAAAAGGATGAGCCCACTATCATGGCTTTTGTGGCAGCTGTCGCCAATATTCGCGCGACCATCTTCTCGATTGGCACCAAGTCAATGTTCGAAATCAAGGCGATGGCTGGAAATATCATTCCGGCGATTGCCGCCACCAATGCGATTGTGGCTGGGATGATGGTGACGGAGGCGATCAAATTGGTGCACGGGGAGCATGAGAAGGCGCGGAATGCATTTATTCGGAATCAACCGAATCCAAGGGGAAAGGTATGATGTAATGTACTTAATGCGGATTTAAAATGGTCATTACTTTTTTTTTTATTTCCTTTGAAAATTTTCTCTTCTATATATTTTTTAACTCAATTTCTGACATTTTTTCTGGAAAATTTGTGCAAGATTATTGGAGAATTTTTCACCTGAAAGTTGAAACGACATGCTCGCCATTAAATTTTGGGTTGAAGTTTCTAGAAAATGGGAAAAACTCACAAGAAAATTTAGAAAATTTGAATTTTTAGCCAAAAATACAAAAATAGCGTGCGCCTTTATTTCAGCTCAAATTTTCTGGAATTTCTGGAAAAAAAATTGTAGAATTTTGAATTTACGTTCGCCTAAAATGCATTACGTATTCGCTACGTAATTACACTTTGAGCTAACGGAGAAAATCTGGATTTTTGACTCTCAATTGACCGCGAAGTGTCACTCCGTGGCGAGTACATAACTCGGATTTGGTGCCATTTTTTGGTCGATTTTGCCAAAATAGGTCGAAAATTCAAACCGTTTTACAGATATTCGCCGACGAGCCACCAGCACCACCAAATCCAAAGTGCTACGTGTGCTCAGAAACACGCGAGGTCTTCATCTACGTGAATCCCACCCAAATGACCGTCAGTGGTCTGTGCGAGAAGGTTCTCAAATCTGAGCTGAACATGTTGGACCCGGATGTCATGGATAACGCGTCGTCGCGTATTATTATCAGCTCGGATGGTGATACTGATGGTAAGAAATGAAAAATTGGACAAAAATGATAGAAAAATGCTGTGACTGGGTATCGCCACGATTGTTTTAGCAAGTAATTGATTTCATATATAAATCCGCAAAAAATTGTGGTGAGACAAGGGAAGTTGTCAATTTTTGAGCTATTTTTGTGAATTATTCCAAATTTTTAAATTTTAATTAAATTAAACCCAAGCCTGTCCTGAGGTTATTTTTAATGCAGAAAAATTGATTAAAATGACAGAAAAGATTGTGAAAAACTCAAAATTTCCAAACTTTCAGATCTCCTAAAGAAGAAACTCTCCGAACTAGCGATAGAAGACGGCGCGATCCTCTCCTGCGACGATTTCCAGCAAGACATGGTGCTAAAACTGTTCATTCGCCGACAAAATGACCTGAAAGGCGATGAATTTAAGATATTGAGAGAAGAAACGGACGGTGAAAAGGAGAAAGAAGAAGATAAGAGAAAGAGAAAACCGGACGGAGAAGAAGACGTCGAGCCAGAGGTCAAGAGACCGAAAATTGTCGATCAAGTGGAAGTTTGTGCCGAATAAGAGAAGCATAATTCCTTAACATGTTCTTAACACTCTGATACTCATCACACACATATTTTTATTTTTATCATTTAATTATTATTTATATTTCTCTTAATTGTCCCAATTGTCCCCTGTTCTCTACAGTTTTTGTGATTTCGATGTTCACAAAATGTCAGTGCTTTTTCTCGCAATCGGCCCAATTTTTCCACTTGGTGCAGTATTTTGGCATTTCATCGACATTGAATTCGTTTTTATGAACCTCGTTGTGAATAAATATCCGTTAAGAACTTGTCGCTTTAAATCAGAGACGTGCAAAATGAAAATTTCCAAACGAAAAACAGAAAAGGGAAACGGAATTCCGCCAATGTCTATTATGGACCTATTCTTACAAGGGAACTACAAATCCATGAGGGTTGAGAATTTTACCAAACTTTCAGGATCGGTACATTTGAGTACGGTGATTACGAATCTGAATTCACTTTTTCCCCAATCGATCTGGCTTTTCAGAAAATTTGTCTTAAAGTTGGCTCAAAAATTTAGTTGTCAATAGAAATTTATAGCGTGCAGCGCCTCACTGAGAAATAGAGGAGTCCGCGTTATAGTGACTGGCCTTCCGTTCCCTTATTTTCAACAGTGGGTGGTTCAGTGGTAGAGTGGTCGCGTGGTAAGCAGGAGCTCTGGAGTTCGAGTACGCGCTATTTAAAAACTTTTTTTCCATTTTTAAACTTTCATTTTTTCCTCATTTTTTTGTCGATTTTTCACAAGTTTTTTTCACAAAATTTTTTTTCAGAAATTTTTTTCTCAAAAAATTTCCTTGTTTGTTTTTTTCTCGGTGTAACAAAGTTCTGAACTTCAAGTTTTTGGCTGAGGCCTTGTATTAAACGGGTCATGGTATATTATCCGACCCCAACAACAGAAATGGGTCGTGAGATGGACCTTTGGGTAGATGTATAGAAATTGACCCCAGACTAGTATACTTTCCAACCACAACTGCACATTACACTTGGCAACCACAGATCCTTTATTATCATCTGAAAACGTATTTCCATATCTACCCACAAAAACTGAAAATTGTTAAAGTTCAGAACTTTGCTATACCGAGAAAAAATAAACAAGGAAAATTTTTGGGAAAAAAATTTCTGAAAAAAAAACTTATGAAAAATAGACAAAAAATGAGAAAAAAAGAAAGTTGTAAAATTGCAAAAAAAGTTTTTAAATAGCGCGTACTCGAACTCCATACCTTCTGCTTACCATGCAGCCACTCTACCACTGAACCATCCACTGTTGAAAATAAGGGAACGGAAGGCTAGTCACTATAACGCGGACTCCTCTATTTCTCAGTGAGGCGCTGCACGCTATAAATTTCTATTGACAACTAAATTTTTGAGCCAACTTTAAGACAAATTTTCTGAAAAACCAGATCGATTGGGGAAAAAGTGAATTCAGATTCGTAATCACCGTACTCAAATGTACCGATCCTGAAAGTTTGGTAAAATTCTCTACCCTCATGGATTTGTAGTTCCCTTGTTAGGAGGAAAAAAAAATGTTTTTTTTTCCTATTCATAGATGTTAAAAAATGTCAAAAAACAAATCCTATGAATAGGTCCATTAGGAGAAAAAATGAACTTGACTCTAGACCAGGCTTTCTCGGAAATTTCCGAAAAGTCGGAAATTCCGGTTCCGAGGCAGTTTCACTTCCGAAAAAATTTCCGGTTCCGAGACAAAATGATTTCCGTTTCCGTCGGAAATAATATTTTTCCGACGTCGGAAAAAAACATGTTTTTTCTGTCGAAATTTGGTACGAAAAATCGTTTTTTCTTTTTTGGAAAAAATTCGACCATGTCCGACACAAATTTCCTATTTAAAACACGAGTCTACGTATTTATCTTTCCTCAATTTTTCTTAACTTTTTGTGGATAATTTTAGATTTTATGGGTCTATTCAGGTTCATTTCCGATCGGAAATCGGAACGAGAATTTGAAATTTAGGAATTCCGACGGAAATTCGGAAATAATAATGAAAAACTCGGAATTCCGTCGGAACATCGGAAGAGAAAATTACAAAATCGGAAATCTCCAACGGAACTCGGAAGAGAAATTTTCATTCCCGAGAAAGCCTTCTCTAGACTCTTCCTGCAATTTTAAGGCCGATGCAAGAAACTGAAAAATTACAGCTAAATAAACGGGGGTACGACAGAATAGAAATAGGCGAAATAGAAATGCTACAAAAAAGAACTGGAAAAAATAGAACTGAGCGAAATAGAAATGCTACGAAATACACGGTGATTCTTTTACTACCGAGCACACTATTCTCGTCCACCGATTTGTTTTTTCTGTCGCGATTTTCTAAATGACTTCGGATCGGGAAGTTGTTTGTCACGTCACTTCCTCTCATTATGGCGCATATTTAAAACCGGAATTGGTCTGATTTTTTACGTACAATTTCAAATGCACGGCGATTCGTTTACTGCCGGCCACGCATTTCTAGTCCCCCGATTAGGTTTTTCCTGTCGCGATTTTGTAAATGAAGTCTGATCAAAAAGTTGTCTGTCACGTTACTAGATCTCATTAGGGCGCATTTTTTAAACCGGTATTAGTTCGTTTTTATACGTAAAAATTCAAATGAAACTGGTTTTCCGTGGTGGCCGAACTCATTTCCGCAAACTTTATTGCCGCATTTTGCAAAAAAGGAGAGGGAACTCCGCCCACTTCATGTGATGAGAGAGTGAGAGAGTGCGAGAGGGAGAGAGGAAATACTTGCGACCGGGGGACTAGAAATGCGTGGCCGGTAGTAAAAGAATCACCGTGAAATAGAACGGCTACAAAATAGAAATGAGCAAAATAGAAATGCTATACTCGGTATAAAACGCTGATAACTCGCTCCAATCGAACAAAGAATTTCGCATGCATTTGGAGAGAGGTTCAGAGAAATCAGAGCAAAACATCGGCCACGGCTCTCTTGATTTTCTGCACTCTCTAGTCGCAAACGCGGCCGCGTCCATCACTGTGCGAAGGGAGCGCGTTTGCAGCGCTCCCTACTGAGAATACAAAATAGAACAAATTTTGGCGATGGAGCGCGTTTGAATTATTTTTTCAATTGCTCAGTTTTTCGCCGATTTTCCATTTTTTTTTTTGAAACTGCATTGATTTTATACCTTTCTTCATTTTCGATGTTGTTAAGTGCGTAAAATATCTGAAAATTACTGAAAAATCCTATACTAATCGGAAAATTCGAAGACAAATGCAAACGCGCTCCATCGCACCGATTTCTATTTTGTCACATTTCTATTTCGCGCTGTTCTATTCCGCTCATTTCTATTTTGTAGCCGTTCTATTTTTTCCAGTTCTTTTTTGTAGCAATTCTATTTTTTAGCATTTCTATTTCGCCTATTTCTATTCTGTCGTACCACCAAATAAACCGGTTTATCCGAAAAAAAACTTCGGGTCCGTTCTTCTAGGCGAATCGAAAGCTATCCAGTCGATAAACTTTTTTTCTTGAAAAATATCGTCTTTCGTGGAACACCTTTTTAGTTCAACAAGTATTTTATTGGAACAAAACAACAGAAAAATATTTACTTCTTTCCGGTCTTTTTGGTATCAACCTTAGTCTCCGAATGGTGCGAGGCGGATGATCGTCTGCGGGCGATCTTGGCATCGTGCTCATCCTTGGCGTACTTGGAGAGGAGCTTGTGGTAAGCGGCGGCCTCCTCACGGACCTTGACGCGCTGGTTGCGCTTCTGGCGGAGAAGGTACTTCTTTCTGGCGATACGGGCTGGGGTAATGAGACGCTGGATCTTCGGGGCGATAGTCTTGACAGTTCCTGAATAATGGTAATTGTCAGTTTCTAGAACAAAATTGAATATTCTCACCATCTGGGAAGGTCTTGTCGTGGGTGATAACGTACTTGGTGACATCATCGTGCTTGGTGAGGTTGAAGAGCTTGCGGATCTTCGAGGCTCTCTTTGGTCCGAGCTTACGTGGGAGCACGTTGTCGGTGAGTCCTTCGATCTCGGAATCTCCTGAAAATGTAATATATGCTTATGGTTTATTTGCTTTAATTTATAACATACCCTTCTTAACGATGACAAGGGAAAGGGCGGACATGTTAGCATCGACAATGCATCCACGGACCGACTTTCTCTTGCGCTCTCCGCTTTTGCGCTCACGGTAGCACGACTGTCCCTTCTTGAGGAGAAGACGGACACGTCCGTTGGTGAGAACTCCCTGCTTCATTGGGAATCCCTGCTTGTCGTTTCCTCCTCCGATTCTGACGACATATCCCTAAAAAGAATAATGTTAATTACTGATTTCGTGTCAGCAGCGATTTCTCAGATAGATCAAATCGATTAACACTCAAATAAGGCAGCCGAGTTTGGTGCTGCTCGCAAATAAAAATCGCACCAACGAGAGAATTCGCTGATCAAAAAAAATGCTCACCTTCCACTCGTCACCGAGAGAATCGATGGCGACCTCTTGGGACATGCGCTTCTCGAAGAAAACGCGAAGTTTCTTCTCCTCATCGACCTCGAAAGACTTTTGAAGCCCGGTGGCTGGGTAAGCGAAGTTAAGCCTCATCGCTCAATTATTACCTGTAAAGATGTAAGTTGTCAAAGAGAAAAATATTTTAGCAAGAAGTATGGGGAAATAAATATTTTTCGAGGGTTTCTGGATGAAAAATCCAGAATTTTTTCATAAATCTTACTTCTAAACTTGACAATTAACAATTTTTATTTAATTTTTTCAAAAAATTCCGAAAATTTAGGACGAAAATTCAAAAAAAAAAGAAGAAAAATGCACTGAATTTTGGGCCAACTTCTGCGTCGCCGATTAAAGGCGCACACGCTTAGTTTTCGTGGCAAGACCCGTCAAACCACCGTAGTTTGCGATTTCTTTGTCGCCTGGCGTCTCTTCGCTTTACACACTCTCTTGCTTCATGGATTTTCATTTTCACAACTTTTCTGATTTTCGCTCAAAACACGCGGATTTTTGCTGAATTCCATAATTTTATTGCTTTTTTCGCATTTATCGATTTCTCCCCAATATTTTGATAGGAAAACCCTCTCGTCACGGATTTCTCTAAATTTTTTTTTTATTCTCAAATTTTCAGATGCACTGCTCCCATATCACAGCGGAAAAATGCGTCGAACGGGTACCAAAAGATATGTTTCGCAAGAAACAGATTATGGAGGACATGAACCTATTTTTGGAGGGCAATGGAAATCGAGGCGGCGGCGGAACAAGGTAAGTTGATAGCTAAAAACGTTGAAAAAAAAGAAAGATGTTCTCCAGAACGCAGGAAAAATTCAAAACGTTCTGCGACGAGTGTGATAGTTGCAATAAATCGCTAATGTGCCTGTCGTGTGGACGAATTTTGTGCGGACGAGACGATTTCGGACACGCTATCGAGCATTTTGAGGACACTGGACACTCGGTGGTCATAGACTGTATATCTTTTGAACTTTTCTGCTACAATTGCGATAATGAGGTCACTTTGGACTTTGAGCCTTCATTGTACGCGGTCACCAAGTCGCTGAGATTACTTTTTGATCGGGAAGACGTTATGGAAGGTGGCGATGGCGAACTTTTGCCGCAAACTTCTCAGTGAGATTTTTTTCTAATTCATGAAAAAATTGATTTTTAGAGCAGTAACCCATCTCTCCGACACACTGGCAACAAATCTGCGGATAAACGGCGCGGATAAAAAAGGCGGAAGTAAAAAGAAGCGAGGAAAGAAAGGAAAAGTGAGCCCAATGTTCGACACGCCGTTCAAAGCCAACGTCATCGATTGCACGCCTTCTGTAGTGGCGGCGACGTCTTCTGGAAGCGCTGAAATTGCATATAGGCCACGTGGATTGAGGAATATTGGAAATACATGTTTTATGAATGCGGTTTTACAAGCGTTGGCGTGAGTTTTTTTGGAATATGGACGCATGCCAAAAAAAATGTGAAAACCTTCTTATTTCGTGGTTTTTGTGATAAAAAGCAATAAAAATGCACTTATTAATTTTTCTGCATTTTTAGTGAAATTTCAGTTAATTTTTCCCTCAAAATTTGCTAGTTTACCCAAATTTTAGAGGAAATTTTCAGAATTTTATCTGATTTTCGATAATTTTTTTCAAATTTTTAAGAGATTTTCTATACTTTTTTCTGGTTTTTCCGAAATTTAAGAAAAAAATGTTTTTTTTTCACTTTTTAAAGTATTTTCCAGCTTTAAAAAAATTTATTTGCTGCAAATATCCTAAATTTCACAGGAAAATATCAATTTTATCCTATTTTTTCAAACTTTCAAAACCATAATTTCTAATGGGATTATTGACAAAATATCACAAAAACAGAGAAAAAACTCGGAAAATGCTCCGATTGACCTGAAATTGGGAAATAAGGGCAAAAATACTCCCGGACATTCCCAGAAAATTTCACACCGAAATATCGATTTTTCTGAAAATTTTTAAAATCTATATTTTGGTCTGAAATTTTACCGGAATTGCAATTTTTGCTTTTACATTGTTCCCCAAAATTTCAGTTCAATGGGAGCATTTTCCGAATTTTCGCTGAATTTTTTGCTGGTTTTTTCGTGCTGATTCGTGAATAACCCCTTAAAATATTGAAGGAATTTTGAACCAGTTTTACCCGATTTTCTAGAATTTAAAAAAGCCAAATTTAATTTAAATGTCCAGAAATGTGGTTTTTCTAATGGACCTATTCACAAAACCGGAAAAAAAGGAAGAAAACGGAAAAAAAACTTTGGGAAAAATCGGAGAATGCTCTGATTGACCTGAAATTTTGGGAAATATTGGAAAAAATTCTCCTGTACACGCTCAAAAAATTTTGGACCAAAATATCGATTTTAAAAAGTTTCAGAAAAAGGTCAATCGGAGCATTCTCCGATTTTTCACGCAATTTTTTTCCGGTTTTGTGAATAGGTCCATAAGCTAAGCTTTTAAAAATAGCAGCGATTTCTGTGGATAATGGATGTGCCTGTTAAAATAAAATAAAAAATTTTATTCCAGATGCATAGACGAATTCAAAGACTACATTCTGAACCTTCCCTCTCTTGAAGATTACGTGGAAGAAGAGAAAAACGCGAAAAACGGCAACTGCTTCCTCACCGACGAGTACCGGAAACTTTTAATCGCCATGTCCGCCCGGAATTTCCGCGAAGCAGCCACTCCGAGTGAATTCCGCGAGGCTTTCGTTTCCGCATGCCCCCGCTTCCGCGGATTCCGCCAGCACGATTCGCACGAATTTATGCGATATTTGTTGGACCAGATGCACACCGAAATGAAAAAGTGCCGGCATTTACCGGAAATGCCGGACGACAAGGTGACGCCGATTGCGAAGCATTTTGAAGGAATTTTGCAGAGCAGTGTTATTTGTCAAACATGCGGGAATTGTAGTAATAAGAATGATGAGTTTATGGGTGAGTTGAAGGGATTTTCAATAGAAATTTTTTTTTGTTTGTACTTCCAGACCTCTCGCTAGACATCCCTCGGATGAATAAAGGACGAATCCGTCTCTCGGACTGCCTGGAAACGTTTTTCGAGCGTGAAACTCTTGACAAGGGCGAGAAGCCGGAATGCTCAAAGTGTAAAACGAAACAAACGTGCACCAAGCAAATGTTTATCAAGAAATTGCCAGATGTAGGTTTTTTCTGTTTAAACAAAAACAAAATAAAAATCATAAATTTTGAGGCCCTCTGCCTTCATATCAAGCGGTTTCGTGACAATGGCGGCAAAATGGACACGCATATTGAATATCCGATTGCGGGGCTCAGTGTGGACGATTATTTGACGGATGTAAGTTGTTTTTTAGAGCTATTATTTACGTATTCAAAATGACGTGACACTTTGCGATAAATTGGAAGGCAAAAATCGCTTTATTTCCTTTAAATGTCCGCGAAGTTTCACTCAGTGGCGAGTTCGTAATACTTTCATCTCTTTTATATAAGGCATTTAACGCGTATTTTATTTTTTTTTTTTTCGAATTTCCGACTTTTATTGGTGTTTCAGTAATTTTCAGATAGCCATCGTGAAGGGCTAATAGCCGTCAAATTTGACACCTCTATGACTTGCTTTTGGCCAGGGGTGGGGCAAAAATAATTTTTGTCTTCAAAAAAAAAATTTGGGAGAAACTGTCAAAAATTCTCCCGGGCTTGCTCAGAAATTTTTGAACCGAAATATCATCCTTATATATAAAATTCCGTTTGGGTTTGTAACTGAGGATCTTTGTGTGTCTGTGTCAAAGGCGCATGGCGGGGTCGAACTCAGCACCCGCGGCCAAATAAAAACTTGAAGGGCAAGCGTGCTACCGCCTGCGCCACACGGGACACGCGGAATGAACGCTCTCAATGAGTATATTTGTTCGCGGCTGGCAACATGACGTTGCGTTCGCCTCCGGGTAGAGGATAAGGTGAAATAAAAAACAGTTTAGAGATGAGAAAAGATCAAAAATAGTTTTTGATTCAGCCAGGCTTGTCGATTTTAAAAATTTTCAGAAAAAAAATCAATTTTTTAAAAATCGATATTTCGGTCCAAAATTTTGTGAACAAAATGTTTTTTTTCCACAAAAATGTACCAAAAAACAGCAACATTTTCAAAAAAAAAATACGTATTTCTGCCAGTTAAAAAGAAATTTTCATTAAAAATTAGAGTTTTTGTCAATTCGGAGCATATACCGACATTTTTTTTCGCCTCCGAACCTTTCTTTTTTGGTCCCACCCCTGCGTTTCACATACGCCCTAGAATAGACGGCTAATAGCCGAAAATTCCACGAGAGCAGTGTGCAGACGGGCGTATACACAGAAGATTAGGACTTTCTCATTTTTAGGAGAGCGACGAACCACCGTGCGTCTACGATCTGCACTCGATCATTGTCCACATTGGATATGGGTAAGTCTCACTGAAATATAAAATTTCTCAACAAAAAAAAAATAAATATTTACCCGTTCCAGCTGCGGATCCGGTCACTACATTGCCCTGGGCAAACGAGCCGGCGAAAAATGGTATCAATTCGACGACTCTGTGGTGAAAGCGATTGACACGTCATTTGTCACTAAACAAAAGGCCTACGTGCTACTGTACACGAAAACTTCGCGAAAGCCTTGACGTCTTCACCATTTTTAGGTATTTTTTTCTTCGCACCTTCATATTTTTATTCATGTTCTATGGGTTATCCAGCCCTCCCGATGATTCTCGTGATAAGAAAGTCTGAACACTTACTATTAGTATGTATTTTATTTTAGAAAAGTTTATATGATAAAGAACGCAATAAATCATTTTTAAAGCATGTGAAGCGACGGTCTGAATTGCTTGTGATCCATGTGAAATTTCTGGCGCATCTCCACAGATTCCACTGAAATCCAGTGGTAGCTGAAAACTTTGCACGTGGCGTGAAAACTTTAACTATAACTAACCGTGGACTCCTAATAATCGCCTTTGTGGCAGACTGCTTATGCTGACAATATACTCGAACTGAAATTCCGTGCGCCAGGCTCTCCAGCGGCTTTGGGTGGCATTTTATTCGCGTCACGTGGGATGGTGTGAACACGACATTTGCGCCCTCTTCTAGTAGGTGCTGAAAATTTCAGTCATATTTACTGAATATACCCTTCTAAAGACGTACTCGATAGCATTTCGACACGACCATTGCGAAAAAGTACTCGAATCCGAATTCTACAGTAGGAAATGGCTGTTCCTCTTCCACCAAATAAGACTCGTCTTTCACCGATTTGTGCACCAACACTTCTGTTCGAAGTCTTCAAAATAACACTTTGATTTAAACATTCAAGATAATATGAACTCACCCATCCCGGGAATGTTTGACAATCATAAACTCTAAAAATAGGCCGGCAACGTTTTCATTTATCGGCAAGACACGTGGAATCGAGGCGACCGGTCCGTGAGCACGATAGGAGATCGCTTCCTCGATTAGCCGGATGAAATCTTTCCCCCTGAGCAATAAAAAATTATTATTTAGAAAAATAATTTTAATTTTTTTAAATAGTATTTACCTCAATTGCACTTTATTCTCCTTTAGCTCTTTGACTGTAAACCACTGGGCACAAAGGGATTCTTGATCTGCTATCGTTTTGAGCTCACCATCTGGAAAATGTGATTTTTTTTTTTTTGGGTTTTTAGAAGATTTTGTCTGATTTTTTCAGTTTTCCGGGGGTTCCGAGAAAAATTTTAATTGATTTTCTAAAATAAAAATACTGAATTTTCTAGAAATTTCTTAAATTTTAAGGGTTTTTTAGTCGATTTTCTAGAGTTTTTTTTTTTGCATTTTACTTTGTTTTCTGATATTTATTTTCAGATGAATTTCACATTATATTCTATAATTTTTTCTGAGTTTCCTGGATTTCTTTTTCACTTTTTTTGGGGTTTTCCAAAAATTTTTTCCCAGTTTTTTTTTTCTATATTTCATGGAAATTTTCAGAAGTTTCAAATAACCTTTTAAATTGAATTTCCTGAAATTTTCTAGACATTTGCTTTTTTCCAGGATTTTGTGGGAAATTCTAAAAAACAAGTTCCTATAATTTTCTTTTCCTGAAATTTCTAGATTTTTTAAAAAATAATTTTGCCTGATTTTCCATAATTTTTGGGAATTTTATCTGATTATCTGTAATTTCTGGATGTTTCAAAATATTCAAGAAATTTTTTTCTCGAATTTCGTTTGAACTTCGTCAATTTTTTTCTAGATTTTATGGAAATTTTCAATTCATCTGTTTTTCTAGAATTATTTCCACAAATTTCTAGATTTTTTCTGAATTGTTTCATAAATAAAAACATTTTTTTTCAATTTACCTAAATTTCCAGATTTTCCATAAATTTTTACAGTGTTCCCAAATTTTCTGATTTTCAATGTTTTTTAAAAATAAATTTCAGCGCAAATATCGCCTTTTTTCAAGAATAACTCAAAAATCGTTACCTGTGACATTGCAATAAAACGCGTATCGATACCATCCGGAACCCTGAACTTGAAGTGACAGCAACTCGACCACCTCGCCACTATATCCAGTTTCTTCTTTCAATTCTCGAATCACTGCTTCCTGGAATTTTGGCGTCAAGCGGATTTCTTCACTAATTGTAATTGCACGTACCTCCACAGTTTCACCGGCTTCCACCCGTCCAGCGGGCATGTACCATTTGCCACGACAACTCTTTTTGGCCTCCTGGATCAGCAGCACCTCGGTGGCGTCACCCTCGTTTCGTAATACTATCGCCGCCGCCACGTAGTTCACATTGTCGTGTAATCGAACGTATCGGCATTCTGAAGGAGTTATAGGATTTTAGGAAAATTGTAAACATTTGAAACAAGAAAAACTGACTTCCCAACTGCATATCCGGCACTCGTGGCTCGTTTTTCTTCGGTGTTCCATTTGTGTTTCCATTTTCTGGAGAATAAAATAAAAACTACATAAATATGATGCGGTTTTTAATGCTTTTTTGAATTTAAAATCGAATTTCAAGCCAGGCCAAGTACTAAAACATCTCAAAATAAAAATACAAACCCTTGAAGCTACTTTTCGGCAAAAATTGTAAAGAAAACACTGAAAATTTCAGCAAAATAAACAAATTTTAGGACCAAAAATCACAAATTAAAAAAAATAAAATTACAGATTACGGTAGTCAGTAAAAAGTCCGCAAACACCGAGAAAAAAGTTGCGCGTATTGCACACAAAATTTTGAAACTTATGGACCTATTCAAAGTACTGTAGAAAATCGGAAAAAATGACAAAAAACTGGGAGAAAACTCGGAAAATGGTCCGATTGGTCTGAAACTTTGGGAGAAACTGTAAAAAATGCTTCCGGACTTTCTCAGAAAATTTTGGACCGAAATATCGATTTTAAAAAATATTGATTTTTTTTCTGAAAATTTTCTAAAATCGATATTTCGGTCCAAAATTTTCTGAGAAAGTCCGGAAGCATTTTTGACAGTTTCTCCCAAAATTTCAGACCAATCGGACCATTTTCCGAGTTTTCTCCCAGTTTTTTGTCATTTTTTCCGATTTTCTACAGTACTTTGAATAGGTCCATTAATATTTTATTGATTTTTTATTTTTCGCAGATTTTAACGTAATTTTTCTGTGTTTTCCTGCTTTTTAAAACTATTTTTGCTCAAAAATACCACTATTAGAAGGGCACTCCTGGTTGTGACCTTCTATTAAAGGAGGTGCACGAAATTTTATTGACGAAAAAAATACGGAAAAGCGTTTCAAAATCCTTTTTTTTCACTATTTAAAACAGCATGGAAAAAACTGGAAAACTGCATGAAAATCGTGTTTTGAAAAGCGAAATTCTGAAATTTTCCAAACTTTTGCGGTCAAAACAATTTTTGATATAGAAATATTTACGCTAAAAACTATTGAAAAAAATCAGAGGAAATTCCTGAAAATTGCAGAAAAATAAACAATTTTTGGGACCGAAAATCAGAAATTTAAAAAATTACGGATTACGGTAGTCAGTAAAAAGTCCGCAAACACCGAGAAAAAGGTTGCGCGTATTGCACACAAAATTTTGGGATTTTTATTTTATTGATTTTCCATTGTTTCGCTGATTTTTAACAAATTTTTGAATTTTTTTTGTTTTTTTTTTCTATACTCGGTATAAAACGCTGATAACTCGCTCCAATCGAACAAAGAATTTCGCATGCATTTGGAGTGAGGTTTATGGACCTATTCATAGGAGAAAAAAGACAAAAAAAAAACGTTTTTTTTCCTATTCATAGATGTAAAAAAACGACAAACAATGTCGAAAAACGAATGGTAAACAAGTGTTTATTGACCATGATAGACCATTGATAGAGAGGAGGCGCAGAAAAGGGGCGGAGTTTGCATGAACTAGTAAACAATTCCGTTCCCACGGGGTTGTAAACATCTCTGTGTCTCCTCACTATCAATAGTCTATCATGGTCAATAAACACTTGTTTACCATTCGTTTTTTGACGTTGTTTGTCGTTTTTTTATGGACCTATTCATAGGAGAAAAAAGACAAAAAAAAACGTTTTTTTTTCCTATTCATAGATGTAAAAAAACGACAAACAATGTCGAAAAACGAATGGTAAACAAGTGTTTATTGACCATGATAGACCATTGATAGAGAGGAGGCACAGAGATGTTTACAACCCCGTGGGAACGGAATTGTTTACTAGTTCATGCAAACTCCGCCCCTTTTCTGCGCCTCCTCTCTATCAATGGTCTATCATGGTCAATAAACACTTGTTTACCATTCGTTTTTCGACATTGTTTGTCGTTTTTTTACATCTATGAATAGGAAAAAAAACGTTTTTTTTTGTTTTTTTTCTCCTATGAATAGGTCCATTACATCTATGAATAGGAAAAAAAACGTTTTTTTTTGTCTTTTTTCTCCTATGAATAGGTCCATTAGAGAAACCAGAGCAAATCATCGACACTCTAACGTAAATCGCCGACACGAATTGGGAGCCGCTGCAAGTGCGCCCTATTGCACACCTCAAATGCGCGCGAGATTCAAATTTTAAAAATTTTCGGTTATGAAAATAAGAATCAGAGTCGAAAAAAAAGAGAACAAACGCAGGAAATTTTATAATTGCTTTATTTATGTGAATTTTATGAATTAATTAATTCCTTGGCGTTATGCGGGCTGAAAGTCGCTGCATTTTTTTTATTTTCGTTTATTTGTTTGCCCTTTTTTCACCTAGACGCTTCGGATTTGCGTTTCCAAGTATTTATTCATAACCGGAAGTTTCAGTGTCAACGCGCCGGAAGTATATGTGACATCATCAAATGGGCGACCGGAGGGAGCTGGGTGGAAGCATGCTTTGAGTCTGTTGTGTGTTATCCGGTCCCGGAAAATCGAAACATCAGTGCCCTCCAATCCGCAATGCATGCTTTCACTCAGCTAAAATATGTCGGCAAGTTATTAAATATTTTTTGCGAAAAATTGAGCAATGAATTTTCAAAATAAAACAACAAAACAAGACATGGAGCTTTTTTTTAATGTCACGATTGTCATATTTCATGTAAATGATTCCTATACAAAGAATTTTGGCTAAAAAAGGTTTGTTGACAGATTTCTGATTAAATTTATCTCAAATTTTGTCGAAAATCTTTATTTTTCCTTCGGTACACATTTCGTTCTGTGCATTGATATCACATCTGCAAAGCCGATAATAATTAAAATTTGAACCACGCGCGCATTTGAGGTGTGCAATAGGGCGCACTTGCAGCGGCTCCCAATTCGTGTCGGCGATTTACGTTAGAGTATCATCGACCACGGCTCTCTCAATTTTCTGCACTCTCTCGTTGCCAACGTGGCCGCGTCCACCACAGTGCGAAGGGAGCGCGTTTGCAGCGCTCCGTACGGAGAATATAAATTACCGTAATTATTTTATTTGAAAAGAACTACTTTGAGGAATGCTCCGATTGGCTTATTTAAAACAGGAAAATAGGGCCAAAATATTCTGGTTCGTCTTACAATTTGTATTTTTGGCACTATTCGCTAAATTTGCAGATCATCCCCATTATGGGGTCTTTTCACAGTGCTTTTCTTCAAATAATACGACAATGACTAACCGACAACAGGATCCCCGTTCTTTTCCGGCCTGATTGCCAGTTCTGGTGTGTGATCACCGCTCTCTGCGATGTACTCCTCCTCGACCAGGTCCAACTTTCCAAGTGGCATTTTTCTGCAAAAAAAAACCTATAGAGTTTTGTTTGTAGAAAATGCAAGTTGACGGGCTCAAAAACTCAAAATTGTCGAATGCCAGAAGAAAAACATGCCGTAAATTTGTTGTAAACAAAAGTGAGGATGAGGAACATGTTGAAATTCTTGTTTACGGCTCATTTCGACATGTCCAGGCCTTTAAGTCGTAAAAAAATTCAAGATGAGAGAAAGAGAGAGTAAAAGAACGAGGTTACATTTTTGCAAAGCACTGGCTACTTGTTGATTTCACGCCACGCCCACGCACTTCTTATCAAGATGAGAAAGCTGTGAGAATGACACCTCTGCCACCCATTCGGCCACTCAATCATTTTGATATGAGTTTTGTGACACTTTTAATGCGGAATTGCGGAGAGGAAATTTCTCACGAAAGAATCGTTTTACGGGCATTCAAACAAGTGTTGGCCAAATAATGTTTGCACTATTTTGTGGAGAATTGCAGAAAGGCAAACAAACAATTGCAAAAAAGTTGTCATTTTAAATAATGTGAGGAAAATGAATTTTCCTGCATTAAATGTCCATACGTTTGCTTAGAATTAAAATGGCAGGAAAATTCAATTAGAACTTTGAAATCCGTTCGTTTTAATGACTCATTCGCCGATTAACGATTTGGTTGTAGAGACGCAGGCGTTAAAGAGAAATTAGTGGACCTCTGACCGATGCATCCGAGACTAGATTGAAAAGTGAAAGGGATGAATAGGAGAGAATTATCCGGTTTTTCTGGTGCTGGGAAGATTTTTCTAGGGTATTGAAGTGAGGAACGAGAGTTTTTTGGCATTGGCTATATTTATATAGAATTTTTGTGCTGGTTTCGTCGTCTGGTCCTCAAAATTACTGTATTTTTTAGCAGCTGCAATATCAATAGAACTTGTTTAAATTTTTAATGAGAAAAAATGCGCTCCGAGACATTTCGTGGGAAAATTGGCTATTTTCAAACGAGACTTCGCAGGTCTCGCAGAGAAAAACTGCACGGTGTTTTCGTAAATAAATTCTAATTTTTTGAGGAAAATAGTCGCCGAATGTGGTTAATTTAAAGAAAAACTGGTATTATCGGCCCGCCAAAATGGTCAAACGCGCTCCGCTGAACTCAATGCTAGGCGATTTTCATTTTGGTCTCCAAATTATTATATTTCACGTGTAAATTCAACGTGAAATGAAATAATTTGGAGACCAAAATGAAAATCGCATAGCATTGAGTTCAGCGGAGCGCGTTTGACCATTTTGGCGGGCCGACAATATTTTTATTGATTTTTTTGTGAATTTCTTCTAAAAACTATGATTTTTCCGAAAAAAAAAACGACGAAGATGGGGTAATTTGATGAAAAAAGTAGAAGTTATTTACCATTTATCCTCGAAAACCACAATTGTTTCGAAAAAAAAAGTTGTTTGCAAAAATTCACAAAAAAAATCGATGAAAATATCAGTTGCTCTCTAAATTAATCACTTTTTTCTTGGAAAAATCTTTTAAACTTATTTACGATAAAAACCGTGCAGTTTTTCGCTACGAGACCTGCGTAACATCGGAGCGTCGTAACTGAATTTCGGGCTCTCGGGCGTTTCGAAAAATTTTCTGCATTTTGTCGTCGCGGTGAATGCACACAACATTTCAAGGAATTTTCCAACAAAAATTTAACTTTTTATTTTGAAAAACGGGAATCCAATATATATACCGACAAAAATGCAGAAAAATTTCCGAAACGCCCGAGAGCCGTTAATTTGTCGTAAAACATTATGGGATCCGAAAAAATTAGAGATAAAACCGAGACCCTAGAAAAATCGGGAAATAAGCCCCGCCCTTTTGCAAGGTTCGGTACGTAGAGAAAGTGCAATAAAATACAATAAAACGGTGCCGGAAAGTTGCGAAATGGGCGGAGCTTATTCCCTAAATTTTCAGGGTCTCAGAAAACCACTTTTAAGGGTCATAGAAATGTTGAGGAATGCAGTAAATTGTGAGATTGGCCTAAATCTGGAAAATAATTCCAAAAATTTTTGGACTAACAATGAAATATCGAAAAATTCCCTATTTCAGCCCAAAATGTTTTTAGATTGTCAAGTCCGTGAGCTTTTTGGCATTATTTTCCAAAATTTTAGGCCCATTTCTGTCAATATAAAGGTCAAGAGGCACCTGCGCAATGGTGTGAAGGTATACCAGCTATACGTTTTCTTAAGTCCCTTTTTGTGTGAAATTGGATACCCATCCCAGTGACCACAATATTGAGAAATATTTATTTATTGTCGAACCGCCAAAATGGTGAAACGCGCTTCGCTGAACTCAAATTATTTCATTTCACGCTGAATATATACGTGAAATGAAATAATTTTGAGACCAATATGAAAATCGAATAGCGTTGAGTTCAACGGAGCGTGTTTGCCCATTTTGGCGGGCCGACAATATTGTCGAAACTCAAAATTGAAAACATAAAAACATGAGAGGATCAGGCGAAAAATAAAGTAAGTCCATTAGAGGATTGAATTGGTGCGAGAGCGAGAGCTAGCCACGCCCACATTTGTTCTCGCCCCTCTCTTTCTTCCTCTATAAAACTGACTAAAAAGAGCAAGAGCAACAGAGAAAGAGAGGGGAAACATAGGGTGCTTTTCTTAAAGCCTGTTGGTGTGGTGTGGTGCAATCCCAATTTTAGACCCCCCCCCCCCTATATGGCAGAGGGGAGCGGCGACCGCGTCTCTAGACAGTGTGCGAAGCGGAGAGAGAGAGGAAGTGCATCGATTTACGAACCCTTCTCTCGGCTCCCTCCTTCCGCTTCTTTTGCTCTTTTTCGATGAGAAAGACTCACCAACGCCACCACCATTGTTGTAGTACACATTCTGGGGCGGATCAGTACTCTCGGGACGGCTAGCCACTCCCCCCCAATTGACTCCGCGGGAGGAGGAGGGAGGAGAGGAAATTTGATGGATTATGCAGATTGATAGAAAGAAAATTTGCCCGCTAGCTTCTCGTAAATCTTGTTGTTTTTTTTTGTTTTTGAAAGGTTTGGTGTGGATTTACGGGGGTTGGGAGACACTCTCGTTTTGTCTTAACCTCTCTCAGTGGCCTTATATACAAGGATTAGGGTAAAAACGCGTGGTCAGAGAAATCGGACTTCTACGCACTATATCGAAACTGAAAAATTGGAAAAAAAAAACATTGTTTTTTACCGAAAAACCTTAAAAATACACTTTCCGTGCGAGACCACCCTTACAATTTGCAAGCATGCGCCTTTAAGGATTACGGTAACGTGGTTTTGAAATTTTCGCAGCTTATTTTTTTCCCAAATTTTGCATTTTTTTTTCATTTCTTTTTTTGTGAAAACTTGTATTTTTAATTATGATTTAAATTGCGTCTGAACATTTCTAGAAAAAGTAAAATTTTCAGCGGAATTTCGAAAATTTGGGATTTTTTCAGAAATTTTTGGGTTTTTTAAATTCGAAAATTGTTATTTTTCATTTCAAAAATGACAGGGTTTTTTTGGCTTTTTACGTCTGAAAATTTCAGAAAATGCACGGTGTCCAGGATTTGAAATGTGGGCGGAGCCGAGCAAACGCGCCCCACTGGATTTTTTCGCGCGAAATTCAAATTTTGAGGCATTTTTTATGTTTTTCGGGAAAAAAGCATAAATTATTAATTTTGTTCCCACATGTGCTCCAACGGAATTATAGCTGAGGTCTTTAGAAATTTTTTAAGCCTAAGAACGTCGAATTTGGTTCAGCCACCATTTCGAAATATTCGTTTCGAGTTTTTTGGTGTTTTTGCCGGATAAATCTTTACGAAAAGCGAAGTTTGGGCAATTATATGGTATTAAAAGATACAATACATACATTTAACAAAGAAAAACAGGTGTTACTGAAAGAAAATCAATAAAATAAAATGCGAGAGTCGAGAAATGCGCAAGCACCGAAAGTGCGCCATGGAAGTTAGCTGACGCGCCAGCAAATTAGGCTCCGCCCACCTTTCAAATCCTGGACACCGTGAAATGTACAATTTTCAGCAAAGAAACCGCAGAAAGTAAACTTTCCGTGCGATACCACACGCACAATTTGCAAGCATGCGCCTTTAAGGATTACGGTAGGACGAAGAAAAATTTCGAAATTAGATTTTTTGTCCTAAAAATTTTCCTTTTGGGAATTTTTTTTCTAGTTTTCATTTATTTTTTCCAAAAATTTGTTATTTTATTAGAAATTTCAAAATTTTTTGCTTTCGGCGTCTGAAAATTGTCCAGGAAAAGTATGATTTTGAACAGAACTTCAAAAAAAATATATAAATTTTCGTGCTTTTTTGGAAGAATTTCAGATTTTTTTTCTTTTCTTTTTTGTCTGAAAAATTCGAAATTTTTTCTGGAATTTCTTGCTCTATTCTTCTTCAAGCTCCGCCCCTTTTGCGTCATTTTTGTAGAGCAATTTCATAGATATGCAGAATTTTACTGGAAAAATCCTAAATTTTCGAATTTCTGCCCAAATTTTTGAGCGGCAAAGTCAAAATACTGCAATTTTGTTTTGAAAAAAGCAAAAATTTCGCCAAAATACAAAATTTTCGATTTTTTAAACAGAAATTTTGAAGGTTTTTTTTTCCAGAAGTTTTATCCCAAAATCCCACCGCCACCCCGTGAATCAAAACCCTAGATGTCAAAAATCGCAATTAATAAATACCGAACCGAAAAAAAAAGGGAGTGAGTGACGAGAGAAACGTCTGTTGTGTGAATCGTAGGGGAGCACAAGTCGATGAGGCGGGGTGGGTTTCTCAAAAATTTATGGGCCACTGGTCACAACGAGTCGAGAGAGAGTGTGACGAATTGAGAGGGTGCCAGAGAAAAACAGAAGGGATTTGCGACAATGTTTACGTGCCGGAAGAAAGAAAGAAAGATGAAAAATAGAGTTCCAAGTAAAAAAAATAATAAAAATTTCATTTTTTTTGTCCGTTTTCTTCATCAATGTTAGAAAGTACTTAGTATATATAAAAATTTAAAAAAAAAAGAAAAAAAAATGTGTCAACTTGAAGCGTATAAGCTGAGGATGAGTGAGTGAGTGTTAGTAGAAAACTCTCAAGATTCTACTGTTTGCTCTGCAAAATCGGTAGCAAGATTTGAAAAAAAAAAAAGAAAAGCGAACTGTTCTTAAATGAGGAGACACCGTCAAAATCACAGCGTTTCTCGAGGCAGAGTTCCCGAATGGTGAAAAAAGTGAGCAGGAAGGCACAGAATTTGATTACAAAAAAAAAAAAAGAATAAATTAGAATTTGGCTCCAAAATGGCGGGAGTGGGGGTGAATATAATTTAATATATAGACATTTTCTTTCTTTTTTTCTCGCAAGAAAGACAAATATAGTTTATCGATCCGAATCCGCAGAATCCGAATCGTCGTGTTGGCGTGGGTGATAACTGCCGTCTGATGAGCCGTTCATAGCCGCCATTGGTCGGGAGAGCGGCGCGTCGTTTGGATTGGGCGTTCCTTGTTGCGACGGTCCGCGCGACAGCGTGTTTCGTTGATTGGCAGGTTTTACTTTAATTTTTGAATCGTTTGTTTTTAACAAATTTTTCTTCGTTTTTTATTATGTATTATTTTTACTCAGCCCTGTTCAAAAATGCTTTGAAAATCATTTTAAGCCGAGTTCAAAGTAAAAAAAAATTTGGATTCACGTATTTTTTGAGGCTTTGGGAAGTTTCGAAACGAGTATGTTTCGAAACTAGTGCTATTTTTCGTCGCCGTGTTCTCACTCTTGACAAAATTCGGCCAAGGATAAAATATTTGTCAAATCTTCTATAATGGATTCGTGGCGGAGTGACATTTTACGTGAAACTGGGAGACGAAAAATCTCTTCATTTCTTCATTTTTCGAATAAAAACGTAAAAAAATTGTCACTCCGCCACGAATCCACTATACCGGAAAATTTAGCACTAAAGTTTCAAAACGTCCCAGAGCCATTTTTGCAGTCCAAAGTTCCACCAAAATTTGCTTGAAAACTTCTGGGAATTTCGGCTATTAGCCGTACCGTATTTACTATGTTAGAAGGGCAGAAGGCAACCTTTACAATTTCAATTTTTTCGTGATTTTTCTGATTTCAAAATAATTTCCCGTAATTTTATCATTAAATCAGTTAAATAGATTTTAAAAAACCATTTTTGTTGTTCTTTTCTATATAATTATTGCAAAAAAAGCTCCCGCTTGTACGCCACTTACCGTCAAAATCGCGCCAAATCCCTTCGAAACTTTTACCGATGACCAAGAATAGGCCATATCCGATGGCTAAAAGCCATTTTCAACAGCTTTTATGCGTTGAATTTTCGTTAATTTATTAACAAATATCGATCGAAGACAATTAAAAACTCACTTTAAATCAAAAGTTGCCAAATTCGCTTCAAAATAACAATTTTTATAAAGGTTTCCGGGAGAAATTGAAAGGCACTGAACAAAAATTCAACGCAAAAAATCGCGCGCACCGCGATTGCAAATTGGCGCGCGCAGAGTTGCAAAAATATTTCGGCGAGGAGGCGGAGCCTATTTTTTTGAATTCGCGCCTCTCGCCAGGTGACAACTTTTTTAAAACACTAAGTCATGTAGCTGCCTGAAAAATTCCCAGAAAACACCGCACTCTGTTGAAAACGCCTCGAATTTTCTAGAATTTTAAATGGAGTTTTGTACTGCAAATAACCTGATCCCAATATTGTGTTTTTACTTTGAACGCAGTATTAAAAAGCTTTTGAATACCGTATGCTTTTTTAAGCAATTTTTAGGAATTCTATTTAATTTTAACATTATTTATCCGCGAATTGAATAGGACCATCGAATTTTTAAAAATCTCGAAAAAGCTCACCAGTGATAATCAAATTATGCGCATTGGCGACCATCATATCCGTCACTTGATCCAACGTCTTTCCGAGTACTTCGATTCCGTTCACCTCGAGTACCTCATCGTTCACGCCCAACAAGCCGGTGGATTCGGCCAATCCGCCGTCCACCAACCGGGAAATGAAGATTCCAGACACTTTGACGACACCTCGTTCTGTCACTCGGACTGATGTTCCGTCACTGAAATGGTATTCGCGTGTTTTTGATAAAATAATAAATTGTTTTTGTGTTTATTGTTTCATTTGAAGGGGACATTCTGGTCAGGCTTTCTCGGAAATTTCCGATTCCGATCCGAGACAAAATGATTTCCGAAAATAATTCCGTTTCCGTCGGAAATAATTCCTTTCCGATGTCAGAAAAAACATGTTTTTCTGTCGAAATTTAGTACGAAAAATCGTTTTTTCTTTTTTGGAAAAAATTCGACCATGTCCGTGACACAAATTCCCAATTTAAAACACGAGTCTACGTATCTTTCCTCAATTTTTTAAAACTTTTTGTGGATACTTTAAGATTTTATGGGTCTATTCAGGTTCATTTCCGATCGGAAATCGGAATTCCGTCGGTAATCGGAACGAGAATTTGAAATTTCGGAATTCCGTCGGAACATCAGAAGAGAAAATTACAAAATCGGAAATTTCCGATGGAACTCGGAAGAGAAATTTTCATTTCCGAGAAAGCTTGATTCTGGTACTACAGTTTTTTTTTTTTGACAGGCTAAAACGCGTATTAGAGACAATTTTCACGGAGAGCAATGTCTATTGCACGTTTTAAATACAAAAAAGTTACACCAAACATTACAAAACGTGAATAAAAACGATTATTCGAGTCAAAAAAATTTCGCGACCGCGCAATTCAAATTAAATCACAAAAACTCACCGAATATAGAAACCGAGCGGTCGTTCCTGCCCGTGCTTGCAAAGTCGGACACGTCGATGCGCTTCTGGCACAATATCCACGTCAATGATGGCGGAAACCTGAGAAATTTTAACAAATTAGCCTCGGAAGTCTTTATAAATTTTCAGTTTTTCAAGAATTCGGACTAAAAATTTTAGAATGTTAATTTTAAAAATGGTACCCTCTAACTGTTCATACCTGCCTAAAATCTTCCGGATTCGAGATGGAATAATTTCGTTTCGGCGGTTTTTGTGACATCAGTCCAGAAATGCCTTTCCACCGTTTATCCGAGTCGGTTCCGTACCCGTATTTCTCTTCCCACGACTCGCCGCGTCGTTGGATGAGCAGGCGGAGCAGCGGGCGTGCCGATTCGAACGATTTTCGAAGGTTCTGGAAGGGCAACAATTGTTTTTATTTCCATTTTCGGCTACTAGCCGTAAGACTTTTGTTTCTGCTATATTTTGTTTTCAAGAGCTGTTTTTGTTCTTTTTTCTTTAAAATATCGACAGGAATGTCTTGTTTCTGCTATCAAAAACTCGGGAAACAAATTTTAAAATGTTTTTTGAAAAGCCAATTCTACATATACTCGGTATAAAACGCTGAAAACTCGCTCCAATCGAACAAAGAATTTCGCATTCATTTGGAGTGAGGTTTAGAGAAATCAGAGCAAAACATCGGCCACGGCTCTCTCAATTTTCTGCACTCTCTCGTCGCCAACGTGGCCGCGTCCATCACTGTGCGAAGGGAGCGCGTTTGCAGCGCTTCATACTGAGAATAAATTTGCAACCGCTGACTTTTTTCAATGTTGGAATCTTTAAAGAGAGTGCCATAAATTAAAATGCACAGCCAATATTTCGTACCGGACGGACGAAAATTGGTCCGAATGGAAGCCTTAATTAGCCGTTTTCGATTATTAACTCCGCGCAGATTCACGATTTGGCGCGATCTAGCAGTCACGGCTAATAGCCTAGAATTCTCACAGTAATAATAAAAATATAAAATACTCACATCATCGTTGGTGATTGGCAAGAGGTCGCCGGTGATTGCGTTGTAGCAGAGTGTGAATTGAACGCTTTCGAGGTGATGCAGCTTTTCGACAAGGCTGTAAAAAGCGTATTTTTCATATTTTCAAGAATTGCTTTTTTTCCCGATTCCTTGTATGCATTTTCAAGGTAATTTAAATTTAATGGGAAAAAAAAAACATTTTCCCAAGATTTTCCCAATTTTTTTTTTAATTTTCATTGAAATTCTCCCGATGATTTTCCCACAATTTTGGTATGCACGAAATGGCAAAAAACTGCGCGAAAACTCAGAAAATGCTCCGATTTACCGGAAATTTTGGGAAATAAAGGCAAAAATACTCCCGGACATGCTCAGAAAATTTTGGACCGAAATATCGATTTGAAATAATATTGATTTTTTCTGAAATTTTTTAAAATCGATATTTCGGTCCACAATTTTCCGAGCATGTCCAGGAGTATTTTTGCCCTTATTTCCCAAAATTTCAGGTCAATCGGAGCATTTTCCGAGTTTTCGCGCAGTGTTTTGCTATTTTCTGCCATTTCGTGCATAACCCCATATTTTTTTTTCGCGTTTATTTTCCACTTCAGATTTTCAGTTGCAAATCAAGAGAGCCAGAGAAACTCGAAAAATCGATAAATTTGATAATTTCAGACAAAACTTTTGTCAGGAAATTAACACATATTTAGAGAAGCCAATTAAAAGAAATCCTGATCAATAATTTATAGAAAATGCTGGAAAATTAACATTTTCCTTCCATTTCTCGGCTATTTTTTTGCACTAATTTGGTTTGATAGCCTTTTTTTCGCTATTTGCATGAAATCCAATTGTATGAACGATTTCTTGAAAATTTGTGAAGAAAAATTGGATAAAATGATGAAAAATCATTACAAATGTTTAATGGCCTGATCGAATCATGAAAATTTAAAAATTGCATTTAAATTCATAGAAATGCTGAAAAATGACAAAAATTGAGTGAAAATGCTCTCGATGCGCTCAAAAATCAATATTTCAGTCCGAAATTTTTTTTTAGCATGTTCCAGAGCATTTTTTCCCCCAATCTTAAAATTTTTTTCGGCATTTGATTTTCAGAACATTTGCTACTGAAATATAGATTTTTTTAAAGTTTTCACAGAGTTTCAGATGATTTCCATGATAATTGTTGTGTAAAAAATTACCTCCTAAACCCCTCATACGACACTCCCTCGTTGTGAATCGGCATTGAGAATCGCCGCCACTCCGAATCGAATTTTGATTTCACTTGTAGCGTGTGCGGTTGTGCAGCGGCGTGGAAGCCGTTGTAGGACATCTGAAATATTAATTTTTAATTTAAAATTGGTTTTTTTTTCTCTTAAAAACTCACCCCGTTAATTCTGGCGGAATGAGTATAGGAGGGGTAGGAGGAAACTCGGTGAGAAATGTGCTCCTTGTTATTTAAATAGGCTGCAAAAAAATATGCAAATATGAGTCATCAGGGAGTGGAAAATAGTATAAAATAGGAGGAAATATAGATCTGGACGTGCGTGATATGACCAGAATTTGTTTTCGGGGGAAAAAAAATGGAAAAATAAAGTCAACGGTTTATGTGTGAATCAACAAGAAAAAAAACGAGAAAGAGAGAAAGGGGGAACCCATGGGAAAATAGAGAAAACAGGCAAAACATGACTATATTATAAATATCGATTTTTTTTTGTGTGAAAATGTCAAAAATATAAATAATAAAACAAAATTCACTCATCATCTTCATCCTCCGAGTCCATATCGAGACCTTCCAGCTCCTGAAAGCCAACATTTAGCAAGTAATTTTTTGGCTATTAGCCGGTTTTGTGTCAATAATAGCCTTACCTCATTATCAAACAACGACTCGTCAATTTCCACCTCATCAGCCCCTCCAATCAGCGTGACATCCGACAAATTCAATGTGGCGTCTCTGAGGAAAAGTTGTCGTCCTGTAAGCCTTCCAGCCAAATTCGCCAGCCTCTCCTTCTCGGCCGTCTCAATTTCCGCCCTCCGTTCAGTGTCAAACTTCTCCTTCCACGCGCGGAACGTCTCCGGCGTCACCACGGTTCCCTCGAACTTTTTCCGACTCTCCGCCTCCTTTTTCTCCTTCTCAATCTCCACAATCGCCTCGGACGCCTGTTTTCGCAGCTCCACCAGCTCGCCGATCTCGTCTTGAAGCGCTGACACTATCGCGAACACCATTACCATGCCCACGTTCTCTTCGGCCACCGCGTTCAATTTTTCGACCGCTGACGTGATGCGTTCGGCGGTGAACTCGTCTTCGATGCCGTCCAGGGAGATTTCGGGGATCTATTTAACATTTTAAAAAAATCGTTAAATCAATTTATTAAAAAATAAAGACTCACCGTATCCGGATAATTTTCTGGAAATGAAATGTTCAGCGAGACTTCAAAATCATCGTCGGTGGCTTCATCGTGCTGAAAATCAACAAAATGCATCATAAAACAGTCACAAGTACAGAAAAACTATTTAAATACTTGCCATATTCGATTTGAGTTCAATTGTCAGCGAAATATTCGGATATTCCCGAGATTCGACGCATATCTCCTCGGCCGAATAAATTGCCTCGAGAGCTTCAATTTCTTGCTCTTGTTGCTCCTGGTGCGACATTTCAGCCGACGATAAAGGAGAAAACTGAAAAAAAAAAAGACGCGTTAAAAATTGGCGAGCAGAAGAAAAGTGTGAATGTGCGTCGCAGTGTTTGCAGACGCCCGGAAAGAAGAAAGGTCAGGAGACCCTGACAAAACCGGGGAAAAACACGAAACCGGGGAAGACAAAACCAGGGAAGACAAAACCGGGGAAAAAATCGGACAAAACCTGGGAAGAGGCTCCGCCCCCTTTTGCAGCTGCTGCACGATGTTTTGTACTGGAAGTATTGAAAAGGTGCGCCGCAGACTTGCAACTGGACAAAACCGGGGAAAAGTTGCAAGTTTGCGGCGCACTTTTTCAATACTTCCAGTACAAAACATCGTGCAGCAGCTGCAAAAGGGGGCGGAGCTTCTTCCCAGGTTTTGTCCGATTTTTTCCCCGGTTTTGTCTTCCCCGGTTTCGTGGTTTTCCCCGGTTTTGTCAGGGTCTCACAATTCGCGATACATGTATTTGGATGACATTTGGTACATCATCTGTATAAGTTTCTACTGACTGACCAGTACAAAAACAAAAAAACAGATTATTAGAATGGGGCAGGAGTTTTATTTATCGCTCGAGTCAGCAAATAAAAAACAAAAGAAAATTTGGGGGAGGGGAGACAATCAAAAACACAAACCAAAAAAAAATCATTATTTATTTCGAAACTAAAATTGGTGTGCTCAGAAAACATAAAACAACAATTCTACACATATTTAGGGTCTTTATGTGTTCTATGGTTTGAACGTAGCCAAGAAGTTGGTGACGACATCCTTAAGCTGAGCATCGGTTTGTGGGGAGATTTGTCCTTCATCGTGGATGGTCTTGAGGAGAGCTTGTTGGGAGGAACGGAGATGGGCCAAGAATTCCTTCTCGAACTTGGTGATGTGCGTGGGGTCAAGCTTGTCAAGATATCCCTTAACTCCGGCGTAGATGACTCCGACCTGGAAATTAGATAATTAGCAGTGAAGATTGAGCAATTTCGATAGTTTTCATACCTGCTCTTCAATTCCCATTGGCACATACTGTCCTTGCTTAAGGAGCTCGGTAAGACGGACTCCTCTGTTGAGAAGCTGCTGGGTGGACGCATCGAGATCAGATCCGAACTGAGCGAAAGCGGCGACCTCACGGTACTGAGCCAACTCGAGCTTCATCGATCCGGCGACTTGCTTCATGGCCTTGGTCTGAGCAGCAGATCCTACTCGAGACACAGACAAACCGACGTTAATGGCTGGTCGGACTCCCTTGTAGAAGAGCTCAGTCTCAAGGAAGATCTGTCCATCAGTGATGGAAATCACATTGGTTGGAATGTAAGCGGACACATCTCCGGCCTGGGTCTCAATGACTGGAAGGGCGGTGAGGGATCCTCCTCCAAGAGTGTTGTTCATCTTGGCGGCACGTTCGAGAAGACGAGAGTGAAGGTAGAAGACATCTCCTGGGTAAGCCTCACGACCTGGTGGACGACGGAGAAGAAGAGACATCTGACGGTAGGCGACGGCCTGCTTGGACAAATCGTCATAGATGATGAGGGCGTGCTTTCCGTTGTCACGGAAGAACTCTCCCATAGCGCATCCAGAGTATGGAGCCAAGAACTGAAGTGGGGCGGCGTCAGAGGCGGTAGCGGAGACGACGATGGTGTAGTCCATGGCTCCGGCGTCAGTAAGACGCTTGACGATCTGGGCGACGGTGGATCTCTTCTGTCCGACGGCGACGTAGATGCAATAAAGCTTCTTCTTGTCATCTCCGGCATCGTTGAAACGCTTCTGGTTGATGATGGTATCAATGGCAATAGCGGTCTTTCTAAAAATGTTAGGTTTAAACTAGTATGAAATTTCGACATTTCTTCTGCAAATCATACCCGGTCTGACGATCTCCAATGATCAACTCACGCTGTCCACGTCCAATTGGGACAAGGGAGTCGACGGCCTTAACTCCAGTAAGCATAGGTTCGCGCACAGAAAGACGTGGGATAATTCCTGGGGCCTTAACCTCGACACGAGATCTCTTGGCAGAGTTGATTGGTCCCTTTCCGTCGATTGGGTTTCCGAGAGCGTCAACGACACGTCCGAGAAGTCCATCTCCGACTGGCACGTCGACGATAGCTCCGGTACGCTTGACAATATCTCCCTCTCTGATAACCTTATCGTTACCGAACACGACAACTCCGACGTTGTCAACGTCCAAGTTCATGGCCATTCCCTTGATGCCAGAGTCGAACTCCACCATTTCTTCGGCCTGGATGTTCTTCAATCCGTAAACACGAGCAATTCCGTCTCCAATGGAGAGCACCTAAAGAATAGCATTACTATAGCTTTCGTAAATAAAAATCTACCTTTCCGGTCTCCTCGAGGTTGATGCTGGTCTCGGTTCCGAGAATTCTCTCCTCCAAGATCTTTGAGACCTCGGATCCAGAGGCGGCCATTCCGCGGGCGGTGGTGGCAATTCCTGCATTTTGCACCTACAAAAAATTATAAAACAATGACAATCATACTTTCTTTTTGTAATTTCTTATTAAAAGCAAAACACCACTGAAATGCGGGAAAAATTAAAAAATACAGTAAAATGCCAAATTTTCAAAAATTAAGCCCAAAATTAGGAAATGCGGGTGAAATTTTGCGGAGAATTCGATAAAACGTACCTTGACGGTGTTTCCAAGAGCGGTAATAAGGCGCTTCGACAGCATCGTTGACGGGTCTGCTCGGAAAAAAATTCCAAAAGCAAAAGTAAAACCGGCGCGTTGCAAAGGCGGCTCTACACTCGATGGGCGGTTGATGGAATGCAGGTTGTCTGGTATACGGTAGCCGTTGGCACGCTGCCAACCTCTCAATGGAGCGCGTTTGCATCATTCGCCGCCGATTTTTTCATTTTTGAGTTATTGATTTTTTCTTTTTTCCCGATTTTTCCTGCTTTTTTTCACCCAAAATTTTGAAAAATCCTCAATTTTTGCTTTATTTTTCTTCTTCTTTTTGCTGTATTGTGCCTCCATTTTAACCTATGATACCCCCACCCCCAAAGCCCCAAAAGTCGAGTCGCATTTTAATTATTTAACATGAGCAATTGGTTCTTAAAAATGACGAAAATCTAGTTTCAGATGAGCGATGAAATTGCTATTCCTCCACCAAAAAACGTGGAAAACGAGACTGATGACGATAAAAATCAACCGGGCGCGTCCACGTCTTCAGACTCAACGCGAAAGAGAAAGTTGAGGTGAGTCGTTTGTAAACAGAATTTTAAAATTTATATCGATGAGAAAAATGTTCTATTTGTACAGAAATGAGCACAAACTTTGGTAGTTTGGGCTTTTTTCAACAAATTGTCGGAAATGACGCAAAATGGTAAAAACTGATTAAAATTGAGAAAAAAAAGATTTTTGAGCACGAATTTTTGGGTATTTTTGTAAAAATTGATTAGAAATTGTTTACGTTTTTCAAAAATTAACTAAAAATATGACGAATTGCACTTTAATTTTAGAAAATTCATGAAAAATGCCCAAAAGTTTCCAAATAATCCGGCTGAAAATTATAAAATTTTCGTTAAAAAATGCTTCAGGACGTTTAAAAATGTTAAAGCATGCCCTGGTGAATTTTTTATGCTATTTTCCAAATTTTTTAAGCAATTGGGGAATATTGGTATTTTTTTTCCAGCAAAATCCCTATTTAAATGTCAAAAAAATATCAAAAACTTGAGCGAAAAATTATATTTTTCCATGTTTTTGAGCTTTTTCGACGCAAATTGTCAATTTTTTTTTGATAAATCTGAGCTTTATTTGTAATTTTTCGGCATAAATAAATCCAGTTAAAAATGGATAGAAAAGGCTCGAAAATTGGGATATTTCGCTAAAAATAGCATTTTTTAAGGCTTTGAGAATTTTTGACGCAATATTCAAAAATTTCTGCGAAATTAGACGCATTTTCCGTCAAAAAATTTGGCAAAAATTAAAAAAATTTCAAATTTTTTCTTTTTACGCATTTTTTTTTGGCATTTTTCAAGAAAAACCCTACAAGAAGGTCTAAAAATGGGGAAAAAGAACCGAAAAATGGGCAAAGATGCTCAAAAATAAGAATTTTTTGAGCATTTCTTTTTTATTTCTGGCAGTTTTTCGGCAAAAACCTCACAGAAATAATAAAAAAAAATGCCAAAAAAAAGGCTCCGGGACATTTCGCAGCCGGACGTTTCGCAGCCGGACATTTCGCAGTCGAGACGTTTCGCAGCCGGTAAACACTTCTCACTTCTCTCTCAGCGGTCGACTACACTTTTGGTAAACATGTTATTGATAAACAAGCATGGTCAGCGAAATGAGAGAGTGTGTATATAAGGAGGTTGGCTGCGAAACGTCTCGGCTGCGAAATGTCCGGCTGCGAAATGTCTCAGCTGCGAAATGTCTCGGCTGCGAAATGTCCGGCTGCGAAATGTCCGGCTGCGAAATGTCTCGGCTGCGAAACGTCCGGCTGCGAAATGTCCCGGAGCCAAAAAAAAATGCTTATTTTTCAAAAATTTCTATTAAATTTGTGTAATTTTGATCATTTTTGACACAAAAAATTTGAAATTTTCTAATTTTCATATTTAAATGGAGATTTCCTGGCATTTTTTGCATGGAATTCTGACACAATTTTACACAATTCTTGACAAATCTGAGCATTTTATTGCCATTAACATTTCCAGCGAAACTAACAGCCATGACAGTTTGCAAACAGTAAAACGATTTAAAAGTACGGAGGAACAAGAAGAAGACGATGAGGAGGAGAGCAAAAAAGTGAGAATTTTATTTTTCCTCTCCCACTCTCCTCAATTTTATTTTTCTTATTATCAGAAAATCTCCTACCGCGAGCCATCTATAACAGAATCCGTGCCAATGAAAGTGTGGACAGCATCTGATGATCTGGCCCTAATAACAGCAGTTTCCCACGTCGCCTGCCTCCGATTCGTACACAACGTCCTTCCATTCTCCCGAAAATTCAGTTTCTCCGACCTGGAAGAGCGATTTTGTCAGCTAATGTACGACGAGGAACTCTCCAAGGCCGCCAAAAAACGAATTTCCGAGCTGGACCCACGAATTCATCTTCAAATTCAAGCGAAAACACCATTTACAAGAGCCGAAGAGCAGTGCCTTCTGGAATCTGCAGAATCAATACTGCACAGTGTCACAGCCCTGCCAAGGAAGCGGGAAAAACAAGACGCTGAGCATTTTCACACAGCGTTACGGATTGATCACTTTAAGAAGATTCTGGAGACTAATCGACCACTTTTCCACGCGGCACGCACTCCGCAAGTCCTTTCGGATCATTTTAGGAGGATGAAACGGTGGAATGAAAGGTCTGAGGAGCAAAAGAATAACTGGGAGGATTTGGAGGCGCCGGTGGATGGTGGAGCTGGAAATATTGATTATCACGTTCCGTTGCAGTTTGTTTTAATTTTTTTTTGGCCTAGAAAACCTGTGGTATTTATTAACGCAATTTTTTTCAGAGCCTGCCGCGCCCGCTTCCACGCCATCTCCCGCAGACCGGCACTACGTGGCATCCAAAGTGGCTTCAAAATGAGCTCATTTGTGCCGGACGCAGCGGTGGCAGTCATCCACGGTCAATTTTTGCAATACGCCATGTGCTCCAAGTCGGCGGTGATTGGAAGAGCTTCGATAAACGAAAAAGTGGATATAGACTTGTCGAAAGAGGGACCGGCGTCGAAAGTGGGTTTTTTAAAAATGCTTCGTTGAAAATGTAGATTTTTTCACTGAGAATTTGGAAAAATAAAAGTAGAAAAAAACGAGATAGCGGTGTTTGCGGACCACTGGAAGTTCATTAAATAATCGTAAAGTTCTGTTTTTTCTTTGAAAAATTGAATTTAAAAAAAAATAAAACGCAATTACGGTGTTTATGGACCTTTGGCTCCGCCCAATTTGCATTTGTGCATTATTTTTTATCAGGAGGAATTTAATTTTGACTCTAATTATTATAGTGGATTCGTGGCGGAGTGACAATTTTTTTCACGTTTTTACTCGAAAAAATGAAGAAATAACTAATGGGGTTATTCTCGGAACCAGCAAAAAAAAGCAAAAAAGAGAAAAAACGAGCAAAAAATTCAGCGAAATGTCGGAGAATGCTCCGATCGGTCTGAAACTTTGAGAGATCATTTAAAAAATACTTCCGGTCATTCCCTGAAAATTACAGACCGAAATATTCATTTTAAAATCTATCGATTTTTATTTCTAAAAATTTTTAAAATCAATATTTTGGTCTGAAATTTTCAGGGAATGTCCGAGAGTATTCTTTAAATGATCTCTCAAAGTTTCAGACCGATCGGAGCATTCTCCGAATTTTCGCTGAATTTTTTGCTGGTTTTTTTTTTCTATTTTTTGCTTTTTTTTTTGCTGGTTACGAGAATAACCGCATAAATAAAACGCAATCATGGTGTTTGCGGACCTTTGGCTCCGCCCATTTTGCATTTTTGCATTATTTGTTTATCAGGAGGAATTTAATTTTGACAATAATTATCATTAGTTACGACATGCGATGTTTACGGAAATCTGGCTCCGCCTATTTTGATTTTCAGTAGAATTTTGCTCATTTCGGCGTTTAAAAATCTGAAAATTTTAGTTTTCGTGAGATGGCGGTGTTTGCGGACATCTGACTCTGCCCTATTTTTTTGCATTTGTACCGTAAAAATAATTGAAAAATTATAAGATCTTGATATTAAGTGTTCGCCACGAATTAAAAAACACGTTTTATGAAATAAAAAAATCATGAAAATACATAAAAAATAATGAGTGGCAAATACGTCATATTACTCTCGTCTCAGCAGCGAAATATCTCGAAGCAAATTTTTTTTGACACTGTTGAAATGGGTGCGACCGTAATTCTTCCATTTAAAATGTAAACAAATTCAAAAAAATCACGAAAAACAAGAGAACTTGTTTACATTTTTAAATGGAAGAATTACGGTCGCACTCATTTCAACTGTGTCAAATTGGCTATTTTCAAAGATTATGAGCAGCTGCTGAGGTTGTCCAAAAATGGGGGTACGACAGAATAGAAATAGGCGAAATAGAAATGCTACAAAATAGAAATGCTACAAAAAAGAACTGGAAAAAATAGAACTGAGCGAAATAGAAATGCTACAAAATAGAACAAATTTTGGCGATGGAGCGCGTTTGCATTATTTTTTCAACTGCTCAGTTTTTCGCCGATTTTCCATTTTTTTTTTCTGAAACTGCATTGATTTTATACCTTTCTTCATTTTCGATGTTGTTAAGTGCGTAAAATATCTGAAAATTACTGAAAAATCCTATAATAATCGGAAAATTCGAAGAATAATGCAAACGCGCTCCATCGCACCGATTTCTATTTCGCCCATTTCTATTTTGTCACATTTCTATTTCGCGCTGTTCTATTCCGCTCATTTCTATTTTGTAGCCGTTCTTTTTTTTCCAGTTCTTTTTTGTAGCAATTCTATTTGGTAGCATTTCTATTTCGCCTATTTCTATTCTGTCGTACCCCCCCCCCCCCCCCCCCCTCAAAAATAATTAAAGGTATCGCGCCAACAAGCCATCATTCGCCACAATCCGGACAGCCGATTTACGATCCAAAATATTGGACAACGACCGATTTACGTGGACGGAAAACCCCTTCCGCAGATGGTATCGACGTCTTTGAAACGTGAGTTTTACTATTTTGAACGTTTTCGGGAAGCTCGTTTCTTTTTCGCAAAATGAGGGGTCGCCCACAAAAAAATAGACGACTCTTCGATACCGTTTTTAACAAGAGTAAAAATCGCCCAAATTCCAGACGGCTCTATCATCGAGGTCGCTTCGCTCCGCCTAATCTTCAGCATACCAGTCCCACGTGTCCTTCACCCGATCACCAAGCAATTCGCCATGCGACACAAAAAGATGGAAATGACGCAGAGGCAACAGCAACAACAGCAGCAACAACAACAACAACAACAACAACAATCTTATCAGAGCTACCAAAAACCAGTTAAAAAATTACGGGCGGTCGGACAGGCGGTTGGACCACGGAGCTCATTTTCCGGTGCATCTTCCATGCATTCGGTGGTTCGAAGGGCGGATCCGATTGAAAAGGAGCGGTTGCTGAAAGCTGTTGCAGGAATGGGACATAATTGAGCTACTACGGAATAGAAACGCCAGAAAACTAGCTGTTCCGCAGTAGCACCCTTTTTTCAAGAATCTCACGTCTCTTTCTTTGTTTCTAATGTTTTTTTTCCCTTGAATCTCGAATCTAAATAATTTTTGTTAATTTGATAGTTTTATCAGACTTTTTGGCATAATTTGAGCACTATTTTTTTTGTTAATTTGAATTTATTTTATTATATTTTATGTTGAACTTTTTTTTGAATGTCGATCTTTCAAGTAGAAATTCAAATATTATGGAATATTTGCCTTTGATTTGGATTTTTTCAGACTGGTTTTTGACATTTCTGATGAGCCGGACGAGTTTTTGAACTGAACTGGACTGGACTGGATTGGATTGCGAAAAATTCCTGATTTTGTGAATTTTTTTTTCAAATTCTGTGCCGTATTTGTGCAAAGGTCATGCCCGATTTTGTAGAGCCTGCCCTTCTAATTGAGCAAATACGGTATCAGAAATTTCAATTTTTAGGGCTAATTCGGACAACTTTGGACTGTATTTCGAAAAATTCCTGATTTTGTGAATTTTCTTTAATGGGGTTATTCACGAAATGGCAAAAAACTGGGCGAAAACTCGGAAAATGTTCCGATTGATTTGAAATTTTGGGAAATGAAGGGGAAAATTCTCCCGGACATTGCCACAAAATTTCAGACTAAAATATCGATTTTTAAGGAATATTGATTTTTTTTTCTGAAAATACTTAAATCGATATTTTTTGCCTGAAATTTTGGGGTAATTTCCAGGAGAATTTTTTCCTTTATTTCCCAAAATTTCAGATCAATCGGAGCATTTTCCGAGTTTTCGCTCAGTGTTTTGCCATTTCCTGAATAACCACATAATTCTGGACTCTATTTACGCGAAGGTCATGCCCAATTTTTTTTGGAACCTGCTCTTTTATTAGAGAGTGTCTAGAGATACTCCCCTCCCTCCCTTTCTATTTTCTCGTGATTTACGCCCCAGGCATTTGGTCATTCATGCTGCGAAAACATCTTTTTTTTAGCTGTCTAGGCGTTTCGCGATAGAGCTATTATAGGCCGCTAGAAAAAAATTGAGTGATATCAACATATTTACCCGGAACTTTCTATAGTATTACTGCCCTTTCATCTCATTTCCTCCTATTTTTCAGTCCCCTATGATTGCTATAAAGTTTTTTGGTTTCCGCAATAGGTCTATAATGAGTAAGATGTTTTTCACGGTTCAAAAAAAAGGCAAAACATTATTTTTTCCTCTCCTTTTCATAAAAAATGAACAAAAACGAAAGAAAACAAATATTACTTTTTTATTCAATCAAAACATTGTGCGCACTTTGGGGAATGTGAATGTCTGTAGGTATTAGGCATAGGATTACCGATTTCTAGCCCTACATTCTCATTCTCATGTCGTCTACAATGACGAAGCGGAAGTATGTATGAATGTTCGAGGTATAATTAGATTTTTTCGGTTGCAAATCTCATAAAACAAAAGCAATAATGATTTGATCACGGCAAAACCCGAACCTAGGAACTTTTGTGCGACAAGCAAACGTGATACCCCTACCTCGCGCTCCTGTGATTTTTTTGGGTATGGAACAGAAACCTACAATTTTATTTGCTTACACGAGAAATCTTGTGATTTGTGATGCGAAATCAAATTGCCCCCCCCCCCCAATAGGACAAAACCACAAAAATCTTTTGGAAAACTATGATTTTACATCACTATTTGTAATTTGTGTTTTTGTTTTGACTTTCACCTTTCTTTTCCTTCTAAAAACCTTTATCAGGCTTTCCAAGAAAAATTTAGCCTGAAAAATGAAAATTAGGGAATGTGACAAATATATTTACTTATTTGAAAGGCGAAAATTTCATTTGTTTTTCTTTCTTTCTTCCGTACACTGGCCCCTAGTTTTGCACCTTCAATAGAACTGCTACGAAATAGGACTCGCACGAAATAGAACCGCGTGAAATTGAGCTGAGAAGTTCTATACCGTAGTACCCCTAACAAATAGGTCGAAAAAAGAAGATAAATAAAAAAATTGCAAATTAAACGAGACGAGTTCGTGGAACTTTTCGTTGAGCATGTGTACTTTGTTTGTCCAATTAAAGTAAGTTCTAGGAGGAAAAAATAAGAACTTTTATTTTTTTTTCTTTAAATTTCGAAAATAAGACCCTATTTGCATCCACCGCATTTCACTTGTGGATCTCATCTGCCCCCCCCCCCCCCCTTGGCTCCATTGTTCCAGTTCTCTGGTGGTTAACCTTGTTTTGCATCTGAACCAGGAACTATATTAATTGGAAGGAACGCCCTGAAAAAAAAAACAATTTGATTATCGGTTTCCGCACGGAATAGAACCAGCTGAAATGGAGCTGTACTGAAAAAACCTAGCACTGAGGGCCTCACAAAGTACAACGAAATACTTCTCCGAGTTGTTCCAGCTCAATTTCAAGCGGTTCTATTCCGTGAAGTTCTATACCGTAGTGCCTGGTTGGAATATCAATTTCTAACTTTTTTTAAAATGTATTCTCAATTGTGCAACAACAATTTCAATTCCAGCTCACCAATAGTATGCTTTTTGTGCTCTTCTTCTTCTGTTTTCCAGTCCCCAGAGTCAACAACTGAAAAAGGGGCGGAGCCTGACTAGAAAATGAGAGTTAGTTATTTAGCGCCTGACAAGTTCAGGGCATTTGAGATGATTATTTTTTCCGGGAAATGAAAATGGATTAGTTTTGTCTAGTATTGCACGGAGATTTAGTTATAGATTCAATTATTGTTTTTGGCTTGTTTGTTTGAACTTATTATTCGGTAGGGTTGCAAAAAAAATTGTTTGTTGATCTGAAAAACTTGGTTTTCCTAGATTTTTAACATTGGCTTTTCTGTATTTTTTATGAAAAGGAAATTTTAGAAATTGAGGGGAGGTTATTTTTTTTTATTGTTTCTAGACATTCTGAAACAAAACATTTTTTTTTCAATTTTTTCGCATTTTACAGGGGGTTTTTATTAAAAAAAATTTTTTTTTTTGAATGTTTTGAAAAAGTTGCGTTTTTGTGTATTTTTGAAGAATTCACACAAATTTTTAATTTTCAAAATTAAAAAAAAATAATTTTTTTTTGGATTTTTTGAAAAATAAAAAAAATTTTTTTAAACAATTTGCTGGATTTTCTGCAACTTTCTCATTGTTTTTCAGGCTTTTAATAAATTTTTTAAAGATGTTCAAACCAATTTTCAAACTTGAAACCCAAAAAATTTCTGAAAAATAAAAGAAATTTTTTTTTTGATTTTTCAGGAATTTTTTCGAAAAAAATGCTGTCTTTTCTTGATATTTCTATAATTTTTGGGGTTTTTCGATGAAATTTTTGATAAATTAAAACCTATTTTTAAGCTTGAAAATTGTGATTTTAAAAAATTATTTTTTTTTTGAAAAATTTCAAAATAATTTTTTGCATTTTTTTTAAATATCAATAGATCTTTGTGCATTTTTTGGACATTAAAAAAAATTCACACTAATTTTAAAATTTGAAAACCCTATTTTTCAAGCTTTAAAAAAAAAAATTTTAATTTTTTTTTGAAAATTTTGAAAATTAAAAAAAAAATTTTTTTTTTTTGATTTTCAGGAATTTTTTCAAAAAGATTTGCTGAAATTTCTGGAATTTTCAAACTCTTTTGTGAATTTTTTTAAAATGATTAAACCCAATTTAAAGGCTAAAAACCTGCAATTTTTCAAGTTTTTACCAAAAAAAAATTTTTTTTTTATGTTTAATAAAATTTCAGAAATTTTTTTCAAAAATTGTTCTCGACCTTTTCCGGGTTTTCAAGATTTTTCAAAAAAAAAATTTTTGGTTTTTCGAAAACTTTTTTAAAATTAAAAAAGAATTGCTGGATTTTCTGGAATTTTGTTATTGATTTTCAGGGTTTTTGTGAATTTTTCAAAGTATTAAATCCAATTTTTAGACTTAAAACCCCCGATTTTTCAAGATTGTTTTTCAAAAAGCATAAAAATCAAAGCATAAAAATCGAAAAACTACAAAAAAAAAAACAAATTTTCTAGGGAAAAAAAGAACTTTTTTTTGTTTAATTTTCAGCATTTCAAAAACAACAATTTACTTCTATTTTGACGCCTGACACCCCCCTCCCCACCAAAAGGCTAGTAAAATACCAATTAATTTCTAGAAGTTTCCAAATTTTCTTCACTTTTCCAACCCCTCCGACCCATTTGTCGTCATTTTTTTATCATCCTTTTGCAAATTTTTCATTTTCTTTGCAACGAATACTAATGAATTGCTAATTTCCTCAATTCTTGCAGAAAGCCGGTGGGTATGTTGATGAGCAGCAAGAAATGGAGCCACCGACTCGAATCCGCTCCCAATGACTTTTTCTCGCGTATGCCCGCCTCTATTCGACAGGTTTGTCGTTCTGTGTGTTCGTTTTGACTGGGAAAATGTTAGGGAATGGGGTTTTGAAAATATTTTTTGAAAAAAAAAAAATTTTTTTTCAAAAATTTTTTCCCGAAAAAATTGTTTTTCTACATTTTTTGTGGATAAGCCCTAATATTTAAAAAATAGTCCTAATCTTTTTACAATTACCATTTTAATCCAATTTTCCCCCAAGAACTCTTAAAAATCCATCAAAAACATGCTGGCCTAGAATTCCAACAAGATGGCCTAAAAAATTATTTCTCATTTAAAATGTTGGTTTTTTTTGTGGTTTTTGTATTTCTTGCATTCTTGCACAAATTTGCACGTTTTCACACATTAGAAACAGCTGAAAATTTTTAGAATTAGCCTTTTTTTTTTTTTTGCAATTTTTCAGACTTTGAAACATTCAATTTCTGGGCTTTCCAGACTGGGTTTTTCTTGTTTTTGAAGACATATACAGTGTTTTTTTTAATCTTCAAATTCATGTTTAACCAAAAAATAACAAAAAAAAAAATTTTTTTCACCGATTTTTTGGATTTTTTTTTCGGTTTTTTGGACCTTTTCCTGTTCTTTTTTTAAGCAGTTTTTGGTAGATTCAAACAGTATTTAATTTATTAAAACAGCTAAAAACAAAGAAAAACAATCAGTAAAGTTTTGAAAAATTTTGAAAAAAAATTTTTTTTCACCGTTTTTTTGGATTTTTTTCGTGTTTTTTGGACCTTTTCCTGGTCTTTTTTTAAAAAGCAGTTTTTGATAGATAAAAACTGTTTAAAAACTATTAAAACAGCTAACAACAAAGATAAAAAATCAGAAATTTTTTGAAAATTTTTGAAAAAAAAAAGTTTTTTTTTCACCGATTTTTTGGTTTTTATTTCGGGTTTTTTCAACCTTTGCTTGGTCTTTTTTTTTAGCAGTTTTTAGTAGATTGAAACAGTTTTTGAACAAGTAAAGCAGCTAAAAACAAAACAAAAATTCAGAAAAGTTTGAAAAATTTTTTTGAAAAAAATTTTTTTTCACCGATTTTTTGGATTTTTTTTCGGGTTTTTTGGATCTCTTCCTGGCATTTTCAGCGAATTTTTATTAGTTTAAACAGTGTTTAAACTTCTAAAATAGCTAAAAAACAAAGAAAAAATAATCAGAAAAATTTTTAGAATTTTTCAAAAAACAATTGTTTTCACCCAATTTTTGGATTTTTTTTCGGGTTTTTTTGGAATTTTCTGTATTTTTAATTTTTTTTTTGCGTTTTCAACAAATCTTATTCTGAAAGTAGCTCGTAAACACCCAGAAAGACATTAAAATTTGAAAATTTTTGATTTTTTTAAAATTTTACATTTTCACCGATTTTTTCGATTTTTTTGAGGTTTTCTTTGTATTCTTAGGCTTTTTTGAACATTTAATTAATTTTTTAGCTATTTCAAACAAAAATACACCACAGAAATCAAGAACAATCCGGAAATTGTGAAAACAATTTTTTGGAATTTTTTGAAATTTTCACCGATTTTTTGGATTTTTTTTGGTTCTTGATCTGTTTTATAGCTTTTTCTTGTAGTATTTCTTTTTTTATGGTGTGGTTTCAAAAATTAAATCCAAAAAACCCGGAAACAGAAAAAAAAAATTAATTTTTGGTTTCATCATTTTTCACAAAAAATTTTTTTTTTTCACATTTTTCCTCTTTTTGAATTCGTAATCTGTAATTCAAAATGTTCGTCATGTTTCACACTCTTTTCTGGCTTCAATTTTGGCTTCTTTTCTTCCTTTTTCATTGAAATTTTGCCTTAAAAGTGGAAGAAAAAGAGGGAAAACAGATGGATTAATGGACATTTTTTTTCTCATTTTTTCCAGAATTTCTGGAGAAAAACGTGTCTTTTTGTGGTGTTTTTGTTTAAAATTTGCATAAAATTGCAAACAAAATATGCAAAAAAAAATTTTTTTTTTTAATTTTCAAAATTTGAAAATTTCAAAATCACACTAATAGTAAGTAAGTGCCTGAAAATGGCAGTTGTCTTTTTGTTTTTTGGTTCGATTTCATTCAGAAAAAAAGGAAAAACACCAAAACAATCGGCGAAATTCGCAATTTCTAGATATGCCTAATTTTTCGATTAATGGACCGGACCGACCATTCGTTTTCAATAAAATTGGCCTTTTTCAGCGTTTTTTCGGTTGTTTTGGTGCCCTATTTTCCTCTTGTTCCTTCTTTTTTTGCTCTTATTGTTAATATTTTGAAATTACTCCCATTAAAAAAAAAAAAAAAAAAAAATTTAAAATTAAGAAAAAACAACATTTTTTAAAATTTTTAACTTTTTATTATGTAAAAAATTAAAAAATTAAATCCCCAAGAAAGCAAAAAATTTCCGCGACTATATAAGCGCCCTCGCTCGCATATAACTTTTATCGCTGTGGCCGCACAGGTTTTGCGCGATAGGCCTATAATAGGTTGCGCGATAGGCCTATCGAGTACCCGCGAAGGACCCTATAGTAAGCCTATTATAGGCTTATCGCGGCTCGCCGCCTATAATAGGCCTATAATAGGCTTATCGCGGTTGACTTTCGCCTATAATAGGCTTATCGCGGTCATCAATAAGCCTATTGTAAGCCTATAATTGGCCTATCGCGGATATTCCTAAATCGAGGGTAGGCTTGTAATAGGTCTATAAAACGTCTACAGACTCACCCTATAGGCTCAAAAGTGCTCGCATTCAAGCCATTTCATGTAAAAGAACAAAACACTGTTAAAAAATAATAAAAATTTATTGCAATTGTAGCACATAGAATAGTAAAAACAATAAAAAGAAGATGATTGGGAAGAAAATATAACAGAAAAGGAAAAAAAGACATTAATTTGGGTTTTCAAAGTTTTTAAAAGTTGGCTAACACGTAGTTCGTTTTTAAATAGTTTTTTTCTCGTGGGACCATGAAGACTAGCTTATCTGGAGAAAACCTATGCATAGTGTAGTTTTTTCCTATTTTTCTCTAAACAAAAAATCAACTAAAGTTTGCATGATACAATTGCATATTCCCATTTTTATAGTGAATCGCGATTATTTTGCAAGTTTTTTGAAGTTCTATTACTGCGTTTCGAGTATTGTCGGCCCGCCAATCTAGTCAAACGCTCTCCGCTGAACTCAACGCTATGCGATTTTCATTTTGGCCACCAAATTATTTCATTTCACGTATAAATTCAACGTGAAATTTAATAATTTGGAAACCAAGATGAAAATTGCATATAGCGTTGAGCTCAGCGGAGAACGTTTGACCATTTTGGCGGGCCGACAATAGTGTGCGTTACCGAAAAAATTTTTACTGGCAAACGCGCCAAAATTCGCCGGTGATTTACCGAACTTGGCGGTAAATTCGACAAATTTATTGGTAAATTTACCGGTAAAATCGTCAAATCTTTACCGGTCACGCACACTAGTCGCGAGGAGCAGGCAGTGGCAGCGTCGTGTGGGTCATGCCGAGACGACATGTCGATTTACGAAATTTTTTTAACCTTACTGAAAATTTTAAATTAGCAGCGTAAATCGACACACTGCCGCAATGAGACTCACGCGATGCTACCACATTTTTGCCTGCTCATCGCGAAGCAGTATTACCGAAAGCTGGAAGAATTCTAAAGTAATCAAGGTATACATTTGATACGTTTTCCTATGCACGAATTGGTGTTGAAACAGGCAAATTTGAACTAGCGGCTGTACATCGCCGACCTGAATATTTTATTCGAACTTTGGTCATATTTTTTACTTCACACAGCCTGCTACTTTTGGGGACTACTCGCCTTTTTTCTATTCTTTTTTTAAAATTAATTTGTTGACCCTCGTGGTGAAGTGATTAAACGGTTTGAACGTTAATTGAAATTTTTTAAACTGAACGCACTGTTAAAAAGAAAGGTAATTAAAACGAAACTATTTCTTGTGTTCGCCAAGTTTTAAAAACATTTGAAACCTTACAAAATACAATTGTCGTCCAATGACATCCACTTTTTGCACTCTCTTCTTTCGGTCCCTCGCCTCGATCTGAAATAAAAATTGATGATGAAAATGACAAAAAAAAGTCATGAACCTATTCAGTGCTCGACTAAAACGGAGGAATATTAAGGGGCGATCAGTACGCCTATTTTTGCAGCAACTTGCCGATTTTGGGGCAAGAAATCATTTCCCACTGTTCTTTTTCTACCTTTTTCAAAAAACAATATTTCAATATAAATCAAATTATCGAAATAAATTAATGTTTTGTGTGTTGAAGAATCGTTTCTCACCAGAATCTATTTAAAAAATGGGAAACGGATCATTTTCGGCCAATATACGAGTATATTTTCATTGGAAAAAGGTAGGAAATGAACAAAAGTAAGAAAATAACAGTGGGAAATGATCGTTTGCCGAATTTGGCAGCAAATTGTCGATTTTAGGAAAAAATCGCCCCGGTAAATTGCGGCAAGTTGCCTCAAACTCGGCAAATTGTTGCAAAAATCGGAAGATTGCCGACAAAATCGGTGTACTGGCCACATCTCTACGGTAATTTTCCGTTTCTGGAGTTTTTCAGTATAAAGGATTCGTCGCGGAGTGACAATTTTTCACGTTTTTAATTGAAAAAATGAAGAGATTTCTCGTCACCCCGTTTGCCTTGAAATGTTACTTCATCACGAATCCATTATATTATGGATTCGCGACGTAGCGAGACAGCGTGTCAAGTTATGCGTCAGCAAATGTTGCGTCTCGCCACGATTCAGCTCTTGAAAGCGTGAGAGGAAACAATTTTTTGCAAATTTTTTTCATTTTGCTGGCGCACAACTTGCAGCAACGTGTCGCTACGTCACGAATCCATAATAGGAAATATGGAATTCCGTGTTTTTTTCTGGCGATGTAGAAAACTTTTTCTATTATGTAGACAACATAATACTTACATGGCATGTCCTTTCGCCGCTCCTCGTGAAGATCCATTCTCCACTCCGTGATCGCATCGTCACCTGAAAAATGAACAATTTAGTGTTATTTATATGAAGGGAAGCAAAAGATTTGTGAGAAAAGAGTCGTGCTCGCCGCTCCTCAATGCCAAATTGCCATTGAGGGGCGGCACGCCGATTTTTGCAGCGAACTGCCGATTTCAGGAAAAATCGCCCCGCCGAATTGCGGAAAGTTGCCTCAAACTCGGCAAATTGCAGCAAAAATTGGACAATTGCCGCCAAAATCAAAATACTGGCCACATCTCAACGGTAATTTGCCGAAGAAATTAGCGTGCTGAAAACTGCCAGTGGTCAGACGCGCCGATTAAGGCCGGAAATCGCCGAACATTCTCTGAGAACATGTTTTACGGGGTACTTTAATGGGGTTATTCAATGGCAAAAAACACCGCAAAATCTCGGAAAATGTTCCGATTGACCAGAAATTTTGGGAAATAAGGTCAAAAATTCAGACCAATATATCGATTTCGAACATTTTCAGAAAAAAATTCAATATTTTTTAAAAAATCGATATTTCGGCCCAAAATTTTGTGTTAATGTCCGGTAGAATTTTTTTTCTTTATTTCCCAAAATTACAGGTCAATCGGAGTATTTTCCGAATTTTCGCGCAGCTTTTTTGCCATTTTTGCCATAAAGAAAAATGTAATACTTACATTGCATGTCCGGTTTGCCGCTCCTCGCAAAAATCCCGGCTCCGTCATCGCATTTCCACCTGAAAAATGAACAAGTTGAATGTTATTATATGAAATGAAGCAAAATATTTGTGAAAATAACGCGTGAGTTCAACAATGAATAAAAATTTTTTTATTTAAACCCTCTTATCGGCCTACAAACGTAATTTTCGAGTTTGGGCGGCTTTATCACATATTGGAAAAGATTGACACTTTTGATAAACAAAATCATGTTTTTTTTTAACAAAAATAAAGAAAATAGCAAAAGAAATGAAGATAATCTGGCCTAAAAAATGTATCGCGAAGTGTCAATCCTTGCGAATGTGTCATAACAGGGAAAAAACAAGAAAATTTCTATTTATTAAAAGATAAAAAAATATTTAAAATCTGAAAAACGGAAAACAGTTGAAATGCGACGGCAAAAATTAATTAGGCCAAAGAAAATGTTTTTTCTTATGAGTGCTTGCTTGCGTCTCTACCGATATAGTGTAGCCGTGGAGCGCGTTTGCGTTGCCCTGACGTCACGCCGCTAGACCTACAAGTAGGCCTAACGCGGTCGCCGCACACCACGTCCGCGATAAGCTTATTACAGGAGGGTAGGCGCTGCTGCCCGCGATAGGCCTATTATAAGCTTATAATAGGCCTATATTTGGCCTCAACCTATTATAGGCCTATCGCGCAAAACCTGTGCGAGTGGTTACCAGATTTGCCCACCATGCGAGACACCGGAGCTCGAGTTTTGCCTCTCTCAAAATTTTTTTTGCAGAACTTTTTTTCTGTTTTATGGTGTTCGGTGCCTAATTTGGGCACCTCCCTAATGCTCTAGGCTTTGAAATTGGAATGTTTTCTGTTTAGCTTGTACGCTTTTCGAAATTTGTTGTCACTTTCATGATGTGTTTAGGTTTAAAAAAAGTGCAAAATTTGTTCATTTTGTCTTAAATTCAGCATATTTTAGCGAAAATTTCGATTTTTTGGTTTTTGAAAGGTATTTTTCCCCTGTCATCCTTAATTTTGTATGTACGTACATATTGTGAATTTTTGGAAGATAGAAAGAAGGGAAAAAGAAAAGAAAAACCCAAAAAAACATCTTTAATTCCATGTTTCTCTGAAACAATTATCGGCTTGTTTTTTTTTAGTTTCTTTGACTATTTACACCAGTTTTATTTTTAAAAAATAGAAGTAAAAACTGCATTTTTCGCTTGTCTTTTCTTTTAAAATTTTTACAATTATTTATTTAACGCTATTTCACCCCTTTTTATTCATCTCTACGGCCCAAAAACACCTGAAAATGCACTTTTCCCCATCGTTTCGGGTCCCGTCACGAAGGCGGGACGGGTTACTGTAGGTAGATCAGAAAATTTGTGAAAAATATGCTTGCCCGCCTGGCCACGCGGTTTTATCACTGCCCTGCCGCTCCCTAACAAATTGGTCTGTGTGTCCGAGTGGTTAGCACTTTTGCCTGCCGCACAGGACCAGGCGCGCGGTTCGAGTTTTGTTCTCGTTAATTTTGTTTTGCAAGGGCTTACCTATGCAAGAAATGGAGTAATACTTTTGAAAATGGAAAGAAATTGCAGTAAAAAACACATTTTTCCCTCCCATTCCGAGAATAACCGGGAGGCGTACGCAATTCTAATTGGATTGCATTGTGGACGTAAAAAGCGGAAAAATACTAGTGATTTCATCGCGACAAGTAGCTGGAACAATTATATAGGCCACACAATGGAAACGAACGCGGAATTTGAAAACTGAAAAGGAAGAAAAAAAAATGAAAAAGAAAATCAAAATTCAACCAACTTCCCCCCCCCTCCCCCCACCCTTCCTTTGTCAGTCAAAATTGAGCCCAATAAAGTGTCGAAAGCACACGCACAAAAACTAGTTCATTAAAGAGCAATAAGCACACTATTATCGAGTTAAAGATTATATAAATAATCACCTTTTTTTTGCGGCTCGGTACAATTGAATGAATGTACTGGCGCTGAATGTGTTTTTATTAGATCGACACTCGCCCTGTTTTTCGCCATGTTTTGTACTTGACTTAACATGTGGGCGGAGCCAATTGCTAATAAAAGGGTGCGGGTGGGACCGCACTCGTTTCATTTTGTGCTGTTCTTCGTTTTTTTTTCTTTGGGTTTTCTTTTGGTTTTAGGACGTTTTAGGGGTTGTTGGGTGATTTTTGTGCACTTAAATTAACAATCTCAGTCATTTTTAATCAAAAATTGTAAAAATTTTTTTTTTTTTTTGAAAATTATGATTTTTTTCGGAAATTTTCATTTTTTCCATCCTTTTTTTTTAAAACAATCCACACCTAATTAAAATTCAAAAAATTACACCAAAACACTATTGTTTCGCCCAAAAATTCAAAAAATAGCCAAAATGTCGTCAAGTTCGGTGCCAAGTCCGCAAGCGCACCGTGACGTAGAAATGCACCAAATTACACCAAATTTTTGTTTTTTTAACAGTCAAAAACATGTTTTTGAAGGTTTTTTTTCACTTTTATTCGGTTTTTAACAAAAAAAAATCGAAATAACAATTGAAAAAAAAAAATTTTTTTTTTGAAAATTTTCATTTTTTTTTCAATTTTTCTACACTGATTCAAACCGTTTGCATCTAATTATAAATTAAAAACCTCACCAAAAGCACTATTATTTACCCTAAAAAGCCAAAAAAATGACCCAAAAATTCAAAAAATAGCCTAAATGTCGTCAAATTCGGTGCCAAATCCGCAAGCGCACCGTGACGCAAAAATGCACCAAATTTTGGTTTTTTTTAAACAGATAAAAACGTGTTTTAAAATGTTTTTTCTCACTTTTACTTGGATTGTAACAAAAAAAATCGAAATAAAATAAAATTTTTTTTTTTCGAATTTTCATATTTTTTCCTCGGCAATAATATCAATTTTTAGTGTGTTTATAGCTTTGTTATTGAAGTATCTTTACTTCCATGACCAATTTACTATTTTTATGACCAAGCAAGCCTGCTGCCCCAAAGAAAATTTTTTTTTTGAACCAAAAAATTCAACAAAAAATTTTTTTTTTCAATTTTTTCAAATTTAAGTCGATTTCCTTGTGGTCTATGAGTTACTCATCATGGCCTTACAAATTTTTGCACCCCACCCAATGTAGGCGTAAAAATGGCGGAAATGATGGTGTAGACACCAGAGATGAGCGGAAGTTTCCAGCGAGCAAAATTTGTATTTCAAAGGTTTTTAAAAGTGGATTATTGGTTTTAAATAATTGTCAAGACTCTAGTTTTCTTTTTTGAGAAGTTTTGAAACGGTAAATTTTGGAAATTTTTAAAAATTGAAATAATTTTTTTTTACATTTTTTTAAAACGATTTTTGAAGATATTTTATTTTTTTTTTTTTGTGTCTACGTGATTTTTTTCTACATATTCTAGTGTCACACCTTATCAAGGAAGCAAAAAATCCGCTTGTTTACATAGAATAAAGTTCCCACATTTTTTCTTTCAATTTCCTGAGCAACATTGTTTGTGATGATTATTATTGCGATTATTCATCACCACAAAAAAAAAGTTCCGACTCTTTTCAGATGTTCGACCAACTTCCCAACTCGAGCAACACCACGTCTACGCAGGTAATATCCTTTTTTTATTTTTTTGGAAATTTTGAATATTTTAACATGCAAAAATTTTCTTGATCTCCTAATTTTTTTGCGCGCCAGCCTTCCTCAAATTTATATACGCTCTCTGCGCTTTCTTTCAAATGTTCTGTGTGGCGCAACACAGGTTTTGCGCGATAGGCCTATAATAGGTTGAGGCCAAATATAGGCCTATTATAAGCTTATAATAGGCCTATCGCGGGCAGCAGCGCCTACCCTCCTGTAATAAGCTTATCGCGGACGTGGTGTGCGGCGACCGCGTTAGGCCTACTTGTAGGTCTAGCGGCGTGACGTCAGGGCAACGCAAACGCGCTCCACGGCTACACTATATCGGTAGAGACGCAAGCAAGCACTCATAAGAAAAAACATTTTCTTTGGCCTAATTAATTTTTGCCGTCGCATTTCAACTGTTTTCCGTTTTTCAGATTTTAAATATTTTTTTATCTTTTAATAAATAGAAATTTTCTTGTTTTTTCCCTGTTATGACACATTCGCAAGGATTGACACTTCGCGATACATTTTTTAGGCCAGATTATCTTCATTTCTTTTGCTATTTTCTTTATTTTTGTTAAAAAAAAACATGATTTTGTTTATCAAAAGTGTCAATCTTTTCCAATATGTGATAAAGCCGCCCAAACTCGAAAATTACGTTTGTAGGCCGATAAGAGGGTTTAAATAAAAAAATTTTTATTCATTGTTGAACTCACGCGTTATTTTCACAAATATTTTGCTTCATTTCATATAATAACATTCAACTTGTTCATTTTTCAGGTGGAAATGCGATGACGGAGCCGGGATTTTTGCGAGGAGCGGCAAACCGGACATGCAATGTAAGTATTACATTTTTCTTTATGGCAAAAATGGCAAAAAAGCTGCGCGAAAATTCGGAAAATACTCCGATTGACCTGTAATTTTGGGAAATAAAGAAAAAAAATTCTACCGGACATTAACACAAAATTTTGGGCCGAAATATCGATTTTTTAAAAAATATTGAATTTTTTTCTGAAAATGTTCGAAATCGATATATTGGTCTGAATTTTTGACCTTATTTCCCAAAATTTCTGGTCAATCGGAACATTTTCCGAGATTTTGCGGTGTTTTTTGCCATTGAATAACCCCATTAAAGTACCCCGTAAAACATGTTCTCAGAGAATGTTCGGCGATTTCCGGCCTTAATCGGCGCGTCTGACCACTGGCAGTTTTCAGCACGCTAATTTCTTCGGCAAATTACCGTTGAGATGTGGCCAGTATTTTGATTTTGGCGGCAATTGTCCAATTTTTGCTGCAATTTGCCGAGTTTGAGGCAACTTTCCGCAATTCGGCGGGGCGATTTTTCCTGAAATCGGCAGTTCGCTGCAAAAATCGGCGTGCCGCCCCTCAATGGCAATTTGGCATTGAGGAGCGGCGAGCACGACTCTTTTCTCACAAATCTTTTGCTTCCCTTCATATAAATAACACTAAATTGTTCATTTTTCAGGTGACGATGCGATCACGGAGTGGAGAATGGATCTTCACGAGGAGCGGCGAAAGGACATGCCATGTAAGTATTATGTTGTCTACATAATAGAAAAAGTTTTCTACATCGCCAGAAAAAAACACGGAATTCCATATTTCCTATTATGGATTCGTGACGTAGCGACACGTTGCTGCAAGTTGTGCGCCAGCAAAATGAAAAAAATTTGCAAAAAATTGTTTCCTCTCACGCTTTCAAGAGCTGAATCGTGGCGAGACGCAACATTTGCTGACGCATAACTTGACACGCTGTCTCGCTACGTCGCGAATCCATAATATAATGGATTCGTGATGAAGTAACATTTCAAGGCAAACGGGGTGACGAGAAATCTCTTCATTTTTTCAATTAAAAACGTGAAAAATTGTCACTCCGCGACGAATCCTTTATACTGAAAAACTCCAGAAACGGAAAATTACCGTAGAGATGTGGCCAGTACACCGATTTTGTCGGCAATCTTCCGATTTTTGCAACAATTTGCCGAGTTTGAGGCAACTTGCCGCAATTTACCGGGGCGATTTTTTCCTAAAATCGACAATTTGCTGCCAAATTCGGCAAACGATCATTTCCCACTGTTATTTTCTTACTTTTGTTCATTTCCTACCTTTTTCCAATGAAAATATACTCGTATATTGGCCGAAAATGATCCGTTTCCCATTTTTTAAATAGATTCTGGTGAGAAACGATTCTTCAACACACAAAACATTAATTTATTTCGATAATTTGATTTATATTGAAATATTGTTTTTTGAAAAAGGTAGAAAAAGAACAGTGGGAAATGATTTCTTGCCCCAAAATCGGCAAGTTGCTGCAAAAATAGGCGTACTGATCGCCCCTTAATATTCCTCCGTTTTAGTCGAGCACTGAATAGGTTCATGACTTTTTTTTGTCATTTTCATCATCAATTTTTATTTCAGATCGAGGCGAGGGACCGAAAGAAGAGAGTGCAAAAAGTGGATGTCATTGGACGACAATTGTATTTTGTAAGGTTTCAAATGTTTTTAAAACTTGGCGAACACAAGAAATAGTTTCGTTTTAATTACCTTTCTTTTTAACAGTGCGTTCAGTTTAAAAAATTTCAATTAACGTTCAAACCGTTTAATCACTTCACCACGAGGGTCAACAAATTAATTTTAAAAAAAGAATAGAAAAAAGGCGAGTAGTCCCCAAAAGTAGCAGGCTGTGTGAAGTAAAAAATATGACCAAAGTTCGAATAAAATATTCAGGTCGGCGATGTACAGCCGCTAGTTCAAATTTGCCTGTTTCAACACCAATTCGTGCATAGGAAAACGTATCAAATGTATACCTTGATTACTTTAGAATTCTTCCAGCTTTCGGTAATACTGCTTCGCGATGAGCAGGCAAAAATGTGGTAGCATCGCGTGAGTCTCATTGCGGCAGTGTGTCGATTTACGCTGCTAATTTAAAATTTTCAGTAAGGTTAAAAAAATTTCGTAAATCGACATGTCGTCTCGGCATGACCCACACGACGCTGCCACTGCCTGCTCCTCGCGACTAGTGTGCGTGACCGGTAAAGATTTGACGATTTTACCGGTAAATTTACCAATAAATTTGTCGAATTTACCGCCAAGTTCGGTAAATCACCGGCGAATTTTGGCGCGTTTGCCAGTAAAAATTTTTTCGGTAACGCACACTATTGTCGGCCCGCCAAAATGGTCAAACGTTCTCCGCTGAGCTCAACGCTATATGCAATTTTCATCTTGGTTTCCAAATTATTAAATTTCACGTTGAATTTATACGTGAAATGAAATAATTTGGTGGCCAAAATGAAAATCGCATAGCGTTGAGTTCAGCGGAGAGCGTTTGACTAGATTGGCGGGCCGACAATACTCGAAACGCAGTAATAGAACTTCAAAAAACTTGCAAAATAATCGCGATTCACTATAAAAATGGGAATATGCAATTGTATCATGCAAACTTTAGTTGATTTTTTGTTTAGAGAAAAATAGGAAAAAACTACACTATGCATAGGTTTTCTCCAGATAAGCTAGTCTTCATGGTCCCACGAGAAAAAAACTATTTAAAAACGAACTACGTGTTAGCCAACTTTTAAAAACTTTGAAAACCCAAATTAATGTCTTTTTTTCCTTTTCTGTTATATTTTCTTCCCAATCATCTTCTTTTTATTGTTTTTACTATTCTATGTGCTACAATTGCAATAAATTTTTATTATTTTTTAACAGTGTTTTGTTCTTTTACATGAAATGGCTTGAATGCGAGCACTTTTGAGCCTATAGGGTGAGTCTGTAGACGTTTTATAGACCTATTACAAGCCTACCCTCGATTTAGGAATATCCGCGATAGGCCAATTATAGGCTTACAATAGGCTTATTGATGACCGCGATAAGCCTATTATAGGCGAAAGTCAACCGCGATAAGCCTATTATAGGCCTATTATAGGCGGCGAGCCGCGATAAGCCTATAATAGGCTTACTATAGGGTCCTTCGCGGGTACTCGATAGGCCTATCGCGCAACCTATTATAGGCCTATCGCGCAAAACCTGTGAACTGGTAGCTTTGTCGCCGCGCGATCTCAAGGCCGGGGTTCAAGTTTTGGCAGTGGCAGATTTTTTTGTGCGGTCGAAAAATTCAAATATTAAGGCCATGGAGCAACCATCGCTAGAAATCATGCTTCTCCACCATCTTATGATAATTCTACTCACACTATTCGGCAACTCTCTTCTTATCTACGTGATCTACAAAAATAACAAAGTGTTGCGACGAAAACGAGTCACACCGGTCCAGGTGAGTTCATCCAAGTGAAGAGCCTAAAATTATCTGAAACTCTAAAGATGCTCATGCTTCACATGTGCGCCGCCGACATCTTATTCGCGCTGATCTCGGTCGGCCCGACTATGGCAATCACCGCTACCGTACCCTTCTTCTATGGACCGAATTGGCTGTGCAAGTTTACAAAGTTTTTGCAAGTGATTCCCATGTATGCTTCGTCGTTTCTTCTCGTGGCTATTAGCGCGGATCGGTATCAGGTGCGTATTTTTTGTTTATGCCTTTCTGATTTTTTGAAAAACACCTGTTAAACACATGTACCCCTGGCAAATACGTGATAATTCTCAAATGTGCCCCCTCCCTCCTCTAGGTCCTTCATGCCCTCTACCTCTCGCGCGCCCATGGCGCAGTCGGTAGCAGTGCTGCTCGACAATCTACAAGTCTAGGGTTCGAGTTTTGCACCCCATCAATCTTTTTTGCAGGCAATCTGTCGACCTCTCGCCTCTATGAAATCATCCGCCTACAACCGCCCAGCCCTCTACTCATCCATCGCCTGGACCGCCGCCATTCTCTTCTCCACCCCACAACTGTACCTGTTCGAAAAACGCGATGGGGATTGTCACGAAAACTACACGGCCGACTATCAATACCCACTTTACGTGTGCCTGTTCAATTCGGTGGTGTGGCTGTTGCCATCGGCAATCGCTGGCTATTTGTACTTTTGTGTGTGCAAGGCGGTGTGGAAGAGCACGTCGTTCAGCAGCTCGTTGAGGAACAATATGAAGCAGAAGATGGAGCATTTGAAGTTGGCCGCGCTGAATGGGGGAATGCAGGCGCATCATAAAGGTTGGTGGTTGTGCTCTATCGGGGCTGTCTACCCGTCGGCGTCTCCACTAGTGTGAGCGGTGTGAGCAGTTAGTGGAGACTCAGACTGTCTAACTGTCTGGGTCTCTAGCACAGCCATAGAGCGCACTCTCTCGCAAGATGGCGCAGTCCGTAGCGTTCCTGCCTGTCTTTCTAAATCTCTAGCCGGTTTTGCGCGTTAGGCCTGATAAGTGAAGGCCTATAATGGGCCTAACATAGGCCCACAGTAAAGGCCTAATCTAGGCATGTTATAGGCCTAACTTAACCCCGCAGTGAGAGCCTAATATAGGCCTGCCGTGAAGGTATAAAATAGGCCCATATTGAAGGCCTATTATAGGCCTGACATCGAACCGCAGGGATGGCTTAATATAGATCCTCAGTAAAGGCCTAATATAGGCTTAATATAGGCCTGAAATGAAGACCTAATACAGGCTTGTTATAGACACGCATAGCCCCGCAGTAAAGGCCCAATATAGGCCCGCAGTTAAGACTTAATTTAAACCTATTTTGAGCCTAACATAGACCAGCAGTAAAGGCCTAGTTTAGGCCTAATGAAAGCTTACTACAGGCTTGGTATAGGTTTTACATAGGTCTGCCGTGAAAGCCTGCAATAAAGACCTAATATAAGGCAAACATTAGCCCCAGCGAAGGCCTAATATAGGTTTGTTATGGGCACGCATAGCCCCGCAGTAAAGGCCTAACATAGGCCCGCAGTTTAGGCCTGATTTAGGCCTAAAATAGGAATGCAATAAAGGACTAAAATAGGCCCGTATTTAAAGCCTAATAAAATCCTATTATGGGCCTAAAGTAGGTAGGCAGAAAAGGCGTAATTCAGGCATATTACAGACCTACCATAGGCCTGCGGGTGGGCGCACACACCAACAAATCTAGGTCTGACAAAGGCCCACACCAAAGGCGTAAAATAGGTCAATAGTGAAGGCCTAATAATGGTCTATCATAGGCATAACATAGGCCTATTATAAGCCTAACATAGGCCCGCAATACAGGCCCGATTTAAGCCTGTGTTGGGCTTAACATAAACTCGTAGTGAAGGCCTGAATTGGACCTAACATAGGCACGCAGTAGGCCCCGAACATAGGCCTGCAGTAAAGACCTATTATAAGCCTTACACAGGTCAAACATAGGCCCACAGTTTAGGCTTAGTTTAGGTCTATTATAGGCTTCACAAAAACCCGTAGCGAAGGCCTAAAAGGCCCACAGTAAAGGCCTAAAATAGACCTGCGGGTTGGCGCACACACCAACTAATCTAAGTCTAAGAAAGTCTCGCATTTAAGATTTAATTTAAGCCTATTTTGGCCCTAACATAGGCCAGCAGTGAAAGCCTAGTTTAGGCCTAACATAGGCCGCAGCAGGCCCCCAACATAGGAATGCAGTGAAAGCCTAATTTAGGCATCTTATTGGCCTAACATAGGCTGGCAGTGAAGGCCTAATCTAGGCGTCTTATAGGCCCACAGCGAAGGCTTAATACAGTCTGGAAATAGGCCTCTTACATCACAGTAACCTAACTTTTTCTCAGGCGCCACCATGCAATGCGTCGAGCTCGACCGTCGACGTGTCCAGACAGTCAAACTCACTTTAACTATCGTCGCCGCCAATTTCGTCCTCTGGGCTCCATTTTGCATCACATCCGTCATCGACGCCCTATGGCCCTCTGCTATAAGTAAGCTCCTCCCCCTCCCCCATAAAATATTTTTTGCTCATCTCAATTTCCAGACTCCACCTTCGCCACGTACATCATGTTCTTCGGCAACCTGAACAGCTGCATGAATCCGTGGCTGTGGTTCCACTTCAATCGGAGCCAAATCCGCCGCGCGTCGCCCTGTCGTAAATCCTCGGAGCCGCTCATCCAATCGTTAGTTTACGTTCACGTGATGACCAGCCAAGCGCACTCTTCTGACTTTTACTAATCCGTGCACCGCTTTCATCTATTTATCACAACTAACATATTTTGTCTTTTTCTCTTTCTATTTCTCTGTCTTTTTCTGTACTCTCTCTCTCTCTCTCTTCTCCTGTTTGCACCACTTTCTTTTCCCAGAAATCAAATTTCCAGTCGTGGCCGCATACTGGACGGCGATCAGATGCAGACCGAGTTCACTGTCGAGATGGCCATCAATTCGGAATCCAATCGATCTTATTGATTTATTTTTTCCCTCTAATCCTCATAATTTTATTTGTATGTACATATAAAAACATTTAATTTAATGTCTGCGCCTGTGAGATAAGCGCGCCCTTTCTCTCGCTCTCGCAAGCTGCGTCAGCGAGGAGACGCAGAGAAAAGGGGGTTGAGCGCGCGCGCTCTGACTTTCTGCGTCTCGTCTCTACCGGCGAGGGGACGCAGACAAGAGACTGCGACGAGACGACAAAACAGGGTACCGCAAACAGAGACGATGAACGTGCTCTGACTTTCTGCGTCTCCTCTCCACCCGCCGGTTCATATAAGGCATGTAATCGGCCTATGTTAGGCATGTAACGGGCCTACCTTAGGCCTGTAACAGGCCTACCGCGCAAGAACAGGTTCAGGGCGGGTAGGGTGCGCTCTATAACTGTCCTGGAGGCGCAGACAATGAGAGAACGCGCTCTACCCCTTTTCTCTAACCGTCGGCGTCTCCACTAGCGCGGCGTAGTGTCACAACACAAGCGAGGAGACGCAGACAGCGAGACGAGACAAAAGCGTGCCACTATCGAAAACGCAGACAAGTTCAATTTTTATTAAAAAAAACCGCAAAATATACAAAAAAAAACTTAACAGCATCCCATAATTATCACTGTCTCACAATCAACTTTTTCCAAATTACCGACACGTAACTCGGCGGCTCCTGCTCTTCCAATTGCTCATAAGTGGGCGGGGCCGATGGATTCTCACTTTCAAAAGACGTCATTGTTCGCGCCAACATTTCCAGATTTTCATCCTCTGTCAACTCGATGATTTCCGTCTTGATCGGGCGGCTCACACTTTTGTTTTTTTGGAGGCATAGATAGACCTGAAAAAAGGGGAAAAATAGAGGAAATGATGGCTGGAAAACTGTGCGCTCTATCGCACGAGGAGCATACGCTAAAAGTGCTAGCGAGGAGGCGCAGACAGCTAGACAGCGAGAGAACCAGTGCGCCGTCACTAGCAGAGACGCAGGCAGCTAGAGAAAGGGGTTTCCCGCCCACGCCTTTACCGTGCACCGTGACAAGAGACGCAGACAGTGAGAGTGCTCGCTCTGCCTCTTTTCTCTCTTCTCTGGTGCACTATTTCGCCTCACTGCCTCACTGTCTGCGTCTCTATAACTTTAAAGCGTAAAAACTTACAAAATAAAGAACCACAAATAGCATTGACACTCCGAATCCGGCCATCTCTATGCTTTGCTTTGTTAGCATATCGATCAGCATTTTATTTTCCTGTGTTTTGTTGTTGTTGCTGCAAAACAAAATATATTTACAATGAGCAATAAAATCATCCCAATCTTTTTAAAATCCAAAAAAAAAAAAACAAAAAAAAATGCAAAAAAAAGAACTAAAAGCCCGCAAAAAATCGAAGAAACATGCGAGCGAGATAGCAGAGACGCAGATCCTCAGAGAGTGGCTCCTGAGCAAAAAAGAAAAAAAGGATAGAAAGGAGAAGGACCAGGCGTGGGAATTAGGTTACAAAGACTGAAAAAAAGACTGCAAAAAGACTGCAAAAAGACTGAAAAAAGAACTGCAAAAAATTATGTTCACTTTGTGGTCTGCGCATCTTCTTTTTGGTCAGTGTGGTGTGTCGTTTTGTTTAACTGTCTAACGTCTCTCGTGTGTTCCTGCAGGAAAGCGCATTCTCACTGTCTGCGTCTCCTTTTGTATAAGGAGGCGCAGACAGTCAGACAGCGCCGACCGACCCCCCTGTCGGGACACCCTTTGTGGTCTGCGTATCCTCGTTTTAAATGGTGGCTCTTTTTGTTTAACTGTCTAATGCCTCTCGCGTCATCGATGGAGCGCGCGGTCTCCCCACCAGCACTGTCTCCCTGTCTGCGTCTCTCCCACGGTGAGGGAGCCCGCACTGTCTCACTGTCTGCGTGTCCCTACGATTATGACGCCCGTTCTCTCTCACTGCCTGCGTCTCCCCACGGGGAGGGTGCCCGAACTGTCTCACTGTCTGCATATCCCCAAGGTGAGGGATCTCAAACTGTCCCACTGTCTGCGTCTCCCCGGGGCGCCCGAACTATCTCTTTGTCTGCGTCTCCCCCAGGGGGAGGGTGCCCGTTCTGTCTCACTGTCTGCGTCTCCCCACGGTAAGGGCGCTCGCACTGTCTGAGTCTCCCCACGGTGAGGGCACACGAGCTGTCTCTTTGTCTGCGTCTCCCCACGGTGAGGGCGCTCGCACTGTCTGCGTCTCCACACGGTGAGGGCGCCCTCACAGTCTCACTGTCTGCGTCTCTCCACGGTGAGGGCGCTCGCACTGTCTGCGTCTCCCCACGGTGAGGGCGCTCGCACTGTCTGCGTCTCCACACGGTGAGGGCGCCCTCACAGTCTCACTGTCTGCGTCTCTCCACGGTGAGGGCGCTCGCACTGTCTGCGTCTCCCCACGGTGAGTGCGCCCGAACTGTCTCCCGGTATGCGTCACCCCACGAGGAGGGCGCTCGCACTGTCTGCGTCCCCCCACAGTGAGGGTGTCCGAACTGTCTCCCGGTCTGCGACACCCCACGAGGAGGGCGCTCGCACTGTCTGCGTCCCCCCACAGTGAGGGTGTCCGAACTGTCTCCCGGTCTGCGTCACCCCACGAGGAGGGCAACCGAACTGTCTCCCTGTCTGCGTCCGTCTCCCCCCAGTGAGGGCGCCCGAACTGTCTCCCTGTCTGCGTCTCCCCGGGGGTGCCCGCACTGTCTCCCTGTCTGCGTCCGTCTCCCCACGGTGAGGGTGTCCGCACTGTCTCACTGTCTGCGTCTCACCACGGTGAGGACGACCGTATTGTCTTCCTGTCTATGTCTCCGCACGGTGAGGGCGCTCGCACTGTCTGCGTCCGTTCCCCATAGTGAGGGAACCCGAACTTTCTCCCTGTCTGCGTCTCCCCACGGTGAGGACGCTCGCACTGTCTGCGTCTCCCCGGGGGCGCCCGAACTGTCTCCCGGTCTGCGTCTCCTCACGGTGAGGGTGCCCGCACTGTCTGCGTCTCCCCACGGTGAGGGCGACCGAACTGTCTCCCTGTCTGCGTCCGTCTCCCCACAGTGAGGGCGCCCGAACTGTCTCCCTGTCTGCGTCTCCCCGGGGGTCGCCCGCACTGTTTCACTGTCTGCGTCTTCCCACGATGAGGTTGCCCAAACTGTCTCTTTGTCTGCGTCTCCCCACGGTGAGGGCGCTGGCACTGTCTGCGTCTCTCCACGGTGAGGGCGCTCGCACTGTCTGCGTCTCCCCATAATGAGGGCCACCGAAATGTCTCCCTGTCTGCGTCTCCCCACGGTGAGGGCGCCGGAACTGGCTTTTTGTCTGCGTCTCCTCGCCCACACCTTTCCACAGAGACAGCAAACGCTGGCAGACCAAACTTCCCGCTTTTCGTGTGCATTATTATGTTCGTGACAATTCTGGAAATCAAATCTTGTGGGTGGAAATGTATAAGATAGAATTGCGTGACGTGCAAGCAAAGCAATACGTCGTAATTACCTGTCAACGAGCTTGATGGAGTTTTGCGACACGCCACGACATTCCGGGCCGTAATTGTTTCCTGAGCAAACATGGTATAAAAGGGCGCCGAGTGACGGGCGGTATGTTACTTTTTCCCCTACCCTTTTCAAACGTTTAAGCTTCTAGGGTCATGCGTGTCCTCCTCCTCATCGCCATGGCGCTCCTCGCCATCACCATCACCACCACCACGGCGGCCCCGTCGTCCCACCAATACCCGCTAAACTACCTGGACGCCGCCGATCAGGACACGTGGACGCGCTTCTTGCCCGTCAAAAATCGACGGGCGCCGCTCGACGGTTTTGAGGACATGTCCGGCTTTCTGAGGACGATTGATGGGATACAGAAGCCGCGGTTTGGTTGAAGCACATTGTTTTTTGTCTGTCTGTCAATTTCTATCGCTTGTTCTTTCTTCCAACAATAAATGATGTCGTGTGTGTGTGATTTGCCAGCACTCGAGAAATTTTGAAGCTTAAAAAAAAAGTTAAGCTTAAAAAATCGGCTCGGTATTTCCGGTGCACATTTTTTTGGCAATTGTCACAACATTGAAGGAAAACTCAGTAAGTTGAAAAAAAAAATCGAGAAAAAGTGAGAAAAAGTCGAAAAAATTGTTAAGCCTAAGCCTAAGCCTAAAAGTTAAGCCTAAGCCTAAGCCTAAAATTTCGGATCGGTAAATTTTGGATTTTTTTTGTCATTTTTTTGGGTTTTCGGGTAAAAAGATTGATATTTTTTGGTTTTTTAGCTTGAACAAACTTTGACACCCAGATACTCTTAGAAAAACTGTGAGAAACAGTGATTGAAACTTTGAACTTTGTCACCCCAAAAACTTGTCATTTTTAACCACAATTTTGGTTTTTTCAATCACATTCGACGCAGAAAAAATTGGGCTATCGAATGGTATTGATTTCAGCTAGTTTTATTTCAGAAATTCTGAGAAATATGTGAAAAACACCTGCAACCACCTTAACGTCCACATGTACTTTTCCATTAGAAACTCCAATATTTTTTACGCTAATTCAAAGTTTTGTAATTGCATCCGATGTAAAAAATTACGGCTTATCGAATGATATTAGTTTCAGCTAGTTTTGCTTTACAAATTCTGAGAAATAGGTAAAAAACACCTGAGAGCACCTTAACGTCCATAGGGTGGCACATGTACTTTTCCACCAAAAACTTCACTATTTTTATGCTGATTTAAGATGTTTTGATTACATTCGATGTAAAAAATTACGGGCTATTGAATGGTATTAGTTTCAGCTAGTTTTATTTGAGACATTTTGAGAAATAGGTGAAAAACACCTGAGAGCACCTTAACGTCCATCGGGTGGCACATGCACTTTTCCACATTAAACCTTTTTATTTTCACGCTAATTCAAGATTTTTGGGTTACATTCCATGTGAAAAATTACGGGCTATCGAATGGTATTAGTTTCAGCTAATTTTGCTTGACAAATTCTAAGAAATAAGTGAAAAAGTGTAACGTACCGTAACACCCCTGAGACGGCACCCACTTTTGCACCTCAAAAATGAGTGATTTTTTTTCCATAATTTCAGCATTTTATGATTACATTCGATGTAAAAAATTACGGGCTATTGAATGGTATTAGTTTCAGCTAGTTTTATTTGAGACATTTTGAGAAATAGGTGAAAAACACCTGAGAGCACCTTAACGTCCATCGGGTGGCACATGCACTTTTCCACATTAAACCTTTTTATTTTCACGCTAATTCAAGATTTTTGAGTTACATTCTATGTAAAAAATTACGGGCTATCGAATGGTATTAGTTTCAGCTAATTTTGCTTGACAAATTCTAAGAAATAAGTGAAAAAGTGTAACGTACCGTAACACCCCTGAGACGGCACCCACTTTTGCACCTCAAAAATGAGTGCTTTTCTAAATAGCATTTTCCGTGAACGGGGACCAAAAAGGGCCCTCACGTTGCGTGGCCAATCAATTCCCAACCACCCTCCCCCCTCCACTCTCCACAAATTTTCCCTCATTTCCAATTTCTACCTACTCCAACCGAAAGCTGGTGGATATTTCGAAAAAGAAACCGACGTTCGTTTCTGTCCCATCAACCACATGGATCTGTTAAAGAAAAAGTTCGAGAAGAAGAAGAAGAAGGGTGCCGCGGCGAATGCGCTCAACAAAAAACCCTCAAAAGCGAAGATCTCGGCGCGTCAGAAAAAGAACGCAGCAAAGAAGAAGAAAAAGAAGGCAAAGGATAAAAAGAAGCGCAAGTCGTCGAGAAACAACACGTCTTCCAGTTCCGAGTCGTCCGAGAGCGATGAGAGTGATCGTCGGACGAGAGCAGTGGCGTCTGTGCTGGCCGCCGATGCGGCTAATATTGATAAGAGGGTGAGCTAGAAGAAATAGTTATTAGTAAATACATATTCCGTTTTAGTACCGAATGGCCGGAGCACTCGTTAAAAAGCCCGAGAATCCAACTGGATTTACTCGTAAAATCTTGGAGGCCGAGTGGCGGGAGATGTTGATGGATCCTTCGGTTACTATGGATCAGTTGAAGGTTCTTGATGACTATTTGAAGAATCGGGCGGAATTGAAGTCAACGGACCATATTGTGATATCGGAAAAGTTAGTTTTTGGTTTTAGGCTTAGGCTTAGGCTTAACTTTTAGGCTTAGGCTTAACAATTTTCCGAATTTAAAATTTTTTTTAACGTTTTTTTAAGACTTTCAAGCTTTATTGTGGCTATAAATGCATGATAATTCATTGTTTGAAAATTGAAATGAAATTTTTTTTGTTGGAATTTTTGATTTTTAGGCTTAGGCTTAGGCCTAACTTTTAGGCTTAGGCTTAGGCTTTAAAATTTTTGAATTTTTCGAATTTTTTTTTTATTTTTTGAACGTTTTTTTTTCAAACTTTCGAGCTTCTATATGGCTAATATGTGCACCGAAATTTATTTTTAAAGATAAAAGTTATATTTTTTGGAATTTTGGATTTTTAGGCTTAGGCTTAGGCTTAACTTTTAGGCTTAGGCTTAGGCTTTAAAAGTTTTGAATTTTTCGAATTTTTTTAAATTTTTTGAACGTTTTTTCAAAATTATGATCTTCTGTATGACTAATAGGTGCACCGAATATTAATTTTAAAGATAAAACTGATATTTTTCGGAATTTTTGGTTTTTAGGCTTAGGCTTAGGCTTAACTTTTAGGCTTAGGCTTAACAATTTTTAGGCTTAGGCTTAGGCTTAACTTTTGAGCTAAACTGTTTTTTTCCACTTTCTAGCTCAAAAACATTATTTTATCTCTTCATTCGTTTCAGAGTCGACGAGGACGACAAAAAATCCACGACCCACTTGAAAATTCTGACCAAATATGACGAGGGTCGCTTCGCAGCAATTTACATGGTCACCAACGAGTCGGCTGTCGAGTAAGCTCATAATTTCACCATTTTCACATTTTTTACTTTAGCAATACTGTAATATCGGTGACAAATGGCCGATTTATGATGAAAACTGCCCTGCGACAACTTTCAAGTCATCAGATCACTTATCGGCTTCATGTAGGCTTTTTATCGCTTTTTATCTGTCTTAAAGCTACAATTTTAACCTTATTCTTTATTTTCTCGCTTTTTGCAGCGAGAAATAAGCGTTTTGAAACTTTTATGGGCCAAAAAGGACGAAAACCAACCACGAATCCCGCCGATTCTTCACGAGGGTCGGATGCTGGGAGTGCCGTTTTATGGTACTAGAATCTGGCATTAAAAATGTTTTTATAATGCATTTGTTACAGTAACCACCATCTACGATGCAAATATCGAAAAAGTTCGCGAAGAAATGGGCGGCGGCGGTTTCTCAATACCATCGGCGTTTTGGATCGCTCAGGAGGTGTTGGTGGCGATGAAGGTGAGTGGAGCGCGTTTGTTTGATGAAGAAAAGCTTGCTCTATTGGATAGGCATTAAAAATATAATTTCCAGAAGAAATTTTTCAAGAAAAATCGAAAAAATCGCTAAAATCAACATTTAAAGGTTTTTTGCTTTAATTTTGCTCAAAGTTGCCCAAAACACACTGGTTTTAAGTTTATTTGATACAAAACAATTTGCTCTATTGAATAAGCACAAAAATACAGGTTTCATAACTAGTTTTTCCAAAAAAAATCGAAAAAATCGCTAAAATTAACATTTTTACATTTTTTGCTGTAATTTTGCTGAAAATTGCATTAAACACATAGGTTTTAAATTTATTCAATGCAGAAAAATTTGCTCTATCAAATAGGCACTTAAAATATCACAGAAATTGCACATTTTCCAGAAAAATCGAAAAAATCGCTAAAATCAACATTTTAACGTTTTTCGCTGTAATTTTGCTCAAAATTGCTCAAAACATGTAGATTTTAAGTTTATTTGACGCAGAAAAATTTGCTCTATCGAATAAGCACTTAAAATATAGTTTACATAACTAATGTTTCCAGAAAAATCGTAAAAATCGCTAAAATCAACATTTTTGCATTTTTCGCTGTAAGTTTGCTGAAAATTGCAGAAAACACATCGGTTCTAAGTTTATTCGATGCAGAAAAATTTGTTCTATCGAATAAACACTTAAAATATAACACAAATTGCACATTTTTCCAGAAAAATCGAAAAAATCGCTGAAATCAACATTTTAACGTTTTTCGCTGTAATTTTGCTCAAAATTCCTCAAAACATGTAGATTTTAAGTTTATTTGACGCAGAAAAATTTGCTCTATTAAATAGGCACTTAAAATATACTTTACATAACTGATATTTCCAGAAAAATCGAAAAAATCGCTGAAATCAAAATGTTAACATTTTTCGCTTTAATTTTGCTCAAAATCGCCCAAATCTTATAAATTTAAAATTTTTTTGACGCTGAAAATTTTTGTCTATCGAACAGCTCTTAAAAACATAGAGAAACTCCAACAAAAACACCACAATATCCGAAAAACATCGTGCAGATGACTAGGAGTGCGGTGGCGCGCGTTTACAATATTTTTCACTTTCAGTTTCTTCACCGCCGTCAAATCATTCACCGCGACATCAAACCCGCCAATTTGGTGTCTAGTTGGCAGAATCGCGACCACTGGTTTTTGATTGATTTTGGCGAGGCTATTAGCGTCGGAAAGACGACTGCGTAAGTCGCCTTGGCTTTGAGATTGTAAAATGTTTTGTTTTGTTTAAGATTGAGCCCACCGGACGGCTACACGTTGCCGTTTTTGTCCCGGGAAGCTCACGATGTGTTGAATACGGCTATGCCGTCTACTCTTCAGCAGGACCTCGAGTCGTGGTTTTATTTGTTGATTGATTTGTGAGTTTTTGCAAAAATTGCTAAAGAAAAGACTGCAAAAAAACTACAAAAAAACTGCAAGAAAAATGAAAAAAATTGGGGACTTTTCGTAGACTTCTTGTAGACTTTTGGTTGACATTTTGTACACTTTTTGCTGACTTTTTTGTGGTCTATAGCACTCAAAACTGTGAAAGGCAATAGTGCCTGCGCAGCAGGCTTGCTAAGCTATTTTTGCAGCCTTTTTTGGGAATTTATTGTTAGCAAAAAAAGTATATGAAAAGTCTGTGGAAAGTCTACAAAAAGTGCTGCGGATCTATTTTCAGCGCACTTTTTCACTGTTATTTTAGAGCGCTAAAGACCACAAAAAGACGGTCAAAAGTCTGTGAAAAGTCTGCAAAAAGTCTGTAAAAAGTGTACAATAGCTTGAGCCTAAAAAGGCCTTATTCGCATCTTTTTTAGCGCGCCTCTTTCTGTGTCATTTTTGAATGTTAGGAACCAAAAAAATTCTTTAAAAAGTTCAAAAAAGTCTACGAAAAGTCTACGAAAGGCTACAAAAAGTTCACCTAAAGTTTCCAGAAAGTTATTGCAGTTTTTTTCCAGACTTTTTGGAGACTTTTTGTAGACTTTTCGTGGCCTCCTTGCACTCCAAAATGATAGAGAGAAATTGCGACTGGGCAGCAGGCTTGTCAAGCTATTTCTTGCAGTCTTTTTTTTGTATTTAGTGCTAGCGACCAAAGTAAATGAAAAGTCTGTGAAAAGTCTGCGAAAAGTTTGCGAAAAGTCTACGAAAAGTGTAAAATAATTTGAGCCTAAAAAGCCTGTTGCGGATCTGTTTTGGAGCGCTATTTTTGTCATTTTAAGCGCTAAAAAGAATGTTAAAAGTTTGCAAAAAGTCTATGAAAAGTGTACGAAAAGTTTGTGAAAAGTTCACGTAAAGTTTCCGGAAAATTCTACAGGGCGAGCCTGCTGCGCAACAGGTTTTGGCGCGTTTTGTTTTACCATTTTAAGCACTAGAATGACTGCTAAAAGTTTGCAAAAAGTCTGCGAAAAGTCTGTAAAAAGTCTGTAAAAAGTGTACAATAGTTTGAGACTAAAAAGGCCTTATTCGCATCTGTTTTAGCGCGCTTTTTCTGTGTCATTTTTGAATGTTAGGGACCAAAAAAGATCTACAAAAAGTTCAAAAAAAGTCTACAAAAAGTCTACAAAAGGCTACAAAAAGTTCACCTAAAGTTTCCAGAAAGTTTTACAGGGTGAGTTTGCTGTGCAATCCCCTTTCAGCGCACTTTTTCACTGTTATTTTAGAGCGCTAAAGACCACAAAAAGACGGTCAAAAGTCTGTAAAAAGTGTACAATAGCTTGAGCCTAAAAAGGCCTTATTCGCATCTTTTTTAGCGCGCTTCTTTCTGTGTCATTTTTGAATGTTAGGGACTAAAAATATCTACAAAAAGTTTAAAAAAGTCTACGAAAAGTCTACGAAAGGCTACAAAAAGTTCACCTAAAGTTTCCAGAAAGTTATACAGGGTGAGTTTGCTGTGCAATCCCTTTTCAGCGCCCTTTTCCACTGTTATTTTTGAGCGCTAGAGGCCACAAAAAATTTGTTAAAGTCTATAAAAAGTCTGCAAAAAGTTCAAGTAAAGTCGGCAGGAAATTCAATTCAATGTTCTGCACAATCACTTTTTGCCGCTATTTTGGACGCTAGAGTCTACAAAAAGACGGTCAAAAGTCTTTGAAAAGTCTATGTTTTGGCGCAAAATTTTCTGACAGTTGGTGCGCTAGAAAGACAGCAAAGAAGGACTAGAAAAGTTTATGGAAAGCCCTGCAATCCACTCTAAAAATCTCCCATTTCAGAATCAAGCCCCTACCATGGCGCGAAAACACGAACATTCAAGAAGTGGCCAATCTGAAAAAGGAGTTTTTCAAAACGCCCCGTGTTCCCGACTTTACCCCGCAAATTACCGAAATTCAAAAACTGCTAAGAACGGACACGTCACCCGGCTACCCACTCATCTCTAAACAAATGCTCGCCGGCTTCAACGAGGGCCGCGAAGGCCTCGGAGGGGCCAAATGGGTGCCAGAGTGGCACGATCGTGTGGCGACACGAAAGGCACGTCAACATCCACAACGTGCCGGCGCCAAGAAGATGAAGGCCAACAACACGCGATCCGTGGAAGAGGAACAGCCCCAGCAGACTTCGGTGAACACGTCTGGAGAGCAGACTGCTCCGTCGACGGCAAACGACAAGCGCAATTCGGCGAGAGGGGGCGCTGTTAAGAAGAACCAATCGATGTACATGTCGGTGATGGGTACACCGGGATCCACACCACCGCCAACACCCCCACCCGCCAATACGCAGGCTGTTTCGCCAGGAGGCGTGCCTCCGAAACGATTGTCGAAAGAGTCGGGTAACGCGCCGGCTTCTGCTCCTGGCTCTACTCCACCTCCAGCAAGTGAGATTATGATTTGACCAATACTTTTCGTATCATTGTTTCAGGCACGCCCACGAACAGGACGTCGATAATGCTCGACGACATGCCTCCGCCTACAAATGCAATTGCCACACCTGTCCCATCCGCACCGCCTGCCAGAGGTGCTGACCGTTCTGTTTATTTTAACGATTTTCCACCCGCCCAGGTGGCGGATGCGAATAATAAGAAAAAGATGCGTTACAGGCCTAAAAAGTGAATCAATAAATTAGTGCTTTTTCAAATTTATCGATTTTTGGGCCCGTTTTTCTCAATCTTCCTAAATAATACCCAAAGCAAAGTGTATTATATCCGATGCAAAAAACTTGCTCTATTGAATAGGCAATAAGAATAATGCATTTATCGCAAAATTTATTGAGAAAAATAGGAAAAATCGCTGAAATTGCCATTTTTACGTATTTTTGAGTAATTGTTGCTCAAAATTGGCCAAACTTTCTTGAATTGAGGTGTATTTGATGTAGAAAAACTTTTTTTATCCAAGGAATAACAAAAATCATACATTTATTGCAAAATTTATAAAGAAAAATCGAAAAAATCGCTAAAATCTGCATTTTTCTTTTTTTGAGGTAATTTTGCTCCAAATTGCCCAAAATTGTCGAATTAAAATGTATTCAATGCAGAAAAAAATTTTATCGCATAGACGACAAAAATCATACATTTATCCCAAAATTTATAAAGAAAAATTGAAAAAATCGTTGAAATTTCCATTTTTACATATTTTTGAAGTAATTCGCTCAAAATTACCCGAACTTGTTTGAATTAAAGTGTATTCGATGCAGAAAAAATTTCTCTATCGCATGGACGACAAAAATCATACATTTATCCCAAAATTTATAAAGAAAAATCGAAAAAATCGCTAAAGTCAAAATTGTTCCGTTTTTCGAGGTAATTTTGCTCAAAACTGATCAAATTTTTTTTGAATCAAAATGTATTCGATGCATAAAAATTGTTTCTATCAAATGAATAACAAGTATCAAACATTTATTGTTCATTTTCCAGAGAATAATCGAAAAAATCGCTGAAATTGCCATTTTTACGTATTTTTGCTCAAAATTGGCCAATCTTTCTTGAATTGAGGTGTATTTGATGTAGAAAAATTTTCTTTATCCAAGGAATAACAAAAATCATACATTTATTGCAAAATTTATAAAGAAAAATCGAAAAAATCGCTAAAATCTTCTAAAATCCTTTTTTTTTGTTTGTAATTTAGCTCAAAACTGATAAAAATGTTTTGAATTATTTGAATATACAATGTATTTGATGCAGAAAAATTTTCTCTATCGAATAGACATAAAAAATTTAAGAAAAAACTACAAAATCAAAGTTATACCCCAGTTAAACGATAGATGTGCGGTGGGGCGTGATTGCAACATAACATTTTCGCCGATTAGATGTGTGATAAAACAAACTGAAAAATATAGAAAAAAAAAATATCACATGGTGATAAGAACTTTCACGTTTTTCTTATAGAAATGCACTTCCCCTCTATCCAATACGTTCTCTGCTCGTCTGCGTCTCACCAACAGAGAAAAGATGCTGTTCATCGTCGACCTGGTTTTTGTCGGTACACAGCCAAACGTAAGGGCGGGTCTCCCACCTTTCTCTTTGGTTTTAACCCAGTTACTCAAGGTACGCTGGAGTTCCGACCATTCGAAAGAGTGTGTCGAACAACTTTAACTTTTGGAACCGCTCTGCTGGGGTTATCCGGCGGAGCAAAAGAGAGAAATGTGGAAGATCTGGCGGTGGATCGTATCCGCGTACACAACTTGTGAGAAGGACGTCTTGATCAGGCTTTCTCGGAAATAAAATTCTCTTCCGAGTTCCGTCGGAAATTTCCGATTTTGTAATTTTCTCTTCCGATGTTCCGTCGGAATTCCGAAATTTCAAATTCTCGTTCCGATTTCCGTCGGAATTCCGGCAGAATTCCGATTTTCGATCGGAAAAATCGGAAATGAACCTGAATAGACCCATAAAATCTTAAATTATCCACAAAAAGTTTAAAAAAAATTGCGTAAAGATACGTAGATTCGTGTTTTAAATTGGGAATTTGTGTCACGGACATGGTCGAAATTTTTCCAAAAAAAAAAAAAAAAAAAACGATTCCGACATTTCGGAAATTTCCGAGAAAGCCTGGTCCTGATCCATGACGAAAATGCCTCTAATATGCCTCACTCATGACGTCACCCACGGCGTGCTGGAGACTACGTTTTGAAAATTAATTTTGGAAATGAAATTTCGGAGGTCATCTCTCTCAAGTCTCTACGTCTCTAGTTTTGCATGCACTTAGCTGAACTTGGCAGAATATCGCTTCAGAGACGCAGAAAAAATGCCACAGGGCGCGTTTGCGGTTACGTAGGTTCTAACACGCCGTGGTCACCCAGCTGTGGCGCCCCTTCCTCTCTGTCCCAACCGCCGGTTTTATATACCCCCACGGCGTCACTCATCTCCGCGCTCCGTTGTGCACAGGTAGTGCGCGTTCAGCTTATAATAGGTTGCGCGATAGGCCTACCGAGTACCAGCGAAGAACCCCAAAGTAAGCCTATTATAGGCTTATCGCGGGTCGACGCCTGTAATAGGCCTATAATAGGCTTATCGCGGGTGACTTTCGCATATCATAAGCTTATCGCGGCTATCAAAAGGCCTATTGTAAGCCTATAATAGGCCTTTCGCTGTCTTTCAAAACTAGGATGTGGGCTTATAATAGGGCGGCCACATGTCATCACACCGCATTTTGGCTCAAATGTGCTTACATTTGAGCCACTTACTAAACAATTTCCTTGAAAATAAAGATTTATTTAAACGTACAGAATAATTATAAATTTCACAAAGTTATTAACATACAACAAACGTTGAATAAAACATTAAATACACAAATACATAAGAATACTTAGAAAATCAACAGGTTCAGCCTCCAGAACATTTTTAAAATTGACCAACGTGTAGTTCGTTTATTTTTCTTGCCTAGTACAGAAAATGCTCCCGAGCATACTCTTTAGTTTCAAATTTTAAAGTAATTCCAATACTATTTTTAACACTATTTTCAACTTTCTGACCAATCGGAGAATTCTCAAAATCTTTTGAAACTTTTTCAATATTTTCAACATTTCCACGAATAATCCCACAACTGCGACATACGAAAAAATAAATTATGATAAATCCGGAACGAATGGTGCTAACGACGCTCCGATGTTCCGCAGTTTTCACTGTTACGCAATATTCGTTGCGAGACCGCAGTGAAAAACTGTGGAATGTCGGAGCATCATCAGCACAATTCCTTCGTGAACTCATAATAGCGAGATTACAACTTTTTGAATACACGTTGGCCAATTTTTGAAAATTCTTAAAACCTTACCGAGTCTACGCCAAGCCATTCCAACTTTGAAACAAGTCGTTGTTCCCGCCGTCGTCGATACTCTTCCTCGTCCGAGCTGGGTCCCGTCATAATCTGAAATTTTTGATTTGTAAATTATTTTACGGAATTTTCGGCAATTCGCTCTGTAATGATTAATGCGAGGCTCGAACGGCCAACTCGGATAATCATCGTGGCTGGAAGAAACTCATAAAATTTTGAAAGACTCGTGTATTTCCTCGGAAGACCTCGAAATATAAATTTCGCGAGGAAATTCATGAATCTCACGATGAAAATTATATTGCAAAAAAAAGTTACGAATCTTTTAAGGAAATTCACAAATTTCATCCAGCCTTTTTTTTTTAATTTTTTTTTTGAAACTAATGGGGTTATTCACAAAACCGGAAAAAAAGGAAGAAAACGGAAAAAACTTTGGGAAAAATCGGAGAATGATCCGATTGACCTGAAATTTCGGGAAAAATTCTCCTGTACACGCTCACAAAATTTTGGACCGAAATATCGATTTTAAAAATTTTCAGAAAAAAAATCGATAATTTTTAAAATCGATATTTCGGTCCAAAATTTTGTGAGCGTGTACAGGAGAATTTTTTCCAATTTTTCCCGAAATTTCAGGTCAATCGGAGCATTCTCCGATTTTTCCCGAAGTTTTTTCCGTTTTCTTCCTTTTTTCCTGTTACGATCGACATCGTATAAATAACATTTATTATGTTTTGACCTACCTTTGTTGATCTCTTACGCGCACATTTTATATGTGATGTTTTACCCGCCAACTCGCCCTATAAAAGGCGAGTTTCCTCTCATTCACGGTTCTCCTCCCGTCCCCCATCTACCACTATATTATTTACAAGTCTGCTGAATAAAAAACCAATATTCGAAGACTGTAACACTGGCGATCAGGATTCGAAATGGACTCAACGGCGCTCAAATTGTTCCTCACTCAGCAACAGGAGGCGCACAAGGAGCAGTTGGTCTTCCTGCAGCAACAGCAGGAGAAACTTCTTGAGACGATTCTCAAGAAGATCGGGACTCAAACCGATCACACCAGCATCCTCAACTCACTAAATGGCCGGATTGCGACATTCAAATACAACTCGGAGGATGGTGAAACATTCGATAGATGGTTTGGTCGATACGAGGATGTCATCAAAGTGGATGGTGCACAGTTGGACGACGCATCAAAAACTCGTTTGCTGGTTACGAAGTTGGACAAGCACGAGGCCGAGCAGTTCAGGAACCACATACTTCCAAAGATGCCAGCTGAAGTCAACTTCGAAGACACTGTGGCGATGCTCAAGAAGCTATTCAACGAGACGAAGTCGCTTACTCGTCTCAGATACGAGCTGCTATCAGTTAAGTTTGATGGCAACGATAGAAAGATTTACACTGGTCTAGTTAAAAGTCGTTTCAGCGTAGCCCAATGGAGCATAATGACCGAGGACCAGGCCCAATGCCTTCTGTGGATCATGGGGCTCCAATCACACGAGCACGCTGAACTTCGAGCCAGAGCACTCCGAGAGCTGGAACAGGACTCCAGAATCACCCTCACGGAGCTCACGGATCGTTTGGACCAAGTCATTGCACTGCGCAATGACTCCGACTTCATGGGAGGACCCGCATCATCAGTCAACGCCGTCAACTACAACAAAGCCAAGCAGCAACCTCAGTCGTCAAGGAAGCCGTCACAAGCTCATTCAAAGAGCAACAACTCGTGTCAACCACCCAAAACCCCATGCTACAAGTGCGGTCAGATGCATTGGGCACGAGATTGCAAACTATCGAGCAACACAGTCTGCCGAAATTGCAACAAAAATGGACATTTGGCAAAAGTCTGCAAGTCAAAAAGATCAACCAACAATGCCATTTTCATCGCTCAATCATCTGTCCAAAACAGAAATCGGATATACTACAATGTGGAAATCGAAGGGAAGCAAATCAAAATGCAATTGGACACCGGCGCAGAAGTTACTCTGATGAATTCGAAAGATTGGATGCGTCTCAACAAACCAAAATTGTCACATTCCACAATCAATCTTCGGACAGCAAACAACGAGCCGATCAAAGTGAAAGGACAATTCAAATGCAACTTCAATCTGAATGGTCATCATGGTTCGGGACTCTGCCACGTCACCGACACCGCTTCACTTCTGGGTCTCGATTGGATTGCTCAAGACACAACTCTCTACCAACACCTCATCCAAGCGTCTGTAAACTCGATTTCAAATGCAATTCCAGAAGCGTCATCAGCATGCCGAAAGAAACTGGAATTGGGCCTTCGTTCAACTTTCCCTGATGTCTTCGAGTCTGGATTGGGTCGCTGTTCCAAGGCTAAAGCATCTTTGCAGCTGAAGCCAAATGCATCTCCAACATTTCGAAAGGCACGCCCGGTTCCGTATGCCGTGCTGCCGATGGTCACTCAGGAGCTGAATCGTCTCGTCAAACAAGGAGTCTACACTGCCACAGACTACTCAGACTTTGCAACACCAATCGTCGTCGTTGACAAGAAGGATGGCTCGATTCGTTTGTGTGGCGACTACTCTACTGGCCTGAATGACTCGTTGGACTCTCATCAGCATCCACTTCCCACTGCCGAAGACATCTTCTCTACACTCAATGGTGGAAAGTACTTCACGCAAATTGATCTCTCCGAAGCCTATCTTCAAATCGAGGTGGACGAGGACAGCAAGAAAATGCTAACAATCAACACACATCTGGGACTCTTCTACCCAAATCGACTACCATATGGAGTGAAAAGCGCACCTGCAATCTTTCAACAAATCGTGGACACAATGATCTCGGGATTGGAAGGAGTCGCTGCTTATATGGATGATCTCATCATTTGCGGATCTACAGTCGAGGAGCACAATCGACGTCTTCACTCATTGTTCGAAAGGATCAAGGAGTACGGTCTTCGCGTCAAGTCGTCAAAATGCTCATTTTTACAATCGGAAGTAAAATTTTTGGGATTCATTGTCAATCGGAATGGCAGACGACCGGATCCCGCAAAAATCACTGCAATTGAAAAGATGCCAGCACCAACGGATGTCTCTCAACTACGCTCGTTCCTTGGTCTAGTACAATTCTATGGCTCATTCGTGAAGGATCTTCACAACTTCAGAGGACCTCTGGACGAATTGACCAAAAAGGACGTTGACTTCGTTTGGACCAAAAGCTGCGAATCATCATTTGGACGTATCAAAGATGTCCTCAAATCAGACCTTCTTCTCACTCATTTCGATCCGAAATTACCGATCATAGTGGCTGCCGACGCGTCGAACTATGGAATTGGTGCCGTCATCACTCATCGAATGGCGGATGGATCGGAGAAGGCAATTTTCCACGCGAGCAAATCACTCACAACGGCTCAACGTGGATACAGTCAAATCGAAAAAGAGGGACTTGGCCTCATTTTTGCTGTCGAGAAGTTCCATCGATATCTTCATGGTCGAAAATTCACTCTTCGAACGGATCACAAGCCTCTCCTCGCAATCTTTGGTTCGAAAAAGGGAATTCCCGTGTACAGCTCCAACCGTCTGCAGCGTTGGGCTCTCATTCTTCTCAACTACAATTTCGACATCAAGTACATCAACACCGCTTCATTTGGCCAGGCGGATGCACTTTCTCGACTCATCGCAACAAATTTGGCAAATGTGGAGTCGGAAGATAGAGTCATCGCAAGTGTGGAAGCGGATCTGGATGCAGAACATCGTGGAATCATCAACAATCTACCGGTAAATGCAACTACCATTCTAAAAGCATCCAAGGCGGATCCTACAATCAACGCCGTGATCAAATATGTACGAGATGGAAATTGGCCAAAACTTGAAAAAACTTCTCTAGTCTACCAGTTTTTCAACCGTCGCGAGTCGCTGTCAATCATCAACGACACTCTGATGTTTGGACATCGCATCGTCATTCCCAAGTCGCTCCGCTCTCGAGTTCTTCAAACCTTGCATCAAGCTCATCCTGGCACGGACCGAATGAAGAAACTTGCAAGAAGTTTTGTCTACTGGCCGAACATTGACAAAGATATCGAAAATCTTGTCCGGAATTGTGTCGACTGTCAAACAGCTGCAAAGAATCCAGTGAAAACAACGTTGGAACCATGGCCTGCTTCGTCATCACCATTTGAACGCGTCCACATCGACTACGCTGGACCGATCAATGGCATCTACTACCTCGTTGTCGTCGACTCATTTTCAAAATGGCCGGAGATTTTGCCTACAAAGAGCATCACCGCCACAGCTACCATTGCTCTTCTCATTCCAATCTTTGCAAGATTTGGAAATCCAAAGACACTCGTCTCGGATAACGGTACACAGTTTACCGCATCGGAATTTGCCACGTTCTGCGCATCTCGTGGAATTCGTCATCTACGTTCGCCTCCATTCCATCCGCAAAGTAATGGTCAAGCCGAACGTTTCGTCGACACTTTCAAACGAGCACTTCAAAAGATGAGAAGGGAAGGAACGACACAAGAAGCTCTGCAAAAGTTCTTGATGTCATATCGATCGACTCCTTGCTCAAGTGCTCCCAACGAATTGTCGCCGGCTGAAAACTTCATTGGTCGTAAAATGAATACGATCATGGACTTAATGATACCTGCTACTCATGGATCTCGTTTGGATCGTGATCAATCAATGGACAAGATGAAAGAGCAGTTCAACCGACATCATGGAGCAAAGAAGAAAGAATTCTCACCAGGAGATGCTGTCTTCGTAAAAGATTACCGCTCGGAAGTTACTTGGATACCAGGACACGTCGTCGCTCGTTTTGGAAAAGTCAAGTATCGTGTGGAATGCAATGGACAGTTATGGGATCGTCATGCCAACCAATTGCGTCGTCGGGATCATCAAATTTCGACAAGCTCGCCGCTTTTGGAAATGTTCGATTTGCCGTCACAAACTTCACACAGTAATCCGCCTCCAATCTGCTCACCTCATCTGCCTCTTCAACATCTTCCACAATCTTCACCACATCGCCAAGCACTTCCGAATTCATCACCTGCCCGTCGTCTATCGCCAAATGTGGATCGTCAATCGAAACCAATGGACTCGTTGTCTTCAGTTGATTTGCCGTCACAACAAATGGATTTGTCGTCGTCGGATGATCTATCGTTGGATGATGCAGCAATGGATGTTTCTTCTTCGGATGGTTCAACAATGGATCGTGCTGGACCGTGTGCTCCTGTGGCATCATCGTCGTCGCAAGGATTGGCTGGACACCAACCTCTTCGTCGCTCCGAACGTGCACCGAAGATTCCTTCTCGCTTGAACATGGCTCCCAGTGGAAAGTCGTACAAGTAGAAGCTCAAGTGCAGTCGAGGGAGATGTTACGATCGACATCGTATAAATAACATTTATTATGTTTTGACCTACCTTTGTTGATCTCTTACGCGCACATTTTATATGTGATGTTTTACCCGCCAACTCGCCCTATAAAAGGCGAGTTTCCTCTCATTCACGGTTCTCCTCCCGTCCCCCATCTACCACTATATTATTTACAAGTCTGCTGAATAAAAAAACCAATATTCGAAGACTGTAACATTTCCGGTTTTGTGAATAACCCCATAACTCAAGACACATTAAAACTTTTTTCAAGATTGTCTCCGACTGTTCTCGCCTATTTTCAAAATATCGTAACCAATTTTCAGAGAATTTCGACGGCAAATTGCCACCGCGAGCAGGCAACTTGCGGCAAAAATCGGCAAAATACCATAAAAATCGGTAAATTTCTGGCAGTATCGACGTTTTTGCCGATGTCAATATGTAGCCATTTTGCCGAAAACTCTTTTTACTTTATAAACTAAAAACTCACATTCTTCCGAGTCGGGTAGTCGAGCAGCGGTTGAGCAGGCGACGTCGGGCAGCCTGAAAGTAAAAATTAATTTTGGAAGGAAAAAAACCGTGCTATGCGGGTTCGTGAGGGCCACCCAAAAATTGTTTCTTTTGTCGTTCACGCTTTGAATATCATTCTTATATATAAAATTCCGTTTGGGTCTGTAACTGAGTTTCTTGGTGTGTCTGTTTCCAAACTGCATGGAGGAAGCGAACTGAGCGCCCGAGACCAACACAAAAACTCGAACTCGCGTCGTTCACTTGGAGGACAAGCGCTTAACCGCCTACGCCTCAGGGCACACGCAAAAAATGAATGGAAAAGAAATTTAAAAGAAAGATTAAGAAGAAACATTTTAGAAATGAAAAGATATCAAAAGTAGCTTTTGATGCAGCCAGGCTTGTACATTTGAAAAAAATTTTTGAGTGCCCCTTAATTCCTCCAAAAATGGCGCAGACGTGATTTATTGAAAAAATCGATAAATGTCGATTTGAAAAATTTTTTTGATTTAATTCGAATTGCGTCAACAAAAAATTAAACACCGTTCACTTTTTCACACGCAAATTTAAATGTTTTATGTATTTTTAATTTTTGAATGAAAAAAGTGGACACAGTTGAAGTTTTTGATGATGGAAATCGATTGAAATCACATCTGATTAATTAAAAAATAAAGATTAGCAAAAAAAAATAAATAAAACTCTAAAGTACTTCAAAAAAGCGACGGAGTAAGGCAAAAATGCCCAAAAAAATTATGAAGCTCAAAAATGTCTCTGCGTACGCTGCGTCTCGTCTCGTAGCCGTCGAGCGCGCTTGCATCGTCCTGCCGCCATCGCGGCGCCTCTTGTAATAGGCCTAACGCGGTCGGCGCACACACCGCGTGCGCGATAAGCTTATAACAGGAGGGTAGGCGCTGCCACCCGCGATAGGCTTACTTTAAGCTTATAATAGGCCTATATTTGGCCTCCACCTATTATAAGCTGAACGCGCACTACCTGTGGTGGTTAGGATTTATGGCTCTCACCCATAAGGCCGGGGTTCGATTCCCCGCAACGGAAGAAGTTTTTTTTTTGAAATAAAAAAGAAAGAAATTATTTATTTTACATGTTTTTTGTGTCTAATAATAAAACTATATCAAATCATCAAAATATTCCCATGTCCTTTGCCGTTTTCTTCGCCGTCCTTTTGACTTTTTTACCTTTTTAACATATGCTTTTCCGGTTTTCTTCGTTTTCGTTTTCGTCTTTGTCTTCTTTTCCTCCTTATCTTTAACTCCTCTCCCTTGTTTTTGAATGTATAATCTATTGTCTAAGGCTTCCATTCGGACGAAAAAAGCGGACGAACTTCGTCCGCGGTTCGTCCGAGGTCGGTCCGGTTCGTCCGTTTTTTTTTCTTGTTAGTTTTTCTTTTTGTTTCTGCTATATTTTGTTTTCAAAAGCTGTTTTTGTTCTTTTTTGTTTAAAATATCAACAGAAATGTCTTGTTTCTGCTATTCTCAGTACGGAGCGCTGCAAACGCGCTCCCTTCGCACAGTGGTGGACGCGGCCTCGTTGGCGACGAGAGAGTGCAAAAAATTGAGAGAGCCGTGACCGATGTTTTGCTCTGATTTCTCTAAACCTCACTCCAAATGCATGTGAAATTTTTTGTTCGTTTGGAGCGAGTTTTCAGCGTTTTATATCGAGTATATCAAAGATTAGGAAAAAAACAATTAAAAAATGTGTTTTTGCAAAGCTAATTCTACATAAATTTGCAACCGCTTACATTTTCAATGTCAGAATTTTTAAAGAGAGTGCCATAAATTAAAATTCCCAGCCAATTAGAGCGTGCCGGACGAAACGGACCCTTGAAAACTTTCGTCAATGGATCGGTTTCTGGCGTCACGATTTTCATAAACTCTGGCGAACATCGCGATTTTGAATTTCCTCCACAATTTGCTGCTTTTTCCATCGCTCGGAGATCGGCAAGGCTGAAAAAAAAAAGATTGTTATTTAGTTAAGAAAAAGTATGTATTAGCGGGCCGACAATAGGGCTGTAAATTCGCAGTGGGCGAGACAGTAAAGAGGCCCTTTTTTTCTGAATCTCACTCCAAACTGCGAGTTCGCAGCGCTTTATACCGAGTATAAAAGCTTTTTCCACTCTGTAATACATCAGTTCAGGAACGCACTATGCAGAAAATTCATACGCAGCCGAGGGAAAGTTATCGTTGTTAAACTCGACGGCGTGATGCTGTAATTTCAACACTTTTAACGCCGGGAACGTGATCCGCTTCAATTGTTCGGATTCTCAATTCTTCCCACGTTCTCCAACAAGTTACATATCACCCAGTCCGTGTCAACGACCCGTACACCCGCGTTTATCGTGTGCACGTTTTTCAGCTTTTCTTTCATCTCTTTCTCTGCAAAAAATACTGATTAAAACTTGTCGTGAACGTTTATTTTTTTTTCCTGTCTTTCTAATTGTAAGAATCTCAAATATGACTAAAAAGCCAGAAAATAAGTAACAGAATGCCCCACTCACTATTCTCGACATTTTTTATCGTCAGCACCACATTCGAGATCGTTTGGCAATTCAAGTCCATATCATCAAGTGTCTTCGGCTCGCAATCCTTTCCGAGTACCAGGGTGAATAGAAACAGTATGAAGATCTTCTTGCTAACCATTTTATACAAGTAGGCGATCGAATAGCAAACACTTTGTAAGTTCCACGAGCGGGTATTTATACAAAAAAAAGTAGGTCACCAGGAGGAGGTTCACGTGACAATTCAATAAAGCTTATCCTTTGCTCAAACTTGCCCAAAACAAGTAGCTTTGTAGTCTATTTGCTGCAGAAAAATTAGCTCTATCGAATAGGTTTTAAAAATCTGACACTGATCAAAAATGTTTCCAGAAATAACGAAAAAAGCGGTAAAATCGACATTTTTTTGGTTTTCCACTGTAATTTTGCTCCAACTTATTCAAAACAGGTAATTTTGCGCGGTAGTCGACGTAGAAAAACTTTGCTTTATCAAATAGGCAAATCTATCTAACATTCATTGCACATGTTTCCAGAATAATCGAAAAAATCGCTAAAATTTTCATTTTACAGTTTTCGCGTAAATTTTTTTCAAAAATGCTCAAAACTGTTTGAAGTAAAATCTATTTAACGTAGAAAAATTTGCTCTATCAAATAGGTGTAGAAAATCAGCAAGTAAATGCCGATTTTTCCCAGAAAAATCGAAAAATTCGATAAAATCGCAATTTTTACATTTTTTGCATATATTTTCCTTAAAAATTCTCAAAACTGCCCAAAGTACAGTCTATTCGACAAAGAAAATTTTCTCTATCAAATAGGCACTACGAATCTAACATTCATTGCACATGTTTTCAGAAAAATCGAAAAAATCGCTAAAATCGACATTTTCGTTTTCCACTGTAATTGTCCTCAAAAATGCTTAAAAATGCACGAAGTAGAGTCTATTCGACGTACAAAATTTTCTCTTTCAAATGTACGTTGAAAATCTACAAAAACCAAACCTAAAAACCCCACCCAAGTCTAAAAATATCTTGTTCAAGTACAAGAGTGCAGTGGAGCGCGTTTGCATCAAGTTAGGTGATTGGGAAGTACAGACCTGTTTTTTAAATAAACTTGTTTCTGATTCCGCAAAATCACTGAAAGTTGATCTTTTTTGCGAATTTTTTCAGGAAAAATCGAAAAAATCGCTAAAATCGACATTTTTTGTTTTTACTGTAACTTTGATCGAACTTGCCCAAAACAGGTAGTTTTGTGGTTTATTCGATGCAGAAAAAATTTAACTATCAGGTAGGCATTAAAAAGCTGACATTCAGTGCACGTTTTTCCAGAATAATCAAAAAAATCGATATAATTGTCGATTTTACATTTTTCGCGTAATTTTTTTACAAAATTGCTCAAAACTGAACAAAGTAAAATCTATTTGACGTAGAAAAATTTGCACTATCAAATAGGCTTATAAAATTTGACATTTATTGCACTTTTTAATCCAGAAAAATCGAAATAATCGCTAAAATCGACATTTTTTAGTTTTCCGCTGTAATTTTGCTCAATACTTTTCAAAACGTGTACAAGTAAAGTTTATTCTACGTAGAAAAATTTTCTCTATCGAATAGGCATAAAACATCTAACATTAATTGCAATTTTGTTCAGAAAAATCGAAAAAATCGCTAAAATCGACATTTTTTTAGTTTTCCACTGTAATTTTGCTCAAAACCGTCCAAAACGTGTACAATAAAGGTATATTCGACGTAGAAAAATTTGCACTATTCAAAAACACTCCAAAAGACCATTTTGTGCAATGGGGCGCGTTTGTAGACCCCTTTCTTCATTTTCTGATCTATTTCAAAAAAGAAATCAATGGCAAGTTTTATTGCCGACAAAACGATGGCTAAAACACAGAGAAAATGAGCCAATAAACGGGTGGAAATTGATGATGTTGATTGGGTAATTACACGTAAACGAGTGGATGGAAAGAATGGAAGGAACGATAGTGTTTTTGCAAAACAAAAAATAAAAAGAGCAACCGCTACTCCTAAAGCTTCGTAGAATTTGTCGTAAAAAGAGAAAAATAGTTGGGAGGTCCTGGATAGTTGAAGACTTGTGAATATTCAGGCGGAGGGCTTATTTCGTCACTTTCCTGAGCAATGTCTTCTTCCTCTTCGTCTTCAAGTGTTACAGGAGTTGGGGAAAGGGGCGGAGCCACTGGTATGGGGGCACGGCGGCGACTGCCACGTGGCGTTATCCATCGTTTTACGCCGGGGCCTGAAATTGGGTTTTTTGGGGTTTTGGGTAAGTTTACTTCAAAAAAAAACCCCTCAAAAAGTCTGCAGAAAGACTGCAAGAAAGACTGCAAAGGACTGCAAAAGGACTGCAAAAAAGACTGCAAAAAGACTGCAAAATTACTACAAAAAGACTGCAAAAAAGCCTACAAAAGGACTGCAAAAGGACTGCGAAAAGGACTGCAAAAAAGACTGCAAAAAAGACTGCAAAAAACTGCAAAAAAGACTGCAAAAAGACTGCAGAAAAGACTACAAAAATACTGCAAAAAGAACTGCAAAAAGACTGCAAAAAAGACTGCAAAAAGACTGCAAAAAAAGACTGCAACAAAGACTGCAACAAAGACTGCAAAAAAGACTGCAAAATGACTGCAAAAGGACTGCAAAAAAGACTGCAAATAAGACTACAAAATGACTGCAAAAAAGACTGCAAAAAAGACGAGTGACGTGTGATTTTTTGTCATTTTTTGTGAAAATGAAATTAAAATGATGTCTTTTTCATGTTTTTGGCGTTTCCCGAACGTTAAAATCCCCCTAATCACACCACCCCAACTCTCTAGGCTTTTAATTTGCCACTTTTGGAGGATATGCATCATATATGCCTCTAATATGCCTCATCAATGACGTCACCACGCTGAGGGCGCCCCCTTTCTCTCTGTCCCAGCGCCGGTTTTATATACGCCCTCCGCGCCGCTCTTTTCCACGCTCCGTTGTGGTCTAGTGGTTAGGATTTATGGCTCTCACCCATCACAGGTAGTGCGCGTTCAGCTTATAATAGGTGGAGGCCAAAAATAGGCCTACTATAAGCTTAAAATAAGCCTATCGCGGGTGGCAGCGGCCACCCTCCTGCAATAAGCTTATCGCGCACGCGGTGTGCGGCGACCGCGTTAGGCCTATCGTAAGTCACTCGCCGTCTAGCTGTGAGACTCAGCAAACGCGCTCGCCGGCTACGCTATTGCGGCAGAGAAGCAGACGCTGCCTTGTTGGGCGGCCTAAATTTTTCGAGAATTTTTCTTTTTTTTTTCAAGTTCCGACGGCTTTTCGGAATTCTTTTACTGTTAATTAATTTTTAAAAATTAATTTTTATCTTTCTTTTTCGTTATAGTGGATTCGTGGCGCAGTGACAATTTTTTTTTTACGTTTTTATTCGAAAAAATGAAGAAATAACTGAAGAAATGAAGAGATTTTTTGTCTCCCAGTTTCACGTAAATTTTCACTCCGCCACGAATCCATTATAACTTTCTGTTTTAAAGTCATTCTCTGGTTCTTCCTCCTTGTTTATTTGTGTGTTTCAATCGAGTTGCGACATTAAAACGTGAAACCTCGCCCATTTTCTTCACGCAAAAATTCAAAATACACTAAAATTTAATGTTCGCGTGAAAAAAGTGGGCGGAATTTCACGTTTTGATATTGCAACTCGATTGAAAATACAATATATATCGTAACATCGTCTGAATTTTCCATAGTACAATTTCTCAATTTAGTTGTTCATTTGATTGGGGGTTATTAAGCGTGTGAAAATTTGTATTTTATCCTTTTTCCTCTAATACTGCGGTACAAGGCAAACTAATAATGTTTTACTTCAGCTGAATAACCCCAATCACACAGGTTTGTTTTGCGTTCAGTGTTCCTTATCGTTAGATTTCATGAATGGTTGAAAGTTTATCGATAAAAGTATATGGGATTATTCACGGGGCCCCACGGGGTAGCAAAAATAACAATCTCGTGAATAACCCCATAACTGATAAAAAATTGTCCTCTTTCATTGTTTCTTTTTGATATCTTTTTCGTAATGATGTTATTCACGGGGAAACAAAAAATAATTCTTGTTTCTTTTTTTCCTTCCCCGTGAGTATCCTCATTAACTGTAATTTTTGCTAATTACTATAAATTTCAGTTCGTGGAATGTCGGCCGTCAGGAATTACGCTGGAATCAATACTAGTGACGATGATGTCAAGCAGAGACTCCAATGGTTGGGATAATAAATCGGTAATTGTTTTAAAATTTTTTTAAAATTGGCTATTATGGATTCGTGACGTAGCGAGACAGCGTGTCAAGTTAGGCTTCAGCAAATGTTGCGTCTCGCCACGATTCAGCTCTTGGCAACGTGAGAGGAAACCATTTTTTTGCAAATTTTTTTCATTTTGCTGGCGCACAACTTGCAGCAATGTGTCGCTACGTCACGAATCCATAATAGCATATATTTTTGGAGCCCAAGTACGCATGAAAATAAATACAAAACTTAACGTTATCGTTGAGCACGATGTCTTCATTTCGCTAAATAGTCTACAAACTCTCATAATACTGCTCATGGCTTTCACCAAATTTATTTCAAGAACGTCTTAATTCACGTAGAGTTACATGACTTCAGCACTATTTTAAATTTTAAACGCTGAATTAGAAAAAATACCGAGCTACCCTTGAAAAAAAATTGAATTTATTATAAAAACAAGAAAAACTGCGCGAAAACTGAGAAAATGGTCCGATGGACCTGAAATTTTGGAAAATAAGAGCACAAAGGACAAACGATAATTTCCCACTGTTATTTTTCTACGTTTGTTCATTATCTTTCTTTTTCCAATAAAAAGATACTCGTATATTGGCCGAAAATGATCCATTTCCATTTTTTTTTAAATAGATACTAGTGAGAAACGATTCTTCAAGACAGAAGACATTAATTTATTTCGATAATTTGATCTATTGTCCATTCGCGAAAAAAGCAAGTGCGCTCCACGAAACTTAGTACTTCGTGGATTTCATTTTCGTCGCCAAATTATTTCATTTCACGTGTAAATTCAACGTGAAATTAAATAATTTGGACACGAAAATGAAATCCACGAAGTACTAAGTTTCGTGAAGCGCACTTGCATTTCTCGCGAATGGACAATATATTGACATATTATTTTTTGAAAAAGGTAGGAAATGAACAAACGTAGTAAAATAACAGTGGGAAATCATTGTTTGCCGCACAAAGGTTCCTGGACCTTCAGAATTTTGGACCGAAATATCGAATTTAATAAAATTTAGAAAAAATCAATATGTTTTAAAATCGATATTTTGGTCCTAAGTTTTGTGGACAGGTGCGGGAACATTTTTGCCTTCATTTCCCAAAATTTCAGGTCAATTGGACCATTTTCCCAGTTTTCGCGCAGTTTTTTGCCGTTTCGTGCATAATCCCATTTAATAGCAATGAATTACAGGCTCTCGGACGTTTCGAAGGTGGACATTTGGAAAGTGGATGTTTCGAAAGTGGATGTTTCGAAGGTGGACTTTTGGAAAATGCGAAGTTTCGAAAGTTTTTTCTGCATTTTGTCGTCGAGGTGTTTTCACACATTAATTTTTAAAAGATTTCAATGGAAAATTCCATTGAAAAACTTAACAAAAATTATTGTGTTTGAAGACCGCGACGAAAAAATACAGATAAAACTTTCGAAACGTCCGAAAGCAGAATTACATGTGGTCCAATTAAAAATAACCTAAAAACCTTACTTAATTTTTCGCTTTTGTGGCTAATTGTTTGTTTATTTTACGTTGTACCCTTTTTTTATGTATTCCAATTACTTCAAACGCTGAAGATTGTTATTTAATTTTTACATTTGTAATAAATCTATTGTTTTTTAAATTTTTTTTCTTGATATATGGCCCATATAATATGGGCTCCGATTCGAGATCATTTGAGGCGGCCGGACCTGTGGCAGCCTTTTTATAAGCCCACATCCGAGTTTCGAATGACCGCGAAAGGCCCTATTATAGGCTTACAATAGGCCTTTTGATAGCCGCGATAAGCTTATGATAGGCGAAAGTCGCCCGCGATAAGCCTATTGTAGGCCTATTACAGGCGTCGACCCGCGATAAGCCTATAATAAGCTTACTTTGGGGTCCTTCGCTGGTACTCGGTAGGCCTATCGCGCAACCTATTATAAGCTGAACGCGCACTACCTGTGATAAGGCCGGGGTTCGATTCCCCGCAACGGAAGATTATTTTTTGTTTTTGTTTTAATTTTTGTGTGCTTTTGTATTTGTTGATAGGAGCTCGGTATAAATAAGGAGATAATATTTCCTTCGCCGCCCGGCTAATCTAATCCGATTTTTGCGCCCGTCTTCTCATCTAATCTCCACTCAGAGAGGAAGCAGCAGCAGCCGCAGAGAAGTGGATGAAGTGGATGATTATATCAAAAAATAAAAATAAAAAATATTTTTAAAGAAAACTAGAAAACGAGGCGGAGTGCGGCGAGGAGAGGCGTGAAAAACGTGTCTGTGAGAGCTCCTAGTAGCGGTCTGGCTGCCATCCACTCTCGGACGACACAGATATCTTCTTCTCGCCTCGCCATCTTTTTGCTCTTTGTAGTTTTAGTTTTGCTCCCTTTTGCCCTTGGGACAATTGGTGAAGGCGTGTAGTTTGACACTTTTTATTTTCATTTGTTGTTTCTTTACTTTTTCGGCTTTTCAGGCAGGATGGAAATACGATCCGTGGAGATTACTGATTTTTTTCTTCTTTTCCCGCTTTTTATTTTTTTCTTTGTATGAAGATATTTGATTGTATTTGATTTAATTGTAAATATTTTTAAAATACATAATTTTTCAATAAATAAAGTTAAAGAAAATTAATTATTCATCCAGGAAATTTTTTAGCGGTACGTGAATTACGAAAACAGAATAATGATAGCGAAATGTCAATTATTTGCTATCGATTGGTCAATTCTTGTTGTTTTTGTTCGCGATGTGCACACGATTTGTTAATTGTGTGGAAAATTTTCGGGATTTGTCATTTGTGTGCGAACAAAATTATTGTCGGCGAATATGCTGTTTCGCGAATTGCAAATTGTTGAACGTGTTTTCGGGATGCGCATATAATTTGCAAATTAAATGTAAATTTTCGCGAATTGCGAATTATGCGCGCACAAAAGTAATGTTCACGCGTACCCATTTCGCAAACGCGCGAACAATTTTTGACAAATTATTTGCGTCACGCGAATCACCTGTGTAAGGCCGGGGTTCGATTCCCCGCAACGGAAGATGTTTTTTGTTTTTTTTTTCGTATCTTTTGAAAGGAGCTCTGTATAAATAAGGAGATAATATAGCTTTTTTCTCTACCATTTCCGAGTGCCAGGAGCCACAAAAAGTCTACTTTTGAAATTTTTTTTGCAGTCTTTTTCATGAAAACCCAATAAAAAACCCACCAATCAAATCCATAATCAATCTCTCGGGCAGTTCGCCAAAAAACCACGGCTCATCGGCAATCCTCAGGTAAATACAAATACCCGCCAAACACGTGCACCGTCTATCATGATAAAACGTGGCCTGCACCCTGGCTGACACCATTTTCCACGTGTAATGATTCTCGGAAATTATCGTCGGACACGGACAATACGGCGCCGGGGGCCTGCAGTGAAACTGGTGGAATCGATCGCCGGCCGTGGAGCACCACGTGGGGATCGACACGGCTACAGTAGTCTCTGGCACGTGGATACTGTAGTTTTGGAAAAGGGTGCGGAGAAGGCGTTGAATTTTGAGTCGGTCCTGCGAGTAGAGAGTTGACGTTGATTGTAGGCGAGTGCTGCAGAATAGGGTGTGGGTTGGGTGCCGGATTGTGTGCAGTCCGACCACTTTTTCAAATTGTTGAAGGATGTTTGGTGTTTTTCGTTCTCGCCGCAGTTTTAGTTGTTTGTAAATCAACGAGAGGAGCTGAAAAGAAAAAAAAGTGTTTTTTTTGTTTGAAATGTTCGGTTCTCAAGTTCTCAATTTCTTTCTTTTTTGTTTCCTATTTCTATTTCGATTCTTTAAAAAAATCCAAGACAAAAAATTCTATTTTTGTCCAATTGTACCTCTATCTATACATTTTTTACGTCAACAATATCTTTCTGATTGGCTGCAATTTGCGCCCCGAAACCGAAAGAAAAACGTCAAAAACATCAAAAACCTCATATATGCCTCTAATATGCCTCATCGATGACGTCACCAATCGCTAGTGGAGAAACAAAGAGCAGCCTCAGGTCGGTTTTATGTACGCCCTCAGGTCAGCTCTTTTCCACGCTCCGTTGTGGTCTAGTGGTTAGGATTTATGGCTCTCACCCATAAGCACAGGTAAAATGCGGTTCAAGCACATAGGTTCCGTTATCGGAACATATCGAAAATTGATGCATATTGGACGTGATATGTATTCACGTCTCAAACACGGAAGCGCGTGAATTATATGTGGTTAAGAAAAAAATCCGCGTGCATGAATATCTCGTTCATCTTATACCGATGCATATATGTTTCATGTCAAAGCGAGCCACCTATCCGGCAGGCAAGTCAGTGTAAGCGCGCTCCATCTGCACGCGCGAGAGAGTGCGAGACGCCGAGACCTATTTCTCATCAAAAAATTATTTTTTCTGTTTTTCTTTGATTTTTCACATAATTTGTCCGTTTTTTCTCGATTTTTTTGTAAAAATTATTATCGAGAGGATTTTGTAATTTATATTTCGTGAAAATTCTCCGGGTAATGCCCATTTTAGTCAACTTTCGCTATTTTAAGACATTTTCACTCTTTTCGCGAAAATTACCGATTTTAAACTGAATTCGATCGGGTTTTCGCGTAAACAAATATTGTCATTAATGTAATTTTCCGATCTCCTTTTCTTTTCAAACGCTCTTTTTTGTCTCGGCATATAATAATTGTTACAAATTTCAGAAGAGAGCGGAACGGGCTTGGCACAGAGGAACAACGGCAATGATAGAATGGATCGGTGAGTCGGTTAAAAAACCAAAAATACAGCTTAGTATTCATCAGGCTTGTTCGAAAAATTGGAAAAGGAACATTTTTTCCAAATTAATTTTATTTGGCTCAATTTTTTTTTGAAAAAATAAATCAATAAGTTAACCAAAAATTCAACAAATAAATCACTTTTGAACAGTTTTCGGGCAAAAACCCATTGACTAAATACACCACTCTTTGACTACATGCACTCATTGACTAAACATTCTCATTGACTACACTTGTATCATTGACTACATATGAGGTTATATTCATAAATTTTTACAGTCGGTAAATTGAAATAGTAAATGATTTTCCGGGCGGAAAATATTGGTTTCTGTATTCTTGAATGCTTTTTGTGGACCGTTTAAAGTTTCATTAAGCCAAGCTTTGAGGATCAGATTTTTGTTATATAATTTTTTTCCTCCTAAAAGTGAGTCTAAATAAAACAAAAAATCAAAGAATTCTTTTGCTCAGCTCCCTCCGGTCGCTCATTTTAAAGGTGTCACACATGCTTCCTGCGCGTTATCGCTGAACTTTCCGGAAATGGATGTTTTTTTTAATGAAAATTTTCAAGAAACCAACGAAAAATTAAGAGAAACTTGTAGTAAAATTAAAAGGCTGTTTATTTTTGCTATAATGATTAAGTATATTTTTATTCCATGCGCGATAAAGCATCAGCATATTACCTCAGTGGCTCAAGGAAATGAAGTCACCTCATATCATGGTTGTCAATGAGACTTTATAGTCAATGAGAATGTGCAGTCAATGAGTACATGTGGTCAAAGAGTGGTGTAGTCAATTGGTTTTTGCCCAGTTTTCGGCACTTACAATTAGAAGCAGCGAAACCTAAAAACACGATGCTTTCCCGAGCTTTTCCTCAAAATATTCTGTCGGGAAAATGTTCCGGTTAATAAATTTGAAACATTTTACGAAAAAAACGTGGGACAACGGAATTTCCATTTTCCCATTCTGACCAAGCCTGTTATTCATTCCGCAATGAAATGCAGGGCAAGTATGAATTTTAATGATAAATTACAACAAAAAAAAACATGAAAATGTACTTTTAAATGATTTGATTTATGTTTCGCACAAAAATTGCCATCGCAATTACTGTAAAAACTGTATTAGAGCGGCATGCTCCTTTAATTTCTACTCTTTCTTTTGGATGTTGCTTCATTGCATGAACGTTTACATTAGAGGCTGCAACTCTAATTGGCGAGTCACCGTATTTTCTCTACTCGGCAGTCGCTTGCTACCTTTGCACCAAGATTCTGCAATGTTTGCCCCGGTATTGGGGAAACATTGTAGAAGGTCGGCACTATTTTTGCATGGCGTCTGTGCAAAAATAGTATTATAACCGCCCTGCCGTTCTATTTTTTATATTTGTTCAAATGATGGATAATTCGAAGCTGGCGCGACAATTTTCGGCCTCACGAATTTTCAGACTTTTTCCGATAAACTATCGAAACAAAATTCGGATTATTTTTACCGAAAATATTGTTTTTTTCAATCGACTTGCGACATGAGAACACGTGACTCCGCCTACCTTTTTTCGCGCGGCCACGCAAACACAGTTCGATTCGAAGAGAAGCAGAGAAAACATGTCTTTTTATATCTCGTTCTCATGCTGCAACTCGATTGAAAACACAATAAAACTCGGAAAACACGTAGGAAACAAAGTTTTCCAAAAAAAAAAACATGTTCCGAGTAAGCCTGCTGAAAGATCCCTATAGATTTCTGAGGCCGTATTCATGAACATTTACCGTACGGTAAATGAAAAAGTAAATGGGTTTTTTGAGGGAATTTATAAGTTTCGCTATTCCTAAAACAATTCACGGATCGTTTATAGTGTCATGAACCCCCTGCACATTGCAAAAATTTAATTTTCTGTCAAAAAAATCATTTACCGTTTTTATTTACCGTACGGTAAATGTTCATGAATACGGCCTCTGGGTTTTTGGATATACACCACTTTAAATACCCCGTAAGCATATTGATGTACTTTCAGGCAGCGACTGCACAGCTCCAACAAGGATTCCGAAATCTGCTAAGCCAGCTCCGAAATTTTTTTATTTATTTTCTCAATAATTGTTTCAATACTCACGGTGTCCAGGATTTGAAAAGTGGGCGGAGCCGAGCAAACGCGCCCCACTGGATTTTTTCGCGCGAAATTCAAATTTTGACGCATTTTTAATGTTTTTCGGGAAAAAAAAGCATAAATTCTTATTTTTTCCCACATGTGCTCCAACGGAATTATAGCTGAGGTCTTTAGAAATTTTTTAAGCCCAAAAACGTCGAATTTGGTTAAGCCACCATTTCGAAATATTCGTTTTGAGTTTTTTGGTGTTTTTCCAGGATAAATCTTTACGAAAATTGAAGTTTGGGCAATTTAATGGTATTAAAAGATACAATACATACATTTTACAAAGAAAAACAGGTTTTACTGAAAGAAAAACAAAAAAACTCAATTAAAAAAATTCGAGAGTCGCAAGCTGCGCAAGCACCGAAAGTGCGCCATGAAAGTTTGCTGACGCGCCAGCAAATAGGCTCCGCCCACATTTCAAATCCTGGACACCGTGATACTAATAATTTTTTTTGCGTTATTATTAATAAATGGTTGTTTCTGAAACTAGAAAACGCGATAAAAGTTTTTAACAGACAACCATCTTAAAATCCAATGAGAGAAAAAGATCCGATTTGACAGAAACCTTTAAAATCCAAGCCTCCAAGCGCTTTTTGAACCGGAATCGGAACGTGCATGCTATATGCGCCTGCATGTATGCGCATGTGCGGGCACGTGGATGCATTAACCACATCTCAAAATTTCCCTATGAGTTCCACGCAGCGCGCTATATGCTTCAACCGCATTTTACCTGTGAGGCCGGGGTTCGATTCCCCGCAACGGAAGAGGTTTTTTGTTTTTTTTTTCTTCTTTTTTTTTCTTTTTCGAACAATTTTTACATTTCTGGAGAACTTTAAAAAGAAAACACCCACCAAGTAGAAAAAAACGAGTCCAATCGCAATGACGACGTGTAAAAATGTAATCTCCACGGATCGTATTTCCATCCTGCCTGAAAAGCCGAAAAAGTAAAGAAACAACAAATGAAAATAAAAAGTGTCAAACTACACGCCTTCACCAATTGTCCCAAGGGCAAAAGGGAGCAAAACTAAAACTACAAAGAGCAAAAAGATGGCGAGGCGAGAAGAAGATATCTGTGTCGTCCGAGAGTGGATGGCAGCCAGACCGCTACTAGGAGCTCTCACAGACACGTTTTTCACGCCTCTCCTCGCCGCACTCCGCCTCGTTTTCTAGTTTTCTTTAAAAATATTTTTTATTTTTATTTTTTGATATAATCATCCACTTCATCCACTTCTCTGCGGCTGCTGCTGCTTCCTCTCTGAGTGGAGATTAGATGAGAAGACGGGCGCAAAAATCGGATTAGATTAGCCGGGCGGCGAAGGAAATATTATCTCCTTATTTATACCGAGCTCCTATCAACAAATACAAAAGCACACAAAAATTAAAACAAAAACAAAAAATAATCTTCCGTTGCGGGGAATCGAACCCCGGCCTTATGGGTGAGAGCCATAAATCCTAACCACTAGACCACAACGGAGCGTGAAAACTGCGGCACTGAGGGCATATATAAAACCGACCTGGGGCCGCCTCCTTGGTTCTTCAATACCGATTGGTGACGTCATCGATGAGGCATATTAGAGGCATATTGGAGGCATATGTGCTAAAACTTGCAAATTAAAACGCTATGGAGTTTTGGGTGGTGTGATTAGGGGGTTTTAGAGTTTGGGAAACGCAACACCAAAAAAACATGAAAATAAATATTTTCAAAATGTTTTTAATTTTTTTTTCTCAAAAACTTTAAAAAAAAATCACACGTCACTGAATATCAAACTAAACAAAAAAAAAAGAAAATCGAATTACGGTGAATTAAATTACGCGCATGCACAAGAGCAAGCGCAAAATTTTTTTTTTTTTTTTTTGAAAAATTGAAAAATTGAAATTCTCAAGGTGCAAAATCGAAGTTCCTGTGCTTTTAAATCTAAGTAGAAGGCTTCTACGCATAGAAACATGGTCGTTAGCATCACTTTTGCGTGTTTGATCTTTTTTGATAGCCTACTCGCCATTGGGGCGGTTTCTAGTTTATTAGGCGTTACAAAGTTCAAAGGTAGGGTCAAAAATCAAATATTAGTGTCATTAATCGTTCATTTCTTCAGAATTGAGGTTGATGGATCTTATACTGAGCTCCTATCAAAAGATTGAAAAAAAAACATCTTCCGTTGCGGGGAATCGAACCCCGGCCTTATGCACAGGTGATTCGCGTGACGCAAATAATTTGTCAAAAGTTGTTCGCGCGTTTGCAAAATGGGTACGCGTGAACATTACTTTTGTGCGCGCACAATTCGCAATTCGCGAAAATTTACCTGTTATTTGCAAATTGTATGCGCATCCCGAAAAAAATGATCAATAATTGGCAATTCACGAAATGAAATTTTCGCCGACAATAATTTTGTTCGCACACAGATGACAAATCCCGAAAATGTTCGAATAAGTAGCCGATTGAAAATCCTTGGATCGATTAATTAGTTGGCTTATTAAGCTTATTAATTGTATATGTATTTTGTAACAATAATATGTTATTTTATTACATATCAAACCCAAAAAAAAATTACATGGTAACAAAAAATCATTCAATATTAAACAATTCACAATATGCCTATAGGTTTGGGGGGGGGGGGATATTTTAAAGAAATGTCAATAAAAGTAGGATAAACGATTGGGATAAAAATCTGAGAATGGCCCGATGAGTCTGAAACTTTTTGGGAAATTTTGGCAAAAATTCTGCCAAGCATGGAAAGTTTCAAACATATCGGAGCTTTCTCTAATTTTTTTTTCCTAATCGTCAGTCAAAGCATTCAAATTAATCCTCGATCTCCTTGCGCTGACGAGTGTCGTTCGCAGTTAGTACTTGCCCTGAAAAATAATAAATTCAGCTTTTGCGAATCGGTATTTATTATCGCTCAAGAACTTTTTCGCGCATGCACCCGTCTATTATTAAAATTTTTAAACGCCGACAACATGTCACAAACTTTTAAAGTCATTAAAAACATATTGTTACGGCTAAAACTGCTGCCTCGCAAGATTTTAAAAGCGATTTTAAACACTAGGAGAGTGGCTTTCTGTATTTCAAGCACGGTGAGTTTAACAAAAAAAAGCTGAAAATTGAGTTTTTTTTCTAAATTTTTCATAATATTTTAAAAATATTTTTTCAAACACAAGTTATATTGAAATTTTAAAACTCACATTTTCCCTTGCTTGCCGCACGCGGTTTTTGGCAATGACTGTCCGGACGCCTGGAAATGTAAAACTAACGGAAGAAAAATCAACAAAAAAAAGGAGAAGGAATAAAAACTACAAAAATATTGAAGCATTTTTACGAAAAATCCAAGAAAAATATCATAAAAATAAAAATGAATTTATTTGGGCCTCAATTAATGATGAGCAAAGTTTCGTTGCGAGAGTTCGTTCGGGATTCGCCAATTGTATTTTCGCGATTTGTCAATAATTTACCCATAATTGGGAAATTACGACCATATGTCGACCATGCATTATTCACAAATAGTGCTCAAATCGCGATTTTCTTCTTGGCGATTTGTGTACAATTTTTAAATTGTTGGTCTGCACATATTATGCATAAGTCGCGAATCACCTGTGTGGGTGAGAGCCATAAATCCTAACCACTAGACCACAACGGAGCGTGGTAAACCGCTGAGCTGAGGGCGTACATAAAACCGACCTGAGGCGGCTCTTTGTTTCTCCAATAGCGATGTGTGATGTGACGTCATCGATGAGGCATATTAGAGGCATATTAAAGCACGGTGTCCCGCACGAGAAAAGCGACGCCGGCGATCGAGAAAAGAGACGCCTCGGCGTCTCTCATCTCTCATGCGTGCAGGTGGAGCGCGATTGCATCGGAACTCGCCTGGAAAATGTGCCCCATAAAAACACTTGGAAAAAAAGAAATTGAATGGATTTTTTGAAGAAAACACAAATAAAACGGACATTAAATTGTTCAATTTAATTTTTGAGTTAGAAAATTGTACAAAAAATATTTCCATACCCCTTTAAATGGCAAGATAAAAAACACTGCAGTTCACTGTGTTATGAGGCTCTGTAGCTAAGGTATACCCGTATTCTTTGTGAATTTCTTGACTTGTTTGTTCAATGCGCTTCTATAAAATATAAAATGAACAAAAACCCCACATTCGATATCAGAAAGCCTGAATTTGAGGGCTCGGAATATGCATTTTAGTATACTGTAGCCCATATTCGCCAAAATATTGTTTTTTCAAAAATCGGTCACGGATAAGTTGTTTGCATTTAGAATGCGGTTATTTTCCGCTTTTGATCAGGTCAATTGATTAAAAACTAATGAAGTTATAAATCGAGCAAGTTTTGCACTAAAACCCGAAAAAATAGGTCATTTTTTGATCATTTCTGAAAAACAAAAGCCTGGTTCGAGGATCGACAACGGATAGAAGTTTTTAAATTTTTTTGCGGACATTTTGAGATGTCACACGAGTTATTAGGCCTCCAACTAATTGAGTTATTAATGTTTGAATAAGTTCCAATAGCACTAAGCGGAGTACTGTAGGCGCACAGAAACCTTCCTGGCATCGCCCATTTCTTTTGTAGCTTCGTGAATGATGAATATTGTCTTAAATAATACTTCTAAACAATGTATAATGCTATGGAGGCGATATTATTGAAAATATAGGTCCAATCTACTTAAATCAATGGAAAGTGCATTTTAATTATTCTGGCGCATTTTTCATGCTCATACATCCAAAATGTCTTCGTAAAATGATTCTCGAACGTAATTGCAAAAAGAACGTCCAAAAAATTAAAGTTTTTCTTGCTTTTAACAATTATGGAAATTTACTGTAGAGTCTGACAAGCACCGTGCGAGAGAGCGAGAGGGTGCCAGACGAAACAGAAAAATGCTGGCGCGCATCGCGTGCGGGACACCGTGTTAAAGGCATAAATGCTAAAATAGGTAAATTACAGGGTGCGTCAAAATTACGTGCACTAAACTTTCACGCTATGGCAACGCGTGCTGATGCACTTTTCGTGCGCACAATATTCAATTTTTATTTTCATTATTGCATCATTTTTCTATACCAGGAAGACGGAGCGTCTCCTCACACGGAAAAGTACACCCAGGACTGGTGCAAAGCCCACTTGCCGGCGTTCATAAAGAAGGATAGATGGCCTGTATCGTGTCCGGATCTAAATCCGCTCGACTTCTCCATCTGGAGAGTACTTCAAAATATAGTATGTGCAAGACCCCATTCTAGTCTGGAAGCTTTCAGAGAAGACTTTTGTCGAAGAATGGGACAAATTGAGTACCTCCGTGCCACGGTGGAATCTTACCCACGACGTCTTCGTTCTGTCATTGCCGCCAAAAAAGGCCGAATTTAATAATCTTTTGGTGTTATATTTCTAAACTATTGAATAAACTTTCTGTTGATTTTCATGTGTTTTGGACTTCCACTTATGTCACGATGCGCGTTTGAAGTAGTGCACGTAATTTTGACGCACCCTGTAAGTGCCTGGGGGGGGGGGGGGGGTGGGAATCGTGCTCAAACTAAACGAAAAAAAAGGAAAAATCGAATGACGGTGAATTCAATCACGAAATTTTTTTTTGAATTTTTGAAAATTTAAATTTTCAAATTATTTTTTAATTTTAAATCTAATCTATACATAGAAACATTGTTGTTAGCAGGGTAAAATATGGGCCATATATGCTTCATTTGTGCATTGTGGGATAATGGATGTAAAATGGACCATATATGAGGCATATATGATCCATATATGCCTAATAGCGTTTTGATCCTTATTGAGGTCATCTAACGTCATTTTCTTAGTCTTCTGACTTTTAAACTCAATTTGAACACCTTCTCTGTACCCATCACGTCACACTCGCCTTGACCACAAAAGACCGCCCCTCTTACTTGCTTAACATACGAGGTTTTGGTTCACTTTTGGTCTATTTTCTGTCCTGATTACGCCAAAAAATGCTCCAAAATCAGTTGGAAGCCTGGCACCACTTTCGCGAATTCGCAGTTTTTTTCATCGGCGTTTTTGTTGGAGCGTTTTTCACGGTAAATGTGGTATTGTTTGGTGCTTTAACCTCTATTTGACTTTCAGATATTCCTGTTTATCTACGGGTGTTGTAAATCTACAGGAACAATAAGGGAAAATAAGTCCACACAGGAAAGTCCTCCGCCCTATTCGTCTTTGAGGTTTTCTTCGTTGGGCTTTTTAACATTAAGTAATCTAGTTTCAGGTTCAACACGTCGCCAAGAAAACCGCCAGTTTGATAAAGTTTAGGAAATCAATAAATCGATAAAAAGAATCATCAAATTTTAATGGAAACAAAACACAAAGCAAAAAAAAATAATAATAACATCTTCCGTTGCGGGGAATCGAACCCCGGCCTTATGGGTGAGAGCCATAAATCCTAACCACTAGACCACAACGGAGCGTGGTAAACCGCTGAGCTGAGGGCGTACATAAAACCGGCGCTGAGATATAGGGAAGGGAGCACCCACTACTGTGTGACGTCATTGATGAGGCATATTAGAGGCATATATGAAGCATATTCGATTTTTTGCAGTTTGTAGGGTTTTTTATGGGGATTTCAATAGTTTTTATTAATAAAAAAGGCAAATAAAATAGTTTTAGGCAATGGTAATGTCATCTCCGAAATCGAAATCTTTTTCTTCTTCAAATTCTGCGTTTTCTTCTTTAAGTTCACCGACTTCCTTTTTGATTTTTTCTTCTTTTTTGCCTGCCTTGTTCGTCAGCGTGGGCTTGGAAGGAGAATGAGAAGGGGACTCTGAAAAAAAAAACAATTAAAAAAGAATTTTGAAAACATCAAAGACAACTTTCTCACCCATAAACTGGTAACAACAATTTTCCAAATTACACTCGCTACAATCCACATACTTCACCGCTCCTCGACCATACCAAACAACATGCTTAGCACCACTCCCGGTCACTTCTACAGTAACCCGGCCCCCAGAACTTTTGCAAAACCTCCCGAACCGCTTCTTCTCGACATAGGCCACTGTTTTTGTCCTGTCAACCGCTGGAAAATGCTCGCCACGTTCCAGGGCTCGATCCAAAGCGTTTCCATCTTGATTACAAGTCCTACCACTCGTGGAGACCAGCTGGGGGTAATAGCAGAGCCCGGCCAGGTACGGTACACCATTCTCATTGTAATACGTGGCTTGTACGTGTTTCGAGAACTTTTGATAGGAGAAATAAGAGTCAGTCTTCTTTTCCGTAGAGTATTTCGGATCGGGGAAAAACTCTTGACACGAATTTCCCATGATAAAATTCTCCATTGCCACGGATACGGTAACTGCAGTTTTAGGCACGATAAAACGGGCATCTGGCGCTGGTTTGGGGTACTTTTGGAAGTGCTTTCCAAGGTAGTCTTGCGCAAAAACTAGACAGTCACCATGGGCTTCTTGTTTGCCAGCTAGGGAGAATCCAACGACTCCTTGCACGGTTTTAAATTCTTTGATAAGGTTTTGATTCTTTTTCACCGGATCCGCGTACCGGGTGATTGGATACTCGGGGAGAGGTTGTTGGAATATCTCGGGAAGATTCATCTGGAAAAAAGACGGTATTGGGTGACGTAAAGTACGAGAAATAGGTTGTTCTCTTTAATTTTGCTCGAAACTGTGCCAAACAAGCTGTTCTAGCATCTATTCGATGTAGAAAAATTTTCTCTATTGAATAGGTTAATGAAACCTAACTTTTGCAGCCTCTTTCATTCTGAAAAATCGAAAAAATCGCTAAAATCTAAATTTTAGCATTATTTGTGGTAATTTTGATGGAAACTGCCCAATACATCAAGAGTTGGGTTTTGTCCGACGCAAAAAATTTTATCTATCGAATAAACACAAACGTTGAAAATATAACTATTTTCTCTAGAAAAATCGAAAAAATCGCTGAAATTGGCATTTTGACGTATTTCACTTTATTTTTGCTGGAAACTGTGCCAAAAAAGCTGTTTTGACGTCTAGTAAATGTAGAAAACTTTTCTTTATCAAATAGACATTAAAAATCTATTGAAACCGGGCTAACTTTTATAGAAAAATCGAAAAAATCGCTAAAATCGACATTTTAACGTTTTTTTCCCTTTCATTATGCTAAAAAATTCCCCAAAACAACTAGAGGTGGGGTTTATTTAACGTAGAAAATTTTGCTCTATCAAATAGACAATAAAAACCTCGAAAATATGGCTAATTTTTCCTGAAAAAAAAAAACGAAAAAACCTGAAAACCCGGATTTTTCAAGCGAAATTGCATTTTGACCTTATTTTTTTCTGAAAGTTCCCTAAAACGACTAGAAGTGGGGTTTATTTGACGTAGAAAAATTTGCTCTATCAAACAAACATTTAAAACCTTGAACAACGAGCTCGTGTTTTTTAGAAAAATCGAAAAAATCGCTAAAATCGACTTTTAACGTTTTTCACCGTAATTTTGTTTAAAATTTCCCAAACGCACTTGAAGTTAGATTAATTCGAAGCAGAAAATGTTTTTCTATCAAATAAAATTTGAGGATTAGCAAATGAATGCCACTTTTTTCAAGGAAAATCGAAAAAATCGCTAAAATTCGCAATTTTAACGTTTTTTTAACTTTAATTTTGGTCCAAACTTGCTAAAACCACTAGAAGTAGAATTTATTCAACGTAGAAAAATTTTCTCTATCGAACAGAGACTTAAAAACTGACATTAACAACAAACTTGTCCACAAAAATCCTAAAAATCGCTAAAACCGCAATTTTAACATTTTCCGTTGTAATTTTGCTGGAAACTATCCAAATAAACAAGAATTGGAGATTAGTCGACGCAGAAAAACTTGCTTTATCAAATAGGCAAAAGAAATGTAAACAAATACGCTGAAAACCAGCAAAAAAGTTGAAAAACATCCAAGTGGAGGGAAAGGAGCAAAGAGCGCTGTGAAATGAAGAGTGCAGACACTGATAAAGGGAGTTTGAGAATGGAAAGTTGTTTGGGTGTATAATAGATCTATTGCGAAGTAAAAATATAGATTTATCTATCTCTATCGCAACAAAAAAATGTGTATTTTTTTGGTTTCTGAAGCCTTAAAAAAACTTAATAGATTTATTACAGATTTCAGTTAATTTTCGAGGAAAATGCAATTAGTAGCTCTATAATAGACCAACTTTGCATCCCCGCTCACAATACATCTATCGCGCTTCAATCAAAAAAAAATTGTTTGAAAATTTTTCTCAAAATCAATTTGGAGCAGCGGCGGCGGTCGGCAACCTTATCATAACCAAAGCTCTAAAACGAATTTCTGGCCAGGTGGCCAAGTGGATAACACGTTTGCCCGTCGTGCAAAAGGCCACGGGTTCGAGTTTTGCGCTGGTTAAAATTTTTTTGCAAGGTGAAAATGGTCTGGAAATGGGGGAGTAGAGTGGAGAGTGGTGGAAAAAAGTTAAAATGGAGAGTTTTTCAGATAAAAGGCCATGAGATGGGGTGGTGTGGGATGCGGTTGGGTGGGGTGGTGTGGGGAGCTCAGCTGACTGGAGTGGGAGGGGGGGGGGAGAGAAAACGTGTAAAAAGGAGAGAATTAGAGAAGAAAAGAGAGACAAACGGACGAACGAACACGCACGCTCTCAGCTGACCAAGAGGTCCAGTTACTCTCTTTCTCTATGTCTCTCTCACTGCGTTAAGGAGACAAGATTCATTTATTAACTAGGAAAAATATAAATAATGTGTTTTCAAACGAGCTGCAGCATGAAAAACGAGCCTGCTATCCTTTTTTTGTCTGCGTCTTTTCAAATAGCACTGTCTTTGGTTTGCGTGATCGCGAACAAAAAAGTGGGCGGAGTTTCGCGTTCTCACGTCGCAATTCGATTAAAAACACAATACGAGGCTAAATTAAGCCCCAAAATCATAGTCATTATCATAGTTATCAGAGCTTTCTTTCTCCAAAATCTCCAAGTCTTCTTCTTCTTCTTCCAGATCTTCCATCGGCCCAGGAGGAGATTGAGAAATGAGAAGGGGAGGAGCTAAAAAAGCCATATCATATCTAAAAAGTACAGCCACTCACTCACCCAACAAACTCTGGCAATTAACAAAATCCATCTTACACTCAAAACACGGCTCCCGATCGCCCCGGCCTTTCACACAATTGTACACGTAGTGTCTTGGCTCGTCACCCTCCTTCACCTCCACCACCACCTGCTGATTCTTCGCAGAGCAAAACCGATGGTACATCCTTCTACTTTTCCAGTGATCCGTCTCGAATCGTTCCAGCTCATTCTCCCCGTACAACGGCCCCAGCAACTGTGCAAAACCCATCGCGTTCGAGTCTGTCGAGGTGTCAATCCACCGCGAGGTGAGAAGCTGCGGATAATAGCACAGTCCTGCCAGGTACTGACGGCCCGACTCGTTGTAATACGTGGCTTGTACGTGCTTTGAGAACATTCTGTAGGTGAAGAAGGCGTCTGGTGGTGTGGGTGTTTTCTTTACAAAGTCTTGACACGATTTGCCGACTTCAAAGCCGGACATTGTCACTGAGACTGTCACGGCTTCCTTGGGCAGGATGAACGACAGTTTTAGATCTTTGTGAATTCGATTTAAGGTGTCTTGTATGAAGACTAGACAGTCGCCGTTGGCATGTTGTTTGGTGGCGAGAGAGTAGCCGACTCGAGAGTGCACTTTCTGCCAGTCTACCATGAGGTCAAGGTTCTTTTTGACCGGTGTAGCGTAGCGGGTCGTGAGGTAGACCTCTTTCATCTGTAAGACATGACAATTATCAGGGAGGGTTCAGAAAATTCGATAAAGTGACAAATTTAACGTTTTTTAAACTCTAATCCAGCTCATAGTCACTCCAAACAAGCTGCGTTAACGTTTATTAAATGTAGAAAAATTTTCTCTATCGAATAAGCACATAACATCTGACATTTGAACCCTATTTTATTCTGAAAAATCGAAAAAATCACTAAAACTAACAGCTTATTGTTTTCACTGTAATTTTGCTCAAAACTAACCCCAAACAAGCTGCATTGACGTTTATTCGACCTATAAATTTTTTTTCTATCGAATAGACATTTGAAAACTGACATAAACTCCTCATTTGTCCAGAAAAATCGTTATTTTGCAAGGGAGTTAGTTTTTCGCGCTAATTTCGGTCAAGACTGTCTGACACAGCTTGAATCAAGTTCCATGTGACCTAGAAAATTTTTTTCTATTGAGTTAATACTTGAAAGTCTGGCATTAACAACCAAATTGTCCACAAAAATCGCTAAAATCCGAAAAATTGAAAAAATCGCCAAAAATCGACATTTTATTGTTTTTCACTCTAATTTTGTTTATAACAGCCCCAAACAAGCTGCTTTGACATTTATTCGATGCAGAAAATGTTGCTCTATTGAATAGACACATAAAATCTGACAATTAAAGCTTAATTTGTTCTGAAAAATCGAAAAAATCGCTAAAATCGATATTTTAACATTTTTCACTTTCATTTTTGTCAAAACTGCCCTAAAAAGCTATAATTAGAGTCTATTTGGCCTAGAAAAGTTTTCTCTATCGAATAAACACTAAAAATCTGACAATTGTAGCTTAATTCATTCTGAAAAATCGATAAAATCGCTAAAATCGACATTTTAACGTTTTTCCCTCCAATTCTGCTCATAACTACCCTAAACAAACTGCTTTCACGTCTATTAAACCTAGAAAACTTTGCTCTGCCAAATAAACACTTGAAATCTGCCAATTGAAGCTTAAGTTATTCTGAAAATCGAAAATATCGCTAAAATCGAGATTTTAATATTTCTCACTCTATTTTTGCTCAAAACTACCACCAAACAAGCTGCTTTGATGTTTATTCGACTTGAATTTTCTCTATCGAATAAACACTACAAATCTGACAATTGAAGCTTAATTCATTCTGAAAAATCAAAAAAAAATCGCTCAAATTATAATTTTTTTCTTTTTCAATGTAATTTTGTTTAAATTTTCCCCAAATGGGCTGTTCAGGGGTTTATTCGATGTAGAAAAATGTTCTCTATCGAATAGACTTCAAGAATCTATCATTTTTTGCTTAATTATTCCAGGAAAACCGGAAAAGCCCAAAAATTGCTATTTCGCAAGGAAGCTTGTTTTTGCACCGAAAATTTTCTCAAATCTCCCCAAAACTAGCTGTTTATATGTTTATTTGATGTAGAAAAATTTTATCTATCTAATAGACACTTAAAATGTAGCCTTTTGACCCAATTTTATTCTGAAAAATCAAAAAATCGCTAAAAGTAACATTTTATTGTTTTTCACTCTAATTTTGCTCAAAATTACCACCAAACAAGTTGCATTGACGTTTATTTGATCTAGAAAAATTAGCTCTATCAAATAGGCGCTGAAAATCTAACATTTACAGCCTGTTTCCTACTGAAAAATCGAAAAAATCGCTAAAAGCGACATGTTATTGTTTTTCACTGTAATTTTGCTCAAAACTACCACCAAACAAGCTGCATTGACGTTTATTCAATGTAGAAAAATTTTCTCTATCAAATAAACACTTAAAATGTAGCCTTTTGACCCAATTTTATTCGGAAAAATCGAAAAAATTGCTCAAATTAAAACCAAAAAAAAAAACATAAAAATTAACATTGTATTGTTTTTCGCTCTAATTTTGCTCAAAACTACCACCAAACAAGCTGCATTGGCGTTTATCTGATCTAGAAAAATTTGCTCTATCAAATAAACTTATAAAATCGGACATTTGAAGCCTAATTCGTTCTGAAAAATCGAAACAATTGCTAAAATAAACATTTCAACGTTTCTAGAGACGCGGGCCGGAGGGGGGGGGGGGGGATAGCGCGTTTAACTGTGATATGGCTTGAGAAAAAACGCCTGGAAAAAAAGCCAAAAGCGGTAAAATAAACAAAAACTAGAGAATTTCGATTAAAAAACCGAGAAAAAGCGACAGAGAAATAGAGAATAAGCGAACGAAAGAATACGGCCAAAACAGCTGGGCGGAGAACATCAAAATGTTTCCTCATTTTTATTTTCCCATTCTCTTTTTCTCTTTTCCTATTGAAATAGTCCTAAAATATTTGTTTTGATGACAAAAATGATAACAGCTGGGCTGCGAAAGAAATTAAGAATGAGGAATAAACGTCATCGTGTCAAAAAAAAAAACAGCACATGGCTGTCAATTAATCTAAAACTGACGCGAAAAAATCTGTTTTTCACCATTTTAGAGAATTTCTTTGGCAACATGTCATACATGATTCGATAGAAAATTTCTTGGAGATTCCAAAACTACACTCAATTTCTGCTAAGCTCTAACCGTTTTCGAGAAAATTGCATAAAAGTTGTTTATTCGATTTTTTTAACATGTAAATTACACGAACTTTCACCGTATCAGAGCCCCTCGCGCACCCTCCTAGCTTATCATTTTCCTCCTAGTAACGATACAAGATGGATCGATGGCTGAGTGGATAGTGCGTTTGTCCGTGAATCTAGAGGTCAAGAGTTCGAGACCACAAGGGTTGGGAAATGAGGGTTTTGTTAAATTTTTACCCACGAACGACTGGTGCTGACGACGCCCCGATGTTCCACAGTTTTTGCCGCGGAACTTTGGAGCATCGTCATCACCAGTCGTTCGTGATGGTACGTCCAAAGTAAAAAAAAAGCGCGCGGTTATAAACATGTTTACAATTGCTTTTTTGCTTGTTTGGCGGTAAACAACAAAGAAAAAGACGCAAAAACAAAGTTATTGTGTTTTCAATCGACTTGCGACATGAGAACGCGAGACTCCGCCCACTTAATTGTGCGCTACCTGTCTGCGTCTCTTCAAATATCATTGTGTTCGCGTGGTCGCGCGCAAAAAAGTCGGCGGAGTCTCGCGTTCTCATGTCGCAAGTCGATTGAAAACACAATACTTTGGACGCATCTTTTCGTCTTTTTTTGCGTTTTTTTTTACATTGGACGTACTATGAACACGGTGTCAAATATGGATTATTGGTGAGCCATCGATTGAGTATTGCTTTATTAGAGTTTGAATGCAAATAAATAAATAAGGAAAGAAGGAAAGAAAGACGGAGAGAATGACATGAGGTAGTGAAATTAACATTGTGACATTGTTAATAATTATTAATTAATTAATTATATACTAGAAAGTGTATTTATGATTATAATACAACGTTTAATTTCCAAAATCGTACTCGTCGTCCGAGTCCACAGCCTTTGGAGGTGCCGTTTTTGGAGGCGGAGTTACAGTGGAATTCGCAGTCTCAGTCGCAGTCGCAGCCTCAGATTTCGATTTCGATTTGGAGGCGGCTAAAACACAAGGAAAAAACGTTTTTAAAAAGACAACGTTGCCTACCTTTTTCAGTTATTGATTTTTTCTTTTCTTTCTTCTCCTTCTTCATCTTCTCCTGATGAAACGCGTTACACTCACTGCACGACCCATAGTTTTGCTCCAGCAAAATATAGTTGTAATCCATGTGCGTCGCCGACATCCCGCCATTCATAATTTTTACAATGACATCCCGCTGAGTCTTCTTGCAAAACCGAGCAAACATTTCCGGACCATTGTCCGAGCTATAAGTGATCCTCGCTAACGCCATCGCCGTCTCATCGATATTCGGACACACCCGACGACTGGTGAGCAATTGCGGGTAATATACGAATCCCGCCAATTGCTCCTCAGCGCCTTCACTATTGTACAGGACGATCATCACGTGTTTCGTCACCATCTTATAGGTAAAGTAAGAGTCCTCGGGAAGCGGTTTACCGCCCTGTTTTGTTTTTACGAAATCGGTGGGCGAGGAGCCCAGGGTGAAGAACGAGTTGCAGATTGAGATGGCCACTGTTTCGCGGGGCACGACAAAGCTGTCGGGCTTTAAGATCCGGTTGATCGTGGATTGGAAGTGCACCAGACAATTTCCATGGGCGTGTTGTTTGGAAGCAAGGGAGTAGCCGATTACTTTGTTTTCCACTTTGAAGTCCACCATCAGGTTCATGTTCTTTTGGACGGGTGTAGGGTACCGGACGGGAGCCACATTTTTGGCTTTTTGCGCTTGCAAACGGTTTGGGCTAAATTCACAGAGTTGGTTGAAATAGTAGGCATACTTGGAGAAGAGCGTCGGCATCTGGAAATGGTTTTTTTCAGAATTATCATAATAATTTGTGTGTAAGCCCGCTTGAGTTTTACCAGTTGCCCAGCTCGCACGTCAAAACTCTCGTGGCAAGACGCCAGTCTGCGACGGTATAGAACTGCTACTCGGAGTATTTTCGGCAATTTGCCGCCTAAATCGGCGCGTCTACACACTGGCATCAGGGATGGAAAACAATTTGCCGTGAGAGATAATGGAACTATTCAGCTGGAAAACCGTTTTTGTGGTTTTGTTTTTTTTTAACCTTATTCAAGTTGTTTACTAATAGGAAAAAACCTTTCGCGTTCAATGCGAATTTGACCGAAATTTAAAGGCGCATCGAACTATTCGGTCAAAAACCTCCGGCTATTGTAGTTGTTTGTCTTTTTCCGTAATCCGTAAACTGCATAGGGTACAAGATACGAAAAACTACTTTTTTCTGTGCTGAATAGGCCCATAAGTGAAAAAACGCGTAAGGGGACTAGCGAAGAAAGTAAGCTTCGCCGCACTCCAAACTTTATTATTTTGCATATTGTCCATTCGTGAAGAAAGCAAGTGCGCTCCACAAAACTTAGTAATTCGTGGATTTTATTTTCGTCGCCAAATTATTTAATTTCACGTTGAATTTGCACGTGAATTGAAATAATTTGGCGAAGAAAATGAAATCCACGAAGTACTAAGTTTTGTGGAGCGTACTTGCTTTCTTCGCGAATTGACAATAAAACCTTGATTTTTACACGTTTTTCTCTAAAAAATCATTTGAATCGCTAAAATGAGTGACTCCGGGACATTTCGAAGCCGAAAAGTTTTGCAACCAGAGTTTTTTTAAACTGTAAACAAGCCTGCAGCTTGTGGCGACTAAGTCGCCTTCTTCAAATATTTATTTTTACTGATTTTTGTTTTTTTTTTTTTTAATAGAAATGGCAATAATTTCTTTTCCCTATTTCTCTCAAGTTCTCGTGATCCTTGTGGTATAGTGGTTAGCACGTTTGAACGTCAATCTATTGGTCTCTGAATCGATTTTTGTCGACTGCAAACTCGTGTGTGAGACACACAAACAAACACACAGACTAATCTAAAATTGTCTATATAAGAAAGATGACTGCAAAATGACCCTGCGCCAAAAACCCGAATTTTCACGAATAACCGCACAGAGAAAACATTCAAAAATCGTATTTTTCCGACGTTTCAACGCAGAAAAACGAAAATTCAACCATGCAGTTCCTCACTAACACGGCATGCTGGAATCTACGTTTTAGTCTCATTTTATGAAATTCGATTTTTTCGCGCGTTCAATTTTCTGCGTACGTTCCGCGAAAACAAAAATTAAAACATGTTTTTTTCTCGCAGATATCCCTTATATTTTTAAAACATTTGATACAGCAGCAGCGTTGGCAACGCCACGAGGGAATGTTCTCTTAACACGCGGGTCACAGTGTTTCATCAAACGTTTAGTGTTATTGGGGCACGTTTGCACTGACGTAGGTACTAGCATGCCGTGACTAATTTGGATCAAAAAAAGAACAATTTTCGGAAATTCGCCGTCAAAATCGGCGCATGTGCCCATTAGAATCGGACAGAACGTCGATTTAGGCGGAAAATTGCCGAAAATTCTCTGAGTTTTTGGAACTGATTGAATTCTTGGTCTCCTATTTCAGTGTTATATAAAATGTCCGGAAATAATGAAATTGGTTCTATTTATTACTGCGTCGCAAAAACCTGTAAGAGCAGAGAATGCGACTCGGCTGTCGACAGACTGTTCGCGGCGAGACCACATCTGGGTCGGGTCGCATACTCTGCTCTGCCAGGTTTTCGTGACGCATTAATACTGTGTAATAGAATGGCTAAAAATAGAACTGTAGCGAAATAGAACTGCCTGAAATGGAGCCGTACGGGAAAAACATTTGCGCGTCGGTACCAGTGTTGCACGGAAGGATGATTTGGCAATCCGGAATACGGATTGAAATTATTTTTGGCGGAATTTGGAGCCCGTAATTTGAAATAATACGTTTTTTTATTAATATTTTATTCCGAATTTCGAATTCCAGATTCCGTTAAAACCATTTAATTCCGTATTCCAAATTTGTAAATCATCCTTCCGTGCAACACTGGTCGGTACAGCTCCGAGGCTACCCCGAATCAGAACTGTCCCAAATCAGAACTGTTCCGAATCAGAACCGTGTCCTGAATCAGAACCGTGTCCTGAATCAGAACTGTTCGTATAAGAACTGTCCCGAATCAGAACTGTCCTGTAGAAGAACTGTCCTGCATCAGAACTGTCCCAAAGCAGAACTGTCCCGAATCAGAACTGCCCTAAATCAGAACTGCCCCGATTCAGAACTGTTCGTATCAGAACTGTCCCGAATCAGAACTGTTCGTATCATAACTGCCCCAAATCAGAACTATTCAATAAGCATGCTTACGGCCTAATATATCTTTTTTTAATAATAAAACAAATTTTTTTAAAAACTTACAAGCCTGGCTGCATCAAAAGCTACTTTTGATTTCTTTTGATTTCTAAAAATTTTTTTTCTTCACTTTCTTTTTCATTCATTTCTTACGTGTGCCCTGTGGCGCAGGCGGGTAAATGCTTGCCCAGTAAGCGAAAGACCGGAGTTCGAGTTTTTGTGTTGGTCTCGGGCGCCCAGTTCGCTTCCGCCATGCAGTTTGGAAACAGACACACCAAGAAACTCAGTTACAGACCCAAACGGAATTTTATATATAAGGATGATAAAGGATAGTTCTGATTTGGGGCAGTTCTGATACGAACAGTTCTTATTCGGGACTAAGCTTTCCACCATGGACGGGCCGTCCGAAAACGTCCGTTACCCGTCCGGAGAACGGGTGCCCGCTGCCCGTCCGCGTTGCCCGGTCTGCATTTTGACGTGCCGGTGTTTGCACACTCCACCCATTATTAGACGAGTTGGAAATTGGTTGATCAAAAATTTTCTCAACGTTGAGCACATTGATCTCGATTTAAAACACTTTTTTCTTTTTAATTTTCACGCGGGCATTTTTCTTTTTCCCCGGGGATCGGGCGGCCCTTTCCCCGAACGGATCGGACGGGCAAAAAACGTCCGCCGTGGAAAGCTTATTCGGGACAGTTATGATATGAACAGTTCTGATTCAGGACACGGTTCTGATTCGGGACAGTTCTGATTCGGGAACGTTCTGATTCGGGGTAGCCTCACAGCTCCACTTCAGGAAGTTCTATTTCACAGTAGCATCAACATAGCAATTTTTGAACCGTTTCTTTTACAGTTAATCGATAAAATCATGTTTCAGCGATTTAAACGATGATTTTTGCGAGAAAAAAACGCCTGAAAAACAAGGTTTTATTTTAAAACTAACAAAAATGTGAACTACAGTATGCGGCGTAGCAAACTTTCTTGGCCCGCTGGACAGATATGAAGCAATATTTTAAAGAAAATTGCATTCACTTGTCATAAGAGAAGTAAAGGGCAAAAGAGCGTACTGCTCTGCAGGGCGAGACGGATCGAATATAATTAACGTCGAAGAAAGAGTGAAAGAGAAAGGGTGTGAGAGAGACGGAGAAAAGCCGGGCGAACACGTACGTTATCTAGCGGAAGGACCCACCCTTCCCGGTCAAGGGCAATACAATGTTGCGAGGAGGAACAGCTGATCAATATTCTCCTTGTTGCTCAGAGGTCGAGTCCAGAAGCAGGCTTGCTGGAAAGAATCGGTAAGAAATGATTAAAAAAACTCAAATTTTTCATTCTCCGCGAGGGGCTTGCTGAACTGAAAAATATGTAAATTCAGATTTCAAATTGAAATATTTAACCAACGAAACAAAAAGAAAGAAAAAAAAACGATAAAAATTGCAAAAAATGACAAAACAATATTACAAAAAATTGAGGCAACCTGTTTCGCGCCGAGACCAACTTACTCGGGTCATTTTTGGCGTGGATATAGCAGCTGTATGGCGATTAGCCGTTGAAAATGACTATTAGCCAACAAAAATCGCAGATAGCCAATACTGGCACAGAACTGACAGGTGCCTGACTATCGGCACGAGTTTGGCGTCCATTGGAGCATTTTTAGCAATGATCGGCGCACAAGCGGGTCTTAGTGGCTAATAGCCAAAAATTCCACAAAACCCTCCATCACAATGCATTTAAAAATCGACGTCTAACGAGATTCTGGAGCACTATAAAATGCCAAATCCACACGAGAAAAATAACAAAAAACATGAGAATTTCAAAGAAAAACATGGAAAAAAAACATAAAATAACAAATAAGCAAACGCGCCCCACTGAACTCGCTAATATGCAATTTTCACGGATCTTTGCATGAAATCCTTGATTTTTTCGCATTTTTCATGTCAAAAATCGCTCAAAAAGAGCAAATTTGAGCAGAAAAGGCCCAAAAATATCGATTTTTAGCCTAAAATCTTCGTTTTTTAAAACATTTTCTTTGCAAAAACACCACTCACTCAGAACTATTAAATTTGCACGGTTTCAGGAATAATTGTCCTGAAAATTCTTTAAAAATCACAATTTTGGCAAAAATAATGATTTTTTGAGCAAAAATTTAATAATAATGCGATTTTCACACGAATTTTTTAAAAAAACTATTCATATTTCGGATTTTCAGACCATTGTTCCTGAAAATTCTGCAATTAAACAGCTATAATTAACCCTCTAATTAAATAATTAATCCATTAAATTTCAAAAATTCCCATTTGGCGCCGCGCACGAGTTTCGCGTCATCACTTTCACTGACGCACTTTTGGTGATTTCAATTTGAATTTCGGCGCGAACATTCAGATTTTGGGCGCCCATTTTTCCATTTCGCTTCATTTTTGTCTCATTTCTTCACTTTTTTCCTTGTTTTTTTGGTTCATGGGCCTAAAAAATATTTTTAATGCATTTTCCTGTCATTTTAATGTAGAAAAGTGCATTTTAAAGCAGGGAAATTCATGGTTTCTTTCATATCTTTGATTTGGGTTTATTAACGGGCATTTTTTATGTCATTTCAGTTTTGAAAACTGGATTTCAAACCGGAAAATGCACTGTAATGCAGGAAAATTCATTTGGATAGGCCCGACAATATTTTATTTAATTTCTTCAATTCTAGCTCTTTTTGGTAAAATTGTATGAAAATCTTGTTAAAAATGACGAAGTTTTGTCATATTCCTTGCAAAAATCACCCAGCACATGCGTATCCGTGAATTTTCATTAAAATTTGTCAAAAAGGCTAAAAATCGCAGGTTTTCCCGAGCAAAATTCCCTTTACAAAAAGTGATGCAGAAAAGCTTTAAAAAATTTTATTTTAAGCCACAAATAACCAAAAAACATGACTCTCGGCGAGACTAACACCCACAGAGACAACGAGGAATCCAAAGATGACGGACGTCTCACACAGTACAAGAATCTGACTAAACATGAGGTATCTACAATTTTATTTATTCGAAAAATACAATATTCTAGGAACTCCGCCGCCGGCGCAACGAAACCAGCGTCGAGATTCGCAAGCAAAAAGGCGCGGACATGATGATGAAGCGTCGCAACATTGTCGACGACGTCGAGGAGGACGAGGGCAACTACGAGTCGGAGCTCGAGGAGCCACAGAAGGCGGCGTCGGCTCGTCTCTCGCATGATGAGATTAAGGCGATTTTGTCGAACAATCCGTCCGAGAAGGACATGGTGAGATGCTTCGAGTCGCTGCGCAAATCGCTGTCGAAGAACAAGAATCCGCCGGTGGACGAGGTCATCAATTCGGGGTTGTTGACGGCGTTGGTGCAGGCGTTGGGTGTTCAGGTGAGTGGGGTGGGAAAAGGGGGGTGCTGACGACTACCATTGCGAAAGTGCGCTTCGTTGATCACGTCGAAAAACATCTTGGCACTGTGCCAATTTGTGTTAATTCCCATTTTTGCAGACAAAACCGGGGAAATTTTGGCGAATGTGAACATAAGCCCCCCACCCACATTTGACTGGGAGTTTGACTCCCCACATTGTTGCAAAAATTAATATTTTTTTTCGGGGAGCTCAGGTACACGATATTTTCCGGGGGGCTATTTTACCGATTTGGGGAGTGGAAGTTCATGAATAACAGCCCCACTGTTGATTTTGGGGGGAACATGTTCACAGGAGGGGCTTGTGAACATTGACCCCACACCAATAAATAGAATATTGGTCCCCCACTTTGGAACTTTAACTCCCCACCCAAAAATTCACACTGGTGGTACCCGGAACTCAGTTATGGCGACCAAGACAATGGAAACTATGTGGGGAACTGATTTTTTCAGTTGTGTGCATTTTTTTGTTTTTTTTTTTGCACATCGATTCCGTCTCCTCGATTGTGCATTGACATTGGTTGAGTAGCGCAGGAAAACGACTGACACGTGGCGCGACACCGCTAAGTTTTCCACATTTTCGGTCATGCGTATACACACCCATCTTTTTTACGTGATCTTTCCGTGTTACATGTTTTTTTGGTGGGTAGTTGTTCTTTTTGGTGTGGGGTTGTTCTTCCATCGGTGGGGAGTTGATCTTCACTCTTGCCGAAATTTTCGCAAGTCTGCGGCACGGGTTTTCCTGCATTTTTCAGGACTTTTTTTTGTCAGTGTCTCAATGTTCGAGACCCTGACAAAACTGGGGAAAAAATTTACAAATCCGAAGAAGCGGTCACCCATTGCAAACGTGTGGTTTTGTACTGAAATTCAAGAAAAGCTGCCTCGGTTTGGTCAGTCTCTCCAATTTTCAAACAGAGATCATGTAAGCGATGAGGAGCAGACTGAGAGACGGCGTTGTCACGCTACGCGACCGCTTCAAAAAAAAAAGCAGTAGCCAACATCCCGTACAAGCGCTGCGTGGGTCTTGCAGCGATAGCGAAGAAAAAACCACAGCAAAAAATTTTCAGAACGAAAAAGTCCAATACGAAGCCGCGTGGGCGCTCACCAACATCGTCTCCGGCTCCACCCAACAGACAATCGCCGCCGTCGAAGCCGGAGCCACTGCCCCACTCGTCCAGCTCTCCGTCAACCCAAACTCTTTGATCTCCGAGCAAGCCCTCTGGGCCGTCGCCAACATCGCCGGAGACAGCGCTCAGCTCCGCGACTACGTCATCAAGTGCCACGGAGTCGAGGCCCTCATGCATCTGATGGAACGCGTCGATCGTCTGGAAGACTCGCACGTTCGCACCATCGCCTGGGCTTTCTCGAACATGTGCCGCCACAAGCAGCCACACGCGCCGCTTGAAGTACTCCGTGTGCTCTCCAAGGGGCTCGCCACGCTCGTTCAGCATAAGGATCGGCAGGTGCGTCAGGATGCGTGCTGGGCGGCATCGTACCTCACTGACGGGCCCGATGAGCAGATTGAGTTGGCTCGCGATTGCGGAGTTCTCCCGAACATTGTGAAATTCTTCCTGGAAGCTGAGAGTCTGGTGGCTCCGGCTCTCAGAACTCTTGGCAACGTGGCGACTGGAAACGACTCGTTGACCCAGGCGGTCATCGATTTGGGAGCCCTCGAAGAGATTCTCCCGCTCATGGAGAAAACTCGCTCCTCCTCAATCGTCAAAGAATGCTGCTGGCTCATCTCCAACATCATCGCAGGCACCCAGAAGCAGATCCAGGCGGTGTTGGATGCCAATCTTTTGCCAGTTCTTATCAACGTTCTCAAGGCTGGAGATCACAAGTGCCAGTTCGAAGCCTCGTGGGCGCTTTCGAATCTCGCTCAGGGTGGAACCGCCCGTCAGGTCATCACACTGCTCGAGGAGAATGCGGTGCCAGCGTTGTGCGGAGCGCTCAATCAGACCAACAATGATATGCTGAATAACACGTTGGAGACGCTTTACACCCTATTGCTTACTGTTCAGAATACGTGAGTTTGATGTTGTTTTTATTAGAAAACCAAGTGCGCTCCACTGAGATTTGTACTTCGTAAATTTCATTTTCGTCGAAAATTATAGTTTTTTCTTTGTTACAGGCAAATTCGTAGTATTTTGTGAAACATTTCCGGATTATGTTCAATTCTAGTTTCAAAATTGCGGCAATTCAAAAAATTCCACTCGGCCATTTAATTTTTGATAATATAATGTAACGTTCCTAGTCATTTTCGTCATTTCCTAAAATCACGCGATATTGACGAAAAATGATAATCGAATTTGTTGAATTCGTCAAAAATGAAATGGAAATGATTATCAAAAATTATTTGAAAAATATGAAAATGACGAAAACGATAATCAAATTTATTCATATCGAAATTAAACTGACGAAAACGATATCTTTCTTATCTTTCTTATATAGAAAATTTTAGATTAGTCTGTGTGTTTGTTTGTGTGTCTCACACACGAGTTTGCAGTCGACAAAAGTCGATCCAGCGACCTATAGATTGGGTGCTACCTCGGAATAGAACTGAAGCGGAATAAAACTGTAGCGAAATTGAACTCGCTTTGGAATAAAACTGTAGTGAAATTGAACTGTAGCGAAATAAAACTGTTCGGAATAAAACTGATCGAAATAAAACTGTTTTTAAATAAAACTGTTCGGAATAAAACTGTAGCGTTTTGGAACTAAATTAGCAATGAAGCGCGATTGCATTGTTTGCTCATTCAAAAATTGGAATTTCTCATGCGCGTGCTTTTTTCAACAGTTTTATATTTGAGCTGTTCATTAAAAATTGTTTGTTTTGTTGTTTTTTTGAATAAACTTTTATCTTTTTTTTTCTCGGCCCGCCTTGACGGCCAAGCAATGCAATCGCGCTCCATTGCTAATTCAGTTCCAAAACGCTACAGTTTTATTCCGAACAGTTTAATTTCAAAACAGTTTTATTTTGCTACAGTTCTTTTCCGAACATTTTTATTCCGAACGGTTCTATTGCAAAGCGAGTTTTATTTCGCTGCAGTTTTATTTCGCTTCAGTTCTATTCCGAGGTAGCACCATAGATTGACGTTCAAACGCGCTAACCACTATACCACAAGGGTCACGAGAACTTGAGAGAAAAAGGGAAAAGAAATGATTACCATTTCTATTAAAAAAAAACAAAAATTAATAAAAATAAATATTTGACGAAGGCGACTTAGTCGCCACAAGCTGCAAGCTTGTAGCTGGAGAAAAAAATAAAATAAAAAAAATCATTTCCATCGGTCACGTGGAAATTCCTATGCCATAAAATCTATTAAATGTTTTGAGAAAAATACACTGAAGACTGAAACTTTTCCTCCTCATCTGTCTATACTCAGCGAATGCATCATCAGCCTCGCTCTACGGCACTTTTCAATTTTCAACAGTGCCTGTTTTTAAGCGAACAGTGCCTGTTTTTAAGCGAAAAATTAAATTTAAACTGCAACTCGTTGCAGATACGTCATTTTCCGTTGAAAAAAAGGAATACAACTAGAATTCGAGTTAATCTTGCAAGTGCAACACGGTTTTACAAGAATTTTGCAGTAGAGCGAGGTTGATGATGTATTCGCCGACTATATGCTTATATTATTCTCTTCTTTATCATTGTTCATATCGAGTTGGATTCCATCTCAGTCCGATTTGATTTCAACCAATCGATTCCTCGTTACCGATTATATATAGGTTGATAATAACATTACTAGATTTGTCCACAGTATCCGAAAAATTGTGAGCGCAAACTCCAAACACCAAAAGTCAAGAGAAAAAATAAGAGGCCACGCCCCCTCTCATTGCGGTGCCTATCTATAATATTGTGTTTTCCATCGAGTTGCAGCATGAAAACGAGAGATAAAAAGACATGTTTTCGCTGCTTCTCTTCGAATCAAACTGTGTTTGCGTGGTCGCGCGAAAAAAAAGTGGGCGGAGTCACGCGTTTTCATGTCGCAAGTCGATTGAAAAAACAATAAAATATACCAGTTTCATCGATGTATACGATATTTTGTGGACAGTCGTCATGTGGTATATCAAATTCGAGGTGTTGGACCTGTACGAAATCCACTTGTAGCACTGGCTGCAGCAAGCTCTTTTCCAGCGACATTTTTTCGGGTACCGTATTTCCTCTAATATAGGCGCATGCGCTTCTATTTTTCATTTCTTCACAACTGCCGGGTATTTAGAGGTTCGCACACCAAACTTCGGCCGTCTCATGCCTGCTTGGTTAGAAAGTGTTTTGGCGAGTTTGGTGTGCAAACCTCTAAATACCCGGCAGTTGTGAAGAAATGAAAAAATAGAAGCGCATGCGCCTTTATTAGAGGAAATACGGCAAATAGTTCCCAAACGGGGCTTACAATTTCAGGACTGAAAACAATACTGTCTGAAGAAACCCAATTATCCGGCAGCTCGTATCCACGTAACCTCACGTGTATATCTTTCGATAGTTTACGTCATTATTATTTTGACGAATTTTGAAGTAAACGACGTATTGTGTTTTCAATCGACTTGCGACATGAGAACGCGAGACTCCGCCCACTTATTTGTGCGCTACCTGTCTGCGTCTCTTCGAATCAAACTGTGTTTGCGTGGTCGCGCGAAAAAAAGTGGGCGGAGTCTCGCGTTCTCATGTCGCAAGTCGATTGAAAACACAATAATTGACGAATTTGATATTCGTTGTTTTCCTACCCGATATTTTTTCGACGTAAATGATAATCGGATTCGTCATTTCTCTTTTCAAAATAATTAATTTGATAATCGGATTCGTCATTTCTTTTTTCAAAACAATTAATTTGATAATCGATATTTTTGATATAGATGCGTGACCAGTATAAATGATAATCAGTCTAAACTGATTTCGTCATTTTTTTTGCACTGATTCGGAACGTTAATATAATGGACCTATTCAGTACAGGAAAAAAAACCGATTTTCGTAACTCGATGCGCCTTTAAATTTCCACCGAATTCCCATTGAAAATTCCCTTTTTCACTGCCGGGTCTCGGCGCGATGGGTTTTTTTTCCTGGAAAACAACCTGCATAGGGAAAAAACCGCGAAAATCGGTTTTTTTCCTGCGCTGAATAGGTCCATTACAAAATTCGAAAAATTATCTTGGCTGCCACAATAATTATTCGAATTTTCTAATATTATCAAAAATGAAATTACCGACTTGAATTTTGAATTGCCGCAATTTTGAAACTTAAATTATGCATAGTCCGGAAATATTTCACAAAATATTACGAATTCGCTTTATAGTCGGCGAATACATCATCAACCTCACTCTATTGCAAAATTCCTGTAAAACCGTGACGCACTTGCAAGATTAGCTCGAATTCTGGTTTTATCCTTTTTTTCATTTGAAAATGACGCACATACGATTTTTCGCTCCAAAAAAGGCGCACCACACTGTTGAAAATTGAAAAATTTCGTAGAGCGAGGTTGCATTCGCCGAATATACAAATACAAACAAAAAATATCAAAGAAAAACGTGCAAAAAATCGAAAAAATAATTTGGCGACGAAAATGAAATTCACAAAGTACTGAGTTCAGTGGAGGGCACTTTTATTGTGAAAACAAAAAAATTGCAACGCGGTGTTTGCGTACTTTTGAAATTCAAATGGAAATGAGAGAAATAGCATGGGAAATGAAGAGATTTGTTCCCTATTCCATTTGAATTTTAAAAGTACGCAAACACCGCGTTGCAATTTTTTTGTTTTCACAATAACGCCAAGTTTCGACTAGAAGATTATTTTCCTAGAGTGGATAATGTAAAAAAAAATTAAATTCAATTTTCCAGTTTCCCCCACAAAATGGACATTCTACACGACCAGATCGAAGAGTGCGGCGGCCTCGACTCGCTGGAACGCCTCCAAGAGTCTCAATCTGAGCAAGTGTACACTCAGGCCTACCGTATCATCTCACAATTCTTTGGCGAGGACGGCTACGACAATTCGGCCAACCAGGAAAACATTCAACAGGAGCCATACTCTTTCTAATCACCTTTTTCTCCGCTACAGTATACCCATCTCATATATCGATTGATCATCCCTTTGTAATTCATATTTATACTCGTCTCCACTCGGTTTGCCCCTTTTTTTGATATGTTGTGTAGAATAAAAATAAAAGAAAATGCGACTGCCCACCTGGGGATGATTGTTTTTCGCGCGCGTTTTCGTATATGCGGCGAGAATATTATTGTTATTACTTTTTCCCCAAGCAGAGCATTTCCTTTTTTGGAGGTGCTGTAAATTACATTTTCGTGCCAATTGTATCTGAACCTGCAATTTAATTAAATTTTTTGAATTAAGATGACAGAAACATAAGCCCAAAAACGATGAAAAATGGAAAATTTCGCTAAAAAATTTTTAGGCCCAATTGCAAAAGCAAAAAAAAAAACGAGACCCTGACAAAACCGGGGAAAAGCACGAAACCGGGGAAGACAAAACCAGGGAAGACAAAACCGGGGAAAAAATCGGACAAATCCTGGGAAGAAGCTCCGCCCCCTTTTGCAGCTGCTGCACGATGTTTTGTACTGGAAGTGTTGAAAAAGTGCGCCGCAGACTTGCAACTGGACAAAACCGGGGAAAAGTTGCAAGTCTGCGGCGCACTTTTTCAACACTTCCAGTACAAAACATCGTGCAGCAGCTGCAAAAGGGGGCGGAGCTTCTTCCCAGGTTTTGTCCGATTTTTTCCCCGGTTTCGTGCTTTTCCCCGGTTTTGTCAGGGTCTCAAAAAAACTGTTACAAACTACGGTAGGAAAAAGGTTGTGCATTGACCAACGCACACGCGGCATTGAATTTGACGACATTATTTTTAAATTTGAAATTGATTTTTGATTTTTAATTGCGCAGCAGGCTTGTTTTTTTTTGCCAGTTTTTGCACTAAATTACACTTTCAATTAAAAAATTGCATTTTGGGTTGAAAAAGCCGTGAAAAAATGAGAGTTTCGTCAAAAATTAAAAAAAACTTTACGGATTACGGTAGAAAAAAAAGTGAATTGGTCAGTGCACAATCGGCATCGAATTTGACGACACTTTATTTTTAAATTTTAATTTTGAAAATTTTCAAGGCTTAGCAGGCATTTTGCCAATTTTAGTTTTACCCAATTTAGAAATTAAGTAAATTGGCTTTAAGAAATCAAAAAACTTGAAAAATTTGAGATTTGCGTCAAAAATGCAAACGAAAAAATTAACAGGTTACGATAGAAAAAAAGTTGTGCATTAGTCAATGCACAATCGGCATCGAATTTGACGACACTTTCATTAAGAATAAATTTTTTTTCTCAATTTTTTCCATTAAATTTTGCAATTTTCTCTATTTTTTCGACGTTTTTTTCTCTCTCAAAATAATCGTTTTAAATAGCGAATGTTTCTCGTTTTTTGTCGCCCGCTGAGCCGTCCGGCAAAGTGCTCTGATATTTACAAAACTGATTTAATCTCGTTTTGTTTCCTGACTGCACTAAACTCTGTTCTCTTCCCGACATTCCTCTCGCAAATCATTTTGTTAAAAAGTTGCTTTCATAAATATACACAGCCGTTTTTTTTGTTCTGTTTCTTTTGACTATAGTCGGCGTGAGTCAAGCGTATAAAATTATCAAGCGGCGGCCTTATATTGAATGCAAATATTGGGTCTGATTCTTTTGCAAAAAATCAGTAAAAAATGCATGCGCCTTTTTCGAGCGCGAAAAGAGTTCATTTTTCACTTTTTTTTTTGCTCATTTTTTTCCTCGTTTTTCGTTTTGAAATGTTACGAAAGTGGCTTGCATTCTCAATGAGCCTTCACGGGCTCTTTGTGGTCCCTCCTTCCACGCGGATTGACGACCTTTTAATTTTATTTGCTAGATATTTACGTTCGAAGTGAAGATGACGCATGAAATTCGATATTTGTTTGGTAATATCTGGGTGACTCTGTAAAATGTTGCTTTTTGTGCTTTTATTTGTGTTTGCCCTATTGGTTGTGGAGCGAAAGCTTCTGTGCACACTGTTCAGTTTTTTACCTCTATTTTCTTGTTAAAGTTGTTTTAATTCTTCTGAAACTCATTATAGATTCGGCACGGAGTGACACTTTAAGGTAAATGGTCAGCTAAAACGTTGGCTGGTCTCGTCACGAATTGGCTACGATTTTAAAAAAATTTGTCTTTGCTTGTGTAAATAAATAGATAAACTTATGGGGTTATTCACAAAATAGAAAAAAATGTCTAAAACCAGCAAAAAGGTCAGCAAAAATTCGAAATAATGGCAAAAGTACCCCCGAACATTCCCAAAAAATGTTGCAAAAGCAAGATTTAGCTATTTCGTGAATAATCCCATTATTTTTCAAACAGTTTTAATGGTTTGGCTTAACATGGTACCGTAGTTTCTTTCCAAATAGCTATATTTAAAGTGGCTAATAGCCGTTAATAGCTATTAGTCACACAGCTGCCAATATCCGCCATATACGGGCCAAAAATTATCTTATAATTTTGTTGAGGAGAAGCAATGGTAACCCCTGTTTTAGAAGAATTGTTTTAATTCTGTTAGTGACAAAATCGTGACGAGACCGAGAAGCGATTTGACCCAAAATTTACCGCAAACTGTAACTCTGTGGCAATTCCATAATAGTTTCGATACGGCTTGCTCTAAAAATCCAGTTTTTTTCTCGAGAATTGAAACACGTGGAGGCTATATTTTGTTTCCAAAAGAGTGCTTTTCTCATAGAAATGTAAAAAAAAAGAAGCTAAAATTGGTCTAAAACTCTAACACTTTGGAAAATAGTGCCAAAAATGCTTGAAATGCTGCAGAAATGGTTGTCAAAATTGAATTTGAGAAAATCTCAGTTTTGTTAACCTTATTGGGGCAACCAAATATTTTTGACACTATTCCTCAAATTTTCAGATTGATTGACGCATTTTTTGACATTTCTATGAGTAACCCCCTCTTTTGGACGGAAAATTGGCGGCAGGTGTGTTTATTCTCTAGAAAAAGCAAAAAAAAAGTTGTTTTTGTTGCTAACAAAGAGGCTAGTCATAGAAATGCTTAAATTGGTCTGAAACGTTGGGAAATAGTGTCAAGAAGGTTTGGAAAACTCCAAAAATTGTTTGGCGAAATTGGAATTGAGTTTTCTTTCTCAGACCGATTTAAGCATTTTTGACATTTCTAAAAAAAACCCAATTTTTTGTCAGGAAAATAAGTGCCAGACTTTTTTTGCTCATTCTCAAGCACACACACACAAAAAAAAACAAAACGAAGGCTACTAGGCCTTCCACCTATTTTTGAGCGCTGTAGTTTTTGTTGTTGCATTTATTTTCTGTTATTTTCGCTGTTTTTTTTGTTGCATTTTTCACTATTCTTTTTTTTTCGTCACCTAAAAATGTTGCTTTATGTGTTTCCATATCGCCACGTTTGACTCGTCCTTCTCGATTTAATACACTTATTTGGCTCGCTTATCACCAATGTTTGCCCTCCTCGTGTGCTGTAAACTTTCAATACCCGAGCTCCATTCCATTTTAATCAAGACCAGGACCGCCAGATGTGTTCACACAATGTTTAGAATATGTTTGCACACTTGGAGGCCAACGAAATCCTTGCAAAAGTTGTTATTATCAGCTTTTTGCTCGTCTCGTCGTGCCACTTCTTCTTCTTCCTTCTCTTTCTTCTCTTCTCCTTCTTCTGCAACGCAACGCCATCACAACAAGCCCCATTTTTCTACTTTTTTCTCTATTTTCCCTTCTCTCTCATTTCTTGCCATATCATGCCTGCCCTCTGTCTTTTCCCCCTTTTTTTCCTTAATTTTCATTTGTCAGTCCTCCCTCTGGTCAGCTCAGCTTAGCTCAGCTCGGCGAGCCAAAAGAGGAGGCAAGATATTTTTGTTTTGTTGTTGAATTGTTTTTTTCTTTCTTTCTTCCAAGAAGGTGTTTTTTTCGGCGTATTGTTGTAGGACACAAAAGGGGGTTTTGAATGCTCGAAGCGAAAAATATTTAATTTTTCATTATATGCAAACTTGGAAATTTATGAGAAAAGACGTATTATGGACCTATTCAAGTACTGTAGAAAAACGGAAAAAATGACAAAAAACTCGGAGAAAACTCGGAAAATGCTCCGATTGGTCTGAAATCTTGGGAGAGACTGTCAAAAATGCTTGCGGGTTTGCTGAGAAACTGTTGGACCGAAATTTTTTTTTTAATCGATATTTTGGTTCAACAGTTTCTCAGCAAGCCCGGAAGCATTTTTGACAGTTTCTCCCAAAATTTCAGACCAATCGGAGCATTTTCCGAGTTTTCTCTTAGTTGCTTGTCATTTTTTACGATTTTCTACAGTACTTTTAATAGGTCCATTAAAGAAGGTGCCAACTTTTTGGGGAAAGTGGCTTGAAATGTGATTTACGAATATCACAGTATTTGATTTCTGGCAATTAAAAAAATAGAAGACCACGGGGAGTACACGAAGTTGCGGCCAGCATTTTTTTCCCAAATTTTTTTTTTCCCTGGCGCAATTTTTGTTGATTTGTAAAAATAATTTATCAAAAAAAAAAATAGTAAAAGAATGAAGGAAACAAAAGAAAAAACCGATTATTGTTGAAGACAATACACTTTTACCGCGTATTCGTGTACTCCCCGTGATTTTCTATTTTTTTTTGTAAAATTGGACAAAAATCAGAAATTTTGGATTTTTTTGCGATTTCGATGTGATATTCGTAAATCCCCCACCCAAAACTACGGCTCTGGGACGATTCGAAACTTCCATTTTATTTTTCGTCGCGGTGTTTGCACTAGTGACAAAACTCGCCAAGAATAAAATAGTTGTCAAATCTTTTACCGGAAAATTCGAAGCATTTTTCAAAATTTAGCACTAAAATGCACGAAAGTTTCGAAACGTCACAGAGCCAAAACTACTGTTTAAATAAGTTTCCCCGAAAAGTTGGCACCTCATTTAAGCGTATTATGGGGTTATCCATGGCAAAAAACTGCGTGAAAACTCAGAAAATGCTCCGATTGATCTGAAATTTTGGGAAATAAGGGAAAAAATTCTCCCGGACATTACCCCAAAAATTTCATACAAAGATATCGATTTTTAAGAAAAATTGATTTTTTTTTCTAAAAATGTTTAAAATCGATTTTTTGTCTGAAATTTTGTTGGAAATGCCCGGGAGAATTTTTTCCCTTATTTCCCAAAATTTCAGATCAATCGGGGCATTTTCCGAGTTTTCGCGCATTTTTTTTGCCATTTCGTGAATAACACCATTTCGCATTTGCCAATAGTGACACTGCGGTAAATGAAGAGACTCTTAATTAGACTCGTAATTTACCGCAAAGTCTCACCCAGGTGCGAATTCGTGATATTACATATTCTCCACGGCGAGACACTTTTCGAGAAATGAAATCACGTTTTTAACGAAAAGAAAGGCATTTTGCCGCATCATTTAACACGAATTATCACCCCGTGGCGAATACGTAATAGCCGAATTTCAAATTTCTATGAGTTTGTAATGGAATTTAGAGTTTTTATAGGGTTTAAAGTGAAAAATACCAGAAGCAGAGATTTTTGCAATCCAGTGTTCGTGAAGCAAGTCGAATTGAGGAACCAAAACACGAGAAAGGGGCGGAGAAACAACCGTGCGGCAGTTGCCAAAATGCAACTTCTCTGTTGCTCCGCCCCTGATTTTGGTGGGGTCTCGAAGAACTCAATTTGCCTTCCTTTTAGATGGCGATTAGCCATTTGCAATGGGTCTTAGTCATCTAGATTTTTTTTTATTTGAATTTTTTTCGCGCGTTCAAAACAATAAAAAAGGAGGTCTCGTAGCGAAACCGCTCGAAATTCTCATGGAACTTTGGACTGCAAAAAAAAAAAATGTATTCTTGTATTCTTCTCTACTTTGAACACGGCATTGTTAGGAAAAATCCTATAGAAATATCGGGAAATGCAAAAAAATGATTGAAAATTTGTGAAATAATGTCGAAAATTATTCTCAAAAATGCTGTCATGAACAAAAAGAGATTCCTCGAAATATTGACGAAAAACTGGTAATAAATGACAAATTTCCGCTCCTGAGCATTTTCACTCAATTTTTTGCATTTCTCGACATTTCAAAATTGAAAATAACAAAATTGGTAGGATAATTTCCGTGGAACTGGTAGGAAAAAAATTATAAGCAAAAAGTGACCAAAAAACGGGCAGGTGCATAGTCTGGGCAATACCGCAAAAACAGGCATTTTATGGCTTTTTAATGGCAAAAATGATAAAAATTGGCAGAATTGATTTGAAACTTTGAAAGTAAATATTCAGAGCTAAAATTCTCTTTCTGAAATTTTTTTTTCAACATTTTGGAGCCCCTAACACTATTTTTCAAAGTTTCTCGCCAATTTTGCCCTTTTTGACATTAAACTCCTGAAAAATGGGAAACCGCCTATGCACCTGTCCGTTTTTCCACCCCATTTTACCTCATAATGTTCCGAACCAAAAAAAAAACCCACCTGCCATGTGGAAAAAAAAGTGGAATGGAAAGGGGGTGTTGATTTGTGTCCTTCACAATCACACTTACCACCAAATCACTTCTTTTCTTTTCCTTCATACCTTTTTTGTCGATATCGTCAATTGAAATTGCGAAACGAAACGAAACATTATTTCATTCATTTCGTCGCCCCATTTTCCCCCATCTCTTGTCAACTTTTCCTCGTCTTTTCTGGATGTGTCTGTCGGTTTGAATGCGTTTGGGCACTTCAGAATTATCAAGAACAAGGCGAAGAAGAGATGAGAGGAGAGGAGCAGAAGAGTGCTAGTTCCATTTTGAAATTGAAACTGAGAAGAAATTGCTAGAGGGAGAGGGAGGGAGAGAGATAGTGGATGTTGCTTAGTTGTTGTTGTTTCAAACTAGTAGTCTTCTTCCTTCATCCATTGTTTCTAATATACTGGTTTGCCAAAATCGCAGAAATTCCAACAAAAAAAAAAACACCAAAATTGCCCCTTGACAGTCTAGTTAGACGAAAAATGCTCCAATTGCTCTGAAAATTCGAAAAATAGCAACAAAATTGCCCTGGACATGAATTTGGAAAAAGTGCAGAGATGGGTTTGAAATTTTGCTAATTATTTAGTGTCTGTCAGAAATTGTTTGAAAAAACTACAATTCAGTTTTTCAAACATTTTGGAGCAGACGCTAAATAATTACCAAAATTTCAAACCAATCTCTGCACTTTTTTCAATTTCATGCCCACGAGCAGTTTTGGTGTTATTTTTCAAGTTTTCAGCCCACTTGGGGTATTTTTTCGTCTAACTAGACGGTTCAGGGACATTTTTGGTGTAATTTTTCTATTTTTAGGCCAATTGGAGCATTTTTTGGAATTCCTTGACGTTTCTCTTTGTTTTCGTGGAATATAGCTTTTTCCAACCTTTATCAGACCAAAATTAATGGTAATTGGATGTGATTAAATAATTACCGGTAGTTTTATAGTTCATCCTTGACCGCTAAATTAGGTTCTCGGAACTTGTGATCATTATTTTGCCCGAAAAAAGCTCCTAGGTTCCTTCCGTTGAGTCTCGTCACGATATGCCGTCGAGAGCGTGAGTACCGTATATCTGACAAGTTTTTTCTCGGATTTCATTGGTTTTTTCAGTCGAAAAATAGTGGCGAGATTCTTTTTTCTCGGATTATTGTCAGTGTAATTGTTGGTGATACTCGGTGTTTGCGAAGATGTGTTCAGAAACTCATCGTAGACCGAAATAACGTAGACTCCGCCCACTTTCCTAGCCTTAAAAAAACCAGAAAATTGAGGAGAAAAATGATAAAACCCGGCGAAACCTGAAACTCTTATGGGGTTATTCAAAAAACCGGAAAAAAAGGAAGAAAACGGAAAAAAACTTCGGGAAAAATCGGAGAATGCTCCGATTGACCTGAAATTTTGGGAAAAATTGGAAAAAATTATCCTGCACACGCTCACAAAATTTTGGACCGAAATATCGATTTTAAAAATTATCGATTTTTTTCTGAAAATTTTAAAAATCGATATTTTGGTCCAAAAATGTTTGAGTTTTTTTCCGTTTTCTTCCTTTTTTTCCGGTTTTGTGAATAACCCCATTATGGACCTATTCACAAAACGGGAAAAAAGGAAGAAATTGCGGGAAAAATCGGAGATTTCGCCGATTGACCTGAAATTTTGGGAAACAATGGAAAAAATTGTCCTGTACACGCTCAAAAAATTTTGGACCAAAATATCGATTTTAAAAATTTTCAGAAAAAATCGATATTTTGGTCCAAATTTTTTTGAGCGTGTACAGGAGAATTTTTTCCAATATTTCCCAAAATTTCAGGTCAATCGGAGCATTCTCCGATTTTTTTCCTTTTTCTTCCTTTTTTTCCGGTTTTGTGAATAGGTCCATTACGCGAAATTGCGGACAACGTTGATTTTCAGAATTTTGAAAATAATTTTTAATGATTTTGTTTTCAAAAGTCTGAAAATTAGCATTGTCCGCAATTTCGAGTGAGCGTGTCAGCTTTCCCCGGTTTTTGGAATTTTTTCCTCGGTTTTCTGGTTCCACGGGTTTTTTTTGGCCAGGAAAGTGGGCGGAGCCTACGTTATTACGGTCTGCGATGAGTGTCTGAACCTGAATCCAAAAGCGACAGGAAAAAAAGGTTTTACTGTTGTTTTCCAGTTTCTTGCATAGGGTCTCTTGAAAATTAACTTTTTATTATATTTATTGTATTTTCAAACAAGTTGCATCATGAAAACGTGAGTCTGCAAACACCGTTCTGTCTGCGTCTCTCCAAATAGCGCAATGATTGCATGGTCGCGCCCCAAAAAAAGTGGACGGGGATTCATTTTTTAATGATGATGATTCTACTCGATTGAAAACACAATAAATACATTTTTTTTCCTTTAATCTTACCGTATCACATGCATATTTTCCATTAAAAAATCAATTCCCTCAGAACATGGAAACCTGCACACAAAACGGCCACGCGCCCACCACACCGACACCATCCGAAGGCGGCGCCGAAGATGTGGACGAACGGCGTCTGAATCGCGTCGCCTACGAGTATCTGTGCAGATGCGAAGAAGTCAGAACGTAGGCACTTACTGTACTAGTTTTATGTTACTTATACCAATAAACTTTAAGTTGGCTCTCCGAATGCCTCAAAGACGACTCAATCGCGGCGGTCACCGAGCTCGAGCAGAATCTCCGAAACGGCGTGGTTCTCGCCCGACTCGCGCACACGTTTGCACCGCAAATTGTCACCGAAAAAGGCATCTACGATATCCGTCAGGAACGCTACGAGCAGAACGAAAATGTGCCAGTGTACCGCCACTCGGACAATATTATGCAGTGGAGACGAGCCATGGAAAGTGTCCGATTGCCAGAGGTACTGTTTAGAATCGTATAAACTCTACAATCGTCTAGACCGTGTTCAGATCTTCATTCCGGAAACGGCGGACGTGTTCGAGGGGCGGAACATGAAGACGGTGTTCTGTTTGTTCGCCCTCGCCACGTTGCTTCATCGACAGAGAAAGGCGCCGCCGATGAGGAATTTGGCGGGAAAGGCAAAGTTTTCTAGTGAGTATTTGAAGAATTATGGCTCTGGGACGTTTCGAAATTAGGACTATTTTCCGGCAAATTATCATTACCTACCTTTTCTTTACCTACCTTCGTTCAGTTACCTACCTTGATCATTACCTACCATGATCTTTACCTACCATTTGCAAAAAATTCTTTACCTACTGTATCACTACAGTAGCGGCCACTGAAATATCCCCTTTTCGTTTTTCAGCTATAACTGTTTTTAGAGAAGAGCTAGGAACTTGAGGTCAACTGTGAAAATGTTCCAAAATAAGCCAGAAATATGATCCAGTTTAGATTTTGCCGATAAAAAATTTGTTTTTCTAAATATTCAAAAAGTTCGATTTTTCGACTTTTAACAAAAAACCGTTCATTGAGATTTCACCCGGGAAACGACTTGTAAATGTGGTAATAAGCGATAGAAACAGTTTCGAACTGATTAATACTTAGCTGGAAACCCTCGAGAATCGATAACAGCTCTACATCTTTTTGGCATAGACTGGATCAGGCTGGTTAGAACAGACTGTGGAATCTGAGCCCACGCAGTCAGCAACTGAGAGAATTTCTCGTCGGCATTTTGAACACGGATGCCGGAAACGCGTCTCTCATGCTCTTCCCATAAGTGCTCGATAAGATTGAGGTCGGGGCTCTGTCTGGGCGACTCCATTACGATCACACGGTTGGTGGCGAACCAATTCTTTAAAAAAAGATACTGATGGTTGGAGACATTTCACTCTTTTTGATTTGGTTGGACGTGTGTTTCGGTTCATTATCTTGTTGAAATGAGTAACGAACTCTCAGAGAGACACGAGCGAACGGGAGCATTACATTTTGCAAGATCTGTTCGTACACAAAGCGAACCATGTTGCCTCGGACGCGGTGAAGAGGTCCGACCCCATGGCTGCTGAAGCAGGACCATACCATCACGTTGCCGCCATCATGTTTTACGGTCGGAGTTTGGTATTTTAGGTTGATTCTGGTCCCTACTGGTCGTCTCACATAAGAAATTCCATCCGAACAAAATAACATGGACTTGCTCTCATCACTCTACAAAACTCGTTCCCACTGACTTTGAGTCCAGTTGAGATGAGCTCGCGCCCAGGCCACACGAGCTGCTCTATTGCGGTCAGAGATGTACGGCTTCTTTACAGGTCTTCTGCTAAACAGTCCAGCATCGTTTAGGCGATGTCGGATCGTTCTGCTGCTTGCAACAGGTGATCCACGGGGAGAAACCTAATCGAGGACTTTGGGGGCACTGAGCCTAGGGTTGCTTCTCGATGCGCGTACGATGTTTCTGTCTGTTAGATGGTTCGTAACTCAAGCCCGTGAGTGTCTTTTCTTCACTGGTTGTCTATTTTGAGCTCTCCAGCACTTCAAAAATTTTCCAATTGTGGAACGATCGAAGTTGAACTGCTCAGCAAGCTGCCTGACTGAGTTCGTCCCTACTCGCGTCCTCTAACAATTGCAAATTTCTGTTTAGGGGTCAAATCTACTTTTCTTTTAGTTTTTGTCATTATTTAAATCAATAAATATTGAAGACTCTGGAAAATATTGGAGTTGTAGCTTTATAAAAAAAAATAGAAAAAACGATCAAAATCGTGAAAATTGAAAAAAAAAATTAGAAATATTTTTATCAGTAAAAGCTAAATTGGTTCACATTTCTGGCTTATTTTGGAACATTTTCACAGTTGACCTCAAGTTCCTAGCTCTTCTCTAAAAAAAGTTAGAGCTGAAAAACCAAAAAGGGATATTTCAGTGGCCGCTACTGTACCTACCGTAATCATTACCTACCTTTATATATATAGTATTTAGAATGTCAAAATTTACGACCCAAAAAATGTGTTTTTTTTTTAGATCTTCCAGAACTCTACAGTTGTTATTTAAATGAAGTTCATTAACTAAAGTATGATTTTAGTTAAGTTTGCGTTCATCGGACCAATTTCAGCTGAGTTAGAACACTTTGAGTATCAAGGTCGGATGCCACTTTTATTGAAAATTAATAAAATCCGAGGAAAATCTATTAAATGTTGTTTTTTTGACGGTTTAATACAATGTTTCTTAATTTTTTTTGGTTTTGTTGACTTTCCTTAAAAATGTTATCAGTGTCAAAGTTTTGCTCATTGCAGCTTGATACTCAAAGTGTTCTAACTCAGCTGAAAATGGTCCGATGAACCCAAACTTAACTAAAATCATACGTTCAGTATGAGTACTTCATTTGAATAACAAATGTAGAGTTCTGAAATATCTGAAAAAAATACACTTTTTTTGGGTCAAAAATTTTGACATCTTAATGGTACGTCCAAAGTAGAAAAAAAGCGCAAAAAAAGACGAAAAGAGGCGTCCAAAGTAACTTTGTTTTTGCGTCTTTTTTTCTTTGTTGTTTACCGCCAAACAATAAAAAAATTAATTGTAAACATGTTTACAACTTCGATTGGCGGTAAACAACAAAGAAAAAAAGACGCAAAAACAAAGTTACTTTGGACGCCTCTTTTCGTCTTTTTTTGCGCTTTTTTCTTACTTTGGACGTACCATAAATGTTTGAAAAATCGGAAATTTTCAAAGTTGGTTAAATTTATTCTGGGTGCTTGACAATAACATTACGGAACATGCCCATGCAAATTTTCAGAACCCTAATCCTCTCCGTTCAAAAGTTATAGTCAAAAAAGTGAAATTGTATATCTTACTGCACGGTACTGCATGCATAAAAGACATAATAACTTTACATAAATGGGTATTTTTTAACTATATATGCGAATGATAGGTAGTGATAAAGGTAGGTAATGATTACGGTAGGTTGTGATACAGTAGGTAAAGAATTTTTTTGCAAATGGTAGGTAAAGAAAAGGTAGGTAATGATAATTTGCCCTATTTTCCGTCGATATTTTACCGCTAAAATGCACAAAAGTTTTGAAATGGCAGGTTTCTAAACGTCCCGGAGCAATTTTTGGCGCGGATGTAGGCAGCTACATGGCCATTAGCCGTTGAAAACTGACCCCTGGCAGATTTGTTTGCACGGCAAATCTAATGATTTTACAGCAATAAAAAAAACATTAATTTTCCATAATTTTCACGTCTTTTTTTGCAGATTTTGCTCAAAAAAATCGAGAAAATGACGAAAAATTGTTTTTAAACTGGTTGGATTTTTGGTTTTTCTGTGCGGCATTAAAAATGTGTTTTTTTTTAATATAAAGTTTTGAATTTTCAAAGAAATTTAAGCCATTTTTTGTTAAAAAAGTGTAAAAACTGTGAAAACCAACAAAAAAAGAGCTCTGAGTACGATGGAGCGAAGCTGCCAAACCCCCATAGAACTGGTAGAAAAAATCCATGGAACTGGTAGAAAAAAAAATTATGGAACATTCAAAGTACTGTAGAAAAACGGAAAAAATTAGAAACAACTGGGAAAAAACTCGGAAAATGCTCCGATTGGTCTGAAATTTTGGGAGAAACTGTCAAAAATGCTTCCGGACTCGCTCAGAAAGTTTTGGACCTAAATATCGATTTTTAAAAAATAATGATTTTTTTTCTGAAAATTTTTAAAATCGATATTTCTTGCCCAACATTTTCTGAGAATGTCCGGATGCATTTTTGACAGTTTCTCCCGAAATTTCAGACCAATCGGAGCATTTTTCGAGTTTTCTCCCAGTTTTTTGTCATTTTTTCCGTTTTTCTACAGTACTTTGAATAGGTCCATTAGGAAAAAAATCCATAAAACTGGTAGAAAAAATTCCTTTTTAGCCACACAACTCGGTGCGATGAAAGAAAACCTCAAAGACTCGAAGCTTCCCGAATTTGGAGACGTTGGCAGTATGCTCTCGGACCGTAAAAACGACGCAGACGCTCAGAAACTCGCAATGATCGAGCTCCGTGACGCAGTTCTTTCTGGAGACGTTGTTAAAGTTTTGGAGGTGCTCAAGTCTGCGCCAGCCGCCATCGACTATGTGGAAGAGCAGCTAGGCCAGAGCTATTTGGAGGGTCTCGCAGCGAATTCTGAGGGGTCTGAGGAGGAGAATGGCTTTACGAAAGTCTTTGTGCAAAGCGTGGTGAACTCGGAGAATAGTAAGTACATAAAATAAAGCATTTTGGGAACTTTTTTTTTCATTTTTCAGACAAAAGCGCTCTGGAAAAACTCGAAGCCCTTCTATCCAACCCCACTCCAAACCACGACGAAATCATCGGAATCCTCGACCTTCTTCAGTTTGAAGACGTCCGCCAATTCGCCACCCGTCTCTACGTGGACTTGCTCCGCGGAGCCCAACAACCGCTGAGCAAGGAGCAAGTTCTCGATATTGTATCACACGCGAACGCCCTTGTAGAAGTTCGCATAGCAGTTGACCACGGATCCTCTGAAGATGTGCTCAAAGCGCTTCAGAATCCACATCTTCGACTTCAAGAGCATTTGAAGAGCTCTAACGCGAAATTGTACTATAACAGGCTCAAAAAAGAGTATGAATTGCTCGCGGATGATGAGAGTTATCTAGGCGGAGAGAAACTGTTGGAAATTGTATCTGAATACGGTGAAATCTCCCCCGAACATCGTATGGTTCTAGAAGTTATTGGAGCTGTCCAACGTGACGATTTAGGCTGCGTTGAGCAGATTCTGGTGGAGAACTTGTCTGATATTTATGTAGAAGAGAATTTAGAGTTTTACGTGAAACGTATCAGACTGCAAAAGCCGCAGAATTTGGAAGATTTGAAAAAAGAGCTCTGCGAGACGAATGAGCAAGTAGAAAATGCATTTCGACAGGCTGAACACGTTATCAAGTTGAACAAAGCAATGGAGAGGAAAGATGAGGCGGCGATTCGCAAAGTTTTGGAGGAACGACACCACCAAAAACAAGACGTTTCAAATTCCAACTTCCGCATAGAACTGCTCCACTGGTACTCTAAAAAACTCGTCGAAGAGCCCATAGAACCGTCAGCTGGAGGAGGTTGGCTCGACGAGCAATTCTCCCTTGGCACCGTTTTCGTCGACACCACCGAAAAGCTCGCTCGCAGCCGAACACCCCAAGAGCCACTGAACAAGACGATGCTCCGATCGGCGGACATTCAAAAACTCATCGACACTGAGAATCAAAACTTTGACGAGTACTGGAAGGAACGAGAGTCGGAAATTGTGAGAAGTCAGTCTGCGTTGAGAAGGTATCTGGAGAAGAAGAAGGCTGCGAAATTGGAAGAGCTCAGGCAGGAGCAGGACGCGGCGGCCATGAAAATACAGTCGAGGTACAAGATTTATAGGAATCGGAAGGATTTGGAGTTGTTGAGTGAGTTGGAGTTGTAATTTTTGCGAGCTACAGTAAGCCGAAGGATCATGCCGCGAAAATATTTCTTATAGAAGCCGAAAATCAGAGACCCTGACAAAACCGGGGAAAACCACGAAACCGGGGAAGACAAAACCAGGGAAGACAAAACCGGGGAAAAAATCGGACAAAACCTGGGAAGAAGCTCCGCCCCCTTTTGCAACTGCTGCACGATGTTTTGTACTGGAAGTGTTGAAAAAGTGCGCCGCAGACTTGCAACTTTTCCCCGGTTTTGTCCAGTTGCAAGTCTGCGGCGCTCTTTTTCAATACTTCCAGTACAAAACATCGTGCAGCAGCTGCAAAAGGGGGCGGAGCTTCTTCCCAGGTTTTGTCCGATTTTTTCCCCGGTTTTATCTTCCCTGGTTTTGTCTTCCCCGGTTTCGTGGTTTTCCCCGGTTTTGTCAGGATCTCGAAAATCAGAGTGCGACTTTTCGAAAAATGTTCTGCATTTTTTCGTCGTGGTGTTTGCACAAACTATGGAATTTTCCTTAAAAAACTTTTAAAAATTAATGTGTGCAAACACCGCGACGACAAAATGTCATAAATACGTATTTAAAAATCGAAACATCCGAATTGCAAAAAGGGGCGTGGCCATAGCTCAGGGTTACGGTATTACTTACTCTCGTCTCAGCGACCAGCTGCTCATAAACTTTGAAAATAGCCAAGAAAGGTCTCGAAGCGCATTTTTCGACACTGTTATAAAATGAGTGTGACCGTAACCCAACGAAAAACAAAAGAAAATTAATAAAAAAATAATATAATGGATTCATGGCGGAGTGACATTTCACGTGAGACTGGGAGACGAAAAATCGCTTAATTTCTTCAGTTATTTTTTCATTTTTAAAATAAAAACGTGAAAAAATTGTCACTCCGCTACGAATCCATTATATAACTTGTTTAAAAGGTGGCCAGAAATGCAGAAATTTCCCCCCTTTTTTCTAAATTCAACTTTGCGATTTAGAAAAAAAGGGGAAATTTCTGCATTTATGGCCACCTTTTTTTTCACTTCTGGCCGCGCCATAAGAGGTTACGGTCTCACTTATTTCAACTGTGTCGAAAATTGCGCTTCGAGACCTTTCTTGGCTATTTTCAAAGTTTATGAGCAGCTGCTGAGATGGTTTATGGGCCTAAATATTCAGGGGAAGAAACAAAAACAACCTTTCTTAGTCTTCGCGTATAGACCCGACGTAAAAAATAAAGGCGCATCGATTAATTTTATCGCCAGGTCTCGGCACGACGGGTTTTTTACGTCAAAAAACCTCTGGGTACGGTAGTTTTTTGACGTTTTTCCGCAATTCTGCATATGGTTATGAACCGAAACGCAGTCGAAAAACGGAAAAAAAAGACAAAAAACTCGGAGAAAACTCGGAAAATGGTCCGGTTGGTCTGAAATTTCGAGAAATATGTAATGGCAAAAATACTCGCGAACACGGCATTCTCGGAAAATTTTGGACCGAAATATCGATTTTGAAACATGTCAGAAAAAATTGAATACTTTCAAAGACGATATTTCGGTCCAAAATTATTCGAGAATGCCATATTCGCGAGTATGTTTGCCATGACATATTTCCCGAAATTTCCGACCAATCGGAGCATTTTTCAAGTTTTCACCCAGTTGTTTGTCATTTTTTTTTTCCGTTTTGCGACAGTACTCTGAATAGGTCTATTATGGAGCTATTCATAAAACCGGAAAAAAAGAAAAAAACGAAAAAAAAATGCGGGAAAAATCGGAGAATGATCCGATTGACCTGAAATTTCGGGAAAAATTGGAAAAAATTCTCCTGTACACTCTCAAAAATTTTGGAACAAAATATCGATTTTTTCTGAAAATTTTTTGAGCGTGTACAGGAGAATTTTTCCCAAAACTTCAGGTCAATCGGAGCATTCTCCGATTTTTCCCGCAATTTTTTTTCCGGTTTTGTGAATAGGTCCATTATTTCTTCGACAGGATTGACAGTACCTACCGTAACCCAAATGATGATCGCGCCCCCTTTCGCAAAAACAAGATAAACATGTTTTTTCGGATTACGGTAGCTCGTGGCTTAATTATTATTATTATTTCCCCTTCTCCTCCTCAGAATCCTCCGAAACCCCGACGCTCTCGCTCGTTCGAAAATTTGTAAAACAACTGCCTCGCGACGAAGTCGACTTTTCCGATGATCTCGAGGTGGCTGACGCCAAAATGGACATCTCCAGGCTGATGGCCGCCAATCGGCAACTCGACACGGACCTGGCGGAGATGGACGAGAAAATTGGCCTTCTCATCAAAAATCGACTCAATTTGCAGGTATTTGCTGATTTTTTGGATGTTTTGGTTTGTCGCCGTGTTTGCACTATTCGCAAAATTGGGTCAAGGATGAGCCAGAAAGAACTCTTCCGCGCGATCGGACACAGTTGAAGTTAGTGCTACCGTAATCATATGTACATTTAAAAAATTTGAATTTTTGTTAATTACGGTCACACTCATTTAAAATGTGTTTCTAGGCCACAGTATGAGTAAAATAATAGGATGCGCCTTTAAAAATTGAGAAATTTGATAATTTAATGGATTTATTCATATTGTCGGCCCTAACTATTTGGCACTTTTTGAACATTTTTCCCCATTTTCCGCATCTTTTCCACTTTTTAGACATTTCTATCTATTGTGGGCCCGCCAAAATGGTCAAACGCGCTCCGCTGAACTCAACGCTATGCTATTTTCATTTTGGTTTCCAAATTATTTCATTTCACGTATAAATTCAACGTGAAATGAAATAATTTGGAAATCAAAATGGAAATGGCATAGCGTTAAGTTCAGCGGAGCGGGTTTGACCATTTTGGCGGGCCCACAATAGATAGAAATGTCTAAAAAGTGGAAAAGATGCGGAAAATGGGGAAAAAATGTTCAAAAAGTGCCGAATTGTTAGGCCGATCGCGATCGGACCATTTTTTTCCATATTTTCAAACATATTTCTGTTTTTTTAATGAATACCCCCGTTAAATGATCAATTTTCCCAAATTTTCTAGAAAAATCACATCAATTTTATTTTGCAATTAAAAACAGCTCTGGGTACTGTAGGTTTTCAACGAGGCCCTGGCTAACCAATCCCCATGCAAGGAAATCCAGAAAAAACCGTGCCGCAGAATCGAAAAGGGGCGGAGCTTGTTCCCCGGTTTTGTTAGGGTCCTTTTATACTTAATTTAAAGCGCTGCAAATTCGCTCCAATCGCACACTGAACGAGTGAGTGAGATTCCGAGAAAAATGGAGCATGGAGCGAATTTACAACGCTCCGTACTGATCATACTATATTTATCAGGAAGTAATTGACCACCGTGACAAAACGGCCGCCTCTGCCGATTCGTTTGCCGAACGTAACACGTCTATCAGCCGGCAACGTGAAAAAACATCAGTGGTATCGCTGGAACAACTACTCTACTATCTGCAGACCAAGCCGGTTTATTTGGCGAATTTGGTGGAGAGTTAGTGGATTTTTTTGTTTGAAATACCGTATTTACTCTAATTGGCCGACATGCCGCCTTACCGTAAAACTTGTATTAGACTTGCCCCCCTAACCAAACGCATTAACAGTGGCAAAAGTGGCATAAATCAGATAATTTGCCTCTCTAATAGACTTGCACCCGGTCCAGGGATTGAAACAATAGACTTGCACCCTCTAATAGACGTGTCTTTCTAATAAACTTGCACTCTGGCGAGGTTTTGGAACTGGAATTTGCATGCAAGTCTAATACAGGTTTTACGGTATTTTTCGGACTCTCGGACGTTTCGAAAGTTTTAAAAGCTTTTTAAGGAAAATAACTACTCAAACACCGCGACGACAAAATGCAGAAAACTTTTCGAAACGTCCGAGAGCCATTTTTCGAACCTCCTGATTGGTTGCCGGACGATTTTCAGAAAAAAAAAGCCAGAAACGGAATTTTTAAAAATAGACAGAATCTGGCAATTAAACTGAAAAAATGACTTCAGGAAGAAATAGGAAAACATTTTTTTAAAATTTCTGAAATCATGCTAATAATTGACAAAAAAGATGCCGCTGACCTGTCTTAAAAACCCGTAGAAATTAGAGGTGCCGGGCAATTATGGGTCTATTCACGGAAACAAGAAAAATATTAAAAAAATTCGGAGAATGCTCCGATCAGGCTGAATTTTTGACAAAAAATGTCAAAAATACTTCCGGACATGTGCAGAAATTTTCAGGCCAAAATATCGATTTTGAAAATTTTCGAAATCGATATTTTGGTGTGAAATTTTCTGCACATGTCCGGGACTATTTTTGACATTTTTTGGCAAAATTTCAGACTGATCGAAGCATTCTCCGAATTTTCGCTGAATTTTTTGCATATTTTTCTGGTTCCGTGAATAGACCCATTATAGTAATTACGGTATTTATGGCTCCATCTAAGGGCAATTAGTTACACTCTCTTTTCAGACCTAAAAGAACGCCGTACCGAAATTATGACCGAAGTAGTCTCGCCGATCTTTGGCTTCCTCAGCGACAATCGCGAACAATTCCTGCTGGTCCGTCTTCTCTGCGAACTTCTCGGCCGAAACATCCAACAACTCAGGCTCATCGAAGACTTTCACTCGAATCATTTCATGCAGGCCACCGCCGACGTCGTCCGTCTCTCCGTCTTTGACAACATTCTCTCCGATCCGTGCCAATCGATAATCGCAGAGCTCACCGATTTTGTGGACGAAGAGTCGCGTGTGAAAACGTTCCATTTGGACCCAGTGCAACTCTACCAATCGTTGTACGGACGGTCCATTGAATCGGCCGAAAAGGCGTTGCAAGACTGCGCAGTTTCCGATATTCTCAGCGGATCCATCTCGTTTTTGGCGAAATGGAGTGAGCGGATTATGGATGCGATTTTTGAGAACTTCCAGTTGCCAAAGAGTTGTGTGTACATGACGTCGTACTTGGAAACTGCGTTGCGTCATCAGTTCCCCGCCGCGACAGCCATGCAAATTGATCAGACAGTTGCAATGTTTGCGTTTAAGGTAACGAAATAGGCACACTAAGCTTTCCATCCCGGGCGGGCCTCCGAAATCGCCCGATACCCGTCCGGGCAACGGGCACCCGCTGCCCGTCAGCATTGCCCGGTCTGCGATTTTACGTAACGGTGTTTGGACACCGTCACGGTACATTGCACGTATTTCAATTTTCGATTTTTTTAATGAATTCCCAATTGTATTAAACATGATTTTTATTGTTTTTTTTTTCGTAATTTCAACTATCAAACTATTTTTAAGGAAGTCGAAAATGATTAAAATGGAGAGAAGCTGTAGTGAGGATAATAATATTGAGGAACCATTGGGAAAAAAGGAAAATCAATATCGCCATTTTCCAGCGTTTCGCGGAATGAAAAAGTAGCGAGGATTCAAAAAAAATTAGAAGATCACGAATATAAAGAGGTTTGCGGAAAATAAAACAATACTAATAATTCAAGATTCCTTTTAAGATCGAGTGGAAAACAAGTTTCAATCGAATTGCTGACTCTGAATTTGTTTCACTAATAAACATTTTTTTAATTACCATTTTTATTAATACTTCGAAGAAATAAACTCTGCGTCTCTCACCCCTATCAATACTTCGAAGAAATAAACTCTGCGTCTCTCACCCCTATCAAGCAGAAATTGATTTTTTCCGGAAAAAGTTTTCCCCGTTGTCGTCCCTCTTGGAGGCATAAAACCACACTGGGGTATGAGGAGGGAGTGAGTAAACGCGCCCGGACGCACACACGCAGCGCATCTAAATGAGGCCCAAAAAATAAAAAATCGCGCGAAAAATGTCGCATTATCGGAGAGAAAAACCAACGTGCGCGAAATAGTTTTGGATATTCTCAGTACGGAGCGCTGCAAACGCGCTCCCTTCGCACAGTGATGGACGCGGCCGCGTTTGCGACGAGAGAGTGCAGAAAATCAAGAGAGCCGTGGCCGATTTTTTGCTCTGATTTCTCTGAACCTCACTCCAAATGCATGCGAAATTCTTTGTTCGATTGGAGCGAGTTATCAGCGTTTTATACCGAGTATAGGATTTCGTAATTTTCACGATTTTGCGTTGGTTTTTCTCTCCGATAATGCGAAATTTTTCGCGCCCCTTTTTATTTTTTGGGCCTCGTTTGGATGCGTTGCGTGTGTGCGTCCGGGCGCGTTTACTCACTCCCTCCTCAGACCCCAGTGAAACCAGACTTGTACACAAGATGTTTGGGTAGAATTTTTTAAATTTTGGAACTTGGGCGGCTAATAGCCGTTTTCGATGGCTAACTGCCGCTTGCGCGCTGAACACGTGATCAGCGCAATAATTTCCAACGGCTAATAGCCATTTTTCTGCCTATATCCGCGCCAAAAATGCCATAAGTATTAAAATCCTTACAGTTTGGAAAAAAAATGCATTTTGTCATAAGAACACCCTTGATTTTAATCTAAAATGCCTAAAGTTGGCGACAGATCTATAATAGACGCACAATAGATTAATAGCGATTTTTCTGTTCGAAAGATTTGTTAATTTGACGAAAATTATCAAAAAAATGCGTTAAAAAGTTAAAATATCTTTAGAACGGTTGTACAATTAAATAAAAATTTGACGGATCTTTAATAGACGCACTATAAATCTATAGCGCAAATTTTCGAAAGATACTAACATTTGTTTAAAAAAGTCCTGAAATTAAATGAAATGGGATAGTTTTATAATAGACGAGCAATTGCTCTATCGCGAAATTATTATTTTGATAGATCTATAATAGGCACATAATAAATCAATTGCGAAAACTTATAAAAATTAAAATTCCTTTGCAATCAAAAATCAGGCTCCACTTGTCAGAATAGATCTATCGCGCAAATGTTCAAACAAAAAATTTTCGAAAAATTCACCGTAAATGGTTTTTTTTAATTTGAAAAAGTCTAAATTCGTTTAAAAAAGCCAAATATCGCCCAAATGGCTCCCATTGCCGATTTGGTGCCAGCTATCTGCCATCTTCGATAGCCTTTGCAGAGCAATTTTCCCGCATTAACCTGCAATAAAATGACGGAAAAAGTCAGCTTTACTTTTAATGGCTAATAGCCATTTAGCTGCCAACCAATATCCGTAACTCCTACGTTTAGGTCTTCCTCTCCCACCACCTCACCTCGCAACGCAGTTTATTCCGCGCTCTTGGAAAACAGCTCACCGATGACGCCACGCACCGTCTAGAGGCTATTATTCATTTCACGGAAAATGCAGTTGCCAACAAAGGGGTTAGTTTAAAAAAAATTGTCCTCAAAAGTTTACCTTTCAATTACAGTACGCCAACAAAATGTGGTTCTTGTCGCTGCTCAACGCCAACGTGCACAATATTCACAAAAAGTTTATGTAAGTTGCGAGAATTACCTGTTTTTGCGGCATTTTTTGTCCCCGTGTTCACACTATTGGCGAAATTCAGTAAAGGATAAAATAGTTGTCGAATCTTTTACCGGTGCATTTGGAGATTTTTCGAAAATTTACCGCTAAAAATACACTAGTTTCGAAACGTCCCAGAGCCAATTATCGTTACAGTGACTACATTAACCGAAACGTGCGAAACGTGGCGCTCGATGAGATCTACTCGATGAACGAATTCACGCAATTCGATCCGTTCCACAAACCGACACTCTCACTGATCGACAAACACCTCCAGACGGTCATCGACTGTGTCCGCAAACACAAGGACACGATATCTCGAGACGAGCAAATCACGGCGCTTATCACGTCTGCCAACGTGCCGGCCACCCAGGAAGGCGACAGAGTTGTGATGCTCCAATTGCACCCGTCACCCAACGAAATGCTGCCGGATGGCACGCAAGCGCATTTGTTCACACGAGCCAAGAAGCGAGTGGTGGAATTGTTGTTGGTGGAGGCGCCAGGTGGGTGGAAATAGGTTTATAGCGTGCGATTAGTGTTGACAGCTCCGCCCATTTTCAAGTTCTTGGTCTAGAAAACTCGTGCACCAAGCTATTATTGTTTTATTTAAGTTGTCGCGCGGTGTTTGCGTACTCGCGTTGCAAACCGATTTACGAGACTCCGCCCTGCTATTTTTTATGTGATTTTTACTTTTTTTTTCTTATTATTTCCAGTCTTTCTTCTGTTTTTTCAATACATTTTTGCTTCAGATCAATAAATGGCGTATGCTAATGAAAATGGAACAAGAAAATTCGAGAAAAATTGAACAAATGACGGGTGATGCAAAAATCTATAAAAAAATTTTCTTCGTCTTTTCATGGTAATTTTTGCATTTTTTTCCTCTTTTTTTTGGAAATAATTGATTTCAGGTGGATAAATGTGTTGTTCGAATGGGGATTCGATTAAAAAAAACGAAAAAAAATTTTATCGATTATTGCATCATTCGCCATTTTTTCTATTTTTCTCGAATTTTCTTGTTCAATATTCATTAGCATACGCCATTTTATTTATGGGGTTATTCATTTCATGCATTTTGCATTTTTTGTCAAATTTTCCTTATTCATTTCATGCAGAAAACGACATTTTTTGCAGCAGAAAACTGCATTTCGTCGAACTGCAAAATGCAGAAAACTGCATTTCGTCGAACTGCAAATTGCAGAAAACTGCATTTCGCCGAACTGCAAAATGCACTTTTTGTCATTTTCTGCAAAAAATGAATAACACCACCATTTTTCCTGTATTTTTTGCGTGTTTTTCATGACAAAAAGTGCATTTTGCAGTACGACGAAATGAATTTTTCTGCTGCAGAAAATGTCGTTTTCTGCATGAAATGAATAATGGACCTATTCAAAGTACTGTAGAAACACGGAAAAAATGGCAAAAAACTCGGAGAAAACTCGAAAAATGCTCCGATTGGTCTGAAATTTTGGGAGAAACTGTCAAAAACGCTTACGGACTTTTTCAGAAAATCTTGGACCGAATTATCGATTTTAGAAAATTTTCAGAAAAAAAATCAATATTTTTTTAAATCGATATTTCGGTCCAAAAATTTTCTGAGAAAGTCCGGAAGCATTTTTGACAGTTTCTCCCAAAGTTTCAGACCAATCGGAGCATTTTCCGAGTTTTCTCCCAGTTTTTTGTCATTTTTTCCGTTTTTCTACAGTACTTTGAATAGGTCCATAAGGAAAATTTGACAAAAAATGCAAACTGCATGAAATAGTCAAGTATTCCTAACCGGAAATACTCTACTAAAAAGAAAGAAAAGAACGAAAGAAAAAACAATCAAAATCAATCAATTTTATCTAAAAAACCAAAATAATTCACGAGAGAAGCAAAGATTAACAACTCTCCACAACCAAGTACAAAATCCAAAAAGGATAACTTTCAAACTCAAGATTAAGCAAAAAAACCAAAAAGCACCAAAAGAAAAATCAAAAGAAAAACCAGAATGAAATCCAAAAAACCCAAAAAGAATGCCAGAATGATGACAAATCGAAGGACCATCGAAACAGTCCCGCACACTCTTGCGTCAGCAAGAGCGCAATGGTTTCGCGGGCAAAATTGGACTTTCCCGGGGCGGATTTCTGTCAGAAAAACAGAAAATCTCAGCGGAATCGCACATCCCCGGGTTTTTTCGAGCCCACCCTACCATGACTGCGGCGCTCATTCATCAAGAATTGGGAAAAAATAAGAAAGGGAACAAAATTAGAAAACATAAACTTTTAGAAAATGGAAAAAGATAAAGAGGGTGGTCAATGACTAACACTAAAAAACTTGAAAACATAGCCGTGGCAAAAATATATAAAAAGTCATGCAAAAATTAAGTCGACGAGAAATATCAAAATGGCGGGAGCTGCCTTGGGCTACCTCCAAACTGTGTACATCACGAACCAATGTGACCGGCAATCTACGTGAAAGCATGTGGGCGACCTCCTTCGACGGATAGGGCCGTCTGGGATTGTTGTGGAAAGGGCCAATTCTCCTTGACAACTCTGGCGCATCATTCGAAACCTTCTTTGATAATCCAGACGAGCGTGTTGTGGAAACCACAATTCGATCTGCTTGCCAACACGTCATGGTTGAATTCGAGTCTCCAATCTCCCACACCTTCCGGTTGCGTGTCGACTGGACCCGGTTCCCAGGTAGTAGCAAATGTGTGGGCTTCTCCGGGTGTGACTTTTGTTGAATCATTGACTCCAACTTGCCAGAAACCGGATAAACTCCTAATAAGGTTGGGGCGAACACCACTGCAACCTGCACTTTGTCTGGTGGCTTCGAAATGTTATTTTTACCTAGTTCGTCCGACTTGGTACAAAACAAAACCAAAAGCAGAGTACCTGTTGGTTTCCCTTTTATTATCTCTTCAATGAGCTTGGAAAGGTCAACATATTCCGACCATGAACTATGCCGAATTCCGTTCAGTGGCACCTTTTTGGGGTCAACCACGGGCGTGGTGATGATCCGCAATTTGGCCCCAGGATACACGATCTTCAGAGCTCTGATGATATCCAGAATGAGAGACAAGCTGAGTTGAGGATATTTCTTCTCTACTGAAGCCTGAAATTCCTTCGGACTTACTGTCACTCCTGGATTGTGCTCCACCCATTCTATTAGGGCTTGCTTTTTGACACTTCTGTGCGCTCTGGACAGTTTCGGTGTTGAAACACACTTATCTTTTTTCATATCAGAATGATTAATGCCATCGGCATCCTCCCCGTCCATTTTTATGGGTCCTTGCTGGTCCCTTCCTGTTATTACAACGTAGGGATTATCATCTGACATTCTGTTAATTATTGCATGACAGAAATAAGGAAACTGATAGTTCCATTTCATAGGCAGCACAACTTTCTTATTCTTTATTAACGCCCCTGCGCTTGACCACAGAGAATTACCTTCCCGGTTTACGCTTGGGCTAAATTCTTTCAACACTAGTTTCTTAGCTCTCGGCATGACAGCTAACGAAATCGGACAAGGGTTTTGTCTGTTTGACTGAGGTGCTTTTAAGAGTTCAATTTTGCATTCGGCAACACTGATTCTTCCCGAATCTTTGCCGTCTGAAACAAAAACTGTTTGATACTCTTTTTCAAACTCACAAATTACTTGATTCTTTTCTTCCCGTCCTTGATGAAGTTGGGTACATAGATCCGAAAACTTTTGCATACCCGCATCAGTTTCTTCCTCTACACTACACGCATGATCAATTGGGGCTTTGAATTCTGGGCTACCCACCCTCTCATTCAATTCCACTCCCCATCCATGATCAGTAACGTCATTCTGGACTATTTTAAATCCTTCCACCTCACCGGTGGCAACAATTTGTTCTTTTTGAAGAACCAAAGACTTTTTTCCAAAGTCAGAGGATCGCAGAGCAGCCTTTTCATTCAGTTTAACCTTGCATATGGCCGAAGCCAACGATTCAACGAGCGGCGTCATGAGACAATCACTTTGCTCTTCCGCTACGCCTGTCACTAAAATCTTTGCAGATCTTTCCGATTCAGATAACAATCTGATATCCCGAGTGGGTTTAACCTCTCGTGGAACTCCTTGGATATTTATGGAAATGCCCATCAGTTTGAAAGCATTCGTTCCAATAATAACCGTTTCTCTCTCCACGTCCACGACATAATAGATAACCTCTCTTGTGCGTGTCTTTAATGACGTTTCGAGCTTCACTTGATGGATCAGTTTCATTGGCTGATTATTTGCCGTGAATACGGATTCAAAAATCGGTGCCTTCACCGCACACTTTTTCTCCCAATCTTTTCCATTAATTTCCACTATATTTTTCCACAGGGATTTCGGAATAAGTGAAATTGTGGCGCCACTGTCAATGACGATCCCCACTTCAACTCCTCCTATTCTCCCCTTTTCAACTGTTGGTGTTCCAAGATTTTCTGAAACGTTCTCCACAACGGGGTTTTCAGCCTTCGACTGACTCAACTCTTCGACTCGTACTACCGGCAGTTTTTCTGGAACTTTCATCGGTGCCACTAGTGGACTTTGAGGACACTTGTTAGAGTAATGTCCTTTTTCTCCACACTTGAAGCAAGTGACATTGTTACTCCTCGGAGCTCTTGAGCATGTAGGATCATGACATCCTGTCTGATAGCATTCTCCACATCCTCGCAGACTTGCTCCCTCTCTGAGAGTAGGATAATTAGCAGAAGATACCTGATGGTGAACTCTTCTTTCCGGATCAATCTCTCTACGGTTTTCCCAAACCGGCGGACAACGACTGGTCGCTTTTGCCGGAACACCTATTATCTCCACACTAGTCTCCACATCAAGTTCGAACCGAGTGGCCAACATTCGACATAAATCGTAATGCCGCACCTCCTCTGTGTCCATCAACTGCACTTCAATCATGCATCGAATGGTGTGATTGTGGGCGAGGGCAGACATGAGTTTCGCCGTCTTGAGCGATGAGAGTTCTTCTGGGGGCGTTCTTGAAAACGCAACCCGAGCGATCTCATCCAACTGCAGACAGAAGTCTTCGATGGATTGGCCATCTATTCTCCGGAGAGCTTCCCATTTGGTTTTTGCCTTTCGGGATTCATCTTCTACCGATACCCGCAAGCGAAGAGCCATTGCTTTCAATGTGGCTTCAACCGTGGTCTTCTCATCCACTGGAATCCCTTTGAAAACTTTCAGTGCTTTACCCTCCAGATACTTAGTTTCCAATAAGGTGATTTGGAATTCTTGCGGCAACGTTCCAAATTTCATTTTGAACGTTTTCGCAAAGGTGGAGATGGAAAGTTTTCCCGGTGCCGCCGAGAACACAGGAGGCTCGGGTATTGACTGAGTAATTAGAAACTGGCTGAACAGCTCAGTATCTTCATGTCTAGCAGCAGAATTAAATCTCACCGGGCTCCTTTCATCTTCCTGGACAACCCCATATCTACCATACCTCTCGGACTCATCTAAGATCTCCTCAGTCTCCTCATAGTATCTCCTAGGCACTTCTTTTTTCCCAACAAAAGGCTTACCTTGGTACCCAGAGAGCGGGTGACGCGGCCTCTCGACTGGTAAGCGCTCGTCCATGGTCTGAACAGTATCATTCAGTTGCGGTTGAATTTTCAAATTCTCACCTCTCCTGACGAGATTGTTTTGCGCCGCGGCGTCTTCAGCTTCCCGGAGAAGTTTGCACTTCTGCTCCAGTTGCTCTTCAAGCATCCGCACTTTGTATTTCAGAGTCATCGACTCTTCTTGGCACATACGCAAGCCTTCTTGAGCTTCTCTAGCGTCTCGTTGGGCGGCGGCGAGCCGTGTGGCATCAGCCTGAAACTGATGTTTATTATATTCCAGTTCATGCTGCAATTGAAAAATTTTCTCAAATTCCTCTCGAAGCATTTCGGGAGAATCAATTCGAAAATCTTTTAATACCTGCTCAAAGCGGATTTCACCCAAATTGGCAGCGTGCTCGTGGGAGGTCGGCTCAATGGTATCCGCAAGATGCGCCAATTGACAGACCTCTTCTAGAGCTGCATGCCTCTTGTCCATCAAGCTAACCGCCGTCTGCAAATCATAGTTCTTGTTTCTCATGATCTCCAGAGCTGTTTGTAATTCATCTATTTCGCTGTTTTTGGCTTCCAAAGTTTTTTCTTTATTTAGTAGCTCTTGTGTGAGAGGCGAAATCATCAGAGCAACCTGTGCTTCTGACGCTCTTGATTGGGTGCGAATGTGTGAAATCACTGCGCTGATTTTCAGTGTTTCTTTTTCGCTCACTTGCCCTTTATCAGCGCCAGCCGCCCGTGCCTTGGCCTGATGTCCTGTCGCCACAGACACCGTCTTGGCTCTCTGGCTTTCAACAGCAGATGACGCCTCCGACCTGTTGAACGAGAAGTTGACAACAGCGGGACCACTAACATTCGGCTCATGGAGCAGCACGGTTTCCTCCAGCTCATCAACCTCCATAACTCTTTCCTCGCGGGAATCCGCTGGGATGTTGTCGAGGGGATCACATTCGTAATTTTTCATCTTTTTCTCAATTACCAAGAACGGTTAACTTTGAGAGGGGTTTTTTTTTATAGGGAAGATATTTCACTTGAAAAACGGTCGCAAGTGAGATAGATACACAACTCGCTCGAATCAGTGAAAGAATTTATCAAAATTATTTTCTTTTTGTTGTTTACAATCTTTTCCAAAACTTAAAAGTTGTCGGAAGACTATAAATTAATTAACTTGACTGAACGGTTATACAGTTAAATCCGGATCAGTATTTGTTTTAGATGGTTTTTTCTGGGACAACTTTGAATGAATAGTAAGAAGAGTCGATACCCTCGACAAAATTTCTCACACTTTCCAGCTAAGTGGCGCTCCAAATCAGAGACTGATAAAAATTTGGTGTTTTTCTAACCGAAAAAACCTTTCTCTCTTTCAAAATTTTGCGAAAAAAAGAAATAAAATTTGATATTCTCCACGAGAAATACCAAAATTCTTCTTTTATTTTATCTTCGATAAAAGTTTTCAAAATATTTTTGACTATTCACTTCCGTGGCAAAAGTCCAACGACGAAATACCCTTTCAGTCGCGACGTGCTCACAGTGAGGTCGTCTAAAAATTTCAAACTTTATTGATCGCTACCCACGAACAATATCGTTTGCTCAAGAAAAAACAATTACAAAGACTCAACGCAATGGTTGGAAGTCCTTCTACACAATTTTTTTCAGAAATTCCGCCGTTTTAAAACTAGGCACGGAAAACTTTAAAAAAATGTGTTCTCTTTACAAAATCCACGAAGAGCTTCGCTGGATTTTGCTCAGAGTTTTGGCCCGGCCCCCAAGTCAAGTATTCCTAACCGGAAATACTCTACTAAAAAGAAAGAAAAGAACGAAAGAAAAAACAATCAAAATCAATCAATTTTATCTAAAAAACCAAAATAATTCACGAGAGAAGCAAAGATTAACAACTCTCCACAACCAAGTACAAAATCCAAAAAGGATAACTTTCAAACTCAAGATTAAGCAAAAAAACCAAAAAGCACCAAAAGAAAAATCAAAAGAAAAACCAGAATGAAATCCAAAAAACCCAAAAAGAATGCCAGAATGATGACAAATCGAAGGACCATCGAAACAGTCCCGCACACTCTTGCGTCAGCAAGAGCGCAATGGTTTCGCGGGCAAAATTGGACTTTCCCGGGGCGGATTTCTGTCAGAAAAACAGAAAATCTCAGCGGAATCGCACAAAATGAATAACCCCATTACTGATCTGAAACAAAAATGTATTTAAAAAAACAAAGGGAAACTGCAAAATGAGGAAAAAATGTGAAAAAATAAGGAAAAAACACAGCAGGGCAGTGGGCGGAGTCTCGTAAATCGGTTTGCAACGCGAGTAAGCAAACACCGCGCGACAACTTAAATAAAACAATAATAGGATCCAGGTAACAAGAAAACGGCATTTTCCGGAAAATAGGGCCTTTGGATTTTCCGCGTGAAACCGGCAAGAAGATTGAATACAAATAAATTCTATATTTATTCAAACAATAACCTCAATATCATCATTCTCAGGTTCCAATATCGCCGAACTGGTATCCAGCAAATCTGGCCTTTCCGAGCAACAAGAAGCTCTTCAAAACGACCTGCACCAGCTGGAAAGCGACGGTCGAACCGCCCGAAACGACAACTATCAATCGATCGTCACCGATATCGCCAACGACATTCGCCTTCACGAGCGCCGCCAACGCGAGCGAGCCGAACAGAAGAAGAGCATTGCACAGACGCGTCGAAAACTGGTCGAGCAGCGAGAAGAGCTCAAAGACAAAATGCTTCGATACGAAGAGTACCTGGAGACGTGCCTTCAGAATCTGTCACGCACTTCGAGACGTCTCTCGTTCCGTCCAAACACCAAAGAGGCTGGAAAGATACAAAAAGAGCGCGCGTCGTTGGATCAGATTAAATCCTATAAGAGTTCGGCGGACAAATTGGTCCGGAAGGGTGTGATTGTGCATGTGGCGGCCTATGAGACGCCGAAAAAGATTGGAAAGTTGAGTGTGGAAGTGGCGTCGACGGAGGAGCGAGGAGTGTTCTCGATTACTTTGATTGAGAGCGGAAAAGTGGTGGACACGATTACTCTCTATTTCCAGGTAAGGCGTGGGTGTGTGCACCAGGGGTGGGACAAAAAAAAATTTTCCACAAAAAAAAAAAAACATTTTTTGTCCTCAAAAAAATTACCAAAAAAAAAAAAACATTTTTTGTCCTCAAAAAAATTACCAAAAAAAAAACACTTTTTTTGTCCCCAAAAAAAGTTACCAAAAAAAAAAAAACTTTTTTTGTCCCCCAAAAAAATTACCAAAAAAAAAAAAATTTTTTTTTGCTCTCAAAAAAATTAACAAAAAAACAAAAAAAAAAATTTTTTTCCTCAAAAAATTTACCAAAAAAAAATTCCAAAAAAAGGACGTATTTCTGTCATTTAAAAAGAAATTTTCCAAGTTTTTGTTGAAAATTAGAGGTTTTTGTCAATTCGGAGCATATACTGAATAAGTTTTTGCCCAAAAACCGGAACTTTCTTTCGCCTTTGTGATTTTTTTTTAATTTTTTTGCCTGCGGCGCATCATCAAAAAAAAAAAAATTTTTTGGTCTCACTCTTACCATCGAAAAAAAAATCAAAAATTTTTTGGTCTCACTTTCACCATCGAAAAAAAATCAAAAAATTTTTTGTCTTATCCACATCCTCAAAAAAAAAACAAAAAATTTTTTGTCTCATCCAAAAAAAAACCCGAAAAAACAAAAAAAATCGAAAAAAAAATTTTTTTTTGGTCCCACCCCTGGTGTGCACAATAGATCTATCGCGCTTTCTTGGAATATGGTAGCAAACAACTGTTTCTTTCTACTAGTCTCGTCTCATTGTCAGCAACTGCCCATCGTCCTTAAAAATAGCCATTGTTTGACACAGTTGAAATTAGTGTGACCGTAACCCATTTATTTATTTATTGATTTCACAAAGATGAAAACAATACTTCAAGAACCTCACCCGTTAGAGTTTTTTTTAAAAATTAAGAAAAAAACCTGACAAGAAAAGAGAAATAAAAAAAATAGAACATGATCACATTTTAAATGGGTTACGGTAGCACTCATTTCAACTGTGTCAAAAAATTCGCTTCGAGATATTTCGTGGGAAAAATGGCCAATAATATTGTTAAACCCATAATAGATCTATCGCGTTTCACTTGATCATTTTTTGGTTTTTTTTTCAATGAAACTGAATTTTGCCGTCATTTTTTTTTTAAGATGTTAAAAAAAAACGATTTTCAAATAATATTGCGCGTCGGTTCACGTGTTTGCGTACGTGGCATTTTATTATCAATTCAATATTCTTGCCGGCTACAGTAAGCAGTGGCGCGAAAAATCGAGGCTCCGCCCCATCAGATCTTTTCAACTGAATTCAACTGAAATCAACTGAACGTAGATAAAAAAATGTGAGCGGGTGTGTCGCTCGTTATGTCTGCGTCTATTATAAAACTTTCGCGGGCGCATGTGGTAGCCGGCAAGAATATTGAATTGATAATATTTTACGACCGGACAAGAAAAAAAAAAAGGTCGTAAATTTGAATGCCGAGTACGCAGACACCTCAAAGATTTTTTTATTGGTTTACAATAGACCTATCGCGTTTTTTTAAGAAAAAAGGAAAACTTTTTAATTAGTTTAATTTTTAATTATTTTAGTTTTACCAGAAAGGAACAAGCTCCGCCCCTTTTGCAATTCTTGTCTGCAGCACGAGTTTTGTAATTGCAAAAAGGGGCGGAGCTTGTTCACCGGTTTTCTAAACCTCCAACTAAATATGTGAAATGAAAATAATGTCGTAAAGTTGAATGCCGAATACGCAGACACGTGAAGCGACGCGCAATGTAAAAAAAATAAATAAATATCGGATATCCTGAAACTAGGAAAAAGCCTCTCGGACGTTTCGAAAATTTTTCTGCATTTTGTCGTCGCGGTGTTTGCACACCATCATTTTTAAAAGCTTTTAAAGGAAAATTGACGACGAAAAAATGCAGAAAAACTTTCGAAACGTTTGTGAGCCGAAAAACCGTCAGGGGTCTAAAATTAGCTTATAATTTCCAGGAAAATTAGAATTTTAGAGCAAAATGTACATTCTCAACATTTTTTGGCAAAGGCCCCGCCCTTTTTGCAATATGGCGCAGATTTTTTGTTCACAATAGAGTTTTTCAGGACCTCCTCAAAGCGCTCTCTGTCGACGAGAAAACGTGTGAGCTCGACTCGAAAGTGGTGCTCGACGTGGCGAAAACCATTCAATACATTAACAAGAAATTCTATAATAAGTAGAGTAGTTTTTCTAGAAATTATGTTTCCTTTTTGTTGCTCCCTCTCCGTTCCTTCCCCATCATCATCATCATCGCCCAAATCCATTACTAAACTGTTACCGGTTCTCTCTAACATTCAATGAACAAACGAATAAGAATATGAATAAAATCTGTTATTTTTTATCATTTTCTTTAAATAGATGTCTTTAGAAATATAAATCTACAGTACACAAGATCTAAAAATTATTTGGGAAATTATTGCTCAAATTTTAAGAGATCCAAGAAGAAAAAAAAACGACTCGGGCGGGAGATCAAGTAGATCAGAAAATTAAAATGTGGGGGTGACGAAATATATAATTATATTTAATTAATTAATCAACTATTTACACAATTAAATCTTTTTTCAAAATATTGCCAAAAGTATGGGAAAAAAGTGAACGGAAGCCGAAAAGTATCAATTACTGATTATCGAGTTGGGCGGGTTAGTAAAAATAATAATTTATCAATTTCCAAGATTTAAGACAAGTTCATCCACGTTTCGTGTCCTCGGACATTGTCTTCGTGATGAGATGGGGCAGTTCCGAGATGTCTTCCAGCTGGAAAATCGATATTTTCATTTTTGGCTGGTTCTTCATTGAATTCGGCGCTTTTTTGCGTTTATAGGGATTTTTTGAAATGAAATGGCATCGAAAATCAAAAATTCCACGAGAAACTGCGATTTTATCCTTTTTTGGTGCAAGCCCCGCCTCCTTTTTGCAAGGTGGGCGCAGATTTTTTGCAAGGATGTCGAGCGCTTTTTTTTCGGAAATCACCCGTCAAATTTTCAAAAAGAAGGCCAATTTAATAGCAAAAATTCCAATTTTTTACCAATTTGAGATCCAAGCCCCGCCCTTTTTTGCAATATGGGCGCAGATTTTTTGCAAGGGTGCTGCGAGCCTTTTTTTTTTCGGAAATAACCCGTCTAATTTTCAAAAAGAAGGCCAATTTAGCAGCGAAAATGCCAATTTTTCACAATTTGAGGCATACGCTCCGCCCCTTTTTGCAAGGTGGGCGCAGATTTTTTGCTAGGGTGCCGCGAGCCTTTTTTTTCGGAAATCACCCGTCAAATTTTCAAAAAGAAGACCAATTCAATAGCAAAAATGCCAATTTTTTTATTTTTTTTCCTGGGGTGCCGCGCGCTTTTTTAAAGCGTATTCCGGGTGAGAAACGTGATTTTGTTCGGTTTTTGAATCGAATTTGTTAAATTTCTTGAAAAATTAAAATTTCTTACAAGCCACGCCCATTTTGGCAATGTGGGCGCAGATTTTTTGCGACGCTGCCGTTAACTTGTTATTTTGGCGTATTTTTAAGGAGAAATAGCGTTTTACTCCACTTTTTAGAAATTTGTAGAGCAAAAATGTGCATTTTCACAATTTTTGACGCAAGTCCCGCCCCCTTTTGCAAGGCGGACGTAGATTTTTTGAAAGGGTGCCGCGCGTTTTTATTTTGGCGTCTTTTCAATAAAAATAGCGTTTTTCGCCATTTTTCTGAAATCTGTTGAACAAAAAGTTCAATTTTTCACAATTTTAGGCATAAGCTCCGCCCCCTTTTGCAAGGTGGGCGCAGATTTTTTGCAGGGGTGTTTCGTGTTTTTATCTTTGTGAATTTCGAGAGAAAAACGTGATTTTGTTCAGTTTTTGGGTGGAATTTGTTAATTTTATTCAAAAAAACTTTTTTTCGCACAAGCCCCGCCCCTTTTTGCAATTTGGGCGCCGATTTTTTGCAGGGGTTTTGCGCGTTTTTATTTGAAAAACTAGTCTAATTTTTAAAAATAAGGCCAATTTAATAGTAAAAATATCAATATTTCATAGTTTGCAGCGCAAGCTCCGCCCCTTTTTGCAAGTTGGGCGCAGATTTTTTGCAAGGGTGCCGCGCACGTGAATTTTTGAAAAAAAAATAATATTTGCGAAAAAACACCAATTTTAGAGAATACAGGTCAATATTTCACAATTTGAGGCGTAGGCCACTCCCCTTTTTGCAAGGTGGGCGCAGTTTTTTGCAAGAGTTCCGTGTGTTTTTTTTGGGAAAAAAACTAGTCTAATTTTCCAAAAAAAAAGCCAATTTATTGTGTTTTCAATCGAGTTGCGACATGTTTTCAGTGCAGCTCCATTTCAGCCGGTTCTATTCCGCGCAGTTCTATACCGTAGCAACCCCATTTTTGCCCACTTTTAGCTAAACTTGTCAAAACGCTCTACACTGTGTAGACGCAGAGAATGCGATAGGGTGCGTTTGCCTTTACAGACTTGCAAAAGGGGCGGAGCTTATTCCTGGGTTTCGTGATTTTTGTCAAGGTCGGAAGACGCAGACACCAAATTTCATGAATTTAAAAATTTTCTTGGGTATAAAACTGCTTAGAGGGCGAGAGAGAGAGAGAGAGAGGATAAAAACTCACAAAATAGTCCGAATACTGTGCCAGTGTTTCACGAGTGCCCACACCGGTCATCACGGCCACGCTGGCACGCAATCCGGCCACTTTGCCCATCTTCAAATCGGCAATCGTGTCGCCAACCATGAGGGCTTCCTGTAGAGAAAAAAAAGGGTTAATGCAAGGAAAGTGTTGCATCATGAAAAAAAATGAGTCTCCAGGCGAAGAGACAATAACACCCACCTTCAACTCAACATTGAGCCGCTTGCAAATCTGAATTGCACAATGGGGCGACGGTTTTGGCACAATGCCAACGTCGTTTCCGCACACAATGTCGTCGAGGAATCGCATCACGCCCATCTTGTTCATCTGGTCGATTGTGGCGGTCCTGAAAAGCAAGAATTTAGAGAAATGGTAAATTGGAGAATTAGAGAAAACCGGCCAACTGTATTTCTAAATTTTAGGAGCGAGACAAACCTCGAATCGGCAGTGCACACCGCAATTTTGATGCCCATCGTTTTGAGCGTGGTGAAGAGGGCGGGCATGTCGCAAACGGGCGACATTTCGCCAGGCGACGCCTCCGGAACACAGCCCTGTACGATTGCGTCAGCTTCCGTTGAATTTATGCCAAAGGTCTGTAAAAAGCATTTTTGCTATTAAATTGGCCTTATTTTTGAAAATTGGGCTAGTTTTTTTTCCAAAAAAAAAAGCGCGCACCTTGCAAGAAATCTGCGCTCATATTGCAAAAAGGGGCGGGGCTTACGTCCCAAGTTGTGAAAATTGGCATTTTTGCTATTAAATTGGCCTTATTTTTGAAAATTGAACTAGTTTTTTTCAAGAAAAAAAGCGCAAGGCACGTTTGCAAGAAATCTGCGCACTTATTGCAAAAGAGGGCGGGGCTTACGTCCCAAGTTGTGAAAAATTGGCATTTTCGCTATTAAATTGACCTTATTTTTGAAAATTAAACCAGTTTTTTTCAAGAAAAAAAGCGCGCGCGGCACCCTTGCAAGAAATCTGCCCTCATATTGCAAAAAGGGGCGGGGCTTGCGCCAAAAATGGTGAAAATGCACAATTTTTTCAACAGATTTCTCAAACATGGAGAAAAACTCTATTTTCCTTTAAAAGACGCCAAAATAAAAGCGCAAGGCACGTTTGCAAGAAATCTGCGCACTTATTGCAAAAAGGGCGGGGCTTACGTCCCAAGTTGTGAAAAATTGGCATTTTTGCTATTAAATTGGCCTTATTTTTGAAAATTAAACTAGTTTTTTTCAAGAAAAAAAAATCTGCGCTCATATATTGAAAAGTGGGCGGGGCCTGTTGCCTTACTGTAAGCAGTGGGTCCGCAAACACCGTGCCTGCACAATTTTAGCGAAAATCTAATAATTTCACTCATTTTTTAGGGTTTACAGACCAGATTCTGTCTACCGTAAGCCGCATCCCAAGCTCCGCCCACTAAGTTTAAAAAGGGGCGGGGCCTCAGGTTGGTAGCACGGTGCGTGTGTTGCTTTTCATTGAAAAATATATGCAAAAAGGGGCGGAGCCTTGAGTCCGCAAACACCAAAAGTGTAAAACTTTATGGAAAATAAATACATTTTACCCCTGTGTTTGCAGACTTTACAGGATCCCTTGTCCCGCAAGCTCCGCCTACTTAAAAAAAATTAAAAAAGAGTGAAAAACCGCAAAATTATAAAACTATCTACCGTACGCGCTCGGTGTTTGCAGACTCTACTTGTCTACCGTAAGCCGCATACCAAGCTCCGCCCACTAACTTTAAAAAGAGGGCGGAGCCTCGAGTACGCAAGCACCGTTCATTGGAAAATGAAAATTTTCTTTTTTTTTTCACAAAAAAATTGAATTCACCGCATTTTCTAGGTGTTTACAGTCTCTATTTTTCTACCGTAACCATAATATCACAAGCTCCGCCCACTTTTTGAAAAAACAGTGAAAAGTGGGGGGAAATGTTGCCTTACTGTAAGCAGTGTGTCCGCAAACACCGTGCCTGCCCAATTTCAACGAAAATTTAGAAATTTTGCTCGAATAATTAGAATTCAATTAGCACATTTGGTGTTTGCAGACCCCAGTCTCCTACCGTAATCGAAATCCCTAAAGCTCCGCCCACTTAAAAAAAAAACTTGGTTTCAAGGTAAAAATTCATCTTTTTTAAAATTAAACACAGTAAAAAGTCCCCGAAAAGCATAAAAATACCGCTCCGAAAAATATATTCAACAAGGGGCGGAGCCTAGAGTCCGCAAACACCGCGAGCGCCAAAATTTGTTGGAAATCGAGAAATTTTGCTTCAAAAAAATTAAATTTAGCTCTTTTGCTTGGTGATTGCAGACTTGGCTCTGTCATAAAAATCCCTCAAGCTCCGCCCACTCAATTAAAAAGGAAGGGGTGGAGCCTAAAGTCTGCAAGCACCGCGCGGGTGTCAAATTTCGGTGAAATTTGAAAAATAAATTGTTTCCCTATCACCGCGGTAAAATTTTATAGGAAATGTGAATTTTTGGTGATTTTGCGAGCATCACTAAAAATGGGCGGAGCTTGGTGGGTTACTGTAAGCGATTCGTCTGCAAACACCGAAAGCATCTAATTTCACCGGATTTTTAACTTTTTTTTTTTGTATTTTCTGTTTATTTCTTGTTGGTGGACAGAAAAGGGCGAGAGAGAGAGAGAGAGAGAGAGAGTGAGAGACGCAGACACAAAACAGCTCCACAATTTTCAATTATTTATAATCGCTATAACTCGCCAGATTTTGATGTTAGACATTAGGTGTAACAGACTTTTTTGTTCTCTGGAAAATTCTGCGTCGAATGGTATACATTTTGACAAGTTTTTGAAGAATTTTTTTTGTGCAAAAAAAAATCGATAATTTCAGTGATTGCGTACGTACTTTTGAAAATGAAAATTGACAAATTCTCTTCATTTTCTATGCAATTTCTTTCTTTTTTTTCCCCACTTTTGAATACTCAATATTGTTTTTTCAATCGATATGAAAATGCAAGTCTGCATACACCGTTCTGTCTGCGTCTCTTCAACTAGCACTGTGTTCGAGTGGTCGTGGTCGCGCACAAATAAGTGGGCGGAGTTTCGCGTTCTCATGTCGCAAGTCGAAAACATTAAATTTTAGTACCTGAAGAGTCAACGAAACGTCCTCGCGAATTCCGGTCAGCGTTTTTTCGGCCAGCGCGCCCATTGAGACCTGAAAATGGACTTTGAACCTTTAGATAAAATCGGTTTAAATTTCAAAGCCTCTCTATTTCGGGAGGGGGTGGATTGATGTCATTTCAACGAGTCCCCTGGGGACCACAATAAGCCCAAAAAACTCACTTTTCCGGCTGCCGGATCGACGCCAAGCGTCTTGTAAACGGCGGGTCCCACGCGCAGTTTTGTGGCCGCTTCTAGCCTGGAAATTTTTAATTTGAACACACCAAAAAATGAACCAAAAACTCACAGGCGAACAGTGTTCACAGCATAGGGGAGCCACATCTTGTGAAAGTCCAACAGGGTGCCATCCTTGTCAAAAATTATCAGCTTCACGCCATTATTGGGCAATGTCATTTTTAAGGGTTAGTAGATCTGAAAATGTGTTCGGTAGAGTGGAGCGGAGCGAAGCGCATTTGGTAATCGCGGGACGGCGCGCCACGCCACGCCGCGCCGCTTTATCATTGCCTTTTAAGCTGTGCGGCAAGTTGGACGGGTGGCCGAGTGGCTAGCAGGGATGCGAGTCGCCGCGCGCACAACATCAGGGTTCGGGTTTTGCTGGTGGCGATTTTTTTTGCAAACAATTTTTCGGTTCTAACACTTTGGAAATGAACAAAAAGCAACAAAATAAAGCAGACAGGCTATTCCCACCCACCAAAATCCAGCTTAAAAACATCATTTGGAAAAGAGCCGAGCGAAAAAGAAAAAAGCTAAAAAGAAAAAAAATCTCATGCTTCACTTTATTGCTCACACGCGCTCAACGCTTGTGAATTATTCGACGACTTTCACGAACTTTTTTTCAAAAAAAATTTCTTTTAAAAAAAGGAGAAATCGTTGGAAAATGAGTGAACCGATAAGGGAAAAAATGGACTACAAATTTTGTTAGTCAGAACGCAAAGACATTTTTTTGAAGAAAGTACATTTTCTTAGATTTTTAGAGTATGTGTTTGATTTTTGGGGTTTAGTTTTAATGGTTTTGAGTCTATTTAAAAGAACTTCGAGTCTAATTAGAAGAATTTCGATTCTAATCAGAAGAATTCCGAGTCTAATTAGAAGCATTTTGAGTCTAATTAGAAGAATTCCGAGTCTAATTAGAAGATTTTCGAGTCTAATTAGAAGAATTTCGAGTCTAATTAGAAGAATTCCGAGTCTAATTAGAAGAATTTCGAGTCTAATTAGAAAGATTTTCGAGTCTAATTAGAAGAATTTCGAGTCTAATTAGAAGAATTTTGAGTCTAATTAGAAGAATTTCGAGTCTAATCAGAATAATTTTGAGTCTAATTAGAAGAATTTCGAGTATAATTAGAAGAGTTTCGAGTCTAATTAGAAGCATTTTGAGTCTAATTAGAAGAATTTCGAGTCTAATTAGGAGAATTTCGAGTCAAATTAGAAGAATTTTGAGTCTAATTAGAAGAATTTCGAGTATAATTAGAAATATTTTCTAGTCTATATAATTTGAAGAATTTCGAGTCTAATTTGAAGAATTTCGAGTCTAATTTGAAGATTTTCGAGTCTAATTAGAAGAATTTCGACTCTAATTAGAAGAATTTCGAGTATAATTGGAAAGATTTTCGAGTCTAATTTGGAGAATTTCGAGTCTAATTTGAATAATTTCGAGTCTAATTTGAAGATTTTCGAGTCTAATTAGAAGAATTTCGACTCTAATTAGAAGAATTTCGAGTATAATTGGAAAGATTTTCGAGTCTAATTTGGAGAATTTCGAGTCTAATTTGAATAATTTCGAGTCTAATTAGAAGAATTTCGATTCTAATTAGAAGATTTTCGAGTCTAATTAGAAGAATTTCGACTCTAATTAGAAGAATTTCGAGTCTAATTAGAAGAATTTCGAGTCTTATTAGAAGAATTTCGAGTCTAATTAGAAGCATTTTGAGTCTAATTAGAAGAATTCCGAGTCTAATTAGAAGATTTTCGAGTCTAATTAGAAGAATTTCGAGTCTAATTAGAAGAATTCCGAGTCTAATTAGAAGAATTTCGAGTCTAATTAGAAAGATTTTCGAGTCTAATTAGAAGAATTTCGAGTCTAATTAGAAGAATTTTGAGTCTAATTAGAAGAATTTCGAGTCTAATCAGAATAATTTTGAGTCTAATTAGAAGAATTTCGAGTATAATTAGAAGAGTTTCGAGTCTAATTAGAAGAATTTCGAGTCTTATTAGAAGAATTTCGAGTCTAATTAGAAAGATTTTCGAGTCTAATTTGAAGAATTTCGAGTCTAATTTGAATAATTTCGAGTCTAATTTGAAGATTTTCGAGTCTAATTAGAAGAATTTCGAGTCTTATTAGAAGAATTTCGAGTCTAATTAGAAGCATTTTGAGTCTAATTAGAAGAATTCCGAGTCTAATTAGAAGATTTTCGAGTCTAATTAGAAGAATTTCGAGTCTAATTAGAAGAATTCCGAGTCTAATTAGAAGAATTTCGAGTCTAATTAGAAAGATTTTCGAGTCTAATTAGAAGAATTTCGAGTCTAATTAGAAGAATTTTGAGTCTAATTAGAAGAATTTCGAGTCTAATCAGAATAATTTTGAGTCTAATTAGAAGAATTTCGAGTATAATTAGAAGAGTTTCGAGTCTAATTAGAAGAATTTCGAGTCTTATTAGAAGAATTTCGAGTCTAATTAGAAGAATTCCGAGTCTAATTAGAAGAATTTCGAGTCTAATTAGAAAGATTTTCGAGTCTAATTAGAAGAATTTCGAGTCTAATTAGAAGAATTTTGAGTCTAATTAGAAGAATTTCGAGTCTAATCAGAATAATTTTGAGTCTAATTAGAAGAATTTCGAGTATAATTAGAAGAGTTTCGAGTCTAATTAGAAGCATTTTGAGTCTAATTAGAAGAATTTCGAGTCTAATTAGGAGAATTTCGAGTCAAATTAGAAGAATTTTGAGTCTAATTAGAAGAATTTCGAGTATAATTAGAAATATTTTCTAGTCTATATAATTTGAAGAATTTCGAGTCTAATTTGAAGAATTTCGAGTCTAATTAGAAGAATTTCGAGTCTTATTAGAAGAATTTCGAGTCTAATTAGAAGAATTCCGAGTCTAATTAGAAGAATTTCGAGTCTAATTAGAAAGATTTTCGAGTCTAATTAGAAGAATTTCGAGTCTAATTAGAAGAATTTTGAGTCTAATTAGAAGAATTTCGAGTCTAATCAGAATAATTTTGAGTCTAATTAGAAGAATTTCGAGTATAATTAGAAGAGTTTCGAGTCTAATTAGAAGCATTTTGAGTCTAATTAGAAGAATTTCGAGTCTAATTAGGAGAATTTCGAGTCAAATTAGAAGAATTTTGAGTCTAATTAGAAGAATTTCGAGTATAATTAGAAATATTTTCTAGTCTATATAATTTGAAGAATTTCGAGTCTAATTTGAAGAATTTCGAGTCTAATTAGAAGAATTTCGAGTCTTATTAGAAGAATTTCGAGTCTAATTAGAAAGATTTTCGAGTCTAATTAGAAGAATTGTGAGTCTAATTAGACAAAATCGAGACAGATCGGGGGTGTAATCAAAACGATTTTCGCGTCTAATTTGATAGCTCTTTGGTTTTTCTGGCCACTCGTTCATGTCCTAATCTCTTATATTAAAGTCCGCTGAGTGGGAAGTGCAAAATCCATAAAATCGGTTCTATTTTTTTTAGCTAATAGCCATCGAATCGGGCCGTGTGCCATTTTGGTTATTAGCTGAGTTGGTTAAAATGAGTCTAATTAAAAGCTTTAGTGCCCGCCCCATCCGTCACACAATCTCTGTTTTTCAGTGTTACGTCAAACGCATGTCAAACATACGTGTCACACAGCACGCAAATTCGAAAATCAAACAAACCGCGAGAGCGAGAAGGAGCGAAGAACGGTTAGTAGAGGTCGAGTTAGTGGGTAATGGCGGCGGCGCGAAATTTGAATTTTTAATCTTTATCTATCGCATCGCCGCGTGGCCTTGAAGCACTAGAAATTGGCGTGGAATCAACACAAATTTAGAAAAAACCAACAAAAAAATCCAAAAACAAGAAGAAAAATGAAGCTGTGTCACACGTATTCAATTAGGCTCCTATTCTCCACTGGTGAGAATCTTTTTATCCTTTTTTTCTCATTTTTTCCTCCCCGTTTTTTGGCCGATATCCAATATCCGATTTCAGTTTCACACACCCTCTACTTTTGAACAAAATGTAAATAAATACATAAAAGAGAAGAAACCACCAGAAAACTAAAGTTCCAGTGATGTCATTTATGGAGGCTATAATTTTCAACGCAAAGTTCTGCAAACCACTCTAAAACTGCCAAAATGCAAAAACAGCAAGCGAAATTCCCTGATAAAAATCGCTTTAAAAACTTAAATTTATTGTGCGCTAAACAATAGGCTTGGCGTAATTTCGGAGCATCGTTGGAGGGAGTAATTTAGTGAAAAAACGGGAAAAATCGATATTTTCGCTGAAAAAAAAAATTTTCTAGGCCTTCAAATTAGCTCAGCGCTAAACAACAGGCTACCCGGAATCTCGGAGTGTCGTAATAACGCTCGTAAATCGACATCAAACGTTCCCAAAAATGCACAATTCTCAGGAACTCGACAAAACCAAGAAAAACCCGCTAAAAATGAACAAAAATCGATATTTTTCCTCAAAAAACAAGGAATTGAGTTCACGCTAAACAACAGGCTGCCCGGAATATTGGAGTGTCGTTGTAAGGCTCGTAACTCCACACCAAAATTTCCCAAAAATCCACAATTCTCAAAAACTTGAGAAAACCGAGAAAAAAACGGCTTAAAATGAGCGAAAAATCGGTATTTTCGCTGAAAAATATAGGGCTAAACAACAGGCCACTCGAAATTTTGGAGTGTCGTTGTAAGCCTTGCAAATTCACACTAAAACAGCCTGGTATTCAAAAATTGTAAAAACTTCTTAAAAATTGAGCAAAAATCGATATTTTCGCTTTAAAAATTGTCTAAACTCTGCGCTAAATAACAGACACCCCGGAATTTCGGAGCGTCGTTATAAGGCTCGTAAATCCACATCGAAAATGCTTAAGAACTCGAGCGAAATCGTGAAAAAAACTACTGAAAATGAAGGTAAAAATCGATATTTTTGCTTGAAAACGAGAAATTGAATTGCCGCTAAACAACAGGCTATGGTAGAATTTCGGAGTGTCGTTGTTTTGGTTAGTTTTTTCGAGTTTCACAGCACTATAAGTGGTCCGTAATTCCCAAAATTCGATAAAAATCGAGAAAAAATGGCTCAAAATGGGCGGAAAATCGAAATTTTCGCTAAAAAAATTTCTGTTTAAAATTATCGCTAAACAACAGGCTAAGGTGGAATTTTGGAGTGTCGTTGTTTGGCTCGTAAATCCACACAAAACTGCCCAGAAATTAGAAAAAAAAATCCCTAAATTCGATATTTTCGCTAAAAATTTTCGGTTTAAAATTAGCGATAAACAACAGGCTATGGTGGAATTTTGGAGTGTTGTTGTTTGGCTCGTAAATCCACACAAAACTGCCCAGAAATCAGGAAAAAACCCTAAAATCGATATTTTCGCTCAAAAATTAGCGCTAAACAACAGGCTGTGGTGGAATTTCGGAGTGTTGTTGTTTGGCTCGTAAATCCACACAAAACTGCCCAGAAATCAGAAAAAATCACTAAAATCGATATTTTCGCTCAAAAATTAGCGCTAAACAACAGGCTATAGTGGAATTTTGGAGTGTTGTTGTTTGGCTCGTAAATCCACACAAAAACTGCCCAGAAATCGATATTTTCCCTATTTTTAAATATCTGCTAAACAATGGGCTAGGCGTAATTTCGGAGCATCGTTGTAAATGGGTTTTTTCTTCTAATTTTCAAAGTTGAACACTGATAGTGAGTGGATTGATGGTTTTTTTGCAGAAAGCAAGCCTGTTTTTTGTTTTTTGAGCCACCTTCTAGGTTCTGGACTTTTACGTCATTTCTCCCTAATCCACCACGATTTTCTAAAATAGGAAACGTAACAAAATGAGCAGGGGAAGGCAGGAAAAAAAAGAAAATAAATGAGCAGGAAGAAAAGAGCCATGTTGTTTTCTTTCTCACATACGGAAACAAGTAATTGGCAGTTCTCCTCCTCCTCCTCCTGCTGCCAAAATGAGCACGTAGATCAAAACGATGTGCTTTTGCTCTTCAACCGTTTTTTTTTTCAAATCGACGCGTCCATACACGCGCGCGCGCAAAAAATAGAAAGAAAGAAAACTTTGCTCCGAGCTAGCTCTAGGGACCTTTGTGAGCCGCTTCGCCCCCCTCCCCCCCCTCCAAAAAAAGGGGCGTGGCCAGGCGGAGGAGGGGAAAAAAAGACGAAATCAAATTCCGGGCTCTGACTCTGGCGGAAGAAGAAGAAAAAAGAAGAAGAAGAAGACGTCAACGTCCCATCCTTTTCTTCTTTGCACTGGAAAGAAAAGAAAAAAGAAACGAAAATATTGGCAGTGAGCCAAAGCCAAAAAAATTGTTACAATATGCGGGGGGAGCCCTGCAGGTTTCAAATGACGTAGGCGGCTAATTAGAAATTTAGACTCCGAAATTCCGAGACAAAACTTTCACAACGACACTCCAAAATTACGCCTAGACCATTGTTTAGCCCTGTCAATTTTCGGAAAGGCTTGGTGTCGATTTACGAGCTAGAATCGGCAGGAAGAAAATTTGTACAACGACACTCCAAAATTCCACAACAACCTGTTGTTTAGCGCTAATTTAATGGTCCGAAGTTTTTTAGCGAAAATTTCAATTTGGAAAATTTCGATCTTCGGATTGGATTTTTAATTATTTATTCTGGGAAGTTTTGGTGTGGATTTACGAGCTAGAATTTGCAGCAAGGCAACTTTTGCAACGACACTCCAAAATTCCACCATAGCCTGTTGTTTAGGGCTCTGGGACGTTTCAAAACAAGACGTTTCAAAACTGGGACGTTTCAAAACTGGGACACTTCAAAACTGGGACGATTCAAAACCTGCCATTTCAAAACTAGGACGGTTCAAAACTTTGAGTGCAATTGTGCGTCACGGTGTACGTACTAGTGACACCAGAACACACGCACATCAAATGTTTATTTTCGTTTTGTCATTTTTTAACTCTCTTCACGCGTTTTGCTCTCGTTTCGCATTTTTTTAAAATAATTTTTTGCCGGTATTTAAATTTGGTCGCTCATGTTTTGTATTTTGTCGAGTGCTTTACCGGTAAAACGCTTTAGTAAATTTTCCGATAAATTTAACGAAAAAAAAAGCGAAACGATAGGAAAACGCGTGAAGAGAGTTGAAAAATGACAAAACGAAAAAAGAAAATGAATAGTACGTGAAAATAGTTTAAAACAATGACAAAACGAAAATAAACATTTAATGTGCGTGTGTTCTGGTGTCACTAGTGCGTACACCGTGACGCACAATTGCACTCAAAGTTTTGAACCGTCCTAGTTTTGAAGTGGCAGGTTTTGAATCGTCCCAGTTTTGAAGTGTCCCAGTTTTGAAACGTCCCAGTTTTGAAACGTCTTGTTTTGAAACGTCCCAGAGCCGTTGTTTAGCGCTAAATTAATAGTCACGAAATTTTTAGCGGAAATATCGATTTTTAGTGTTTTTTTGGGCTTTTTTGGTGTGGATTTATTTACGAGTCATAATTTGGGGAGTCATAATTTTTTTTTTTTATTTTTGAATTTTTCGCTGAAAAATCTACTGCAACGACACTCCGGAATAACGCCTAGACCATTTTTTAGCTCTGCTAATTTTCTACATGTTTTGGTGTCGATTTACGAACCATAATTTGCAGAAAAGACATATTTACAACGACACTCCACAATTCCACTATAGCCTGTTGTTTAGTATAAATTTTGAGATCCCAAAAAATTTTTGAGCGAAAATATCGATTTTTAGGGTTTTTTTCTTTATTTCTGGGCTGTTTTGGTATGAATTCATGAGCTAAAAACGTTTGCAACGACGCTCCAAAATTCCCCCAGAGCCTGTTGTTTAGCACAAATTTTTTAAAGCGAAAATGTTGATTTTTAAGATGTATTTTTCTGATTTCAGAGCAGTTTTGGTGTGGATTTATTTACCGGCTGTAATTTTCAGAAAAAAAAAAACACTGTTACAACGATACTCCAAAATTACGCATAGCATGTTGTTTAGCGCTAATTCAATGACAAAATTTTTTACCGAAAATGTCGATTTTCAGGGGATTTTTTCTGACTTCTGGGCAGTTTTGGTGTGGATTTACGAGCCACAATTTGTAGAAAAAGCATTTTTACAACGACATTCCACAATTCCACTATAGCCTGTTGTTTAGCACAAATTTTGAGATCCCAAAAAAATTTTGAGCGAAAATATCGATTTTTAGTGTTTTTGGGCAGTTTTGGTGTGGATTTACGAGTTATAATTTGAGAATTTTTATTTTTAAATCTTGCGCTCAAAAATCTGATTCAACGACGCTCCAAAATTACGCCTAGACCATTGTTTAGCTCTGCTAATTTTCGGGAAGTTTTGGTGTGGATTTACGAGCTAGAATTCGCAGCAAGGCAACTTTTGCAACGACACTCCAAAATTCCATCATGGTTTGTTGTTTAGCACCAATTTTTAGAGCCCGAAATTTTTTTAAGCGAAAATATCGATTTTTAGGAGTTGTTTTGGTGAAGATTTGTGAGTTTAAAAATATTGCAACGACACTTCGAAATTCCACTTAACAACCTGGATTATAAAGCATTTTACAACGACGCTCCGCAATTACGCATAGACTGTTGTTTAGCGCAAATTTTTTTCAATTTTTTATAGCGAAAATTTCGATTTTTCATCGATTTTTCGCCAGTTTTCGCTTCATTTTTTGGGAAAAATGGTAACGAAGCTCCAAAATTACGGCTAGACTGTTGTTTAGCTCAAAGATTAGACAATTTTTTTAAAGCGAAATTATCGATTTTTCTTAGATTTTTTGCCTGTTTTCACACAGTTTTGCTTCATTTTTTGGGAAAAATGGTCCCAAACTTCTCCCACGCATTTTCCCGCGCCAAATCTAACTAAAACACAAGTACGTCCTTCTAGTAAGTAAACACCCCCAAAAAAAAACACCAACCAAATTACAGGCTTTCTCTCTCTTTCTCTTTTTCTTTTCGGCGTCAAAAATTGACGTCAAATTGTGCTTCCTCCCGTTTTTGACCGATGGACGTCACAAAGTGGTGAGAAAGACTGTGATTTGATACTTTTCCAAGAAGAAAACCGAGCCAGCCACCGGGGCGGAAGGAAGGAAGGATGTGCAAAAAAGGAAGAAGAAGAAGAAGAAAGCGGGGATGGGGTCACGAGGATTTTCGAAACAGAGCCAGACAGACAAGATATGACTAAGATCCGTAAATAATGGGGAAGGGGAGAAAACAAGAAGAGCGAATTTTATTTTAACACACACCCAAACGTAAAATCAATAGCTCCAAACACTTTTGTTGTGCATTTATTTACGAGCCAAACTTTTTTCAGCTCGTAAATCTACACCAAAAATTTTCGAAATCAGCCTTGCAAAAAATAGTACATTTTTAGGAAAATTATGGCACCAAAACTGTCCAGTAATTAAAAATCAAACCAAAAACTTCTCATAATTAAGAAAAAACAGTGTAAAAATCGATATTTTCGCTTTAAAATACGTCTAAACTTTGCGCTAAACAACATGCTATGCGTAATTTTGGAGCATCGTTGTAAAACAGTTCATATTTCAGGATTTTTCGGACAATACATGCCAGGCGACATTCCACACTTAATTGACAATTGCCCGCGAATTGAAAAATGGCAAAAAACACGAAAAAATCGTTTAAAGTCTTCGCTAAGCAACGAGCTAAGGTGGAATTTCGGAGCGTCGTTGTAAAAATTAGAATTTTCCAAAGAATTTCGGGTCCAAACTTTGCTAAACATTAGGCTACCATGTTTTTGGAGTGTCGTTGCAAATTTTTGGGCAAGGAAAATAAAGTTTTGGAGCAGTTTATGAAGAGCACCGTATTCATAATAGATCTATCGCTTAAAGGCGCGCGGCTGGTGTAATTTTAACCAAAATTTGGCTAGTACATAAATCTACACCAAATCTGTCCAGAAATGAGAAAAAATCCCCAAAAATCGATATTTTCGCTTTAAAAAATTTCGGGCTCTCAAAAATTGTGCTAAACAACAGGCTATGGTGGAATTTCGGGGTTTTGTTGCTATCTTTTTTAGCTCATAAATCTACACTAAAACCGACCTGAAATCAGCAAAAAAACCCCTGAAAATCGATATTTTCGCATTAAAAAATTTCGAGCTCTCAATAAAAAAAAACAACAGGCTATGGTGGAATTTTGGAATGTCGTTATGCAAGTGCTTTTTTGCACCAAAACAGCTCAGAAATCAGAAAAATAAATTTTGAAAATCGATATTGTCGGCCCGCCAAAATAATCAAACGCGCTCCGCTGAACTCAACACTATGCGATTTTCATTTTGGTTTCCAAATTATTTCATTTCACGTGTAAATTCAACGTGAAATGAAATAATTTAGAGACCAAAATGAAAATCACATAGCGTTGAGTTCAGCGGAGCGCGTTTGATCATTTTGGCGGGCCGACAATATTTTAGCTTAAAAAAATGTCTTTATCTTCAAATTACCGTTAAACAACAATCTGCAGTGGAATTATGGAGCGTCGTTGTAAAAGTGTTTTTTTTTTGTTGCAAATTATGGCTCGTAAATCTACCCCAAAATTTTCAAAAGTTAGCAGGGCTAAACAATGGTCTAGGCGTAATTTTGGAGTGTCGTTGAAGTAGATTTTTCAGTGCAATATTCAAAAATAAGAATTCCAAAATCATGACTCGTAAATCCACACCAAAACTGCCCATAAAAACACTAAAAATCGAGTTTTTCGCTTTAGAAATTTTCTTGACCTTCCTTCAAATTAGCGCTAAACAACAGGCTATGGTGGAATTTTGGAGCGTCGTAAATTCACACCAAAGCATCTAAAAAGTTGAATATTCAGAAAACTCGTTGAAAATTTGCGAAAAACAGCAAAAAAGGCTAGTAAATCCACACTGAAATTGGAAAAAATAAAATAAAAATTGTGAAAAATCGAAATTTTCGCTCAAAAATAGTGGGTCAAAAAAATTTTGCCTAAACAACATGATATGCGTAATTTTGGAGCATCGTTGTAAAAAATTTTCTTTCTGCTTAATATAGCTTGTAAATCGACATCAAAACTTTTCAAAGGGCTAAACAATGGTCTAGGGGTAATTTTGGAGTGTCGTTGTAAATGTCAAAAGTCAAAAATAATAAATAATGAAAGCAAAAAAGGGACTCTGCTCATTTTTATGCCCATATTACCATGGTGAACACACGTGGCAACCAAAGGTCCACAAAGAACAGCAAAAAAAAAATAAAACTTTTTTTTGGTTTTACTTCCGCCCAATTTTTTTTGGTTTGGATTTTTTTTAAAGCACCATGGCCAACAAATCCATCAAAACGATTCCAGAATTTGTCCCACGGGAAGGAAGTGAGAGGGGGAGAGGAGAAGATGAAGAAAAAGATGACGTCTGACATCTTCTTCTTCTTCGTTTTCCTTTCCCCTGCACTTTCTTCTTTATTTAGAAAAAAGTTTGGCCGGGAGGGGTTGAATTTGAATTTGCATACAAACTTTAGAGGAAATTTGTCAAGACAATAATGGACTATCATTGTGATATCCCATTAGTCTTGACTTTATTCAAGCCCGACTTCGTCGGAATCAATCAATTTACCAACTGCGCGGACAATGTTCCCTTTATCCGCTTCACTGGATCAACTACTGCCGTCTCTCCAATTGCAAGCGTCTCTCTCATGCGCCTTTAACTTCTCCGAGAGGACTCCGAGGACCGACCGTAATTCTCTCGCGCGGCGAGACCACCTGCGTCTCTTAGTGACCTCGCGTTTTTTTTTGTTTTTGACATTTTTGGGACATTGGAAAGGATAACGAAAAGGTGGAAGTTTCTAGACTATTTTGGCCCACTGGTTGCGGAGTTATTTTTCCAGAAAACTCAATAGAAAAATAAGGTGCTTAAAGATAAATTTTTGTGAATTTGGTAATTGGTCTTATACTTAGCTGATGAACTGTCCGCACAGTGAGATGGCAATGTCAAAGTGCAAAGGTGTCACGTGTGATGTGACTGGGACCCGCTGTTGTAACCAACAAGTTAGGTTTTGGTGGCGCTAGAATAGTAATAGTGAACCCGTTTTAAGTAACCTAGTACGTGAACAAACTGATCAGGAGTATTTACGTGAAAACTAATTACTTATTAATAGGTGATCCTACCTGGGAATCTACACTAACTATTGCCCTTAAGTTGCTAACTTCGCTAGGGGGTTTGGTGGCATTGGTTTTTTTTTTTTTTTTTTTTTTCGAAAAGATGAGGCGGGCGCCGCTCCTTTCCCAATGTTTGGAAACTCCTTCCAGTTTCAACTGTGTTTGCAAATTACCGGTTGTTTTGAAATGTAAATTAAAAAATTTTTTTTTTTGTTAACCGCTAATTCACAAAATGGTTTATTAGTTACTCCAATCTTCGCCTCTGTGATTATCTAAATGTGTGCGCTAGCACAACATTTGACGACTCAGAACCTTCGGATAAGAATAATAATACACCATGCAAAAAACACAAGAACTCACGACCGGTACCTTGGACGGGTACCGTAGCCACAAGTTGCTCATATTTCCGCTCACAGTCGTTGCTTTCTGGAGTCCTTCCATCCACTGTTGGGTTGCGGTGTGCCATGCGCTCAAACTGGTTGTCTGATGGGCGTAAAGACTGTACAGTCTTATGCCTTCAGATGTAGTAGAAATCTACGACCACCGTGTTGCACAGCGGTGGGCATAGTTGTTGAATAGGCCAATTGACGTGATGGTGACATTGTAAATTGGTTCCATATTGGCACATTGGGTGCACGTGATTTAATGGCATTTGGTGACAGCATTGTGTGACAAAAAAAAATTAGACATTTTTTATCGATCGGTTGACTTCAGTTGCTGATGCTTCCTTTTTTCTGTCTGGCTGACCCGAGTTGGCTCGTCCTTGCATTTGTTGACTATTTTCCGGCCAATTCTTCTGCAGTGGTTGCACAAAATTCGTCTCGAGTTCAAAATTTGTGTTGGCAGTTGATTTGACCGTGTTCCTTGCTGCCGCCGTAGGTGCACATGTTTTTGGTGTCGAGTCTCAGAAGCCGGCCAGTTCTTTTGAGATAGCGGTTGCAGTAGGTTGATGTGTCACCTGGCGCAGAACATGCATGGTCGTGAAAATCATTTTCCAATTTCATTTGTTGCGTCATTGGTGCCATTATTTTTCGATTTTTCCCATCATTTGTTGTGCGTGATCTTCCTTGTGAGGGATTTGTTGCAAATTTGGGAGGCAGCGGTAACCAAGTCAACGCTGACCTCTGCAAATGTTGCAGTGACGTTTGTTCATCATGTTGTCGTTCTGTTTTGAAGCGCAGGTTTTTCAAATTGGTTTGAAGATGGGCGACGACTTTGACAATTGTGTCTTCTTATTGGCATTGATATCCTTGTGCATGGTCCCGGCGGCTTGAGAAAAATTTTAAAATCGCTCACTGTCATTATTTTCGTCCGGTTCCATTGGTTTGGTTGTTGGGTTCGCAAAGATAATGACATCGGCCACCCAATTTCAGTCGTTTTCGAAATTCGATATCGCACGTTTATTTGTTGAATCATTCGCTGGTGTGCGGCTACAGACCGGATTATTGGGCGGAGCGTGGGGCCGAAGACAATCGAGAATTGTTGCGGATGATTGCAGTGGTTTTCCTTGGGTTGCGCTCCATTTTCCCGCAGTTGGTTGTGGTTCAGTAAGTTGATTCTTCTCATGATCTGGATTGTTCTGAATTCTGGCAAATTAATTTTTTGTCGGTGCTCAACGAGCGAAAGAGACCGAAACGATGGAAAGTTAAAATAATTTGCAAAATTAAGAGAAGAATTTGGTACCGGAAAGCTCACGATTCGAATGCCACTTCATCCGCTGGTAAGACGGATTACGAATGGAGCAAAAAAATGATTGAAAGAGAAAAAAAAATATAAATTGGCTGCGATTTTTGGTAAAAAGCGTGTATTGGGTAAATTTTGACGAAAATTGAGTTTAACGGAATTTTTTAGAAAATTGCGGCAAAAGTTGCAAATTTAAAAATAAAAAACTCGCGTGAAACTTAAACGAAGTGGTTCGTCGAAAAAATATCCAAAATATCCGCGGAATTGGCGATGGCAACGATTGGCGAAGGTCCCGATCGTTATCGATTGGCGAGATAGTGCTGCAGATGGGGAGGTGGCAGAGTGCCGGACGCTCACCGTGATGCACGCGGCGCACAATTGCACCATTTGATGACGTAATTCCTCCGCTACAGTACCATCTCCATTGCGTTCTCGTGGCCAAATCGTTCGCATTTGTTGAAGCAGACCAATTAATTCGATTTATTGATTTTTATGGCGGGGCAGTAAAGAATTTTTAGGTTCAATATGCCGGCCTATCTAACGAAAAAACAGTCATTTGACGTAAATATCGAGAGCAGATTTATTTCACCGAGGGTCCGTTTTTGCAAAACAAGGCAAAAATTCAAACGGCTCGATGCACCATGTCAAGGATATAGTGAATCTCCATGACTAGTGTCGATGCACCATGTCAAGGAGATAGTATAGGGCTCGGTGACAGCCACTATTCCCTGATTATAAACGAGAGGCTCACGATAGTTATCACGCAAAGAGGACATGTTAATTACATTAGTTTATCTCAATAAAGCAAATATACAGTGGTTAGAAGTAAAGAAGGACGAAAGTCCCAAGTCTAGAGCTGGCGTGGTCCAAGAGCAAGGCTCGAGGAAAGAACCTCTCGGAAAGCGAGAGGGGTCGAGGTGTCGGCCGTCCTCTGATACGATAACCGACGGGACGTGCGGCAGCTACCGCTGGAGACTCCGGAGAGAATCCTACGCTTAGAAGGAAGGGGGAGGGACGCCGACTACTAAACAAGGTTCTAACGACTTACAATACATTGAGTAGAATCAGTGGGTTCCAAGAATAACAGTCGGTAGAATTCCAGTGGTTCGATATAGAGTGACGGCTAGCAGCAGTCCATTGGGTGAGACGCAGACGAGCAGAGACGCGTAGGCGTCCGCGCTGTGTGTGTGTAGGCGGCAGCAGCGATCTCTCCTCTCTCGTGGCGCCGCGCATGACGTGGCGACGCGAGGTCACTAAGAGACGCAGGTGGTCTCGCCGCGCGAGAGAATTACGGTCGGTCCTCGGAGTCCTCTCGGAGAAGTTAAAGGCGCATGAGAGAGACGCTTGCAATTGGAGAGACGGCAGTAGTTGATCCAGTGAAGCGGATAAAGGGAACATTGTCCGCGCAGTTGGTAAATTGATTGATTCCGACGAAGTCGGGCTTGAATAAAGTCAAGACTAATGGGATATCACAATGATAGTCCATTATTGTCTTGACAAAATTGCCCTCGACTTGCAGCCTTGCAAAAGGGGCGGGGCTTGAAGTCCCGCCCCTTTTGCAACGTTGAGGCACAGTTTTTCCTCTACATTTTGCTGCGCTAATTTGCAAACAGGGACGGAGCTTATTCCCCGGCCTGGCAAGATCGGCGAAAAAACACGAAATTGCTAGGCCCCGCCCCTTTTGCAAGGCTGAGGCACGAAACTTTTTTACGTGAACGCCGGCGAAAAACCGTGCCGCAGACCAGACTTGCAAAAGGGGGCGGGGCTCGCTCCCCGGACTGGAAGAATTGGGGAAAAAACAGGAAACTGCTAGGAAACAAGCCACGCCCACTTTTGCAAGGCCATGGCACGAATTTTTTAAGTGAAAACTGGCGAAAACTGTGCCGCAGACCAGACTTGCAAAACGGGCGGAGTTTATTCCCCGGCCCGACAAAATAAGGAGAAAAACACGAAACTGCTAGGAAACAAGCCACGCCCACTTTTGCAAGGCTGCGGCACAAAGTTTTCTTACGTGAAATCCACCGAAAACCCGTCTTGCAAAAAGGGGCGGGGCCTATTCCCCGGCTTTGCAAATCCGTGGGAAAGAAAGGAGGAAACTAAGGAACAAGCGCAGCCCCTGTTTGCAAATCTGGTTTGCGGCACGAAATTTTCTGAAGGAATTTCTGGGAAAAACCGTGCCGCTGACTTGCAAAAAAGGGCGGGGCTTGTTCCCCGGCCTGGCAAAACTGGGGAACAGACTCCGCCCCTTTTGTAAGAAAACTTTGTGCCGCAGCCTTGCAAAAGTGGGCGTGGCTTGTTTCCTAGCAGTTTCGTGTTTTTTCGCCGATCTTGCCAGGCCGGGGAACAAGCTCCGCCCCTTTTTGCAAGTCTGGTCTGCGGCACAGTTTTCGCCAGTTTTCACTTAAAAAATTCGTGCCATGGCCTTGCAAAAGTGGGCGTGGCTTGTTTCCTAGCAGTTTCGTGTTTTTTCGCCGATCTTGCCAGGCCGGGGAACAAGCTCCGCCCCTTTTTGCAAGTCTGGTCTGCGGCACGGTTGTTCACGGAATTCCCTCCAGAAAATTTCGTGCCGCTAACCAGATTTACGAAAAGGGGTGGGGCTTGCTCCCTAGCAGTTTCGTGTTTTCCCACGATTTCGCCAGGCCGGGGCGCAAGCTCCGCCCCTTTTTGCAAATTAGCGCAAGGGGGCGGGCCTTGTTCCCCGGACTGCCAAAATCGGGGAAAAACACGAAACTGCTAGGGAACAAGCCCCGCCCCTTCTTGCAACGCTGGAAAACCGTGCCGTAAACCAGAATTGCAAAAGGGGGCGGAGCTTGTTCCCCGGCCTGGCACAGCCGGCGAAAAAAAGCACGAAAATGCTAGGGGATAAACCCCGCCCCTGACAAAATCGGGCGGAAAAAACAGGAAACTGGGTAACAAGCCACGCCTCTTTTTGCAAGCCTGAGGCACGAAATTTTCTGGAAGGAGTTCCGTGAAAACAGGGCCTCTGACTTGCAAAAAAAAAAGGACGGAGCTTATTCCCCTACATGGAAAAATCGGGAAATAAACCCCGCCCCCTTTTGCAAAGCTGCGGCATGGAACAGACTTGCAAAAGGGGGCGGAGCTTGTTCCCCGGCTTGGTGAAATCGGGGAAAACACAAAACTGCTAGGGAGCTGGCCACGCCCTCTTTGCAACGATATGGCATGAAATTTTTTTTTTTTGGAAAACGGTGCCGCAGGCCAGACTTGCAAACGAGGGCGGAGCTTGTTCCCCGACATGGCAAAACTTGTTTTTCTTGTTTTTTTCTTCTTTGATCTGATTAGAAATGCCCACCAAAAACACCAAAGATCTTCCAACTTGCTCCCTCTCTTTTTTTTTTCTTCCGGATGAAATTTTAAATTCAATTTTTTGGCGCGTCAGCTTTGAGATTTCAACCAAAACCACCAAAAAAAAACAACAACAAAGATATAAGGAAAAGCGCGTTGGCGGCGGGAAGAGACGAGATAATTGGCACAATCCGATTGCACGGCTCACGCGATTTAACGCTCTTTTAGGCGAAAAATATTGCCTTCGTTTGGCCGCTTTTTGAGGAGGGCTGAGAACAAAAAAAAACGTTTTTCGCGTTCAATTTCCTTCATTTTCTAGTTACAGTATGCTCTGGGGGAGGGGGCACGCCCATTCTGTTCTTTGCATGCCTCGTTTTTTTTTTCAAAGCGATTTGCCGGGGGGGGGGTTTTTTATACTATAAATTGTAGGAAAAACCGTGCCGCAGAATTGCAAAATTTTCCACGCTTGAATTTTTATGCATTTGCGCGTCAGTCCACGTGTTTGCGTACTCGATATTTTTTAAAGCCTTAACAATACCGGGGAACAAGCCCCGCCCCCTGTGCAAATCAAGTCTGCGGCACTATTTTCTGCATAGAACTGTCTCCACTCCAAAAAAAAAACCGAGCCGCAGATTTGCAAAAGGAGCGGAGCATATTTCTTGGGTTTCGGAATTTTTTTATAACCCGGTTTTTTCCAAAGTCTCGACCCTAGGGAACAAGCTCCGCCCCCTTTCGCATGTCTGGGGCACAGTTTTTCCCGACCCGGGAACAAGCTCCGCCCCCTTTTGCAAGTGTGTGGCACGGTTTTTTTGCATAGCACTTCCACTGGTGCCGCAGACTTGCAAAAGGGGGCGGGGCTTGTTCCCCAGTTTCGTATTTTTTCGCCAATTTCTCAGGGTATCGAGTCTGTGGAATAGGCTCCGCCCAGTTTGCAAGTCTACGGCACTGGATTTTGTGGAAAGAGAACCTTGAAAGCCGCCGAAAAAACCGTGCCGCATACTTGCAAAATGAGCGCGGCTTATTTTTTGGTTTTAAAAATTTGTTTCCTCGATTTTATCAGGCTGGGGATCAAGCCCCACCCCTTTTTGCATGTCAGGGGCATGGTATTTCAAGTAGCTTTCACTCTACAAAATTCCGTGCGGCAAATTTGCAAAAGGGGCGGGGCTAATATTTTTTTTATTTTCAGGGTATCGAGTCTGGGGAATAGGCTCCGCCCATTTTGCAAGTCTGCGGCTCTGGATTTTGTGGAAAGAGATCCGTGAAAGCCGCCGAAAAACCGTACCGCAGACTTGCAAAATGGGCGGTGCTTCTATCTCGGTTTTTGAATTTTTTTTTCCCTCGATTTTATCAGGCTGGGGATCAAGCCCCGCCCCATTTTGCAAGTCTGGGGCATGGTTTTTCGGTGGTTTTCACTCCACAAAATTCCGTTTCGGTGGTTTTCACTCCACAAAATTCCGAGCCCCGCCCTTTTTTTTTTTGCAAGTCTGCGGCATGGAACTTTGAAGCAAAATGCAAAAAACCGTGCCGAACACACGACGTGATTTGTCTGTCAAAATCGTGGCGAGACCAGCTAACTATTTTCACAAAAGTGCCACTCTGTGGCGAGCATGTAATGCTTTGCCTACACACTAGCCGACAATTCATATCGTGGCAAGACCAGTTTATTTATGAATATTTATATTTCAAGCTGCATTTAACAAAAAAAACAATTGAGATCAAGCAAATATTTAGAAAAAAACTACATAAATATATATGCACATCAAATTATTATTATTTAGTCTGCGTCGCCGCGACAGCCCGAGCAAGAACAGATTCCGGCAACGCTGCTCCATTTTTCTTAATCTGAGTGGGCGTGGCCACCCGAATCCACTTTATCGACTCGATAGTGACAGGAGGGTCCGAGGGGGCTTTGAAGTTCTGGAAAAATCGATAAAACACTTTTGGTAAGAATCTTTATACCTCAATCTGCCGGAAAACCGGGTTGGGTACTGAAATAGTGTCGCCAATGACAAATCCAAAGTCAGGAAGACAATTGTAGATGGTAATGCCGTATACTTCGCCAGCCGAATCCACACCGACTAGGGCTCTTTAAAAATAATGGATATACATATTTAATTAAAAATCACAACAAAAAAAAGACGCACACTGGAATAGGCTCATCGTGAGCCACTGTGCCAATAATTTTCAGATGAAAATCATCCGCCTGCTGCTTTTGAAGGCTTTGGACCATATCTGCAAGCCGTTTCGCCTTGACTTTTCCCTTTTTCTGAATCGCCTCCGAGAATTTCAGCAAATAGTTTGAGCAGGAATTGAGCATTTCCAAGGTTTTCAGCTCATTTCGCGAGTCGTACTCGACTGCTTTTTGGATGTTCGACAGGGCTTCTTCGTATTTTTCCATGAATCTTGAAAAAATTGCATTATGGGGTTATTCAGGGTCGGAAAAAAATAGTTGTTTTCCTTTTTTTTTCCTTATTCAAATGACGGAAAGAAAAAGAAAAAAATCTGTGGCCGCGAGAGTTTTTTCCGTTGCTTTTCTAGGCCATTGTAAAAGTTTTTTAGGCCCTCCGCTGTGAGACCTGCGAAATATCGATTTACGGGCGAATAATTTTTGAAAAATTTATTTTCTCACAGCGGAGGGTCTAAAAAACTTTTGCGATGGCATAGAAAAACAACGGAAAAAATTCTCGCGGCCACGGATTTTTTTTTCTTTTTTTTCCGTCATTTGAATAAGGAAAACAACTATTTTTTCCGACCCTGCATAACCCCATTAGAAATTTCCGAAAATTGGCCTGATTCTTTGAGAAGAAACAGGTTCAAAAATATGAGGCCGTATTCATGAACATTTACCGTACGGTAAATGAAAAGGTAAATGGACGTATTGACCGAAAATATTAGTTTTTTTATTCCTGAAACGATTGAAGGGTTGTTTATAGTTCTATGAACCCCTTAAGCATTCAAAATTTCTAACTTTCTGTCGAGAAAATCATTTACCGTTTACATTTACCGTACGGTAAACGTTCATGAATACGGCCTATGTATTCGACAGACCGGGAGTATTTTTTAAATTTTTTGGGTGATTTATTAGGTTGAGTCTTATGTCTCGACGGAACATTTTTCCAGAAAGTCTAGGCTTCTGGTATCAAGAGTCTGGTGGCTCGTTGGACGTATGTCATGGACCATGACGGTTGATAAAGGTTTTATTTAAATAAAATTATAAAAAATTTGAAAATTTCCGTCAAGACTTAAGACTCAACCTAATAAGACCAATTAGAGCATATCTTCGTCATTTTTGAGGCAACTCTGGGACATTTCGAAACCTGTCTTTGGTGCTATTTTTCGTCGCCGTGTTCGCACTATTCACAAAATTCTGTCAAGGATAAAATAGTTGCCAAAAAAAATTTGCCAGAAAATTTAGAGCTAAAAATGCACTAAAATTTCAAAATTTCAGGTTTCGAAACGTCCCAGAGCCGACCAATAACTGTGTGTGTGTGTTAATAGGTTTCCACCCGGATATTCTAACAAGTGAATTACATATGATCGGGATTTCAGAAATTCATAAAAAAAATGCTGGCATGTAGTTGGAGTTATATTGTTTCGATTTTGAAATTCTAGGGTGCATTTCTGCGTCTGAAAATATTTTTTAGAAAATTCACAATCGAAACCCCATAACTCCAACTACATTTCACCAAATTTTTAAGAATTTCTGAAATCCCGACCATATGTAATTCCCTCGCGCTCTAATGCAAAATTTATAATTTTTGAAGTGTTCGTATCACGATCTAATGCATTTTCAGCAGCTACGTAGCCTTTTGGGCCAGAATACGGATTTCAGCGGAACGTTAAGTTAATTTTTGGTTGTTGCTTCTTTTTTTCGTTGCATATTTGGATTCTGACAATTTATTAGATCGTGATACGAACATTTCGAACAAAGTATTTAATTTTGCATTAGAGCGAATATTATTTTGTTTAGTTTAACGTTCCGCCCATGTAAAACAAATAGAACAAAGGATTTTTTTAAAAATTTTATTTCAGTATAAAAATATGATATTGTCGTCGACTGGACTGGAAGAAAACGGAGTTATTCCACAGCGATTTTTAACCTGTAACTGATAAAATATCAAGTAAAGTGGTAAAATTCTCAAAAAAATAGATGAAAATGCCAAAAATAGCTAGAAATATTGAAAAATAGGTAAACACGAAAATTATGGCAACAGAGCGCAGTTGCCTCATTTTTGCCGAAAATTCCCACAATTATTTACCTCAAACACGTGGCCATATTGATATAAACCTGCGGATCGGTCCGCGACAACTCGCATTCCACCGCTTTTTGGTAATTTTCAATAACTTTGTCCAAAAAATGCAATTCCGCTTTTGGCGCGTCGAAAAAACAGTAAAAAAGACCGGTAGCGAATGCGCAATGGGCGGGGCCGTAGGAATTGTCTAGTCGGCGAGCTTCGATGAGCAAATCCATGGCTTGGGTGCTGCAAATTTCAGTTTTAATAGACCAGGAAATCATATTAATACCGCAGATCCGTTTGGCCGGGTTCAGGAACTTTTAGAGCCGCCAATCGCACTGAAATTGCCAGTGACGTTAAAATTTCTGCGCTTCTCTCGATGCCAAGGGCGATCTGTCTTTTTGCTATTATTCTTCATTAAAGTGGCATTGGCATAAAAATGCGTTTTTACACTTACCCTAAAGCACGATTGCGCAAATTCCACGTCCTGCCGCTTCATCACACATTTTCCCAGCTCATGCCAACCGTCCGCACTTTTTGGGTCTGATTTTCGTTATCTTTGTAAATATTAACGTTCCAAGAAAGACTCACTCATTTTCACCGACTTGCTCAGAAATGTCTCTGCAATTTCCTGATAATCGTCGACAATATTGTACAGCTTTCCGGCTTCTAGCAAAAGGAGCGCTTTCTGATTGATATCGTAGGATCTGGTGGTGATAATGGTGGGGAGGACGTCCTGGAAAAGCTAATTTGTATGATTTTTGTAGAAAAAACGGGTGAACTTTAATGTATTCTTCGATTTTCGCAATTATTGCTCGAGTTTCTTCGTCTTTTGTCGATTCTGGATGGTTTTTGTGGTACGTTTGTTTGAAATGTTTTAGTTTTTCCATTCTGAATATTTATAAATTAATAAAAATTAAGCGAAAACTTAAAAAAAAAGGAAATAAAAAATAAAAATAAAAAGAAATCTCCCGGATACGGTACGCAATGGTGTTTGCGTACCGTGCCACACATCAAACCCGACGACAAAGTGCAGAATGATGCAAACGCGCTCCATTGAAACGTGGAAACGGAGGGCGCGCGCGCGAATCGATCAGACGAATTAACGCGCGCAATCAAAAAAAAATAATTTTTTTTATTTTTGCTGAAAAATTATTGATTTTTATCTCCCCTTTTTTTTTTAATTTAAAAAATCAATTTTTTATTTTTCAGAACAACCCATGCCGAAACGTGGTGCCGAGTCAGCTGAGCCCTCCACGTCAACAGGTTCTGAGCAAGATGGTAGGAAAAATAATTATTTTTTAAATGCTTAATTAAAATATTATTCTTTTTTTTCAGACACCGAGCAATCACTGGAAGATTTCGGAGCGCCAGCGGCCAAAAAATGCAATGTTCTTCATGTGAAACAGGGTGAGTTTTTTTATTTTTAAAATAAAAAATTTCTGTCATGTTTCGCGCGAATTTTGGCAATTCCTTGCATTTTGGTCATTCGGCGCATATTTTTTCGAGACAATTTTGGGTAATTTTCGCTATTTTTGGAATTTCTATCCTATTCGGCAAGTTTTTTCGATAATTTTCGACCAATTTTTGGTGTCTTTCATAGTTTTAAATAGGCCTGCTTACCCTGTTTTTAAGCTTTTTATGCTTATCCAGAAATTTCAAGCCGATTTTTTGATTTATTTTATTTTTTTTTTCCTCAATTTCTGGCACTTCTTGGTATTTTCCACTTTTTTTTTTTGGAAAGTTTTGCCATATTGAGGCATTTTCTGACCAAATTTTCGGTAATTTTAGACGTTTTCATAGGAATTTAAACCCTTTCTGTCGTTTTTAGGCAATATTTAGAATAATTTTTTCGTACTTTGGGCCATTTGTGGTGTTTTCAGACGTTTTAGCTCTATTTTTAGATTTTTAGACCATTTCTGGCATTTTCAGGCTATCATGGGGTTATTCACAAAGTAGCAAAAATAGGCAAAACCAGCAAAAAATTTAGCGAAAACTACGAGAATACTTTGATTGGCTTGAAACTGTGTAAAATAATTTAAAAAAATACTTCCAGACATTTCCAGAAAGTAACAAACCAAAATATCGATTTTAAAAATTGTCAGAAAATTCGATATTTTGGTCTGAATTTTCTGGGAATGCCCAAAAGTATTTTTGCCACTATTTCCCAAAGTTTCAGCCCAATCTGACCATTCTCCGAATTTTTTGCTATTCAGTGAATAACCTCAACAGAAAAACCTAACAATATGGAAAATTGCAAGAACGCTTCAAAATAAGACCAAATAGCCTGAAATTACTCAAAATGTTGAATTTATACGTGAAATTAAATAATTTGGAGAGAACCAAAATGAAAATCGCATATCGTTGAGTTCAACGGAGCGCTTTTGACCACTTTGGTGGGCCGACAATAGAAAGTTCGAAAACAAATATATTTTTAGAGCATTTTTAAACGTTTTGAAGCAATTTTTCGAATTTTTGTTGTTATTTTTAAACAATTTTGATCAATTATTTGCTGTTTTTAGCTATATGCACAGGTGAAATGCGGTGGATTCATATAGTATCCGTATTTGAATCATGTCGTCCATATTATTCATTGGACGCTATATAATAATAGTCTACCGTAAAACCTGTATTAGAAGGGCCGGCCCTTCTATTTTTTGTAAGGTTTTGTGGGGGATCTTTCTATTAGAATGCTCCTCTTGTTCTTTGTAACATTTCAGATAATCCAATCGATAGTTTCAATAGAAAAATTCACAGAATTCAACAAAATTTAAAAAAAAACCAGAAAAAAATAAAGATAACAAAACTTTTTTTTAAACGCTGTCGTAATAATCCTCCTGATCCGAATCCGGAAAATTATCTTCGACTTCCACATCTTCAAGCTCCACGATCCACATCCGCTTTCATATTTTTGGTTTTATTGGCGTATTCCAGGACATTTTTAAACGCCCAATCTGTAATTCGGTCTCTTTTGTTGAGCGTCTAAACTCATGATTTACCTTAAATTACAGTTTAAAAGAGGAACATGCCAGAAAAAAAAATTCGAAATTGAACACAAAACGATAAAAAAATAAATAATCTGAAATTTGGTCGTAATTTCACGTCGCTTTGACTTTGGCCACAGTATTTTCGCTAAAGGGGTCCTTCTAATACAGTTTTTACGGTAATCTGCACACGATATGGTTTAAATACGGATAATTTTAATTCAAGTACTTTATTTAGATAACAAATGTAGAGTTCTGGCAGATCTGAAAAAAACACATTTTTTGGGTCGAAAATTTTGACATCTTAAATTTTTGAAAAATCGGAAATTTTCAAAGTTGATTAAATCTATTTTGGGAGCTTAACAATAACATTACGGAACATGTCCATGCAAATTTTCAGAATCCTAATCCTCTCCGTTCAAAAGTTATAGTCAAAAAGGTGAAATTGTATATCTTACTGCACGGTACTATATCAGAGATGAGCGGAATTCCGTCTTCCGTCTTCCGTAGTTTTTTTTGTTCCGTCTTCCGTCTTCCGTCTTCCGAAAAAAAAAATTTCTTCCGTCTTCCGTCTTCCGAAAAAAAAAAAAAATTTCTTCCGTTAGTTGTGATTTTTGTAAACAAGCGAATTAATATCCGATATTACCTTTTTAAGTGAATTTTTCGACTCCGTTCGGCTTTATTTTTTGTCAACGTGTTGTTTTCGAATCTGTCTTGACTAGCTATTTGATATTTAATTTCGACGGAAATGTGAATAACTAATCGGCTAAAGTTGCTTTGACAGTTATGAAGCAATTTTTTTCTGGTATAATCTCTTCATTTCTTTAGTTATTTCTTCATTTTTTCAAATAAAAACGTGAAAAATTGTCACTCCGCCACTAAACCATTATAGCAGATGAGCAGGTAGCAGATGATCTGGCAGCAGATGAGAATTTGTCAATTTTTTGCACATGTCCGGGAGTATTTTTGACAATTTTTGCTAAAATTTCAGACTGATCGGAGCATTCTCCGAATTTTGGCTGAAAATTTTGCACATATTGTGAAAAAAAAAGTTGCAACGCGGTGTTTGCATACTTTTAAAATTTAAACGAAAGTGGGAACAAATCTCTTCATTTGATATGCTATTTCTTTCATTGTAGTTTGAAATTCAAAAGTACGCAAACACCGCGTTGCAATTTTTTTTGTTTTCACAATATTTTGCTGGTTCCGTGAATAGCCCCATAAATTTATATTTATGATGGCTTTGCAGTTGCTCGCGATTCCATCGACATCTTCGGAATCCGAGCGTGTCTTCAGCGTTGCCGGTGCCGTTTTTTCACCGAAGCGCATGCGACTGTCTTCGGAAAGACTACAGGACCTTACGTTCTGTTCAATCAATACAAAAATTTATGACTGAATTTTTTTTTCTTTTGTTAAAAACAGTTTTCAACCGTAATAAATTTTTTTTTTTGAAAAAATTGTATCCCGCCTTCCGAAAAAAAAATTTTGTTCCGTCTTCCGTCTTCCGAAAAAAAAAATTTTGTTCCGTCTTCCGTCTTCCGTCTTCCGAAAAAAAAAATCTTCTTCCGTCTTCCGTCTTCCGAAAAAAAAATCTTCTTCCGTCTTCCGTAACTGAAAATTCCTCTTCCGCTCATCTCTGTACTATATATGCATTCGCCACATTTCACCCGTGTTGTTGTTCATTCCCAGGGATTTTTTTTTTGATATTTTCAGTCATTTTGCCCCATATTTCAAGTGGAAAATGTTTCAAAACCTCATTATCAGTTCATTCAATTTTGTAATTTCGAAACTGATAACAACCAACACATGTGTAGCAAAATCATCTGACTTTGACATCAAAAAAAAAACGGAACAAAAAAAAAAGAGTTTTAAACACACAATTTGTTCATATTTATTATCATTGTAATGTTTTTTTTTACACGAGATGATGACGTCAATGGGAGAATGAGAATTAGGAGAGTGAGTCAGTTCTCACTGTGATATGACCGGGCTCTGCCACGTCACTGTAGGCGGGAGGGCCAGAGGGAGCACGAGAACGCGATGGATCTTCATTTTCTGTCGGCTCGGTTATAGTTGAACGTTCGGAGGGCTGCAAATGGGGATTATTGATGAAAAATTTCAAGAAATAGGCCGGAATTGCTCTATAACTTGGAAAATAGCGTTAAAAATGCAATTTTTGACACTTTTCTAAAGTTTTAGAGCTGAATAATCCCATAAAACGTTTTTTGAATTTTTACGCTCAATATGCTGCTATTCTCTGTGCTGCGCTGCGCTGCGATGCGATGCGCGGAGCAAACAAAAGTTATGATTTATTGTTTTATTTTTATTTATTTTCGAATTTTTCCCTTTTTATGTATTTCGTTTTTTTTTCCGTGACCCTAAAATATGAAGAATACGTTTCTTCAGACTCTTTACTCACCGTTGTCCCACCCAAAATTGGCGTCGGTGTCACCCCACTCTCCGTCCCAATCGGCTGCTTATTCGTGATTGGTCCTGCCGTCGGATTCATCGGCATCGGCGCAGCACTATACCTTGGCGGTGGTGGCATTCCGCTCGGACTGATTGGTGTGGGCACAATATACTGTACATTGAAGTTTTGATGGTGCGATGGACTGCAAACAAAAATTGTAGGACACCTATGCCGCCAAAACCTTACAGTCTAAACGCGTTTCTTCTCAGGAAATTGTACAACAACATCAGATATCTCATCTGGACAATCGCCACGATAATACTGATTGTGAGGAAGACGCACGAGATAATCACCATTTCCAGGTCACCGGTGCTGAACGTTGATTGGATGCACCCGCGATGAGTTGACGAATAATCGGCGGCTTCTTGACTGCACAGATTGGACTGGTTGTCCTCGAGCCATACGGCTGCAAGAATTGCTCCGAGGATGAGGAAGAAGACCCAGAAGGTGTACATTGACTGTAATTAATTAAATTAAATGTAATAAAGTATTTCTTAATTGGTTAAGTTGTTTTGTGACTCTGGGAATTTTCGGCGCTGCTAAATATATGGCTATTAGCATTATTAGGGTTTTCGGACGTTTCGAAAGTGCGACGTTTCGAAAGTGGACTTTGTCGTCGCGGTGTTTGAGGAATTTTCCTTAAAAAGCTTTTTAAAATGATTGTGTGAAACACCGCGTCGACAAAATCCAGAAAAACCATCGAAATGTCACACTTTCGAAACGTCCGA